>BSBM01000637.1:26320000-27745000 GCA_027924585.1 Larix kaempferi
ATCCCCATCATCATCATCATCATTATCATCATCATCATCATCTTGCTCATCATCTTCATCATCATCGTCATCATCATCATCATCATCATCTCCATCATCATCATCATCGTCATCACCCAATTCCTCATCATCATCATCAATATCATCATCATTGTCAGCATCATCATTATCATCATCATCATCATCATCATCTTCTTCGTCGTCATCATCATTTTCAATCGTCATCATCATCGTCAACATCATCATTAGCATCTTCGTCATCATCATCTTCTTCATCATCATCACTGATAATGATGATGATGAAGATGATGGATGATGATGGAGATGAGTACGAAGATGAAGATGATGATGATGATGATGCTGATGGCGAATATGATCATCCTCCTCCTCCTCCTCCTCCTCCTCCTCATCATAATCATCTTTGTCATCATTAGCATCATCATCATCATCATCCTCATTCTCGTCATCAACATCATCGGCATCATCCCCATCATCCTCATCCTCATCATCAACATCATCGTCATCATCCCCATCATCCTCATCATCATCATCAACATCATCGTCATCATCCTCATCCTCTTCCTCCTCATCATCATATAAATTTAATTTAATTCAATTTAAAACATTATTAATTATTAAAAAATATATAATTTATAAAATTATTTAATCACTATGACAAATTTCAAACATTAGTAAAAACAACGCGCACGCGCCATTGTGTGCGTACGCGCTTTTTAAATACACGTGCATGCGCCAGTTTAGTTTCTAAATTTTGGCGGGTAATTCGTTTCCCACCAACGTGGTGGATGACTTGGATGCTATGGTTTTAGGTTTGGGTTGCCAAAATACATATAATAATATAAAAAAATACATCTTATAACAAAATACATCTTATTCTATAACTTCTTCTATTTCGAGCATGATTCTGCGTATGCTACACTTGTCCACTGCTAATGAAATTGCACACACTTGTAGAACTATGTGTGCAGATTCCGAATATGTAACTTTTTATTAAAACTATTATTTGTTCCTATTTTTTAGTTAATTTCAATTGCACTAACGTCAATCTTACACAAAGAGTAGGTTATTTCTTCCGTCTATAAACTTTTTATTGGCTCACCTATTTTGAAAATGGAAAAGAACCTGCACAAGTACACACAAAAACATACCTCCTAAAAAAAAAATGTTGATTGATTAGGTTAAGACCATGATATCGAGGGCTAACGCTCGGCCTAGTCATTTTAGGGATGGGATGACTTCCTTAATTAAAAAAAAAATTAAAATTAACATAAATAAATATAGAAAAATAACGCCGCACTAGAACGGCCTATTATCTACGACTGTATATAATTTTTTTAACAAATATCCACCATTTGAATACCGAACCAGAGGGCTAACGCAAACATATTCATTATATTTTCTTAAAAAAATAACATACCAACCTTAGGAGAACCCCATTTTTTGGGAGTTATACTTAATTTCCATAAATAATATTTATATATTCCGGAAGGTAATCCGATTGTCTACGTTTGATCTTTTTGCACCATATTCCAAAAAGTTGTGCAGGGAGCTCTAATACTGCTTTTTGATGTTCAGATTTCTATTTTTCCAGAAGTCCATTGCGACTAACGCGTCATGAATGGCCAGCATTAGCTTGCACTAGCCCTATAATCACATGTAAATAAAACTTTATTTACACTTTCATTAATATTATAAACAATATCTGCACATAATGCCTACACATTAGAAATCAAAGATTACTCATACCACTTTAAATATTATTTAATCACATGTAAATAAAACTTTATTTTCACTTTCATTAATATTATAAACAATATCTAGAGATAATATTCTTTTTTAGTTAGTGTAGAAACAAGCTTTTTAAAGAGAAAAAACAAATCATATACATTTAAACATATATCAATAACTTTTAATAAATTTAAATTTTCAATCATTTTTTAAAATATCGTATAAAAAGAAAAAACAATTTTAATAATATCATGCTTCACCTTATTGTTTTAAGAGTGCATTTTATTATCAACTAATCTATACTTTAAAGATTATCTTTTTTAGATATTAAAATATTTACAAATTTTCTAATAAAATGATTATTTATATATTACACTTAAACATATATTAATAATAATTTATTATATTATTATATTTTAAAAAATTAATTAGAAAATAATATAAAATACTAATTTTCAATTTAGGAAAAAAAAGACCATTCTAATCATATCACACAAACACTACATATAAATTTATAATTGAATGATAATTAATATATCTTAATATATCATAGTTTATATATATATATATATATATATATATATCACAGGAAAAAATTGTACTTATGTTATTCATATTGATTCAAAAAGTACAAAAACAGTCTCTTTAGTTTATTAAGACTAAAGCCAAAACTTTGATCCAGCAAAAACAAAACTTTTCCAAAGGCATCCATACCAAAGACTAAAGCTTCAATTGAATCTATAAACAATTTAAAAAAACAATATTACTAGAAATAACCTTCAGATTTACATCCCAAAATAACTTATAGTGCCTGAATTTTCCACAAATTCCTCCCAAAGAAGGATACCTTCTTCCCCAAGAAGAGATTCTTTCGATAAACCATCAGCATCCATATTCAATTCTCGGTAGATATGAACAATATTTATGTCAAAGAAAGAATATAAAAGAGCATTTTCTTTCTTGCACCAGGATTGAAGATCAATCACTTATATATTTTGTAAATATTTATCCCAATTAACAACCACCAAAGAGTCACTGAATACCTTCAGGGAATCTATCCCGAAGGATGAAGTAATTTTTTCCAAACATCATAAGGCAATCAACTCAACCTTTGTATTTTTAGCATAACCACAATTCAGTTTGAACATAAAGTAATGATCCTTATTGAGTCTTAGAATCACCCCTGTTGCACAATGACCTCCTTGAACAACCCCATCAAAATATCGTCTTGCCTCATGAGAAAGAGGAGGGTCTTCGATATGTCTGGATCTATTCGTTCTAATTTTAACTTCAGATTAGTCTTTATATAGTCCCACAATCTGCAGACTGCAAGCAAATGGATTCAAAGGTTTTTCTTCAAACATAAAAAGGTTTCTAGCCTTCCAAACACACAAAGAAACAAATGCAGATAAAGTGTTGTATAAAGAACAGTTTTTGTATCATTTAAGAAATTTTAATTCAAAATATAGACCTCCCCAAGTACGTGAAATATTAAGAGTATCACATACAAACTTCCAAACAGTTTTTGTGAACCTACAATGAACAAAGATGTGATCAACTATTTCCATGTCTTCTTTACACATACTGCACACATTTGGACCAATCCATCCTCTATGGTTTAGATTATCCCAGGTCTTCAAGCAGTTCTCAAAGGATAACCATAAGAAGCATTTTACTTTCGTAGGAATGTGCCAAGACAATAATTTAAAGTACCACCACTTAGGAACAATCACAAAGAAGTCTTGAGCAATTACAGTGTAAGCAACGTTAGTAGTGATATGACAAGTAGCATAATTATAATACCACAAAATTTCATCATCCCAAGTATATAACCTTATTCCTACAGAATTAAGATGTGATATATAATTGTCCCATTCCACATCCCAACAACTCCCTAAACGAAGATCAGCAACTGATAGCTAGTAAGAATTAGACTCATTAATCCAAGAAGGTCTCCTAATATGATATAAAGTAATAAATCCAAGTTCTAAAAGATAATCCAGAATATAAGGAGACAACCTATAATTCTCCCCTGAGCCAATGATTGGATCAATTCCAACCAGAACATTTGTGCTCGATCCAACTTTCCAACTGAGTCCTTTTCCTAGCCACTGGTAAACATTAATGAAACTTGGCTAGATATTTGAACAATTCCTCACCTTCTTATTCGTATTCTTGATCCATTTCAGTATACTACCTTTAATATATTTTCCCTGTAGAACAACACTCCATAATCCATAGCCAAAAGGCCTCTCCAATTTTTTTTAGATGCAAAGCAGTACTAAACCAATATACATTTTTAATATCCCAACCACCCAGGGATTTTGGCTTTGACAATTTTTCCCAATTAACCATATGTAACTTCCCCCCTTCAGATTTTCCAGACCATAGGAAGTTGAACATAAGCCTAAGAATAATTTTCAGGGTGGTCATTGGGACCTTGGCCAATGAAAACCAATAAATATGAATGCCAACCAGAACAACCTTCAAAAGGGTTAACCTACCACCCAAAGATAATAACTTGTATGACCAATGCCCAATTCTTTTCTCAAAATTTTCAACAAGCCAGAGCTAGTCTTTCATCCTGTAACCAGAAGGTTTCAAATAGTATCCCAAATACTTAAAACCTTCCATCAAGTTGGAAAATTTGTAAGGAATAAATTTTAAAATATGTTCCAAAGTATACCTGTCAACCTTATGATTGTGTAGCGTCCCCCTCGCCCACTATGACCGTCGAGAGGGGATGCTAGCTAAATATAGGCTCTCAAATTTCACCCCAAAACCATAATACGATTTTCAACAAATAAAATGTGTGTAGAAACTTAAATAAACATGCACAACGGAATTAAAATCTATCCACACACATCTAGCATGCAAATACATAAGCATAAACATTACAGGAATGAAATAAAAACATTTCAGATTCAAATGCATGAGAATACTTATCTTCATCCAACGTAGATCCAAGCAACTAGTTGTGTAAGAGCGATTTTCCACCCAACCATAGTAACGCCATCCAACATATACTCTTTCTGCTGGGAGGCCACCCCCAAGCTGGGCTATGAGGCCACCAGAGAGGAGGAAACACCTAGAATATTCTCTCTCTAATCCCACAACCTATTCTTCTCTCTATGCTTAGCCAAATGCTCATATAGAGCTCTACAGGGGTCTCACTCAGCCCTCACATCCTTGGCTTCCACAATACCTACCCCACACAACACCCTTCTAGCTCAGGCATCCCCTTCACCAATTCACGGTTCTCTTGGGCAATCCATCTTGTTGGGTGCTTCCAATGTGTGCATAGAATAAGTTCAACCTGATATTGGCTGCTATAGAACCACCTATAGCCTCAATTTGTGGCTTCTCAAGCACTTATGAGCATCAAAAATCCATGGGTAAGGGTTCCTAGCTTTCCCAACCTCTCTGTTCACCTACAACCAACAATTTTCACTTCCAAATATGCAACATGGTCTCCAAATTCGACTTTCTGGTTTCAAAACAGCTTAGTAAGTTCCTGAACAGAAATGGAGAGCTCTGCATAGTGTAGATATGCATCAAAGAATGAGAGAAATGAGGGTTGACTCCAAAGGATATGAGAAAATGGTGAAAAGACAACTGACATAAATTCTAACAGTAGAATGAAGGACTCCTGGCAGCTGCAGACTGACTTCTGTCATGACAGAACTGTCACAAAAGTGCAGTCAGTCCTGTGCTTCAATAACTATATGAGGTGACTTTTTGCACCAACCACACACATGCATTAATGCTTGGAAAATGGTTTAAAAAAGGAGATAATTGGCTTTTTCTCATCACATGACATAATTTTGGGTGAGTTCTAAGGTTGACACTTGGAAGCAAGGATTTAGTCACCCATGGACCCCCTTTCCTCTTCCCCTCTAGCGGAATCATAGCCCCTTTGGTGCTCTTTACAAAACCCTTGTTGGATGATTTTATTATTCATGCAAATAATATTTACATATGTTCTAAATCAGCATAAAAACCAACCAAACAGTCCAAATAAATATATATATCATACATGACTATCCATTCACTAGCCGGGCCTTGGCCTTGAGCTCCGTACTAGGAATTCACACTAGCATATTTACATCATTTACATAATTTTGGATAAATACATTCCAAGTCAAAACTAGGGGTATTATAGATTGATGAAGCAAGATTTACTGATACTTACCAACATTCCTCAGGCTGCACAAAAAATATTGATGAGTTCACCATAACACTTCCATTCTTCAGCATTACCATTTCCAAATATTTTCACATCATCAACAAAAACTAAATGTGAAATAATAAATGTGGCAGAAATTTTAACTCCCTTCAATTTGCCTTCCTCTTTTTCCCTATTGATCATACAACTTAGTCCTTCAATGACAAGCAAGAATAATAATATAGATATGGTGAATCCATGTCTGATGCCTCTAGAACTTTTAAAAAATCTTGTAGGAGAGCCATTATAAGGACATAAAACTGAGCAGAAGTTACATAGGACATAATCCAATTAGTAACCAAAAGAGGCAGCCCAATCCACTCGATCATATGCTTTAACCAAATCCATTTTCAACAAAAATACATCTATATCTTTGGTCTTTATAGTATAAATACCTTCCTAGTAATACCAATAGCATCTAGAATCTGCATGTTAGTCAAGAAACCAAACTATTCTTTGGACATAGATTTGGAAAGAAATGGCTTAATTATGTTAGCAATGATTTTTGTGATGATATTGTAGACCAAGTTACATAAAGCAATTGGTCTAAAGTCATTAAAGGACACAGGTTTGTTACACTTAGGAATAAGTGCAAGAAAACTAGAGTTAAGACCTCCAGAGACATATCCTTCAACCCTCGGCTGTTCTACCATAGGCAGAAGATCATTACTCGTCAGATAAAAAATGTGAAGTAAGAGTTCGACTTTCCATCCATCCGAACTAGGACTCTTTTCCTTAGAGAATTGTTTCAGAACATATTTAACCTCATCTAATGTAATGGCCTTCCCAATATATAAACCTTCCTCGGGATTAAAGAATGAAGGAAAATGACTGATAACTTTCAACTAAATATCAACCTAACAAGTACCAGGATCTTGAAATTGTTCACTAAAATGTGATATGGCCATCCTTTGTAAATCCTCCTAAGAATTTATCACCGTTCCTCTATCATCTTTAAGTTCCAAATAGATTTAATGTTTCTCCCATGGGAAGCATATTGATGAAAAAATCTAGTGTTATTATCCCCAACAGAAACCCAGATTGCACAACTTTTCAATCTCCATGACTCCTCCTTTTTAGTAGGAAACATTTTTTTTCAAGCTCAATAAAGGTCCAATTTGTCTTCCTCGATTAGAGAAAAACCCGATAGAACATTCCATGATTTCACTTATCTGTTCTTCAATCCTTTGGTAATCTTCATTATCCTTCTTCTTGTGAGCCTTTTCCCATTTAATAACCTCCTTCTTTAAGAAATTAAGTTTTAACATCAAACAATCCATAGGATTGATATCCTTAGCAATAGGGAAATTTGACCAACTATTCCTAACCAACGTGCATAAATCTTCATTTAATAGCCAAGAACTATTGAATTTAAAAGGAAAATTGTGCTTCAACTTAACCCCTTGCAACTGCAAAAATATGGGCAAATGATCTGAAATAGTAGACTTTTCCACCCAAGTCCGATATCTTTGCAAAGATTGGGCTACAAACAAGCTCATAAGGAATCTATCATGTCTTTTGCATATCCTATCTACCCCACATATACCATTTAACCATGTAGGCTCAATTTTAACTGGCACAATATCAATTAGATTTACTCTTTGAAGTAAATTAGTAAAAAACTCTGAGAGAGGGTTAAGGCAAGCTGAGGCACACCAAATATCATAAGGGGAGAGAGTCTAATTTAGGTCACCGACAATAATTAAATTATCAATCCCCAATAACCCATAGGATTCCAAGACCTCACAAAAATAATCTCTATCCTTATAAGGCCCATAATAGTTTAATAATCCAACCTGTTGCCACACTCCTTAAAATATCTTTCCAACAGAATACCCCCAACCATTCTGAAAGGTTTGAAAGCAAAAAACTAAGGATTCTAGCTAGAAAGGAGTCCTTTCGAGAGGCCACAAGAATCCACAACACACAAATCCTAGCCGGGTAAAATTTTTGAAATTACCTCAATAGCTTGGGCCTCACAACACATAGTCTCTTGAATAAAAATGATATAAGAGTTACTATCTTTTAAGAGTTTGGATAGATCCCTAACCTTCCCAACTCCACCCAACCCACAGATGTTGAAAGAGCAAATTGACATCAAGAACATTCCTATTGGGCATGCCAGATCTAAGGGCCCGTGGAGAAGTAGGGTTTGAGGAAATATCTGATGTAGGATATGCCTCATCTAATATAACCAAAAGGGACTTGAACCTCTTCTCATCAACACAAGAATTGTAATCCTTATATTCTTCTTTTTCCTATTCTGAATAGTTACATTCTGAAATTGTAAAGAAATAACAAGTGTAACATCCGAGTGAGAGGAGGGAGATTTAGAATAAACTTTCAGAGGAGCTTTATGTCGATGAGAAAAGTCATCAGAGGAATTATTATATGAAGGCAAGTTCATAACATTGGGGGGACTATGGATGGTTTTAACAAAAAAAGGAGTTTGGGAGACTAAAAAACCCTCAAATGTTGCTGGTTATCCTCAGAACACCCCACCCCATGTAAAATGTCACCAGACTTATCAGAAATTTCCACAAGCACCTGGGAATCATCATTAGGGATTGTATTAAGGGTAAAACCCTGAGACCTACAATCCAAGCTTCTACTAGCCTCACCAACATTAAGGGAAAGTCTCCTATCTAAATACTTTTGAATAGCTAGATGGAAATTAACTTTATCTTTCGTAACCCCTTCATAAAAAGTAGGGGATTTAGTATTAAGCATACCTTGAGAATGTCCGACAACTTCCACAAGAGGAGTAGACAACACAAGTTCAGGGACATCTTTTGATGTCTGAGGCAATTCTTCATTCGATTCCTCAGCTGGTTGAGAAAGCATAGCATGAGAGAGTACATAAAGACATCTAGCCTTAACATGTCTAGTCTTTCAGCAAAAGTGACATCGGAAAGGGACATTTCGATAATCCATTCTCTGATTTATAATTCTCTCACCCCATTGAATTTCTAGTTCAACCAGTAGTCCCATTGTTATATCCAGCTCCACCATAACACTTGAAATATTTTTCTCGATACTGAACAATGATTTCTTATCTAACCGAATAAAATTTCCTAGTGAATTTGCTAAACCCTCCAAGATATTTAAAGTCCAGAGTTCAGTCGGAAAACCCGACAATAGGAGCCAAAGATGGCACCAGGTTATCCTCTCCCTCTTTGGGTCAAAGGATGTGTGCCACCTTTTCAGTACCAGGGAACCCTCCTTTATAATCCATACACCGTTTAAAACCTTGGGAATGTTCTCTTCCATAGGAAAGATGAAGTAGATCCATCCATTGATCAACATATTGATGCGAGGCACATATCCAAAAACAGGAAGCCATTGTTTGTTTACCCAATCCACTAATTCTGAATGTGATACCTTAGCAGCTTCAATACGACCCACAACCTCCCATCTAGCCAACATACCAACCCTCTCCATATTTACATCACCACCAAGCACATATAGTTTCAGTTCAGTCTGTGCTTTATAGGTTTTCAACTGCCTCCAAGCCCATGCTCGTGAACCAGTAAGGAAATGCTCTCCCCTCCCTACTCAAGGATCTTAAACCCCAATCGAAGGTCCAGATTCCCCTTACCCATTATGAAATGCCACTTCCCTACCATGGTCTGGTCCCGCGCAGTGCGAAAGAGTAAAGTGAGAAACCCTTGAGGGTTTTTGTCCAGGCCAATTTTGACTAGATCCATTGTAGATGACAAGTTGAAGAGGTAAAATAGCTAGCCATCACCACAGAGGGACCACACTTTGCCAAACCCTCCTGGGTAAAGAAGTGTATAAGGAAACTGCAAAAAATGGTAATCTGCAAAATCAAAATAAAAAAGAGGAAAATGTTAACCCACTAACCCTAAACCCAAATGATGGCTAAATAATACTGAGTAAAAAACCCCAAAAGATTCTTTTCCACTTTTTTCTCTTGGTTGGTACTAGGCCAATTATGATGATCGACTTGAATCCAAGTTTAATGCAGCACATCCAACTTCTCCCACCCTCCATGAGATTAGAAAAGAATTATATATATATATATAATTTTTATATATGAAATTATATAAATTCATTATTACATAATAAAAATAATATATTTATGAAAAAATATTGGATTATAAAGTAAGGATAATTTTCTTTTATATAGACCACTCATAATTTTTTTTATATAAAAATAATTATTAGTTATATATAAATTAATATTAAATCAGAAATTTATCAAAAAATTATATGGATCAAATTTTTTAAGGTGTTTTTTTTCAAATTGTTAAAGCATTAAGGAAAAAATTACACTTAAAAAAATTTAATACCTTTTAATACTTGATAATTTGATTTTAAAATTAATTAATTTTAATTTTAAAAAAATTGTATAAAATTTATAATTCAATAAAATTTAGACTTAATTGTTTATTGTTGCCAATATCTCCAATACTCGGCGCTACTCTAAGTGCAATAATCCTTTCATAATTTATTGATTTGTAGCCGCACAAAAATGTAAACAAATTACATCATTTATAAAAACTAAAAATGAAATATCCAAACAAATTATTCTAAGATTAATGTGTTAAATGTAAATGTAATTGTTCTGTAAACACATCGTTCAATAGGCTCACCAATTATGTTTGTGCAAGTTTGGGCGGAGTTGAGATAGTCCTTAAAATTGAACTTTGTGGATGGTGGAGATTCGTTTGTAATCTTTATGAAGCAATGGTTCGATGATCCTTTATTGAAAAGATTTAGATGCTTAGTCTTCTTGGTTCCATGGTATGTATGGAATGCTCGTAATCTCTCTATTTTTGAGGGAATTAATCAGCCAAGTTTCTTTGTGTCGTCCCAGGTGCTATCCATTTTCCAATTATTTCAGGGACCGGTAAAAAAGATTAAGGTTAGACTACCAAAAGCAATCTCAGATCTAGAGGAGGATAATGTGGGTTTCTTTGATGGAGCTTGCATAAATAATCAATGTGGTTTGGGAGGCATTCTGAGCTTGTCTGGAATTAAGTATAGCTTTCAAGCAAATGGAGGGATAGGCTCGAACAATAGAGCAGAAGGTTTATCCCTACGTGTCCTATTAATTTTTGCTATTGAGAAAAAGGTGGAAAAGCTACAGATTTATGTAGATTCAGAAATATGGATCAATCATATGAACAAAGGAAATTCTTTCAACAACCATGTGCTACAGAACCTTGGAAGCAATATATCTAATCTGGTTTCTCTGTTAAATAATGTATCTTTTGCTCACGTGTATAGAACCCAAAATACTCAAGCTGATAGCTTACCCAAAGCAGGTTTAAATATGGAAAAAGGACAGTGCATGAAGACAACTTATGTCCAAGGGTCTAGTGAAATTAGCAGGTTTCATTTAGCCTCGCTCTTCTAGTTTTTTTTGGTTTAAGCCTTTTGGCTTCTCTAACTGATAAGGGATTTTTTTAAAGTTTATTTTAAAAAAACTGTATGTAAAGCTTATCTTAAGCTAGCATTAGTTTTTTTTGCACTATCTAGAAGACAGTTATGGCACTTAGTGTAGACATATTTTATTTGATATCGTGCTAGCAAGCACATGTGGAATGTATTTTGCTCTTAACGATCAATATATGATTTTTTTCTTTTGAAAAAAAAAGTTTTAAAGCGATTCAAAATAGATTCAAGTTGTCTAAAGAGATGTTCTAATAAACGTGTTGTTGCATGTTTTGGGTTCTACAAATTATCTCAGCAACCATTACATAAATCGGAACATGGAATGAGTGGATTACATTAATCTATTTAGTTTGGGAGCACGGAATGAGTGGTTTGCGATTGTTTTCTGTTGTCATCTTTTGAATTAATCGTAATTTAGTTTTAAAATCAGAATCAATTTACATGGGTTTCTCCTTGTTGTTCCAAATTCAAAATAAACAATTCTAAAAAAAATTAAAAAATAACTGGTAGTTGATGCACATTGGATAACTCTAAGAATATGCATGGATAACTGTCACTTATTGATGTGTGGATAACTGGATAGTTCATGGAAGAGTTTAACTAAATGGCACTTTACTTGTAGCCTATTTTCACAAGCCACAAGTTAAGTGACTGTGCTAGTATACTTAGCTTCCATTTATGTACACTTTAATTAGTAAATAAAAAAAATAAGAAAAAAAAAACCTACATACATTAAAAAAAATGTAATATAAACATGTTACACAAACATATTTATTGAAGTTACAGAACACTTTCAACTTTAGAACAAGCTCTCATTTAGCATTCCGGACCAAAGAGGCTACCATTAAAACTTTTACACTTTCAACTTCAAGACATTCAGCATTCCAGACATACAATGGTGCAAATTAAACATATAACACATGAACTTGTACTATCAATCCATCCTCACAAATTAAACATATAACACAGGAACTTGTACTATCAATCCATCCTCGCAAATTAAACATATAACACAGGAACCTGTATGAGCAATCCATCCTCTCAAGTCTGTCAATTAGAGTGAAAAATTGGTCATTCGAACACTTTTCCTAATTACTATGATTTTCAACCTATTTTGGTTTATAAAAATCAATATTAGTTACGATTTTCAACATATTTTGGTTTACAAAAAATAATAATCGCTATGGAACCAAGTTCTATAAATTAAATGTTATTAACTGCATGTTAACATGTTTTAGCTACCCATCTGATTTTCCTCTTTTCTGGTTCTTTCCTTTCATGAGCTCGATCCTTTTGTTTGTAGTAAGCCTCTTCTGTTTGACACATATTGTTTTGTCTTCTTTGGACCTTTTGGGCCATGTAGATATCTCTTCAATCAATTTGCAACCAATCCGGCTCACTGCAAGTTAGTATTTATGTAGCCGCGTTTGTACTTCGTAGGCCCAAAACTTCTTAGGTAGCCATGTTTGTATTTCCCAGGCCCAAAACTTCTTAGGTAGAAATTTATTACATTCTTTAATGAAGCCCTATAGCTTCCAGGAGAAGCCAAACCAAGTTTGTGTATAAATGAAAATCACTCACAAAAGATTAGATAGAGATAAGAGAGGTATGTGAGGGAAGAAGAGTGAAAGAAGGAGAAGCTCATCCCGTGAAATGTATGAAAAGCCCAAGCTCTGTAAAATTGTGAAAGATTGACGTAAAACTCATCTCTCTGTAAGTGCAGCAAAGTTACTCTGTTTTACAGTGGTAATATATAAGTCTTTAGCTTTATGTATTCATTCTCAAGAATGTTGGTTTATGCATGCCGCGCATCTTCTTCATATTGACCTGTGTAAATGTTGTTTACATTTACGGTCTGTAAATAAAATCAAGATTTCTAAGTATTTCACTATGGTAAAATCCCTAGTTTAACTGTGTAGCGGTTCTTATGTTTTAGCATAAAATACATTTATACAAAGTTTGTTTAAGATTGGGTTATGCGCAGCTAAATAGGTATGCAAAGTTAACTTGTGCGCAGTTAACCTTCATAAAGTTAAAAGAAGTTATGCAAAAGTAATTTGTATGAAGTGTGAAGCTTATGCAAAGTAAAGTATTCCGCAAGGTTAGAGAGTTGCACAACAAGTTCACCTGCGCAGTAGAAATTCGAAATCCGCAGGTAATCACCGCGCAGTAAAAAGTGGAATCGCGCAGGTAATTTGGGAAGAAAAGTGTTCGGAAAAATAATTAGAGCAAAGTATTTACTAAGTGAAGCGCAGCTCTAAGGCAAAGAAAAAGAAAGTATTTATTTACCGCGCAACTCAATTTTTGGACTACGCAGGTTGCCCTTTTCCCTTGACAAAAACCTGCAAAAATAATGAATAATGATTTTGGCCCATTTATTTTGGGAGTAATTTAATCACGAAAGGATTTTCACTTATGTCAATTTGTTTTGGTTGAAATAGCTATTTTCAAGAATTGAATTTTGATTACAAAAATGATTCATGTCAATTATTAGTGTTACAAGAAGTAGATTCATATCAATTATTATTTCTGGGAATCCCAATTATGCAATTCTAACTATCTAAAACTACAATTTCACAATATTTATGATTGAAAAATTTCAAAAAAATAAGTGCAAATCATCTAATGTCGTTACTTTCTTCTTTTGAATTTCCAAAATTGAATATGCAGGATTTCTTACTTGATATGCTCCAACCAGGTGAACGACTATTGGGATTTGATACCCTATTCAATGAATACAATGGATTTACCAAATCCTAGCTAAATTGCATGACTGTTGGCTTTTGGAAATGGAAACTATTGGGATTTGGTATCCTAATCTACAACAAAAATCAAAGAACACACGAATATGAATACATTGTATTGACCAAACCCTAGCTCAATTGCACATATGCATCCATAGAAAAATCCTATTGAATGAATCAAAACATAGGCATAAGAGTGATTATAGTGTATGCATTTTATTAGTGTTCACATACACCTACCTACTTAGAGGTACTAGGGTGTTTCCTACTTCCATTTCCTTGATATACATGACCTACCCATTATTAACATTGATATTTTTCTCTCATCATACAAAGATTGTTATGTGCTAGATAAATATCTATTGAGTCACTTTACCTTACCCTATATGCATGAACTCCTTGTGATGTCTAGTGCTTAAGTAGGGCTTGATATTGCCTCCTCTTCAATATTATAACTTTAATCATTAGTTTGACTCTACTAGACCCTTTGGGGAACCCTCCTACTTACTAGGTTTTGTCTTGGGATCCAACCTTGTGATTTGGCCCATAGTTACTTGGAGTGCTTAATTTTGGTTCATCAACAACATAACTCTAGGAATGATTAAAAGGGGCCACTCTAGGTCAAACCTTGATTCCCCCTTCTTGATGTTGATGATGATGATGATGATGATGATGTTGATGATGAAGACGATGACAAAGATGATGATGATGATGATGATGATGATGATGAGGATGATGATGAGGAAGAGGGTGATGATGATGATGATGATGATGATGATGATGACGAAGATGATTATGATGATGAGGAGGAGGAGGAGGAGGATGATTAGGATGATGATTATGAGCATATTAGTCATCATCATCATCTTCATCTTCGTACTCATCTTCATCATCATCCATCATCTTCATCATCATCATCATCATCATCTTCGTCATCATCATCATCATCAATGATGATGATGAAGATAATGATGATGATGATGATGATGAAGATGATGATGATGAAGATGATGATGAAGATGTTGATGATGATGATGATGATGATGGTGGTGGTGAAGAATATGATGATGATGGATGATGATGAAGATGAGTCATCATCATCTTCATGATGATGATGATGATGATGGATGATGATGAAGATGAGTACAATGATGAAGATGATGATGATGATGTTGATGATGAAGATGATAATGAAGATGTTGACGACGACGACGACGACGATGATGATGATGATGATGATGATGATGATGATGATGATGATGACGACGACGACGATGATGATGATGATGATGATGACGAGGATGATGATGATGATGATGATGATGATGATGATGATGATGATGACGAGAATGATGATGATGATGATGAGGACGATGATGATGATGTTGAAGATGACGAATGCTGATGATGATGATGTTGATATGACGATGACGATCAATAACATCTCTGTCATCATCATCATCATCAAGATGATGATGATGATGATGATGATGATGTTGATGATGATGATGATGATAGAGATGTTGTTGATGATGATGATGAGGAGGAGGAGGATGATGACGATGACGATGACGATGACGATGATGTTGATGATGATGATGATGACAGAGATGTTGTTGATGATGATGAGGAGGATGAGGATGAGGATGAGGATGAGGACGACGATGACGATGACGATGACGATGACGATGACGATGACGATGACGATGACGATGACGATGACGATGACGATGATGATGACGATGATGATGATGATGATGATGATGAAAATGATGATGATGATGATGATGATGATGATGATGATGATGATGATGATGATGATGATGGCATGATGATTATGATGATGATGATGATGATGATGGCATCCATATCAAATTTTGATTGTAAAGACCCCTTAGAGAGGGTCCATGCCATTATTTGTGCATGTTGTTGATGGATATTGAACCTAAGAGACTATGTTTAAGCTCCGAGGATGAAGTGTTTTCCTCCCCAAACCATGGCACTTGAGCTTGAAAATGTTACTTTATGGTTGAAGCCGTTTGTTCCACCTAGGCATGTTTAGGACTATAAACCCATTCCCAATTCATGAAACCTACTCATGTCGAATGTATCCCACTAACACACTTGGAAACACTATCCATGGCCTCGACAAATATTCTCGGCGTGGGTCAAAGACATAATCTTGTTTAAGGCATATGATGTAGCCTAATCATGGTATATGTATCGCTCTGCATTTTCTAGAGATACCCCACAAGGGTTATGTGTGGTGGTTTGAAGATGCATTCAGCATCATATCCTAAGAAGATTCTTGAGTTGTAGGTGTTGTTCATGGTGCTTGAGCATGAGAAGCTTCATTTAAGGCATGAGGAGCTTCTTGTTGTCCCTATACCTTGGTTAGACCTTGATACCCATTTTTTATTCACAACTAACCTAGTCATGGCACACATAACACACTTGAAGTTGACTAATACCCTATATATTTCATATGTAGTGGTTCAGGGACTCATTCATGGTGTTTGTGTCCTAGAAGCAAGAGTTAGTGTTGGAGGCTCTTGTTTCCCTCCACTATCCATGGTTAAGGAGCCAAGATAAATCCTTGGTGCCCAAGACATCATAATGGAATCCATATTCGATTCATATGCAAAAGAATCCTTGTAGAGGGCTAGTGTCATGGCTTCTATGTGTTATTGACGGCGCTTGAGGTCAAGAAGTTTCAATTAAGGCTCAAGTGGAATTCATTTGAGCTCAATATGCCTCAATAAGATCTCAAGGAACCTGTTTTAATTCTTTTACGATGTTTAAGGCCTTGCAACATATCCATGGTCTTGCATGGTAGTCTGAGGAAGCATTCACTACATTTGATCTTGACAAAATATGTTTCGGGTCTAAGATTGTTATTTCCCTCCATAAGCCATCGCTAAGGGCTTGAGGCTATTGTTTTTCTACCAAGACTATGGTTAAGGGCCCAAGAACCATCCACAGTGCATAATGCATGTTAGGGATAATCTACATTGGACAATTAATGGTGTCCATATGCCCAAGAAGAAAATATTATTGATAAAGGCTCTCATTTAATTGTCAGACATGATTGTCAAGACATTGTAATGACACTCACATTCATATTTGATTTCAAAGTCACCTTATAGAGGGCTCATGTTGTGGATTTTAGGTTTTGTTCATGGCACTTGATGTTGATAGGTTCATTTAGGGATTAAATTCATTGTTTCAGTTTACAAAACCTACTTGTGTATCATGTATCCCACTATTGTGACCACAACACCCCGCTAGGGATAATCCAGGGGCCCCTTACAATTTTTTTTTAAAGCTGGACTAACGAGAGGGTTTTTTTGTATTATTTCCTTACTCGACTATGTTTGAGGCCATATGGGCCGTCTTTGGTTTGAAAAACACCCATATCCAAATGATTTAGGGCCCAGGGCCCAAATCATTTCATCCTCATATCGTATCTCCTGAGTTATGAAACCTTCATTTAGGTCTCAATCCTCTTCTTTCACTCTCTAAGCATGTTTACATTTCAAATCTCGTGTGGTGTTGCACCGGGCACGGCCCTTGCAAGTATGATGTGGGATGCTACTGACCCCCCCCCCCCAACCTCATGATCGTTTTCTCTCTATCTCTCCCATATACCACCTCTCTATCTCTCTCTACCTCTCACTCTCCCTAAAGCACTACCTCCCTTAACCCCTAAACCATTGAACCATTCAACTTGTAATCCCACAAGCCTAACTCCTAAAAAACCTAACCCACAATCCTTAAAGTCCAAATACCTAAGACCTACGCCTTATGTTCTAAACCCTTAAATCCATAGAAGCCTTAACCCCCCTCTCTTTAGCCATTCATTTATCCACTTTTGAATTATAGTCCAATGTATGCAAATATTTTTGAAGTGGGGGAAGGTTGGAATTAAATGGTGTAAACATTATGCAGGGGCACGTACGCATGTTTTAGAGCGTATGCACTACAAACACGCGTGTGCACATTTAAACACGCGTGCATGTGTCTACTGCTAGTTAAAAAAATAGAGTTTTTTGTTCCTGGGAATGATACCAAAAAACACGGGTTTTCTGTCTTTTGTGGGTTTCAAGCTCTTCCAAGTTGCTTATTGGCTCACATTCATTCATATTTTGGACACTCATTGATCTATTGGAGACAAAATCACTCTTGGAATCTAACAAACATTTTCATTGGTCTTGGAATCTAGTGGATACATTCAAGCTACTAGTTTCCATTGCAAGTGGAGATCATTTCTATAGGTATGGTAAATTGTAATTAATTCTTTTCATTCGCAAGATTTGAGATTCTCCCATGCCTTTTTGTTTTTATCATATGCCTACAACAATATCCATGCATAGACAACAATGAATTTGACAAGAAGAATTCCCAAGTTCACACCTAAAAAAACTCATATTCACAAGACAAGATGAAGTATGCAATGCAAACCAATAATTATTACCATGAATATAATTTGATTTCACACAAGGATGGTATGGATGAGGTTCTTTCTTGAGATTCTTCAATTTGAATAAAATCCTAAGAAGAAATCATGGGAGAGGGTCCATATTGATGAGTTCATGAAATTTTTTCCATGCTCTCATCTTCATGCTATGTTTATTTGATGTAGAAAAACTATCAAGCTATTCCCAAGGCATCTCTATCATAAACTCTTTTTCATTTGAAAAAAATACATATAAATGGTCTAATAAACCTCCATCTTTTACACATTTTACACCATAGCAAAACCTATAGCACAAACTATCAAACTATTCCTCCCCCACACATTCCCATCTATGATGAGGTTCTCTCTTGAGCCTCTTCAATTTGAATAAAATCCTAAGAAGAAATCATGGGAGAGGGTCCATATTGATTAGTTCATGAAATTTTTTCCATGCTCTCATCTTCATGCTATGTTTATCATAATGTTTCTTTAATACTGTGCCTTTGAGATTGACTACTTGCCTCTACCTCATTGAATCTCCTTCCTTGGGGGAATTTACAACCTCCTCATTGTGTAATTAGTAAACTTATTCTCTTTACCTTATTTGATGTAGAAAAACTATCAAACTATTCCCAAGGCATCTCTAGCATCTCTAGCTAGGCAAGACACTAGTTTCGCCATTCTACACTTGACCAACCATCATCTAAATTGATTGGAATTGTAAGGGATAATGATGTTTATTCGGACACAAATAAACCAACATTGTCTGTAGTTGTATGTGTTAATTTTTAAAGCAGTAAGTTATGTTGGAATGTGTCAAGTTCATTGTATAATGGAACTGATATCTTATTTGTTGTTTCTTTTGCATGGGTAGGCCTCATAGTTTTGTTAAAGATACTTTTGGAGATGGGAAACTCACGTAACAGAACAAAAAAATATAGAAGGAATCTGCCCATTGAAAAGGTCAATGACTTAATAGAAAAGGCCAGGTTGGAAATGGAAAGAGTGAGACATGTTCCTGTCATTGCCTTAGATCCTACCACTGATCCTAACACAATTCTTGACATGACAACCTCTTTCTCAGAACCACAGGTAAAGCACGGGGGCTTCACTCAATAAAATGCTATCATAGCACGTTCGTTCGTAAGATATGAAACAATACCCCTAATTTCACTAAATATTGGAAATACCTTCCAAAATCGTTTTTTTTAACCCCCTCCCAATATGCCTTCCCAATTTAAAAAACCCCTATTTTCACTAGATATTGTATTTATCAATTTTTTCATTATCATTTTTATACCCCTTTATATTTCTACCTAGTATATTGATATGATACCCCTCTTATGACCCCACATGCATTCTACATTGCACCTTGCTTCTTTCGATGTATATTGTGGATGCACATTACTTCACCCACAATGCAATTACTCAACCATATATCATTATGATTTGCAACATCTAATGGTCTAATGAATAGATAGGATATCACTTATTGTATGTCACTAGAGCCAATGCACATAGTACAACATTTAGATTGCATGTTGCAGTTCCCCAATGCCTGACTAAGCTTGTTGTGGGATAGGTATCCAAGCCCCCAGGGCCTATAACAAGCTCTAGGAGGATGACTAAACCTCCCAAGGCCTGTCATAGGCACGAGTGGTTGGGTATTCAAGCCCCTAAGGCCTATCGAGGGCCTATAGCAGGCCCTGGAGGCTTAGAGCCTCCCAAGGCTATTGGCAACAACTGGTTGAGTGATATTGGTAACAATTGTCTATCAATGACCACTGTCTCTCGACTATGATCGACTGGAAACCCACTTAACCATGAAACCCCTGGCCTCAAGCATGCCTGAAGATGTGATTTCCCTACATACTGGTAAGCTCAAGCCTTGCCTCAACCTGATTTCTCATCCGACCATGATCCCGCCATATCCATTTGGCAGATATTTGTTAGCATGCCCATATAAAAAGGACCCCAAAGTATTTTTATATTGCTACATTAAATAAAAAAAACCCTTTGCCCCTTAATATATAAGCAATATAATTTTTAGGTTTTCATGAATATTTAATACCGCAATATGAATGAACGTGGTATTATATTTCCTTCTAGTGAAGCCCCTGTGAGGTAAAGCGGTCGCATCCAACAGACCCAACTCAAATTCCAACATCAACACAATCTCCAACCAATAATCCATCAACAAATCATGTCGAAGTTCCTCACGACACAAGAATATTAGGATATGTTGCATGTCTAGAGATGGACATACAAGCAATGCTTACTTTTCAATCTCCCCAAGAAGACCACAACCATGTCGAGCACACTCCCATTATGGCCCAATGGGTGAATGAATGACCACAAGAAAAAAGCTCTAGTATTCATGTCTCATGTCCACCTTCCCTGCCTCGACTGTCTAGTGCAAGAAGAAAAACTCCTACACGTATTCATGTGGATGAAAGTGCTCTATCGGGCCTTGAAGGTAAGTTGCCAAAACGCACTATCGAATGGCAATGCAACAAAATTGTCAAAGAATATTTTGAATCCAAAGGAGATGCAGTTAAATGTCAATTATTGCTATGTTTGTTAAAGTCACATTGTTTAGCTGTTGTTAGGAGAATTTTGGGCATAAAGATAGTTAAAAGTTTAGAGGCTAGTAGTCATATTGTTTTAGAAATATCCAATCTCCATTTAATGCGATTGGGAAGACGTCTCGTACAAAATATCTCTGTGCATCTCGTTGTGTGTTAGCAGAATTAGTTGTAAGCAAATCCACAAGGCAACGTCGCTTGCTATCACACACTTCTCACATACTTAAATTAAATAGAAAAAATATTAAAAAGTACTATTCTATAAGACAAAATCTTGACACTCCGGGTGGAAACGATTGTTGGGATTTTATTGGTAGGTTTCCTCGTGGATATAGGAAGCTAATTGATGCTGTTAAGGAGTTAGTACACAAGTTTTGGCATGATCATACTAGACCTTCATCAAACCAAAGATACGTGCTAAAGCTGAGAAAAGGTTCTACTGAACGTGAACCCCATGTTAAACACTTCCTTGACACCACACAGACTGCACTCTATGAGAGATTCAGGAATGAGCACACACAATTGAACCTGGGCCAAAGGTCCTTTGAGAAATGCAAACCATGATACGTTCGTATATGCATTGATCGGAACACCTGTTGTTGTAGATACCACGTAGAATATGAATATTATAATGACACATATAAACATATATTTTTTGATTTGCATACTAACATTGTGCAGGGATGCAATGAATCCATACTACCACTGAATGAATCAAGAGACTTTATCCACAACATCATGTGTATAAGGCCCGAAGGACAAAAATATTACAAAAAATCGTGTTTATATGGGACATGTTCTAGGTGCAGTGGGTTTTCTCTTTTGAACCGTTGCATTAATGAAAGCGCGGAGCACGAATTTGGTAGGATGGTCCTGGAGATGCATAACTTCGAGTACCTAACCTATCAATTAGACAGTGCCAATGAAATAAAAAATATTGCATTAGTGAAGTCATAGGTCCAAATGAATATTGCATATTTTTCATATTATATGTTCAATTTATGACATATTCATTTTTCCAAAGGCCACATTGTAATATTTCCGTTCTTTTCATGGTAACAGGTACGGGTATGTGACTTCTTGACAGAGTTCTACAAGAAAATAGAGCAGTATGTTCAACATGTGCATGTGCATGTGGATTTTGCATAAAATTACACTCTTCAACCACAAAATAAAATCCAGAGTCAATACTACCATTCATACTAACTCAGGATCATGGTACATATTATGTATAGGCATGGGCCAGAGAACAGCAATGACATGAGGATAATAATAAGGAGACAAACTTTTACATAAGTGATGATAGAACCCATGATCTGCATTATGTGCAAGATTGTTTTCGAATTTTCTATGATCAGTTGAAGGAGAGAGATATACAGATGGATGAGAATTGGATATGGTCGGATGGTTGTGCGGGCCAGTTCAAAAATGCCCAAGTATTCAAATGGATGAGTATTTTGCATAAGACTTATAATGTGCCACATATCTGGAACTATTTTGAGACTAGGCACGACAAAGGTGAGCATGATGGGGCAAATGCATGCATCAAGACCGCACTACAAAGGGAAGAGATGAGGTTTAACACAGACCCTCATATCCAAGATGCAGAATCCATAGTTCAATGGTGCTCTGCAACAATGATAGACCGAGCAAGAGATCAACAAACATCATCAGTGACAGGATGTGTGGTAAGAAAGTTTTGGCAAGTGGTTGACATAGATCAATCGCGTTCCTATAGTTGCGGCATAGTACAAGGAAGACGTGGATTTCATTCAGCTCGAAGCTCAAACAACCCCTTATTTGAAATATGGATGCGAAAACTTGCTTGCTTTTGCAGCCCTTGCAGCAGTGGTGAATGAGATGAATGCGAGTGCATGGACTAGGTTATGAATGGGGTCGTGTGTCAGTTTCAGTAGACCAATGTGCAGTTGTTGAAACAACCCAGTTAGAGGAGGGTCAGTCAAGGATTTCGACAGAATACGACCATATCTCAGATCTTGTACAACCAGAACACATATACGCAGTTGTTTCCCTGAAAGACAATGAATGGGGCATGGATTATTGGTTAGCACGGTGCATCCAAGGTAAGCAAACCCTCTACGAATCATTAATCGATGATGAAGGCAATGAATTTCCTATTGGCTCGATGGTGGTTAAGGGAGAATATCTTACACTAGATGGGAAGTCAAGAAAGACTAGTGGGCATGTATTCATGGATTACAGACCAGGTTCAATGGTGTATCACTTCATAAACTTGATCGTTGGCACAAACATCCATCTACATATAGTGTCAAGCAAGAGCTCAACCAAGGTACGCTACTACCTGCCTCATTCAGAGCACAAGAGATTGATGGAGACAATTAGCAACATAGAGGATCCAGATGGACTTATTGAATGAGGTCAGTCAAATTTACATAAGATAAAGAATTGCATCAAAGAATGTTATGTTCTACATCGAGGTATGTGTAGTTTTATGCTATTTTGTTGGTACATGCATTTTTTGTTGATACATACATACATACATACATACATACTTACATACATGTCACTAACACTTGTCATGCTTGCCAAATTCACTTTGCTTGTTTGCCTAGTCAACAACATTTTTCATGCTTCCTCCATGTCAACAAGTCATCCCCGTCATGCATTTCAACAACATCTGTCATGCTTGTTTGACATGATCTCATGCTTTCTTGATCTTTGCATCATCATATTGTTGTCCTTGTCATACTTGGTGATCTTTGCATCATCATATTGTTGCCCTTGTCATACTTGACCACTTGTCATACTCCTTTGTCATCTTATCAATATTGCTTACCTTGGCATGCTCCTTTGTCAAGTCATCAACACTTTGTCATTAATGTGTTTTCCATTGCTTGTCCTTCATGTCATCTTGTCCTTCTGCCATGTCATCATTTCACCTTTTTTCATTAATGTTTAGAAACCTTATATATCCTTAGAAACTTAGTCTTGCCCTATAAGCACTAAGGGTGAAAACGCGAAGGTGGGAAACAATTCCGTGACAATTTGCTTTTTTTTTGTTCTAATTTCTGTTTTCTCGCCCGAGACAAAAGTCAACATATTTTCTCGGGCAAGAGTGTTATATTTCTTGGGCGAGAGATTAACCACGGTTAAACATCTCTTGCCCGAGAGTTATTCCGTAGTTATATAATTGTTCGCCCGAGATTTATTCCATAGTTAGATACGTTCTCGTTCGAGAGTATAACCATATTTGTATATTAAACTCTCGGACAGGTTTCTCTGCCAAGAGTTTAGATTCCCTTTAAACTCTCAGACGATAAATGTTTAACTATATAAGTGAAAACAAACCTTTCCCCCGCTACTTGTCGGTGTTCGCCTGTCACTGCTTTTCGCCTGTCGTTGTTTGTGGTAAGCCTGCTGCTTGGCTGAGAGAGAAACAAGGTGGTTATAGAGCCTGGCCTCATTCAAACTGAAGGGAGGGCCATGACAACGAAGGGAGGGCCACTGCAACGAAGGGGAACGGCCATGGACACGAAGGAAAGTCGAAGGAACCGCTTGCACAGGTAATTTCTAAATCATTTCTTTGCATACTTGCATCATGGTAATTTTGGAAAATTACAGTAGGTAATTTCTTAATTTTGTAGTAGGAAATTTATAAGGTGGTTCCAAACCCTCCTAACCCTATTTAGTGGCTAGATTTAATTTGTTGGTTCTTCCTCTAGCAAAATAGCTATGAGACCTACTAGATTCAATTTGTTGGTTCTTCCTTTTTATTTGGTCATAGGTGATGTACCTCCTTCCTATGGCATGCATTTATCTTGACACTAGGGAACCTCTATGGAGGGAGTATCCAATTCAACCTATAGTATTCCACTATCTTAGTCTTCGAGTGGGAACTTGTAGATTATACAGGTAACCTAAAATTACTTTTTTCATTAGTGATCCAAAAAAATCCCACTAACTTTTGTGCCTATACCTATGATGAATTGGGCACCTACTCCTTAGTCACCAACCCTCTTCTCAAATCTAAACATGAATGCATATTGTGGCAGAAGAGCTGCCCCTTGAATCCTCAGGGTTGTGGAGTTTTTTTTATGGGCTTGTAACAGTGCATGGAGAAAAGATATACAGTCGAAGATTGATTTTGTATTTTTTATTACACAAATAAATGAAAATTAGCATATTGTATTCATATATTGAATACAATGGTTGTTGGGTGCCAATTTTTAGGTATAAAATTTATGCTCATTGTAATATGGGAGATTGAGAGAAAGCTTGGTCGGTTAAAAATCCTTTTAGTTTCCAGAATATAATTCACTCATGCTATGCTTTTGAAAATTCTTGTGATGTACACAATGTTGCAAGAGAGAGAAAATCAAAAACTGAAAGCATCTAGATGGTGGGGTTAAATAACACACGGGTTTTTTGTGTTGTTTGCAAATTTCCTGATAGCTATACACAGGTGTGAAGGAAAACCATATTTTTGGATATTTGAGTTGCTTTAAGAATTCATGTAAAGGTTGCCACCATTAATTTCTCTATTGATATTCTATGGTTGTCAGCTCAGGTATCCCCAAAGCTAGTCTGGAGTATCCTGAACTTTTCATTACCTCTAGTATGTTGTTCTTGCAATGAATGACCTATTGATAACTATTGAGCTAGTAGTTTAGTCCCAAATATCCTCTCATCTACCTTGATACAACAGATGTTGTAGAGAGATTCCTAATTTAGTCCAAAGGTTTCAAAGGTTTCAAGCACTGCATGAAGAATCTATTTGTATCATGGTAAACTTTGGTTCTTCCTTGCTATATCTTTCATCTTCTTACTGTGTTTAATATTTGTCAACTTTTTTCAAATGGTTGATATGTAGCACTTGTTAGGCATGAGTTTACACTGTCAATTGTTAGAACTTACCATTAATCTTTTGGTTGGTAAATGAAAACAATTTGCAAAATGTCTTAGGCCTCTCATGATGGGTTTTATCTTGGCACTTTGCCATAGTCGAACTAATGCATTGTTGTATGAGCATTCTTCTCCTATGGGTGTGGATAAACACTTGATTGGTTTGAAAAATGTTCCCAAAGGTAAGAATAAAGAGGCTTGTACTTGAATGTTTCTCAACTCATTCGCATTAAAAATTTAAGGCAGATTCGTGCCTATACCTATGATGAATTGGGAACCTACTAATTAATCACTAACCCTCTTCTCAAATCCAAACATGAATGCATATTGTGGCAGAAGAGCTGCCCCTTGAATCCTCAGGGTTGTGGAGTTTTTTTTACTAGCATACATTTGCCAAGATTAATAGTGATGTTTTCCATTTTTTCTACTAGTGAGTTACATGAACGTCGAAAATGAATAATGTCTATCATTTCAAAGTGGGTGAAGAAACCTTGTTTTCTTTATAAAATTCTAAACATAATTGGTTTTTTCATGAGGTTGTCCTTATCATCTTGTTCTATTATTACAACTGAGTTTCCCACCACTTTGACTTATATGTTTGATTGTTCGTCATTATACCAAGTCCCCATACTAAAGTTTCTTCTTACTTTCCTTCAAAGCCTGAGATCACCTTCATGCACCTACCATCCTTGTTAGTTATCAAAATTTAATCCAATTCTAATATAAATATAAAAATAAAAATATTTTAAAAACTATTATTTATATTACCAACCACATCTTACTAGTGTTCGACTTCTTTTCACTCCATCAACACTCTTCTTCAGTTAACTCAAGCTTTCCATTCACTTTCTCCTTGAATATTGACCACAATTCATCATTTTTAAGATGTTTTTAGTTAGAAAACCCTGGCTATCATCTCCTTTAATTCCTTGTTCATTCCGCTCTATTGTATCAATTTTTACTACAATGCCCTACATTTTTTACAACCCCACTCCCTGCAACCATATATCATATTATCCAAGGTCGGCCAATATTTTTAGCTAGGGACAGAGTGATGTTCACATCAAAAGTGAGATAAGTATAATGGGTTAATGCAAATGGATTAATGTAGATGTGAATGATGACAAATTAATAAGGGAGCTAAAGACAGGAGTCAGATGAGGGAAGATAATGCACATGTTTATATTTCTTATTTTCCTTGCACTATATAGGTATTTTATTTTGACCAGAAAGGACTCTTAGCTCACCAAGTACTAATATTTTAAAATGTTAATTCTCTTGGATATCATATATCAATTTCATATCTTAAAATGACTCAGCATTGCTTTGTAGGATTTTATACAATAGGTATGGAATTGATAGTCAATGCTACATTTTCAACCCAAAATGTTGTCATAGTTGCTCCATTCCATACTTTATAGGGAGGTGTATGGAGAAGAATATTAGATGATACATGTAGTAGCACTCAGGTTACTATGATTCAACAAAATCTTCATAAATTATGAAGTTGTTTGGTAGTGAAATTTAAACTAATAGACTGCACCAAGTGGAAGGTTCAATTAGAAAAAATAAGAGAATGTATTAAGCTCTTGATTGTCAATCATCAAAGAATGACATAGAATCAACTTCCCAAAGTATTTCCCACAGTGATATATATTATGGCCATATTAGCTCACTCTCACGTCAAACCATAGAAGAATATCATTAATACTGAAGGTTGGATTGAGGTGGAGAGAAACATAGATATTACCATGTTTATAATGGTCCAATAGAAATGAGTAAGCCTTAGAAAGCTTCAACATCAAAAGGACACAACTTCCCAAGCTACCCAAAACACCAAGAAATGAATGTCTCGTACATTATTTTCAATTAATATTTTGAAGGTTTTATTAAAAATATAAGCACATTGGATGCACAATTTAATATTGTATCCAATGATTATCCAAATGAATAATTTTTAGTAAACCTATAGGGAGATAAATTGAAAATACATGAAAATGTATGTTTCTAATCTCCCTCTAAATTTTTAATTTAAAATTTATGTAACATAATTTAATGCATAACCAAGAGATGAGGTAGATAAGAGAGTTTTTTTTTCAAGGAGGTTGTAATGAAAGATATCATTACAATAGTTAAGCACAATAAAACATAATTCAACAAACATAGAATTGCAAGAAACTGAAATATTTTGATACACAACAATTACCGCATATGCAAACATTATTGAAATTGTTAGATTGACCCATAAGGTCATTTTATACATCATGAAGATGTAATTTACTCCCTTGAAGTGAAAAAGGTGACATACATAGAGATTGATGATGGTGCATAACAAACTCATTTTTTATTTTTAGTGCACCATCCAATTGCTTTGCTATAACTACTCAACTAGTTTAATTGATGAGTAGTCCCACACAGATGATAATGTTCACAAGTGCCTTGGGTGAGACTTTACCTTTCTTAGGAATATATTGAAAACACTAATACTCGTGGACATTATTGATGGCCCACACACTGAATCTTAGGGTCTAGTGTTTAGTTCCAACACTAAACTAAGGGAAGGGAACTCAAAGGAAGGTCGTCCAACACGACCAAGGGATGGTAGAGAGATATATATGTCATGGAGCACACATGGATACGACACATAATTGGGCCACATCATGGAATTCCTTATGGGTAGGCATATGTGAGTACTAATGAACCAAATTTATATGCTACAAGTGGTATAAATCTAAAGTACATTCTTATAAAAAATTGAATGCATATTTGGTTAGCAACTAGTTGTAATATCATAATATAGTGTCCATGACACCTACAAAGAGACTAGATTTCATGGGACAACAACAAAAGCAAATGAATCATGTACACAACAATTTGTATTTCATTAAAGAGTCAACTAAACATTTATACAATTGGTTGTAATATTTCAAGCATTGGATTTTTGCACCCCACCCCCTAGCCAAGAAAACCTTTGATCCATAATAACAAACAAAATATCTTTCTATCAGAATCCTAGGTTACCATTCGAGACCCCACTTCATTGCCTATATGAGACACTTACCGTTACACCTTTCTCTAACCTCATTTTTCCCACTTGTTTTCCACCATCACCCTCTATGCGATTCTAGGGGGACAATGGTCAGTCTATGCAATATAACACTTTTGATTATAGAAGATTTCTAAGAGATTAGTTGTTTGAAAGTCATTTCCAGATTTCTTTTTCTTGCATTTTGTAGTTTGCTTTAGTAGCTTAGTCAACCTCTACCAGAATAAGACATCAAAGATCAAGATCTAACAGGGGAGATATGATCTTGTGGTCCAATTCTAAGCTAATCCTGTGGTGTTAGATTACCTCGTTGTTTGATTTGGTATTATTACATTTTGAAGTGTGTTTGCTAGCATTAATTTAGGCTAGAATAGGTTCTAATGTTGCATTTCATGTGCCTACATCTCTAAGTTTATGATTAACCTGGTTGATTTCTCATTTTGTCTTAACAAGGACACGTGGATCGTCCAGAGACATCTACCATCAGTGCTAGATGAAGACATGTGATGTAGTCAGGTATATTCGATTGTTAATCTGAAATATATTTTTCTTATTTGACACGTTTTGACATGTTTATTAATCTGTGCAAAATTCTTATCAGGCACAGGTTCACAGCTTCAGGGTGAAGCAATCTTGACTTCTATGCAATAACACTCCATGAGGTCATCGTCAGGTAAATTCAATTGTTATCCAATTTATGCTCAAGTGTATATAATCATAAATATTTTTTTACACAACTTTCTAAGATCTTGTTATGCACAAGTGGTGTCTCTCACAATGATAGATGTCTGTCTGAGGGGTCTACAAGTGACGGTGGACAATCTCAAAGGACACGCTTAGTGTCTCATACGCCACCGCCAGGTAGAGATTGTTTACATACATTGTGACTAGAATTCTTGTTTGACATGTTTATTAATCTGTGGAAAATTCTTATCAGGCACAGGTTCACAGCTTCAGGGTGAAGCAATCTTGACTTCTATGCAACAACACTCCGTGAGGTCATTGTCAGGTAAATTCAATTGTTATTCAATTTATGCTGAAGTCTATATAATCATAAATATTTTTTTACACAACTTTCTAAGATATTGTTGTGCACAGGTGGTGTCTCTCGCAATGACAGACGTCTGTCTGAGGGGTCTACAGCTGCCGGTGGACAAACTCAGAGGACACCCTTAGTGTCTCATACGCCACCACCAGGTAGAGATTGTTTACATACATTCTGACTAGAATTCTTGTTTGGCATGTTTATTAATCTGTGGAAAATTCTTATCAGGCACAGGTTCACAGCTTCAGGGTGAAGCAATCTTGGCTAGTATGCAGCTTCACTCCCTGAGGTCATCGTCAGGTAAATTCAATTGTCATTCAATTCATGCTCAAGTCTATATAAACATAAAACTTATTTTACACAGATCTTTCTAAGATCTTGTTGTGCACAGGTGGTGGCTCTCAAAATGACAGACGTCTGTTTGAGGGTGGGTCTATAGGGGCTGTTGGAAAACCACAGATGGCACCCTTAGTGTATTATTCTTCAGATACGCCATCGCTAGGTAGAGATTGTTTACATACATTTTGACTAGAATTTTTGTTTGACATGACTGTTTTATTTGTGAAAAATTACATGATTTTTCCTGTAAACTTACATGTGATTGCCAATATTTGGTTTCCTACAGGGGCTTCTGGACATTCTAACAATAATGATGGTTCAGAAGACTTTATTTCTATTTCTCACCATGATCATGATAATGCAGAGGTTCCATCAGGTATTTAAAATGAACACATTTTATTTAAATGTTTATAATTTGATTGACAAATTATATATATAGTTTTTAATACTTGCACATGCATTTTACTTCTTACAGAGTTTGTTGTTGTTGATCCTAATCCACCTCCCCAGACAAGGAGAGGTCGTCGGGTGCAGTAGTATGCTCGCAATGAAAGATATGATCCTCTTTACAGTCATCCTAGAGATGTTCCCGAGGAGACTCCTTGGGAAGACAACATCGCTATGTTGACTGTGGAAGAGATGAAGGAGCATTCATCGAGATTGCAGGCAGAACTTGACACTTCAAATCTCTCTTTTGGTTCTCAACAGTGTCTCCAGATTGTTTTGCACAATCTGAACAGTTTGATCGAGACATATCTTGGGGTTGGACCATCAACCCATATTTTTCATGACATGATGTGTAGGAGGCGGTTGTTAGTGATGGCTCTCCACAAGTTTGAAGAAATAAAAAAACTTGTCACAAAAGAAATGGTATTTTCATGTTTTGACTTGCGGCATGAAGACAAAAAACATCTAAAGATCGCAAGATTCAATGATCCATTGATTGCACCCCATATTTATTCCAGGTTCCTGTGTGCATATGGGAAGTTGCCTAATAATGACGAGGTTCCTCAGTATTTTGTTAAGATGCTGATTGCAGAGTTCCAGTTTCACATGGACCCCGACTATACAGATACGGGATCCAGTTTCTATGGTGCTGGAAAAGGTCATACATATGAACGACCTGATGCACGACGAGATGTTCAGTATAGGAGTCCGATGCCTCGGTTAGTACAGCCACATCCTAGAGTTGTTGCTTTACCAGAGGAGTTGGAAATGACATCCCAAATAGCAAGAGGGGCAAGGGAAGAGATAAGAGAGCGTGTTGGGGATGCATTGGCAGGGGTGGAAATCGACATAAATACTTTGTCATCTTCAATCAGTATGGATGAAATCCCATTTGATCATTATTCCGATGATTGCTTGAGTAGCATGACTAGATTAGAGCTTCAGCAGTATGCAACGTACTGTAGAGATAACTATAAGCGAGTCATCGCTGGACAAAATCAAAACAGAGGCAAGGTACGTAAGTATGCAATAATATTTTTCAATTTATTATATGAAATCTAATTTTTTTATTCTCCAAATCTAATGTCTATAAATTATATGGAATTTATGCAGTATACCAGATTCATGAATGATGACAACTTTGATGATACGGATTTTATTGACCGGTCAGAAGCAGAGGCTAGTGGCACGAATACGCATGTTGAGGAAATTGTAGTTTCTCAATTTCCACTAGGGACATAGGTATGGATATTCCTGTTTCATGTCTTCTAATCATTGGTCTTAGCTTTAGCTTAAAAGGTTTACCTCCTGGTTTTATGGGTATTCTGTGTTATATATATAATATTGAATTTATATTCATGGTATTCATGGTATTCTGTGCATTTTTTACTATTAAAAATGGTTGTTCGTGCCCAGATTATGAGATTAGGGGTTTTTCATTCCTAGAAGACTAGCCAAAATAGCTTCCAATGTACACAACTCACACTTGCAACTTGAATTAGCAACTTACACTTGCAACTTGAAGTAGCTTTAATGACAGCTCACACTTGTCTTTGAACTTATCTTGGTAACTCGACTTGACATTGATGATAACTCAAAATTTCTTGTCCTTATTATCATATTTATGCTTAAAAATTTTCATGATAAGTCTTCAGTTTAGTCAAATTTAGGCCTTTCATTGTTGCCTCTAATTCGACCAGCAATAGTTCCTAAGAATGACAGACCCTCTCATAAGTTTCTACCTTTTGGGGGAAGTGTTACAAGGATCGAAGCCTATTGAAGTGAAATATATTTTGGAAATGTTCTTGAAAATCTATCAAACTTCAATTTCATCTGCTAAAAGGTTGCAACTTCGATCTAGTAGAACTAAAATTTGCTCTGGATTCAGTTTTCTCTTTAGGTGCTAGAAATAGAATTTAGAGGGCACATCCCTGGATTCAATCCATTACATGCACCACCTAATCCTAGCCCCTCTTTCCTTGTAATATTCAAATATTTAGAGCCATGATTCCAACTCACTAATTGTCTGTATTTCATTAAAAGGTCCCACTTCCATCCATGATTGAGCTTGCTGAAGCTAACTCTGAACTTGATTTTCTTTTCCTTTCCTAGTCTTGTTCAATGTAAATTCATAAATTTCACTTCAACCTTGTTCCCTGTACTTTAGAAAGTATAGCACTATAAACTATGAATCATTAGAATAACAAATTCTTGCTTAGTTTTGGGTTTTACAATATCTTATCCTCGAATTTTTACAATTTTTATGAAGTGAAATTCATGGTGTTGTCCTATTTCTGTGTTTTATACCACTACAGAGTCCAGACAACTAAAGAAAGAACCAAATTATTGCATAGAAAAACTATACTACATTCTCATGGTTATAAAGTGTTCCCAAAAATTCTGTACCTAAACCTAGTAGGATCCTAAGAATAAAGGGTGTATACTGCTCCAAGTCTTTTCTAGGTGTGCTCAAAGTTGTAGAACAAACCATAGGTAAATTTTCATACAAATCGAGGGATTCTAGTTATGGAGAAGTTGCACCTCCCTCTAGTAGTCTAGAGTTTGTGGGGTGTGATGAACAACCAAACCCTAGGAGAACAACTCGACCCTAAAGTTGGTCACATGCAAATGATCTTGCCTAAATCTAAAATAATAAATGGGTAGACCATGGTTATGCATGTATCCCTTTTTAAAAAAATGTTATTATATTTGTGTTTTTTTTGTTTTTATTCATCATTAGCAGGGTTTTCTAAAATTTCTTTATTATTGAGGAAGTCCAATCCAATCCTACTTCATCAACATGTCTCAATCACCCATGGATTTAGACATGGTTTTTCTCACCTATAACTCCTTCCTCAATGAGTTTCAATCATGGATATTCATCAATACAGGGAAACAAGGTATTTTAGAAAATCCAACACATTCTAGAAATCATGAAAGATGACTTTCCCAATCAACTCCAGTTTAAAATGTTTTCATATTGTATTCCAACTGAGTCAATTATTGAAAATGGGAAAGGGAATCTTGTAGTAGAGAATAATTAACCAAGATTGTGCCACAAATTCGGATTTATATTTGAACTTCATGCCTAATTTAGCACCATAACAATGCCATAAATGACTTTTGATTTTAATAAAGTCCCGAGCCTGATCTCATATGAGAATAAATAATAATATTGATAGAATTCCATGGGTATTATAATAGATTTTAATTATATAGTATATATGAAGTAGCACTGCATTTTAATTATATGAAGTAGCACTACTATATATGAAGTAGCACTAGATTTTAATTATATAGTATATATGAAGTAGCATTACCTCTTATTCTCAATTTCATGGTCTTAGCCCATAGATCTTATCTAACGTAGCATAGTTTAGATATGATTTATGCTTTATATACTTTTATAGCAATGTCCTTTGCACTCCCACTTTTATCTTGCACTATTGTACTTAGCATTCCCTTTGGCCTATTTGTGATCAAAGGAGGGGAATATATCTTAGTTATATGTTTCATTATCTTGTATTTACTCACCCTCCCTTTCTGGTCACATCAACTAGCATAGTTGCTTGTCCCAAAACATAGCTGACTTATCTGGAGTAAGCAAGCTACAAAAAATGTCTGTAGTTTACTTCTTCCATGTAGTGCCACAAATTAGCAACTGGAAATCAGTATCATGGCATATCGCTAGAATGGATGATGCAGAACAAATCATGTCACCAACTCTCTTTTTGACCATTGAATCACTCACTGGATAAGAGGCAATGTTGGAAGTTGGAAGGGATTGTTTTGTGGCCCTACTAGAAGACCTGTTATAGAGGATGTTGATAGTGAGTTCATATAAGAATTGTTTTGTCATGAGGTGTAACTGTTGGTGCGAGAGCTGCAAGAGAAAGGGAAGTGGCATCGGTCATCCTGATCAGTGAGAGAATGGAGCTATAATCCGATGGCATTGGCAATACAGATTGGATTTTGTCTTCTACTTCCATATAGCATTTTCAAAAAAATTGCCACCTGCAAATGGAAAACTACAACTATTCCAATTGCACTTTCCATTTCTTTGATACATGATCTTCAAAACCATTTTCACTAGACCGTTTTCCTTCCATTTCAATTTATACAATGAATTTGCTTCTTCTGATAATCTAGACAATATGTATATGACCATGCAACATGTATTCCGATTCCTTTTTTTCCATAGTTTTCATTGGCCCTAATTTTTCTGATAATATCAATAACAATATTTTCACTTGCATCCTTTCAAGTGACACTTTGAAAAAAGTCTCACTCTCACACTTGATTTCAGACTCTCGTTTTCATTCTTTTTTCCTGTAATAGGTTTTGCACATATTCATATATCATAAAATGTTTTTTCTATTTTCTGTGCTATAACCTGTGACAGATATATGGGACATTGAAAATAAAAAATCCATTTGTGCCACCTTTTCATCTGCATATCACACTTTTTCTTTTTCTTTCATAGTCATTGTCTTTCCTGCTATTTCCATGTCTTCTCTCTTTGTAAGGTTTTTGAGCTGGGTAATTTTGATATCATTTAAAGTATGGCTATCGGAACAAGGCTCCTTTAACTGTTGGTCAATGAAGGAGCTTAGTTTGTCCATGGAACCCTCCTTAGAGGGTGTGTACAGGATTATCCTACAGGATTATAGTTTGTCCCAAAACTTGTATACATACATACACACACACACACACACACATATATATATATTAACTTTTCATTTTGACTTTGCAGCCCACAGAAACCCAGGAGCCATTGGTGTTCCGGTCCGAAGGTTGAGATTGATCTGCTCTACTTGTAAATCAATTGTCATCATTTTTTGCGATAGTAAGAAATGACCAAGGGCATGACGATCATTTTTGGTTACTTGAACGATCATTTTTGTTTACTTGAACATAGTTTCCTTGTGACTGAGCTACTGGTGATCAAATTATTTGGTTATGGCAGGTATTGGAATATCACTTTTGTTTTTGTCAAGTATGGTTAGAAACTGTGTGGTTACTCACATATCTGATCATCTTATTCCTTCCTCTTGCAGCATCTCGAGTGAATCCTTGTCATCTATCCTATTTCAAGTTTTGCGGCCGTTTTATGGTCTTGTGGCAGCTGTTATGCTATTTTTCACCCTGGATGATTATCAATGTCAGTTTTGATCTGCTTTTCCATGTGTCAATGTCATCCTACTGCAGCAACAGATGAGGTTGATCAGCTTTCATAATGCTTTTATGTTTTGCTTTCATAATGCTTTTATGTTTTGCTTGTTTATTAATGCTAAAGCACAACAATTGATTAGAATTTTGCTTGGTTGTTTTAGGACTGGGACAGGCAAGATCCATCTCAAATCGTCACTGAGATGTGTGGTTTTGCTACAATCCTTTCTGGCACATTTTTTCTGCATAAGACCAAAGATCTCAGGGACAATTCATCAGGTGTGTTTATGACAGACACCTGGTGATTCAGAGGCATCTATTCGGAACTTGCCTCCATCAGCTATAGGAGATCCAAGCAACTTAGATGCAATCTCCCTCTTATCTGCAAATAAAGGAAAACCTATGGAAGCTCTTGTGGAGCAAGTTCGAGATGGAAGTACAATACGGGTTTATTTACTCCCTACATTTCAGTTTGTGCAAGTTTTCATGGCAGGGATCCAGGTGAGGCATTTGGTGTATATTGCTGTGTATTAATATTTAGAAATAATTTTTCTAGAACTATGTATATATACCAAGTCAGCAGTCTCTAATTCATTTTGTATTTATATTTATTATTGGTCTGTTTTATATAAAGTGTCCATCTATTGGAAGAAAATCGGCCGCAGCAGAGACCCCAGCACCCACTGAAACAGTTTTAGATGAAACTATTGGGGAAGCTGAATCTCCATCATCTTTAGCAACTGCACAGAGGCTTGCTGCATGTACAACCATTGCTGCTGAGGTTCTGCCAGATCCACATCCTAGAGAGGCAAAACATTTCACTGAAACTAGAGTTTTAAATAGAGATGTGAGTTAGTTAATGACTTGAATTCTGAGTAGATTCTTTCAAATTAGTTCTGTTTTTTGGTTTTTTGTTCACCTGTGTTGATTCTTTGGTTGATATCTAAATGTGCTATCCATGTGTGCAGGTTCGGATCATGTTAGAAGGTGTTGATAAATTTAGTAATTTAATCGGTTCAGTACATTACTAGGATGGTGATTTTGCGAAGGACCTTGCATTAGAACTTGTAGAAAATGTAAGTTAGCAATTCCATGTATACATTCAATACTTCTCTATAGTCTAGCAATTGTCATCTTTAAAGTGCATTAAAGTTTTGAGTTCTGATGCCAGTCAATGTAACAATGGAATATGCACATGCTGTCACAATTGAATATGCACAGAGCATAAATTTAAAATAATAGGTGGCAGAGGATCGATAGGGGTATTTTCATTGAACATCAGTCACATAACAGCCTAAAAACTCATCTCTATACCTGAAACTAGCAGTAGATCAACATCAACAACAATTTTGGGCATGAATACATCCCTAATCCCTTAATCCAATTAAATTTTGTAATCCTCCAATCCTTTAATCCAATCAAATTCTCTTGCTTTTGATAGGTCTCTTCCCAATGTGTCAACTAGAATAATGAATAGAAAAGGGATGAAAGGAAATCTCCAATGTTATTAGGACCTTTCACATTTGGTGGACCCTTTCTTGGATAGCCAAATCTGGATGGTTAGTTACTCACTTTAAGGAGTTAGTTGGTTGTTGGAGGATTTTAGGAGTCAAACCCTATATCCAAGGAGTCCAAACCTATGTTAGATGCTTGCATTTGCTTTGAGGATGGAGCATTACACTTGGGAGATTTTTGGAGGACACACATTGTGGTTTTGACTTGATACTTAATCATTATCCTTATTTGGTGGAGGCGCCCTCCTTCTTGGGCCTTATTCTATATTTGTCTATTTTTTACAACCATCAGTATGAGCACTTGTATCTAGTTGCAAGCAATACATAAATTGTTTACTAGTCAAACTAGACTACCAATCAATATTTATGAACAGGATTATTGTAATTCTTCATTAAGAGTAACAAAGAGTTATTGATTTTATCGGTGCAAATAACAACCAATTGTTTTACCTTATAGAATTTTGTCAGTCTAGATTTAGTTGTTTTTTGGTTCACTATTTTGACTTTCTTGTAGAATGTAGTGCCTATACCCTTGAATTTACAATACATATTTTGTTATATCCAATTATGATGTTTTATAGGTGTATTCTAATTTCTAGATCCACATTTGTAAGATTAATTCTATTGAGTACATATATTTTGTATCATGTGTTAAAATTTGACATGGTATCAATGATGTGCATATGAAATCTTCCAGGATTTGTGTATGGAGTTGTTTGCTCCCTATGAGAGGGAGATGTCAGAGGAATTCAATGGGGTGAACCTGGAAAATATTGCATTTTCCAGAGACATTGTTTACAGCAAATGCATAGAACATATGTAGAGAGAAACCAGAATTTGATTGGGTATTCTATAAAGAGCAAAGTTACCTGTAGACCACAGACATTATGAAAATTTGTGCAATTGCTGGAGAACAAACCTGGAATATTTGTGCAATTGCTGGAGAACAAACCTGAAGTTGTGGCATTTGGAGCACACATTCTAGTCTTTCATCATCATTATCTAGAATACATTCAATGTTGTTCTCATATTTGCAAATTGTGTGTTCTTTGCAGAGTGTGCATTCCATTGAGTTCGTGGGAAGTAGTTGTTTGCATTTGTCGCAAAGTTTTTGGAATGGCGAAGAATAGACACTTTTTTCTTTCGAAATTCCTTGTATCTATGAAAGGATAAAAGCAAACAGTAATTATATATCGTGTCCTGTTTCTGTGTAGTAAAAAAATAAAATAAAATGTAGTATGACATGAAGAGAGTACAAAGTTTGAATAGAATGAGGAGAAGGGTGATAGATATTTGCCCGAGTTGTTGATTTTAGGATTGATAGAAAATGTGATTTTGCAAATTCATCATTGAGCACATCAATAAATGTTTCTAATCCAAAATAGAAAACATGGCATCCAAAACAGAAAACCACGCACAATTCCAGTATTGGCTTGCATGAAGCCATCTATGACAACCAGTTCAAATTGTCTATTGTATTGTCGGAATCCATGACAATTGTTGCAATAGATCCAATAAGGTATGTGTTCATTAATAGAACAAGTCCTTGTATACTGGTGTCAAGTGCAAGCTTGCATTGTTTGCATACTTGTTCTATGTTTTCAACTAAATGTGTTTCTTGTGGATGAATATAGTATTTTGTGTCTCCTATGTTGTAAGTACCTTTGATTTTTATCATAAAATCTATTATTCAAACAGTAAGACCTGTGGAGAAATATTGTTGGAAATGACTGATAAGGTTATTGTTAATTTTTATTGTTATAGTCAGCTGCTCATCTTGGTCAACAAAGTTAGCATGCATGAACTGCTATTTTATAGGAGATTTTGGATGTGTCTATTTTGAGCTGGCTAATAGCTTGCAAGAACATCTCCCTCAAAGACATCTCTCTCCAACTATTTATTGTATCTATCTATTTCACTGAAGTGTATTCACTTAGAGTTTGATGCAGAGGGTGTGTACAGGATTATCCTACAGGATTATAGTTTGTCCCCAAACTTGTATACATACATACATACATATATATATATATATATATATTAACTTTTTATTTTGACTTTGTAGCCCACAGAAAACCAGGATCCATTGGTGTTCCGGTCCGAAGGTTGAGATCGATATGCTCTAGTTTTAAATCAATTGTCACCATTTTTTGCGATAGTAAGAAATGACCAATGGCATGACGATCATTTTTGGTTACTTGAATGATCATTTTTGGTTACTTGAACATAGTTTCCTTTGTGACTGAGCTTCTGGCGATCAAATTATTTGGTTATGGCAGGTATTGGAATACCACTTTTGTTTTTGTCATGTATGGTTTGAAACTGTATGGTTACTCGAATATCTGAGAATCTTATTCCTTCCTCTTGCAACATCTACAGTGAATCCTGGTCATCTGTCCTATTTCAAGTTTTGTGGCAGTGTTATGGTCTTGTGGCAGTTGTTATGTTATTTTTCACCTACACTGTGGAAGGAAATGGGCAGGAGCTCCATCCTGTGTAGATTTGTCTGCTGGACAAAGTCAGGGTTCCAACTGGAGATGCCCCGGTTGTCAGTCTGTGTAGCTTTCATCCTGTGCATGAAGATGCTTTCCTTTCAAAATCATAAGTGCTGGAAGAGATGTCATCTTGGAGAATGTGGAGATTGTGAACTATCACTTGGGAAGGTCAAATCTTTCCCCTGTGGTAAATCCAAGCTGCAAAGTCAGAGGAAGAGTTACCATGGATAGTGTGCCAACCTGCTCAGAGGTATGTGAGAAGCTTCTTCCCTGTGGTAAAAATTTGTGTATAAATACTTGTCACCATGGTAAATGTGCTCCTTTCTTGGTTTTTCTTAATCAGAAATGTCGATGTGGATCATCATCTCATACAGTCCCTTGCTGGAACACGTTGTTATCCGTAGAGGAAAATACTGAATTCACGTGTGAAAAGTCTTGTGGACAAAAGAAAATTTGTGGTAGACATAGGTGCAGTGAAAGATGCTGCACTCTTGCAAATCAAGGTGGCTCAAATACTCATTCAGGTGATTGGGATCCACATTTATGTGAAATGTCCTGTGGGAAAAAGTTGCAATGTGGGAAGCATTTTTGCCAGGAACTTTGTCATAGTGGCCACTGCCCACCCTGCCTTGAAACTATTTTCACTGATCTTTCAGGGTTTAAATTTATATGTATGAAATATACAGTTTCCTGATATATTTAATATTTCCAAGACATGCTCTTTAGTGTGCAAAAATATTATAAGTTGGGGCCTTTCAATGACCATTGCATCATGGTCTAAAGCTGATATGAACATGTGCATGGACTATTTCCTGAGGAATACAAATTATACTTCTTTGCAGACTGACAGTATGTATATGCTTATTGTTTTTTATTGTATTATTGTTTCTAATTGAGAAAGGATTTTTTTTATTGTTTCTAATTAAGATAAACCCACTCTACCTGCTCATTTGATGCCTTACATAACTATCATGAAACTTTAGATGTATATGAATTTGTCTTTGTTTCTCAATCAAATTTGACAAATAATCAATTTCTTCTGTATTTAAAGCATTGTTCAATTTTAGCACACGCATTGGAGCCTAAATTAGTATTGACTGTTTAGCCTCCTCAATACACCAAAACTCTAGCATCTAAGCAATAAATTGCATTTTTCCTCTTGTCTAATGAATCACCTTCGGTTAAGACCCAGTTGTGTAAGATACAACTATTGTTAGATAAGATGTTTGCCAACCCTGCTTTAGAAAATAAAAATGTTTCTCAATATAGGGTTGAAATATGACCAAATATCCTAGCATTGGAACACTAGAAATAATGACATTTGACACCCTTCACGTGCTTGGAGAAAGCATTCCCTTGAAAGATAAAAACTGGTGATAATTGGGGTAGATCTGAATCACCTCCTGGAAGCCTCCATTTTCATCACCAAAAATATAGTCATGAACACAATGTGTGGCACATGATTGGTCTATGAGCAGAAGTTTCAGTATTCAAATAACAATGTGTGATACAACAACCCATACCCTAGAGCAACAAGTACTGAAGACTGTTCCAGCAATAGTATACAACCTATCAAAATATCCATAAGATGTGACTTTTCTTGAAGGGGTTGTCTCTATGCATCGAGGATCATGTAAACATACACCCCTTTGCAATGTGAAAATAAGTGAATCAAATGACCTCATTTCCTTGTGGGCACTCATCAATGATCGATATGATTTTGTAGCATCATGGAGACCTCCCATTGGTTGATAGTGTGGATGTTTTCACTTGTTTAGACATTGTTTTGTGGAAGTTTTGCAACATCGTATACCTTGAGGTATCTAAAGGTGTCGAAACCCAACATTTTCAGGTACCATTGAGAGGATGATCATGCAACCCTAAGTACAAATTTACCAACATATCAGTGATGACTTGAAGATCATTTGGGACATCTCTTACAATGATATAAGAACAAGTTTGGAGCATGAGTATCTAGATTAAAAGATAATCATATCCCCCATTCCTTGTAGCAACATTGACATGCTTTGGTCAATAGTCTTTTAGGACTCCTCAAACATATGACAGTAGGATTAGGGTTAACATTGTGAAGAGTATATGGCAGCCTTTGAACAGAAATCCAAATAAATTGGTACAACCATTTGTGACAACAAATTAGTTAGGTTTAAGGGTTTCATATGGGTTGGTTTCGACCCATTTTCTAGCACTTCAAATCAACAAAAATTCCCTCTTTTCATATCTATAAATGAGTAGTCCTATAGAATCTTGGAAGGAACCTTTAAAGATAATCAAATGTGTAATACAAAGCGTATATACCAACATGAAAGCACACTTACTTGGGGCAGCGATGTGACTACTTTTTAATGATTTCTAGAAATGATTGAAGTCCTCAAATATTGAAGCAGTTGCCTACACCTCATGACTATGTAACCAATTCTCAGTCTTGGTAGCATAATGAAAGACGTGGAATTATTTGAAACAACAAACCCTTCATGGATTCTTAGAAAGACTATGGATAATGAAATACTTAGAATTCTCTTTCTTCTAATTGCCTACTTTCATCTTACATTTGAGACCCTGACATAGTCTTCTAGCTAGCTCAACGTCGTTTGGGTTTCTACCATTAGGGAGTCTTTGACATTTAATGAAATAAATGAGTTAATTATTCACAACCAAAGGTTCATTATTAGTTCTGCATGATGATATACAAATGGTACATCACATATTGTTTCGGAATATCACATACATGGTACATTTCAAGTATTATCCGACAAGGTTGTTGTGGCATATTCAAAGTGTTTTAGTGGTGACATTACATTACCTTCATCCTCATTCTAAATAAGAATTTACCGTCCATATGTCAAAACTACATACATTGTTTAAAAAAAGGTCAATTTCTTTATATCCCTCATTTTTCAAAAAAATCACAATTTTTTTACTTTACCCTATAAGAGCCTAGTTGTGTATATCCTAAATAAGAATTAACCCTTGGTATGTTGACACTACATACATTATAGTTGTTGTGTGATAAAAAAACATAGTTCTGTATACACTATAGTTGTGTGATAAAAAATATCGATTTATGTGATAAAAATATAGCTATGTGATATAAAATTTGTTGTGTATACATTACAGTTGTTGTGTATACACTATAAGAGGCTACTTTTGTGATAAAAATTTAGTTTTGTATACATTATAGGTGTGTGATAGAAAGTATTAACTTGTCTTCCCCTTTTAATTAGTAAGTATTAACATTGCTGTTAACTATCGAGTTATATGGTAACCTCTTCATTTTTTTAACCATTCATAATCCAAGAATGTACATGTACTATCTACAACTATATCATAAACAAAGCTATCAAGGATATTTACTAACTTTTGGATATTTAAGTGCTCTTAGTTGTATTTGAAAAGTTGGTGTCCACTTTTTTTAGGGTATTATTATTTTTTCCCTTTTTTTGAATTTCTTATTGGACATGTTTCTGAGCTCTATCTATACCAGATGGGGATCTCTATTGATCCAAATCAATGGAGGGATGGTTACTGTAACATAGGTGACCAATCTGTTCTAGTAATACCCTGTAGCAACCGTCTGAGTATCCCCCTTTGTTGCGATCTAGACTGCAATTACTAATGCTCCAATGTAATTTATCATCCATAGGTATGAGTGTACTGTCATAATATTAACCTTTTGTAATAGGCAACAACACATATCCATCCCATTATATTAGAGAACATCAAGTTCAAACAATTTTACATTACATTAATTAACATCACCATTCATGTATTTAAAGTTTAATTCTTGAAGTTAATAAGAAAAAATAATTTTAATTATTATTATTTGTAAGATGATAAGTGGCCTTCATGGGTTGCTTGAAATTAGAAACCCAAGAGATGATCAACAACTCCAGAGCGATGAGTACCTAGAACGTATCTTGATTGAGGATCTAGTTTATGCAAAATACAATGATTTAATATTACTTACCTTCGCACGAAAAATACTAAAATAAATTGGAATTGAAATCAAAGAATATAAACAAATAAGATACCATCCACACAATGAACATAAGGTGTACTATGAGAAAGTTTGCAATGATATGATTGAATGTTAAATACAATGCATCATCAATTTGGATATAAACATATTCCTTCTGGAAGGTGATTGTGTGAAATCAAGTTGATCCAACCACATCTACTTAAAAATTAATCCTACCCTGATGTTGACCTCCTCTAACTTGCTATGTGTCATAAATATAGTTTTTATTTAATTTCTATATGTATGAGTGCATGTAGAGGGTTTTTCTTGTACTCATCACATCAACGATGTGGTGTGATGTATTTTTTGACAAGTAATTAAATTTCTTTATTTAAGTATGGCTGAGAGATATTGGAGTAGATGGTATTAAAGTTAGCATCAAGGACAATTCAACTTGAAATTGACATATGTTCCTGTTGATTGGAGATCATTGAAATATAATGGTGAAGTTGCTCGTTCAATACGAGCCTTGAGTTATCATTGGATATGTTGTTAAAAAGAGCTTCTCTTAGTTTCGAGAATTATATATATTCTCTACTGACGAGGCCAACCACATGAAGGTGGAAGCTCATTTGGCCCCACCCACCCACCCACCCTAGAATCAAAGAAAACATTCGTCAACCTTGATGTGTTCTTGAATCATATGAAATGTGCCAGTGGCATATTTTCAAGAATGGCATTATGATCTTCTATCGACAATTTCCATTGATGATGCTTGGAATTTTTCCTACTCTTCACTGCCTTCAATTGCAATCGGGCTGCTATGACCAAATCACTGTATTGAGCACATATAACATCTGACTCGTAGTCTTGAAAAAGAATATGGTCTTTACATTTCCTTACTCCTGCAAAGAAATGTCCCATTAAAACCATTGAACCCACTGCATAGGTATAATTTGACGGGTCTTTAAATTCTTGCATCAACATGCTTTTTGACCTAGTGCATATCAATAAATAATAATGCACATTTTTTGGATTATCTGCCAGTGCAATGACTGTAAATATATCGCCTTCTCTAACCAAATCAGAAACACGATCATAATCTTTGTCAATCACAACCGCTTCATTGTGGTGCTCTACATCGTTGATATTTCCAAATGGGGGCAATGGTGTCAATTCTTGGTGTCTCCATGGTTTCACAAATTTGTTAGTTTGGTTTTGACACTCATCCAAAGACTCTACATCATCAATACATGCCAGACAGAAGCAAGAGTACTTTTGTTTCTCGATTGCATGTATATTTTCCATTTTCTTACTCCTAATGGATTGTAAGCCCCTTGTTTTCGGGATTGTAGTACAATTATACGACATTGATCTGTCAACATCGCCCATTGCAATATTCCAGAAAAACCTTCTCACAGTACCCATCCTTTCATTGAATTCATGGCTCAAATTTTGTTTGCACCAATTAACAACATCGTTTGAATTTGCAAGGCGAGAAGCAGAGTGATTCATTTGATATCTCCTAAGTGCACGTTTCACGCGGGCCCCAGCACCATCATGTTCTCCTTTTCCATGTCCCGTTTCAAAAAAGATCCATGTGTGGCGAACATCCATGTTTCTATGAAGGCGATACAACCATAAGAATGATCGTGCCGATTTAAATTGACCAGCACAACCATCTGACCACACCCAATGTTCTTTAAAAGTGACCCTTCTTCTTTTTAATTCTTGAAAAAGCATACCAAAACAATGCTGGACAAAACATGTATCATGTGTACGATCATCATTGATGTAGAAATGATACTCCTTAATCACTTCACGATTATTTTCATTGCTATCAAAACCATCCACATCAAGTTCTGCATGTCTATATATAATATGCACAAGTATAGATACCTGATCTGAATGATAATACTCACTTTGTATCTCCTTTTGCGGAGTGAAAGTGTAATTTTCTGCGAAATCGACAATGGATAATATTGTCCCTTTTGGAAATACATCTCGTGATTGCTTGAATTGTAAGTCTTGCTATCATGCTGAGTGAGAGTGCTTGATATATTTATATATTTGATCCCTAAACAAATTCATAAAATCTGTCAAAGGGATATCACTTTCAACCAAATTAAGATTTCTTGATGTTGTCGTTGAATCTGTAACTGCAGTATAATCAACATAAACATATCTCTTGCATTTCACAATGCGATTTGACAATTGAAGATCCTTTGTGTCAATGGGGTAGTTAGCATTAAAAAGGGCCAAATCAGAACATTCCTCACATTTTTTTACCTCCGACGCATTGTTTCTTATAGAATACTTGATGATTCTCTCGCGCACATAATATTTTAGATACAAATTCATGAACACTCGAAGGAGGGGGGTTATTTGGCCAACACTGCATGCCAAAAGTTAGAAATGTCTCATAATATAATTTGAATTCTACATGGTATCAACAACAACATGTGTCGCGAACAACGATGGGCCTGACATACCATGGTTTAAGCTTCACAAATGTGCTAAGGGCAATCTTCACATCAACATTACTCTCCATAAAATTTTTGAACATTTCTGCCTGAGTGATCGTTGTTATGTGTCTGGCATGAGTTTCATAGTTTCCTTTCGATATATGACGTCGCACAAAATCCTTTTCATTTGTTAAGACACGCGAGTTTACATCCCAAAACTCTTTCACCATGTCCCTCACATTATTCGGAAGTCTATCTTGATAAGGTTGCCTACAGATAACACCCCAACATGCAACTTCATCATCCTCATCTAACTGAACTCGAACTTTTTTATGCTTCCATAAACTTTTTCTTGATGTTTTTAACGTTCTTGCAGTTGTAGACAACAAATGACTAGTTGTAGTGTTTTTTGCCACAACCCCTGTTAGAATTTCTTTACGAGCAACCATGAAATTATGAGATCGTTTTCTTGCAAGTGATGAAAGGACCGAGGTCAAATTTTGTGATACAATCTGATTTGACTTAGCCTCTTTGGCATTTTGAATGCCCAATAATGTAATTGCATCTCTTAGACATTTTAACTTTAACAATTTATGCAACAATTGAGCTTGTTCTCTGACAAAAATACCTTCAAAATATTTTTTGACTATCTTATCTACTCTATAACAAGTTGTATGATCAAGCATCTGAGGTCCCATTTCTTCAATTTTACTTGAATCCAAATTCTCCAAAAAATTATTGTCAATGACGATATTGTTGCAGCTTCCAGTTGGATGTAAATTGGTAACTGTGGTAGGATGTTGTATGTTGGATGTCGACCCTGCATAAAAATAAATATAAATTTATATAAGATTGTGTTCACTTTCAAATCAAATATATATATATATATATATATATATATATATATATATATATATATATATATATACTCAAGTATTATAAAGTAAATGATGAACATATAAAAAAATTATTTACTCACCAATAGTTTGCTCCACATTTGTCATTTCCTCGTCACCTCCATGTTCCTCACTTCTTTCATCAACGTGATCCTCGACTATTTGCATTCCTTCATCACCGCCATGTGCATTCACATTCTGCATTTCTTCGTCACCGCCATGTGCATCCACATTTCTTTGCCTTGCTCTTTTTTCTCTTAAATTTCTCATAGAAACACGGGACCTCTCTTTCCTTGCCTCTTCATCACCTCTGGTGCGATCATATTTTTTTTGACGTTTCTTTTGGTTTCCCATGTTGAAAGAATTAAAAACCTAAAATCCAATGCATGAAAATATATGAGAATTGAGAGTAGGGCCCATTACAATAATCTTTTTATGGGAGCAGAATATTTGATACCAAAAGTAGGGCCCCTTACAATCTATTCTATGTATCAATCAGATATATAACTTTATCCCATAATGACTTTTATGTTCTCATTCACATAATATATGCCATAAAAGCTATACTGTGACCCAAATGTAAGGACCTCAATTCCATAGATGTAATCTTTTTTTTAATACAAGGTCTCGTTCCTACCTTTACTCCTACTAAGTATAAGTTACGATGAGTAAATTTTCCCAACAATTCAACATGATATAAATTATGCATGTTTAAGAAATATGATTAAGATTCCAAGGTTAAGTGATATATCACCATCAACCTAAACATATAAATAATTTTCTCTAAGTATAATTATATATGTAAGTTTCTCTATGCCCCATATATAATTATATTTCATGGATATACAATCATGTTCTTCATGCCCAATTATATATACATATGCGTCCATGTGCATGGATATATATGTATATAAACAAGTTCCTATATGCATAATATCAAAAAAATACTTATGTAAAAATTGATGTAAACAATCAAATATATAATCAAAAGTGTGTAAATCCCCTATCTTATACCAATTTGCACATGTACTAACATACCGTGTATCTCTTGGAAGGGATAGGCCTGAAAAAACCCTCGTCTGAAAACAGAAATGCTCGGTTGAGAAAAACCTCGGATGAAAACAGAAGCTCGGCTGAAATATCCTCAGATGAAATAATTTGGAAAAGTATCTCGGCTAAGAGATTATATATACACCTCTCGGCCGAGAAATATGGGCATACCATCTGAATATCATGGGAATAAAATATTTAATGTGTCGGACCCTAAAAGATTCTCGGGGCATTATGTAACATAACTCTCGGGCGAGAAGTGTTATAAACTCTAGGACGAGAGTTAAAAGTATCTTTCAGCCGAGAGTTTTCGTTAACTCTGGGTTAATTTTGGAGCAGGAAAACTTCTCGCTCGAGAAATTTTAAATCTCTCACCCGAGATATTTTCTGGGCCGAGAGTTTTTGGTCAACAATTCCAGAACCATGTCTGCAGAATTCAAAAGTGTGTCACTTTAACAAGGTCAGACCACTACAAAACATGAGAATTACATGTTGGAGTTTATACCAGTAGATTCATCATTCAATCTACTTTCTAGTAATATATTTTTTTTCCGATTTCATTTAGGATTACTATTTTTTTAAATTTTTTTATTAAACTTTATCATTAAAAAATTAAGTGATTGAAAAGTCAGTCACAATGAAAATTCAATATCATCACAATGATGAAGCCAAAAAAAATAAAAAAAATACGAGGATGTTCCTTGAAGTGTCCTCTTCAATGGGTTGGTTTTAGTTTGTTTGATAAGAGTCACATTTGAAAGAAAATGCGAAGACAAAAACATGTGTCGATAATGCACCATTTTCTGAACATACGTTGTTTCGATAAATAATTTAAAATAGTTCCAAAGTCTTAAAAAACTCAAAATATAGTCCAGGATACAGTGTAGTGTGTGTAGATTATGAGCCTACAATTTTTTTCCCTAAAATGAATAACCATCTATCAAAAAACCGTTGTCAACACAGGTCACTCATTATCCATACCTACAATTTTCAAGTATATGTCGTATGTTGACAACAAATTTGTCCCATGACATGTCCATAAAAAAATTTAAAAAAAATACGAGTAGAAAGCTAATTCAATTCTGTAAAACCTTTGTGTTTACCTCAAGTTGAAATTCCTAAGGGAGATATGGGTTTGAAGAGGTCGAAGTTGAAAAACATAAAATTTTGCAGTTTGTTTTGTCAAAAACAAGCCAAAATTGTTTCCCAACTTCATGTTTTCACCCCTAATATAACCCTACGAACCGAATCTATCCCTAGAAATCCTAGAAAGCTAAACTAACCCTAGAAACACTAATTTAACACTAGAAAACTAAGCTAGAATACTATAAACCTAATCTAGTCCTAGAAACCTAAACTAGCCCTAGAAACACTAATCTAACCCTAGGAAACTGATCTAGAATCATAGAAAACTAATCTAGCCCTATTAACCTAATATAGCCCTAGAATCCGTGAACCACCACACATACCCTCAATAGGGGGTATTTGGATTCCAAGTGGGATAAGATCACTATTAGAAGGGTTTGTATATGAGGGGTGGGTTTGATGATGATGATGATGTTTTGATTATGATGAAGATGACGAAGACGATGATGACGAATATGATGATGATGATGAATACCATGAATATGATGGTGATGATGACGAAGACGATGATCATGGTATTCATCATCATCATCATCATCATCATATTCATTATCATCATCATATTGGTCATCATCATCATCATTGTCATCATCATCTTCATAATCTTCATCATCATCACATCATCATCATCATCATCATCATCATCCTCCTCCTCCTCGTCATCTTCATCATCATCATCATCATCATATTCATCATCATCATCATCATCTTCTTCATCTTCATCATCAGCGTCATCATCATCATCTTCATCATCCTCATCTTAGTCATCTTCATCATCATCGTTGTCGTCATCATCACCATCATCTTCATGGTGTTCATCATCATCATCATCATCATCATCATCATCTTCGTCATCACATTAGAGAAATTTTGAAGTAAAAAATGGGCCTCAAAACAAAGAAAATGTACTATAAAAATAAATCAATCACATTCTAGTAGATGACATCATCCCCCATGGTTGAGGTGGCATTGCATGAGTTAAGAATGCTTATTTGACAAATTTTCTATGGTGGATGAAAACCCATAGTTAACCAAGGTAGTGGTATAAGTACTTTTAATTCAAAGTAAAGTACTCATAATGAAAGTCATTTAACATTTTTTCATCAAATAATATTATTGTCATTTTCAAGTAAAGTACTCATAATGAATATATTTTCACATTTTTTTTCCTTTCACTTTTTCATAAAATAATATTATTGTTATTTTCAAGTAAATTACTCATAATTCATAAGAAGGTCCTCTCAAATTTTTTCCTTTCACATTTTTTTATAAAATAATATATTGTCATTTTCATGTTTTTAGTTTTAAATTATATATTCACTCCATTCTATTTAATATCATAATGACAAACTAATTTATTATATATATATATATATTTCACAATTTTTCATAAAATAATATTTTTGTCATTTTCATATTTTTAATTTTTAATTATATATTCACTCATTTTTATTTAATATTATAATATCAAACTAACACACACACACACACACACACACACACACACACACACAAATTGTCCATTTTATTTTAATAATAATACATGACAACATATTATAATATTTCTAAAAAGATCAATTTCATCACAATTTTCAAAGCTTTAAAGAAACATGTTTTACAAAATAATAATGTTCTAAAGATAATATTAATAGTTAAGAAAAATTATATATTTTTACTACTCAATTTTTAAGAATAAATTAAGTCTTATATTATTTTCTATGAGAGACTTAACTATAACATTCCTTTACAATAAAATAAATATCCCCCCAAAATTTATGATTTTGATATGAATTTAACAATATCAATTTAATGAATAAAGAATAATAATAATAATGCAATGTGAATTATAATAATATTATTAACATTGTACATGTAAATAAATTTTCAATTAAATCACATTATATTAAATTGATGAGAAAAGTATTAAATATAAAAAGTCAACATAAATGAAAAAAATAGCTCTTAGAAAATGTTTTATTATTATTTAATTTCATTCGCAAATTCAAGACAAATAAATGTTAAATGACAATAAAGTTTTGAGAATTTACAATGAATCTTAGTCACATCAATGTAGAGTTATTTTATTAATTTTATTTCTAGTGAATTTTGAAAAGTAATTCAACCATGGTTATTTATATTGTACATAGAAAATAGTGTAGGAGGTGACTTGTCATATATACCTACCCCATAAAACCCCTAACTGATAATATTTTAATATATCTCATATTTTTTTAGTACATCTCTTAGGAGGCCATTTTTTTACCTCAAAATCTCTCTAATGTTATCATCATCATCATCATCATCATCATCAACTTCTTCATCATAATCATCATCATCATCACCACCATCTTCATCATCATCATCATCTTCATTATCATCATCATCATCATCGTCATCATCTTCATAATCATCATCATTGTCATCACCCTCTTTCTCATCATCATCTTCATCACCACCATCACCCTCTTCCTCATCATCATCTTCATCGTCATCATCATTATCACCATCATCTTCATCATCTTCATCATCATCATCATCTTCATCAACATCATCATCATTGTCATCATCATCATCATCATCTTCATCATCATCATCATCATCATCGTCGTCGTCATCATCATCGTCATCACCATCATCTTCATCACAGTCATTATCATCATCATCTTCATCATCATCATCATCATTTTCGTTGTCGTCATCACCATCATCTTCATCACAGTCATTATCATCATCATCGTTGTCACCATATTCATCATCATCATCATCATCATCATCGTCGTTGATGTCGTCATCACCACCACCATCATCATCTTCATCATCATCATCATCTTCATCATCATCATCATCTTCATCATCAGCTTCATCATCATCATCGTCATCGCCATCATCATCATCTTCATCATCTTCATCACCATCATCTTCATCTTAATCATCATCACCCTCTTCCTCATCATCATCTTCATCATCATAAGGAGATTCTCTAATTTTGGACATAAGGAGCTTCTCTAATTTTGTTGAATCATTACTGGTGTGAGATGATGATGATGATGATGAATATCATGATGAATATGTTGATGATGATGATCATCATCATCATCATCAAGATGTTGATGATGATGATGATGGTGATGATGATGATGATGAAGATGACGACGATGATGATGATAATGATGATGATGATGATGACGCTGATGGTGATGATGATGATGATGATGAAGACGATGAAGATGATGGTGATGACGACGACAACGATGATGATGAAGATGATGAAAATGATGATGATGGTGGTGATGATGATGATGATGAGGAAGATGTTGATGAGGAAGATGTTGATGATGAAGATGACGATGAGGATGATGAAGATGAAGATGACGATGATGAAGACGATGAAGCTGATGATGATGACGATGATGACGATGATGATGATGATGATGATGATGATGACGATGACAAAGATGTTGTTGATGATGATGTTGATGAGGATGATGATGATGATGATGATGATGATGATGACGATGATTATGATGATGATGGTGGTGGTGATGACAACAACAATGATGATGATGATGATGATGATGGTGGTGGTGGTGGTGATGACAACGACAATTATGATGATGAAGATGGTGATGAAAATAATGATGATGATGAAGATGATGTAGATGATGATGATGATGATGATGAATATGGTGATGATGATGATGATGTGATGATGATGTTAAATTTTGAGCATTAATTCACAATACTCTAGGATCTTCACTGAGAGAATAACATGTACAGTATATTAGTGCATAACAATCACAATAAGCATGACAAGCATCACAAGAATCAAAAGCATGAGAGACAAGAGACACAGAGTTTCTGTGGGGAAAACCCTAAGGTGAAAAACCCCACAACTTCCTTAGAGATAGAGAGAGAAATGGCTCAACCAAAGTACAACCAAAATACACTGAGATAGTCTCCTAATAGCAGATGATCCTCCTCCTCACTAGTGCGCCACTTTTTGAGTGAGAGAGATGTGCTTTTCCGAATGATATAAATAGAGATCACCTGATCTCTATTTATACTAACATGTTTTCCCAGTGACCTTATGGGGCCGACTTGTCTATCTAGGTACATCCACATTATAATATATATTTCAGGGCCGACCCCACACATGGTGGTCTAATAACCCATCGGTAAGTACACACACTTGCGACACTTGTCAATCCACATGACGACACTTCCTTATAGAGGAACGACACATCTCTTATAAGGGTACAATAAATATATATAAAATACACAGATGAAATACATTCTGAAGTTACATATACATCAACACTCCCTCTTAACTAGTAAGGTATTTCTTGACGAAGATCTGCTAGACAAGTCTTCTTCTCGGGATCATCGTCATCGATGCATCGTCACTGCTGCTGCTATCTCAACCAATCTTTGACTCTACTCGTCATAGGAAGTTCTACAGAGCCAGTCCTTTTTCATACTGGATGTAGGCCCACCACCTGCAGGTCTTCATCATCACTGGCCATACTGTGGAATCCTCAGGACTTATTACATGCGTCACAAAACCTGGCTACAACATCCCTGGCTATTACGAACACATAGCTCTACTTGTAGGATCTCCCAGGAGCACATTACATGTGACCCATCACAAAACCTGGCTGAAGCATCCCAGGCTATTACGAGCACACGACTCTACCTGTCGGATCTCCCAGGAGCACATTACATGTGATCTCACCACAAAACCTGGCTGAAGCATCCCAGGCTGTTACGAGCACACAGCTCTACCTGTCGAATCTCCCAGGAGCACATTACATGTGGTCCACCACAAAACTTGGCTGAAGCATCTGAGGACTTTTTCATCCTGTCCAGATCTCCCAGGATAAAATTACATGTGGTCATGGCAAAACCTGGCTGAAGCATCGGAGGCCTTTTTCATCCTGTCCAGATCTCCCAGGAGCAAATTACATGCCATAGGACAAAACCTCACAAGAGCATCTCAGGATGTTATGGGTACACAACTCCAACCTGAAGACCTCCCAGGGCACAAATTACATGTCCTCCCAGAGCAATGTCTCGAAAGAGCATCCCAGGCTGTTATGGGTACGCAACTCCGACCTATAGGATCTCCCAGACATGCTCAACTGCACAACCTGATCCACGGCCACAAACTATCATCTGATACTCATCATACATCATCCTGATGTACACATGATCATCCTGATCATCATCACTGCAACATCCTGCTGCATGTCATCTGGAGAAGCTCGTCATCCACGATCACCCTGATCATGCATCCATCTGATGCACACCAAGTATCTACCTGATACATATCATCATACACAGTGTATCCACCTGATACATATACAGAGACATGGTCCAAGCATCCAACATGATGCATATACAAAATACATACACATGATCCAACCGATCATATCCAGCATCCAACATGATGTGTACATACATATAAATGATCCAACTGATCATATCCAGCATCCAACATGATGCATACATACATATAAATGATCCAACTGATCATATCCAGCATCCAACATGATGCATACATACATATACATATAAATGATCCAACTGATCATACAAAGCAGAAACTAGAACATCATCCTGATGCTCATCATCCAGTGCTTACATCCATAGCCATGTGAAGGATCCTCCTTCCAACATTCTTGGAATGGCTTCAGCAATTGTGTCCATGACTTCTTCCTCGATGTGTCCTCGATCTGAAGAACACCAAGCCTCTCCCTGAAGTATTCGAACTTCACCCTGGCTAGTGGCTTCGTCAGCACATCTGCAATCTGCTCATCCGTCGCAACATACAGGAGCTTCACAGCTCCTCTTTGCACCATATCCCTGATATAGTGATATTTGATCTCTATGTGTTTCGACCTGTCATGAAACACTGGATTCTCGGACAGCTTCACACAACTCTGGTTATCACAGAAGATACCAGTAGCATCCAACGAGAGATCAAATAACTCAGACAGTAGCTTCCATAGCCATACTGCCTCACAACTAGCTGAACAGGCTGCAACATACTCTGCCTCAGCTGTACTTAGTGCTACGCAGGACTGCTTCCTGCTAAACCAAGAGATCACACCTGATCCCATACTGAAGCAGCACCCAGATGTGCTCTTCCTATCTGCAGCACTGCCAGCCCAATCTGAAGCAACATAACCCTGCAGGTTAAACTTTGATTCGCTTCATACTTGAGCCCATAATCCACTGTACCCTTCAGGTACCTCAGAACATGCTTTACAGCAACCAGGTGAACACTCCTCGGATCCGTCAGGAACTGGCTCAATGTGTTCACAGCAAAGCAAATGTCCGGTCTCGTGTTCGTCAGGTACGTCAAGGACCCAATCATCTGACGATACATAGATACATCAACCAGCTCAGATGAAGCATCGCATAGAAGCTTCAGATTCGATGCCATAGATGTGGCCATGGTCTTGCAATCCATCATCCCGAATCTCTTCAGGATATCTACTATGTACTTCCCTTGACCAAGGAAGATCCCACGTGCACTCTGCCACACCTCCATACCTAGGAAATACTGCATCATTCCCAAATCTTTCATATCGAACTCGGCAGCAAGCTTCCTCTTAGTATCTGCAATCAATCTATCATCTCCTGTTACAAATAAGTCATCTACATACAGGAGTAGAATCACAAGATTCCCTTCCTCAACCTTGTAGTAAAGGTTGGAATCCGCTTTACTCTTGGTAAAGCCCAAACTAGATAGGAAACTGTCCATCCTACCATACCAAGTTCTGGGAGCTTGCTTCAAGCCATACAAGGCTTTCTTCAATCTGCACACATATGACTCCCTGTCATGTATTTCAAAACCGAGTGGCTGCTCCGCATATACTTCCTCTTCAACTACACCATTCAAGAAAGCAGTCTTGACATCCATCTGGTGTATAATCCATTTCATCGCTGCAGCCAGGGCAAGTACTGTTCTAATGAAAGTATACCTGGCTACAGGTGCAAAAGTTTCTTCATAATCTATTCCCTCTTTCTGAGAGAAGCCACGAGCTACGAATCTTGCCTTGTATTTCTCTACACTGCCATTTGCAGCATGCTTGATTTTGTAGATCCATTTGGAAGTCATAACAGACTTCTCTTTATGTCTTGGGACAACATCCCAAACATCATTCTTCATTATTGATTGGTATTCCTCAACCATGGCATCCTTCCATTCTTTCTTTTCCGCTGCTTCTTCATAACTGGAAGGCTCTTTGTTCATAATGTCACAGAGTAAAGCAACATAGATGGTATGTGATTTGGTTCTCTTCTTTTCTCTGTGTTCTTCTTCTGGAATGCCAAATCTTTCTACATCTTGAATGAGCTCTCTAGCCCATGCAGGTTTCCTATTGTGAGAGTTATCCTCACGGGGTGGATCTACAGGTTCTTGTGGATCTTCAATCTCACCAACAACTTCTGGAACTGCTTCAGTCATGGTAGTGTCTTGAAATCTAGTTTCCTTAGGTTCTTCATAAACTTTGATCGGTGCCTTCCTTGATTTGATGAATGCTGAGTTCTCATAAAATGTCACATCCCTACTGACATCAATCTTTTTGAACCCTGAAAAGTATATTCTGTAAGCCTTCGAGCTTTCACTGTAACCCACAAAGATACCCTTCTTTCTTGAAAGATCTAGTTTGGTCCTCTTTTCCTTTGGGACATGAGTGAATACTGGACAACCAAATATTCTGAGATGGATGACTTCAGGTTTCTTACCAGAAAAGATCTCTTCTGGTGTCTTGTTGTCCAATATCTTGTGGGGTATTCTGTTCTGCACATATACAGCTGTTCTAGTTGCTTCTGCCCATAGATGCATAGGTAGATCCTGGTCATAGAGCATTGCTCTTGCTGCTTCCATGATTGTTCTGTTCTTCCTTTCTGCAACTCCATTCTGTTGTGGATTGTAAGGAGCAGTCAACTCCCTCTTAATCCCTGAATCACTGCAAAGCTTCTTGAAGTCACTTGAGGTGAATTCTCCACCATTGTCGGATCTGAATGTTTTGATCTTCTTGTCAGTTTGATACTCCATCAAGGTTTTGAATTCCTTAAACTTATCAAACACCTCATCTTTGTTCTTCAAGAAGTATACCCAAGTCTTCCTGGAGAAGTCATCAATAAATGAGACATAGTAAACATACCCAGTCAGAGAACTAGATGACATAGGACCACATACATCTGAGTGGATGATTTCCAGGATGTCTTTTGCCTTGCTTTCACTGCTTGGGAAAGCCTTCTTAATGTGCTTACCTTTTGCACATCCTTTGCAAACACCTTCATGTTTGGTCTTGATTTCAGGAAGACCCTCTACAGCCTTGCTTGCAATTGGAAGTGCTCTATAGTGCATATGAGCAAGTCTTCTATGCCAAAGTTCACTTGGCTCCATGGATTCATGTACCATGGCATGTTCAGGTTGTCCCTTCAATTTATACAAACCTCCCTCTTGCTCTCCAATCACTACTGCATCATCTATGTTCTTTCCCTTTGGCCACATTAGGACTTGGCCATCCACAAATGCAACCCTCATGCCTTTTGCATCCAATGCAGAGATGGAGAGTAAGTTCTTCTTGAGCACAGGTACATAAAGAACTTCCTTCATCTTCAAATATTTTCCAGAATCTAGGTTGTAGGAGGCTTCACCACTTCCTTTGATTGGGTATTGATAATCATCCCCAAGTTTCATCTTATGGGGTGATTCATGTTCAGATAGATTCACAAAAAATTCCTTAAACCCAGTCATGTGTTTGGAAGCCCCACTATCAATCAACCAATCATTACAACCATGGGAGATGGTACCTGTGAGAGCAGAGATCAGAACATATTCTTCTTCACTTCATGAGTTATCATCACTTTCTGCCCTAGCCTTCTTCTTGGGTGGTTCATCATCCTCGACAGCATGAGCATGAAACCTTCTTTTGCTGCCCTTCTTCTTCTTGTTGGAGTTGTTGTTGTCCTTCTTGTTCTTGGGACAATTTATGGCAATATGTCATTTCTCATTACAGGTGAAGCATATTCTTCTTTCTTTGAAGTGATGTGAAGATTTCTTGGAGTGAGATGGCTCTCTCTTGGACTTCCCTTTCTTGGTGTGAGCTGTGAGAGCTTGATCTTCATTCCCCATCTTTTCTTCTCATGCCACAAGCCTTGCTTCTTCTTGTGAGCATTCTTCCTGTAGTCTACTGAAGGAAATCAACTTCTTTCTTGCACAGATTCCTTGAATGAAGGAGTCCCGTGACCTAGGAAAGCCATTTAGAGTGGTCATGACAACTTCACCATTCTCTACCATTTCATCCACTGCTTCTAGTTGTTCCTTGATCTGGGAGACTCTTGAAAAATAAGATTGAATGGTTTCTCCATTCTGAAACTTTACCGGTTTCAATTGGTTCCGCAGGGTCATCTTCTAATTTATGTTCTTCCCTTCAAATAGCTTGGTCAAAGAGTCAAACATCTCTTTGGGTGTCTTTAGAGAAGACACATGGGGTATGAGATGGTCTTTGATAGAATCGACAATGATTCTCTTTGCCTTGACCAAGTTCTTCTTATGCAATACTTTAGCCTCTTCATCCTCTGGGATAGGGATGTCTTCTTTTATATATGAGTCCAACTCATTCTCTTCCAGGATTAACCCAATCCTATACTTCCAAGCTCGAAAGTTATCAGCCCCTTCAAGCTTATCCTCAAGCTTGGTGTGGTGAGACATCTTAAAGAGTACTTCAAATGGAAATAGAAAAGATTTAGGTCTTACCACTTGAAATGCTGAAAACTAGATCTCGTCCTCGATTAGAGTTTGTCAGAAAAACCCTAAAAATTCAAAATGTGAATTTCAAATTTCTGAAAGGATAGAAAGATGCACCTTGATGAGCTGATCATCCTGGTGCATTCAGAATTTGAGATCAGCAAATCTTTACCCTTCAGATTTATCTTTTTGTCCTCCCGGGTTCACTAGGGAGAGCCCTGAATTAGGGTTTGAGTTTCCCGGAGATCTACTTAGCCAAAAATCTCGATCCAAAGCTCTAAACTTCAATTTTTGCAAGGAGCTTCTAGCTATGTCTTCAGATTTTAGAAATTCCTATTTTTATGGAAACCCTAATTTTTAGGGCCAAATCTAAAAATGCTCAGAATTGAATTCTGATTGGACAGATAGATGCGCCTTGATGAGTAGAGTCAATCAACTATACTACTTTTCCAAAATATATGGAGAGAAACCCAATAAATAAGAAACTCAAGTTTCTGTCACTGCAAAATGTCATCTTCTCAGGTTAGCTATGATACCATGTTAAATTTTGAGCATTAATTTACAATACTCTAGGATCTTCACTGAGAGAATAACATGTACAGTATATCAGTGCATAACAATCACAATAAGCATGACAAGCATCACAAGAATCAAAAGCATGAAAGACAAGAGACACAGAGTTTTCGTGGGGAAAACCCTAAGGTGAAAAACCCCACAACTTCCTCAGAGATAGAGAGAGCAATGGCTCAACCAAAGTACAACCAAAATACACTGAGATAGTCTCCTAGTAGCAGATGATCCTCCTCCTCACTAGTGCGCCACTTTCTGAGTGAGAGAGATGTGTTTTTCCGAATGATATAAATAGAGATCACCTCATCTCTATTTATACTAACTTGTTTGCCCAATGACCTTATGGGGCCGACTTGTCTAGCTAGGTACATCCACATTATAATATATATTTCAGGGCCGACCCCACACATGGTGGTCTAATAACCCATCGGCAAGTACACACACTTGCGACACTTGTCAATCCACATGACGACACTTCCTTATAGAGGAATGACACATCTATTATAAGGGTACAATAAATATATATAAAATACACAGATGAAATACATTCTGAAGTTACATATACATCAACAGATGAGGAATATGGTGATGACGATGACGATGATGATGATGATGATGAAGATGATGATGAAGATGATGAAGATGGTGATGATGAAGATGATGATGATTATTAAGATGAGGACAATGATGACGATGTGGATGATGAGGATGATGATGATGATGATGATGACGAAGATGATGATGAAGATGATGGTGATGACGACGAAAACGATGATGGTTAAGATGATGAATATGATGACAACGATAAGGGTTAGGGGTTAATTTTTATTTGACTAGACACATTAGAGGTTATAATTACGTGGTTAGGATTATAGGGGTTAAGGGATATATATCATTATGTGTTATTATTTAGGAGTCTTAGGGTCTATACTAGTTTAGGATTATAGTGGGCCAATAGTATGGTGGTTAGTTGTACTAGGGACTTGGGATTGTAGTGGCTAGGGACTGATGGTCAAGGGTTTGGGGATTGAGATATAGAGGTCATGGATTTATGGTTATAAGGATGCAGATTTATTTGTACATGAGGATAATGTGAGTTAGTAATTTTTTGTAATAGTATATATCCTAACCCTTGTGGTGAAGGAGAGAAGAGAGGGGTGAGGGAGGGAGGAGGGATTGGGTAGAGTGGAAGAGAGTGGGGGTGATTGTGTGGATAAGAAGAGAGGGGGGTGGGGTTATAGAAGGGGGGGGTCCCAACCTTAGAGTCAATCTTATCTTATTCAACAAAAATAGTGAATGAAAATAGTTTGAAACTTTTATGTCTAGGAATGGAAGTTAGATTTTATAGAGATAGCATCAATGCGTGCGTGCATCTACATGTGCACGCCTATGCGCGTACGTGCATCTATGCGTGCATGCATTTGCATGCCCACGTGTCTGGATTCAAATTATTTTTGGCACCCTTGCAGGTTTGGTATTAGCTTCAGATTGCCAAACCTTGAGGCTCGGTCTGATTTATGGCAGAACACATCAAATGCTGTAACTTCATGTTTTTCATGCTTAGCTCTGCATATGCTCCACTAGTGCACTATTGATGAAATTGCACACACTTGTCGAGCTCTATGTGCAGATTCTAACTATATATTTTTTGAATAGATCTGTTGTTTTCTATTTTTAATTCATTTTTAACTGCACTCATGTCAAATTTGTAAAAAACATAGGTTGTTTATTTGGCCTATAACTTTTTGTTGGCTCACATATTTCGAAAATGAAAAAGAACGAGCACAAGAGTACACGAATACCTACAAGCTAAAAAAAAAAGTTGATTGATTATTCTGAGACCATGATATGGTGGACCAACACTTGACCATGTCATTTTAAGGCTTCACTGACTTTCGTAATTTGAAAAAATATAAAATTAAATTTTAAAATTTTGGAAAAATAGCCCCTCACAAGATTTGTCTATTGCCTACGCCTCTACATATTTTTTTCCTCATAAATTGACAATTTACATAACAAACCGGTGGACCAACAAAAACATGTTCATTATGTTTTAGAGAAAAAATAACATACCAATCTTAAAATAATGACATTTTGGGGTGGTTATACCACTTTTCCATAAAATTTATATATTCCGGAAGGTGATCCGTTTTTCTACGTTTCATCTTTTTACACCTAATTCGAAAAAGTTTTGTAGATACCTCTAATAATTCATTTAATGATAATATTTTTTTTTTCCAGCATGTCATTGCAACTAACGTGTCATAATTGGGTATCATTACCTTGGACCAACCCTTAATTTCTTATGAACAATCCTTAGAGTTAATAAACTTGGAAATAACCTTGTCATGCTACCTTATCACAGCAACTTTCAACTCTAAAGGGACTTTTAGCTCTTCTCATTTATTACAAAGGTTAGTTATGGACACCCTATCAAATGTTTTTCTAAATTCAACAAAGTAACATAGAAGATCGGTGTTATTATTATGATACTCCTCAATAATGTTCCTAATTATGTAACAAGGTGGTCCATCGTTGAAAGATAGATCATAAATCCCACTTGTCCTTTATCGTTTTTTTGTGACTTTCTAGATAAATGTTGATCTTCCTTTCAAAAATAATTCCATATAAATTGGGTTAAAGAGGGCTAGTAATAATGGTCCTATAATTAGATGTATCATGTATTGTTTTTATTTCCACTTTTAAAAATAAGAACAATGAGGCTTTATGTCTAGTGTTTAGGGAAGCATTTCATCACAGCTAAATTAAAGAGCTTGTCGATGTTAGGGATGACGAGAGGCCTACTAGTTTTTAATATTTTTCTGAGTATCCTTCGATGTATTTAGATTTCCATTTTGATAGCTGCTTAACCCCAAATTCTATGCCTTTTAGAGATAAAATTCTTCCTCTACAGAAAGGATTTGAATGTTGTCCATGACATTACAAGATTTGTAAAGCATTTTTATGTAGGTATTCCAATACTTTAAGGGAATAATATTATTTTCCTTAGTTTTACGACTTAGAATTTGCATCGAGAATTTCTTAGGATCTATCTTAGAGAAGCACAAAAGCTTCTTTTGCTTTATATTTATATAGCTTTTTTCCTTTTAATTAGGGCTTTGTGCGTATATGTCTAGTGAGATTTTAGCCTAATGGCTTTCCTAGTATGCTTGCACTATTTATTATATTAAGTGTTGGTAATTCTATTTTCCTTTCTACATGACACCATGACAAACAACTTGTTAATGGAATTAGAAGGTTGCAGTAAAATTACAATAAAGATATTCAATATTTCCCTTATTTAATAGTATATTTAATTCATTATTTAAATCCCTTCAAAATAGTTCAATTTTATTTTTATCGGTCTCATGGGAGTCATTTAAGATGTCAAAATTTACTATTTCTCTATATACATGGATACATATATCACATAACCTATGACACTACTACCAAGCCCATGGATACATGTCATCTAGATGGATTTTGGCCACTCCATAAGACCATTGCAAATTATTACATCTTGAGATCTACAAAGCTTGATTAACTTGATACCAAACAAATTCTCAACCAAGTATTGGGAGTTGTTTTTGTAGATCTCATAATTCACACAAGGTCCTCATATAGCCATAGAGGATTAGGGTTGGAATCATTACTTAAGACAAGAATGTGGTTATTTTTTTTTCTAATATTAAAGTCTCCTACCAAGAGGATATTGACTTCATTTATTTGGCTCTGAATATCCTATTCTATGCCATTGTAAGGAATTTTTTTATCTAGATTATGATTCTTATAAAAGGTATGGATGGTCGATGAATGATGATAGGGATCACAGAAGGTCCTCATCCAGGTGGACTATTTTGGTGATAGTCCATTAATGTCGATCACAAGTTAAGTAGTTAACGAATATTCAAGACAATGAAGAATATCTACTAATATAGACTTTTGGAGATTGAACTCAATTCCACAAATGTGAAGCCCTATCATGATCATTATTTTTTATATTTTATGAGGCCCACATAGTCCGCAAACATGGGGCACAGGTAAGTCTGAAAGCATGGGGTATGGGTAAGTCCAAGTGATTTGAACTCATGACCTCTATTTACAACATTCCCTTCATACATGTTGAACTACACCCATGCAAGCTAATAAATTATTAAAACTAAATTTATATTTTTTTAATAAAATAAATTTTATATATTAATTTTATTCAATTCTATGAAATAAATTTATTTTAAACATTAACTTCATCTTACTCTAACTTTTATATTAATAAATTATATATATAAATAAATAATAACTTTTACCTCATGTTGTAAAACTCTAAAATATCAAAAGTCCACAAAATTTCGTGCAGTGGTAGGCAGAATTCAAAATTGTGAAATGCATTAGATCCATATTGTCACCCTGTAAAATATCGGAATTTAACACTTAACACATTGCATTAGGATTACAACCTGTAACTAACAGAGTTCAAAACGTAATAAATTGCATTGGGATATGTGTTCTCTCAGACACCGAGTATTTGTCTTCCTTTGCTGCTGAGAATGTTGACTTAGATGCAAATATAGCAAGTGTGTACTGTAAAATCACATAACTGAAAAATAATATATTGTTATATAAATGTTCTTGGTATTGATATCTGCAATCTTCATTCATGAGTATTGATTGAAAGGATGTTTCATGTAAAACCTATTACGATTAAAATATTATTTTTATATAAAATGTTAGATTTTTTATTTTTCTATTTTTATTATTACATGCTCTTTTATTCCATACTAACTAGAAGAAAAAAAAAATTATATTAAAGATTTTAATTTTTTCATGCTCTCAAGTTTCAACAAACAATTTACAATATCAATATCACTCATCAACTTAATAACATGAGACTTTTGCTCTATAAAAATCCACAACAATTACAAAAGAAAATCTTAAGCGTCCCAAATTCTTTTAATAATTAAATTTCACTTTCTTAAATGAAATCTTTCTTTATAAATATTATGAACCACTTTAGATTTAGGGTTTTAATGAATAATTCATAATTTTTTTTAAATATAGAAAAAAAATTATTTATTCAATTAATTTTTTATAATATTAAATAACTAATTAAAAATACATTGAAATATAATACTACTCTACTCATTTATAAAAGATAATAATAATAAATTATATATTCATAAACCTAAACATAAATATTAAAACATAAAAGATAATAATAATAAATTATCTATTCATAAACCTAAACATAAATATTAAAACAGTGAGTGAATTGCTGTTGTTATTATCCATCTTGCCAAAGGCAATAATATCACAAACAACGGTTTAAGATTATTATGACATATATTATATACAACCGAAGAAGTCGAGGTTTATTGAGTCTACATCTCTACCAAGATACTGCAGCTTATATAAATATATAAAAGATCAGACACTTAGCAAGTGTGAAAATGCAGCGTTTATTCCCAAATGACACAGTTAGACAGTTATGAAAATACAACACAATATGTTAACCAGGTTCAAAGCTTGAAAAAAATTAAAAATACATTAAAGAGACAGGTTCAAAGCTTGAACAATATTAAAAATACATTCAAGAGACATGGAATACAAAATAAAAGAATCCACTACTATACAAAAAATTTCTTCCAGAATGAAAAACAAGCCAATGCAAAACTTCATAATAAATTATGAAAATCAATATAATATGAGATTATTAAACGCTATATAATATATAATATATAGATATTATTTGAAATTTTGGACTTTTTGAGTGAATTAACGGGAGTGTAACAAGTGTATGGTGGGGATTCATTTCATGGTAGCTGTATCTTGTTATACTTAAATGTATAGTGATTAAAATTTAAATTAGATTTAGTTAAGTTGTTGTTAAGAAAAAGAGTATATTTATTAAATAGTATTTCTTTTTATGTTTATATTAATTAATTTAATGTTTAGTCTCTATTTTATAACTAATCATTTCCACAAAATTAAGTGGTTAACTAAGCCTATCCTTGTTCACCAATAACTTTACCTTACCTGTAACTATACTTATAGTATAATAGAACAACTATATACATCTATTACTGCTCTCCTTCGTCTTCAAAACTCCTAAAGCAATTTTTGAACTATCATTTATGGGCTACTCTAGGCATAGGATGTGCCTTCTGAATACATATTCAACCTCGATCAATATCATTCGATCTCTGGAATGTTGCCACTCACAGATGTAGAAAAACAACTTGAATGATAATCACTCACAGGTGTTGAAATACTCTCGAATATTCAGAAATATAAATGTACAACAGACATTACTTTGGTCTTCATCTTGATCAATAGAACATACCAAATGACTGTCCAATGCAACTGTTACTCTCCCTCGCCTTCTTCCGAGATCTCTCTCTAAAACATAAGCTGTTTTCCACCTGCTCTATGTTCGCTGTTGGCTAATCAGGGTGGTGCCAATATAGTGTTTTCAATTTTCCAGATTTAGAATGGAATGTCCATTTGAAATTCTGAGAACTCTTAAAATTATCTAATTAATCAAGGACATATATATGTTAGCTGATGCATTAACTAACTGTTTGCTGAGAGACAAGGTCGATTATAAATATAGAAATACCTTCGAAATGAACTCCAACGTTAGTAGACCTACGCTATGTTAGATTGAGTGGATCTGTTCGAAAAATGCACTCTGAATTTTCTTACTTTTGACGCCCATCTTAGCATTTTCTTTTGTTTGGCTACAGTCTAAGAATACTTAGTGTGTGATATATTGACAGCAGTTTAAAAATATTGTTGGTGTGAAATTCTTCAATTACAACTTCAAATTTTAATGTTTAAATGACCTCAAACACTTGTAGACTTCAAACTTTGGAATGATTAAAAGGCACCCAAATTTTGTTTTAAAAATAAAGCAATATTTGGTAAAAGAATCATTGGTTTTTGTTATACCAGGCCGTTTGCAAAAGGAATTGGTTTTTGATATTTTCAGAAACCTTGGAACGATTAAAAGACAATAAATTTCTGCTTTAAGATTTCCACTGTATCCTTCAAACTTAGTCATCAAACTTCTCAGTTTAGAAAAAACTCAAATTTTCCAATGCTGTGGTGTTTGCAAACAATAGTTATACATTGATTTTTGACATTCCAGCAATAACATATTCAAACTTCTGCTTCATGAAATAACTAGGGTTTTTGAGGATATACATATTGTCTGATTGCTGTGGTGTTTGCAAAAATGAATCTAACCATGACATATTCAAACATCGTGTTACAGAAATAAACAAATATTCCTTCGTAAAATACTTGATTTTTCGAATGACAATGGTCAGAGTTTGTGAATGGAGAGGGAAAACCTGAAAGGAAATACAACAAATAGAGCAGATTTGGAAGTTGAGACATGAGATTCTATACTTGTGGCTTCTGCCTGCTGATAGGTATGGCAGTTCCCAAAATATATTCCGGAAAGCTTTGTGAAAAACTCTGTATTTCAGCACGGCTGGAAACATTACAACAAGCTTGTACAGAATCTCGAGCCAAGCTGTTCTGAGAGGATGTACTGTTGTCGTCAGGAATACTCAAACCATGAAAATGCACGTTATCTCCCACGCTTTCAGAACATTCAGAAATGGCGCTCTCCCGAAGATTGCATTGGTTCGGTTCAACTGTGAAGTCGTCGGCCATATCAGGGGCGGACAGCTTTAGGGTTCGTTTGGAGTTATTTTTCTCTGTCGTTCTCGCCCGGGCCCTCTCCCTTGCAGTGGCCCTACGCTCAAGTTTTTCATTGGGATTCATTAGCCCAAGAGCACTGGCGGTTATCAATCCGGAATCCCTTGATTGCCCAGCATAGAAATTGGTCTTCTGTAGCGAGTTAATGCTTTCTCCGGCGTAATATTTGCTCGGTTTTGCGGGCGCCTCTTGGTTGTTTGATACCCTGCAAAAATACTGGGTACCTTGCAACTTATCAATAGAACAAAAGGGCCATTGATTCCCGTCCTCCCAATCCAATACAAAATCGCTGGTCTCCAAGCAGGGATTATTCCGGTCCAACCCGTCCACAGCACCCGTTTCCGAGTCGTGTAGATAGTCGTGAAAATGGAAGAGTTCTGGTAACCCGTCGATTGCAGACTGGGACTGTTGCAAAAGCCATTCCACTGATTTAGTTGGGTGGTCGAAGCCAAGCCTATGATGAACCTCATAAAACTTTAACGCCGTTTCTGGTGATAACCTTATTCTTCGATCTCTTACTCCTTTAGCTGTCAACACTTTGCTGTGCCTATCCTTGTTACCCGAAGGACATGGCAGCCGACATGTGGATAGACCATCCCATGCATCCATTCTGTATTCTCCCTTTTCTCTGAGATACCACAAATCTGGGCCTTCAAATATTAATGGAAAATGGTTTACACAGATAAAAAACGAACGAATAGCCTTTGGTGCTTACAGAGCAATTACTTATTCGAACTTTGAAAGTTTCCTCTGCTCCAATCTGCAACAATAGCAACTTCAGAAATAGAAAGGAATTATTGTTAATGTTATAGTTCCATATATCTGTCCCAACTTTCTTCGACAGATATATAATGACTTTCTGAAACTTAAACGAACAAGGTAACTCTGGAGAAACTGTGCTTACCCCCAGACCCCAGGCCCCAGCACGGATCAATATATCGCGTATTTGGTCCCGAAAGTCTTCAGATCCAGTTGCATCTTACTATTTACAGATCGTATTACTATGTGGCCAACATAAGTTCAGTCAGCTCCAAAGATGGAAGACGACAACCGATTCAAACCTATGAATATAGGGCACACAAGACTTATTTGGTTTGCAGAAATCAAATGTAGGTAGCTACAAGCGTACAAGCAAAAGCAATGGAAACTCTGTATAATTCCACGCGGTGCACGCACTATATTGATTTATATTTATCCCTGTTACCTAGAAAGCCCTAGATCCATGGCAAGCGTCAGTCCCGAGGTACATAGCTGCCATATGACAGTCTTATTGTCCTGAAATGTACACCGCACATAATGGGAACAATACGACTCACGAGCAGAAGGAAATGCGCGAAGCGACGTGCAATTTACTCCAAGAACTATCCACAAATCACAGTACTTGCATAGCCTCACGGCAGTGTCAATATATGACACACCACATCCAAAAAAAATAATGATGTACACACGGACCACTTGGGGTACGTTTCGAAGTTTTAATATTATTTTTTGTGAATCCGAATAACTTGAGAATCCATGCTCAAACATATATAACCTATACGACGTATATAGTTAACGTGCGATACCTATATTTTCTATATTTTCTTATGAACGCCTTCAGTTGAATGAATTAAAGAGTACATAAACGGAAGCAAAGTATATTCTGAAAGGCGTATAAAATGGGGAATCATCCTTACACTTTTTTTTCACATGATAAAAATACTATATTTTAATATTAAGTATATGATGAAAATACAACTGAAAGGTGCCAACCATGACATAAAAAGAGGGATACCAACCAAAGGTGAATAGTGAACAGTCATCATGACAAATGTGGAAAAAGCACCAACAAAAATAAAACTACAACCAATAAACCAAATCTCCAAAATTACAACCTACCACCACAAAGTCAAAAGCACCAGCAGATAGCTAAGGCAGAGAGCAGCTAAAACCAGTAAAAACAACGGCAGCAATCAGACATCATACAAAAAAAAGTTGCCCAACTCCGGGAGGACATCATCCCCCAAAATTCGAAAAAAATACTACCTTCCAACACAGAAAGAGCACACTTCGACAGGGCATCAGCTTGCAAGTTCTCCTCCCTGAAAATATGGATATGAATGTCATTTAAAATCTCACGGAGAGCTTGAATCTTCTACAAAACTACAACCATGACCTAAAAGAGATGACATTTATCGGGAATCATCCCTACACCTTGCAGGGTCGCTGAACGACAGCCAAACACCGAGGGGCCTGCATGTTTTCATTTCAAAATCATATTAAATTCCGAGGATTGTGTGAGTAACAGAATATCTGGTGAAGTAGTCATACAATAAAGTCTTGATGTACAATAAACTCAAGCTACTCCAGTTGATATCAAATCCATCGTACTTGCAATAGTCAGTCTCTGGCAGTGAGTTTCGTTGTGACAGGCGACATTTGTTTAATCTTCGGAGAAACCCATGTAGATTGATTGTGATTCTGATTCTGATTTTAAAGCTAAAATGGTCGTTAACTCAGCGTCATTCAAAAGCTGACAACAGAAAAACAACCGCAAACCGCTCATTCCGTGCAACCAAAAAAATAGAATAATGTAATGGTTGTTGAGATAATTTGTATAAGACAAACCTGCAACAATTTTTCTTTCTCAAGACCATCTCTTTCAACAACTTGAATCTATTTTGAATCCCTTTAAAACTTGCATAAATAATTGCTGAGGTTATTGAACGATTACGACGAAAATCTCAACGCAAGAAGAATTACATTTACATTTAAGAGACATCATTCTTCCAATAATTTGTTTCACTTTTGTCAAAATGGTGTATAGTTTGTTTACATTTTGTGATGCTTTGCAATTCCATAAAATATGAAAGGGTTATTGCATCGATAATTGAGGTGTTTTATAGTAAAATATGGAGAGAGATTGTCAATTAAAGTGAGTAATTGTATTAAGAGATATCAATTTTTTGAAACTTGACTTTATGTGGGTGTAAGGAGGGCAACCTAAGAGGAAGTGATTTTCATCCTCGACACTTATAGTCTCATTAAGATGAGAGATTCTTTCAACCCATGGAATTTTAGGAAGGTCCAACCCTATGATTTACTTAGACCAATTTTGGTCAATAGCACCTTAAGAAAGAAAATAAATGAACTACTTGGTTTGCTTTAGAGTTTTATTGTTCTTATTGTAACAATTTTTTTGAAACTCAAACCTTATGTGGGTATAAGGAGGGCAACCTAAGAGGAACTGATTTTCATCCTCAACACTCGTGGTCTCACAAAGATGAGAGATTCTTTCAACCCATGGAGTTTTAGGAAGGTTCAACGGCATGATTCACTATGCATCTCATGAGATTTCATTTTTATTTTAGCTATGTGGATCTTATTCTTTATGCTAGTTAAAATAGAAATCTTCAACATTAGGGTTAATGACCTCCTTGTAATATCTTAATTTTCTTTATCCTCTAAATTTTCATCATACTATTTTGCAAAATGACATTTATGTCAATCATCCACATCTTTAAACAAGACATGGCACATTTATGACAACCTCACTTGAACCTCTAGTGGTTTTCACTAGAATTTATAGCAATTTTTTGAAGCCTCTAGTCGGGCCTAATTTATTTAATTTTTCTTGTACATTAGGTACCTAGTCATAGCTATGCTCTCAATGGGGGAAAGACCCACTTCAATGAGTAAAATAGGATATGGCATATTGCTTTTAATTCTAAGATGTATGTTATAAAACTCTTATGTATTTGTTCAATCCTTCTCAAAAAAATTTAGAGAGGTTGTAGCACCAAAATTCACACCCATACAGGAGAACATCAGTGACGAGAGTTTCAAATATGAATTTATTTTTATTCCACGTCACAAGGTTTGTTGACTTTTAATTGTTTTTATGACCAAAATAAGCTTTCCACCTTCCATTGATCATTTCCTTGATGTTGTAGTTCCATTTAAGCTTGTGATGGGTATCAATCCCAAAATATCTGTATTAAGTCACTTCCTCCAAGTTGTTATTATCATAAAAAAAGAGTGTAAAGAGACCTGATTAGACTTTTATCAACATAACTTTGGTTTTGTAGGTATTAACGGTCATGCCCATACCATAGCAAAAATCCTTGAGAATGATTAATTTCTTATGAAGATGAGAGTGACATCTTGCCAAAACACTACAACAAATCCTGGAATTAGCGTCTGTTTTAGCTCCATTTTTAGCGTTCACTATCACTTTTAGTTTATTTTTCATCATTTTTTGTACAAAGTGGATGCTTTTCCACGAGATGGTGCTTTTAATGGTGTTATTTGCATCCTTTTTTGAAAGTAGATGTTAATTGGGACGCTAATTAGAAACCCAATTAATGTCCCAATTAGCATCCCAATTAGAATCCAATTAACATCCATAATAACATCCCATTTAATGACCAGAATAGCCTCCAAAATAATGTCGAAAATAGCGTCAGGTATAGAGTAAGCAATTGCACCAGGAATTGTGCCAGGAATTTTGAAAGGAATTACGCCATGAATTGCACTAGGAATTCTGAAAGGAATTACACCATGAATTGCACCAGGAAAAACGCCCGATATAGCGCCCGATATAGAGCCAATCATATCGCTAGGCATAGTTCCTGGAATTGCTCCAGGAAGTTCGAAAGGAATTGCGCCAGAAAAAAGTGCCAGGAAAAATCCAATGTTGCGCCAGGGATAATGCTAGGCATGTTGACAAAAGTAGCACCTAAATGGCCATTTTGGAAACTGAGAGACCCTAATTAATCGTAAATAACCCTAAGGAATCCTATGGTCCATAACGACATTATAGTGTACCTAACGATATGCTGATGCATATATCGATAATTATAAATATGGCAATGATGATTTATACAATATTTAATAGGATGTTGATGACGACGATGATGTCAATGTCAATAATGATGATGTAGGTTATTATAGCACTATTTGATATTGGTTGGTCCTGATGGAAACGTAATTCACCTTAATGGCATCAGAGTGACCATAATATCCCCTAGATGACCCTAATCGCATCTGACTGTCCCTAACAACATTTGAGTGAACCTAATGAAACTTGATTCACCGTAAAAACATGAGGATGATCATGTTGATGATGCATGATGGCAAATATGTTGATGATGATGATTATGATGATAATAATGAGGTTGATATGAATGACTATGATCATGATGATATATGATCGGATTCCAATGATGATGATGATGATGTTTATGTACTCATGTATGGCGTTGATGATGATGGTTATGTCGATGACGACGATATCAATGTCAATGATCATGATTCATGTGATAGCACTTTTGGATCTCGATTGATCCTAATGTGGGGTAAATTACCTTAATGTCACCTAAATTGTTCTAATGGCATTTAATTTTCACTGGACAACATTTGATAGAACCTAATGGCATATGATCGACCCTAACAACATGATGATGATGCATTATGATAATTATGATGGAGCTTATGGATATGATTTGATAATTATAAGACTATATCATCCATTCTTGCAAGGAAGTAGGGTTCCTTGCTCATTATTATCACAATTATATTGATGATGACAATGATGTACTTGATGACTATGACGATGATGATGATGTTGATTTATTGTATGATGATGATGTCGATGTCAACGATGATTATGCATGTGGCGTCACTTCTAGATCCTGATTTATCCTAATGGCACCTAAATGTATGTAACAACATCTAAATGAGCCTACTATCACCGAAATGACTGTAACGACATCTAAACGACCTTAACAATTACATGACATGAATCCTAATGGCGATGAGTGATTATGAACACTAATGGCATGTGACTTACCATAATGACAACGATGATGATGATTTTGTTGATGATGTACTTGATGGTGACGATGACGATGTCAATGAGGATGATGATGAAGATGATGTTGATGTACCATATGACATTGATGATGATGATGACGACAATGTTGATGTCCATGATGATGATGCATGTGATAATACTTCCAGACACTGATTGATGCTAATGGCACCTAAATTTATGTAATCACATATGAGTGACATACTAATGTCACCTACATGACTCTAATGACATTCAATTGTTGTCAACAACATTTGAGTGACCTTAATGGCATTTGAGTGATTGTAACAACATGACATGAATGCAAATGGTGATGACTGATGATGAACCATAATGGCATATGTCTGATCCTATCAACGATGATGAAAATGATGTGGTCGATGATGTACTCATTGATGAGGAAGACGATGAAAATGACGTTGTTGATGATGTACTTGTTGATGTTGATGTTGATGATGATGACGATGATGTTGATGAAATATATGATGTACTTGAAGATGACATTCACTTGTCCTTGACAACATTTGAGTGACATTAATTGCATTTGAGTGACTCTAAAAACATGACATGAATCCAAATGGAGATGAGTGACGATGAACCCTAATGGAATATGAGTGACCATAATGGCGATGATAACAATGATGTTGTTGATGATGTACTTGTTGTTGTTGTTGTTGATGATGATGATGAAAATAAGGATGAGGATGATAATGATGTGGATGCACCGTATGATGTATTTGATGATGACATTCAGTTGTCCTCAACAAAATTTGAGTGACCTTAATGACATTTGAGTGACTCTAAAAGCATGGCATGTATCCAATCAACAAAGACTGATGATGAACCCTAATGGAATATCACTAGTACAAAATGAGAGATAAGTGACTAGGCGACTAAAAAATTTAGTCACCACTATTTTTTCAAGGGATAAACGACTAAAATTGAGCAATTTTAAATAAGCAAACAAAAAATAACTAAGATAAACGACTAATTTTGTCACAAGATAAAAAAATATGACTAGATAACAAGTGACTAAAATAAAAATGACTAACATAAATGACTAATTTAGTCACGGGAATATAAATATGACTAGATAATAACTATTAATGTGAATTAGTCATTTATGTTAGTCCTTTTTAGTTGTGTGACACTAACAATTTTGATAATGAATTAATTGTACAATATTTTACTATTTATGTTAATAATGTGGATGAATTTAGAGACCCTGACCCCTTTAAAGGGGGGCTCTAAGCACTATTAGAGTACCATTTTCAATTTTCGGGGGGTGGAGTTCAAGATCACCATCACTTACACAACTTGGTTGTTCAGTTTTTAGGGCTCAAATTTAATGGTTTGAGGCTGACAATAATATCCTTCTAGCTCCATATATTTAATATAATAAAGTTGGTCTATGGATTTTTTGCATGAATGTTTCCACAATGTTTGTTTCTAATGATCCACACAGTATAATTCAGAATATTGCACACAAATTAGCAGCTCTATGGTCGACCCAACTCTCACTCATATTCTTGATCAGTGTAATATTTAATAGTATAAGATATATAAGATAAGGTATAAAGATAATTTATAATATAAATATATTAATGTCTAAGACGACCACAAAAGTAGATCAATAGGATTGTACGTTGAGTACAATGATGTCAATGCAATGCAATGTTATGGATTTGTTTGATTGGGCCATGACAAAGAGAGTTTAGGTTCTCGCATGCTTAGCTGCATCATCATGAAATGCAAGAAGATTGTTCCCTAGGCCATTATCCAAGAATATATTGGACTTAATTAGGTCATTGCAGTTCAAGTAGAGTTTGCAATGCCCTCCTTTATGATTGAAACCATCTTTGAAATATATATTGGTTTCCCTTTGCACCATGTTCTACACTTTGCGGCCCCTTTAGCCAATAGAGACCAATACCCTTATTATTATTATATTCTTTCCCACTGATCCTAATTAAAGCTTCCCATAACCACTTCTAGTTCCTTTGGTTAATGAGCTTGGTGTTTGTTTGCAGAGGCCATTCGTCTTATAATTTAGTCGACGGACATACGTTGGTATCTCGATTGACCACTTCCGACCTTTATAATTCAAAAACTCTCTTGATGCCTTTGGTTCATGACCCTTCCCAAACATGCATGAGTTGAATATGATCATCATATAGGACATCATCAAATAGTTTATTAATCATGGTTATACTTGAGTTGATCCACCATATAATATATAGATATTTAGTTTATGGATATATAACGTTTGTGTGGAGGTTTGAGATGAGGCGCCCGATGTTTCGAGTGGATGTACACTAGTCCAGTACCCATCTTTAAGGATAATGATCATGAGAGATCAAGATGGATTTCTATGTAGAGTGCTTTCTCGAGTTGAGAGATGGCCTTATTGTTTGATCTCCATAGACACTTTGACATTGTGCCCATGCAATGCATGCCCAATGTCTTGGGGCACAATTTCTTGTTGGCTCTCATCTCCTAATTTGAGTTGAAACTGACTAGCAATACATCACTTAAGTACATAGGATCGAATCTGAGCTTTAATGCCATATTATTCATGAGATCAAGATATAGGATCACTTCATTTTTAGGTGCCCCATCTTCTATATATGAAATTAAAGGCGATTTTACTGCCCTTATAGGGATTCCTAGAACTAGTTATCCATATTTTTTCATTACTTGGACTAGAGATGTTCAACATTGTATATGAGGGAGGGCGCCCTTCAGTTTAGATCTCTCTCATTTTTCCATCTCTGGAACAAAACATACCCTATGATCTGGATGATTATAGATTTCTTCTTGGTGGTTTTAGCAGATAGAGACCAATTAGTTTAATGTACCGAGGTAGGTACCCAAGGTGATAATGTATGTAATATATAGCCATAATCAATATATAAACATGGATGAATAATACCTATAAATAAACAAAATACCTAACCCCATCATATTATAATATGGTAACCATAAAACAAATAAAAATCATATTATAATATGATAACCATAAAACAAATAAAAATCATATTATAATATGGTAACCATAAAACAAATAAAACAAATTAATAAAACAAATGAAAAAAATTAATAAAACAAATAAAATAAATTAATAAAACATGTAATAGTTGACTTTCTTGGTCCATTACATAACCCTCACCTAAATCATCGACCCACCTCTGCTTGATGGCATTCATGGTCGATTATCCTGAATTCGTGGAGATTTCATCTTCCAAACCGCAGATAATGAGTCAAGCATCCCGTTGGAGCCAATTAACCAATCCAAGCAAACCGTTGGCGCCAAAATTTTCCCGTTGGTAGGAAGCGAGGAGGGTTTGGTGGGTTCTGAGAATCAATTTTGGGCATTTATTACGCTACCATTGATACCCATTGAGGAAATGGTGTTTCCTAACCATTGTCGAGGGTTTACAATATGGGTATTTAATTTCCACTGCTGCCATGGATAAAAGAGAATTAGAGAGAACTTGGAGGCTCTTGAAGAGGCAGGATACGAATTCTGCAGCTCTAGAGTCAAAATCGCATTCTTCCCTTACAAATTCACAGGTTAGTTTTTTTTTTGTGAAATTTTAGCTTATGCATAGTTTCTTCCTGATATTATCTTCATTCTGCACTTGCATTCTTCCCTTACAAATTCACAGGTTAGTTCATTTTTTTGTGAAATTTTAGCTTATGCACGGTTGCTTCCCGATATTTAGTCATCAATTTATATATGTTTCCACAGAGTATGTGCTTTTTTTATTGATTGATTGGTTGAAACAGACCCTTCATTCACAGCTTTCAGGAAAGAAGCAATCCTACAACAACAAGAATATTTTAGGAACCCATCTTCAATCAACAGTAACTCATTCACATTCTACCAGTCCCGCATACTCCCACCCAACCGAGGCAAGGCAGGTTGTAATGAAATCCCCCTTCCCTTTATCCCTATGGCAGTTCAAATTCAACTAGAAATGGATGCATAATGTATATACTTGGTCTTTACTTGCCCTCCTTCTATAGATTATTGACTTCTTAGAAGGTGGAAAGGTGATTGATATATCATTTGAGTGGACCCTTGAAGGAACTTAGTTTATGTAGGTTTGAAATATTTATGGGATTTTTTTTTGGGTGAAATCCCTGTCTTTCCCATATGTGCCTCTGGATCAATGAATTTTAGGACTATCTTTGTCTTAGTAAAGTTAAAAATTCCTTCCTAAAGCAAGCTTTTTACTCTTTCATTTTTGTGTGTATCGAAGATCAAGATGTTATTTTGAAAAGGGTCCCTAGTGCTACAATGATGTGGGCATGTTCCTTTTTCCATATTGGTTTGAGTATTTTGATTCCTTATTAGATTTTGGGATCTCCAGTTGTAACATGTATGTGTTTGATCCATTTACCTTCTCACCTTATATACGTGCTAATGATTAGAAATCTATCAGGTATTCTGTAGTGGAATTTTAGTGAGGTGCTCTTAAAACCCTAGATAGAGAAGGAGATCCTCAAGTGCTCATTCTTTTTAGTACAAATGATGTTCTTCCTAGTCAAATATCTTTGGTGTGTGGAGGGTTTCTTTGGTATATTGATTTGGATTATGATATTATTTTGTTCTATTTCCATTTATGTAATTCTATAAGTTGCATTTTGCATGATTGTGCTCAGTGGGTTGTGGCTTGTAAGAATCAGAGGGAAGTTGGTTCAATTTCATCAACTCAAGCACCAATTGTGATTTTGAGTTATGTTGTGGGTTCTTCTCCTACTTCACAATAGGTCATTGGTGACACATAATTTGTGCATCCTACTCTTAAACTTTAGATTGTTGAGTATCCTAGGATGTGTCTTCCTTTTATTGCATGGGAAAGGCTCCCTCTTTCTTTTTCTAGGTTGAATTTCTTATTTTGGTAGGTAATGTGTTGATTTTTGATGGCCTTGAAGACCTCTCTTAGAGAATTTCATTCATTCATTGTGTGTCTTCTTTTGTTGAGATATTGGAGGCTTCAAGTACTGTTTCTTTAGAGTTGTAGTCATATTTTTATGTGGAGTCATCATTTTTTCTTGAGTTTCCCTTGTTGATCCTTCATGTGCATGAGGAGGGTCCTTCTCTTGTTCCATTAGAGGTTGGTTTGGGGGATGTCAAGGTTGAGGTGTGCATCGGGGTTTTACCTAATTGGGTTGATGTGATTTCAAAGGTGTTTTCAATCAGGGATTCTCTCATGCAGTTAATTGAAGATTCATATTAGTTTGTTCAATCCTCATTGGAGGGGTGGGAGGCTCTGTTTCCCTATTGTTATTCTAAGGATGTGTCCATCACTCATCCCTGTCATGGTTTAAAATTTTATTTAAATGATAGTTATAATTCTCATGATTATGTTGTTGGTCATGTTATTGATGGGGAAATTCTTGTTCTCCCCATTATGGATCTAACCTCATTTTGTTCTATGGATGTTGCGATGTATTTGAAGTGTAGATCTAATTATTGTCTATGAGGGTTATCTCGCAATGATAAGCATAAGATGTTTATTTATTTCTATTGTTTCCCTCTAAGATCTATCACTGGTGGGGACTATTTGAGAAATTTCAATCCTTTGTAGTAGCTCCTCCATTCTAATGGAGGGTTTTTAGTTAATCTTTGGGCCTAATTTATGTTTTTTTTGTGGCTATGTGGGCCTATTTTGTGATTCCATTAAGGCCCCTCCTTTGTTAATTTGAGTTGATATTTTAGTATCAATTTTTTGTTTTTAGGGGGCAAATAGTAATTGTTCATAAGGTTTGTAACAACAAAATGTTGTTTTAGAATCCTAATGATAATGAAATCTCACTAACTAAACTGATTTATAAGAACTAACAATGCAATTTTACTTGAATGGATAGAACAAACATGACTTTTTTTTGAAAAAAATTGTTAATCAAAACTAAAACATTATAATATCTAATATTTTTACAATTAACAATTTGTTAGTTCCAAAAATAAAGTATTATAATAATTAATCTCTAAAATTTTAGAATTCAATTATTTTCAAAAGTAATTTCGTAGTACAAGATTTAACATTTGTGAAAATTTGGATTTTTAGAATTTATTCACTTGCAAAAGCAATTTAATAACCAAAAGTAAAGCTAAAATATAATATACAAGAATGATGTCTCAAACATTTGCTAGAGAATTTACTTAACCATATATAAGAATGATAGTTAAAATTGAAATGGAAAATTGAGAATTTTATATTCAATTGTGTAAGGGAGAAACAAACTTGTAAATAAGTGATCTTATGGAAGTAGACTCAAATTGTCAATAGGTTTTCTAAGAACATTGAAAATTCCTTCGAGACTAGCTTTACCAACCGTAACACTAGGAGGCGATTTCATGCCAATATCTCAAAAGTACAAATAAGTTCACTAAGTAAACCTATGGCATAACATGTCACTTTGTGGGTATTACATAATTCCCTAGTTTTATTTCAACTTACAAAAGTTTAAATTTGAACACCCTCTCCCTATACATGTTTCCAAATGCTCTATTTTCACTAAATATTTTAAGTCACATTTTTCGAAACATTTTTATATCCCTTATTATTTCTATCCATATTTTAAATTGCTTCCACTATTTTACATATGTATCTAACATATAATATATAAATTATTGTTTTATCATTTGCTACTAGATCTTTTAGTCAGAAACACCATACATGTTTCTTAGGAATCAAATGACTATTTCATCTTTAGATCATTTTATAATGAAACTTATATTTTACTTCTATAAAAAATAATCAAAGATATATCTCTTTGCATGTCTAACTCTCCTCCCACTTTGTTCATGCTCCCCACAAAAAGAGTTGGTATCTTGAACCCTAGATATGGATACTCATAGTTTAGTTTTAAGAAAACCATCAATCCTTGAGCTCTATTCTATAAAAAATATAGTTGGTTGAATCCCCCAACATGTATACCCTTGATTTAGTTTAAAAAATACCCTTGGCCCCTTAATACTATCTAATATACTAAATTTTGTTTTAGCTATTTGTGAATTCCCAATATGAAACCACAGAGAATGATATTGGTTTATGTATATTACCTTGAAGAAAAGAGACATCATGTTACAAGACTTAGAAATTCAATATAGGGTTACATCATAGAGAACATGTGAGAGATTATGCAATAACACTCATCGATATTATGAATAACCAATGCATTTATCACAAGGATATTTACTTCTCTTAGAGAGACTTCAAGGGGTCTTGTCCAAAACCCTAAAAACTAATAATAATAGAAACCCCAACTTTAATATCTTTAGTCACTAGGGTGACTTTATTACAAATATAAGCATTACATTCTAACACCCTCCCTTAAGCACGAAACATTTTAGTGGCTAAATATGGGCTGATTTTTGAAGTTTTTTTCCAAACAATAACTCACCAATTTCCATTATTTTCTAAAATGAGTGTCCCAAATTCTAGAGGATAATTTAGTATTTTACGCTAAACATCTTCAAAATTGTCTAGAAACTATATAAAATCCTTAGAAAGTTGAAATTTGTTTCTATAATATCACCAAACATTTTATGGTTGGAAATTTAAGAATTAGTAAGATTTGCCAATGTTTCTACACTTGAAGGGACTTATTGATACCTTTTATTTTCCCTTCTCTTAACGTTACGATATTTAATAATTATTTTCTTAAAATCAAACAAATACTAAAGGAAAACAAAATATTAGAAATAATTAGAACAAAACATTCTTCGAAAACTTGTTCTTTGGAAACTAGTTCTTCAACTAAGTAAAGATCCATTAAGTTACCTCCTATCCCTCATAGAGCTGTAGATTTTGAATTGAATTCCCATGTTCTAAATTTATACCTCTCTAATTATAAGGAACACGGGATTTCTAGCCCAACAAGATCTCATCCAATGCATCCAACTCAGATAGCTAGCTAGCTAGCCAGTTGAGGGTTTGAGGGGTGCTCATCCCTTGAAGATGCAACTTACCATCCAACTCAACTAAATAGGCTGAAGTTGTAGGGGCACTACCTCCTTTAGGGTGCACCCTTCTATGGGAATTTGGAAATTTGATTATTTTTTGTTGATGTATTTGTAACTTCGGAAGATATTCTTCTATGTATTGCATTTGTAATTTATTGTATCCCCAACGGAGATGTATTATTCCTCTGATTGGAAGTGTCGTCATTTGTACTTGCAAGTGTCGCAATTTATATTGTAAGTGTCGTAACTTATACTTGATGGGTTATTAGACCACCTTGGTGGGGTCGGCCCTGTATGAGTCATGTGGGTTAAAGGGTTATTAGACCACCCTAGTAATGTCGGCCCAATCAACATTATGTTAAGTGGTTAAGTTGGGGCCAACCTAGTTGAGTAAAGGTCAAGTGAAAGTAAAGTATAAATAGACAGTGTGGCTCTCTCATTTGTTCATTCACACACTCACTCACTTCGCATTAGTGAGAGAGAGGAGGAGTGTGCACAAGTGGAGGAGGAGTAGCTTCTAGGAGAATATCTCTTGTTGTGGGGTTTGATCTTTGTGATCTTTGTATTGATGCTCATTCTATCTCTAAGGAAGTTGTAGGGATTTTCACCTTCTTGGTTTTCCTTGGTGAAATGCTTTGTGTCTCTTGTCTCTTATACTTGATATGCTGTACATGTTTTTCTTTTAGTTAATGTCCTAGATCATATTGAATTAAATGTTGAAAAAATAGCATGGTGTCAGATCTAGCCTGAAGGAAGGCATGGTATAGAATTTATGACACTTGTTGCACTTGCGACAAATTGGAAGCTAGGGATTGGTATAGTAAAAATCAGTCATCGTGGAACATTCGCTATAACTCCGTTTTGGAGAAGGTTCAGAATCTGAAACCTTTACAGGTCGAAGATGAAATGTCCATGTACCTTGTGTCCAAAGGGAAGCCTCATATTCGTTGTACTTTGTGAGATATGATCCGTAAAAGTTATGGTTTCAACCTCTTCCAGAATGCAGTCCTAAATAGGTGACCTAGGAAAAAGGGTCATATCTCGGGCTAGGAAGCTCCAAATGGAATTCTGTAAAAAGTGACAGTTAGGGCACGGACTTTAGTTTCACATATCTAGGTTTCATAGGCCTAAGTTGAAAAAGTGACACGTGGAACGCCATACAATTTTGCTATACTGTTTCATCCTATAAACAGGTCACGTTGCGACACTTGGCATATCTCTCTCTTAGAGAATCCATTTGAGCTCAGATATGTGGGGTTGGAAAGATTACAGGTCATTCTACCACAGGCTGAATTTTCAGACCCCGAGGATCGGAAATTTCATAGATACATCATAAACAATATGGCATATATTTCTGTCCAAACAAAATTGGATTTTGAGCACTTTCATTTTTGGTTTGTCACTGCTGCAGGGAATTAGGGTTTCATAGAAAGTTGGAATTTCTTGAATCTAAGACCACGGATAGATGCTCCTCAGAAAAATCAAAATTTAGAGACCAAGATTGAAGTTTTTGGTTGGGTAGAACCCCGGGCTCTATGAAACCCTAGTTCGGGATTTTGACAAGAAAACCAGAATTTGACAGAAGCTGCAGATCCAAAACTTTCTAAAGTCAATTTTGAGGGGTCAAATTTTGGAGATTTCAAAATTGAAGTATCCCAACTTGATCATCTCAACAAGGCGCATCTTTTTATCCAATTAGAAGTTTGAAATTCAAAGTTTCGATTTTTAGGGTTTCTTTATCAAACCCTAGCGAGCTCCAGATCCAGCTTCATCAAATCAAAGTGGATTTGGTTAATCTTAGAAGAGAATGAGTTGGACACCTACATAAGTGAAGAGATTCCAGTTCCAGAGGGAGATGAGGCTAAGGCATTACATAATAATACTACAAGCAATCCCGACAGGTATGACTTTAGGAGATTCAGGTATATTTTGAAATCTGTTCATGATTAAGTTTATGATATGTTTGTCTTCATATTATTGAGGTTAGTGCAATATTGATTAATTTTAGACTTGTCTTATCACCTTAGTAAAAGTATGAATGCATGTGAATGATAGAAGACATTCATTGATTAAGGTTACGCCACTTATGATTGTACTAATGCACTGTGGTGTTGTATGAGGATGATGTTGTCCGCTAACATGAAAGGTACATCAAGAAAGACAAATCAAGTTCTAGATCAAGAACATATGACCATGGTGACATGAAGACAAAGACCCATCCATAACCATTGATCACGTAGAAGCTCTACTTACGAGGTATGTATAATTTGGTTCTACAATGGTTAACTTATAAGATATGTAGGTTACTAGCACAAGTCATTGAAGAGAACAAGAATACATTATGTGGGTATGTTAGACATAACTAGCAAGCATGATAATCCAAGTATAGTTTTCCTATATCAAGTTAGAATCCTACCTTGTGTTAGGATCTTATATAAGTATAATTGGTATTATTGATAATTCATGAAGTTATAAGTTTGAGTAATCATGGGTTTATGCATATTATGCTTCTTAGTTTGATTAATGATATGACAAACTAGAAGAGTCTTATGGTCAAATAAAATATGCATGAGTAAAAGAAGTCCTCCCTGAAACCTTGAATACTGACGCTTGTGTATAAACTTATCATGACCATACATGTTTAAGATTATTTAGAATCATAATGTTTTGATAGTATTGAGATTATACTAATGCATGTATGATTATGTATGAGATCTTGAGGATGAAACTAGTGCACACTTAAGCATGCATAGTGGTCCAGGATGGATATAAGTTCAAAGACAGATAATCCAAGAAGCAAAGATCAAGAGGGAGCTCACTCCAGTAGTTCCTGCAAGGAAGAAAAGATCGAGAGGGAGCTCACTCCAGTAGTTCTTGCAAGGAAGCAAAGATTGAGTGGGAGTCCACCCAACAAGCAAACAAAGATAAGTATTTAAATTGTCATGTACATACTTATGTTTCGAGATTTAGGATGTATATTATGCATTTTAGAAAAGTTTGCATTAATGAACAAGATACTACTAATATAGTAATGGGTAAGTGTCTTATGATACTGTACAACATTCCATTGCTACTTATCTAGAATGAAACCTCTTTGTTGACATGTTGGGAGTTGTGCACACTCTTAACAAATGTTCTGGTAGAGATGGAAGGCATCTAGAAAGTTACGGGATATGGATAAATGTTGTATTGAAGCATTGGCTAAGATAATTGCATGACTGTATGACATACATTCTTATGTGTAAGAATTTTCTTTTGAAAAACTATGAGAAGTTTCTAATCATGCAATTGAATTTGACTTGTAGGAAAAATCGTGTACAATCACCTACAAAAGAAAGACAACAATATTTTTTCCAGCAATGAAGTTCAAGAAAACTACCTATTGAAGATATTGAAGAATCTGAAGTTCCCAGGATCAGGGATGCAGTAATGGAAGGATGCCATGATTAAGGAATACCAATCGATCATGAAGAATGATGTTTGGGATGTGGTCCCAAGACCAGAAGGGAAATCTGTTGTGACTTCCAAGTAGATCTACAAGATCAAGCATGCTGCAGATAGTAGCATAGAGAAATACAAGGCAAGTGATGAAGTGGAAGATACACCAGATGGATGTCAAGACAACTTTCTTGAATGGTGTAGTAGAAGAGGAAGCTTGCTGCCGAGTTCGAGATGAAGGACTTGGGTATGATGCATTACTTTCTAGGTATGGAGGTGTGGCAGAGTGCAGATGGAATCTTCCTTGGACAAGGGAAGTATGTAGTAGAGATCCGAAAGTAGTTCAGGATGATGGAATGTAAGGCCATGGCCACACCTATGGCATCAAACCTGAAGCTATTGAGTGATGCTTCATCAGAGTCAGTTGATGCCACAATGTATCGTCAGATGATTGAGTCCTTGATGTACCTAAAAAACACAAGACTAGATATTTGCTTTGTTGTGAACACCTTGAGCCAGTTCCTAACGGATCCTAGACATGTTCACTTAATTGTTGTAAAGCATATTCTGAGGTACCTGAAGGGTACGGTTGATTATGGGCTCAAGTATGATGCAAATCAAAAGTTTAACCTAGAGGGTTATGTTGATTCATATTGGGCAGACAATGTTGCAGATAGGAAGAGCACTTTGGGGTGTTGCTTCAGTATGGGATCAGGTGTGATCTCTTGGTTTAGCAGGAAGCAATCCTGCGTAGCACTGAGTACAACCAAAGCAGAGTATGTTGTAGCTTGTTTGTCTAGTTGTGAGGAAGTATGGCTAAGGAAGCTACTATCCGATTTATTTGATCTCCAGTTGGATGCTACTTATATCTATTGTGACAACCAGAGTTGTTTGAAGTTGTCAGAGAACCCGGTGTTCCATGACAAGTTGAAGCATATCGAGATCAAATATCCCTATATCAGGGATATGGTGTAGAGAGGAGCAGTGAAGCTCTTGTATGTTGCGACGGATGAGCAGGTTGCAGATGTGTTTACCAAACCACTAGCTAGAGTGAAATTCGAGCACTTTAGAAAGAGGCTTGGTGTGCTTCAGATCAAGGTTCCTTCCAATGGGAAGTGATGAGTCTGGAAGACGCATATGCACATGGGCTTTTCTGACATGGTTGTAGATGTTTTCTCCCATGGTCATGATGTAATTGCTGAGCTTTTCCGACATGGTTGAAGATGTTTTCTCCCATGGTCGTGATGTATTTACTGAGCCATTCTCACATGGTGGTAGATGTGTTCTCCCATGGTGCATATTTAAGGGCTGGAGACATTCTCACATGGTGGTAGATGTGTTCTCCCATGGTGTAGATGTAAGGGCTGAAGCCATTTTTCACATGGTGGTAGATGTGTTCTCCCATGGTGAAAAGGTAAGGGATGGAGCCTTCCCCGAATGGTGGTAGATGTGTTCTCCCATGTTGGTGGTGTAAGTGTTGTATGATGTGCATCTGGGATGTGCTCCATGGACGATAAGATGATCTAAAGAGGACGATCATGTGTGATGAACATCAGGACGATGCTCCAGATGATATGCATCAGGACGATGCTGTGATGATGATCAAGATGATCATGTGATGATATGTATCAGGATGATGCTATGATGATGATTAGAATGATCATGTGTGGTGAGCATCAAGTCGATGCTTCAGATGTTGTACATCAAGATGATGTATAATGATGATCAGGTCGATGCTCCATATGTTGTACATCAGGATGATGTATTGTATGATGATGATCAGCATGATCATGAGTATCAGGATGATACTCCGCGGCCATGGACAGACTATGCAGGTAGCATAGAAAAGATACTGGGAGATTCAGTAGTCTAAGCTCGGATAATCTTTTGAGGTTTTTCTACAGGTTGGTTGTGGACATATTGTATTGGTAGCATAGAAAAGATCCTGGGAGATCTGATAGTTTGAGCTTGGATGCTCTTTCAAGGTTTTGCTACAGGAGGCATGTAATCAGTCCTGGATATATGATAGGTTGAGTTGTGTGCTCGTAAAAGTCCTGGGATGCTCTTTAGATCTTGCAGTTTGCAAGATACTCTTTTAAGGTTTTTCCTGACCACATGTAAAAGATCCTGGGAGATCTGATAGTTTGAGCTCGGATGCTCTTTTGAGGTTTTGTGGTGGTCACATGTAAAATATCCTGGTAGATCCGATAGTTTGAGCTCGGATGCTCTTTCGAGGTTTTGTTGATGCACATTCCACAGGATGGCTAGAGATGTTGAATACCTATAGGAGGCTAGGCCTACAACCAACATGAAAAAGGGTTGTCTCTATAGAACTTCCTATGACAAGAAGAATTGAGAGATAGCACCAGTGATCAAGATGACGAGTACAACAACAGTGATGATGATGCTCCGTGATCCAGTGATGATGATCCAGCTCCAGAATTGAAGACTTGTGCCGATATGTATTGATGACCTATGTCTAGAAATTACCTTCCTAGTTAAGAGGGAGTGTTGATGTATTTGTAACTTCGGAAGATATTCTTCTATGTATTACATTTATACTTTATTGTATCCCTAACGGAGATGTATTATTCCTACGATTGGAAGTGTTGTCATTTGTACTTGCAAGTGTTGCAAGTTATATTGTAAGTGTCGTAACTTATACTTGATGGGTTATTAGACCACCTTGGTGGGGTCGACCCTGTATGAGTCATGTGGGTTAAAGGGTTATTAGACCACCCTAGTGGGGTCGGCCCAGTCAGCATTATGTTAAGTGGTTAGGCTGGGGTCGACCTAGTTGAGTAAAGGTCAAGTGAAAGTAAAGTATAAATAGAGAGTGTGACTCTCTCATTTGTTCATTCACACACTCACTCACTTCGCATTAGTGAGAAAGAAGAGGAGTGTGCACAAGTGGAGGAGGAGCAACTACTAGGAGAATATCTCTTGTTGTGCGATTTGATCTTTGTGATCTTTGTATTGATGCTCATTCTATCTCTGAGGAAGTTGCGGGGTTTTTCACCTTCTTGGTTTTCCCCGATGAAATGCTTTGTGTCTCTTGTCTCTTATGCTTGATATGCTGTACATGTTGTTCTTTCAGTTAAGGTCCTAGATCATATTGAATTAAATGTTGAAAAACTAACATTTTTTGGGGTGATTTAGTTAGTTAGTGCATTTCTTTCTAACCCAAACTTGGGTCATATCCATATTATATTTTTTTAGCCTTGAGTGACATGCATCCTAATATTAGGATTTTGGGCACTTAAAACAATATAATCTTACAAGAATGTCATTGGTGAACCAAAATGGATCTGGATCAAGGAAATGTTTGTGAACTTCTCAATACCTAAGCATAATTTGGCATTCAATGAAGGTTAGACAAAACATAGACGACAATACAAGTGTAGAATAAATTAATGAGTCAAAAGATATTAAAACAAATAATGAAATAAAATAGGAGAGGGTAATGGGAACTAAATTATCAGTCTCTTGGCCTTTGCTAACTCTTTTATAAATTTCGATACTTTCACTCTCAAAGGGATTTTTTTTGTTTCCCAAGGAATAGAAGAATGCTAGAGATCCCAAATATGTATTGTAAGCAGACATTTCCAAAATAAAGAATAGATAATGGGAATGAAACTTGAGTTTCCCATATGGATTTCAAGGGTAAATATGTTGTTCATATGTAATTAATTGTCTCTGTGTTTTTTTAAGTACTCGGTTACCTTGCATGTATACTTTTAAAACAATCCACTTTGTGTTTTAATGGATGCCTAATAATCTAGTTGGTTGAGAATCAATCTTTAGGTTAATTGGCTAGTTTCAGTCAATACTCAATTCTTCCATAGAAAATGTCAATCCCAACAACCCATTATTCCCACTATTGGATGTATTTCTAAGCTCAGGGATCAATGGGTCCCATCTTAGAGTTGTTGCACTTCTATAGGGAGTTTTCAATTAGTATTTTAAAAGTTTTTTGAATGTTGGGAATATTTTTCCATTGTGTGCATTTATGTATCTTTCCCTAGACCATACACCTTACTAGCTAGCCAATTTATCTCTTCCACTGAGTATATTTCTCTCCTAGGTGATTTATTTACCATCTAGGAAATTTACACTACAACAAATCCTGGAATTAGCGTCCCTTTTTAGTGTAATTTTTTTTTATCATTGAGTGGTCGAAGTAGATGCTAAATGGGACGCGTCATGGACAAAACTTAAAGAGTCTAAAATAGCATCCTTTTTTGCTTCCGAAATAGCATCCTTTATGATGTCCAAAATAGCACCCATTTTTTAGCTTCGAGAATAGCGTCCAATTTTGCTTCCTAAACGGTGTCGAGGTTTGCTTCCTAAATAACATCCTATTTTTCTTCCTAGAGATTGTCCTCTTTTACTTCATAAATGACGTCCCCATTAGCTCCCTATTTGCATCCTTAAAACTGCCATGTTAGCATTTATGTTTGCATCGACATTCGCGCCATATTTGCATCCCAATTAGCATCCAATATTGCATCCATATGTGCTACCACTTTAGCATCCCATTTTGCACCACGTTTTACTTCCAATATGCACCAATTTTCGCTTCTAATTTTGCACCAATTTTTGCTTCCTTTTTTGCATCGTGTTTTGCTACCAAAATGGTGCCAATTTTTTCTTCTATTGTTGCACCATATTTTTCTTCCTATGTAGTGCCATGTTTTTCATCCAAAGTAACATCTTATTTTTCTACCATATCAACGCCATGTTTGGCTTCCTTATTTATGTCAAGTGTTGCATCATTTTTAACACCTAGTTTTGCATCTCTATTTATGTCAACATTAGCACCATGTTTTGCTACCAATTTAGCATCCATTTTTACTCCCACACCAACGCCACATTTTGCTTCCCGTTTAGCTCCTTGAATTTATTCTTGTTTTGCTTCCTCATGAACACCGCATTTAGCTTCCCATTAAGCCTCTAATTTTGCTTCTTTGTTTCCCACTAGTTTGGCTTTTGGTTTGGCTTCTACTTTAGCATCCAAAATAGCATCATAATTGACTTCCAACTTAGTGCTAGGTATTGCATCCAATGTTGCTTTGAGATCTATGACATAGTGGGCTTCCATTTTAGCTCCTAGTTTTGCTTCCTTATTAGCACCACATTAGGCTTGTTATTTAACACCTACAACTATATCCAATTACGTGCTAATATATTTATTATATCAAATTATTATAATTATTTCATTAATTTCAATCGTTCTCATATATCATTTACTTCATAGTTCTAAAACAACATAATGAAACATTCAAATTAATTGTAGATACCATTATTGAAATTAATTGCATAGCATTTGTGAAGAAAATTTAACACAAACAGACAACATTTATCCAAATTAGTAACATCATCATATATATTAATTTTCCATGAAAAGATCATCGACAATTTCCAATATAGATAAATTTACGATATAATAACGATAACATTACCATTATCTTTCATCAAAAGAAGTGAAATTATTAAACATCATCACATCAATAACCTATCATACAGATCATCATATTAAGTTTAAAAGAACAAGTGAATGATATATATAGTGAAAATACCAATATCACAAGAAAAATCATTTTTAATATCCATATATAGAAATGTCAAAATGATCAAGGATAATCAAAGTTTATATGTCAACATAAATCCACCATACAAATCAAAATGACCCAAAATTTAATATGAACTTGGGTCATCACAAAAACAAGAATACGTGTCTAGTAGCATCGAGAAAGCAATAAAAATTCACAATCTCAATAGTAGCATCAATGGCTACCATCATCATCATCACCACCATTATCATCCTCATCCTCATCCTCATCTATCCCAACATCATATTCATCATCATTTTCATCTGATCCATTTGCATCATTATCAACAATATCTTTCTCTGGTACATTGGTGACAACATAATCTAGATTGCATCATCTTCACCATTTTTCTACAAACAACAAGAAATAATCAATTTAAAACATTAGTATTAATTTCATTACATAATATGCATATTTTGTGTTATATTTCAAATATTAGTGTGATAATTTATGCATTCTCACGAGTTTTCCAACCATGAATATAAACATCACCTCATCAACAGATAGTAACCACGCATATAAAGTGTATCCATAACCGTGCACACACTCACACATACACACACATGTACACCATAAATTCTCATATCACAATAGAAAAAGACATAGAGGTAAGGAAAAATAGTTATCCCAGGGATTATATATAAAGTGAAGAAAAATATGATATCACATATACTATTCGCTTCGACCATTTTTTTGCCTAAAGTTGGTATATAATAAGATCAAGCGTCTTAGGTCAGATAATGGTGGGGAATTCACCCTAACTGAGTTCACAATTTTATGTGAAGACCACTAGTACCACTAGGGACACCCCTGCCAGTGGATTCATGGACCAAAATTTGTTTACTTTGATGGTTTTGTAAAATAGGGTTTTACTTTTCCTTTCAAGTGTAATAACACTACACTTTAAAAACAAAATTGTCACTTCCAACCTCTAACCTAATACTAGAAAATTTTAGCATTATAGCATCAATCAGTATTCAAGCCAAAAAGAAGGCAATGTTGGACCCATCCTATTGATCAAGTTGTGCATGAAGCTACAAACCTATATAGCATGTTAAGGGACTTTACCATCAACTTACAATAGATAGTTTAAAGCTGAAGGACTGTGTATTTCTTGGGATATTCTTAGAAGTTTCTAGGGAGTCAATACACAATTAACCTTTTATGTGCTGAGTTAATCCTATAAAACAATGCAAAACAACAAAAGACTTATGCCAAGGAGATTGAGAGTGTGGTAATGACTGAAAAATAATTACCCATGTTCTTAGAAACTATGATGGTAATATGCAGCTCTAGTTACCTGCAAAACCATATGTCAACAAGTGAAGCAACAAAATGACACTCTTATAGCTAGAATTGTCCATTTTGATATGTAGGATACACATTTGACAATGAGCACAATACGAAGGATCTTCCAACCAATAGATACTACCAGTTTTGGGAGAAAACAACTGGAATAAATTTCAATTTTATTACCTTGGGTTGCTACACTTGTAAAAAAAATGGTCATTTCCAACCTCTAGCCTAACACTAGAAAATTTCATTGATACCTCCACAACAAAATATATATACATTGAATGACTTATTTGTTGGGTAAAGCCTTGAGTTTTGATTAGAAAATGAAAGTGACCATGTCATGGCTAGAGGGATAAGGGTGTGCTATAAAGTTGCATCATCTTCAACCATTGTACACATGGTTTCTACAGAATGAGGGGTAAATTTGACAAATCTACATCATCCTCAATCATTTAATACATAGTTCCCACATACATTCCCTAATTTGGTTGAGTTTCCCAATTTATCTAAAACTATTTTGGTTGTTCATTAAGGGGCAAACCCAATCTCTATACTAGTATGTCTGTAGTCCCAGAGAGGGTTTTGTGTATAACCAAATAAGCACATCTTCAAAAATTGTACACATGGTTTCTACAGAATTAGGGGTAAATTTGACAGAGCTACATCATCCTCAATCATTCAATACATAGTTCCCACATACATTCCCTAATTTGACTTAGTTTCCAAATTTATCTAAAACTATTTTGGTTGTTCATTAAGGGGCAAACCCAATCTCTATACTAGTATGTCTGTAGTCCCAAAGAGGTTTTTGTGTATAACCAAATAAGCACTCATACATGCAAAGTTGGTTTATCAAAAAATGTTAAGGAGATCATACCGCTTAAAGACTTCCTATACATTAAGATTGGTGACAACATTGTTAAACACAAAGTAGAGTGTATCTTACAACAAGGTTTGCTTTATATGCTAAGACATTGAGCATAAAATCAAAGATAACTTAGTCATGAAGATAGGCTAGCCTAAGGATGCATCTACAAGGGCACTGGAGCAACAACATGATAAGATAAGATGATTTTATTAATGTCCGACCAATTTCTACAAAAAGTAGTTCAATAGACTGCTAAGTACACTAATGTCAATACAAATTAGGAGCACAAAATTAGCTCCTATAAAAAGAAAGATACAAAAAATAAAATATGGATCTATGCTAAACCCTGAAAACCTCATCTTCCAGAGAAATCAACCACACTAGGAGAGGCATGTAAAAAGGGGATGGATAAAGGAACTAGAAAGAAAATAATGATGTAGGTATGTCCTATTTCACTAGGTCCATTTATCCTAGCATCCAGGGCCAAAATAAGAAAACTCAAGATATAATGTTGTCCAAAGGGAGAAATGGGGGGAGATTTGCATTGCCCACTTAGTTTCTACCTAGAAGGTGTCATGCATTGTTGAAGTTTGGATGATCTCTTCGAATTTCTAGTAAGGGATTCAATCTAGCTAGATGATCTCATCTATTAGCTGGTGAGGGATCTAGTCTACTCTAATGTTGAGGTTGTTGGGAAGGGGGGGATGGTCCCTCTAGTACACACTAATATTGATTTGGAAGAAATGTTGTTACCAATATGTCTCTTCGTTCCCCTACCTAATGGGAGAAAAATCACCTGAAGGAAAATATTTTGTTGAGAGGAAAATATACAATAAAGATGCCATATACAAAGTCCTTAAGAACATGCTCAATTGTGAGAAAATGTAAAGATTCTAAGGTTAATCAGTTTGTGCTCAAGTGGTTGGATTAAAGGAATTTCCATGCTCAAACGAAGTTCAATACCCTTGAAGGCACATTTCTTCCTTGATGTGGTCCTACGAAAAATTGACAGAATATATATCCAGGACAAGCATTCCTAGGTGAAACTAACAAAATAGACAACCCTCAATAATGGCATCTAGGCCAAAGGTACAACAATATAGGAAATTTATGTCAATGCATACACACAACCCTGTTTCATTGGAACATATAATTATATCTCAATATGAAATCCAATAGGCATTTGATCCCTAACCTAAACTTAAGTGTGCCATTATTTGAGCATCCTTGGCATAAATTCCAAGCTGACCATAACCATCCTGTAGCGACTTGTGTAGCACAAAAAGTTACCAACATATGAGGATAAAGGGTGACTTCTTTTGGTAATATTTGTGGCAGTTTATAGAAGTAATCTATGACAAACAAATCAACATGAATTTATGACAAGATTGGAGACAATAGCATGAATCGTATTTTTTATTATTATTTACATGAGTTTCGGAAACTGGTTTCCCAACCTTGTAAAGAAATTTATGGAGTAAATAAACAAGGTCATTATCATCCAGCTCTTCCAAATGTCAAAAATCCAGGTAGTGATTTAACGATCTAGAAACAGAGGCTATCAAGCTCTAGCCTAACCTATGTAGTGATTTTACCTTTCTGCACGAAGGCACATTTCTGCCTTGATGTGGTCCTATGAAAAATTGACAAAATATATATCCAGGACAAGCATTCCTAGGTGAAACTAAAAAAATAGACAACCCTCAATAATGGCATCTAGGCCAAAGGTACAACAATATAGGAAATTTATGTCAATGCATATACACAACCTTGTTTCATTGGAACATATAATTATATCTCAATATGAAAGCCAATAGACATTTGATCCCAAACCTAAACTTAAGTGTGTCAGTATTTGAGCATCCTTGGCATAAATTCCAAGCTGACTATAACCATCCTGTGTAGCACAAACAGTTACTAGCATATGAGGAGAAAGGGTAACGTCTTTTGGTAATATTTGTGGCAGTTTATAGAAGTAATCTATGACAAACAAATCAACATGAATTTATGACAGCATTGGAGACAAGAGCATGAATCGTATTTTTTTTATTATTTACATGAGTTTCGAAAACTAGTTTCCCAACCTTGTAAAGAAATTTATGGAGTAAAGAAACAAGGTCATCATCATCCAACTCTTCCAAATGTCAAAATGCCATGCAGTGATTTAACGATCTGGAAATAGAGGCTATCAAGCTCTTTAAAATCTTCTAAGCAATAATATGGTTAAGAGTTCTACCATAAACATATATGGTACATACAGGAAAGAGTTGCAAAATAGAAGCTACTCTGTTAAGTGCACCACTACAATTTAATATTAGTAAATATGATCAAATTTTTGCATCGTTTAGTTGTAGTGAAAACAAGTACAGGGAATGGCAAAATGAATGTGGAATGGAAGACCCAAATTTTATAGGAGACAAAAACTGCTCCGGTGAAAATTAAATTATATGCCCAAGTTAGTAGGAAACATATATTGGTAAACACAAGAAAATGAATATATACCAGTCAAGCACCCTTTCATCTCAAACCAGTATATAAATCACATACATGATCAAATACTAACTTTAAAGATTGAACATACAAGTAATACTGGACGACTACACATTAGGTTTTCAAAATGTGCCTGGCATTATATTGTCAAGCTCACTTGATTGCATTTTACAATTAATTTTTGTTAAGGACTTTTCATGGGAATCACTAAATCCTCTTCTTGGAATGGACTGGAGTTGTATCAACTCTAGGTAAAGACAACAATCAACTGGGAAACATACCCTAAATAAATTTGTCGTTAAAATGGATCTAGGATGGGTATGTAGAATGAATATGTTTTGTGTCAAACCTTGTAATTTGTGAAGTATGATGCCTTTCGGTATCAAAAACCATCGCTATAAAGTCTAATGCAAAAGCCAGGAAATGAATACCACTAAGCTGTAAACAAGAATATAAATCCAATTTCAAAAAGAGCAATCAATTGGTTGAGCATTAAATCCTACGATAACCATAACAATCTACGACTATTAGCATAGATAGAAGCCTCTATGCAAAGCATAAAGGTGACTAAGGTGAGAAAAGCCTCTATGCTCCCAATGCTCCAAAACAAAAGCAAAATGCTTGATGCTGTTGTAGGAAGCTCTTGTTGTTTAAGAAAGCGTGAGGAATGTGTGAAAGGAAGAGGCTTCTTATAGGAAAAGAGAGGTTGTGAGGAATTTTAGACTTTTATTTCAAATGAGAGTAAAAATTAAGTAGTTTAGAAACAAATTAGAGGTTAATTAATAATTTGTCTTCACTTTCCCTAGATTAGTGGTTTTTAAGCATCCTATGAATCCCACATCCATCATGGGTGCTTGGCTGGGATGGGACAACTTCAAAATTGCATCAAAACATGGGAGTTTCTTGCAGAAACAGACTGGATATGCCCTGAGATGTACCATACATCACTTCCAAACCATGAAATGTTGTATGGTACAGCTCATGGGGTTTCCAGGCTGTTTCATACCCATTTCAACAATTTTCTGTGAATTGAAAGCCATACCAAAAGATATGAGAAACTTAGAGAGCACTCAGAAATGTTACTTACCTATCTATTTTTTGACTTGCTGCAGGGGTAATGATGATGTATTGATGCTTCACCAAAGAAGGAAGTACAGACTCTATAATCTTTCTATGCTTAGTAGAGTAGTGAGAGGATTTTCTTTCCCACTCCCAGTATGTATTTTATTGGCTATACTTTTGAGTCCCATGGACCAACTTTGTGGTCACTCATTGGACATTAATAAAATTATCTTATCTTATCTTGCTGATTGTTAAAACATAAACATGATTCAAAATACAACAATTAGCACTTCATGTGCATATAGATCAAAAAATTATGCCTCCCATTATAAGAAAATTTGCAAGCTGTAACCTCTTAAAAAAATATTACAAACCCCAAGTAAAGTGAGGAGTTTTTAGCTTCCCTTTTCAGTGTTTATGTTTCCTCACTGACTCTAGAGAGTGCAATCTTAGTTTTCATTTCCAATCCTTCTATCCAAGAGCCCCACGCGAAGGAAAGTGAGATGGAAGGAAAGGAGGCAGTCAACAAGCATCAGACAGATATGGGATAAGAAATATGAAGCAGTTGGGGATGATTAAGTAGCATCAACATTCTCTCAAAAAATTAAGGTCTGAAGTAGACCCACAACAAAATAATGAAATTAGACCTACCGGAGATCTAGGTTATATTATGGGGAAGGCGCAGACCTATCAGTATCACTCCAAAGTTGAAGTGGAGTTCTTTCTCCAGGATATTCTACTGGAGTAATGAAAGAAGCTGTTGGAATGTATTTAAGATAAATTAATGATACACATGTGAGAGTGACAAAATGAATGATTGACATAGTTAAGGAAACCCTTGGTGCCCACATTATCAATGAGGAATGGAGATTGGAGGCAGACGATAACATCAAGGTGGTGGAAGACTAGATGAATAGCATGAAGGATCTGATGCAGAATAAGGCCATGGAGATGAGCAACATGAGGTTGAAGATAAGTGGTCCGAGGGGCATCCTTGCAGCCAGAGAGGAGCTAGATGAGCAACCAGTGGCAGTGAGTGGAGATAAAGAAAAGGCTCCCATGTTTATTCCAGATGATAAATAGTTGTAAGAAGATAGGTATTGGGAGCCGCTTTTGGCAGTTGTCAATGTTACTGATAGCCTGTTGGACCAGCTATAGGAAACAACAAGTGATGGAACATAGTGTATATAAATATTAAAAACATATGGTATAAATAGCAACAAAGGATGAGGAGAGGGTGCTAAGGAAATTTTTTTATCTTTTTTCTTTATTCGATATTTAAATAAGTAATTGTTGTTGTCTTAATTTTGCATATTTGTGTAGATATTGGGAAACACTTCGAAGGAGTTCAAGAAGGAAAATGAAATTATAATGGAGAGAAAATGAACACCTAATGTCATCTCTACATGGAGAGAACCTCATTAACTTACTCTCTATTGTAGACAATGACCAAATTCCTTTGAGGTAAGGTGTGCAAATTTGATTTTCATAAGAACTCATTGGAGCACTTAAATCCCAACAAGTTTAAAGAACCTTTTTCAATATTTTCAATTTAAATCTCCCCAATACATATCATGGGAGTTAGTAACTTGATTACTTAGTTTTGAGGTTGAATTGGACAAAATTAATAATATAATAGTGCAATGAACTAAGAGGTAGAAATAGTGAAAAATATTTTCAATAAATAAAGGAAGGATGCATCTTAAAAAGGTATGTGTATAAACATAAACAGACCAAACTGCCAAAGCGACAATGTCCCAAAACCACATGGTGAACTGCCTGATTAGGAACACTGAGAAACATTAATGTTGCAATGCCTTATTAGGAATACATACACATGAATGTTGCAGCAAGTGTGGGATTATTATGGTCACATGGGGTAGGGCCCATCCAGTGACTGGGGGAGCATCATCCATCATTATCCTTTTGGCCTTGTGGTTCTCTTATATGGCCAAGGTTATGGTTGGAAAATTCTTATAATTCCTCTCTGGGGCAGGAGGCCAGCTATGCCTATGCCCCCTTAGTGAGATGGGGTATGAGATGGGACAGGTGGTTCCTACAAAGACTCTTATCATTATTGTTCCTACAAAGACTCTTATCAGCAGATTGAGTTCCTACAAAGACTCTTATCACTACTATTGAGTGGGACAAGTTTTCCATAAGATGCCTCGACACCCCAGAAGCTGTTGAGGAGGTGATTTCTCTTAAAGATGCTTTCATCATTGACTGGAGGATGTTACAGTAACTCCTCTGTGTATATTTATGTGGATTCAATTAGGATACCTAGGATCATTGTGGTGAGACTTTCTCTACCTTTGATCTGCTCACTTCCCTATTGTATGGAATGTGGTATTGATGGAGATTGGGTCACCATTGACAGCACCAGCAAATGTGGTTGTTGTTCCAATTGCACCATGGTTTTCCTTTAATTCTGCTTGAAAATTTTCCTTTATTATCTACTACCATTCACAATTGAATTTTCCATTATTCCATGCAAGGATCATTTTCTACAGTGTCTTAGCCCCCTTGCTGGAGATGTAAATATATATTGGGACTATGATCACTATTGAGATTAAGGGTCAATTTTAGAGGAATGGGAACTGTTTTAGCCATAAATCTTCATGGCGGTCTATTAGGTGGGTCGCTTGCTAGAACTTCTAATAGAATTTTTTTCCGAAACAATTTGAAAACATTGGCATCTTAGTACACATCAATGTACTGGTCCCTGACCGTTTAGTTTCTAAAATAGTCTCCTATAATGTGGTCTATATAAATTCTCTTTCCAAATTATTCCTTAACCTTACACAACAAAATCCTATGAATTCGACTAATTTATACATAGTCATAAATTAATTTTGTATGGATGGATTTGCTTCTCTATTAATGAGGTACATCTTGCAAGTTGTCTAGCCTAGATTAGCTTCAATATGCAAATGACTATTTTTCAGATCCATCTAGTCTAATGACATTTGAGGGAGAAGATCGGTAGGTTTGTGGATATTTGTAAGTTCATTTTCTTGTAAATTCACTTATGTTTTACCTAGCTGACTTAACAAAATTGGGAAATAACATTGTCCAAACATTGGTTCACTTAATTTTGACGATCTCTAAAAACTGCATTGTCATAACCTAGATGATAATTTCCTTTTGGCCAACTATATATGTGAAGGTCCTCATCATTTTTTGAAGTATGATGTATTTCAGTATCAGAAACCGTCGTTATAAAGTCTAATGCAAAAGCCAAAAAATGAATACCACTAAGCTGTAAACAAGAATACAAATCCAATTTCGAAAAGAGCAATCAGTTGGTTGAGCATCAAAATCGTATGATATCCATAACAATCTATGACTATTGGCATATATAGAATCCCCTATACAAAGAATAAAGGTGACCAAAATATTATATCATAATACAATTACTGTAACTATCTAGGAAAAAGGATTGTTTCGAAAGGAAACATCAACATGTTATTATTTTTTAATAACCAGCAAATACTCACAAACATGCAACTAGCGTAAATGCCAAACAAAATACAGGGGAAGCTAGGCCTAACATCGAAGCCGGGGGAAGCCAGTGTTATGCTATTTTCAATTGGGTTGGAAACATTACCCCACTCAAGTGCCATGTTAAATAAGGGGTGAGGGAAGGTGCAAATCCCATGTTAATTGAGAGAATAGGTATCCCTTAGACCCGGCACTGAAGCTTGTGAAAGAAAGAAGCCTCTAACCAGTATTATCCTTCTTTCTTCAGCTGAGCTACTTAACATCCATTGAATAAACCAATCATGAACCAAAGTGGGTTAGTGGTAAATACCTAATAACTAGCACCACAAATATTCAGGAGGAAACTCTATCTTTACTCTAACTCTCATAGGTCGATTTTGAATATTCACTTTTTCTGTCTTCTCTGAGTCCCATTGTTCTACCTCCAGTGGCACCATCTGCACTGAATCTCGTTGGCCTACAAATTCGATGTGTTGGTGCTCTTCCACTGGTTGTAGGTGAGACTATATCCTAGGGTTTCAGTGCACAATTTGAGTGTTCGGTGGTGGAAACACTTTCTAAACCCAAATCCAAGAATTGGTGAGGGCTTCAATGCATAGAACTTTCTAAACCCAACTCCAAGAATTGGTGAGGGATTCAATGCATAGAACTTTCTAAACCCAACTCCAAGAACTGGTGAGGGTTTCAATGCATAGTGAGTTGAGTGCATTTGGCGGTGGAAACCAAATTCTGAATGCAAATGCCAATTGCATTTCCAAATATTGCCAATAATTTGATCTTCCCTTTAGGCTCTAGCTACAAACCTACATCAATTATCATTTTGTTTGTTGACTATATTGACATGAACCTAGTTAAAACCTAAATAACCATCTATCCCTTAGTATGTATTAGTTTAATCTAACTTAAATGTTTTTTTTTCCAAGACAAAACATTGTATTTGATATTTGGAAGATGAAATTAAAATACACATAAACTAACCTTTCGACTCAGTTGAAGATACCAAGACTATCAACTACTTTTGATATCCACCTATTAGAGAGCTCTAACTATTAAAGTTTTCTGTAATCTATTTCTACCCTATATTATGATCCTAGCCTTTCAAAAATATGTTCTACATAGTTTGGGTTTCACTTTATTTTCCAGCTTATCTGGCTTTTAATAAAACACAATGGCTAAATTTAAAATCTATAGATTTTGTAAACTTGAAAGACTGTTTTACAAGAAGCTGACCATCTCTGTTCAATTTTTGGCATTTTCATAAAATTCAAACCATAGATGAAATAGTCGTAATTGGCAATGATCCCAAAAAGATTAATCAGAAATAATAAGTGTAGAATTGGAAAATCTAGGCAAATCCTGTAGTGTAAAACGAAATAGATTTCATCGGAATAGTCAAGTTTAATTCAATTAATTGGATAATATTTCATGTATGCTTCAAAAAAGTGCACTAGCATTATTTGAGAAACTTTAATGTCAATAAAGGATACCAGTTGAGAACATTTTTAATTATTGGATGAAATTTAGACTTTGTAAAAGGTAATCAATAGGGGTAGACTGGCAACACATTGGATGCATATGTAGGCCACTGTGATAATTTAATTGAGAGCCAATGGGAAAATAAAGAACGGGCAAGAACATTGATGAAAAGTACGATAGGTTGCAGACATCAACTCTTTTGCCTTTCTTCCCATGAGAAGAAGCAACTCCACTTATGGAAACATATGGACAAAGGAAGGATGCCAATCCTTCATGGCCCTGTGCATCCAAAATATTGAAGTTCACAATTAATTTGCTAGGTTTTCAATGAACAACCTGGAAAAATGGTACACATCCACCTGGGGGGTGAAAGTACAAGTTCTCACTAGTACTGCAAGCTACCAGTTATTTTTTTTAAATGATGATGCCAGGGACCAACTTAAGCTATGTTCAGCTACTGTATACTTGTTCAGCTTAGAGATCACATCCTGTGCAGAGATGTTTCATTTATGATGTCAAATTCAGAGAGGGAGTGGCTTGGCTTGGCTTGATTTTAGATTATTTCCATCAATTTTTTAGCTCCAAAAGGGACAATAGATACAAACTTACAATCCATCCTAATGCAAAGGTAATTGCAGCAAAGAATTGATAGTTTAGTAGCATCTAACAAACAAAATAGGAGTAAAATAAATTTTAATAACTCTGATAAGCCCTTTCCAATATAAGCATGGGATCATCACACTTAATATGACATAAACTCCTTGTTGTGAATGGTAGAAATAAATGTACTTTGGACATGAGATGGGTGTATATACATTTATAATTAATGACAATAGCCATTAGAACTTGTACAACATGGAAGGTGTTGCAGTTGGGATTTGAGCGATGGGGAACAAGAGTGATGGTACGAACGTGAATGGAAATGAGGGATCTGGGGATGGACCCTGTATGGATGTGAATACTAAGAGAAAGGGTGCAGGTACATTTTCATAAGCAAGCACGGCCATGGCTACAATATTAGGTGTTGGTACAGCCACAGGTACATTCATAGGTATAATTTGGCAGTTGCAAGTTCAATTGCAAGTAGAAGAAAAGGCGCAGATCTAGCATTGGGTCTGATTTCAGCAGGTATGACCTCAACACATGTGGATTCTGTTGTAGGAGAACAATGCCATACAACAAATAGTGGGTTTGTTTTCCATCTAGTTCACTGTAGTTGGGGAGAAGACCTTTTCTAGGGGATGATCCTCGGGTGTTATGAGGGAAAAGACAATCTATATCAGAGGAAAAAGATCATCCCTTCACAGCCCTGTGCATATAGATTTTGACCTTCTGAATGTGATGGCTATGTGCGAGTGGTGGTCAAAATATCTAAATGCAAAGTTTACAGAAGGTAGGGGTTTAAGTTTGTCGAAGCCCAACGAGGAGTGGCCACCTCAGATGTGTCAAAATGTTTTTGAAGTAATTGAAAAACAACAAATTGTGGTAAATCAGAATAAAATTAAATTGTAGATGGAAACACCACAGTTGGCTGTTGTTGGTGAAACAGTGGATGTTTAAACCTTATCTACCGACTTTGGTTTTTTATTGTTGTTTAATAATAGATAGATGGGGATTCATAGGTGAATCTTACTTAGTTTAAAGATGAAAAATGTGCTGAGCAATGAAGAATTAAACAACTTCAACATTGATACCACTCGATCTAGCCAGTTGGCGCATTCGAGTCACCTTTTTGGCGGCCTTAAGGGGAAGGGAAAGCACTCCATATACTAGTACTGTAGCCTCCTCTACCTCTGGTTAAACTGATAAATATATTTCCCAACTGGGGGTTTATAAATTGTTGCAATAATATGTATATGTTTTTCAAGAAGAAGTTCTAGGGTTACCTCCAAGACTAACATTTAGCCCCTGCAGGTTCTAGCATTCACGAGTTTTCGAGCAGGTTCATCAGTTTATTTTGATCATCAAGACACTAACAGGTGTCCTCGGATAGTTTCTACTTCTTGGCCTGGAAATGCCTTTAACTCTTCCATTTACCTGTTGAGCTCTTCAATCCTCTCCTCCAGTTGCTCTGTGTCTGTCGGGGATTTTTTTCCTTTTCAGCTTGTGCAGGGCAAAAGAGACTAGTTCTTAGGCGAACATAGGACGAACACTAAACAGGGTGATTGAGTTGGGTTTTATGCCTTGGAATGACATTACCGTGGATCTGTCTAGATGGATCTGTAGAAACCCTATTGATTCTCCTTCCATCATTCACAATCTCAGAAGCAAGTATTCGGAGATGATACTCTCAGTTGGTCGATGATATACACTCAACCAACTGCAACCGGAAAACAGAAGGCCACAAAGGATTCCCATACCTCTATGTGTCTACTGAATTGAAGGATACCATTTTGTATCTACCCATATTTCTGTTACCCATACTCATTAAGCATTTGCCTATCTTCCCTTTACGTTATTCCTTAATGGACCCATCCCTTTATGCTTTCAAGAAAGAAACCATCCTCATTTACCTTTCCTTCCTTCAAGAAATATCCATAGCTCTTATTGGGAGGGCGGAACCAGGCTATGGAAATGAATACGGCAACGACAGAAGCAACGAATACCAAAACAACGGACTTTCCCAATACTCCATTTGTCCTTCTGGAAATAATTCTATAGCTTTCGGTTTGATATAATCCATCCCACACATATTACGCTTTCAAGAACCAATACCCATAGGCTCACATTGTGTTGGGGGTGAAGCGGTCAAGGACGGACTACAAAAAAGCATATTGATTGTGAGGTTAGGCGGGTCAAGTTTATATGGGCTAGTATACAATAACTACTCTCGGTAGCTCCTATGTATTTTTATTTTGAAAGCCAATATAGATAGCCGTGGAAGCTATATATTTTTGGCCTTTTTTTTAATCTAGTTCATTGCCCTCCTTTGAATATGCAGGGTCTATGGCATGCAGACTCTTATGCAAACTATTTATAAAACATTACTTTTAAAATAACTACTTTTATAAATATAAAAAGCTTAAGAAAGATTAAAAAATTGTTAGGGGACAGAGAGCACTGAAGATTATGTTTTATGAGGGCAAGGTGCCTTTGTGTTAAGGGCATTTTAAGGCTCTCAAGAAGGGGAAAATTACATTTTCACACTTATCCTTTGGTCCAATATTATTATTTATTATGTATCTATATGTCTAAGTGCTTTCATTAATCAAAGTAGTATAGGACCTAGATCTATAGGAATACGTAGTTACTGCTTCTTTTACTCAATCAACTGGGAATTTAACTGGGTAAAAAAATACTGGAACTGAATAAATAGGGTAATCAACTAACACATTCATCAATACTGGATTTTTTTTTTTCCCATGGCTTTTATCCATAAGGGGTGAAGTGGATTCAACACTAGTCTAGGTAAGATAAATACTCTCTAGCAGTTCTAAGGAGAAGTATCTATCCAAGGTATGGTGGAAGGACATCAATTCATATTAGAATGAAAGGTATAGCATTTTCCATGCAGGAAAACATATGCTCCCTAAGAACATTTACCCTTGAAGATTAACAAAATAAAACTCAAGTACCCACAAATGTATAATATCTCACCACCTCAGCAATTTTCTTTATCATTGATGCTGGATTCAAACTCAAACCTTTCACTAATGCTATCATAAATTGCTTCAATTTTGAAATTCTCTTATCCTTCTCTGCATCGACAAGAACTGCATAATCTATAACTCTTTCTGGGCCTAATACAGATAACTCATATGGAGTTGGAATTGCAGAAAACCATGCCTTCAATTTTTTATCTAGAATTACTGAATAAAATCCATTTGGAATATTCCTGCAATTCAATATTCCAGTTTCCCAGAGCATCTGAGATGCAGCTTGAGGTGGAACTTCTTATTCTTCACTGCATCCAGGAACTCATCCAGAGATCTCTTCTTGGGAGTACAAATCAATAGCTTGCATTTTCTCCACTAAGCTTGGTAGTAACCATCTGTAATGGGATGCATTTGCCTCTGGCCCTGAATCTCCAACTATTTCCTCCATCTCTTAATTAGTGTTGAATATAACTTCATTCCATCAAATTTTTCCTCTGTTGTATAGAATTTCACCATATAAAATTTCAACCATGCAAACCTAATTGTCCCTGAGGCCCTCCACTGGAATTTTGACGAGCAGTCACTTGGGGGAAGTCATTCATGTCAAATGGTGCACTTTTATTTGAAGGCCCATCATTAGAGAGTTGGCCATTTACCATTTTGTGGCTGCCCTGGAACCATTGTTCCTCCAGAATATGAATAGGTATTTCTTAGCAACGAGATCCTTTGTGGTGATGCTGCAAATATGGACAAGTAAGTAGGATCTCTCTATATGAAAGAATATTTAGAATAAACTAGCTATTACCATTAAGACCATAAATCAAGACACCACAAAAATAACGTTGGGCTGGCAGGTGCAGGTGGAGTCATTTTTTACTCTAAGGGGAACAAGCTGAAAGAGTATGCTTGGGGAATTGGTAGGAAGTCAAATAATGGTGCTGAATTGATAGCATTAATCAAAGGAATGGAGATATCAAGGAATATTGGCATTGAGGATTTGGTGGTTTTTGGAGATTCTCTTATTGTCGCAAGAGAAGCGAGGAACCTATCGAAGAATCGTAAGAATCCTTATACCAAGATGCATCATCTCGTAAAGTGCATTGTAAATGAATTTAAAGCAATCAACTTCCTCCATGTGTTGAGAACAAATAACTAGCAAGCAGTTATAATGGCAAATAAAGGATTTGGTCTTAACTGCGGTGTCTTAGTCTGTGATAAAAAGACCTATAAGAGAAATTGTATTCCATAACCTCGATCCCATTGCTAAAGGTGTTGATGGTTCTAGAAACCCTTGGAATGTTAAGGATGCTCACCTCCTTGGTTGGGATTCCTCTAAAACATTTTTCATCCCTATTTTAATTATGAATTTCATTCGAAGTGATCTAATGGATAAAGTAAACTTTGATTTTCAATTTTGGACCTTCACCCGCACCTCAAGCGATGATAGGGGGTAGGTCACATGAGTGAGACACATGGTCGCCATGCAGAATATATTTACGATGGATTGCTAGGCCATAATTGGTATTAATGCTTGGTGCGATTGCATTAAACCTTGTTCTTGGCATCTGGAGAGGAGGCATCTACGAAAGAAACCCTGTGCGATGGGCGATTATACTGCTCAATCGTCAGACTATGCATCGAATCCTTCCTTGTCTCAATGCATGCGATGCAAGAAATCCTTATCAAATCTCGAGGGAAGCGCAAGTATGGAAACTTTGAAGATGCTTTCCGTGAAGGAGGACTGCTAGGTGACTGCATAGGACGACTCCCCGATAAGCACTTTCTTTTCTCTCCACGAACCTGGTTAGTCTGAGTTTCTGGGAAGGGAAATGAAATTATTCTTTCCACCTGCAAGGGAAGACTGTGGAAGCTAGGGCTCTTCGCAGGTGTTTGACAGCCATTTCATCTCGATTGAGGTTAAAAATTACATGAAGGGTATGGATGACCAGATTCACTTGCTTCGCAATGAGAACTTTGAAATCAAGAGGGCTATCACACGCCTCTATTCCCTCACTCAAGCCACGCATTATGAGGTCAAAAATTAAAGCAGTCACTTGAATGGGAGGGTTGCCAGTCTGGATGAAACCATTGATAAGGTATCTCCTGGCTTTGTCAATATGGATTCTAAAATTGACAGCATGAGAGCAGAAATTGGGCAAATCATCTCGGACCTACAAGTAGGCAAAGGTGGGACGGCTGGAATAAATGAGGAGTCATCAGTTGGTACTCTCCACAGGCAAAAGGAATCTCATCTCCAGCTTTAGTTCTTTGGTTTTTGGTTTGTGTATTTTCTAGTATTTTTGTAATGGTGTTCAATTGTATAAGTCTTTTAGCACCTCCCAATTACGAGTCGATGACAACGTTTCAGGATTATGAGAAGTCTAGTTTAGGAGCTCTTTTGTGCAATTTTTCTAAAAGCAGATGTAATCTAGAAATCCTTCTGGACAGTAAGACAAGCCATATTTTTCTGCAATGTTTTGTTTCTATCTTTCCTTTCTTGGAAAGTTGGTAAGGAGATACAGTCTCCATAGAATAGGAAATTTTCACGATAAGTATACACTTGTAAAGGATGAACAAGGAGTCATGGATGCGGTCTTGATCCTTTGGGAACAATCTGTACTTAGATCACTGTAATATCTATTTTTTTTACTTTATATAAAATCTCCTCAATCGTTTCTATTAAAAAAAAAGAATCCACAAAAATAACCTAGCGAACGAACTTATAATAAGGCACTGACCATGTATCATCTTCTCAAGGGCTTCCACAGCCAAGGAATCAAAACCCCGTGAACGAAATATGAATAAAGCATAGATATTTCTCCTCATTTCTATTTTGTTGTACTTAGTGGTTATATATACCTTTCCTCGTTCCTTTTTGGTTTGTTTCCCCATTGATGACTTTTCCATTCATGGTGTAATTCCTTTCAGAATTCCTGGCGCAATTCATGGCATAATTCCTTTCAAAATTCCTGGTGCAATCACTTACTCTATACCTGGCACTATTTTGGACATTATTTTGGAGGCTATTCTGGTCATTAAATGGGATGTTATTATGGACGTTAATTGGGATGCTAATTGGGATGCTAATTGGGACGTTAATTGGGATGTTAATTGGGACACTAATTGGGATGTTAATTGGGTTGCTAATTAGCGTCCCAATTAACATCTACTTTAAAAAAAGGACGCAAATAACGCCATTAAAAGCGCCATCTCGTGGAAAAGCGTCCACTTTGTACAAAAAATGATGAACAATACACTAAAATTGATAGTGGACTCTAAAAAAGGGAGCTAAAACAGATGCTAATTCCAGGATTTGTTGTAGTGTTATCTCTCTTGTTGGAAAACTTATCTACTTGTTTCCTTTTCTGTTGAGGTTGTAAAGGTTGTACAAGAGCATTGAAGGAACTACATTCACATTCTCTGCCATAAAAACATGTGAATTATTGTATAAGAATCAATTAGGAATTTGTATGGTTGTTGGGAAATGAATTGCAAGGGGATATGAGCTTGCATGTATTGGGAAAAAAATTGACCTTGTGTTTGTCTTATTTCATTATTTCATGAGCTCATCCCTCCTAAATGTTACAATTAATGTTTCTCCCTCATGAGTGAGGTAATGGTATTTTATCATATGGTTAAGGAGTGGTTGTATCATATATGTTTTAACTAATTACCACTAATTATATGTTTTCATTCATGAATACTATTTCTATTCAATTTAATGTATAGCAATTTCATTCTTCTAATGAATGGCCATATCAGATGGTTTAAGTAATTCATTTGTGTTAATGAATTTCCATTTGATTTATATGGTCTAAATAATTACTAGTGATATATGTTCAATTAATGACATTTAAAGTGAATTGTAGTCTGATTATAACCAAATGAATCATGGGAAGGAATTCTGGATTCAATGCTAATTTCCAATGTAAGATTCATTTAGAAAAAATTAGTAAAAGAACATGAATCTAGATGATTAGATAGTTTATTGAAGCGTTATTTAAAAGAACAATCAGATAACAACAATTTGTTAGAGTGATTATAATTAAATTATCAAAATTATGGAGATATGATCATTTCCATCAAATTGAGTTGCTATAGGTGAGAGTAGTGTGAACCATAAAAGAGAGAAAACTTTAGCACCTATGATATTGAATAATATTGGTGGCATTGAAATAGAGGTTGAGAATATTCAGTTAAACTCAAAGAAAGAGAGTTACTCAATACGTGTATGGTCTACAAATAGAAAAACCAAGAACAATATTTATATCCAATAAGAAAGGTTGATCCTCATGTGCCTACTTGGTGATATACGTATTTGCATACATACAATCCTTAGTGATAAAAGGGTTTGCATAATATTGTTTTTTTATTAGTTTAATTACTATTGCATTATTAGTTGGTTGTTGTGTGTAGGTTACACGAGTGCTAGACCATACCTGTAATCCTAAAGAGTGTTGATGGGAAATTTACACTAAGAAGTGCATAATTCATAGACCTCTGCATCAAAGAGAATAGATGTTACATGTCAATAAAATAGGGATTCATGGTAGTGAAATGAGTGGGCTATAAGTCCCTCATTTACAAATCATAAGGTATTAGAGCAGTTGAATCCTTGATCATAAAAAAACTGCTAAACTTTGTAGACGTAGCATGGGTAAATAAAACAGTGAAAGGTTGGAAGACCTGCAGATCAAACTTCAAGAAGAGAAAAAGAACTTAAAGGAGAAGGTACATATGTACAGCCAAAGGATATAATATACGAAGAAGAACCATAAGACCTTGACAAGGATGCTTCCATTTCTAAATAACTTATTTGATAAATGCCAAGATTCCTCTCCTATGGAATTGGCATATTGGTACAAGCACATAGTGCATTGTGTACAAATAGGAGAGAATATCATTCAACTAGATAGTTCACAAGAGGAAATTATAGCTCAAATAAAGACTCAATTGTAGTAGGATTCAAAAGAAAATGAGGAAGTGTTTCCAAAGCTACAATTATATATTTAAGAGAACCAAGAAGCAAGGTCACCTTGCATTACCAAATCATGAAATCCAGGACCATGATTGAGACCATCATGGTAAGTTCATGTTGTTTATTGTAGATTGTTTTCCCTCTGCTACCTGTTGGTTTAATGCCAAGTTTAAGGTGGTTTTCACCTACAGCCTGTTTTGCATTGGCTGTAGGTTACTTAATGCACAATTAGATAAAAAATAAACACACAGCTGAAGGAAATTAACAGGCTACAAACTAATTCACAACATTCACACATAAATTTGACATAAGGATTTTTGGCCAAATCGAGCCCTGGAAAAACCCCCACGGGGAAAACCAGTTGAGTGAGAGAGAGATTTATTATTCCATCAGCAAAGCGAATCAATAGGAGTACAAAATCAAATACAACTTATCTCCACTTTAATTGCACCCTGGTCTGCCTCGATTTCAGTGCACAACTGCTGCCTGGAAATGAGTGCAGATCCTTCTCGGTTTCTGTGCAATTACAGGTGCTGTATCCTCCTCGAATTCTGTGCAGTAAACACACTCAAAACCCTGCTGACTGTCACTGGAATTTATGTATGAACTAACCCCAAAACATTGACTGTATTTGACTGTTGTACAAACTACTGTACCAGACACTTCTCATAAAGAAAAACGTGCAGACTGTAATCTCCTCACAGCGTGACAGTAGAACACGGGTTATGTGTTAGGGATTGATATTACAATATTTGAGCCTCAACTAAATGAAGCTGCCTGCAAATACAAGCCCGGACTCCACCTCAACCTGTGTGCTAATGAAGTAGACTGCTGAAAGGCACCTTCACGATTTTATTGCAAAGATGACAGCAGCTCTCACGGTTCACTTTGCTAATAATAAAAGCCAGAAAGAATACCTTGTAAACTGAGCCAAATACTGGAAGTACTATGCCTAGAAATGCGTGCCCATGAGATCACGAGTTCTATACCTGCGCCCTAGCTTCTCCTTCTTCAGACTCTCGAGCTCTCTTCTCTCCTCATTCACCTCCTTCTCATCATCACAAAAAAAAATGAATTAGGTATTCTGCCTCCCTCCCTTTTATCCAATCCCTAAAAGGGAATCTCAATCAAAGGTGTAGATTAAATCAAGTCAATGGCTGAGATTTGTTGTGAGTAAAAGTCACTTAATTAATTATTACTCACCCACTTTTATGACTTAGGACAAAAGTGACTTTAAAGTCTCATTAATGATTAATTAATGTGAGGGTCCCACTTCCCCCTCTTAGTGACTTAGGCTAGGAGTCACTAGGGGGAACACATCCATGGTACAAAAACTAACACTCCCTCTTACCGAGGAAGGTGTTCCGCACCACTCCCAACTTATCTCTGAATAAGACAAACTTCCCCCTCCCCAAAGATTTCGTTAGGACATCTGCAACCTGCTGATCAGTGGATATGTACTATAGCTCAACTGTTCCTCTCTGAACATAGTCCCGAATGAAGTGATATCTGATCTCAATATGCTTTGACCTGTCATGAAAAAAGGGATTCTTAGAGAGCTGAATGCAACTCTGATTGTCGCAGTAAATCACGGTAGGCCTCAGCTGCTGATCAAATAAATCTACCAATAGCTTGCGAAGCCATAGTGCTTCGCAAGTCGCCTGACTGGCTGCCATATACTCAGCCTTAGCAGAACTCAATGCAACGGAATTCTGTTTCCTGCTGAACCACGACACTGCTGCCGAGCCCAAGCTGAAACAGCAACCGGAAGTGCTCTTTCGGTCCCTCACACAACCTGCCCAGTCTAAATCTGTGAACCCAATCAAACTAACTCCACTTGAACCCCTGTAGTCCAGACCATAATCCACCGTCCCTGCAAGGTATCTCAAGATGTGCTTTGCAGCACTCCAGTGTACACTCCTAGGCTGCACCATGAACTGGCTAAGAGTGTTGACTGCAAAGCACAAGTCTGGCCTGGTGTTGACCAGATACATCAACGATCCGATGAGCCGATGGTATAATGTGGGATCCACCAACTTACCATCTGAAGCATGAAGTTGCTTCAAGTTGGTGATCATGGGTGTAGACATGGGCCTGCAGTCGTCCATCCGAAAAGTATTCAGAATCTCTGCAGCATACTTCCCCTGTCCTAGGAAAATATATCCTGGCTCCTGCCATATCTCCATCCCCAAATAGTAATGCATCAGCCCAATATCTGTCATCTCATACTCAGCTGCAAGATCTCTCTTGCACAGAGCAATAAGACGCTCATCTCCAGTGATAAATAAGTCATCAACATATAGCAGAAGAATGAGCGGATCTCCACCAACCACAATGTAGTATAGGTTGGGATCAGCCTCACTCTTCTGGAATCCCATGGACATCAGATACGCATCTATCCTGGAGTACCAAGCTCTGGGAGCTTGTTTCAGACCGTATAAGGCTTTCCTAAGCCTGCAAACATGCGAATATCTCCCATGTGTCTCAAATCCCTGTGGCTACTCCATATACACCTCCTCCTGCAGAAGACCATTGAGAAATGCGGTCTTCACATCCATCTGGTGGATCCTCCAACCCATCTCTGCTGCAATCGATATCACTTCCCTGATGGAGGAATACCGAGCCACTGGAGCAAAAGTCTCATCATAGTTGACTCCCTCAACCTGTGAGAACCCCCTAGCCACAAACCGAGCCTTGAACTTCTCTACACTGCCATCTGCTGCATGCTTGACCTTGTAGAGCCACTTGGAAGTCACAAATGACTTCCCCTCAGGCCTCGGTACAATCTCCCAAGCATCATTCTTCATGATGGAATGGTACTCTTCCATCATGGCATCTCTCCATACCTGATGCTAAGAAGCCTCCTCATATGTAGAAGATGCAGAGTCACGAAGACTCGCAACAAGGGTTGTCCCATATCTATCTGGCTCAAAAATAGTCCTGATCTGCTCCTGAGGTCTACCAAATGCCTCTGCTTCCTTCAAGGTGTCCTGAAGCCACTTGGTCTTCTTCTTCCTTGAAGGCTGTGAGAGCCACGTTCTCCTCATCTGCTATACCACCTGATGAACTACCCTGTATGAGACCCCTCCTGGTCTTCTCCTACACAAAGTCATCCCACAACCTCTCCCAAGATGGAAGGTTCTCCCTACCCATAATGGCCTGCACAAATGCACTCCAGGGCCTTGAAGCCCCATTGACTGCTGTGCGTACTAACTCTGTAGGGGATACTACTTCACCAACTACTGCTAGTTCATCCCGAACTGCAGAGATCCTGGTGAGATAAGCTGTGACTCCCTCTCCTCTAGTCATCCTGATACTCTTGAGCTTTTCCTTGAGAACCATCTTCCTGTTCTCGTTGGAGCTCTCATACAAGTTGATCAAGGCACTCCACATCTCGTGTGCCTTGGTCTTCCCCAAAATGTGAGGGATGATGTGGTCTTTCACTGCATCTAGAATGATTCTCCTAGCCTTACAGTCTTTCTTGTTGAAGGCTGAAAGAGCGGTCGCATCTGAGCCATCTGGAATGGTAATGGGGTTTGTGGTGGTGTTTCTCACCACCTCCACCCATAACTCGTTCTCCTCCAAAAGCAACAGAATTCTGGCCTTCCAAGGCACAAAATTCTCCGTCCCACTCAACCTGTCCTCAATCCTCAACCCTGTAGTCATCTGAAAATCAGACCAAAAGAACGTTTCCCACTAACAGAAGGTAAGAACACTGAGTTTTCTGAGATCTGCAAGTTTTATGTGTGTCTGCAAATCAGTTTGTTTTCTGCCCCCTGCGCTCTGATACCATGTAGATTTTCTGCCCTCTGCTGCCTGCTGGTTTAATGCCAAGTTTAAGGTGGTTTTCACCTACAGCCTGTTTTGCATTGGCTGTAGGTTACTTAATGCAAAATTAGATAAACAATAAACACACAGCAAAAGGAAATTAACAGGCTGCAAACTAATTCACAATATTCACACATAAATTTGACACAAGGATTTTTGGCCAAATCGAGCCCTGGAAAAACCCCCATGGGGAAAACCAGTTGAGTGAGAGAGAGATTTATTATTCCATCAGCAAAGCAAATCAACAGCAGTACAAAATCAAATACAACTTATCTCCACTTTAATTGCACCCTGGTCTGCCTTGATTTTAGTGCACAACTGCTGCCTGGAAATGAGTGCAGATCCTTCTCGGTTTCTGTGCAATTACAGGTGCTGTATCCTCCTCGAATTCTGTGTAGTAAACACACTCAGAACCCTGCTAACTGTAACTGGAATTTATGTATGAACTAACCCCAGAACATTGACTGTATTTGACTGCTATACAAACTACTGTACCAGACACTTCTCATAAAGAAAAACGTGCAGACTGTAATCTCCTCACAGCGTGACAGTAGAACACGGGTTATGTGTCAGGGATTGATATTACAATATCTGAGCCTCAACTAAATGAAGTTGCCTGCAAATACAATCCCAGACTCCACCTCAACCTGCGTGCTAATGAAGTAGACTGCTGAAAGGTACCTTCACGATTTTATTGTAGAGATGACAGCAGCTCTCACGGTTCACTTTGCTAATAATAAAAGCTAGAAAGAATACCTTGTAAACTGAGCCAAATACTGGAAGAACTGTGCCTAGAAACTCGTGCCCATGAGATCACGAGTTATGTACCTGCGCCCTAGCTTCTCCTTCTTCAAACTCTCGAGCTCTCTTCTCTCCTCATTCACCTCCTTCTCATCATCACAAAAAAAAATGAATTAGGTATTCTGCCTCCCTCCCTTTTATCCAATCCCTAAAAGGGAATCTCAATCAAAGGTGTAGATTAAATCAAGTCAATGGCTGAGATTTGTTGTGAGTAAAAGTCACTTAATTAAATCACTTAATTAATTATTACTCACCCACTTTTATGACTTAGGACAAAAGTCACTTTAAAGTCTCATTAATGATTAATTAATGTGAGGTCCCACTTCCCCCTCTTTAGTGACTTAGGCTAGGAGTCACTAGGGGGAACACATCCATGGTACAAAAACTAACATTTATATCTTCCTGAAAAACCCTTTGGTGAGTTTTAAAAGCATGCAAGAGTCATATATTCCAATATAATAAGTTAGATGGGGTACGGAGGACAAAGGATAGGAAATATAAAAAAAGGCACCCTAAGCCCCATTGTAGCTAAAGAGAGGAAAAAGCATGAAGACCTAGGTTTCAATGGAGGAAATGAAAAAACCTCAAAATCCAAGACTACTTTTCTGAAATCCAAATATAGGGTAGAACTTGCATGCTCATCATAGGAGAGGAAAACAATGATGGAAGGGGGAAGCACACTCTCACTTAATCATTTTCTTGGCATATTGTAGAAGGGTTTTGATAAGAAGACTTCATAAACTTATCCTACACTTAGCAAAAGCGGTAAGCTAGTCAAATGCAACAATAAGAACAAAGCCAAACGGTATGCATCATGTAATACCCTAATTGTTTACCATTATTAAAGGAAGGAAGGCTACAAATATTACCAATCTTGGTACTCAGATCATTTTGTGGGAAGAAATGACATTGTGTGGCATCTTGCAGGAAGAAGCATGCTACAAGACACATGAAAAAATTCTTTGGAAGGAAGAATGGAAAGAAGAATTCTCGTGACTGGAAACAATAATCTTAGAGGAACATGGAGAAGACAAGCATGCCAAGAAGCCCAATTAGAATTTAAAAAAATCCACTACTAAAATTTGGGTGGACATTTGGAAGAAAAATGTTGGAAGATTCAACCCAAGATTCACCCCATAAAACATACAATCAAGAGAAGAGTGTGGAGATTGAATAGGAAAGAAGAAGAAGATTTTATTTCATCTCCAACCAAGGTAGTTGTATAAACAAATAGGACTACATCACCATCAAAGAGGACATTGGGTTGATGTCAACAAGAAATTCAACCCTATTCTAATTGGTAATTGCAATATTCTAGAAGAATATTCCAACCTTAGATATTTATTGGAGATGGGTACAAAGAGGTCAAGACATTCCCTTGGCCTTGTATTGTCTAGATATTTAGGATTTATGTCATCCTCAATACTATATCCTACTGATGATTTACACGTATAGTCATATAGGTGTGCAATTCATCAATTGTTTGGGTGGAGGAAGGTGCTACAATTACACAACAAAGGGGTCATTCAAGCGACATTGTTGTAGAGATAGAGTGTTAGTAAGAATATGTAGTAGTAGAGGGGCATTTTAATGCTGGGATGAAGAAGGTAGTCCACACATCCTCTTTATAATTTCTACATGATTTCATACCTTTATATGATCACTCTAAATAAAAAGACAAAAATTTGACTTTCCTTCATTGGCTACCAAGTTTTACCACCTCCAAGACTAAGAATACAAAATACCTACACAATGAAGATGAGAGTTAATTATGTTCAAATCTGAGTTTAATCCAAAAATTTCTCATAAATGAGAGTTAGTGATCAAGCTTATAGGAACAAGTAAGAAATAACCAAAGCAAGCTCCATAGCTGGAACTAGAGCAAGTAGACAAAGCCACAAGATGGATTTAGAGATATAGAGGCCAAGAGCCAAAGTTAAAGTCGTGTTCTATTGAAGCAAATAGAGCACACATTGATCCATTTGGTTTCCTTGATGATTTTGGAGACCAAAAGGCCTCTCAATGGGTAATGAAGGTTAATCAAAATATAAAATGCAACAAAGGTGTAAAAGAAATTAAATGAGTCAAAAGAGAGGAAACAACTAATTAAATAAAATGAAAATAATCAAAATAGGAGAGGGGATTGGGAATTAAAAGGTCGACCTCTTGGAATACCTATTACACACATTGCTCCTATAACTTCTTGTACTTTATCACTCTCAAAGGGGTTTCTTCTTGTTTTCTAGCCAACAGAGAGGGGAACGATAGAGATCCCAGAAGTTGTATTGTAACTAGACATTGGTAAAATAGAGAATTGAGCAACAATTGAGTGTTGGATTTTCCATTTTGGTTATATAATGTTCATATGAAAGTATGTTTGTCCATGTGTTGTTGAGTTAATAAGTCATTTTTGAATCATACTTTTAATGGAGGACATTGTGTGTTTTAATGGTTAACTAGTAATTTACACATAATTTAGTTGGTTTATAACACATTCTTTAGGGTAGCTTACTAGATTTACTAAGTATTCCATTATTTCTTAGAAAATGTGAACCCAAAGAGATCTAATATTCCCACCATTGGATGTATTTATGAACTCAAGGATCAATGGTTGTCATCTCAGAGCTGTTCAACTTCCATATGAAGTTTCCAAATTAGTACTTTTAAGAAATTATGAATTCTAGGGTGAATTTTTTCTTGTGCGAGTAATTGGCTATTTCCCTAGACCATACACCTTACTAGTTACACCTTACAAGTTGGGAAATTTATCTCTTCCACTAACTGTATTTCCCTACTATGTGATTTATCTACTAGTGAGGTGATGCATCTCTCTTTTTGGTTGACTTATCTACTTGTTTCCTACTCTTTTGAGGCCACACAAGTCAAGTACATGTGCACTGAAGAAGCTAAATGTGTGTTCTATCTCATGAGGGAATGTGAACTATTATGGGAATCAACTAAGCATTGGTATCGTTTCTAGGAAATGAAATGCAAGGATATTTGGATGAGCATTCATTAGGAAAATCACTTGGACTTTGACTTCTCTTATTCCAATATTTCATGAAGTCATCCCTAATAAAGGTTATAGGGGATTTCATGAGTGAAGTGACGACCCTTTTTCATATGGTTGAGTGGCTATATCATAAAGGTGTTAGTCAATTGCCATTAATTATATGCTTTCTTTCATGAATTCTATCTCTCATGGAGTTATTATATAGCCATTTAATTTGTCTAATGAATGTCACATGGTGTAAGTATTTTATTTGTGTATAATGAATTGTCATTTTATATAAATGGTTAGAATAATTCCCAAGCATATATGCGATTAATGGTATTTAAAATGAATTAGATTGTGAAATTATAACCAAAGGAATCTTGGGAAGGATTTTTGAATTCAATTATAATTGTTGGTGTAATATTCATTCAAGATAATTTAGTACAAGCATATGACTCTATATGATATCAAAGTTTATTCAAGCATTATATAGCATAATAATAAGAGAACCATAAGTTGTCAAAGTGCCTCATAATAACAATATAATAATTATGAAGATATGAACATTCCCATCTCTTTTAGTTCATGCATGTGAGAGCATTGTGAATCATAAGAGAGAGAGAGATTTTTAGTACTTTTCTAGTCTATAAACACAAAAAAGCAAGGTTGAGCCCTGTTGCTTGGTTTTTCAACCAAGCATGTGCAAGGATGCACCTATTAACTTGTAATAGCAGTCTTCGAATAAAAGCAAAAACAATTATAAATCTAATCTAACATTAACATAAGCATGTGTAAATAAACAAGAATTAAATCAATAACAAGAGATCTATGAAAAAACAAGAGTAAAAAATAATATATTTTTTGTATTACCTCAAAGGTGAGGATGTTTGGTGTTGAGTAGCTCCAAGGTTGAGGTGCTCCAAGCTCCAATGGTCTCTTCTCCATGATGCTGAAATGGGGGTCTTCAAACTCAAAATGGGAGGCAATGGCTCTCAATGGGAATTTGGTAGCATAAGGATAGGATGAAAATCTGGATGGATAATGAGGAGCCCCTATCACCTTTTTATAGTTTTTGGTGATGGGGAATACCATTATGGTTTTGAGGAAACCAATGGTATTAACCAACATGGTTTAGGTCTCTTTTTCCCTCTTTTTCCTTTTTTGAATATTTTGAATATTTTTATTCCCTTTTAATATTTTTTGGGAATTCTTGACCCTTTTTGAGGGTTTTTTGTGTATTTTGAGGGAAAATATATATATTGAGGAGAAAAAGGTGTATTATGGTCTTTTTGGTGACCTTTTGATGGCTTTAGAGGCTCAAATGGTGGAAAAGTGGACAAATGGGTCATGTGAATAAGGGAATGAGCTAGTGAGCACTTTTTGGGTGTTAACAGATTGCCCCTTGATGTGTGAGGGTAGGAGCTCATCGTATGGCCGATAGACATCATAGTTCTTTTGTGTTTTTCCTGGGGTTTGGAGAAGAGAAGAGATTGATTGGAGACTGGAACAATAGCCCCTTGGAAGCTACAAAAAACAAAAAAAAATTACATGGCCTCAAAATGAATGAGGAATAATCTCTGACTATGGACGAGGCGGGCATACCCATGCTCCTATCAAGATATATACATAACAATTAGGCCCACGAAGGGGAGCCTGAGGAAATACATAAAAATATGCTGGTACATCATAATGGTCCAGAGGGGACACAATGCTGGGACATACTCATGGTCATACCACGACTGATCTAAGAAACTGATACACTGGAAAAGGGCACCAACCGTTCTGAAAAAGGTATTAGAAGGGTTGATGAATTGCTAAAACTGAAAGTGTCCAACATCTGTAGGGACTCAATAACTGTGAGTCAACTCTAAGGAGTTATATGTAACCATATACTCAAGGGAGTATAAAACTGGGGTATATCTAAATGTTGTTGCCAAGCGCAACCCGGATATCTATAGGAAAATGTAACTGGTTGTTTCCTTAATTAGACTCTCAAATGTGGTAGAGTCAGGTGATATCCGGAGTCTTCAACAAAAACTGAAAGGACCGATACCCTGTACGAGTCTCAATGATGCGATCAAGGTGTTGAAGTCGAGCATGTGAGAAACAATCATTTGGAGAGGCACTGAGGACTCCTTTTGAAATGATTCGTAGGGACTCATCACAAATGGTGATGAGTCCAAGGCACAGGGACTTCTAGGTCTATCCTCTGGAATAGATTTGGTTGGCGTCGATAGAGGGAGACCGACAACTACCAAGGCAATGATGTTTCCTTGATAAGAGCGCAAGGTGTACAACTGAAGTGTGATAAGACTGATGGTAGGATTGTTATACTGTGGGGATAGGAAATAACTGGGGTCATAAAGTGGGTGGATTCAAACTTCCTTTGTTCAGAGCATGATGACATGGTTGACCTGGTAGCATAGGGAACTAAATTTTAGGTGTGAGGATCATAGCTTTAAGGGATCAAGGGTATGTACTGTAGACTGGAGTGACTCTGGGGGGACAAGCTAGTGGATGCTTATTGGGAGACTCTTAGGGTGACATACTGCAGAATACTCTGAACAAAGGCGACCAAAATGGGGAAGCTGCTGTAAGAGTAGACAGGGTCTGTTGTGGCGCCAAAAAGCACCATTGGGTCCTTCTTCATAGTTTTAATGAGCTCCAAGAAGGGATAAAAGTGTACTCTGAAATGGTACTATCCTGTGGATTTATGCGAGCCCAGGACTATTCATGCTCATAAGTGCTTTCATTTTTAAGGAGTCTGAAAATGATAAGAAGAGTCTGCAATGGTTGTGGAATATTGTCCTGTGGATTTATACGAGCCCAAGACGATGATTGCTCGTGGTTGCTTTCAATTTTAGAGAGTCTGAAAGCGATAAGTAGACTCCATTGGTGTTCTTTTTCGTATGTTAGTCTCCAAGGCCCGAAAAAGCATAAAATGATGCAAATGGAGAACTCTTCTAGCCGATGTGAGTAGAGTATTCCTTTTTCATAATTAGTCTACAAGGTCCGGAAAATGGGTAAACTTATACCAGGTAGACACCCTTTCAGATACTTTTAGTGAGCATGAAAGTAAGCAAGGTTGCTTGGAGATCTTTTCATTGTTTTAGGAGTCAGAAAAGAGCTTAACAGAAATTCCCTAATTTCCTTTTTTGTAAAAGACTTGCTTGGCCCGAAAAAGGGGTAAAATTATACCGAACAAAAAGGTATTGGCGAGAGCGAGCGATGATCTCGAGCATCGTCATGAGCACGGAAAAGTGAATCCAGCGACATAAAGATTGTGAAAAACAGGCAATGGTCGATGTGGCATGCAAACCGAGGCGATGAGTGGCATTTTGAAAAAATGCTCAAAAATGATGGGGGTGAGAGTGAGAAATGGTCTCAAGCATCATCACGAGCGTGGAAAAATGAATCCGACGATATAAGACTCGTAAAAAATGGATGACGGCCGATGTGGCACGCAAACTGAGGTGACAAGGGGGCATGTAAAAAATGACCGAAAAATATGGGCATGGAAGCGAGAAATGATCTCAAGCATCATCACGAGCATGGAAATATGAATCCGACTGTGCAAATGGTGTGAAAAATGGAGGCCATAAGGACTCCGGAATGGTCAAAGGAAATAACTAGGTTAAAAATGGTTACAAATAAAGGTGAGCCCACCAAGCCAAGAATGCAGTGGTGGGGAGAAATGATGACCCGCGGGGGATGAATACTATGTGTATCAAATCAAATCAAATATACAAGTGATATGTGACCTCAAAAATGGTTGAGATCACGCATGTGAAAAAGTGAGCAGGGTTAGTGACCTACCCCCATGCTATGTGCATGGGGTTTATGATTGTGGATCACATATGTGTTGGTTTGGACAATGGGGTCATTGAAATACTGAGATAGATGTGATGGGAAGGTTCAAAATGATTGATCATTCCCCCTATCCCAAGGTCGAGGTAATCTATTATGCCCCCTAACTCGGAGGTGTCAATGTGGTGCAGATGTTGTCTCAGAGAGGGATCAATAGGGCATTGAGCAACTACTGGTGGGGGGGTATACCATGAGGCTGTGGTGGCATACTGAAGTGATGATATGATGATGGGGGATTCCCCTTGCAGGGTGGATGCCCCCAGTATCGCTGACGAGAATGACGATGATGATGAGTAGGCAAGGTATCGGGCCTGACCCCATGCTGTGGACATGTGGTTTCTTCTTTGATTTGGAAAGGTTGAATATGTGGTTCGGAGGGATCAATGGAAGGGGTCGACCGGATAGAGGGGTCTCCATTGGAAACCATGTAAATGGTGTTAATAGCTTCTGAGGAGGAATATGGTGGGCGATGAATTTTCTCAATGAGAGGAGGGGATATCTCTAGGTCAGCATTATTCAATTCATATAGAGCTGCTCTATAATATGGGAGATCAGGGCAGTGATGTGAGTAATGGCCGTAAATGCCGCATATCGCATAAGGGTGATTGGTACGCAATGATTTATCATGAGGCTAAGGGGGCAGTTCAAGTTTGACAACTGGTATGTTAGTGTCATCATCCAACATTTGCATGTTTTCTTGAAGTGCCGGTAACTATGGACATTGATGGGTAGCATGGCCTATATCGTCGCACAAAGAGCACTTGGGGGGAGCACGGATTGTTGGGGGATTCTTCGCCAACTTGGGAGTTGGTGGGGCGGTGTGGGTTGTGGGTCCAATGGTGTAGGTTTGTGGGCCTATGCCCCCATTGTAGTGGAGTTCAGGGGGAGCATTACTAGATGTTGATGCAGTGGCCCCTGTTGGAGATGGTCAATTCTGGATGTTTGCTACACCAGGGGGTGGACGGTTAGAAGTATTGATGGGTTGCACCGGTTGTAAAATGACATTCGATGTCGGGGGAGGGGTTTGGGCAGGTAGGTACCATACAAGTAGTCCTAATGTCAATCCTGGGAGATTAAGTGCAGCCATGACTGGTGTGCTGATGGCACATGAAGGGGGAAATAAAAATGGGATAGTATGAATTGGTGTGGCTCCTACATGAGTTGGCATTGAGGGTGGTTGCGGGAGTAAAGGGGGTTGTTGGTTTGGTACCTGTGTGTTATGCGAGAGGGTCCACAAATCAAATATCTCGGTTCTCTTCATAGGGGGTGGGATGGATTGGAACGTGGAAGTCATAGGTGATTCTGAGTATAATCTGGGTCTGATTATGGAGATGAACGATGTAGGTGCATTCTGAACTGGTTGTTCAATCATAGGGAGAACATTTTTAGGTGCAGCGGGGGCGTATTGGTTTCGACGTGTTTGGGGATTCATTTTGGATGATGACATCATAAGGAGATGATGAGTACTTGAATCCATTGGATGGTTTTTGTGTGCAGCGTATGTGATTTGTTGTTGTGTTGCAATGGATCCTTGAGGGGGATCATTTGGACGAGTGTTTACTGTGCCTTGGTTAGGTAAAGGATTTTGCAATATCATGGGTTGTTGCTGAGGAGGAGGTGTTGGATGTGAAGTATGTCCTTGCCGTTGGGCGTCGTCGGTCCAGAGTTGACATGCTCGATCTAAATGGGGACAATTATGTGTGTAATGGTCGTAGACTCCACATATGGAACATGGATGGTTTGTTCTCAAGTTATTATTTTTAGCCTGTTTTGGTGGACAATCAGGATTTTGGTTGGGGGGAGCAACGTTATTTTTGTTTGGAGGATTAGGTGGTGGTGCACCTTGGTTATGTTGCTGGTTGTTTCTGTGGTTACATCCTCTTTCGCGGTTTTGTTGACCTCCTTGGTTATGCTGGTTGTTATGGTTTGGAGGTTGGTTTTGCTGTGCGTACACATGCCCTTGAGCAGTAGGTGGGTTTTGAGGTCATGCAGGCTCAGGAGCAGGTTGCAGTGGGTAGTAAGCAGGTGGGTTATGAGGTGGACCTATTGCTTGTTGCAGTTGTGGGTAACTTTGAGCTCTTGGAAGTGTTGGAGCAAGAGGTGCTACCTGTTGAGGATAATAAGCCACTTGGGCTTGTGGCTGGACTGGAGTCTGGTGGGCCTGTTGGTTATAATATGGATCTGGCGCATAAGTTGATGGAGCTTTCCCATAACACTGTGGTGGACATGAGGGTCCATGAGTGTCGTGGGTGTGTGTTACTGGAGCATATGAAGTTGTAGCTCCATAATTAGATGCAGCCCTAGAAAGGTCTGGGGTGTTGTTTGTACTCATCATGGTAAAAGGTTTGTTTTGCATCGTAACCTGGCCGATAATACCGTCGGAGGCATGGGATCCCCCCAACGCGTCATGGTGGGATGGATCGCCGCACGGGGCATCAGGTAAAATAGTGTATAGATATCCAGATTGGGCATATATGAGGTCGAATTGTTGAGCTTTTAAGATAGCTTCTTATTCTGACTAGGGTCGTTCGGAAGCTACATATTTGGCTATGAGGGGGAGGAGTGATTTGAGGAACTAGTCCAAAAATATTCAGTCGTCAAGTTTTATCTTGCAGAGGCTACGGCGCTTACGCTACTCATGGATATGATCGGTGATGTGTGTAGCGGTGTTCTGTCTACAAGACAAAAGTATTTCCACTCCTGTATCATAGCGTACAGGTAGTTGAAAGAACTGGAGAAAAGTTGAGGCGAGGGACGTAAATGTGTTGTGAGTCCCATGTGGCTGCTCAATGTACCACTTGGCTGCAGAGCCAGTGAAAATTCTTTGTAAAAGTCTCAATCTAATAGAATCATCTACTATGGAGTTATAGGAACACCATAGGTGAAATGACATGATGTGGTTTTAGGGATCTTCCCCAACTTTGCCTTCAAATTTTGGTATGTCTGAGGGAAGTTTTGTGGGCATGGGTGGCCATGTAGGGTTGTGTCTAATGGGGTCATTGGTTAACCTTGCCAGGTTTGGTAAGTTTAGACTAGCCATGTATGGCAAAATGGTAGATGGGTGTGGTGTGTTCACTGGGGTATAACTGTTAATGGTAGCATTATGGAGTGGTCCAGTGCCCCCTGAGGGTATTCTAGGTGTGAAAGTGATGTTTCCTCCAGTCGATGTGGTGTGGGAGGGGCCTGCACTCCCAAGTGCAACATGGGTTGTAAATGGGTTAGGAATGGTTCTGGTAATCCCTGGGATATGGGTCATGGTAATGAGAGGGGGTGTGGCCCCCATGTTGGGCATACCTAAAATAGGTGGTGGTCCTGTGTTGGGCATGCCTAAAGGTGGGGTGGCCCCTATATTAGGCATGCCTAAGGGGGTTGTGACTACTGTGGTTGGAATGATAGTAGTGGGGTTTGTTGATGTAGCTCCAAGAGCATTGGTGAAAAGGGGGTCATATTGTGATCCAGCCATGGGGTTAGTTGGTGATGTCTCGGTAGGGTGTTCGGATTCAGCCTCAGAATCATATGTAAAATGAGGCGCATCAGAATCAGATGACTGTGTTCTATTCCGATGATTTGTGGAGTCAAGGGATAATGCTCTATGTCTATGACGTGTAGATTCAAGTGTACCGAACTGAGGGGGTTCACCCTGAAAACGGTGGAATCGTCTTAAGTTCTCAATGGTGAGAAATGTCTATAAATGCTAATGGATGGTGATGAGATAAAGAACTTAAGACCCTAATGCCACGATGTGTGCAAGAGGGGAGTGTGAAAAAATAATGGCTCTCAGGCCAACAATCAACCTCAAAAGCACTTATTATAATAGTTGTGCTATAATAAGTGGAGGAATCAAGAAAAATGGTCAGAATACCAAAAATCGAACGGTTCCTAGAAAAAGTGGTGCTTACTAGACCAAGGGTGGTAGTAGAGCATGCAAACGCCTAACTAAAAGTGGTATTATGACTCAACTAAACATATCCTCTGCAAGGTGATGAAATCCAAGTCAGACAATATGGGTAGTGGAATCAAAGGCTAGATATCCCCCTATCGAGAGGGACACCGGGTAGACAATCCTAAAAATTGGTCACTAGGATACCCCATTCATGACACATTCGGTTGGGTGAATCTGCAGTTTGGTTCTATCGCCGTTGTACTCCCATAAGGGTGGTACATCGAGAACTGCGAAAGGTATCCTTTGGTTACTGAATGGATAGCAGTATTCCACTCAGGCTTCCGAAACCAGTCTGGCTACTTCAACCCTCCTAAGGGAGAGGCCTTCCCAATAATAAGGAATTTTTGGGACCCTAAAAGACAACCACTATGTCTCAGATGTAAATAATTGAGGGGTGTTATTGGAACACCTATCCCCCCAATCCTACCTAGCTACAAGATTCTTCAAGTGTTCCCCAAGTGGGGTTAAAGTGTTGGTTGAGTTTAGGTAGATTTTAAGGCTTAGTTAATTAAAAATGTGGCAGATTGGGTGCAAGTGTGATTATTTAACTGAAAATGAATTTGCCGTGCTTGGGCAATTGATTACAAATTAAAAACAAGACGATTCCAATTTGCACAAAATAAAAAACTTTTTCTGAAATGTAAATGCTTTAACAAAAAATATTTCAATAACTATGGATTTTTGAAATAATTTTTAAAGGAAAGTAAATATTGTAAAAATTGTAAGAAATAAATGGATTTCTAAGTGCTTGCTTGGGCAAAACTATTGAGCAAATCAGAAAAATGGTTCAAAATTCGCAAGTAAATGAAATCTATGGTCTAAACAAAGTGCTAAAAACCTTTCTTTAACTTGTTGAAAATTTTTAAAAAGATTTTAATTGAGCATATGTAATAGAAAAAGATTCACTACTGCTGCAATAATGCAGAAAAAATAATGATGGAAAATAGGCTAAATGGGCAAAAAATGCAGCAAATTTTTTTATAAAAATTGGGCCGAACGAAAAATAACAGCATCGCGGGTTTGAGCCGCGAATTCGTGATGAGCAGCATGGAACACGGCTATGAAGCCGTGATGTGCAGCACGGAAAAGGCCGCGAAGCCACGATGTGTAGTGTGGAAAAAGGCCGCGAAGCTGCGGTGCGCCGTGTGGAAAAAGGCCACGAGGTCGCGATGAGCCGTGCGACTGTCGGGCAAAAAACCGCGATGCGAAAACGGAAAAACGAGTAGCCGGAAATGAAACCGAAAAGTGAAATTTCAGTCTATTAAAGGCTACAGAAAGGGCCAACAACTAGGGAAACAATGAATATGTTGTGTAGTATGGCATATCCGCTAATTGGAATGGTAAAAATGAGTAAAAAACAAAGATCTAAAGCAAAAAATTGCAAAAATTTAAAGGTCGAATCCCCAGTGGAGTCGCCAAAAAAATGTTGCTTGATTTTTCAACCAAGCATTTGCAAGGATGCACCTATTAACTTGTAATAACAGTCTTCGATTAAAAGCAAAAACAATTATTAATCTAATCTAACATTAACATAAGCATGTGTAAATAAACAAGAACTAAATCAATAACAAGAGATCTATGGAAGAACAAGAGTAAAAAATAATAGATTTTTTGTATTACCTCAAAGGTGAGGATGTTTGGTGTTGAGTAGCTCCAAGGTTGACGTGCTCCAAGCTCCAATGGTCTCTTCTCCAAGATGCTGAAATGGGGGTCTTCAAACTCAAAATGGGAGGCAATGGCTCTCAATGGAAATTTGGCAGCATAAGGATAGGATGAAAATATGGATGGATAATGAGGAGCCCCTATCACCTTTTTATAGTTTTTGGTGATGGGGAATACCATTATGGTTTTGAGGAAACCAATGGTATTGACCAACATGGTTTAGGTCTCTTTTTCCCTCTTTTTCCTTTTTTGAATATTTTGAATATTTTTATTCCCTTTTAATATTTTTTGGGAATTCTGGACCCTTTTTGAGGGTTTTTTGTGTTTTTTGAGGAAAAATATATATTTTGAGGAGAAAAAAGTGTATTATGGTTTTTTTGGGTGTTAACAAGCCTTATGTTCCTACCTGATGATATACTTGTTTACATACATAGAGTCCTTGGAGATAGAGGGTTTGCATAGTCTTTGATTTTATTGGGATACTTACTATTGTATTATTAGTTGATTGTTTTGCAACACATTATACCAGTGACATACCATAGATCCCATCGTAAAGAGCATCGCTAGGTGGTTTACACTCAAAACTACATAAGCCAGAGACTTGTACATTGAAGAAAACATAGGTTAGAAGTTAAATCCACAACGATCCATGTTAGTGAAATGACTGGGCTATAAGTCTCTTGTTTATTGATCACTGATTAATAAATATAACAAATTTTCTTTTGATCTACTCCAACTCTTAGGTTCCTCAAGTTCTATTCTTTTATGTAGATTAGCTACAGTGTTTGTTTTCGAGGTCTATCTTGGATTGGTTTTGTAGACATCTATTTCTTATGATTTGGTATTAGAATTGTAAGATCTTGACCTTGTCCTTTTCACTTACCTAGGGTTTCCTAAAGGCCAACCCCCACATTACACACCATATTTTCTTCCTTAGCATATAAATGTTATCTTTCTATGTTGATTGAGGTCTGTCCTCCACCTCAACTACATTCTTTAGCTAGTTTTCTAGGTCATTGGCACCACCCAATAATTTATTGTGCAACTATGTAAATAATCTTCCAATTCAACATCTACCTAGATTTTCCACTCAAGTTTCTTAGTAGGTCATTGCTCCACCCAAGAGTTCCTATTATGTTGCATCACAATTTCTCAAAAGAAATTGGAGGCCACCCTCCACCATAGCTTTTACTTCTAACCTAGATCTATTTCTCCCTTGTTTGGGATTTAAAAAAAATGAACCACCATCCCAACTCATATCTCTAGGATAGAAACACCTTTCCTATGGTTGTGTCACCCCCCTCGTCTTTTAAACAACTCTTCTTACAAGAATCCATTATTTATTTTTGAATAGCATCGAGAGCCATTCTCCAGGAGAATGGAGGCACCTTGTCAGGGACCAGGAAGTTGATCAACCTTCAATCTGGGACTGAAGCTCAACTCGAGGTTGAGAACCATTCTCCGGGAGAATGGAGGCACCTGGTCAGGGATCAAGAAGTTTATCAACATAATTTAGTCTGGGAGTGAAGCTCATCCTGGGGATGAGAGCCATTCTTTAAGAATGAATACACTTGATCAGTTACCAAGATGTTAACTTCACTCAACCTTCAGCCTGTGGCTGAAGAACCTGGTCTGGGACCAGGACGTTGATTCAAACAATGTGAAGTCCTAGATTGGATCTAGGAAAGTGATGTACTCACCTTGTTGGTCAGTGGGCTATGGGACCTTATCAAGGGACTGGCCACCCCTTCTTGATGTGTCTAGCACATGACCTTGGTGAGAAAGGAGAACAAGAATAATCTTCTTAATTTATGATGATGTACTTTGAGTTGGCACGTGTGGACCATAGAGACCAAGAGAAAGGTCTTAGATGACTTGCTTAAAGAGATAGGGTCATAGATCCCACTATTGAAGGACCATGAACCCCCTTGAAGGACCAAGAAACCCATTGAAGGTCCAAGAACCCCAATGAAGAACCAAGATCCCACTTGTAAAGGACCAAAGGTCCAATATAAAAGTCAAATTCTTTTGTGAAGGGTTAAAATTGAAAATAAAATAATGTAATCCTAACTAAGTGTATTTTTATTATTTTTTTTCCTAAGACTAAGGAATTGATCCCCAAAGATGAAATATAATAAAGCATCTCTCTCATTTGAATAACACACACATGAAATATTTATCTCTAATATGGAAGATAATTTATTGTGGCATCTTCTCTCTCCATGCGAACTGGATTAGCTTGAAGAGGAAGCATCAGGGGTTATTTGTTTTTTGTTTTGAGGAATGATCTTTTATTGAAGACAACCGCTAGGATTGAAGGGTTGTTCCAACCCACACATACCCTTCTAGGGTTGTTCCATTCCACTCTAGCTTCATATAGGGATTGTTTCAAAAGTTTGCAACTGTGTTATGGCCTTCTCCCATCACCTGAGCCCTGTTAGGGCTAGTTCTAGGTCACCGGAGCCCTGCTAGGGCCTGCTACAGCCCACCTGTAGCCATGTTATGGAAGCTACAACTCACAACATCCCTTGCAAGGTCCTACACCAACATGTTGTGACATTCAAATTCCCTATTAGGACCTCTACTCAGCATTTGAGGTTTTGTTTTAGGCATCCGAAGGTTCTGAGGGTTTAGACAGTGAACAACAGAATCAGATTTGGTAAAAAACAACCTCATAAATATTTATAATATCAACAACAACATTCTTTTTGGTCAAAGCAGTCTCAAGGTTTGTTAAAGGAAGCTATAGTATTGGTCAATATAGTCATTATTAAATTAATTGCAGAAGTTGGGGTTTGGATCAATGGAAACAGTGATCTTGTTTAAGGTTGAATTCATCATCAACAGGAATCTTTTCTTGGTTTAGTTTCCCTAGAGGAAGCTTTATTCTTCCATGTAAAAGTCTGCTCTATATCTGCTCATGTAAAAACTCAGTCATCTCATATTTAAAGAAGATTATTCTTGTTGGGGTTTTTATACCTTTAAAGGCTTTCCTCGGGGTAAAATTTGTGTCTCTTATGGTGTTATACCTCCATATTTTGCAGTGTCGCATCTTCACAATAAAAAAATTTGACGACACTTACCCTGCTGGTGAAAACACCCAGAAGGGAAAGTAATGAACGACCCATAAAGACAAATCCTTCATGTCACTTGACAAACCCAACTAGGACCTATTTATCAACACTACTGCGCCCCTATTTCGCAGTGTTTCATCTTCACAATAAAAACATTTGATGACACTTCCCCTGCTCCTGAAAACACCCAGAAGGGAAAAGTAATGAATCACCCATAAAGACAAATCCTTCATGTCACTTGAAAAACCCAACTGAGACCTATTTATCAACACTACCACTCCTTGCTCAGGCTTAGGGGTGATGTAGTTCGTACTACCACATTATGCTTCTTCCCTGGAGCGCGGTACTACCGCCCTATGCTCAGATTTAGGGGCGTGGTAGTCTCTTTTGAGCCTTTTTTCCATGACTTGTGGCATCTTGATCTTCAAGATATTTTTAAGGATTTACACCTCTATTTCGATCCTAACACACCTTCTCAGATTAGTGGGGATGATCCACTAAACACTCCCAAGATCCATCCTTCTCTCTTGTTGGTTAATCCTCCTATACACTATAAGAGAGAGGCCTTCCATGAGCAAAGGGGAGGACTCTTTGAGATATCAAACCTATGGTCTTAAATCTTTGTGGAGATAGCTAGAGGAGAAAGCACTTGGAGCTGGGAGTTGGCTTGGACATCAAGTAACTGTTGTAAGTCACTTCAAGTTTGCAATAAAAATATAACTTGTCTTGTTTCCCAAATTGTGTGTGTTGATGGTGTTTCAATTACATGATTTGTTTCTATGATAGATTTAGATTCTAACATATATTTCAAGTTTCTAGAAAGATTGTATTTGCTTGTACTTTGATTTATCCCAACAGGTTCATTCACGAGGACTTGAGGATCAGAACAATAACCAAGATGAGTGACTAAAGCAAAGGTTAGTTAAATCTCTTCTATTTCTTTCAGCAGTATAAACTTGAAGTGCTTGTTTGAATCTAGGAATTCAAGGTAGCATTTGTTATCTTTTTGTCTTAGTTTAAAGTCAGTCAAGTCTACTTTAACCTAAGAGAGTTTCTACCTATCCGTAGGGAGAAATATCTACAACAAAAAATGGCGACTCCGCTAGTTTGAACCCCATTTGATTGATTTATTCCACTTTCAGCCATTCTTGATTGTGATTCTTCTTTCTTTTCAAACCAGTAATGGATTTTGGTCTTTTTGACCTCTATTCACCCCTCCTCTCTATATCTTTTCTCCCTCTGTGATCAATGAGTCCCCTGGGCCTGCAGCACCCCTGGAAAATTCAAAATTTTTCTCAAAAGTTGCGCTTTTTGCACCCTTTGCAGCAGTACCGCGCCCCTACCACTCCTTACAGAGCAGTAGTACCATGCTCAGTGCGCTATTTACAGCACGGTAGTGTACCAGTACCACGTATCATCCTGTAGTCACCACGCGGTAGTGCCTGCATTTTTTGGTTTTTTCTTTCCTGTTTGGTTTTCATAGGTCATCCCTAACCTTCTCTCCCTCAGATTGGTTTTTTTTGTTTCTCACTAGCATCCTGCCCCTTGCACAGTCATTTGTGGTTTGTTTATCTCTTGGTGTGAGCTTGATTATTTTTGAGTTAGTGGCATTATTTGTATACTTGGTCACCCCTTCACTTTGATTGCATTGGCTTGATCCTTTCATCATAACCAAGTTGTTATTACCATCCTCTTTCACTGGATTATGTAATTTTTTAAATCACATTGTTCTTATAAATATTATCTTTTTCATTATCATTATTAAAATCCATATTGGAAATTGTCATTTGAGAACATTTGTGTTGCTTTGGTTGAAATGATCCACTTATATTGTCGTGCACTAGGAAGTGAACCATTCAAATTTGCCACATAGATTCTCGTTTTGAAGCATTATAGTTGTAGATCAGTGAAATTTGAAATAAGCGTCTATTTCAATTTGTCTTTACTTAGAAAAAGAAAACAAAAAGTTTGTTTTGATGTGGTTTTTCATTGTTTTTGAAAATTTCATGCATGGTGATTGAAGAACTCTCCCTCTTCTGTAGCTAGATTTCATTGAATAAAAGGCTCATTTCGATTCATTCTCACTTGCATGGTTTGAGTCGTCATAACATCACCAAGTTTCACGCCCATTTACCCGATTGAGTAATACAACCACGAAAATATACACTCCCTAACTTAACACATCATAACCTCACTTGAGGAGAAAAGAATTTGTTAGTTAAGTAGGACACCGAGGATAGGCATCCAAATAATTACCCCTTGTCCTTATCATCTGAGACATAGTTGTTGTCCTCTAGGGTACCAAAATCCTCTAGTATTTGTTGACATGGCCATACACTAGTTTGTGGAGGGGCCTCCTATTGTTTCAGGGGTTAAACCGCCGCGAGATCAAGAAACGGTCTGACTCTGTGGAATGCCACACTCCACTTAGCCCTAAGGCAACATCGATCATTGTCTTCCTTGTATTCTCCGGCCACCATACTGGTGATACAAGGGTGATAAGGCAGAAGTGTCGAAAACGTTTTCCAACGTGTCATGAACGAGGTAGCTTAGTGACTTTTCTACTAGGGCTCTTTTACCCAGGATCCCTTTCGGTAGAGGGATATCCTTCTCTTATTGGTCTCTCATGTTGTATTGTTCGACTTGGATTTCATCACCTTGCGAAGGATACAACTTGTTGAGGTCTCCAACTCTTAGTTATGAGGTTTTGCTTGTTATCTCATCTTCATAGAGGGTAATTTTTTCTTTTTAGTGATTGCCTGTTGGCATTCTGGCCATGTTTATTCTCAACTTGCTTACTATGACATCGGTCTCAGTATAGTTTTTAGAGCTTGCTTTTTGGCCTGAGAGCCTTGCTTTTTCTATCTCCCCTTTTGTACAATCGGCTGCATTAGGGTTTTTGAGTTCTTTTTTATGAGACTACCCTCGAATTTTGTATTTCTATCAGCATGTCCGACCCACGGAGATCACGAAGAATACAGGGACAAAGCTCACCACCACCACCACATACCTCTAGTCCACCTACATCATGTATTCCCACCCCTCCCAGCCGCGGTGCCGACTGAGGGAATGTTCCACCGCCGATCCGCACTACATCCTCACTTCCGCCTATAACTGTGACTGACAGTACGGTCTCAGAACCCTTTGCAATTTCTACAACCAGTCATACACCTGAGACTCCAACTATCACTTCACCCACTATTATTCCAGATATATTTGCTACAGTGGACAACAATATAGCAACTGAAACTAGCACTTCCCAAGATATTAGACCGGAGGCCATCATCCTCCCCGTTGTCAGCACTACCCTTCCACCAAATACTTTCTACGATGTTCCGGAAGGATCTGTTGGCACCACCGAAGGATCCAACCAATATATATCTGAATTGATTACATTCTCGGGCGGATATGTCGAAGTTATCGAAGAAACCCAACTTCTGATACACCTTTTGAACCTGACTATGGCTTTATTACTTCCCAGGCGGAACCTCCGCCTGCTATCACTGCGCCATCCAGTGTTCATCCACAGGAAACCGGTTCTTCCAGCAACATACCTCGTACGGTATCCCTCCCTAATCTCCCTTCAGGACACGAGATCATGGCCTCCATCCAATCTAGTATGGTTAGTTTAGCTAATTCTACTTTAGCGTTGGCTCAGTTTAAACGTGATATAGAGTAAATGCTCTCGACGACTTCTAGATATCCCCCTGCTACCCGTCCTCCCGACTATTGAGCTCCCAACGTTCCGTCTAGCACAAAGTTTCATCACTCCTATGCAGACAGTTCTGGACCTTCGGATGTCACTATACCTCGTTTCCCTCCGAACCCCGAAAACCTTTCTAGGATACAAACCCAGACCCAATCCTCGATGGTCCTCCTATTGTTCAAGGCGCTATGGACGAAACTCCCGACACCCCTCAGTTAAACTCCCCACATTTATTACCGTCAAGTATGTTTGGTGCACATTCTATGAGAGATAACCTAGTTTTTTCTCCATCCCCACTTGTAACGTATGGAAGACCCCATCCACAAATCGGCACCTTTGGCGCCATTGGCCAATCGACACTATCTCACCTTTCTAGTGTCGAAAGAACATCAAGTCATACCGCTGGATCATCAATACTGACTAGAGGTTCACCTTTGGCCACTATCTACACCATTTCAGGAGGTGGACAATCGACTATTGGAACCACTAATCCCAACAACCAACCCCTTCCTAGCGGGCCATCAACCCAGCATATAGGAGGACAACCCTTTGTTGGAAACCCCACTCCTAGTCACCAACCCCCTCCCATAGAACCATCCAATCCACCTACTGGAGGGAAACCCCTCGGCACCACTCAAAGCGGGACGATTCAACCAACACCTCCATTTGTCCCACCGGCTTAACAAGCCCCTTTACTTGGAGGCCAACCCCTTGGTGCTATCCAACAACCCTCCCAACCAGTAGCATCTGCTCAGTTCGGTATGTATAACACACCTGGTAGCGAACAACCTTACCCCGGTATTCCAACCGAGCCTCATCTTCAACATCCCTCGTCAGGCATGCTTCCTTCTTGGGGATCTCAAATCCCATAGAGAGGGGGGTACTCATTATTTGGAAACTGGAACCCAGGTGGGGGGAAATCTCAAACTCCCCCCAACTTGAATTCCGACTTCCCCTACCCTTCCACTGCAACGAATCCATGGAACCCATCTCTTCAAACTCCACCTCTTCATCAGGGTGGAACCCATATTCCATGGACACCATTCTTGCAGCCACCCCCTAACCCTGGTACAGGAAACCCTCCACCTACTCAAAGTAGTGGTAACATTCCCGGGACCCAACAACCCCAGGGAATCATTCCCCAACAAGGAACAACAACCATTCCTAGGACATAGCAACCCCAGGGTACCATACCCACCATCCCCACTCAACAGAACGTTCAACAACCAGTTACCACTATGATTCCCAGTCAATTAATGACTTCCAACACACAACCGGTTAACCAGATGGCCTATTACCCCCAGAACTTCCAGCAGTACCCTACGGGAAACATGTATGGGTACAACACGCAGCAATATGTTGTGCAGGGCCCCTTAGGCATCCCTACGCTGTACAGTTACTACTCATACCCGCAACCTAACCGTCAACTTCCTTTCTTGGCCACGCTAGATTTACCTGATTTGTCGAGGCTCATCAACGATCCTATATGGCATGAACCTCACTAGCCACCTATCCCAGCCAAACTTCCATCAGACATTCCCAAGTTCGATGCCGAACCTGGGGAAGACCCCAAGAACCACGTGATGACCTTCCATCTTTGGTGTTCATCCAACTCATTGATGGACGACTCCATTCGACTATGGCTCTTTCAGCGCATGCTTACCGGCACGGCATCAAAATGGTACATCGAGCTGCCACAACACTCCTTTCATGATTTCAACACCTTGGCTATCCAGTTTCTGACCCATTTCCAGCTCCCCATTCGGTACGAGACTGGAATAGAACTGTTAACCTCGTTACGTCAAACCACTTCTACGCACATCTCGGACCATATCCACGAATGGCGTTGATGGCGTAGGTTAATCAAGGCACCCATTTCGGATTAGCTACTTGTGGGCCCATTACGGAAGAACAAGCCATCTCAGCTGCACAGTACATGGATTTGGTATATACCCAATCTGACACTTTATATGAACTTCTTCCCCACGCCACCTGCATCACTACTGATCCAACTAAGCCTTCTATTGAACCCCCCATCGATGGTATTGTTGGTTCATTCAAGGCCCATCCTACCACCAAACCGACGGGGAAGCAAGCTCTTGCTTCCCCCGCTCCACCCTAGGCTGCTCCAAAAGCTTCTACTTCTCCTGCTGTCTCCCCCGAAGTGAACGCAGTTCAATCTATGTCACAACCATCCGGAGGAAAGAAGAAGAACAATCATGGAAAATCCAAGAAAAATTCTAACCAGTAGGAGAATCCCAAGCCACAACCACCCATAACGACCCCAAACCACGTTGGAAGGCTAAGTTTCCTTGCCTCATTTTCCAAGACAATCACTATACACATGACTGTCCCTACAAGGACAAAGTCAACAAATTTGTTAAAGGATCCTCTCGTCCGGTAGTGTTAACCGACCCTTTCCCTCAACAACAACAGCAAATGGTTTCCCAAGAATCCCCATAAGGGGGCAACCTGAATAACCCACCTCGCAGAGAGACTTCGGCAAACTGCGAAATCCTGATGATGAGTAATGAAGAGATTCACATAACCACTCATTCAAATATGTACGAAAACCCCCCAAGTTCAAACAAGTAGCCAAAGACAGCCAAAGGAAAGTCTCCTGTTGAAGATCCTTCTCCCACCCCTCCCCCTAACGGCCATCTCCACATTGAGAGACCGCTTACAGACACAGTGCTACGCCCACCCAAGGGCACCATACGAAGGGTGACATTTAATCCCAATGCGCGAGCTACCCAAAATTACAACATTGTTGAGGATTTAGCTCAAGCACCATGTGCCATGTCGACTCTCGAGGTTCTCCAATACTGCCCTACGTAGCGCAGAACCTTACTTTCAGCATTGGGGGCAGTGGACCCGGATACTTCAAACACCATCATGTTTAACTTGGAGTATGTCAAACCTCGGCTTTCCCACCAGTTACCCTTCCAAGTTCATACAAAAATCCGTGGAAATAACATCCATCGCACTGTCTTAGATGAGGGTGCCTCCACGTCGATTATGTCTTTGAATTGTTGGAGAGACTTAGGCTCACCTGAAGTCACGTCGTCTCCCACTACTCTCAAAGCGTTTGATGGACACGGTTTTCAACCCTATGGAATCATTCCTGTGATCGGCATTGAACTGGGGGGAAAAATAGTATCTGTACACATCGAAGTCGTGGATGCGCCATTAGATTACAATCTTCTACTTGGTTGGAACTAGTTTTACGCCATTACTGCCATAGCTTCTACTGTCTTCCAAATCGTACAATTTCCCCATGAAGGGAAGATTGTCACCATAGATCAGCTAGATTACTATATCCTAGACTCTCATCCGAACTCTGCCAACACCATCCCGTTATTGGATCAACCTTGGTACCATTTCCAAGACATTGGCATTGGTCTTATGAAGGATTCTTCCCTTATTGGATTTTTCCCAGAATTGGGGTCCCTCGTTCAGCCAGTCAACATGATATCATCCAACATCACCCCCTTCAATGATTCTTGGGTGATACCGAGTCCCACTGAGATTGAAAACTACGACAAATCTATGCCGTTAAATGGGAACCTCGCAGCATATGAAGCGATCCAGTCAGCCACCGATTGGGTCGATCCTACTACTCATCACACAGTGGAACATCTCTCGTCTGAAACACGTTCATCCCCCCCACTCATCGATCCTCTCACATTGATTTTTTCCATTGACGAATCAATTATGGAGGTTATGTACGATGATGAACCACCATGGGAAAATTTCCATCATCGATCTTCTTTTCCCACCATCCAAACGTTTGAACCCAATACAAAATCAAGCACTTCACTTGGAATGGGTCAAATCAGGTTTCCCACTTTGCTCGATGAAGTATTTTTCAAAGGAAACTTGGCCAAACTTATGGAAACCACTCCCATTGACATTTCAGTGAAGCCTGGTGTCGTGGAAAACATTCATATTGGCAAGACATGCACTCCCATCGAAATGGAGTTCTATACTGCCTACTTTAAAACCTTCTGCGACGTTTTTGCTAGGAGTTATGAAGAAATGCCAGGAATAGACCTGTCTATCATGGTCCACGAGATTCCAACCTTTCTTGGCGCCTGACCTGTTCGGCAGAAAATCCGACCCATCCACCCCCGTAAGGCAGCCGCTTTCAAAGCAGAAGTCGAAAATTTTTTGCATGCTGGTTTTATCTATCTTGTCCCACTGACAGAATGGGTATCTCATATCATTCCCGTAGCCAAGAAACAGGGTATTATTAGATTTTGTGTCGATTACCGTGACTTGAAAAAAGCTTGTCCAAAGGACAACTACCCAACTCCGTTCATCAACCAAATCATCGATAACTACGCCAGGAGTGTCATCTTTTCATTTATGGATGGATTTTCCGGCTATAATCAAATAGAGATACTCCCAGCGGACCAGCATAAAACAACCTTTATCTACCCATAGGGAATCTTTGCATATCGAAAGCTACCTTTCGGCCTGAAAAATGCCGGGGCTACTTTCCAATGGGCGATGTCATACACATTTCACGATATCAAACATATTGCAGAGCCGTATCTTGATGACCTTCCCGCTCATTCTCAGACCAGGGAAGATTATCCTGATCACTTAGCTGCTGTTTTTGCAAGGTGTCGTCGCTACAATATTCATTTGAATCTACATAAATGCATCTTTTGCGTTGAAGCTGACAAACTTTTGGGATTCATAATCTCCAAAAGCAGTATACGATTGGACCTTGCGAAGGTAGAGGCTATTCTAGCCCTACCTTCCCGCACGAACATACCAGAACTTCAAAGTTTGCAAGGGCACGCAAACTTTCTACGCCGTTTTATTTGCAATTTCGCCGAGATAACAAAAGGCTATATGAGGCTTCTAAAGAAGAACACCCCCTTCTTGTGGGACGACGAAGCCCAATGCTCCTTTAATCATCTAAAGGTGGCCTTAACTAAGGATCCTGTGATTCAACCTCCCAACTACACACGGGATTACATTCTTTATCTCACAGCTTCGATTTCCACCATCGGTATGGTGTTAGTCCAAGAAGATACTAACGGCATAGAACATGTGGTATACTATCTTAGTAAGAGTCTTCTTGACTCCGAAACTCGATACTCACATGTTGAAAAACTTGCTCTGGAAACAATCTTTGCTGTCCAGAGGTTTCGTCATTACATTCTACTCTGCCAGACCACTGTCATAGCGGATTTAAATCCAATGTACTATATCCTCACACGTCAAGTGCTTAGGGGAAAATATTCCCATTGGATTTTCATCCTACAAGAGTTTGGCTTGGAATTTTCCAAAGCCAAATCCAAGAAATCTTTGGTCTTTGCCGAGTTGATTTGTAACCTGCCCCATGCTACCGAGCAACCTGAGCCCATCGATTCTCTTCCTGATGAATCGTTGTTCCTCATTAGCACATCCGAACCATGGTATGGGGATATTCTACTATATCTCCAAACCCAACGTTTTCAGCTCGACCTCAACCGCAATGAACATTAACGTATCTGACAGCATGCCAAGCAGTACCTCATAGTTAACGATACCCTTTACCGTCATGGTGTTGATACCATTCTTCGACGTTGTTTGACTTTAGACGAGGTCGAACACGTTCTTAATGACTGCCATGCTGGAGCATGTGGTGGTCATCTCTCTGGGATGGCTACGACCCAGAAGATACTGCGAGTGGGATATTTCTGGTCCTCGATTTTCAAAGACTGCATTGAAACGGTTAAGAAATGTCCACCCTGTCAATTCTTTCATAGTAAGACACGCTCGCACCCTGCTCCACTTCATCCTATTATTGTCGTCGGCCCCTTTTCCAAATGGGGCATAGATTTTATGCACTGTAAGCCCACTTCAGCTGGGGGGCATAGCTATGTCATAGTAGCTATGGATTATTTCACAAAATGGTCTGAAGCGATGCCTACTTATGCTGAAGACGGCAAAACAGTAGCACAATTCATATTCAACCACATCATAGCTAGGTTCAAAGTCCCACAATCCATCGTGACCAATCATGGCTCCCATTTCAGGAACCATATGATTGAAGAACTGAGTGCCAACTTGGGTTTTCGTCATGAAAACTCAACCCCATACTACCCACAGGCTAATGGCCAAGTCAGAGCCATTAACAAAGTTCTGAAACGTATGATTCAGCACATTGTGGGTACCCATAAGTCCAATTGGCACTCAACTCTTTTTTCAACATTATGGGCATACCGAACCTCAGTGAAAAGTGCTACCGGATTCACACCATTCCAACTCGTGTATGGCCTGGAAGCCATCTTACCAATTGAATGTGAAATCACATCACTTAAAATAGCCATAGAGCTACTTCCCCATACCACTTCCGAAGAGGAACAGTTTCTATACCTAGCCAAGCTAGATGAAACTCACCAAGACGCTGCTTTAGGTAATGAAGCCCATAAAAAATGCGTCAAAGCACAGTATGACAAATCCGTTCAACCTCGGGTTTTCAATGAAGGTGACCTCGTACTCACATATGACCAAATGCATGATAAACTTGGAAAAGGAAAGCTAGAGTCTATGTGGTACGGCCCCTTTGTTGTAAAACGTGTTTTGGAGAAAGGAGCCTATGAACTTGTCGATTGTGACAGCACACCGTTGGCACGGCCCCGCAACGGACTGTATCTCAATCATTTCTATGTGTAGGTTCATCGTGCACGAGATACTATTTGTACATAATGTACCTTCATTTATCTTTTTGTATGCACCCACGGATCTCATGTATCCATACTTACGTTGACTTGTGCTTTTATGTGCAGATGTCTGCCTATTACGGATTTGCCGACGGTGCGAGCTGACACACCCAGAACCTCGCTTCCGTAGCATGGGTAATTTATTCTCCCACTGGCAATTTGTTATCTTCAGGAGTCACTTGTTTGGGTCCCACAACCAACAATATTGCAGAGTACCATGCAGTCATTGGACTCTTGACCGAGGTTGCTTCCCTTGGAATTAACTCCCTATCGGTCTCTCTAGACTTCCAACTCGTGGCTTCCCATTTGAATTGTATCTACGTAGTCCGCGATCCTATCTTACTTCGCTTATTTCGAAGGGTATGCCTCTTGGAACGATCTTTTAATTATATTTCATATCAACACATACCAAGGGAATTCAATTGTGTAGCCGATTCATTAGCTAACTGCATTTTGGATTGGCATCTTGCCCATACATAAAAAATACATCATGAAATAAACATACAAGTCATTGTAAATAAATAGATCATAAAAATAGGTCCATGTATATATATCATTGCATATAAAAATGTTTTTCTCAAATACATAAAGTTTGTGTTCAAAAGACAAATTTGGGATCCAATCCCATACAAAAATTTGCCTCTCAATCCTACATATCGTGTACATGCCGCAAAAAGTAAAACACTACTATCTAAGGAGACCTAGGAGATATATCACGATCCTCCTCATATTCCTTGCACCGCTGATGGTAGCGGACTATGGCTCTGGCCACCCTACATAGGAGAAGACCAATACGTCTAGGCACACCTACAGTATGCCGCTGAAGATGCAGAGGAACATCATCCATCCTCATAGCCGGAACCCCGTGGGTCAAACCTTGTAGGTTCCACTCTATGTCTTGAACCCTCCCGCTTCTTCTTCCTCTTCTTCTTCCCCCTCCAAAACAACTTGGCGCTCGATACCGCCTCGGCGTAACGACGAATAGCCTGCAGGTCTGTGTGGTCCACGATCTGCGACATGCACATATACATACATTAAATATTTTTCACACATTCTAAAAAACAATTAAAAATCATATATTCAAAAAATTAAAAAATACATTAATGAAGGTCATACCTGAGTTATCCCAATCCTCATCCTCCGGTAGTGCCAGGTCAATATCCTCGCAGAAGTCCACCCCTGCATAGGGGTAGTCCTCGATCATCATGATCTGTTCCTCGAGCCATGAAAAGAAGTCCTCACCAAAAGCTAAATGCTGCGGCCCCTTGAGCCGTCTTGCATACTCACTGCATCAATCCATCCGTGGCTTGGTGGGTGGATGGGCGGGCATGGTCAGCTGCGGACGCAACAGTGGCACCCTCTCCAAGAAGAAGGTGACCAAAATGCTCCCATACCCAAATTGGTGGTTCTCTCCATTTCTACACTTGGTCACTTGCTCCTTGAGATTGGTTGACAATGCTTCACACTAATTGAATAGTGTTGGTGCCATACCGTCCACGGAGAGATTCATTTGTGTACGGGATGCCTGATGGGGACTCGTACTACCTGCTACACGTTTGATGGTAAACAACACAGTTTTCAAAGGAAGTTCTACAACATCCTTGATGCCCACCTTACCACTTTTCTTCCCAGAACCTTGACGACAGTAACGAGCAATTAAGGCATTAGTGCTCGCTTCTAATGTCGTGAACCCTGTCAAGTTCACCCGGGCCCCTCTCTTTGAGAGACCCGTGAGGAAATAAATGTCCTCGAGCTCAATCTCAAGGGTATGCTCCCCAACTCGAAAGGCTTGAATCTCAGGGTCCCACATTTGTATAATGTGAGTGAGGAGTTTTGCTTGCTTGCGGATACCTTTGGTTTTGAAAAATTTCAATAACCCACATTCCCGCAATGTAGTTAAAGTCTCTTGGTCATTTTCAGCTAGTAAATCGTCCTCTTCATGCTCCGTTTCTTTCCAGCTGACCATTTTGCCCCAAAAAAACTGCAAACACCTGCAAAAGGTCCCAAAGAAACATTCATTAACAAGTTGACAACCTGATCCCAGTCCAAAAATTGAGAAAAAATCCATTTTTCTTCCTTAATCGTTGCCACTACCGCACCTAGGAGACAATTAACTACGCGGTAGTCCACACTACCGCACCCTTGTTTAACCCCACAGCGTGGCAGTGTTGTGCAATACCGTGCTTCCCGATTAAGCGAGCGCCCAGTAGTTGCAAGGGTGAAAAGAGCCCTTTAGGGCCTACCTAAAAATCAAAATTTTCCTACTAAAATCAAGTTTTTAACCTATGAAATGGAAGAGGAGTGTGAAATCTCTTACTTGGCATAGACGGATGTTGAAACGATGCTCCGGATCTTCAAATATGGACTCTTGAAGTTTTTCCCTCCAAATGGATGAAATTTCCTCTTTGAGCAAATGAACAAAGTGAAATGGTAATTTTCCATATTTACTCCTTGTTTATATAACTTTTACATTTAATTTTTACTCATTATTTTATCCTATTAGGTTAAAACTCATTTCACATTGCTAATATCTGGTTCCATGGTCTTTTTTGATAGGATCTCCTTGAAATATTCACACTGGCGTCTATTTATTTATTTTGACCATCATTTTGAGCCTACTTTATCTTTTTCGTGCTCTGGATTAAAACTTGAAAAAGATTCCAAGCGCTTTTCACACCCGTGTCATGCTTGTCAAACTCAAGAAATGGTGTCGAGCTTAGTTGACTTTACTCGTGCTCGTTAAATGATGAGGAAAGTATTATTTTGATTGTATTTTATTCTTTTTTCGGACCAGAATAATTAAAAATTACGAAAAATACCATTGGAGTTATCTTTAAGCTCTTTTCAGACTCCCTCATTTCGAAAAGATTGCCAAGTGACCTTGTCTCTTTCACACTTGTAAAAATATTTGAAAGGTCGTCTATTCGGTGATAGGTTACCCCTTTTTCGGCCCGTCTAGACTATTTACGAGAAAGGTATACCTCAATCAATTTTTTGACTGGGAGAGTTCTCTCAGGAATTGTTTCACTTTTTCGGTATCGAGGGACTAAATTTATGAAAACATATGCTTTGGAGCCTTCTTTAAGTTTTTCAGGCTCTCTAAATGTGAAAAACTACCGAGTTTTCCTTCTTTGGACGCGTTAAAATTTGACATCGAAGGACCCACCTTGGGATGAACCCCTCCTTTCTTAGGTTCGTAAAACATGTGAGATCGGACTCATCTATGAGATGAGATATACCGAGCATCTGTTATCCTCTTCAAGCTCATAAAACAACAAAGAGGTACTCATCCATCATGTCAGGGGAAAATGGGAAACAAGCCGAGTTTATTTTGTTGGCAGCTTGTTAGTCGTCACCTTTGAACATGGCATGCGTTTGTCCCTTATCTATTTTTGGGTATCTATTATTGTTGAGTTGTGGTCATCATCTCGAGTTGTCTCTCTGGCCACGAGCCTACTCGTTCGGTGTCTATCCTCCGCTATCAATAATCCCTACTGCTAGGTCCTACTTCATGCCGTTATATGTTCAAAGGGTTGCATTGTTCAGAGTCATTCATTGTGTCAGACTTCCGTTGTGTTAGTACATGTCCTATTGTTTCATCATTCAATACTATCTTTTGTTCCGGTTTCATGTCGATGATGTGGGAATCATTATGGCCCACCTTCGACGAGTCTCTTCCTGTCGACGCCAAATCACTATCCAGGAAGCAAACTTAGGAATCAACCATTAGTACCTTGGTACCTGCATGCCTCAATGGCAGGTTTCCTCATGTTCGACAGTAGGTTTACATCATTGACCTCTGATCGAATGATCTCTCGGATGCTCGACATCAACTCATCTATTCGCATTTCGTTGAGATGTACTATAGATACCTTGGGGATCATCGTCATCATTGGTGATTTCCCTCGCATTTGTTAACGGTTCACATCATTGACCAGTAATCAAATGGTTTCTACCATGTTTGACTTCAACACCTTGTAATCACATGGCTAGATTCGTATCACTTGTGATCGGTTAGAAGACCCTGGACATTATTTTGTTTTCTGATTATGTCCAGGTTGCGATAGAAATCTCTCTTGTATTGTCACACAGATCCACTTTTGTATTGGTCGTGGCTGTGTCATTACTATTTCATGGATCTACGCTTGTTCATAGTAGCCATGATTTGTCTGCAGTCTATATCATCCCAATACTCATGGATCTGCAATGTATTGGTCGACAACCATGCTTTGAGTCAATTGTTTCCGAGCATGGGGATGCCCGCCTTGGTGGTATATTTGACATTTTGTTTCTATTTCAGCTCCTCGTTGCTCTCCTCGATGCTATCTCCGCACAGTATTTGTAAAGTCTTTCGGCCATCAGTCTCTTCTGACCTCACACTTTAGGTGGCATCTGTTATACCTCCATATTTCGCAGTGTCGCATCTTCACAATAAAAACATTTGACGACACTTCCCCTGCTGTTGAAAACACCCAGAAGGGAATAGTAATGAATGACCCATAAAGAAAAATCCTTCATGTCACCTGACAAACCCAACTGAGACCTATTTATCAACACTACCGTTCCCCTATTTCGCAGTGTTGCATCTTCACAATAAAAACATTTGACGACACTTCCCCTGCTGCTGAAAACACCCAGAAGGGAAAAGTAATGAATGACCCATAAAGACAAATCCTTCATGTCACCTGACAAACCCAACTGAGACCTATTTATCAACACTACTACTCCTTTCTCAGGCTTAGGGGCACGGTAGTCCGTACTACTGCATTATGCTTCTTCCCTGGAGCGCGGTACTACCTCCCTATGCTCAGATTTAGGGGCGCGGTAGTCTCTTTTTAGCCTTTTTTCCATGACTTGTGGGATATTGTTCTTCGAGAGATTTTTAAGGATTGACACCTCTATTTTGATCCTAACACACCTTCTCATATTAGTGGGGATGATCCACTAAACACTCCCAAGATCCATCCTTCTCTCTTGTTGGTTAATCCTCCTACACACTATAAGAGAGAGGCCTTCCATGAGCAAAGGGGAGGACTCTTTGAGATATCAAACCTATGGTCTTAGATCTTTGTGGAGATAGCTAGAGGAGAAAGCACTTGGAGCTGGGAGTTGGCTTGGACATCAAGTATCTGTTGTAAGTCACTTCAAGTTTGCAATAAAAATATAACTTGTCTTGTTTCCCAAATTGTGTGTGTTGATGGTGTTTCATTTACATGATTTGTTTGTATGATAGATTTAGATTCTAACATATATTTCAAGTTTCTAGAAATATTGTATGTGCTTGTACTTTGATTTATCCCAACAGGTTCATTCGCGAGGACTTGAGGATTGAAACAATAACTAGGACGAGCGACTAAAGCAAAGGTCAGTTAAATCTCTTCTATTTCTTTCAGTAGTATAAACTTGAAGCGCTTGTTTGAATCTAGGAATTCAAGGTAGCATTTGCTATCCTTTTGTCTTAGTTTAAAGTCATTCAAGTCTACTTTAACCTAAGAGAGTTTCTACCTATATGTAGGGAGAAATATCTACAACATATGGATGGTTGACTCTAATTTACTGTTGATTATTTACTTTTCTTTTACTGCTGCTACATAATCTCATAATTGCAGGTTTTTAACTCTGCTAAGAAATGAAAATGGTTGTTTCTGCTATTAAATCATACCAGTGTTAAAAATTTAACATGGTATTATAGTAGAGGACGTGAAGAGAACAATTTTTGAGTAGGTTATTATTTCCCACGTGATCTTAGTTCATATCTGAGAAGGTTAAAACCTTGCAAACTTGTTTCAGTAGACTACTCTAATGGATTCAGTCTCTTTCAGGCTAGAGGATAGACTTAAAGGGTCATCTAACTTCAACTCCTGGAAGGCAAGGATCTTGGCTACATTGGAGGAAAATGATCTTGATGATCTAGTCATCAATGTTGTAGAAGAACCTACCTTAGCTACATGGAGGGAAACATTCAAGAAGAAACAAGCTAAGGCAAGAAGAATCAGCTATTATTCAGTCATGGAAAATTTGATTCCATTCATAACTCCGTTGAATATTGCCAAAGAATGCTTTGATACCTTGACCAAACTATATGAAAACAAAGCTCCCATCCAGAAAAGAGTTTTGCAGAACAAGCTCTGTACTTTGAAGATGGAAAATGATGAAAGTGTGGCTTCATTCTTTTTGAAGATTTCTGAGGTAAAGGATCAAATCCTGGCTATTGGTGTTAATGTATATGATGACGATCTTGTTCAAACTATTGTTGATGGTCTTCCTAGCTCATGGGAAAATTTTCTATCTACTATAAATGGTCGTGGATTCCAGCCATATTTTGAAATATTATGGAACGATTGTTTGTGAGAAGAAGGAAGAATGCAAAGCAGAAATGGTGGCTCTAAGGAAGGAAATCTTTCCCATGCCGCCCAGACAAATAAAAGCAAGAAATTCTTCCATCAAAATAACAAGGGTAAAAATCGTCAAGGTAAGTGCATTGATTTGTCAAAGGTTGAGTGCTACAATTGTCACAAGATGAGACATTATACCAGAGAATGTAAGCAACCAAAGAGAAAGTTCAAAGGAAAATTTCAAGCATCCATTGCAGAAGAAGAACCAAAGAAGAAGAAAAACAATAAGTCTACAAAAGATCAAGAACCAACAAGAGAGTACTATCATATTTCAACACTCTTCGGATCCATCACCAATAGTGCTAAATCCTGGTTGGAAGACAGTGGAGCTTCCAGGCATATGACAGGATTTTGAGAGGCTCTAACAAACTTCAGAAAGAAGAATTTTACTGCTCAGGTAGAACTTAGGGATGATACCACCTATGACATTGAAGGAGTTGGTCCAGCATCCTTTTAGCTTGACTCAGGGACTATCTTACATATTGAAGAAATATTATATGTTCCTAGATTAAAGAAGAATCTCCTCTCAGTTGCATGCTTAGAAGATAAAAGTTATAGATTAATCTTCATGGATAGAAAGGTTCTCTAGTGGTCAAAGAATGAAGAGTTGAGTTCAGCTATGGTGATTAGAGTTTGAGAGGGAGGCCTTTACAAAGCATTTGGACATTCCATTCAAGCATTGGTCCATGGAACAATCAACCCATGTAATTTATGGCATCGAAGGTTTGGGCACCTTCATTACAGAGCTCTTTCCGGTCTTTAAAAAATGGTAACAGGTATGCCTGAGTTTTCTTATGAGCATGATGGTATCAGTAAAGGTTGTTCCCTTGGAAAGAATGCTAAGAAGTCCTTTCCTAATAATAGCAGTAGATCTAAATGGATTTTGGATCTAATCCATTCAGATATATCTGGTCCTATGACTTCATCATTGATGAGTGGTTGTTTATATTATATGATTTTTATAGATGATTTATCCCGCAAATCCTCGATCTATTTTCTAAAGACTAAGAATGAAAATTTTGATAAGTTCAAAGAATTCAAGGAACTGGTTGAAAATCAAATAGGAAGGCACATCTGAATCTTGAGGTCAGATAGTGTGGGTAAGTTTGAATCTCACCATTTGGATTATCTTTGTCGAGAAGAAGGGATCAAGAGGGAGCTAACTATTCCTTACAACCCTCAATAGAATGGGGTTGTAGAAAGAAAGAACATTACAATATGCGAAGTTTCCAAAGCCATGTTATTTGATCTAGATCTTCCTCTATCTGTATGGGTTGAGGCTATCAGTACTGTTGTATACATACATAAGAGAATCCCTCATTCTATTTTGGGGGAGAAGACTCTAGAGGAAATATTCACAGGTAAGAAACCAACAGTTGATCACATGAGGATTTTTGGCATGCTAGTCTATATCCATGTTCCAAAAGAAAAGAGAACAAATTTGGAGCCTTCTGGAAAGAAAGGTACATTTGTTGGTTACAGTGAAAGATCAAAAGCTTATCGTATCTATGTTTCGGGTCAAAGATACATTGAGGTCAGTAGAGATGTGATATTTCATGAAGAAGATGCTTTTCGCTGATCTAAAGAGCTTCCAAATGACTCAGAATCTCCTCCTTTAGAAGTCCCAGATTCTCCTCATTCATATGATCAGAGGGAGGAGGAAGATGAGCCTTCAGTTCAAGATGTTGCGATAGAACTAGTGAATCCTACCGAAGAATTGTTTGAGGCTCTTACTTCCAAAAAAAGACCTACCTAGTTTTGTGAAACTCTGCAGGAAGCATAAAAGCATAAAGCTCCTTTAGGAACTTTTAGAGAAAGCAAGAAGCCTCAAAAGTACTTTGGTCTTATTACTTAGTTGGGCCACCTCATTGATGCAAAACCTTCTACTTATGAGGAAGCAGTCAAACAACAGGTATGGAAAGATGCAATGACATAAGATTACAATTCTATCATGAAAAATGATGTATGTGAAGTGGCTTGAAGACCAAAAGGGAAGTATGTAGTGAATTCTAAGTGGATTTACAAAATAAAAAATGTTGCTGATGGGAGTATTGAAAAATATAAAGCAAGGTTTGTGGCTCATGGCTTCACTCAAAAGGAAGCTATAGATTATAATGAAACATTTCCTCCAGTTTCTAGGTACACCACCATCAGAACAATTATCTCCCTCGCTGCAGTGTTTGGATGGAAACTTCACTAGATGGATGTGAAGGCAACTTTTCTTAATGGACAAATTGAAGAAGAAGTCTACTTAGAGTATCCAGAAGGTTTTTTGATCCATGGGAAGGAATCCCATGTATGCAAGCTGAAGAAATCCTTGTATGGGATAAAACAGGCCCTAAGGGCCTGGTATGCAAGAATTGACAGTTACCTTCATAACTTGGGTTTCTCTAAGAGTGTTGTTGAATCCAACCAGTATTTCAAGGTTGTACACAACCATCCTTTGATATTGGTTTTATATGTTGATGACTTGTTCCTTACTGGAGAGGAACAACTGATAGCTTAGTGTAAGAGGGAGCTCACTTCAGAATTTGAGATGAAGAATCTGGGTCTTATGCATTATTTTCTTGGTCTAGAGGTCTGGAAAAAGCTAGATGAGATCTTCCTTGCATAAGGGAAGTATGCAATTGATATATTACGAATATTTGGGATGTAATATTGCAATCCCATGGGCACACCTATGGTGTCAAACTTGAAGAAGCTACATGAGTCAGCTTCTTGTTCAAAGTTAGTGGATCCTACCTTGTACCGTCGTCTTATTGGATCATTGATGTACTTGGTACATACTAGAACATATATCTATTATGCAGCTAGTGCATTGAGTCAGTTTATGTATGAGCCTAAAAACATACATTAGATAGCTGCTAAACATGTGCTTAGATATTTGTGGGGCACTATTACTTATGGGCTCAGATACACTTCCAGTAGTGGAGTGTTGTTACTTGGTTATGCTGACTCTGATTGGGATGGCGGTGCAGTGGACCATAAAAGAACATCTGGTATTGCTTTAGTATGGGATCGACCATGATCTCTTGGTCCAGCAGGAAACAGAGTTCCATAGCTCAGAGCACATCAAAAGCTAAATATATTGCTACCAGTGATGCCTGAAGAGAGGCAGAGTGGTTTAGGAATCTACTATCTGATTTGTTTGGTGGAAAGATTGAGCCGACTGTTATCCGTTGTGATAACCAGAGTTGCATGAAGCTTTTAGAGAATCCAGTGTTTCATGACAGATCAAAACACATTGAGATGAGGTATCACTTCATTAGAGATATGGTCCAAAGAGGTACCATGAGACTTTAATACATTGATACAGATGAGCAGATTGTCGATGTGTTGACCAAGCATCTATCATTGCCAAAGTTTCTATACTTATGAGATAAGCTTGGTATTGCAGAGAATGCCTCTCTCGCTAAGACAGAGTGCTGATTTTTGAACAACATCGAGAGCCATTCTCCGGGAGAATGGAGGAACCTGGAACTTGATCGACCTTCAATTTGGGACTGATGCTCAACCTAGGGATGAGAACCATTCTCTGGAAGAATGGAGGCACCTGGTTAAGGATCAGGAAGTTAATCAACATAATTCAGTCTGGGACTGAAGCTCAACCCGGGGATGAGAGCATTCTTTAAGAATGGAGGCACTTGGTCAGTTACCAAGATGTGGAACTCGGTCAACCTTCATCTTGGGGTTGAAGAACTTAGTCAGGGACCAGGACCTAGTCTAGGACCAGGACGTTGATTCAAACAACGTGAAGTCCTAGATTGGATCTAGGTAAGTAATGTACTCCTCTCCTTGGTCAGTGGACTATGGGACCTTCTCAAGGGACTGCCCACCCCTTGTTGATGTACCTATCACATGACTTTGGTGAGCAAGGAGAACAAGAATAATCTTCTTTATTTATGATGATGTACTTTGAGTTGGCACATGTGGACCATAGAGACCAAGAGAAAGGTCTTAGATGACTTGCTTAAATATCTAGGGTCATAAAGCCCACTATTAAAGGACCATGAACCCCCTTGAAGGACCAAGAAACCCATTGAAGTTCCAAGAACCCCAATGAAGGACCAAGAGCCCACTTGTAAAGGACCAAAGGTCCAAGATAAAAGTCAAATTCATTTGTGAAGGGTTTCAAGTTAAAATAAAATAATGTAATCCTAATTAAGTGGATTTTTATTATTTGTTTATTCCTAAGACGAAGGAATTGATCCCCAAAGATGAAATATAAATAAATAAGCTCTCTCATTTGAACATCACACACATGAAATCTTTATCTCTGATCTGGAAGATAATTTCTTGGGTTATCTTCTCTCTCCATGAGAACTGGATCAGCTTTAGGAGGCAGCAACAAGGGTTCTTTGTTTTTTTGTTTTGAGGACTGATATGCTATTGAAGACAACCACTAGGATTGAAGGGTTTTTCCATCCCACATGTACCCTGCTAGGGTTGTTCCAACCCACCCTAGCTTTAACTACGGACTTTTCCAGCAGTCTACGACCCCGCTAGGGCCTTCTCCCATCACCCAAGCCCTGTTAGAGCTGGTTCCAGGTCACCCGATCCCTGCTAGGGCCTGCTACAGTCCACCGACAACCATTTTAGGGAACCTACAGCTCATGGCAAGCCTTGCAAGGGCCTACACCAGCAATCTGTGACATTCAACTGCACTATTAGGGCCTCTACTTAGCACCCGAGTTTTTGTTTTAGGAATTCAAAGGTTCTGAGAGTTTAGACAATGAACAACATGATCAGATCCGATCAACAACAGTTAACAACAGCCTCATAAATATTTATACTGTCAACAACAAGATTCTTTTTTGTCAAAGCAGTCTCGAGGTTTGTCGAAGGAAGCTATAGTATTGGTCAATACAATCATTATTAAATTAATTGTAGAATTTGGGGTTTGGATCAGTGGCAGCAGTCATTTTTTTTAAGGTTGACTTCATCATCAACATGAATCTTCTCTTGGTTTAGTTTCCCTGGAGGCAAGTTTATTCTTCCATGTAAAATTCTGCTCCATATCTGCTCATGTAAAAACTCACTCATCTCATATTTAAAGAGATTATTATTGATGGGGTTTTATACTTTGAAAGGTTTTCCCAAGCTAAATTTTGTGTCTCTTGTGGACTCTACTTTACTTTTTATTATTTACTGTGCTTTTTCTGTTACTACATAATCTCAGGATTGCAAGTTTTTAAGTCTGCTAAGAAATGAAAATGTTTGTTACTGCTATTAAATCATGCCTATGATAAAAATTTAACATCCATTACCTAGGGTTTCATTTGTAGTTCTTACACATCATCTCCCTATCTCTCAATGCATCCTCATTGCACTCAATCTTGTGAGGGTGAAAGGGTTATGTTACACAATGTGGTCCAAGAACTAGCAAGTTTTCTCACTAAATCCCTCATGTTACAACCAAGGGTTTCCACCTATGCAGGAGTAAAACTTCGGGGAAAACTCTGTATTTCACACGGGTGGAAACATCACACTGCAACCCTGTAGTGCTGGAATTTGGTTTTCATTGTACCCGTCAAAGTTTTTTTTTGGACGTTTAGGGTGTATATATCACCCGTCGTGAAACATTTTGTTTAAATTTTTACCCTTCAATAATGAAGTCTTGCAAAAAAATTTACCCTTCGGCCATTTATATTTAAATTTCAAATTTTAACGTTTGAGTTATCTTTAATATATTGTTTATATGTTTGCAATTTTGAGAAATTGGAAATCCATTTGTTTATACATTATTCAACTAGTTTTGAATGTTGTAATTTAATCTACTATGTAATGGGTCGTTTTAATCGATCATACCTCTTGTTCATGTTGTTAGTGAGTTTGAATAACTTTATTGTTCAAAGCCATAGCTGTTAGCCTGTTACCGTTTATTGTTCAAAGCCATAGCTGTTACGGTTCATTCAAAAAATTGTTGTTCCTAAGGCAAGCAGGTCTCTCTAGTGAACATGATGACATGCAATAACAAGAAGGGCAGGCATAACGGATCTGAGCAAGAAAATGCTAAAGATGTAAATGGGCCCTCTTCCACCATTGAAGATGATAAAGAATTGATCTTCAAGAACCTTAATGAAAAGTTTGTAAAGCAAATCGATGACTTGAGAGAAGAAACCACTATTTTGTCAAGAAATCTAATCTCACTGAAAAAATACCCTCCAAGATCTTGCTACCTTTATTAGTAGTAATTAGCAATTAATCTAGGTGATTTCATGGATTTAGAACACCAGAGGGCATATACTAGAATGCTAAGTAAATTCCCCATTTGGGTCTACGTCCCAACTATGTTGGTTAATGAGGGAATGCTTTGTGAAGCTACTCCTGACTCCTGGAGTCCTGAGTCCTCTGTATCTGTTGATCAATGATTCAGTATCAGTTCTTGGGCAACCCAGCTGGTTGTATAACGCCTACATCTAGTTGGCTTCTAAAGTAATAAAAACACAAAACCACATATTTACATGATGAAACTCATGAACAACTTTCAAAGTCGGTGGCCTCACCAAGAAGTTCAGGCTCAGCACCACCAAATTTAATGGCTTTTGCGGATATAGCGAGGCTACTCCCAAAATATATTTTTTAATCAGAAGTCATGGAGATGGAGGGTTTAATGGACACCATTCCCAAACCTTGGCTGGCAAATTGGCAATGTCATAAGAATCTAGTCTTTCTAACTATAAATTTTCATCATTTTATCACATCTCTTTAGTCCTCTTCATTCTACTCGGTATGCTTGGCTTCGACTTAGTGCAGTCTTCACACTTGTTACAGATGATTGTGGAACAGTGGATAGTTTGCACAATTTAAGATTGCGGAGTTAAGACCCACCTCACCCTCATCCTTAGGTGAGCGATTCTTCTATATTCTCTGAGTTCTCTTGTCTCGTTGTCTTGTTACTCACTTTATGGTATCCTTTTCGCTATCTATTGAAGTTGTAAAGAGTGCAATAAAGACCATCAATCAATTCTAAGGCTTATAACTTTTGTTCCCATCTCTTTTTAGGCATACTCGAACAACGACTGGGCTAAGGAGGTCCTTCAATCCTAAAGTGCTTCCTTGATAGGTATTTTTTGAGAGAAAGGACGCGATGCCTGATTTTATGGGAACTTGGAAGCCGGTGAAGGCACGCAATTTGGGGGCTAACAAAGTATGGATAGTATTCAGGTGAGTCGGCAACCACTTCAATGCTATAATCCACTCCATGCACTTATCTAATGTCTGCACTTATCTAATCACACCCCCAATTGATACTTCCGTCGAGTTCACAAATGGAATCGAAGAACATTTCCATCATGTCGATCTCTGATGAGAATAGAGGAAACTGTAATGGGCATTGGGCAGGATTCAGGAAAATAGAGGAGCGTGTAGGGTAAAAGTGGTGCAGAAGAAGCCCTGTGTGCAGTTGGCGTTCACACAAACACTGTAAATAAAACTATGCATCCAGACTTCCAGTACTGTCTCTCTGATGTTCTCGATTGTTTAGAATAAAACTATCTGGGGCAGTTAAACAATATATCTCTATACTCTAGTCTCTGATAAAGGTTCTATAAAAGTATAACACTGTACCAAGTGAGGGATATTACCACGGTGTTTTACAATAAAAAAAACTACTATAACAACAACCCGAATTTGAATTACCTGTGAATCGCTTTCCAAAATTATGCCTCCAAATGCAGTTGGGCCAACTTCAAACTCCTGAATCTGAGTCTCAGCTTCCAACTTCCAGCCTCCAGGTTTGTAGCAGACTATTACTAGAATGTAATGTTAATGTAAATTGTAAATTTGTAATTAATGGACAATAATCCAATGACATTGAAATTTGTAGTATGTATAATGTAGAATCTAGATGCTCATTGTAATAATAGAAAAATAAAAAAAGTAATGGAATTGGAAACATCATTGAATTAAATGAGCTTTTCTTTTTTTATGAAAAATCAATGCAACTTTCTAGAATAGAAAGAATACTAATTTAATATATTTTTTATTTATTAAGTCAAATTATGGTTGGAATTTGGAAAATATAGTTTTATATAAGATAAAAAATATTAATAATACTAGCAATATGATACTAGTTAAATAATGACGTTTTAGAAATTTTATTACCCTTCAAAAATATATTTAAATGATAAATTTACCCTTCACACTAGAGGGTTAATAAAAAATTTTAACCGTCAAATATGGTCAAAATGCCTCATGACAGTCATTTTGCCCGTCAAATTCCATCACTACAACCCTGTACATAATCTAGAAGTGAAAGGATGTACTCTTGTCGTCCGAAAACTCAAACAATGAAAAAGCACGTTAAGTCCTCAGCCATGTCCGGGCTGGCGGTTTTAGGGTTCGTTTGGAATTATTTTTCGCCCCGGCCCTCTCCCTTCCCGTGGCCCTACACTAAAGTTTTTAATTGGGATTCATTAGCACCACAACATTGGCTGTTATCAATCCGGAATCCCTTGATTCCCAAAATAGAAATCGGTCTTCGAGAGCGAGTATATCCTTCGATCTCTTACTCCTTTTTACGGTCAAACACATTATTTTTTTTTGATAATGGGAACCACAACTTTCAATCGCTCTCAAGTTAGATATACCACCAGTAACTTGTGACTCAATAAGGACAGAGATTTAGGGAAGCTCACTGAGGTGATTCTCTTTTTCAAAAATCACCTACTCTTTGAGTTTTGTCACAACGGACCAATAAGCAACCCTAAACACATTAATGTTCCTATCCTTATTACTGGAAGGAAGAACATGACATCATACATGTATCTAGACCATCCCATGCATCCATTTGTCTCCCTTCTCTGAGATACCAAAAACCCACCGTCAAAGATTAATGAAAAATGGTTTCCACTGAGAACATATTCAACCGATATACACAAGCGAATAGCTTATGGCGCTCATAGAGAAATTACTTATTTCAACTTTTCAAGTTCCCTCTGATCCAATGGTCTAATCTTCGGCAATAGCAACTTCAGAAATAGAAAGGAATTATTTTTAAAGCTATAGTTCCATGCATCTGTCCCAACTTTCTTCGACAAATATATAATGACTTAATTCAACCCCAGCACGGATGATCATATCGCGAATTTGGTCCCGAAAGTCTCCAGATCCAGTTGCATGTTACTATTTACGATCATATTACAAAGTGGCCAACATGAGTTAGTCAGCTCCAAAGATGGAAGAAGACGAGTGATTCAACCCTCTGCATATTGGACATCAAGTCTTACATGGGGAGCAGAAATCAAATGTAGGTAGCTATCAGCAAAAGCAATGAAAACTATCTGCCCACTTATCTGTGTAATTTCCCGCACTATATTTATTGATATGTATCCCTGTTACTAAGAAATCCCTAGATCATCCCTGGCAGGCGTCGCCCCATAGAACATACCCAGAAGGCAGTCATCCTGTACTGAAATGTACACTACACATAATGGGAACAATACGACTCGAGCAGGAGTAAATGCGCGACGTGCAAATTACTCCAAGTCTCCAATCCGAGAATCACAGTATTTGCACATCTCTCACGACATAAATAAAAATTAAGAATGTACGGGGACAACACGAAGTACATTTCGAATTAATTAAGTTGAGAGATGTTTGAATTAATTAAGTTGATAGCGTTTGATAATTGGTAGCTAAAGTATGAATAGCAACGAACAACAGCTTGCAGGGTCGCTGAACGACAACAAAACACGTAGGGCTGCATATTTAGATTTGGAGTGAGGACGCTTTCTGGTGAAGTAGTCATACAATAAACTCTTGATGTGCAATAAACTCAGTGGATATCAAGTCCATCGTACTTGCAAGGTTCTTTCTCGAGCAGGTGAGTTTCGTTGTGATAGCCAACATTTGTTTAATCTTCGGAGAAACCTATGAAGATTGATTCTCATTCTCATTCTGATTTTAAAACTAAAATGGTCGTTAGATTCCGAGTACTGACGGCGCTTTCTGGTGAAGTACAATAAACTCACTACTACTCCAGTGGATATCGAGTCCATCGTACTTGCAATGGTCTTCCTCGGGCAGGTGAGTTTCGTTGTGATAGCCAACATTGTTTAATCTTCGGAGAAACCCATGTAGACTGATTCTGAATTCTGATTTTAAAATTAAATCAGAATAAATCCGAAGGAGAGGCTGCCTTTGAGCTCTCTAGCTGCAAGTGAAGAGTAAAAAAAAGGGGGAGAGATCTACACTCATTGTGACGGCTTGTTATTTGTGTAAGACAAAGGTTGAGCCTCCCTTTATACCAGAAAGCCAAGAATTTAAAAAAGAATAGCCCATAAATTATCTGTATTTGGGTAGAAACCTGTGTTAAGGTTGTAGGAGAAAATCTATTATCGCCAGTTTGTTAAGTCTCTTGGGTTTTTAAGTTCTGGGTTATTTTTGTGGGTAATTGTATTTTAGTTTGCAGACCCATATAGGTTCTAGGTTGTCCTCACGAAGCGATTTTATTCACTATTTTTTGCAGTCAAGTGGTGCAGCTCGGGTAGGAGCTAGTGAAATTTAAAAAAAAGGGGAAACACAAGTTTCTGTTTCCTATAAAAGCTTTAGTTGAGATGGCTTCAAGCAGTGGTCTTGCTTGGCCACAAATTCCAGTCCTAACTGGAAAAAATTATGACCATTGGGCCATTAAAATGAGAACCTTGAAATGGATATGTAGAGCTAGCTGACCAGGGAGCTAAGTTGGCCTTGACAAATGCAGAAAGAGATCTGTTGAGGGAGAGTAGAAAAAAAGGATGCAAAGGCACTGGGAGGGGGGCGAATCAGTGTAGAAAAAAAGGATGCAAAGGCACTGAGAGGGGGGCGAATCAGTGTGAAGAAATTTACCCCTTTTTACTTCTATCAAAGTCAAGTAGAGTTCATCATTACATCATACTACTAAGTAGATCATTATTGCATCATTAGCATGTCTTCAACCAATCATGAACATATCATAATAAATCATAAGCATGTCATTAGCATAAACTCATAGTAAGAGACACATCACAAGAGATCACAAGAGTTGTATGGTACACTTGTTTTATATTTTGATATGGTGTACATGGAAGACTACAATCTTCACGATTAAATCAGCACCAACTGATACAAAGAGAACCACCTCTTAATCCAAGACCCAGGTTGGTTTTCTTAACTCCAACTGAGAATGAGTGAGGAGTCCAACCCTCAAATGCAAGACTCAACTTGCAAATAGAACCAATCTGTCATACAATCAACATGTCACTGCCCTGCTATCACTGTCAATCAACTATCATATCATGGCAATCTGATATGCCAAATCAACTATCACTATCATCACTTGTCATCTCATTCTGCTATAGGTGTCACTGTCATCAAGGTCATGTTACTGTCAAGCTGTCACTATCATCAAGCTGTTGTACGAATCTTTGACTGATGTACTATCAATCATTATCATATCAACTACTTTACAATGAATCACTCAAAGTGGCTTGATTCAGCGTGGGATAACTGGCACTCAAATTGCCCCACTTTTCCAGTGATTTGTTCCCTAGATCCGGTTATAAAAAACCAGTGAAATCGTAGTTCCACCCCATTTACTGTGGAACTATGCCATGGAACTGTGCCCCTCGCCGGAATACCGGGGCGATTTGAGTGCCAGTTATCACACGCCTCTTGATTCAAGCTTGTGACTTCACCAATGTTCTGCACTATATCCAACACAAGATTTTCCTACTGCTGTAGTAGAAAAGAGTCTTCCACTGGATGGTGTCTTTTCATAAGGAACATAGGTTTGTATGCCAAGTTGAATGTTGGTTGTGTATTGCTGCTCCTAAGTGTCTTCGACTGTCTCTTAAGAATACAGTGTAAATCTACACTTATACAAAATGTATCACCTGCAATAACAAATGACAACAACAACAAAACCTTTTCTTTGCATTATATTAGAGTTCACTGTTCTTTGTCTTCTATGTATCAGACGGATGGAACAAATCAAGATATTCTTTGTATCACCTTAGGGATGGCTTCTATCACTTGATCTATTGAACATACAAATTCAACAATTGTAGATCTGAGTATAAGCTTAAAGATAGCTTCTAAATATTGGCTTCCTCTTATGTAGTAGACCTCAAACTTCTTGATCTCCATGTCTTCTTCAGAACATATGTAACTTTATGCTTTCAACTGTTGTTTGAAGAGGGAGCTAAGATATATCTGCACTTCATGGAATACACTAGGGCTTCATACTGCAGCAGCAACTCGAATTTTGAGTTATATCAAAACATGATTCAAATTTTTCTTTTTGACTGTTTTGATGATGATCTCCTTGTATTACATCTACCCGAAGTTTAGAAAGTAAGGAAACTTCAAAGCTTGACTTCCAGTGTAATTTATGCTCCTCTTTTTGTATATTGCGGCTACCTCAGTGCACTTTTGTTGTATACCCGAATTTCATAGCTAGCTTGCTATTCAAATAAACATTTCACTGCTATAGTCATCGAAAATCAGAGATGTGTGCTATACTTCTATTGTGTCTACCTCAGTTCATTTTGTTCACCCGAAAATCAGAGATAGAACTTCCACAAATCACTTCATGTGAATGAGGCGTATGCTTGTATTTATACACATTTTTGTTTTAATTGACTGGCCCGACTTGTTGCAAATAACATATATATATACTGAGCCGACTTCTTTTTAACTGGGCCGATTTTTCATTATATTGCACCTTCCTTACTTCAAGGATTTTGGAATTAACCTTCATCACTTCCCCAATGCGTAAAGGTACCAAAGATTTTCTTTACTTTGATCACGTGATTTCAATGATTTCTTCATGCATCAAGGTCCAAGTCGATTCCTCCTTATTTCAATGATTTCTTCATGCATCAAGGTCCAAGTCAAAAGACCAAGACGAGATCATCAAGGGAATAATGACTTTTTCAAAGACATCATCATCATTATTATAGCAAGATGGCTTCAAAGACTTCAAGGACTTAAACATTATCATGTTCAAGGTCTCCATATCATGCAAAAACAAGTATATAATATCCAAGGGCTCCACTATATCTTCATCACCACAAGATTACCAAAAACCTCAAGGGTAAGGGTAATAACACCACATGACTCCAACAATTTTCTGGGCTATCAAATCATGCTTCAAATTCCAAGTGAGGGTTTTCTTTAATACATCAAAGGTTCCACATAAGCAAGATCTTCATCAAGCTTGTGGGATTCTACAAGGACTCCAACAAAGTAAAGGCTCCAAGATCCAAGCTTGTGGGCTTAAGGACCATCAAGCAAGAGCTTCATTACCTTTTGCAAACAAGCAACTTTCCATCATACCATCATGTGTGTGGGTTCCAAGACCCAATACTCCATGTGCAACCATGATCATCAAGTCATCAAGTAATAAGCATTTCCCCAAGTGATAGGGGCATCATGACCAAGGACTTCTTCAAGAAGCATCATGACATCGCTTCAAGCAATGCTTCATAAGACCTCATTAATGCAAGTGCTTCAAGGTTTCTTCAAGTTCATATCAAGAACAAGTGGGCTCCATAAACAATATAAGGGATTTAATGGGATTCTTTAAAGATAAGAGCAACACATATGGGATTCTTCAAATATAAGAGCAATGCATATGGGCTTCATCATCCATTAACATGCATGGTTAAATCAAACCATGACCAACATATGCAAATTCCAATCTCTGTCATATGCAAGGGTGTAAGGGAATCTCAAACTGTGGGGCTCCACCAAGTGTTCCAAAGAAAAAACCATCTGTGTATGGGATCCAAGGGCCAAGGTACCACATGTGAGGGTACTAGCATCATCCATACACGTGTAACCATCAATCTGATAACTGTGAAAGAAACCATCAAGCTGACCACTGTGTGTGCGGAGAAGAGGCTCCAACATGTGCAAGAGTTCCCACAAGAGACATAAATAGCATGTGTAAATTTCCATGATACAGTCCATACCTTTCCATCAAGTATGTCCACTGCAAGCGCCTTGGTGGCATCCATAGCCTCTGAGAGGCCACTGCAAGTCCCTTGTTGGCATCAATGACAACTCAATCAACAATATCCCCCTTTTTCATTGATGACAAAAACTCATGCTCCCCCTAAGATCATGCTCCCCTTTTCATATTCATCTCTCCTCATTTGGAATCAATGGCAAAGGGCAGTCACAAATTTGCATATCTCCTCATAAGGTCATGACTAATTGCTCCCCCTATAAACATGCATAATTGTCCATGTTCTATTTGGTTGTAACACGATCATGGGACCTATATTTATTCTTGAAAGAGCCATCAACTACTCTTTCCTACCCTTGAGTTCCTCCTCCAAACTACATGAACTCAAGGTGCTCCAATGTCTTTGAGGGACCTCAAAGTGGGCTTGCCACATGGAATCCATCTCCTCTGCAATGATCAATTTCTCCTATGTGCAACTGTTTAGTGACTTAGTCTTCTTCATCCACATTTGTTATTTGGCACTTGTCTTTTTAGCATTTATCCTTTCGGTATTATTTCTCTTCCATGGTTCATTGAATTTACTTGTTGAGCTATATGAGACACTTCTCATGGATTGTCTCCTTGAATTCCAGCAATCTTGAGCTTTGTGAACAAAACCATTGCAGCAATAACATCTCATTGTATGAGAATATGCAGCAATATGACCATCACGGTTGCATGTCCAATGTCTAATTTTGTTGTTGGGATTTGCAACTCTTTTTTGCTTAAGATCTACAATCCAAAGTTTTGTGACCAAAATCATTGCAAGAAAATAAATAACCATTAAAACCATTTTCATACTTGGATTCTTGGTTCCATCTTGATGATTTCTCTCTTCTGAATCTGCTTTGAGGAGTAGGACCAACTTCTTGATGTCTTCTTAATATTATGTTGTCTTTGTTGTCTTGTTTAGGTACATGAGGAGCATATTTTCTTTCACATTTTGAAAATGAAGGGCTTGCTTCAGGAGTCTTGGGAGTCCATGAACCATCTTAAGAATTCTCTGCTTCCTTGTTGTAACCAAGACCAAATTTGTCAAGTGGATATCTTTGACAACCCAAGATATTATCCAAGCTGAATGAACTATTGTTGAACTTGACATGAGCATTTTACTTTTCAACCTTCTTTCTAATATCAACCACTTCCATTTGTAAATTTTGGCATGACTTCTCTCTTTCATCCAACTAGTTTTTCAAGACCTCCTCTATCGTTTTGGATTCCTCCAGTTGTGTCTTTAAACTAATGTTAACTACTTTTGTCTCTTCAATCTCTCTTGAGTTTTCTTCCTATTCTTTTGCTTCACTGATCAATTCAATCTTTAGTCTTTCAATTTCATCTTCTTTACCTTCTAATTGATCCAGTAAACCTGTTTCTTTGTCTTTCAATCTCTCAAGAAGTTGTTTTAATACAATGATTTTCTGTTGGTGCTTATCTAATAGTTCAAAGGTTAACTCTTGAAACCTGATGAAGTCAAATTGGTTTAAATTGACAATGTTATTGTACTAATTAGCTCTGAGATCAATATTCAATATAGTATGTTGGATTTCCTTCTTAGCTTTCCACATGTCTTCATCATTATATGCAAGATCATGTTCAAGATCATCATATAGACAGCCACTACAATCATAAGAGTCCTTACCTATACTGGTGTCTGATTCTTTCTTTTCTTCTTGCTTCACATCTTCAGTAGGCTTGACTTTTGTATCCTACTTGACTTTCTCTATTTCTTCTCTTCTTCTTTGAAATTAACTTTCTAGCTTAAACCATAGGTCCTTGGTAGAAGTGTATTCCCCCACACTTTCTTTAATTGAACTTGGAAGACCATCCATGATGAATTTCAAGGAAGTTATGTTGTTCTTCTTTGCTTCTTTCTGTGAAGCAGAATTGGATTTCTTATTGGAAGGAGCGGATGGATTTATCAGAATCTCCCAAACACCAAACTTCTTCAGGTACCCTTTCATTTTGGATATCCATCCAAAGTTATATGTTTCATCAAAGAGAGGAACCTCATTATCAGAAGGCTTTGCTTTTACAACCATTATGTGTCACTGATCTCCTTCAAGCTAGTAAGGCTTGTGGTGAACACTTGCTCTTATACCAATTGTTGGACACAATGGTCACACTAAGAGGGTGCGTGAATCAGTGTGAAGGAAATTTACCCCTTTTTATTTCTATCAAAGTCAATTAGAGTTGATGCAAGTGGGAATGAAGAAAGCCAATCCAACCCGCTTCCCCGAGGAATATTTTGATTCTCTGAGATCGAACCACTAAACTTAGCTAAAAACCATCTAAGTCCTTCTCAATCACAGGCCTCACCTTCAAAATGGGCTTTCCGCAATGTTCTATCGGTTAGAATTGACTCTCCGTAACAGCCTTGCGGAAGCACCTTCTTTCTGCAATTGCAGGTGTCCTTTCGCAACAAGCCTTTCCGCAACGCGGATGCCTCCTTTCCGCAATTTTTGGATTGTGCATTGCAGATTGCGGGTGCGCTTTTTGTAATTTCTTGAAAAGGCTTCCACAAAAACCCTCCCGCAATGCGACTTCCACAACTCTCGTCATTAACTCCCGAGCTCCTTCCTTCTGCAGAACACTATATCAACTGTTGATCCCTTTCATATTTGAGCTCATCCGTTGATCTATGATCAATGCATAGCACTTCACATCAGCTTGTGAAACTGTTAACTCCTGCACACGTCCACTTTGCGGATCCTTTCCCCATCACCGATATTCCTTTTGGATTTGATCTTAGCTGTCCAACCTCTGCTAATTGAACCGACTGCAACTCTACGATTTTTTCATTGATTGATTAGGGAATCGATCAATCCAGCTTGACCTTCGTCTGGATCAAAGTCTTCTTATGATCTTCACCTCTTGTAATGGAGACAACTATATATACACTCAATTCTCTTCATCAAATTCATGCTATAACAACATAATATAAGGGGTTCACTAGAACCAAGGCCATCAACGTATCTTCTCGTGTTTTCTTCTCTAAATCGATTCCAAATCAATTCTTCCAAAGGGATTACTGTGTTCCCTTTAGAATGGGGATTTCATACTCATAAATTATGCACAGTTCTCTTCCCCTTAATGGAATCAACTATTCTGTTCTTCCACCAGCAATCCAATCAACTATAGGTTGCTTTGTCATCAGGGTTACACAGTCAAACACGAATTTACTAGTAAAACAATATTCAACACAGATTTAGCATTCACAAGATGCATACATAATACACAGAGATGACGAATCTGCTCTTCCTTCAATAAAATGAACTGTACATACATAATGAACCCTGACTTCACATCAGAGAGTTCTACTCAGCTATCATGGATGATATCTGCTATGCTTTTCCATCTCCCCCTGTCTCTTCCCGTAGACTTACAAAATATCTCTCGCCCCTAAACTGAGCTGCTAGCTCATTGAAATTAACTCCCATTATTTTGCAACCGTTTTTAAAATTAGAAGCCTCGAACCTATCCTATCTAATGACTCATCAAACAGACTTGCTACATCTCTATAACCTACTTGAGTCACTCCTTTTCTTAAGGAATTAGTTGTCATGACTCATACTGTAGTGACACTTATCCTCACATAGAATCTTCTAAAACTATGCTCACTAATTAAGCGAAATTTACAATATTTTTACAATAAACTCCTCCTTGGCTAGTTTCATGACCTTACGGTATAAGTTACATTTCAAATTGTCTTAGTGAGTAGATGCTCCTGCATCAAAATCCCAAGGTAGAAATTATTCATGAACTCCTATTCATGTTTCTTTAATATTCATTTGCTTAGATCCAAACCTTACGTTGTAGTTTTCCACTACCTTTTCCATCATCACACCTCAGTGTTGGTATAAATTTACCAGGCTTCCACACTTTGTTCTGCAATCTTCCTTTAAACTTACTTTCAACATCTTCTTGAGTCAGTGAACTCAAACAATTCACCTCCTTTTTCTCCTATGTATTGCACTTTCTCTTGGAATGTATCTGCATAGCTCTCCACAACTCATCAATTCCTCTATCCAACCCGACACATTCGCCTTTAAGCTGCTGATTGATTTCTTCTATCACCCTTACATCCTTAATGTCCTTGAAGACATCTCCCTCTGCAATGTTCATTTGTTGTTCCTGAACTTCAATTTTACTTCCAAGAAGTAACTTCAACTTTTTGACTGCAACATCATATTCACTCTTTCTTTCCTCTATACCAGCAAACACATTATGAGTTTGAAAACTAGTATCTACTCTCGTCTCAACAAAAAATTGAGACATTTTTCTATCACTAACTGCTATCTTACTTCCATACTCAGGCTTCTTCAGCAAATACTTAAGCAACTCAAATTCCCTTTGACATATTTCAAATTCTCCATCATAGTGTCAATCATAGCTTTATGCTTCCATTCTAACTTCATCTCCTATCTCAACAATACTATGTTGTTGGATATATGCTACCTTCTCTGCATCATTTTTCCCACTATCCCTCAAGACAGTCTTCTACTCAACAGTCCCATACCATAGCAACATAACTCCATCTTCATTATGGGACATCAGAGCCCCATTTTTCTCCATTTCAGCTTGATCCTCAAAATCAATTTCCTGTTTCAAATTCACTACATACTACCATGTTTCGGCATATTGATTTTCATTAGCTTTGTTCAAACAATCAAGCACAAAGGCTTTGCCCAGTTTTCTCTGTATGCCAACATTCTTGGAAATTCCTTTTTCACATTTTTCATCCAAGACAATTTCTTCCTTTTCATTCAAATTTGATTTTACAGCTTGAATACACATCTCTTGTTCCTCTAATATCTTCTCTAAAATGCTTAACTCATGGCACAAGTCTTCCATCCCACTTGGAATTTCTCCCAAGAATTCCACACAGTCTTCACTATCTTCACTCTTTGCAACAACTATCATCAGTTGTCCCTTATCCTAACTATATTCAAGATTAACAGTCCTTAGTGACTGTCCGGTACTTGCAAAATCCTCCATAGTAGTGTTCAACAACTACTCTTTTTCTTCCTTCACAAGATTTTGTGAACCTCCTTTCATCTCTTGAAAAACCAGAATTTTGCTTTTCTTTTCTTCTGTGATAACAAGAGATAGTTTTCCTTCTTCAGCATATCCTGCATTCACACGCAAAATATTAGTTTTAAAACCATGAGACCCTAAGGTCTCTTTTTATGACTTCATCACCACTTCTTCTTGCTGACCCTCATTGCCAGAACACATCATCAAATGCTCTTTGAGTTTTACATCAACTTCATCAGTATTCTTAAGAAAACTCCCTGTTCCATGTTCACATGAATGAATTTCTTCCTTCTTTGTCAATCTTTGCTCAAGCTCAACTTTCTTGAGTTCTTCATTCTTCCACCAAGCCATTGACGGTTTTCTTTGCTTCTGCTGCAAAGCATGCCATTGTATTTTCTTCTTTCTCATTATCCATCCAAAATACTGATCTTCATTACTCTCTTGAATCATCCTTTCTATCTTACTGAATCTTTCCTTGATCTCAATAAATTCTTTGTCAAACTTCTTTTGACTTTCCCTCTGGATGCCATTCGACTGAACATCTTCCTTCACTTGACTGTAATTCTTCTTTGGATTCTTGAAATGACTATGGACAGTCATCTTCTTTTCTGATTCCATGACAATTCCAGATGACTATCTTTCACCTCTCATGTCTGAGCAACCTGCATGACCATAATTAGTCATTTTCTCCTCTGCTTGTATGACAGTTTCAAATGAATTTATTCCATATTCTAAGTTTGTACAACCTGGAAACACACACCAATCATCAGTTTCAAAATCATAAGGCCCCATAGTCCCTTTTGCTGTCTCAGACATTAGCTCTCTCAACTGACTTTCAACCTCCCAAGGATTCATGAAATCATTAACTATTCCCATGTCTTCATCCTCATCACTATTCTCTCCAAGAACAGATCCTTGTTCATATTCACATAAATAAACCTCTTCCTCAAAACACATCTTATGATGCAATTCAACTTTTCTAAGTTCTTCCTTTAACTGAACACTTACCTTGTGTCTCAGTCTACTCTGCAACAAACTCCACTTGACTCTTTTCTTCTGAATAATCCAACCATATCTCTAGTCTTCCATATTCCTTTGTACAAATTATCTCATTACCTCCAGTTGTACTTTCATCTCAGCTAATTCTCTATCAATTTCATCCCCATTGGATCTTTTATGGCCTCTCTTTGAACCTTTACTATGACCATCAGTAGTCATATCATTATTTTCTTCGTGAGCTCTTTCTTGCCCACTATGAGATGCAAACAACCCATCCTCACAAGTTAACTCTATCAACCTTTCTTCAGATACCACACTAAACTTTTCCCTGCTTAGTATTCTACTGCTGCCACTGCTAATTTCCTTCTCCAGGTTGTAACTTTTCTTTGAACCCTTAAGATAACCATCAAAGGTCATCTCTTCTTCTTTCCTCTGTGGAATCATCTTGGTCCACTTGTGAACTGCAACAAGCCTCTTCTCTCTCTGTAACAAGGATACTACTTGTCACCAGCACCAAGTCATCTTCTTGGTAACTCTTCTTCTTATTAGTTCTCGCATGAAACCTCTTCTTGAGCACTCTTGCTCTTCAACTTTCAAACTTGTTAGGCTATTGCTTTCCAAATACTCACCATTCTTGGAGAACTATAGTCGTCCTCCCTTCCCCAGCAATACTCTCTGTTGTTTGGGTTCAATCACAAACCTTCTTCCACTTATGATTTATCCACTAGGATTTCCTTATGCCCTCTGCTCTCAATCACTCATTTACTCTTGTCACTACCTCAACCAGTTAATCTCGTTACCACATAATTGATAAATACAAACCCTTACCTCTTTGGCCAAATTATTTTTCAACACATGCCACTATTGCAACTTTTATCTTCACGGTTCTCTCCAACAAGAACACTCTCTTGAAATTTATTCCCTCAACACACTCGGTCCTACCTCTCTCCCCAGGTAGAAAATATTCTAAGAACACCTCAAAGTTCTTGCTCAATCACAAGCTAACTCTACGATCAATATTTCATCATATAAGCATATTCAATAACTTAGAAAAAACACATTACCTCAATCAATCTCCTCAACTTTGTAATGCTATAATTCTGAATCCTTGCTCCTCTAAACTTCTTGGGAATTTTTGTGAACTACAATCTCAGCCTCTACAGTGATCAAGTCTCTTTCACCTTGCCACTAATACCTCACCAAATTCCCTCATGATCTTGGTCTCTTGGCATCTACTGGTTCTTTTCCCCTCAGAACCTCGAGTATAGAATACCCCTTAATCAAGCTTTCCTTCTTGCATTCACCTTCACTCACTTCCTCAACAGAGGAAGTTCTTGTCACTTCATTGCAGTTTCAGTCTGTAATCTTCTTCAGCTACTGCTGTACTATTCTTCCACTTATCCAGAACCTAGCAGTCCTAGACCTTCTCACTCTGTTCAGTCTGGTCACCTGAACAATCAACCATATGTCCACCAATTTCTCACACAAATATCTCTTCGTTCTTTCAAAGGAACTCCGCTACCACCACTATATCTCTTTTCACTCTACACTCTTCACACAAGGGTCTTCTTGGCTTTCCAAAACCACTTCTACAGATTTCCTATCTGTCTGCAACCGAATGGTTGACTTCTCCACAGAATGAGCAACGTTGCTCTGATACCAAAAATGATGCAGGTGAGAATGACAAAATCCAATCCAACCCACTTCCCCCAGGAATGTTGTGACTCTCTGAAATCGAACAACTAAACTTAGCTAAAAACCATCTAAGTCCTTCTCAATCGCAGGCCTCACCTTCAAAATGGGATTTCCGCAACTTTCTATCGGTCAGAATTGACTCTCCACAACAACCTTGCGGAAGCGCCTTCTTTCTGCAATTGCGGGCATCCTTTCGCAACGGTCTTTCCGCAATGTTCCCTTCCGCAACGAGCCTTTCCACAACACGGACGTCTCTTTTCCACAATTTGCAGATTGAGGATTGTGAGTGCGCTTTTCGTAATTTATTGAAAAGGATTCCGCAAAAACCCTCCCACAATGCGACTTCTGAAACTCTTGCAATTAACTCCTGAGCTCCTTCCTTCTGCGGAACAATGTATCAACCGTCGATCCCTTGTGGCTTTGATCTCATCCTTTGATCTATGATCAATGCAAAACACTTCACATCATCTTACGGAACTATTAACTCCCGCGCATGTCCACTTTGCAGATCCTTTCCCCGTCGTCGATCTTCCTTTTGGATTTGATCTGAGCTATCCAACCTCTGCTAATTGAACCAACTGCAACTCTATGATTTTTCGTTGATTGATTAGGGAATCGATCAATCCAACTTGACCTTCGTCCAAATCAAAGTCTTCTTATGATCTTCACCTCTTGTAATGGAGACAAAAATATATACCCTCGATTCTCTTCATCAAATTCATGCTATAACAACATAATATAAGGGGTTCACTGGAACCAAGGCCATCAACACATCTTCCAATTTTTTCTTCTCTAAATCGATTCTTCCAAAGGGATTTTACTTTGTTCCCTTTAGAATGGGGATTTCATACTCATAAATTATGCCTAGTTTTCTTCCCCTTAATGGAATCAACTATTTCGTTCTTCCACCAGCAATCTAATCAACTATAGATTGCTCTGTCATCAAGGTTACACAGTCAAACACGAATTTACTAGTAAACCAATATCCATCATAGATTTAGCATTCACAAGATGCATAAATAATACACAGAGATGAAAAATCTGCTCTTCCTTCAATAAAATGAACTGTACATACATAATGAACCTTGACTTCACATCAGAGAGTTCTACTCAGCTATCATGGCTGATCTCTGCTCTTCTTTTCCATCTCCCCCCTATCTCTTCTCACAGGCTTACAAAATATCTCTCACCCCCAAACTGAGCTTCCAGCTCATTGAAACTAACTCCCATTATCTTGCAACCGTTTTTAAAATTAGAAGCCTCGAACCTATCCTATATAATGACTCATCAAACAGACTTGCTACATATCTATCACCTACTCGAGTCACTCATTTTCTTAAGGAATCAGTGATCATGACTCATACTGTAATGACACCTATCCTCATATAGAATCTTCTAAAACTATGCTCACTAATTAAGAGAAATCTACAATATTTTTACAATGAACCCCTCCTTGGCTAGTGTCATGACCTTAAGGTCTAACTTACATTTCAAATTTCCTTAGTGAATAGATGCTCTTGCATCAAGAGTTCATCATTACATCATACTACTAAGTAGATTATTATTGCACCATTAGCATGTCCTCGACCAATCATCAACATAGCATAATAAATCATAAGCATGTCATTAGCATAAACTCATTGTTGGCGAGATAACCTCGTTCTTTAAATTTCTTGTAATGACCCAGGTTCTGTGCAGTTGTGGTCCAACAAAACCCTTCTTCACCGACCCTTTCGGAAATAGTTCATGAGCAGACTGAGGTCTCACCTGAGGCGAAGTTTATGGGGGATTACAAAATCAGGTTTCTGTAATCAGGTGATGCGCGGTTTAACAGACTGGGGGATTGCACGAAGTTTCACCTACTTCACAACTATTACTTATACTAAAGCGCACATTGGGACTGCGCACTTCAAAATGACCACTTAAACAATAGGACAACGCAACTCCAGACTATGCTACTTCTTAACAATCACACACCTTACAGGATTCGTTGACTTGGTGTAATTATGCATTAAACATATGGGATTGTGCACTTCACAAACTCATACAATACGGTGAAATACAACGCAACAACATGCTTTCAATAATGCGCTTTTGGGGAATCACACTTAACACAGACTTCACTAACTTAGTGTTTACCAAAATAACTCATGCATTCATCATATTTAGAATTACTTGCATTCGACATTCAAGCATATATGTTCGACACTTAACATATCATTCTCATCACTCGTTCATATGGAAAATACATCTCAAAGTGAAGATACATATAACCACAAGCATGAAATTAACAATAAACAAAGCAACCACACAGATTCAATCACACAACATGGTATTTACATGGTTCACCCCCCAGATTGGAGCTATGTCCACGAGAAATGTTGATTATATTAATGGGAAGGGTTCAATAGTTCCATTCTATGCACTCAGCTGTAGACTCTTTTCTCTATAATAGGTCTCTACGCATGCAGCTGCAGAGCCTCTTTCTCTCTTCAGTGGGTCTCTGCGCACATGGCTGCAGACTCTTCTCTCTACAATAGGTCTTTGCGCACGTAGCTGCAGAGCCTCTTTCTCTCTTTAGTGGGTCTCTGCACACACAGCTGCTGAGCCTCTTTACAATACTTAGTCTTTCAAAGATCAAAACAATACTATGAGAGATCCCCAAAATCATCCAACCCTTCCCTTACAAAGTTGTTCCTTTTATATATCGTTCCCGCAGGTCACGTCTTTACAATGAATATGGGCCCAAAACCCTAGAGTACCAAAACTGGTGCAGTTACCCGCCAACCCGGCCTGTCGTAGTCGACAGCTGCTCCATTCGCCTCTGGCCGCTTTGCTGGGCCACTCCTGCCTCTTACGCCCTTCTGATAGCCACACTCCTCATGAAATGGTTCTAATTGCATAGTGGCATGTCACTTTCCTCCCCTCTGGATTTCTTGTCACTGTCGACCGGTGGCTTTGCTTCTAACCATTTCCGCCACTCTAACTACCAGGTCTCTTTCATCTGCTTCCACATTGCTCCTTACCTAATTCTCGGGAATCATGGAGTCACTTACCCAAAATAGGTTTCTTTCATTTGCTCGACCTTTACTTATATTCTTTTCCCAAAATTACCTACTGCGCTGTAACTGTGCATCAGCAAAAATGCGTTGTGCTCAGACTTCGCACTCCCCACTTCGCCATTTCCAAAACTGTGCTTCATCAAAATTGTGCCAACTTGGGCCATGCCCAATAAGCCCCTGCCACTTACTCGTGGATCGTCTCTAATCCACTTGTCTCTTGCTCCTTGTCCTCTGGAGGGTTCAATTTTTCAATGAAGCCCTGAAGAGTTGCGCTGAGCTTCGCAACTGCTTCCTTTGGTTCTTGCTCGAAGTCCTTAACAGTGTGAAGAACCTACAACAATTAATTAATGAAAATACGAGATAGCAGAAATAACAGAACTCAGAATCACTTTTATTGATCGTAGGCCACTTCGAGGGGGCAACCTCCTTTGAGCAAGCTCAATACAAATAACTTCATCGTACCTTTATTGGTCTCAACACAAACTTATATACTAAGTCTAGGTGCCAATAACATGTGTCAATACAAACCATGGGCCAATACAAACTGTGGATCAACAATTACTATGGGACGACTTACAAAGCATATGCGTCCAACAACAATAAGACAAACTATAGATAAACAAATACTATGGGACGAATTACAAAGCATATGCGTCCAACAACAATATACTAAAAAATTAAATAGAAGGGTTGACATGGGTTCCTAACATCCCCTCTCCCTTAGAAAAATCTTTGTCCTCAAAGCTTTAGATGTGGAAATTGATGCAGAATCTAAAGGAGTGGTTCCCCTATAGCATCCTCAGGTTGCATTCCGGGGCCACTGACGCCTTTTGTGTTTCAGGGGAGGTTGCTTGGAAGGCTGTACATGAAGAAGAACCATATCAGTTGCGTGAAAAGTGCACTTAGAACAGTGCTGATCGGCTTGTTGTTTTAGTCGAATTCTTGCCATGTGAAGATTGTCCTGCAGAATGAGAAGAATCTGATCGCGGTTTCGAAGAACCAAGTCAAATGCCTGAAATAGGGAGCTGCTGAGGGTGTATGGAAGAAGAAATGGCGGTGTCTGTCCATAGACTACTTCATATGGTTCCCTTTTAAATGTGGTATTGTACCACTGGAGCACTTCTAGGAAATCCATAGAAATAGTTGTCCAAATCTATGTAAGGATGGGCAAGGGTTCGAGCAATCCCGAAAGGAGTGTCGTTTCACCCTTGTTGACCTGGAAAGTATCAGAGTCAGTCACCATCTATTGAATTGTCATTTTTAGTCCCTGCCAAAAGAAGTTACATTGTTCTAGGTCATACATTTTGAGGAACCCAGAGTGCCCTGCTGATGAAGAAGCATGGAGTTCATAGAAGAGATAGCCCTGTTGAACATATTGCAACCAATTTGGAACAAGCAGAGAAATAGCTGTAGGAGAAAATGGGTCATCAAATGTGCGAGAAAGAGCATCTGCCACCATATTGTCCTTACCCTTCTTGTAAGTGATCACATAGGCATAACCCATGAGTTGGATAACCCATTTCAAGTGTGCTGGGGAGGAGACCCATTGTTCCAGGAAATTTTCCAGACTCTGGAGATCAGTCTTGATGCAGAAATAATTCCCTAATAGGTATGGCTGACACTTCTGGACTGCATGCAAAATAGCCAGCATTTCCTGCTAAGATGTATATGCGACTAAATTATTACTGGAAAGGTCTCTTGAAGTCGACAAGCCCACTGGTTCAGCAAAGACACCTGCATATCTATCCAAGGAAGTAGGGGAGACCGTTGATGGGTGCATCTGAATGGAATGGAGTTGAGCGATGACACCATGTGAATTCTTCTTAAGGATATTTTCCAAGCGATGTGAACTGATGATGTAGAGAGACCCTTGTTGTAAGCCCTTAAATTTGTGTTGTTTCCCATTGACTAAACACTGCATCCAAAGTTCAGCAAAATCCCATAATATGGGGCCAAGTGTGCGTAACCATTGAACGACTAAAACCACATCACATCCACCTAGGGACAAGGAAAACATGTCAGAGCGCAGGTTATAATCTTCCAGAGAGATACACACATTGTGACACTTCCCCTTGCAAGGTAAGGTGCCCCCATTGGCAACCATGACTTCAAAGTTGGAGCAAGGATGGACAAAACAATCATCCTGTTTGGCGATCCGAGGGTCAATGAAGTTATGAGTGCTACCAGAATCAATGAGTATTGTAAGAGGAAGCTTCTTGAAGTAACCCCTGACCCGCATTGTTTGGGGGGTGGTGATGTCGGATACAGCATGGAGAGATATCTCTAGTTGTTCATCCTAAGATGGGGGGTCAATGGGCGGCTCGTGAATGTCGACCTGATCATCCATTGTATCTGGAGCTTCTTCAGCAATTTTAGAGGTAGACAGAGAATCCATATCCAAGAGCTAGAGATTTTGTTGAACACATCTATGTCTCCGAATGAATTTCTCATCACAATTGTAACAAGCCCTTTTTCTCTGCGTGCCTACATCTCTGTTTCAGACAAATGCTTGATAGGAGTTGGTCGAGGAGATGGCGGGATGGGAGGTCGTTGAGAACCCATATTTCGGAAGGGAACAAAAGTGGGTTTGGAGCGTTGTTGGGCTACCATCTTGTCTTCTTCCAACTTAGCCAACCCTAGGACTTCCATCATTGTGTTGGGACAGAACATTTTAACCTCCGACCGGATTTCATCCTTAAGACCATTGATAAAACAACTCCTGTAGAATTCATCAAACAATCCTTCTGTGTGATTGGCTAGTTTCTCAAATTCTGTCTGATATTCTCTCACAGTGCCAATTTGACGAAGTTTAGTGAGTGCTCCGGTGAAGTCATCAAAAGCACTAGGACCAGATAGTTGCAAAAGGAGTTGGTAAAAATATGTCCATTTTGGCTCGTCATGAGCCTTGATATACCAACGGTACCATTGAAGGGCTTCCTGTTCCAAATGAAAGGATGCTAGTGGAACTTTTTAGACATCAAAAGTATTATGCAGACTAAAATATTGTTCTGCACGATAGATCCATCAAGTCAGATCAATACCATTGAAGCGAGGAAATTTAAGCTTCAAACCACGAAAATTGCTGGAAGAAGAGAACCCATCGGCTGCAGAAGATTCTTGCTGTCGGTTATTGTTCATGGCTGAATGCTGAAGATGGAGGCTGAGAAATATTTCAACCAAATCTTGGAGTTTGGTTTGGATGGCTGCAAGTGCTTCCTCCATGGTTTTTGCTCCTACGCAAGTGACAACCATAACCATGAGTTTTTTTTTTTGTGGGGGGGAATGGATAGAAAAACACAAACAAAAGCTTATTTAGTAAAGGGAAATTTGGATTTGGGAAAAACTCGGATGGGTAATTGGGGTTTGACTAGGTTATGGACACTTTCTGATGGACAGGGAAGCAAAAAATGAGGATCTCAGAAGCGAGGTGAAAGAATGAGAAAATTTGTCAAATAGGGACAAAGAAGTAGAAATAGGGAATGAACACGGTGGCGAAATTTGGATGGGAGTGGGTGAAAATTGAAGTTATGGCAAACCCTAAAAATAGACAAATGTGAGATTTCTGGCTTTGGGAAGTAGAATTTGGGATAGAGTCCTTAGGAATGAAATATGCAGAATGGGATCGCAGGGGTGTCAGGGAAGTTTCAAGGGAAACAGAGTTAAAACAAGGGAGATATGGTGAAAAATGGGATTTTTTTTCTTCTAGAAATGGATCTACAACGGCGCAGAAGGGATCAGAACGATTGGATCTGAAACAACGTGGAAGGGATCAGAACGATTGGATCTGAAACAACGTGGAAGGGATCAGAACAATTGGATCTGAAATAGCGCGGAAGGGATCGGCAACAGATGGATCTGAAACGGCGCCGAATGGATAAAAAATGGTTGGATCTGAAATGGCTTTCAGAATAGATCTGAAACGGCTGGATCTGAAATGGCTTGGACTGGATATGAAATGGCGCATAAGTGATCAGCAACAGTTCAGCTGAAAATAGATATGGGCCCCAGGTATGTTCGGCTTCCTAATAGTTCAAGGGTTTCACTCGGCCACCAATGTTGTTTGACGGCTTGCGTATTGGGGCAGTACCCCTCACTCCATGGCTCGAGTAAAACTGATAACCGCTTTGCCACAAACGACAACTCTTGGTTTACCTCATGGGTGGGAACTAGTCAATTAGGTAGGGGTCGTTGCCCTTTTCGCTAGCAGGTCCTGTCAATGGTCCAGCTACTTTGGGGTTGTAACATCCTAAAAATTTGTAAAATTTTGATAATACCAATAAATATGGTATTAATTATGTGGAAGTAATTATCTATTTGTTTTATTTAGCATTACTAAAACATCTTACTGTTGTTTAACAAAAGTTTGTTAATATTTCTATTTTACAATTGACTATTTCAATTGTACTTAACTAATCATGTTTTCTTCTGATAATGAAGGGGTCTTTTGACACCCGGGGCTTACTTAGCTGCAATGCTAAAGTCATTTATCTTGACGTAGGTTCACAGGTAAGAGTAAATTCCAGTCATTGAAGTTATTTTGTGATCTACCAACAATTAAAATAACAGCTGTATTTTTAATTGAAGATTATTCAGGCGAGATCTCTATTTTTAATGTTCCTTCTGTAGGAAGGTAAAATGACCTATTTCCATGTCTATCATAAGTTACTATAAGTGTCGGAACTGTAAAAAGTAGCAGCAAAATGAACATACAGTATCATAAACTTGAATGTTACCAATTACACAAGAGTTAGTATAAAACTCTACATTCAAGGTATGTCCTAATATACTTTTATCCATGAGTTGTTACAACTATAATGATAATAATTTTATACAGTCCAATTGTCGTTTGTGAGTCAAAAGGAAAAAATATGACGATACAATTCTAATGTCATATGAACATTTGCCATATTATAAGCACATAGTGATAACACCTAAGCTATGTAGTCAACCTAAGTTAGATCATCCTATAAATTAGCCAATAATACTAATATTGCAATTGTATCCAAAGGATATAGAAATTATAGTGATGTATAGTGTACAATTTCAGTATTTAAATGTTTTGAATATCAACATTATAATCAACTAGGTGCATGGCATTCTAAACTCTATTCTATGAATCCAAAAGAACTATTATTAGTATTGGTCTAGAGTTAGGTTCATGAACCAAAAACATGTCTATGTAAAATGACCTATCCTATGACTCTAGCATAAGACATTTTTACTATACCTATCAAAATTGCTATAATCATTAATTTGATCCAAGATCACAACCATATACTATTCATTAACATTCTAACTATACTTAAAGAATAAAATGCAATAATAATCAAATGTATAGCGTAGGATTGCGAGGTTATATCATTCTATTCATATATACAAATTCAAAACATTAATTCGATGGTATCCAAAACATTGTTACAATAATCGACATGTATCAAAATAATTCTAATGTTAACAAGGTTTGAATGAGGATGCTTTGTAATAACTATGGTACTATGCAAACAAATGGAGTTCCAACACATATGCTAAGGTTATGTAATCATCGATGGAATGTACAAGTTGACGATCATTTTAGCTTTAATGGAATTAACTGAGTTTTAAAGTGAGTGGCTCGGTGTCATCCTAGCTGGCTCAGGGCACGTGATCATCACTTGGGTAATGTGCTTTTGCACAAGTGGAGAGAGTTAACTCCTTCCTTGCCAAAACCCTAGTATTCATTGTTGTTCTTCATGTTTTTGGGTGTGAGGCCGATAGACCGTGAAATCTAAGGGTTTGAGGAGTTTGCTTGGGGTTTGGAACCCACGGTCTGTGTTTTATTTTAATGGTGAAAATCGAACTTGGAAGTGATAGTTTGGTAATCACTATTCAGGTTTTTCGTTGTATCCTCAGGATTGGGAATGTTGTTTTAGTGTTGATGAAGTTGTAACCTCTGCATTGTAAAATAATGGTGTTTTTCCAAACTTTGTGAAATATAGCTGCGAAGTAGGGTTCAGGATATTCATTGTGTTTCCCCAGGCTTGGAACTCACGACTTCAATGCAGTCCATAAGAAAAATGATTATCAGTCTTTGCAAGGGTTTCAAACTTCGGTTTTAAACAGCGATTCTAGTCTGCATCTCTATTGAAAACTGAAGGTGAGACTTTGATGTAATCCTTCAAGGTTAACTTGTATGTTTTAATTTTCCAACAATACATTCACTAACAACATTTTCCATAAATATAAATGCAGGGTCTAAGATGGATTTACAGCCTTGCTCGTTGTGGATGAAGGATGCCGAGGAATCCATTGTCCTGGTAAGTCTCGGGTTCATCTACAACCCTGGACTTGTCGGAAGTTGACATGTTATGCTTCAGTAACTAGGTTAAATCGTAGATAGTGATGTATGGTTCTTGTGAAGCCAAGGCTATAAGCCTGTGTGGTAAAAGTTTGTGTTAAGCAATGGCCACTTTGTCATCGTACAATGTGCAAGTTTTGTGTTAATGGTTTGAAAGTCATAACCATAATGTTGGTTAATACAAACGCTATGTTGTCTTATATAAAAAGTATTGTTGTTATTATGGCTACTGATTTCGATGCTTAGTCCGTTAAAAGATGCATTCATAAGTTTTTAGCATAGGTTTAAATTTGACAAGTAAGATAACTAGAATGTTTGACCTTCGTTTTAGATTAGGGTTTGAACAAGTGTCTGTGTAATGTTGAAGAAGGGTTGAGAACCAAATACTCAGCTATTCTTGTAGCTAAAGTTTTTAAATGGCAAGTTTTCGTTCTATGTTGAAATGAGTCTCGGCAGGGTTGGCTAGAACCCTAGCCACGATTCAATACTGAAATGCAGCTTGTAAATCGGCTTGTGTGATTTCTATGTGTAGATTTTAAAATAGTTGCAAAAGAAAAGTCAAGAGTCTAATCTTAGGTTTTCTTTTAAAAATGAAAAAGGAAACGCATCTAAGTATACAAGAAGCATATCTAGGGTTTGATGTTTTTTTAGAGAAAGTATCTAAATTAAAAGATGGAAATCAAATATGAAATTTAAGTATTTACTTATCAATCGTAAGTAACACCTTATAGAGAGAATATTTTGCAGCTGCTAAAATTCTTTAAAAATAAAGTGCTTGAAAACATTAAATTTATAATGTTAAAAAGCATAATGTTGTTATTTGTAATAGATGGAGTCAAAAAAGAAAATTATATTTACATGTTGTGTGATGCTAATTTATTTAAATGTAACTATTATAATTTCCTAGATAATTGATGAAATATTAGCAAATGATAAGTGCTTACTCTATAATTTTTTCTATGCAGAGAGAAGTATTTTACTTCGATGCAATAATTTCAAAGTTGGTTTTTGATAAAGAACTATTCTGTATTTTGAAATTTTACATAAACTGTTAAAAATGCAGAATGTAAATGATATTTCATTGTATAAAAATTATTCATTCTAAATGGAATTCTACCTATTTATTATCTACTCTAAACCACTCTTCTATGGGCTAGAGTACGGTGTAGAAACCAACATGTAGAAAAACACAGAGAAGAATTTTATTCTATCATTTTATCATTCCATCATTATAATACAAAAAAAAAATTTAATGTAAACAAGATTAACAGAAATAAAGAATAGAACCTGAACCAGTAGACAAGTGGACAAACACCCAAGGGAGCCTATTCCACCCAACCAACTCCTGAAAGCAGACAAATATCTTGCCTTAGGACCCCCGAGCCTGTTAACTGAACCACCAGGAAGAAGAAACTTCAGAAGCTTAGGCAATCCCTTGCAGCAGCAAGATAGTTCTCCAGTATTAAAGACTTAGCAATCAAAGAGACCTGCACTAGCACCTTTGGTTTTCCTCCTCGGAATAATTTAGCAGACTTACAGTGCACTCACATAGCCTCCTTATTCGAATCTCTCAGTCATCACCTGATGAAACTGAGGAAATACTTCTGCAGAAAGTAAAGTAGGCTTCCTTCCCCAATTCGAATTGCCTTCCTTTGGATGCCTAGGTCTTTTTAGTGATTAAATGGTCATTAAATGAGCTTCCTGCTCACCTCCCCCACCTGGGGAGTAATGCCACAATTTTAGGGGTTGTTGTCCCATAACCAACAGCTAGTGGTGAGATGCAATGCTGCCACCTGTGCCATGCCTTCTAACAGCTTCCATTCCTCCTAGTGGGTCAGTGAACACTCATTTAACAATTCCCCTTTGGTGTTTGTCTCCTATTTATATTTATTAAATAATCAAAATATGTAATTACAGTCATCCTTGACCAATTTTGGTCATAATTACAAAACTTTGTAATAAAATTTAACATAAAGTATTTTTGCAAAATAAAATAATAGTCTCAAAATTTGGGTAGGTGACAGGGGTTCCTATGGTACTCCTCACAATGAGTTTTAGGGCTTATGCCCAAGTACTTCCCACAGTTAAGCGGATAGGGATTATTCCCAGATCCAAACTTGCAGCAGATGCAAAAAAAAAAATTTGGCAGAAATTCCACCCAACGAGCCCAAGAAAGTGCTCTGATACCAGATGTGAAGAACCTGCAACAATTAATTAATGAATTTTTACGAGATAGCAGAAATAACAAAACTTAGAATCACTTTTATTGATCGCATGCCACTTCAAGGGGGAAACCTCCTTTGAGCAAGCTCAATACAAATAACTTCACTGTACCTTCATTGGTCTCAACACAAACTTATATACTAAGTCTAGGCGCCAATACCATGGGTCAATACCATGTGTCAATACAAACCATGGGCCAATACAAGCTATGGATCAACAATTACTACGGGACGACTTACAAAGCATATGCGTCCAACAACAATAAGACAAACTATAGATCAACAAATACTACAGGACGACTTACAAAGCATATGCATCCAACAACAATATAATAAAAAAGTAAATAGAAGGGTTGACATGGGTTCCTAACAAATAGTTTCTAACATCTCCTTGAAGACATCTTCCTGAGCATACTCTTGGACTGTCTTCTTTGTGGTGCGGAGTTCCTGCAGTTTTTCTTCGATTGCATAAGTGAGGGAGAGCGCCTATTCTTGCACTGGTTGGAGTCTCACCAATGTCTCAATCTCCTTATCCCTCAAAACTTTCAGTATTTTTGTCAAGTCCTTGACTTGCGTGAACTTTTGGATTTTCTCTCTAGGTGTCAACATCTTCATGGCCGCAGTCACAACGTCCAACTCTTCCTCACGTTGATGCAAGTCATCCTGAATCTGTTGTAGGGAAGGATCCTCCTGCAAAATAGCCCATACCTTCGTAGCCTCTTCTAGCAAATCTTGACATTTTTCTATTCCGGCAGAGATAGTCTCTGCTGAAGCTTTTAGTGCTGTGACTTTTCCTTCTCCCATATCTTTTGGTGTAGTAGGTGGCTGCTAGGTTGGGAGGTTAGAAACCTCTTCCTTGAGGAAAACCCCCATGTCTGCCATCTCTTCTTTCAGTTTGCTTACCACCTTTCCAATCTCTACTATTGTATCTTCTAACTCTGGCTATGCCTTGCATTTAGGTATCTGTGCGCAGACAGTAGCAACTATCTCTTCTAGCCTTCTTCGCTTTTCCTACGCCTTGGTTAGTTCTGTGGTATTCTATACACATTCCTTTGCTATTTGTTTGTATCTCTCCTCTAGGTGTATGTTCTGGTTGTAAGAGACGATGTCTCTATCTCTTATCTCCTTGATAACCTACAGATGCAGATCGTGTAACCCCTCAAGAGGTAGCATGCCAATGTTAATGTCAAGTTACTATACCTGCTTCACACCTTCAACCATCTCCTCAGTCGGGAAAATGATGTTGAGTGGATGCATTCTGACTAGGTGGGGCTTCATTGTTACGGCAGGTGGCCTTCTCCTTCATTGACTAGATTCACCTGTCTTACCTTCCGAATCAGATTCTCGAACGAAGTCCTGCTAAACTTGTTCTATCTTCGCGACCATAAGCTTGAGCTCTGAGAGGTTTTGGTTCAACTGCACTTGCGCCTCTTCTTTCTTACTATCTTTTATACCGAGTACTTCCTCTAGATACTCTCCTACATGCAGAGTGATGCAATCGTAGTCGTCTTCGTGCAACTATGCTTCTGGGTTGGTTTTGGTTGCCTTACTTTTCTTCCTTGGTCCTTTCTCTAGGACCGAAATTTCAGGATCCTTTCGCTTTTTACCTTTTGGCACTTCAGTAGTGTCATTTCCCGTTTCCTCTTCAGTGATTGGAACCTTAATGTTGCTTTCATTTGATGTAGAATGGATTTCTAGTGGCACATCTACCTTCCAGTCTGGTGGCCAGTCTTTTGTGGCTTGCTTGATCCTTTTCGCATCCAACTGGTAATCCATAGGGAACCATACTGGGTTCTTCTTTTCGGCCTTTGGAAGAATGTAAATAGAGTGCAAATCAGCCTTAAATAAGATCTTTTGAAGAAACATTGTTGTCGTATATTTTGAAATGCGCAGAGTGCGCATTATTACATCGCACAATTGGCCATAGTAAGTGTAGAAATGCGCATTATTTACATGCTGTTGTTCCGGCTGTGTGTTTTCCCACATATTGGCATACTTCGCAGCTTGACGATCTCTCGTTATCATTGGAAGGTTGTGCTGATACAGTGGCTCCTTCCAGCCTATAAAAGAAATCAATATAATCAACCACGTGTAGTGGAATGCGCTGCCTGTATCCTGGTTTTCACGGACATCTTCCAAAAATTCATTCAGCAGATAACTAGCCCAATTGTATGGGTGCCCATCTTTGGTCTTTGTAGCGAGAAGAACTACTGTGGCCGACACTTCCGTCGATCTACACTTTTGCAAAATCCTTCCTGAGAGCAGCTGGATGGTGAACTTTGTGGCTTTGTCTTCAATTCCGTATTTGACAAAGCCTACTTTCCCCTTTACTAATTTATATTCATCTTTCATTTGCTTTGCGAGCTCTTTATCCTTTGTTTTTCCCATGAACTCCCCTGCAACATCATCGCCTCGCTTACTGAGATGAGTAATGCTGTAGATGAGTTCGACATTGATGTCAATTTTGCGATCAAGCCATAGGAATACCTGGTGCATGCATGATATTAGAGTACGCACCACCATGATACATTCGGGAGTTCGCTCGAAGTGGGTTATATGCAGGATATGCAGCAAGTTGGAGGACGCCAATTGCTTAGCCCAGTCCTGCGGAACAATGATAGGTTTTACTGATTTGGCATCCTCCCTTCGGCACATGTACTAGTCAGCTTGAAACTGAGGATATTTTGGTTCTTGAGGATCTTTTGCTTCTAAGAGATTATGGTTTGTGAACTTGCATCCTTCTACTTTGCCGAGTAAGTTCCCTTGAATCTCCACATCGTCAAAAATCGACGGTACTGGAATGTCATATTGCGCATTCTTGAAAAGGGTAACTCCTGGCGTGTCGATCCTTCTTGGTGGGATATATGCATGTGTTAGGTAAATGGGGTTGTCCCCTGGTGGAAATGGCGGTCTAGGATTCATATTTCCTGGTACCTTCAGCTTTTCAAGTTCCTAAAGGGGTCCCTTATCCTTTCGCTGCATACTTGTTGTGTTCCGGGGTGAGCTTCTTAACGCAGATCCTCTCTCTGAAACAAATTTCTTAAGGGGTGTTTTCATCAATCTCGCATACCCGGAGCATTTAAAGTCCTTCAAAAGCTGCTCAACTGTAGATTGCTTAGACATTTACCTAGAAGTCGGGTTATATGGTCTTGATATTGCTTGGCAATTACTGTTAAAAATTGAAATTGTTCTTTGTGGAGAAAATTGAAAACTTGCGATAAAAACCGCGAGTCTTGTCTTAGCAGAATTTATAGACACAGTTAGGCTTGAGACATGCCCATAAACGGCTAGATGAGCATTAAATGTCATAAACATTGGCCAAATCCATAGAGGATCTTTGTCCTTTCCTTCATTGAATGCATCAGAATGGCTAAATTTGCATTAAATGCGCAAGCAGGAGTCGGTAAAAACATTGTATAACGGCTAGTTTTCCGACTGAAATTTTAACGACTAGTTTCTTCGAACTGCTCTCATGGCTTGGACAAAATAATTTTGCGTGGTTCATCTATTCACTTGTGCTCCTTCATTTTTAACTTCGCAGCTGCACTTCTTCTTGTTACTTCACATCGAAGCTTCCCATGTGCACTTCGCATATGCGCTTCCAACGTGCACTGCGCATCCAACTTCCTTCGTGCACTATGCATCCATGTTTCATGCGACTTCATATTTCACCAAAATTGTGTCTAGACTTCTTATTCTTTCATTCTTAGTGTCCAAACTCAACTGCACTTGACACAGAATTTTCTTCGCTTATGATCACTGAGGGCCTGGCGAAGTAGGACTATCCCTATAGGGTTTTAGTCTACTTCCATTAATAAGACCTGATAGGTTTTCTCCTGATAATGTGGCTTACTGAGCTGCTCCACCATTAGTAACATGCATAACAATATTACTATCCCTATAGGGTTTTAGTCTACTTCCATTAATAAGACCTAATAGGTTTTCTCCTCATAATGTGGCTAACTGAGTTGCGCCACCATTAATAACATGCATAACAATATATGGCCCTAGCCAATGCATTTTAAATTTTCCAGGAAACTTCATGAATTTACTATCATAGAGGACGACAAGGTATCCTACATGAAATAATTTGTGCTTGATGTGGCAATCATGCCATGCTTTCTCTCTGTCTTTTTGTACTTGCTGGTGAAATCCTGCAATGAAGCAATCTTCCTCCAACCCAACCAAGTGTAGTAGCATTTCCTCCATTGTCTCTTCATCTTCCATTCCTGTGAAAGCTACAATTCTCAGACTTGGTACTATGTATTCCATTGGCATCATAACTTCCTATCCATATGTTAACCTGAAAGGTGTATGGCCTGTCAACTTCTTGCAAGTTGTCAGGTATGTGTTGGAATATTCTCACCATCATTTTTATATTTTGCATGCTTCCAATCATCATATTGGTGGTCCCCCCGACACCTAGAGCCTATTTTTAGCTCCCTAGAGCCTGTCTTCCGCCCCCAGTAGCTCTCCTACCTACCTGATGCACCTTGTTTTCCTCACCTGGCTCACATGTGTGCCTTATATCACCTACCAGGAGTTTAATAGTCAGTTAGAGCATTTATTATCCAGTTGGTGCATTTATTTCTCAGTTTAACTGCCTGTATCTCCCAGTTGTCTATTTTGGAGTGCCACTTGACCTTCTGACAGCCTCATGCGCCCTCCTTGGAGTCTCCATCCCCTGATTTGTGCTCACATGGCTCAGTTAGACTCAGTTAGACTCATTTGCCTGAATTTTGACCATTAATGACTGCTACTACTGATTGGATGATGTCCCCAATGCTATCCAAGCCACACTTTGAGGATGATTCAAATGACCTCTTGGTTAATTCAAATTCTCTTGAAAGTTATTGTATTGTATTCAGTTTTCACAGTGCCAGCTTACAGCTGATGTATGATTATACTGCTATTCTGCATTTTCTGTGTTCATGAGTGATTATTGACTACATTCTTCTCTCCAATTCTTGAGTGAGTTTGTGTGAGGTTTGTTTCAGCTGTGAGATCTTCCTGCATATTATCACAGTATGCCCATAACATAGTTGGTATTCACAGATCCCAATCATCCCTGTTTATGTTGCATACCTTAGTCAGCGCATTTTCCAATACCTTGTTGAATGCTTCAACAATTCCATTAGCTTGTGGATGATATGGTGTGCTTTTCTGATGGTAAATATGGAATTCTTCAGTCAAGGCTTCAATAGTTCTATTCAAGAAGTGTGTTCCCTGATCACTCATTAATATTTTTGGATATCCAAACCTTGTGATGATGTTTTTAAAAATGAACTGTGCGGCAGTAACTGCGCTATAGTTCTTAACTGGTTTTGCCTCTTCCCATCTGGTTAGATAGTCTATAATTGTAATAATGTATCTTTAACCAGTTCTCTTTCCCGGTGGGTTAATAGGTCCCACAAAATCAATATCCCACTTATCAAAGGCTTGCAATGTTAACTGTGGCCTCAATGGCATCTCATCTCTGCGAGATGGCTTTCCTATGGAAAACATTGCCACTTCGGCAATGCTCCTTTGAATCCTTATGGAGTGTAGGCCACCATAGTCCTGCTCTTAAGATCTTTTGCGTAGTATCTCTTCCTGCGTTGAATGTGCTTCAGCTAGTATCAATGCTTTCTCATGTTCTAGCACACATCTACGTAGTACTTCATCTGGTCCTAGCTTGTATAATTTCCCTGCAATTATGGTGAAGTCAGCTGATTTTACTACCAGCTTCTTCTTCTGTTGTGTAGTAAAATATGTAGGTGCCAAACCTGTGGTTAGAAATTCTATAATGTCCTTATAATAGTCATCTGCTATCTGAATAGAAAATAACTGCGCATCCGGTAGACTGTCTTCCAGGTTTGTAGGTTCTTCGCCTAACTCAATTCTTGAAAGATGGTCAGGTCCTGAGTTCAGCCTTCCTAGCTTAACTCAAGGCTCTATCCCTGAATGTTGTAACTAACTATGCTTGTCTTATAGCATCATCATGGACTTGCTTAAAATTCCACACGGATTCACACAGAAACCAGTGTTGCTCAGGGTCGTCTAGACCCGTTCCTTTGAATATCGGTAGCTTGATGTCGTCTGTCATTTTTCTTCTAGGAGGTGTAGTTTTCTATGATGTGTTAGGTATACTATTGTTCGGAATGTTCTGAGTATTTACTCCTGCGATGTTACTACTACTGTTTTTCTGTGGGTTAGCAGTATTTTCAACTGGAGGATTATGAGGAGTGATGGGTTGATAGGTAGCTACTCGAGGTTCTGTTTCACTATTAGTCTCAACCTATAACTCAGTTTCTATAGAGATGTGAAGTTCATGTTCCTTAAGCCTCTTCTCGGTACTAGACTTGTATCTTTTACCACTTTGTAATGTGTGAATGTTTTCCTCAGTATCACTATCTAAATTACCGAACATTACAAGCTCAAATTTCTAGGATTCTTATTGCATTCTTAAGACACCTTTCTCTGCTAACAACATTTTAATGTATAAACTGAGATTGTTCAGGTACTTACCTATGAATCCTTTGAATAAATCTACCTCTACTGCATTGCAAGACTTCACAGTGTCCACAACAAATTCTGTAACGTAGCCTTCTAGTATGCTATCGAGCTAGAAGTCTACTATTCTTGAGATTGGGAAATCTGCCACTTTAAGTCTCTGAACCAGTTCTGGAGTCCAGGCCATAAGTTCTCCTTCCTGATAACAATTTTTTTGTCCTTTTAGTCTTGACAACGACTCATGTAGGTCGTTGCTGAAGGATGCGAAGAAAATTTCATAAATATCAGAATATAGGTATCTCTGCAACCATTCTTCACCAAAGAAATGTGGATGTTTGTTCTCCTACCTCACAAACTCTTTTTCTGTGTTATCCACCCAGTTTTGTATTTCTATTCTCTCGAGATTCCAATATTCAGAACACATCACTAGTTCAAGCGTGACAATGGAACCATTTGTTGGAGAGATAACCTCGTTCTTTAACTTTCTTGTATTGACCTAGGTTCTGCGTAGTTGTGGTCCAAGAAAACCCTTCTTCACTGGCCCTTTCAGCAATAGTCTGCGAGCAGACTAAGGTCTCACCCGAGGCAAGGTTTATGGGGGATTATAGAATCAGGTTCTTGTAATCAGGTGATGCACAGTTAACCTACTAGGGGATTGAGCTAAGTTTCACCTACTTCGTGGTTATCACTTATACTAGAGCACAAACTCAGACTGCGCACTTCAAAACAACCACTTAAACAATAGGACAGTGCAACTCCAGACTGCACTACTTCTTAACAATCACACACCTTACAGACTTCGCTGACTTGGTGTAATTATGCATTCAACATACGGGATTGTGCACTTCACAAACTCATACATTACGGTGAAATACAACGCAACAACACGCTTTCAATACTGTGCTTCTAGGGAATCACACTTAATACAGACTTCACAGACTTAGTGTTTACCCAAATAACTCATGCATTCATCATATTCATAATTACTTGCATTCGACATTCAAGCATATATGTTCGACACTTAACATATTATTCTCATAATTCGTTCATATGGAAAATATATAAAAAAGCGAAGATACATATAACCACAAGCATGAACTTAACCATAAACAAAGCAAACACACAGATTCAATCACACAACATGGTATTTACGTGGTTCACCCCCTGGATGGGAGCTACGTCCATGGGAACTGTTGATTATATTAATGGGAAGGGTTCAACAGTTCCAGTCTACGCACTCAGCTGAAGACTCTTCTCTCTACAACAGGTCTCTACGCATGCAGCTGCAGAGCCTCTTTATCTCTTCAGTGGGTCTCTATGCACACAGCTGTAGACTCTTCTCTCTACCATAGGTCTCTGCACATGCAGCTACAGAGCCTCTTTCTCTCTTCAGTGGGTCTCTGCGCACATAGCTGCAAAGCCTCTTTACAATACTTAGTCTTTCAAAGATCAACACAACACTATGAGAGATCCCCAAAATCATCCAACCATTCCCTTACAAAGTTGCCCCTTTTATAGATCGTGCCCGCAGGTCACGTCTTTACAATGAATATGGGCCAAAACCCTAAAGTACCAGAACTAGTGCGGTTACCCGCCAACTCGGCCTGTCGTAGTCGAAAGCTGCTCCACTCGCCTCTGGCCGCTTTGCTGGGCCACTCCTGGCTCTGACGCCCTTCCGACAATCGTAGTCCTCATGAAACGGTTCTAACTGCATAGTGGAATGTCACTTTCTGCCCCTCTGGCTTTCCTGTGTCTTTGCTTCTAACGATTTTCGCCACTCTAATTGCTAGGTCGCTTTCATTTTCTTCCATGCTGCTCCTTACACGACTCTTGGGAATCATGGAGTCACTTACCCAAAACAGTTATCTTTTATATGCTCGACCTTTACTAATATTCTTTGCCCAAAATTACCTGTTGCACTGTAACTGCACATCAGCAAAACTAGGTTGTGCTCAGACTTCGCACTCCCCACTGCGCCATTTCCAAAACTTTGCTTCATCAAAATTGTGCCAACTTGGGCCATGCCCAACACTCATAGCAAGAGACATATCACAAGAGATCACAATATTTGTATGGTAAAATTGTTTTTTTATTTCGATATGATGTACATGAAAGACTACTATCTTCACGATTAAAACAACACCAATTGATACAGAGAGCACCAACTCTCAATCAAAGACGCAACCTGGTTTTCTCAGCTCCAACTAAGAATGGGTGAGGAGTCCAAACCTCAAATGCAAGACTCGGCTTGCAAATAGAACCAATATGTCATACAATCAACATGTCACTGTCCTGCTATCATTGTAAATCAGCTATCATGTCAATCTGATATGCCAAGTCAACTATCACTGTCATCACTTGTCACTTTTCATGTCATTCTGTGTAGGTGTCACTGTCATCAATGTCATGTTACTCTCAAGTTGTCATTTTCATCAAGTTGTTGTACTAGTCTTTGATTGTTATACTAGTCAATCATTATCATATCCACTGATGTACAATCAATCACTCAAAGTGGCTTGATTCAATCTTGTCACTTCACCAATGTTGTGCACTATATCCAACACAAGATTTTCCTACTGCTATAGTAGACAAAAGGATTCCACTGGATGGTGTATTTTCATAAGGAACATAGGTTTGTATGCCAAGTTGAATGATGGTTATGTACCGTTTCTCCTAAGTTTCTTCAACTGTCTTTTAAGAATACAATGTAAATCTACACTTATACATAATGTATCACCTGCAATAACAAATGGCAACAACAACAAGATCTATTCTTTGCACTATCTCGGAGTTCGTTGTTCTTTCTCTTCTATGTATCAGAAGGATGGAACAAATCAATATCTTCTTTGTATCACCTTAAGGATGGCTTATATCACTTGAGCTATTGAACATAAAAATTCACCAATTGTAGATATGAGTATAAGCTTAAAGATAGCTTCAAAATACTGGCTTCCTCTTCTGTAGTAGACCTCGAACTTCTTGATATCCACGTCTTCTTCAGAACATATGTAACTTTATGCTTTCAACTGTTGTTTGAAGAGGGAGCTGAGATATATCTGCACTTAACGGAATACATTAGGGCTTTATACTGCTGCAACAAATCGAATTCTAAGTTATATTAAAACATGATTCAAAGTTTTCTTTTTTACTGTTTGATGCTGATCTCTTTGTATTACAGCTAACCAAAGTTTAGAGATTAAGGAAACTTCAATGCTTGACTTGTTCCAATATAATTTCTGCTCCTCCTTTTGTATACTACGACTACCTTAGTGCACTTTTTCTATATACCTGAATTTTAGCTTGCTACTCAAATAAACATTTCATTGCTATAGTCATCCAAAATCAAAGATGTGTGCTAGACTTCTACTACGGCTGCCTCGATTCATTTTTTTCACCAAAAAATCAGACATAGAACTTCCACAAATCACTTCACATGAATGAGGGCATATGCTTGTATTTATACACACAATTTCATTTTTTTTAAATTGGTTGGGCCAACTTGTTGCATATATATATATATATTCTAAATTTTATATAAAATTTTCGAAATTAAAATTAAAATTAGAATAAATTAATTTTAAAATCAAATTATAAAATATTAAGGTACTAGCATAGTCACTTAACTTGTGGCCAATGAACACCGTTAGGTAACAATTTAAGTGTCATGAACAAGTTATCTTTTACTTTTTTCTCCATGCTTAGTTGTAATCAATTGTTGTCTATAGGTCACAAGTTAAAGTCATGTCATGAACAAGTTATCTCTTACTTGTTTTCCATACTTAGTTGTAATCACGTGTTGTCTCATGTTACGTTCTTAGTTAAATGTGTTGTTTGTCACTTCATGGTATCCATGCATGAGCTACAAGTTATCCATGCATCAACTACTAGTTATTTTTTATATTTCTTTTTTTATATAATTGTTTATTTTGAATTTTGAACAACCGCCATAAAATCAATATGGACATTACACTTGTCCCATCCTCCTTCAATCTAGGACAAGCATAGCTGGTAGTCTATACCAAGTTCTAATATATATACACTTATCAGTGTAATTACATTTTACCAGAGGACAACCATCTTAATGGCGAATTTATTTTTTCAACCTCCACATTAAAATTGTTGATAGGTGGCATATTTTGATACCTTCAGGAAGCTCGATGAAGATCTCCTGGAAAGATCCTGAAAGGCCGCTCAGACATAAAAAATTTCTTTATAAATTTGTATAAAACAATTCAAGGTCCATAATGGAGTACATTTTCTGGCAAAGAACTTTGGGTCTGAACTGTTCCGGTCACCAGAAAATCATGCTATCTATAAATGTTTTGTTAATGAAAAATTATCATTCTTCAGCTCATTGTTTTTGTTTTGCTCTATTTTTTTTTGTCCAAATAAAAAACCCTCGGTGTCTTTGCCTCTACCCACATGTGGTATCAAAGCATAATAGATCCTCATACAGTGTAGATTACCCATCTGTGAGAAGGAGAATCCAGTATTGCCTCCATCGAGAAGAATATTCTGTCGTGGGTGTGAGTGAGAGCCATAGCTGCTGTTAAGGAAGATACCAGTTCTTGGTTTAAAAATGGAATCTGAAGGAGAGGCTGCCTTTGAGCTCTCTATCTTCCAGTGAAGAGTACAAAAAAGGGGAAGAGATCTACACTCATTGTGAAGGATTTTTTTTTTTGTCTCGGACAAAGGTTGAGCCTCCCTTTATACCAAAAATCCAATAATTTAAAAAAGAATAGCCCGTAAATTATCTGTATTTGGGTAGAAACCTATGTTAAGGTTGTAGGAGAGAAAATCTATTCCCACCAGTTTGTTAAGTCTGTTGGGTTTTTCAGTTCTAGGTTATTTTTGTGGGTAATTGTATTTTAGTCTTCAGACCCATATATTGGTTCTAGGTTGTCCTCAGGAAGCGATTTTATTCACTATTTTTTGTAGTCAAGTGGTGTAGCTCGGGTAGGAGCTAGTGAAATTTTAAAAAAAGGGGGAAACACAATTTTTTCATTTTCTATAAAATATTTTGTTGAGATGGCTTCAAGCAATGGTCTTGCTCAGGTCTTGCTCAGCCACAAATTCCAGTCCTAACTAGAAAAAAATATGACCATTGGGCCATAAAAATGAGAACCCTGAAATGCGTATTTAGAGCTAGATGACCAGGCAGCTGAGTTAGCCTTGACAAATTCAGAAATAGATCTGTTTAGAGAGAATAGAAAAAAATGATGCAAATGCACTTTGCCTCATCCAATGTTGGACACAATAGTCACACTGAGAGGGGGGTGAATAGTCACATTGAGAGGGGAGTTCATCATTACATTATACTACTAAGAAGATCATTATTGCATCATTAGCATGTCTTCAACCAATAATCAACATAGCATAATAAATCATAAGCATGCCATTAGCATAAACTCATCGCAAGAGACGCATCACAAGAGATCACAAGATTTGTACGGTAAAATTGTTTTATATTTTGATATGATGTACATGGAAGACTAAAATATTCACATTTAAATCAACACTAACTGATACAAAGAGCACCAACTCTCAATCCAAGATGCAACCTGGTTTTCTCAGCTCCAACTGACAATGGGTGAGGAGTCCAACCCTCAAATGCAAGACTCAGCTTGAAAATAGAGCCAATATGTCATACAATGAACATGTCATTGTCCTACTATCACTGTCAATCAACTATCAAGTCAATCTGATCTTCCAAGTCAACTGTCGCTGTCATCACTTGTCACTTGTCATGTCATTTTGTTGTAGGTGTTACTGTCATCAAGGTCATGTTAATGTCAAGTTGTCACTGTCATCAAGCTTTTGTACTAGTCTTTGACTATTGTACTAGTCAATCATTATCATAGAAACGATTGTACAATCAATCCCTCAAAGTGGGTTGATTCAAGATTGTGACTTCACCAATGTTCTGCACTATATCCAACACAAGATTTTCCTACTGCTATAGTAGACAAAAGGCTTCCACTGGATGGTGTGTTTTCATAAGGAACATAGGTTTGTATTCCATGTTGAATGTTGGTTGTGTACCATTTCTCCTAAGTGTCTTCGACTGTCTTTTAAGAGTACAATGTAAATCTACACTTATACATAATGTATCACCTGTAATAACAAATGACACTACAATATTTGAACCCAAAATTCGACGAGAAAATCCGACGACCTCCGACGAAAAGGACTGTGTCATCGGATTTCACCTTAAAAATTACAAAATTTGATGATTTTTTTTTAAATTGATAGAAGGAGCCGTCGGATATCCAACGTCTCTATGGATATCCGATGAGGCACCTAGAATAGTTACCAACATGGTCGGATATCCGACCGAATATTAAGCCCGAGGATGTCGGATATCCGACCTCATATTAAGCCCTAGGATGTCGGATATCCAACTTCATATTAAGCCCTAGGATGTCGGATATCCGACTGATTATGATGCACTAGCTCGTCGGTGATTCGACATCAACTCTCCAATGGTAACTAAGTTCAAGGCATCAGATATCTGACAGAGGGATGACTTTTAAAACCTATAAATATTGAAACATTCTAACATGTTTTCTATACAAGCGACGGTTTGCGGAAGTTTTTTTATTCAACGGATTGTTTTTCATTATTTCCATTGTTTTTGTGATTCAAGCAAGCGAAGTGTGGAACTTCATTTTCTAAGATCGATAATCGTCATTCAAGCTCTTTACGAGAAAATGTTAACTGGCAATATTCCTGATCCAGATGAAAAAAATCAACAACTGCTTGCTAGATTGTGGGAAGGAGTTGAAAGAAGGGGTGATGGGAAATGCTATTGTCCATGTAGTCTATGCAGGGGCTTTAAGAGGAGAATAATTTTGATCACAACAACCATAAAACATTGTAGGGAGCATGGGCATGCTGAGGGGGGACATGAATACCATCCATTTGTAAGTTTTGCATCATATATGTTTTTATTTTGATTGATTTTGTAAATGCATGTATTATTTTAATATTTCTTTTATTAACTTATATCTATTGATCGTGGTTTCAATAGATGGGGACTAACATGGACAATAAATATTATTTTAATATTTAATATTTATTATAATATTTTTTTCTTTTGTGCATGTTGAATCTAGGGTATAGTAGAATAACTCATTTAATTGTTCGTTAGTGATACTAACCCACTCACCGGGGAAAGCACTTAACTCTCTAGATTTGTGACACTTTCCATCATGATAATAGAAATAACAACTATATTGGCATGTTGTAATTTCTCTTATATTTTCTCTATAGAAACCATAGCATCGTTTATCTTACCTTACTGGACAGTATGAGAAATTTTGAGTTATATTTGAGTAGCTTTGATCAGTAATTGGGTCAATTATTATGTCTCTTGGATAGTTTGGATGCACCTATTTGACCAACAGTACAATTGGCTATTGTTCTTTTCATCCCAACAGTAAAACATTTGTTACATTTTAAATGCATCACATAAATGTTTACATTTAGTGTTTGAAATTTTTATATTTTGCATTTGAATGTCTTATATTAACTTTTATCTATTGTTGGTTTCATGTAATTATAAAGGAAATACATCCTACGGCATATCGTCCGGAGGAAGTGCTTCCAGAACAAGTACCGGAGGAACATGGAGCTATGAATATTAATGGAGAACAAGTTAATGATCACATTGAAGAAGATGATCATACTAATAACATAGTTGAAGATGATGTTACAAATACTTTGATCCATGATTCATTTAATGTTAGAATGGATGATGATGATGATGATGATCATGAAAATGATGAACATTTTGATGATATTCATGATATACCTCTTCTTGATAAGGCATACGAACCCCTTTATGAGGGCTCCAAGACAAATCTTCTCTCTGCTATATTGTTGATAATGAACTTGAAGGTTATGAATGGTCTTTCAAACATATCAGTCACACGGATGTTAAGGTATGTAATATATTCCATCACAAAATATATATGATCATGTATATTATTGTTAATTCATATATAAGTCAAATTATTACGGATGAAATGTGTTTCATTAATATTATTTCTATATTATATTAACTAGATTTTTATTTTAATTTGTTGTAGCATGATAGGTAAATATTTGTTACCACCATCAAATATTTTACCTCGCACATATCGAGATTTATTTGCCATCATGAAAGAAATTGGAATGTAGTATGAAGCAATTCATGCATGCCGCAATGACCATGTTCTATATTACAATTAGCATGAATTTGAAACAGAATGTCCTAAATGTCATATCAGAAGATATCGCACATATCAAATAACTAAAAGGGTGCCTCGCAAGGCTCTACATTATATTCCCATTATTCCACGTTTGCAACGACTGTTCAGGTGCAAAAAAATAGTGCAGTTTATGGATTACCATGCACGGAACAGAAGTCAAGATGACATTATTTGGATGCCTGTAGATGGGTATGCATTTAAAGATATGGAGGAAAAATGGCCTCACTTTAAAGAAGAACCTCGTAATCTTAGTATTTCTTTAGAAGCAGATGGTGTCAATCCATTTGCAGAGATGAGACCCATTTACTCGGTGTGGTCTATTTTTGTTATCAACAACAACATTCCTCCATGGTTGACAATAAAGAGGGAGCACAAAATGTTGTCGATGATTGTTCCAGGTACGAACCCTGCAGTTTTTTTTTAATGTAGTGGTATCTCATTTGTCACATTTTTGTCGCATAATTTCATATATATATATATATATTTAATGTTTTTCTATTGTGCAATATGGTTTAATATATATCTAAATGGTACATCTCATAATTATATTTTTTATATGTTCAAATCAATCAGGTAAGTACCAAGTCAAAGATATGAATGTATATATCGAACCTCTTATTGATGAGCTACTGAATTTATGGAATGTCATTACTATGTATGATGTATTTCGACAAATACGACAAAGGCAATTTCAATTCCATGCAATGCTTGTATGGACAATACATGATGCCCCAGGGTTAACCCATTTTTGTGGTATGTAATTATAAGTTCCACTTTATTTGCATTTAATTTTACAAACTACTAGTTAATATACTATGCACACATGTTTTTCTAAATAATCCAGTCATTTTGTATATAATTATAATTGACATAGATATTCCATCTCTTTATCTAGGTCTTCAGACAAAGGGGAAATTTGCATGTCCAGTTTGTGGTCCTAAGATCAAATCTCGTCGTTCAAAAAGCTTAGGAAAGGAGGCATTTGATGAGTATAGGCACTTCCTCTCTAAGAATCACAGGTATATAACTACCGAAAAACATCTGTTCAATGGCAAGCAAAATATTGCATTAAAACCACAGAGAATGACACCTCACCTATGGAAGTTGCAATATAATAGAAATCGTCAAGGTACGTATAATGAATCATCGTATATGATATGTTATATTATATTTTATTATATTGTGTATTGTTTACTGTAATTGACATTGATTTATGTAATTTCATGATTGTCGTTCATGTGATCATGAAGGCATTAATGGGCTTCCACGAGGAATGAAAAGTTATCCTAGACAATTTAGTAGGTTGCCCTACTATGAGAACCTACAAATTGCTCATCTATTTGATACAATGCATATCGGAAAGAATGTGATTGAAACATTATGGCGAATATTGGATGGAAGGAGTGACAAAGAAAGAATTGTAAAAATTTGCGAAGACATTCAAGATAGAAACAATGCAATGAAAGACGTCATTCAATTTCATAGCAATGGAGAGAAAATTAATATAAACTCACTTCCATGGATGTTAACGGACCGGCAAAGTAATCTTGTAAAAGAAGTCATTCGAAAAATTAAATTTCCCACCAATTTTTTTGCGAACATGAAGAATATCATAATAAAGAAAGTTGATTTCGCGAGGGTGAAAATGCACGATTGGCATGTCTTCATGAAGGTAATTATTATGGTATGCATTTAATTTTTTTTTTCTTATTCCAGTGAATATGGTTGGTATTTTTGTTTGTCTACTATTTGTTGATAAAATGAAATTATTTGTATATTATTGTTACAGTATGTTCTACCTCTCTCTATCCCGGACAACTTCGACAACAATGTCAAGCAAATAATATATAGTCTCGGGAAATACATGAGGTAAGTGGTGATTTTTTCCATGCACTTAGTGTTTGTTTAATTCAACATAGAACTTATATTTGATTTTCATTCTCTAATTCATCTTATTTAAAATAATGTTTTTTTTCTTCTTTAATCTCTTGATTGGCTTGTCATGTCACTTGTAGATGGTTTTCATCTAAAGAATTCCATAAAGAAGACATAAAGTATTGGAGGAGAGAAATTCCTCGTATCATGTGTGAAATGCAAAAGCATCTACCTTCGGCATTTTTCAATGCACAGGAACACTACCTGATACACCAAGTTGAGGAGATTGAACTGTGTGCACCTGCGCACTCAAGGTCCATGTGGATGGTTGAGAGGCACTTGATATTTATGAAGGGTATGGTCAGACAACGAGCATATGCTGAGGGTTCTATGATGGAGGGATATATGGTATACCAAAACATGTTGTATATTAGTGAATATCTTCCTATGTTAGCATCAAAGCTCAATTTACATCTCATTTGTCATCAAGACTCCAATAAAGATTTCGAAGGGGAGTACCCGAAGGGGAAAGGTAGATCGAGGAAGGTGAAAGGTAATATAACACATTTGACCGTTGATTTTTATGTATATATATCATACATATTCTATTTTTATATTCAGTATTTTGCATCAATTTAGAGTGTAATTATATACTTTGTTAAGTGACTATACATTTGTATTGAATTTTAATTTTATTGTCATCAAACAGTTGGTCGAGAGTGGGATGTAATTCATTTATACATCGCAAACAATCTTGACTGGATGAAGGTATGGATCGAATGATGTGAACAATATGGTCATGGAATATCATGGGAAGGTGTGGCGTCATTAGTTAAAGTTGCACATCGCAATGGAGACACCAATCTAACACAAAGGGAAATCGATTTAGCAAGAGGTTTAAAAGATAAGCAGGTAAGCATATTAATCAACCACACTAGTTTTTTTTTGTAAAAAATATTGTCGTTGTACGTCGCGCTCATTTTTTTCCTTGTATGGAATTATAAACATGCACTAGTTAATCATAAATATTGGATCATTATGTAATCTTTTCCTGTATGGCTTGTTGTAGGTAAAAAACCATAAGGCTATGTGGTGCAATGGATGTAGATATCGCATCAAAAAGTTGGATGAAACGAAGAAAACATCTGATTGTGGGATATCTGCAGTCTTTGAGGTGACCAATGTTTCTTATAGAAGTGACAGACATCCAGAACTCTCTGAAAATCAATACTACGGGTATCTGGAAGACATTATTCAGTGTGACTTGAACTCCTTCAAGGTATTTCTACTAGTTGTCAAATGGTACAGGTGTCGATTGAATAATCATGATCCCGATAAAACAATTATTGAACATGATAATGGATATACCATGGTAAATACAAGGTTGTTTGAGCCAGGAACGGAACCTTATGTTCTTCCAACCCAATGTGAACAGGTATTTTACTCTGAGGTTCCAGGTAGAGCAGGTTGGTCATTTGCTGTGAGACATGATCCAAGGGGAAGGCCGGTAAAGTGCAACGTAGATGAAGGTAATGAAGACGTTCTGGAAGAAGAAGACGTCGTTGAAGATGATCATGATCAACATGAGTTAGATTATCATGTTCCAGAAGAAGATGTCGAAGAACTTCTTGAATCAGATGATGTATCAGACAATGTCCACGAAGATGATATCGATGATGACATGATGATCATAACTGACATTGACAACGATGATAATATGGCCAAACCTTACAATGTTGAATCTGGATCATCGGATGATAGTATAAATGATGACTCAAATGAAGAAGATGATGAAGACCATTGAAGTTTACGAGGTATGCAGTAATAATAAATTAACTATTTCTTAGTGAGTTTCCATTTTCAATCCCGTATGTTATAATTATAAGCATTGCTTGTTATAGAGTATGACAAAAAACACATTTAAATTTTTTGTACATAGATATTTTTGTCGGGTTATGGGGAATTGAGAGTGATGTGAGGGGGGGAGGGGCCATAAGAGATTCCACCTTCACGTGGTTGGCCCTATTCAGTAGAGAATATTAAATTATTCTCGAAATAGAGAGGATCTTAGTAGGGAAATGCACAATTATCAAGACTCAAACATCATCATCATCATCTTCATCGTCATCATCACCATCATCTTCATCATCATCATATTTTTATCCTTCATTGACATCTTGATCATCTTGATCATCATCTTCACCATCATCATCATCATCATCATCATTAGCATCATCATCATCGTCGTCGTCACGGCCACCATCATCATCATCATTTTCATCATCACCATCATCATCCTCACCATCACCATCATCATCGTCACCATCTTCATCATCATCATCGTCATCATCATCATCGTCATCATCTTCATCATCATCATTGTCACCATTCTTCATCATCATAATCATCATCTTCATCGCCATCATCATCATCATCATCATCATCATCATCATCATCATCGACATTGTCGTCATCTTCATCATCATCATCATCATCATCGTCATCGTCGTCATCGTCTTCATCATCATCATCATCGTCGTCGTCATCATCGTCTTCATCATCATCATCATATTCATCATCATCATCATCTTAGATAGACATTCTAATTCATCATCAACATTCATATTGATCATCATCATCATATTAGATAGACATTCATCATCATCATCTTCATCATCACCATCATATTCATCATCATCATCATCTTAGATAGACATTCTTCATCATCATCTTCATCATCACCATCATATTCATCATCATAATCATCATCGTCATCGCCATCATCATCATCATCATCATCATCGGTGTTGTCATCATCATCATCATCATCATCATCATCATCATCATCAACATCTTCATCATCATCATCATCATCATCATCATCTTCATTATCATCATCATCCTCATCATCATCGTCTTCATCATCATCATCATATTCATCATCATCATCATCTTAGATAAACATTCTATGTGTTTTATCCTTGGAGGTGATCACATGTTTAAATTTGGAGGGGTTAAGGTATGTACACATCCATAGAGTAAGAAATCAATTGTTTTTATAAAAATGGGGTTCTTTGTCTCACATATAAGATTGTCTCATACATCAATTGTCATCTAGCTAGGTTGTGACTATAAATAGGTTGTTGTTATTGTTATTATTATTATTATAAAGATACCAACTCTCACTTTCATGTTGAAGTTATGTAAAAATTATTCCAAACTTCTCATATGACTTTGATGATCTCTTCTCTTATGCTCTTGGGCTACTTGGATATGTTGTCTCCTTCAACCCTCCACTAATTGTTGGTTGTGGAGCCAGATCTTCCAATCTCATAGATGATATTGTCTAAGCCATGCACCCTAGAGGACTATACACTCATTCCCTTACCTTGGGGTTCGGGCCCATGGTTTTGGGTATCCCGTGGTATTTTCCCATTGTATTTCCCCTATAAAAGAAAGGCATTGTAATACGGCTAGGGTTGATGTATTAGGTATTATGCATTGTAAATATCTCTAAGATCAAGAAGAGAGACTGTGAGATAGTGAAGAGGAAGTGCAGCAGTTGTGTTGTAGGTTGTATCCCTTCACTTTGCTGGACGGTATAATAATAAGGACTGGCAACTTTAGTGTGGACGTAGCCCAAGTTGGGTGAACCACGATATATTTGTGTCTCTCTTGTAATGTGTATGTGTGATTATATTTGCATTTCTGTTTATTGTTATTTCTCTACGATCCTGTTTTTCTAACAATTGGTATCCTAGCCAAAGATCTATTTGGCAGTTAAACCCGCAGGAAGATAGCGTTTCTAGTTCAAGTGGGAGCAATGGCAGAAGAAGGAAGGTTTAAGGTCGAGAAGTTTAACGGCCAAAATTTCCAGTTATGGAAGATGCAAATGGAGGACTATTTGTACCAGAAGGATCTATTCTTGCTGTTGGGAGGAAGACCAAAGCAGTCGACGGCCATGAAGGACGAAGAATGGGAGGTTCTTGACAAAAAGGCTCTGGGAACAATACGACTGACCCTGGCTTCGTTGGTGGCTTTCAATATCTCAAAAGAAACGACAACGGAGGGTTTGATGAGAACACTAGGTAAGCTGTATGAAAAACCCTCGACCTCCAATAAGGTATTTCTAATTAAGCATTTGTTTAATATGAAGATGTCTGAAGGTGGATATGTTACTGATCATTTAAATGATTTTAATACGGTTACAAATCAGCTAAGTTCTGTAAGTGTGAACTTCGATGATGAGGTTAGGGTTCTTCTAATCTTGTGTTCATTTCCAAAAAGATGGAATAGCTTGGTCATGGTTGTAAGTAACTCTGTCTCTGGTTCAAACACCTTGAAATTTGATGATGTTATTGGTGTTATTCTTAGCGAAGAAATGCGAAGAAAAAACACAGATGAGACATCAAGTAATGTGTTGACCATGGAGAGTAGGGGAAGACAAAAGGAGAGATGAATGAGACAAGGTAATCGTAGAAACTCTAAAAAGGGTAGATCCAAGTCTAGACTGAGAAAGATAGAGTGCTGGAACTATGGAAAAAAAAGACATCTAAAGAAAGACTGCAGATCTCTAAAGAAGAAAGGAGATGGACAGAAGGAAACTACCCAGGAAGCAAATGTAGCAGGTGATGTGTTACAAGATGCTTTGATTCTTGCATTAAATAATACTAGTGATTATTGGGTAGTAGATTCAGGGGCTTCATGTCATGCTACACCCCATAGGAAATATTTTCATGATTATGTTCCAGCCGATTTTGGACATGTTTTATTGGGTGATGATGAGCCATGTAAAATTATTGGAATGGGTAAGGTATGGATAAAAGTTAAGAATGGAACTGACTGGCTGTTAAAAGATGTTAGGCATATTCCAGCTATGAAAAGAAATCTAATCTCAACAGGGAAGTTGGGAGATGGAGGCTGTCTATCTACATTTGGAGAAAAGTGATGGAAGATCACTAAAGGATCAATGGTGATAGCAAAAGGAGACAGAGTAGGTACGTTGTATTTATGTCCTCATAATACTAACCATTCTATCTCTTTAGCTTCCACAGGAACAGATACAACATTGTGGCATCATAGGCTTAGCCACATGAGTGAGAAGGGGATGCAGATTCTCCACTCAAGGAAGTTGCTGCCAGATTTGAAGCAGGTAAGTTTGGAATTCTGTGAGAACTGTGTTTATGGAAAACAAAAGAGAGTCAGATTTCTCAGGGTTGGGAAATAGAAGAAGAATGAAAAGTTAGAGCTAGTGCATACAGATGTATGGGGACCGGCTTAGGTACAATCTCTTGGTGGCTCTCATTATTATGCTACATTTATTGATGATGCAACTAGGAAAACTTGGGTTTATTGCATTAGACAGAAATCCGATGTGTTTACTACTTTTAAGAAGTGGAAAGCTTTGGTTGAGAATGAGATAGGAGAAAGGTTGAAGTGTCTCAGATCTGATAATGGAGGTGAGTACTGCGGCAAGGAGTTTGATAGTTACTGTTCATACCATGGGATTCGTAGAGAGAAGAGAGTCCCAGGAACACCACAAGAAAATGGTGTGTCAGAAAGGATGAACAGAACGATCATGGAGCGTGTAAGGTATATGAGACTGCATGCAGGGTTGCCCTTACAGTTTTGGGCGGATGCTGTAAATACTACTGTTTATTTAATAAACAGAGGACCTTCAAGTGCTTTGGATGGTGGTATTCCAGAGGAGGCATGGACAGATAAAAAGGTAAACTACTCATTTCTGAGAATGTTTGGTTGTGAAGCATTTGTCCATATTGATAAAGAAAATAGAACAAAGCTTGAAGCTAAATCCAAGAAATTTACCTTTATTGGATATGGGGTTGATGATTTTGGTTATCATTTATGGGATTATGAAAATAACAAAATCATTAGAAGTAGAGATGTCATATTCAATGAAAAGGTCATGTATAAAGATCAATTGTAGAGAAAGAAACAAGAAAATGAAAACACAAAGTACACAGTACTTAATGAAATTACAGAAAATGAAGTTCCAAAGGTGCCAGAAAATCAAGAACAACAGCAGGTACCTAAAACTCCTGCAACTGCAAGAAGATCTACTAGGTTAAGTAGACTCCCTGAATGATACTCTCCTTGAATGTATTATTTTTTGATGATTGATGCTGGTGAACTAGAATGTTATGAAGAAGCAATGTAGGTGGAAACTAGAAAGAAGTGGGAGCAAGGCATGAATGAGGAGATGGGCTCATTGGTAGGAAACCAAACTTGGGATTTGGTTCAGTTGCCTGCTGGTAAAAGAGCATTGCAGAACAAATGGATTTATAGGTTGAAGGAAGAAGAAGGAGGCAAGAAGCGGTACAAGGCCAGACTTGTTGTAAATGGGTTTGCACAAAAGAAAGGTATAGATTTTGATGAAATATTTTCTCCTGTTGCTAAGATGACTTCAATTAGGACTATCTTAAGTCTAGTTGCGGTAGAATATTTGCATCTTGAACAGTTAGATGTAAAAACAACCTTTCTCCACAGGGATTTGGAATAAGAGATATATATGCAGCAGCCACAAGGGTATGAAGTCAAAGGGAAGGAGAATTTGGTGTGCAGGTTGAAAAACAGCTTGTATGGCTTGAAGCAAGCTCCAAGGCAGTGGTATCTAAAATTTGACAGGTTTATGACATAACAAGGTTATAGTAGATGTCATTCTGACCACTGTGTTTATTTCAAGAAGCTAGACAATGAAAGATATATTATCTTGTTATTGTATGTGGATGACATGCTTGTTGCAGGGTCTAACATGCAGGATATAAATGTACTCAAAAGGAAGCTAGCTCATTCATTTGTGATGAAGGATTTGGGTGCTGCAAAGCAATTCCTTGGTATGAGAATAACGAGATAGGAAAAATCACAAATTGACATTGTCTTAGAGTGAGTACATACAAAAGGTGTTGGAGAGGTTTAGAATGCAGAATGCAAAACCAGTTAGCACACCTTTGGCCAGCCATTTCAGTCTAAGTCAGGAAATGTGTCCCAAGACATAGGAAGAGACAGATTGCATGTCCAAGATTCCCTATCAATTAGCAGTTGGCAGCTTGATGTATGCCATGGTGTGCACAAGACTATATATTGCACAAGTAGTGGGAGTTGTGAGCAGATATATGAGCAATCTAGGTAAAGAACATTGGAAGGCAGTACAATGGATTCTCAAGTATTTGAGAGGTACTACCACTCAGGCATTATGTTTTGTAGGTTCAGACACTGTTCTACAGGGATATGTTGATGCAAATATGGCAGGTGATAAGGACAGAAGGAGGAGCACCACAGGGTATGTGTTTACTGTAGGTGGAATAGCAGTAAATTGGATTTCAAAACTACAGAAGGTTGTTGCACTTTCAACAACAGAAGCAGGGTATGTTGCTGTTACAGAGACTAGTAAAGAGATTATTTGGTTGCAGAGGTTTATGGAGGAATTGTGTAAGAAGCAGAAGGATAGTAGGTTGTACAGTGACAACCAGAGTGCCATTCATATTGCAAAGAACTCAGCATTCCATTCCAGGACTAAACATATACAGCTCAAGTACCATTTCATATGCTCTGTTCTGGAAGATGAACTGTTGAAGCTGGAAAAGATACACACTAGCCAGAATCCTACAGACATATTCACAAAGGTAGTGACCAAAGAGAAACTGAGTTCTTGCTCGGTTTCAGTTGGCCTTCTAGCATGAAGGTGAAGAGGAGAAATTTTCCAAGTCCAAGTCCGGCAAGTGCAACAGCGGTGGAGTTGCTGTGATCAGTCTCCAAGTGGGAGATTGTTGGTTGTGGAGCCAGATCTTCTAGTCTCATAGATGATATTGTCTCAACCGTGCAACCCAGAGGACTGTACACTCATTCCCTTACCTTGGGGTTCGGGGGCAACTCCCCTGAGTTACGGGGGTGCGGGGGTGGAGCCCTTGCGAATGGGGGTTCGGGGGCAACGCTGAGAGAAATTTTTGGGGCTGTTTTCGCCAATAGTTTTTGGGCCCATGGTTTTGGTTATCCCGTGGTATTTTCCCATTGTATTTCCCCTATAAAAGAAAGACATTGTAATACGGCTAGGGTTGATGTATTAGGTATTATGCATTGTAAAGATCTCTGAGATCAAGAAGAGAGACTATGAGATAGTGAAGAGGAAGTGCAGCGGCTGTGCTGCAGGTTGTATCCTTTCACTTTGCTGGACGGTATAATAATAAGGACTGGCAACTTCAGTGTGGACGTAGCCCAAGTTGGGTGAACCACGTATATTTGTGTCTCTCTTGTAATGTGTATGTGTGATTATATTTGCATTTCTGTTTATTGTTATTGCTCTGTGATCCTGTTTTTCTAACACTAATGTGAGTTTTATGTAATAGGTTATGGTCTTTATTGGATTTCTTTTTCCTTATTGGATCGATTGGTTGGTTTATGGTAAATTTATCATTGTCTCACTTTCTCTAGTCTTTTTCAACTAATATTACCACCTTAAAGGAGCTTCCAAGACAATTTGTGAGTAATAAAAGTAACTTCATATTGAGGGTACGTAGGTCATCATACTTACATTTAGGGCCAGATATTTTGTGTATGATTGATTTCTTCCATATTTTATTTCATTGAATTCTTGTGTTTCATTTATTTTTGGGAGATGGTATTTCCAAGCTTGTTTTGTAGGAGGATACCAACACCATCTAGGTATGTTGAATAGGGTTTATCACCTACCATAGTTCCTTTACTATATTCACTTTTCTTAGCTCAACTATTTTCCATATTATGAGTTAGTTTATTTTCTTACCAAACCTAGCTAAGAGTTCAAGCTCGCTTAGGGTGATTGACAAACCCTAGGGAATTTCCCATTTTCTTGCTCACCATAAGTAAAAGGGTTTAATTTATTTAATTATCGATGTCCATTATGTATGTATTAAACTACGGATTACTCCTTTTATCTCTTTGCATTCAGCTAGTTAGTGCACATAAACATAAAAGATTAAACCGATTTTACTTTTTTTGCTTGATTTCATAATCTACTTAGTTATTTGTTGTATTTAATAATAAGTATAACTTGACACATAGCAATTTAAGCTACAACCGTATATCATACATAATGAACAAATTATTATTTAACACCAATGAATCTAGTGGTAACCTCCTCCTCCTCTCTTCTCCCTTCATTAACATGTTTTATCAATTTCTCCGAAAACTATGTATTAAACTACGGATTACACAAGATGGTAGTCCTAGCCAAGATGGTGGTCCTAGCCAAGAGTCACAAGGCATACCACTTGACCACCGTGTACACATCCAAATATCCATTGACAGTCGACAGAAAAGAATGAGCTGAGTGAGCCAAAACCAGTGCAGAGGAGGGAGTCAATACCGTCGAGAGATCTGGGACCATTGTAGAGGAGGGAGTTGAGACCGCTGAGAGATCCAGTTCCATCGAGAACATTGCAGAGGAGGGAGACTAGACCATTGAGAGAGTCAATACAGCCGAGACCATTGCAGAGGAGAGATCTGATACCACCGAGACCATTGCAGAGGAGGCCGCTGAGACCAAGAGATCGAGACCATTGCAGAGGAGGCCACTGAGACCAAGAGATCGAGACCATTGCAGAGGAGGCCGCTGAGATGTCTTCGGTAAGTCTGAAATGCACACTTCGTACACCAGGGTTGGGATTTTGGAAATGCATTGTTGGTGTTATTGGGGATTTTCAATACATTAATAGATAGGAGAAGAATAATTTACAACATTTGATTACAGAGAAATACAATCCTCTTGTGCCCTAATGTTAGCAGCAAGAGTTTACATTGCGCATCCTCTATTTGATGTTATATCTTGTTGTGATTTCATCATTGCACCCTATTCCCAACTACTGACCTTCCTCTATCCATTTCTCACGGCTATCTCATGTATTCTTTGCGCTCAATGTTTCTTGAAAAACTCCAATTAATACTTTTGAGTTAGGGTTTATAACTCCTATCTAGATACTTCCACGTGGATGTCAACGTTCTCTTTTTTTACATGTATATTTTCTTTTATTTTCAAAATATGAAACATATCATAGATTCTGAACAAATTCTGAAAGAATAAAAAATAATTTAATTTCTGTGTGCGTGAATTATGTGTGCATTTCCTATGGCCTGTGAGCATTTACTAATAAATTAGGATATATTCCACGAATCAATACATGAGATGCGAGTTATACCATTTCCATGTTGACAAACAATCCAAGACTGCGTAGATGAGAAGAGAAGCATGGATGTTTGCATAGCCAAATCAATGCAATTTGTAATCAATTCATTGTGTGGTTAGTGGTTTAAAATAGAGCTTGTGTGTTGATTTGCATGGGAGCGAATTGTGTTTTTCAACCCATTGAGCCAACCCTTGGGGTTATCTCACCATGGAATCCAAGCCATGTGCATTGTTCATGCTTCTTGTCCACATTATTTTTTCCAAGTCCTCCATTCCATGCGCTTTATGTCAAGTCCATTTCCTTTCTCCAAATCCTTGTCCAACCATGACCTTGTCCTCCATGCTGCTAGTCATCTTGTTTTCCTTCTCCAAGCAATCTTCAAATGACCACAGTATGGGTCATTTGACTCTTGGCTTATTAAGTGTGCCAATGGCTCCAATACCCATCATGTTCAATCCATCAACTTCATGCCACATCTAATGTCTTTGTCTCATGTTCTTTGTCCATCAAGTTCAAGCCATCAACTTCATGCTAAGTCACCAAGCTGCTTCATTTCATTAAGCTTGTCCACTTCATCTTTGTCACCAAGATGCTTCATGTCATTAACATTGTCCACTTCATGCTAAGTCACCAAGCTGTTTCATATCATTATATGTGTGTTAATATCATCTTATAATCATTGTAGCCAACATTAGGTGTTTACCAAATCAAAATCAAAACACATTTCTAAATACTTGCAAATCGTGGACTCAACTCAGGATGCTTCAATACTTCTTCTTCATACCCGCATGCAAGAGAAGAAATGGAATCACAACTTCCAGTTGCTGCTATATCATATGATCCATTTTCTGTGGATGCTTGAGAGATCCTTTCACTTGTGGGTCTTATTGATGTTGTAGCTTTTATTGCTTATAAGGCCAACATCATCAATTGTCACAACCATATGTACTGAAGCTTTCTGTGGTGTCATTCTGACTACATCTTTACTATGCCAATGTTCTTCAACATATCTGTTGTAGCTACAAATGTCATCAAAGGTCCCGTGGCTTCCTTAAAGAATACACCATAAAACTCACAGAGTTTTCATGCCATCGTCCAACATTTTTACTCTTTCTTCTTACCATCGTATCTTCTTGAAAACTTTGCTTTTTTTTTTTCTTCATTTGCTTCAACTACTCAATCTTAAACTTCATGCCTGGGATATGTACCCAATTATCACTTATTCCGTACTTACTCTTATTGACAACATGTATGGAGAGATATCAAACTTCATTTTAACTTGAGGAATTTATGGGCCAAAGGGACTATGGTTGAATGTTTACATGAGTTATTTTCTTGTCGTGATATTAGAGGCCACATATTGACCCCCTATTTGATTTATTGGGGAGTTTGGTTGCTTCAAAATGCTTGCATTCTAGAAGAAAAGTGAATCCCCACATTCAATTTTTCAACTCCAGTGGTAGCTCCATTTAAATTGTATTCCTTGATTGTGGTTTTGAAGGTTGGGTGTGTTATTAGTGAAGTAACCAGAGATCTGCAAATTAAAACAAATTGATATCTTTGTGTGACCGGTGTAGCTTGGATGAGTTGTGTAAGAGAACGATCTGTATAATTAAAACAACCAGTCAGATGTTTTTCTTGTTGCAAACATGGGTGGTCTGTGCATTAGATATGTTGTAATTAGATGTCATACAGTCTCCGTGTTAAATAAATCAGCAACAAATTAAAGATCAATCTGGTATGGATGTCAACCAAATTATTATCCTCTTTAAATTGCCCTGTCTATAAATTAGATTGCCTTGTATGGATGTCAACCAAATCATTGCCCTGTCTATCAATTAGATTGCCCTGATATGTGAAGGATTAGGTTGATAACTATCCTACGGTTAAAAATTTCCCTATCTATAAATTAAATTGCCCTATCTATAAATTGACATATCCTTCCATGTAGATTATAAAAATTTCAATTAGGTCAAGTTCTCTTTACATGGTTTGGATAAAATTGAAAACTTCAATTTTCAGACAATTAGAAAAGTTTGGGCAATGTAGAATGTGAGGAATGAGAAAGATCCAATCTGATAGCTCGATTGGAATTATAATATCCCGTTTTGCAAGGTCCAGGGCATTGCCTAAAAATTCCGAGCATTGCATAAAAATTTTGATCTCTACTCTCATAAGGACCATAGAAATTGAAGAGTTTGAGAGACCTCCCCAGCTCATTACTAAATTACTCAATGCAAATTCCTGAGAAAACCACATAAGATTTAATTAGAGGAATGGAAGGGTTTCTAGACTATCACCATCTCTCCTACTAGCAGAATTTGTTTACCTTGCTATCAATCCTCTGTATTGTGTCCATATGTACAATATGTATCAATCCTTGCCACCATATGAGTTTTGATAGTAAAACTAATTGGCCCCATCCCATTATGAAGTAGAACCATGTGAGATAGATCCTATAACACCATTATCATCATGATATAAGCAAAATCGAAGTTCTATTTTCCGTCGAGGCAACTTGAAGATGATAATTGCCAAAAAGTGGCCCCAGGGTGCAAAGTAACGAAACATTTGACGGATTGGCAACATATATATAAAAGGAACAGAATTATACAGGCCTAAAATTGCGGTTGGTGCCATTGCGGTCAAAGTTAAATCAATTTGTAAGCCGCCTCGATGGAAAACGAAAATTCAATTTTGCTTACCCATTTTTGTTGTTCTGGTGTAGGAAATATTTCAGGCTATTATGGTTTGTTTTAAAGTCTTCATCTTCTCAAAATTGGATTTCATTGTATCATTCATCGGGGTTAGTAAATTCATAAAAGGTAAGCATGCATCATCATACTTCAGACTTCAATCAAACCATCATGACTTGGATTGTGGCAATTTTAGTCTTTGACTGGGGTAGTACTGTAGCATCTTTAACACTTAGAATATAGTAGCTTCAAATTTGGATGGTGGTGGCGGAAGAGTCCAATAACAGCTATACTAGATTCATTTTTTTAGGGTGGCAGATGTGCACCAAATTTACATTGAGCACAAGAGGGGGGATTTACAATCAATTTGGGTTAAATTGGCAAACAAACCGTCCTATGAAGGTATGTGAGTTTGCACCTGCTGAAAACATACCAAACCTGTCATATCACAAGTTGGATGTGTTTACAGCTCAGGTAAACAAACCCACATGGATATTAATTGTTAAAATTTGAGCCTTAATTCACAATACTCTTGGATATTTACTGAGAGAATAACATATATAGTATATCAATGCATAACAATCATAATAAGCATGACAAGCATCACAAGAATCAAAAGCATGAGAGACAAGAGACACAGAGTTTTCGTGGGGAAAACCCTAAGGTGAAAAACCCCACAACTTCCTCAGAGATAGAGAGAGCAATGGCTCAACCAAAATACACTTGAGATAGTCTCCTAGAGCAAATGATCCTCCTCCTCACTAGTGCGCCACTTTCTGAGTGAGAGAAGTGTGTCTTTCCGAATGATCCAAATAGAGATCTCCCGATCTCTATTTATACTTAACTTGTTTTCCCAGTGACCTTATGGGGCCGACCTGTCTATCTAGATACATCCACAATATAATATATATTTTAGGGCCGACCCCACACATGGTGGTCTAATAACCCATCAGCAAGTACACACACTTGCGACACTTGTCAATCCACATGACGACACTTCCTTATAGAGGAATAACACATCTCTTATAAGGGTACAATAAATATATATGAAATACATTCTGAAGTTACATATACATCAACACTCCCTCTTAACTAGGAAGGTATTTCTTGACACAGTTCTGCTAGACAAGTCTTCTTCTCGAGATCATCGTCATCGATGCATCGTCATCATCATCGTCACTGCTACTGCCATCTCAACCAATCTCTGACTCTACTCGTCATAGGAAGTTCTACAGAGACAGTCCTTTTTCATACTGGATGTAGGCCCACCACCTGCAGGTCTTCATCATCCATGCGAGCAGTCTGATAGAGGTGGCCTCTCAGGACTAATTTTATGTGCGGATGCAATACCGGAAAGAGTATCCCAAGAACATTTATGTGCCTAAGCATGACTGGCAAGATCTTCCAGGATTGATTACATGCATCTCCTCCACAATACCTTTAAAGAGCATCCCAGGAACATTTATGTGCCACAGCACGACCGGCAAGATCTCTAAAGAGCATCCCAGGACTTATTATGAGCATACAGCTCAACCTCTCGGATCTCCAGGACTGATTACATGTGGATAGAAAAAACCTTTAAAGAGCATCCTAGGAACATTTATGTGCCGCAGCACGACTGACAAGATCTCTAAAGAGCATCCCAGGACTAATTACGAGCACACAGCTCAACCTCTCGGATCTCAGGGACTGATTACATGTCTCCATAGTAATACCTCATCCTAGGACTGATTACGAGCACATAGCTCAACCTATCGGATATCTGAGGACTGATTACATACTACATAGCAATACCGGAAAGAGTATCCCAGGAACATTTATGTGCCGCAGCACGACCGGCAAGATCTCCCAGGACTGATTACATGCTATTTGCACAACCTGCCACATATCATCTCTGACCTCCAAGTATCAACCTGATACTCATGATCCAACGGATCATCATCGCACGAGGCATCATCCTGATGCCCATGATCATACTGATCATCATCACTTGGACCATCCTGGTACATATCATCTGGAGCAACATCCTGAAGCTCATCATCATGATCAACTTGATCATACAATGCATCCACCTAATGCACACCAAGTATCTACCTGATACATATCATCATACATGATCCACCTGATCATACAGTGTATCCACCTGATACAAATACAAATACATGATACATATCAACATACATGATCTACCTCATCATACAATGTATCCACCTGATATAGATACATGGTCCAAGCATCCAACATGATGCATATACAAATACATACAAATGATCCAACTGATCATATCCAGTATCCAAGATGATGCGTACATACATATAAATGATCCAACTGATCATATCCAGCATCAACACGATGCATACATACATACAAATATAAATGATCCAACTGATCATATCCAGCATCAACACAATGTGTACATACATACAAATATAAATGATCCAACTGATCATATCCAGCATCAACACGATGCGTATATACATACAAATATAAATGATCCAACTGATCATATCCAGCATCCAACATGATGCATATACAAATTGTAACTGGAGCATCGTCCTGATACTCATCATCCAGCGCTTACATCCACAGCCATGTGAAGGATCCTCCTTCCAACATGCTTGGGATGGCTTCAGCAAATGTGTCCATCACTTCTTCCTCGAAGTGTTGTCGATCTGAAGAACACCAAGCCTCTCCCTGAAGTACTCGAACTTCACCCTAGCTAGTGGCTTCGTCAGCACATCTGCAATCTACTCGTCCGTCGCAACATATAGGAGCTTCACAACTCCTCTCTACACCATATCCTTGATATAGTGATATTTGATCTCTATTTGTTTTGACCTGTCATGAAACACTGGGTTCTAAGACAGCTTCACACAGCTCTAGTTATCGCAGAATATACCAGTAGCATCCAATGGGATATCAAATAACTCAGACAGTAACTTCCATAGCCAGACTGCCTCACAACTAGCTGAACAGGCTACAACATACTCTGCCTCAGCTGTACTCAGTGCTACGCAGGACTACTTCCTGCTGAACCAAGAGATCACACGTGATCCCATACTGAAGCAGCACCCAGATGTGCTCTTCCTATCTGCAGCATTGCCAGCCCAATCTGAATCAACATAACCCTACAGGTTAAACTTTTGATTCACTTCATACTTGAGCCCATAATCCACTGTACCCTTCAGGTACCTCAGAACATGCTTTATAGCAACCAGATGAACACTCCTCAGATCCATCAGGAACTGGCTCAATGTGTTCATCGCAAAGCAAATATCTGGTCTCGTGTTCGTCAGGTACATCAAGGACCCAATCATCCGACAATACATAGAGACATCAACCGACTCAGATGAAGCATCACATAGAAGCTTTAGATTCGATGCCATGGGTGTGGCCATGGCCTTGTGATCCATCATCCCAAATCTCTTCACAATATCTATTGTGTACTTCCCTTGACCAAGGAAGATCGCACCTGAATTCTGCCACACCTCCATACCTAGGAAATAATGCATCATTCCCAAATCTTTCATATCGAACTCAACAGCAAGCTTCCTCTTAGGATCTGCAATCAATCTGTCATCTCCTGTTACAAATAAGTCATCCAAATACACGAGTAGAATCACAGGATTCCCTTCCTCAACCTTGTAGTAGAGGTTGGAATCCGGTTTACTCTTGGTAAAGCCCAAGCTAGATAGAAAACTATCCATCCTACCATACGAAGTTCTGGGAGCTTGCTTCAAGCCATACAAGGCTTTCTTCAATCTGCACACATATGACTCCCTGTCGTGTATTTCAAAACCAAGTGGCTGCTCCATGTATACTTCCTCTTCAACTACACCATTCAAGAAAAAAGTCTTGACATCCATCTGGTGTATTTTCCATTTCATTGCTGCAGCCAGGGCAAGTACCGTTCTGATGGAAGTATACCTAGCTACAGGTGCAAAAGTTTCTTCATAATCTATTCCCTCTTTCTGAGAGAAGCCACGAGCTACGAATCTTGCTTTGTATTTCTCTATACTGCCATCTGCAGCATGCTTGATTTTGTAGATCCATTTGGAAGTCACAACAGACTTCTCTTTAGGTCTTGGGACAACATCCCAAACATCATTCTTCATTATTGATTGGTATTCCTCAACCATGGCATCCTTCCATTCTTTCTTTTCTGCTGCTTCTTCATAACTGGAAGGTTCTTTGTTCATAATGTAACAGAGTAAAGCAACATAGCTGGTATGTGATCTGGTTCTCTTCTTTGCTCTGTGTTCTTCTTCTGGAATGCCAAATCTTTCTGCATCTTGAATGAGCTCTCTAGCCCATGCAGGTTTCCTCTTGTGAGAGTTATCCTCATGGGGTGGATCTACAGGTTCTTGCAGATCTTCAAACTCATGAACAACTTCTAGAATTGCTTCAGTCATGGTAGTGTCTTGAAATCTAGTTTCCTTAGGGTCTTCATAAACTTCGATAGGTGCCTTCCTTGATTTGATAAATGCTGAGTTTTCATCAAATGTTACATCCCTGCTGACATCAATCTTCTTGAACCCTGGAAAGTATATTCTGTAAGCCTTCGAGCTTTCACTGTAACCCACAAATATACCGTTCTTTCCTGAAGGATCTAGTTTGGTCCTCTTTTCCTTTGGGACATGAGTGTATACTGGACAACCAAATATTCTGAGATGACTGACTTCAGTTTTCTTACCAGAAAAGACCTCTTCTGGTGTCTTGTTTTCCAATATCTTTTGGGGTGTTCTGTTTTGCACATATACAGCTATTCTAGCTGCTTCTTCCCATAGATGCATAGGTAGATCCTGGTCATGCAGCATTGCCCTTGCTGCTTCCATGATTGTTCTGTTCTTCCTTTCTGCAACTCCATTCTGTTGAGGATTATAAGGAGCAGTCAACTCCCTCTTAATCCCTGAATCACTGCAAATCTTCTTGAAGTCACCTGAGGTGAATTCTCCACCATTGTCGGATTTGAATGTTTTGATTTTTTTGTCAGTTTGATTCTCCATCAAGGTTTTGAATTCCTTGAACTTATCAAACACCTCATCTTTGTTTTTCAAGAAGTATACCCAAGTCTTCATAGAGAAGTCATCAATAAATGAGACATAGTAAACATACCCACTTAGAGAAGTGGATGACATAGGACCACATACATCTGAGTGGATGATTTTCAGGATATCTTTTGCCTTGCTTTCATTGCTTGGGAAAGCCTTCTTAATATTCTTACCTTTTGCACATCCTTTGCAAACACCTTCATGTTTGGTCCCGATTTCAGGAAGACCCTCTACAGCCTTGCTTGCAATTGGAAGTGCCCTATAGTGCATATGAGCAAGTCTTCTATGCCAAAGTTCACTTGGCTCCATGGATTCATGCACCATGGCATGTTCAGGTTGTCCTTTTAATTTATACAAACCTCCCTCGTGCTCTCCAATTACAACTGCATCATCTATGGTCTTTCCCTTTAGCCACATTAGGACTTGGCCATCCACAAATGCAACCCTCATACCTTTTGTATCCAATGCAGAGATGGAGAGTAAGTTCTTCTTGAGCCCAGGTACATAAAGGACTTCTTTCATCTTCAAAGATTTTCCAGAATCTAGGTTGTAGGAGGCTTCACCACTTCCTTTGATGGGATATTGATAATCATCCCCAAGTTTCACTTTATGGGGTGATTCATGTTCAGACAAATTTACAAAGGATTCTTTAAACCCAGTCATGTGTTTGGAAGCCCCACTGTCAATTAACCAATCATTACAACCATGGGAGATAGTACATGTGAGAGCAGAGATTAGAACATACTCTTCTTCACTTGATGAGTCATCATTACTATCATCACTTTTTGCCGTAGCCTTTTTCTTTGGAGGTTCACCATCTTCGGTAGCTTGAGCATGGTACCTTCTTTTGTTACCCTTCTTCTTCTTGCTGGAGTTGTTGTTGTTGTGTTTGTCCCTTTTGTTCTTGGGACATTCTGAAGCAAAGTGACCCTTCTCATTACAAGTGAAACACCTTATATCTTTCTTGTCTTTGTGAAAATGATGAGAAGATTTCTTCTTGTGATGGGATGGCTCCCTCTTGAACTTGCCCTTCTTAGTGTGAGTTGTGATAGCTTGATCTTCATTTCCCATCTTCTCTTCTCTTGCCACAAGCCTTGCTTATTCTTGAGAACATTCCTCCCATAATCTGCTGAAGGATATTAACTTCTTTCTGGCACAGATCCCCTAGATAAAAGAGTCCCATGACCTAGGTAGGCCATTCAAAGTAGTCATAACAATTTCACCATTCTCCACCATTTCATCTATAGCTTCAAGTTGTTCCTTGATCTGAGAGACCTTGGAGAAATAGGATTGAATGGTTTATCCATTCGACATCTTGACCCCGTTCAATTGATTCCACAGGGTCATCTTCCGATTTATGTTCTTTCCTTCAAATAGCTTGGTCAAAGAGTCAAACATAGCCTTGGGTGTCTTTAGAGAAGACACATGGGGTATGAGATGGTCTTTGATAGAATCTGCAACGATTCTCTTTTCCTTGACCAAGTTCCTCTTATGCAATACCTTAGCCTCTTCATCCTCTGGGATAGGGATGTCTTCTTTTATATATGAGTCCAACTCATTCTCTTCCAGGATTAACCCAATCCTATACTTCCAAGCTCGGAAGTTATCAGCCCCTTCAAGCTTATCCTCAAGCTTGGTGTGGTGAGACATCTTAAAGAGTAATTCAAATTAAATAGAAAAGATTTAGGTCTTACCACTTGAAATGCTGAAAACTGGATCTGGTCCCAGATTAGGGTTTGTCGAAAAAACCCTAAAAATTCAAAATGTGAATTTAAACTTTCTGAAAGGATAGAAAGATGCGCCTTGATGAGCTGATCATCCTGGTGTATTCAGAATTTGAGATCAACAAAGATTTACCCTTCAGATTTGCCTTTTTGTCCTCACGGGTTCACTTAGGAGAGCCTTGAATTAGGGTTTGAGTTTCTCAGAGATCTACCTAGCCAAAAATCTTGATCCAAAGCTCTAAACTTTGATTTTTGCAAGGAGCTTCCAGCTATGGCTTCAGATTTCAGAAATCCCTATTTTTGTGGAAACCCTAATGTTTAGGGCCAAATCTAAAAATGCTTAGAATTGAATTCTGATTGGACAAATAGATTCTCCTTGATGAGTAGAGTCAATATACTATACTGCTTTTCCAAAAACTATGAAGAGAAACCCAATAAACAAGAAACTCAAGTTTTCGTCACTGCAAAATGTCTTCTTCTCAGGTTAGCTCTGATACCATGTTAAAATTTGAGCATTAATTCACAATACTCTTGGATATTTACTGAGAGAATAACATATACAGTATATCAATGCATAACAATCACAATAAGCATGCCAAGCATCACAAGAATCAAAATCATGAGAGACAAGAGACACAGAGTTTCCGTGGGGAAAACCCTAAAGTGAAAAACCCCACAACTTCCTCAGAGATAGAGAGAGCAATGGCTCAACCAAAGTACAACCAAAATACACTTGAGATAGTCTCCTAGAGCAGAAGATCCTCCTCCTCACTAGTGCGCCACTTTCTGAGTGAGAGAAGTGTGTCTTTCCGAATGATCCAAATAGAGATCTCCCGATCTCTATTTATACTTAACCTGTTTGCCCAGTGACCTTATGGGGCTGACTTGTCTATCTAGATACATCCACAATATAATATATATTTTAGGGCCGACCCCACACATGGTGGTCTAATAACCCATCGACAAGTACACACACTTGCGACACTTGTCAATCCACATGACGACACTTCCTTATAGAGGAATAACACATCTCTTATAAGGGTACAATAAATATATATGAAATACATAGATGAAATACATTCCGAAGTTACATATACATCAACATTAATGTCCAACAAAAAACCACAATAAGTAGGTCAATGGGGCTCAAAAGTACATCATCTGTAAGCACATTCTATGAGTGTGAAAACAATGCCTATTGCTAATCTATCAAAGCAGAAAGAGGCAAGTACCCATCTTAAAAAAGTGCAAAGTAGGTGCAAAAATAAAACCATGACAACTATAAAGAGAGGATGTCAAGGTGAGTTGATGACAAAAATGAATCTCTATTTAGGAAAATTAAATATATAAAGTGATTTCTATAGTATGATGACTCCCTAATATGTACAAATCTCGATTTGCATATCCAAGTGTAGGAGCAAGATGTAGAGATGGAAATGTTGCATTTGTGTCAATAGCGTTGGAGTTTTGAGGTGGTTCTCTTGGCATCATAAGTAGGGAACCACATGCAAATTATCCTTCTCCCTTAGCATGTTATTGCTAGCCCCAATAGTCTAGAGGATAAAATTTCCATCATATGGGTTGAGCTATTCAAGAACACTAAGAGAGATGCCATAGTTGGCCTCTCTTGCACTAGCACTAGAAGGACAAATTTCCACAGTGCACTTTAGTCATCTCAAAGATTGAAAAGTCTCTCAAAAGCTTGAGTAAGTCAATGATAGGTGGGATTCCATTATCACTAATCCAAAAATTGTGGTAGATTGATCGGTGCTTCCCATAGGATACAAGTGACCATTGCATGATACAAGCATGCTTCTTTTTGTTGCTTAAGTTATATGTGGTTTATTATGCGCTCTGTAGGCCAATTGACCTACACTCACTACTACAATACCATATTTTGGCATCATATTTGGCGTCATTTTCTATAGCATTTTTGGGGAAAATTTTCAAGTTGGGACAATTGAAAACATGATGCTACAAAGGTCATTATTTGAGTCAACTTTGGATTGACGGATTGTTGTCTTTTTTGATGCAGTCTCTATAAGGAATCATCTTAGCGATAAAAAATACAATGTAAAGAGTTTGTCTACATCAATTTAGCATCAATTTCAATGTGGAAATGCTATTGATGGTAATGGTGCTAGAGGTACCTCTTTCGATAGAGTTTTTGTTGAATCTAGGAGTCCCAAATCTACAAGGTGCTCATGTATGAGTTGTAGTATTTCCCTGGAAATACAGAAGGCATTTCACCAATATATAATGAGTGGTTGATAAGAAAAACAAGCTAAGCTACAAAGGCTGCTAAAATTCTATCATAATGTTCTGTTGAAAAAGTAATAAAGTACTTTGAATGATAAGCTAGGGCACACAGAAATATGAACAAGCTATAATTGAAATTTGAGGAATGACAATAGATAATAACTGTTAGAGTGTTGCAACCCAGTGCATACAAGCTGATTTCCACAAACAAAATGACAAAATAGTTTGCTAAGTTGTAATTGAAATTTGAGGAATGACATTAGCTACTAACAGTTATAGTGCTCCAACCTAGTGCATACAAGTTGGTTTCCCAATCAAAATAACAAAAGAGTTTGCTAAGGGTGAACAATGTTTCATTCCCCAATGTGATTTGATGGAGGGATTGAACATGTGTGCATAGAGAAACAGAAACCAGCAACAACATAGTGTTGTAGTTCATTTGATGAATTTGCAGGTCATTAATTGTCCCCATCCCATTATCAAGTAGAACCATGTGAGATAGATCCTATAACACCATTAGCATCATGATATTCCCCTATTGTATCATGATAAAAATAAAAATATTTGTATTTATAAAAATATTTTCTTTGTTCAACTTGGACCTCTATTGTTTTTATCCCAAAACCAGAAGTGATTTAACTCTGTGTACTCATGCCTTCCGTCCGAGGAGTGTTTCCAGTGGTCTTGAGTTTCAGCTTGGAAACAAGCCTCGGACGGCGGGCATGGGTACACAGAGTCTAGAGTTTCTTCCAAGCATGGGATATCACACAAGAGGAACTAAGCTTAGTTGATAGTAGTCTGTCTGCAATCAAACTTTGAGCCTAGTTGATAGTACTCTGTCTGCAATAAAATTTAGAGGAACTAAGGAAAACGAACATGACCATAAGCTGATTGATGGTAGTTCTAGTATAAGGTATTTTTTTTCCAATTTAATTATTTGATATTTGAAATTCCAATTCAGCTAATGTGTGGGATAGATGTGACATAAATGAAAGTTTTAACATCTCAATGAATTAGATCTTTGACCAAAAACTAGGAATGACAAACTTGGGTAGTAAGAAAGAAATAACAACAACCAATCATTATCATCTGTATGGTTGTATGAGGGAAGTTTCAATTCCCATAGGCAAGAGCTTGGGGGAATTGATGTTAAGGTACTCAATGCAAGCTAAAGGGGAAATGATTAGTATTGCTCATGATGTAAAAGTAAAGGATGTATTGATCGTGATTAGGATACTCTTGTATTTATAGTCATAAAAAAACAAGTTGTGGTATAGCTTCCCCAGTTGTGGTTACTATTTTTTTATTAAGCTCATGAACATTTATATGTAGTTTATTGTTTCTACTATCACTATTTTTTTGTGATGAATGATTGAAGAATGTTATAAGTGTGCCTATAGAATTATGAACATGGATATATACAATTCCTTATATTTATTATCACTTTGTTTTATGTGATGAATTCATTTGCATGACTTGAGTATATCTGAAGCTCTCCTTGGGGTCCCATGAATGAACTTGAACACTTGCTGCTTTCATTTAATTTGAAAGAGTAGTTATATTTTGAAAGAACTCTCTCCTTACCTTAGCTAGCATTCATTCAAAAGAAAGACTTATTTTATTCATATGCATTTGCAAGGTTTGAGTCATTCATCACACCACGAGTTTCACTTCCATCACCCGACTGAGTAATACAACCATTAAAATTTAACTCGCTAACTCAACACACTTTAACCTTGTTTGAGGATAAAAGAATTTGGTGGTTAGGTAGGACACCGGGGATAGACATCCAAATAATTCCCCCTTTTCATTTTCATCTGAGACATAGTTGTTGTCCTCTAGGGTACTAAAATCCTCTAGTATTTATTGACATGGTCATCGACCAGTTTGTGGAGGGGCCTCTCGTTTTTTCAAGGGTTAAGCCGCGAGGATTGATTCTGGATGGAATTTGTGGAATTTCACACTCCACTTAGTGCCTAAGGCATATCGATCCATTGTCTTCCTTGTACTCTACCGTGATGGTGATACAGGGGCGATAAGACAGAAGTGCCAAAAACCTTTTCCAACGTGTCATGAACGAGGTAGCTTAGTGACTTTTCTTCTAGGGCTCTTTTACCTAGGATCCCTTTCGGTACAGGGATATCCTTCCATTATTGGTCTCTCATTTCATATTGTTCGACTTGTATTTCATCACCTTGCGAAGGATACGATTTGTCGAGGTCTCCATCTCCTAGTTAGGAAGTTTGCTTGCTATTTCACCTTTTTAGAGGGTCTTTTTCTTTTTAGTGCTACTTGTTGGCATTCTGGCCACTTTTGTTTTAGCTCGCTTACTGTGACACCGGTCCCAGTACAGTTTTTTGAGCTTATTTTTTTGGCCTGCGAGCCTTGTCTTTTCCTAGCTCCCCTTCTGCACGCTTGGTTGCTTTAGGGTTTTTGAGTTCTTACACGGTTAGTTACCAATTATCTAATGATGTGCGATGTCCTATTATCCTAGGTCTTTGAGATGGTTGAGTTAGATGGTATTCTCAAGGGACTAAACACCCCTTGATGGAGCCACTAATGCTTGACCTTAGGAGTAGTTTAGAGGACCACATGATCAAATCATCTGTGTGGACTTTTCCGTTTACTGTGATGATGGTATTTCAGGTTATATGGAACAATGGTACATTTGAGAGAGAGATGATTGGTTGTACCCCACCTTGGTTGATTGTCTTATGGTCCTTCCATTTTGTCGATAATATTTGTGTGGTACCTTGCCTTTTACCTTTTAGGTCTTTTACTCATCTTGGTATATCTTTTGATTTGTACCACCTTTTATGTTTTTGGTCTTGTGGGTACTACGGTAGTGTGTCCACATTTGAGGTGCACCCCCTTCTTCCAAGTTGTTATGAGTCTTTATACCCACTTCGTACCACCCTCCAGACCTTAGTTAGGAAGGTTGCTTGCTATCATACCTTTTGGTGGTCCTATTTGAGTTACAAGGATCTATTGCATATAAGAGGTAGTTACAAGGAGCTATTGCATATATTTGACATTATTTGACCTTCCATCTCTTTGGCATGTCAAATAACAAGTAGTTACAAGGAGATATTGCAATATATATTTGACCTTATTTGTACCTTCCCCACAATGGTTGATTTACTTTTGGTCCTTACACCCTATTATTTATTGGTCTTGTGGTAGCTTGTCCTTTAATTTTGGTCCTTTCATTTTTTTGTGGTACCTTGCCTCTCACCTTTTGGGTCCTTTATTGGTCTTGAGTTATCTTTTGATTTGTACTGCCTTTTATGTTTTTGGTCTTGTGGGTATAACTATGGTAGTTTGTCCACATTTGAGGTATTACACCCCCTTAGTCCCAAGGGTTATGAGTCTAAGTTATACCCACTCTTTTCTTTTTTACTTGTACCGTATTGGTTGGTTTTTTAACCCTTTGGTTGGTCCTTGTACCTTATTGGGGGCCATGAGTCTCTTTGGCCTCAGTCTACTGGCTGTCAGCTCATCTTTATTGTGATTGTACTGATCCTTTTGATGGTCATTGACTTTCTTTGATTGACCGTACCATAGCCCAGTCATCTCTCTCTTTGGTTTGTACTAACCCTATAATAGGGTCACTTGGTTCCTAGAGTTAACTAGCCTCTAAGGGTACAATCATTTTTGAAAGTAACTCTTCTGAGTATATTACAGGAAACGTCTACACCCAGGTAATCAAATATGTGTTGGTTATAATACTTAAGTAATCTAATTGTTGGTAATCAAATTATATTTGTTGGTAAAGAATTTTAAGAGTGGTGGAACTCCTTGATTGAACTTGTGAGGAAAATTATCTTGGAGAATAAGTGTCCTGACAGAAAACTAAGCAGAACTATGCCACCATTGATAAAGAAATCATTGTAGCACTGAGATGTATAGAGAAGTTACAAATTCATTTGTTGAACCATGAATTTATCATAAGAACAGATTGCTCCAGTCTTCCATTTGTGCTAAACAACACAATAAAATTTGCAACAGCAAAAGGAAAGTTAGCAATATGGCAAGCATTGTTTTGATGTTATAACTGTATTGTTCATGAGCACATTTCTAGGAAAGAAAAAAACATTCCTGACTTTTTAACAAGAGAATATTTGACATAGAAGTATGCTATTAATTTTTAACAAGCGAGCCTGAAACAAGCAAGCCTGGTGCAAGCGAGACCGAGGCAAGCAAGCATAGAAGGTCAAAGAGGAATCTAGTAGGCCTATAACCCACAAGTAAACATGAAAATCTCTGCTTGGACCGAAGGAAAACATCAGATCTATACTATTAATGATAATATGAGTTGCTTGGATTATATGCAAGACTAGAAACCTAGGTGGGAGTTGAGAAATGCTGAAGTATTAGATGCTAACTTACAGGGATCTGATACTTTTATTAGACTAGTGCCAGAACTCAGAAGAATTCCTATGGGATCCAGTATTGTACCAGAGATCATTTACAACAACTCCCTAAGAAAAGCAGCTGATGAAAACAATTGGTTAACACACCTCTACCATGATCTTAACTTAATCTCAACAGAGGTCTCTACACATCACCCCGGGCTACAACTAGACCAACAATTCTACTGTATTAACCGGATACATTCTTTGGAAGCATGGCCACATCAAGATGCTAGTCTCCAGTTTCCAAGTACTACACACACTTATGAAAAATATAAAAAATTATGGTGGAAATTCTTGAGAAAAGAAAATACAGATAGAACATATTATACCATGATAAAGTTTGGACTTCAAATTACACATATCGATGAGGATCCTGCATTCTACATCCCTGATTGGATGAGAGATTGGTGGTGGTCATTCGGCATCAATCCGGCAACATTAGAACCAGCTGTTATTTATAATCTAAAACGGGAAGTTGGAGAATCTCTCGAACAGGTCAAAGATATTTTGCAGACAAAGATTACTGAGGATCAAATCCTTGGGTACTACATTAAACACAAAGAACAGTGACTTGTCAAAACCTGCATAGACGTCCACATGCATCATAATAGACGCGTGGTCTTGAGGTCTATTTATTCAAAGGCATGGAGGACTGAATCCAACGTCTTTCGAGAAATATATGGTCCCCCATACTATGATGATTTGTAAATATCTCAAAAGTATTTGGCTATGAGTGGGGTCTGCCCATTCAAATTGTCATAATGATTGAAATGAAAGTCTTTGTAACTATGTCATGATAATATAAAGAAAGCCCTACTTTTCTCTATGTCAATATGATTGAAAATCTATGTTATGCAATAAATACCCTAAGTCAAGATTACAAGTAATTGTCCAAAGGCAGCATTAGTTGGGAGTATGACTGAAAGCTACCATTTTTCAAAACAACTTACATGTTTACGGTTCCGTTTTTGCTTAATTCAATTACTTTCAATCATCTAAGAAGACCATGCTTGAATAAGATTATACAAGTTCCACAACATTATATAAAATATTTTTTTTAAAGATTTGTGAACACTTATTAACCACCTAAAAGATCTTCCTTTTAAAAGTCATAAAAACTTTTAGAAGTTTTCCATAATGATTAGTTATTTTTATTTTATATTATTATTGCTGAATATAAATATCTTACTAAATGTGACTGAACTTCCATAGGTGATGAACCCAAACTGATGGGATGAGAGAGACTTTAGGGCCATGATGACAAAGCTTATAGTTGGATGGTTTGATATGGGACTCAAGATCCAAAGTAGCAATAAAAGACAGCTCATAATTGCGTGAATTTCTACTCATAAGAAAGATAAAGTGATCGTCTTCCTCATCGCTCGAATGCCTACATGTTGAGAAAGGGAATGAGGATCAAGTAACATTATAAAAGGTGCTACAAGTCACCTTTTAAGAGGCGCTATGCCTTGCGGTCGTATCTAAACTTTTTTCCCATGGTGCAGGTAGAACCAAACAGGTATTTGTCAGATCTGTCTTCCTTGAGCAAAGGGAGTTTAGGAAGGATAGAGGAAAGTGAGACATCCAGTAGGTGTAGAAGAGTTGTATCAACTAGATGTCAAAAGACCAGAAGAAAATTCCATAAACGCAATGAATTTTTTCACGGTCGAGGGGGGTCATGTTCCTTTGATGATGAGACAATAGATGACGTCGAGGTGCCCTTGATGTATAGACATTTAGTGAAACAATGGGTACCGAAGGATATTCCTCAACCGAACACATATTTTTGTGTGAATGAGAGGATATATCGAATTGCACCGTCGTCAATACATGGTTTCAGGTTGTTTTGCATGGATGGCATAAAGGTCCCTTACGAAAAATGTACAAAATTGATGGAGTATGTTGGACCTTGTTACAACTACAAAGATTGGATGCGCCCGGTCCAATATACAAAAAGTATGCATAGATATGGATTGTTAGCAAAATATTTATAGTTGAAAGAAAAAAATCAAAATAAAGGAGCAACGTTGTACATGGACGGAAGGCCAAAGGCCATAGGGAATATTGCGGGGTTTATAAAAAGTACACAACCAGGGTCTACAATTAACAACCAAACTGCAAATTTGAGGGGCATGAAGGAAACTGTGTTTTTGTAGTTGCCATTAAATCAATATCTGCAGGGGAAGAGTTGCTTATTAATTACAATTTGAACCGAGTAGATACAAACAAGGTTACTACGGGAGTGGTAGATATAACATTTTACGAAACCTTTTATTAATGAATTTAACATATTAAGGATTTTTTGGTTAGTTTATTTCGTTTAAATTTTCCATATTTACTTTGCAGGCCAGTGATCAGGATAAATCCCTGCCAGCAGATGGTCAGAGGAGTACATCTTCCTCAAAGGAGCAGGTATACATCTTTGTAATAGTACAAATATAATAAGAAAAAATAGTTTTTTTTCTTTGTTTTTTCATTATTAGTATATTGGTTTCGTTTATATAATGTTATCTAATTATTCCGTTTACGTAATTTTCTCTATGTTTTTGATGCAGTCCAGTTCTGCAAGGGTCACAGTACCCTCGACGCAACAGGTATACATCTTTGTAATAGTAAAAATATAATACTTAATAATAGTTTTTAATCGATGTGTTTTTTCATGATTAGTTTTGAATTCGTTTAGGTGACTTTCACTATGTTTTTTATTTACGTATCTGTAAGGGGTAGCTCCCAGATATTAGCAGATCGGGTCAAGTCACCTGTGACCATCGATCCGATGAGTGGATCACGATCATCTAGGTTGAAAGTATAATCTAATATTGGAATTGTACCAATACAATACGTAGCATAATGTTTATTTTGTTATGTATTTTTCGTGTGTATACTGGTTTCGTTGTGATAATGTTTTCTACTTTTTTTTGCAGGGGCCCGATGATCAGGGTAAGTCCACAGCTGTGGATCAGATGACACCATCGTCCAGGCACCAAGTAAACCTAGTTGTAATTTTAGGAATCTATCATGATAGATATGTTTTGTTAATAAATTTTAGGAATCTATCATGATAGAACTCAGTAGTGTTTTATATATTTTTGTTGCAGCCCAGTGAGTCGCTGTTTGAAACAACATCGCAAGAATATTCAATAGATCCTAAAGTGGCTGAGATGCTTAAAGATTTCGACATAATTGGTGAATCCACAAACCCATTTAAGATCATAGACAAATTGTTGGAAAAATATAGTGGGGAAATCATTTCTCCGCTACTCAAGGTTCCGCAGACAAGCCAGATTATGGAAAGGATTGAATTGTTGGAACGGAAATATGAATTCTTGTGAGAAACTTGAGGAATCTTGAATCATAAAATAATTCATTTATAACTTTATAATTTTCTCTTTTATATGATAGTACTGAACGTATAAGACGTGGTTTGAATTTACAGAATTATCGAAGACCACACAATAGTGGTCAAGGCGGTGTTGGCCCCAGCGAGGCTTGTGGAGAGACGTGGCATCATGAGAAAACAACTCCACGTGCATCGACTTCTTCACCATTGTTGTCGATTGAACAATCAGCACCACGTTCTGACACACCACGGACCCCAACTGTGAGTGCACCGGCCGCTAGTGATCGACGCACACTGGATCGTTTAGAAGAGGGGGTCGACACCGAGAATCCTAGTAATATTGATATCGACCTAGTTGCATTTCCAGGATATTCCCGTGTCACTAGCACGGGAGCTATGGAGGAAAAAAATTTGGTCGACGAATATATCCTCCCAATAAAGATCGAGAAGATCCCAGGTAACTAATATACGTTGATCAAGTTAGTGTTTATAATTTCATTGTAATATACCGATAAAACATTTTCTTTCAACTAATTATGATCATGGCATGATTGTTTTGCTAGAAATGATGTTTTCTATAAACAAATGAATGACACCTCCTTAGAGATCTTCGGGCCCACCATTCGAACAAGGTGGGATAGACAACCAAAATTTGTAAAATATGAACTCACTAATCGGTTGGTTGGCCTGTTCGGCGACAAGACCTTCAATCAAGCTAAGGTCCTAAAAAAGGCTGGACAACATATCAAGGTCGTCCGAGACCAATATAGGACCCACTTGGAAAAAAACCATAGGTATGAGTGCCCTCCAATGATTCCACCAATGGAGTGGAAAGCTCTAGTGGAGGATGGAAAGGAGAGGGCTAAGAGAAGAGAAGGAAAGATACCACCAGGCATAGGGAGTTATGCAATACTTTCTGCAATGTAATTATAAACCTTATTATTATTGATTTCTATATCGAACTTGGAACATATAACGTATTTCAACACTTGCATAGGATGTCATACACATCAAAGGCCACAAAGGCAAGACTGGAAAAAATAGGTCAGTACAAGCTTGGGCCTGGTGGTTATTCGAATTTGGCGGCATGAACTGTAAGTTTCGAAAAACCAATAATGCATACAAATAATAAATTGCAAATTATTTTTCGTTTTATTGCACCACAAAATGTTAATTAATGACGTTATGCAAATATGCAGGCTAAACGATTCAATGAACATGCCACTGAGGAAGACATGAAGCTTGGCTTCAATCAAGGCTTTGGAGCTGTTGTTGAACACCGAAAAAGCTTGTTTGGGAAAACAAAGTCTTCTGGTACCAATCCATCCGGTGCACAGGTAAATAGAATCTATATACTTTAATGAAGATTTATTGCTTGTGCAATCTATTCGTTATAAATACTTGACAAAAAATATTGACTCTATTTTGAGCAAGAAAGCAATGATCCCCCTAATGTCGAGGAGGGACAACAACAAATCGAAGATCATGCTTCGAATCCTGGTAATGAATTTATTCATATGCTACAATTTTATGTATAACATTGCAAATAGTGAACATTAATTGTAGTTCACCATATTTCAACTGCAGAGCATGTAGAGGGTGAAACTATACAAGTTGAGCCTGGATAAGAACATGAACAACATGATGTGGCCACACTAGGTAAAAAAACACTTTTGTAATGTTTTTTTTAAATGAAATACTTGTCATTACAATAGAAAAATACAACGATGTAACATTTTCACATTATTGCAGCAAATCCGAACCCCTTGTCACACAATCCATGTCTAGATCAACACTCTCAGATGCAGACATCACCACAAGCGCCTGATGAAGAACCAAGAACTAGAAGATAAATTTCAGATGTAGATGCTACTCTTAGAGATTATGTACCACTAAAGAGAAGAAAAACTAAAAAGAAGTGACTGGAAAAATGTCGTCTAATTATTTTTTATAATAATATACCGTCCATGATTTTTGGCCTAATGAATGAATGAATGGTTTAATGGTTTAATGATTCAGTGTAGGAAACTGTTACCTTTATTGAATGTCATCCTTTATTGAATGAATGTGTTGACTGAATGAATGAATGGTTTATTGAATGTTATATTTTATTGTATGAATGTGTTGACTGAATGAAATAACGGTTTAATGAATGTTAGCCTTTATTGAATGAATGGTAGATGAAAGTTCATGATGAAATATGGATGAATTTGCACGCATTTTTTTTTTCAAGTACATGCATTGGGTATGGGGAATTGAGATTGATGTGAGGGGGGGGAGGGGCCATAAGAGCTTCCACCTTCATGTGGTTGGCCCTGTTCAGTAGAGAATATTAAATTATTCTCGAAACATAGAGGAGCTCAATGAATGGCTACGATGCTGGCTTTCTACAACCCACTCACGTGTCATCTAAATTTTAACAATTTCTTGGAGCTTGTTGTGATGTTTGGTTGCTCCTCATAACCAATTTTGGGTTTCCAGATGATGAAAGATAACTTGAGTAACTATTTGTGGAGTAGAGTGAGATCTTGTTTGTAATGGGTTTGTTGATTCGACATGAAACTCTTATTGAAGATGAAGTGGCTAGTACTAGAATAATATAAGTGCTAATTGATGTCCTTCGAGATAAGGAGGAAAAAGTGAGGATGTTTTTTATGACAACACTAAGTGCTTTTAATTTCCATGTATACCATGACCTATTAATTGTACGCTTGCATGATCCACATTATTCTATTTCTTATCTTATTTTGAATCACTACAAGGATTCGAAATCAGAATTTGTGCAAGTCACCTATGTCCATGATTGTTTGCATTACCTCATCCAAATTTCCATTATCATTTTGTGATTGACGTAACAAATATCTCAAGCTTTGGCTTCACAACATGAAGAATAGAATGGCTAGAAACTTAAATAATAAAATCAATACTTCAAGGTTATATTAAATAGAGAAGGTAGCAATATTTCATTTGATCCTAGAGAAGAATCCTCTTTGCATGAGGACATGAAAAACTTTAGGCTTGGGGGAGTGTTGGGTCTGAGTTTTGAAATATTTTCATCCATTCTATTGGTGTTTTTATCACTCCTATGTTTTTGTATATTTGCATCCCCATACCCTTTGAAACCCTAGATGGGCATAATGAGACCTAACTGCTTATTTATATTTATTCCTTTGTTTTAATAAGTTTTAAGGGTTTTTAATGATCAATTTAGCTAATAGTGAATGTTGAGTCTTCATGATTATTTCCAGTACCAATTTTTGCAATAAAACATTAAATCCAATACTTGTGGCATACAAATGGGAGATTGAGCATATGGTTTTTCTTCAACATGGTTCTATGTTATGTACACAATATCCAAGCTGATTACATGCAACTCCATCCTTCAATCAACTTGTGGTTAATGCCTTCAGAAAGATGGTCAATACAAGTTAGATTTACATAAAGGATGAAAATGTTCAAATTTATGTGTGCATGGGGAAGAGATCTAATATCATTATCTGATCTACCTAAACTTGGCATACAAATTATGAATTCCAAAGAAGGATGGCACATTGTCACAACCTAATTTTAGCATGCAATTCTAAAATGGGAAGGAACGCACTATACATCAAATCCAATACATTCGGGAAGGATATCAAGACACATGTAGCACATAGATTCTCCAATCATCTTCAACTAAATCGATATTATAGAACAATAATGCATTTCAATAAATTATACTATGTTTTTAGCAATTCCCGTCAAGAATTATAAATTATAAATTATACTTTCAGTAGTATGAGACTTCTTTCAAGCAAGTGTGACCTCCCTTTTCGCAGTGTGAGATTTCATTTCAAGCATGTGATTTTATTTCAGCAGTATAATTTTTTTTTTGAAGAGGGTGTGTTGATTTAGCTTTGCAGTTGTGTGTCTTTAGTGGTGTGATTTTTTCAGATTTAGGAAAAGGATTTTTCAATTGGTGTGATTTGCAAAGTTTTCTATATAGTACAACCCCTATCATCCATGTTCTATTGGTTTTTTTATCACTCCTATGTGTTTGTATATTTGCATCCCCACCCTTTGAATCTTTAGATGGACACAATGATACCTAACTATGTTGAGTGGAAAGCCAACATGGCTCTCTTCGTGAGCTCCAAGAATAATAATATATCTATTGATTTCCAAATAATAGTCTATTTTTTAAAAAAGCGTATCATAAGGTAGTCGGATATCCGACGACAACATTAAGGTAACTGACATTCTTGCCATACGTCCAATGGCAAGGAACGTTAGATTCAAGGTATTTTCTCATGTCAGTGTCACCGGATATCTGACGCCCACAGTGAGGATATCCGACGTTCGTGCCATACCTCCGATGGCAAGGATGTTGATGTATATGTAACTTCGGAATGTATTTCACATATATGTATATTGTATTCCTATAGAGATGTTATTATTCCTCTATACAGAAGTGTCGTCATTTATATTGTAAGTGTCGTAACTTATACTTGATGGGTTATTAGACCACCTTGTTGGGGTCGGCCCTGTATAAGTCATGTGGGTCAAAGGGTTATTAGACCACCCTATTAGGGGTCCGCCATGTGGGTCAAAGGGTTATTAGACCACCCTAGTGGGGGTCGGCCCAGTCATCATTATGTTAAGTGGTTAAGTTGAGGCCGACCTAGTTGAGCAAAGGTCAAGTCAAGTTAGTGTATAAATAGAGAGTGTGTCTGTCTCATTTTACACATTCTATTCTCTCATTCACACTTGGGAGAGTGGCGCACTTGTGGAGGAGGAGGCTCTGCTACTAGGAGAAGACTATCTCTTGTATTCTGGTTGTATCATTGCTCTATCTATCTCTGAGGAAGTTATTGGGGTTTTTCACCTTTATGGTTTTTCCCAAGTAAACTCTGTGTCTCTTGTGTGCGTGCATTATTGTGTCCATGATTGATATGCTGTAGATTTGTTGTACATGTTGTTCTCTCAGTTAAGATCCTAGATCAGATTGAAGTAAATTCTGAAAATTTAACATGGTATCAGAGCTAGCCTAAAAGAAGGCATGATATGGCATGTATGACACTTGTTGCACTTACGATGCTAGGGCTTGATATAGCAAAAACCAGTCATTGTAGAACTTTCGATATAAATACATTTTGGTGAAGTTGTCAGATCTAAAACTTTTATAGGTCGAAGATAAGATCCCCATGTACCTTGTGTCCAAAGGAAAACCTCTAATTCATTGTACTTTATGATTTATGATATGTACAATATAGGGTTTCTGCCTCTTCCAGATCTGAGTCAAAATCAGGTGACCTTGGGAAAAAGGTCATAACTTGGGATAGGAAGATACAAATGCAATTTCGTAAACAGTGATAGGTAGTACACAGGCTGTACTATCTCAGAAAAAATTTTCAGAGGCCGAAGTTGAACCAGTGACACGTGGAATGCCGTACAAGTTCGCTCTCCTGTATTATCCCATAAACAGGTCACATTGTGACACTTGGCATAACTGTCTCTCAGAGAATCCAATTGAGGTCAGACCTATCAGTATGGAAAGATAAAATGTCGGGATATCACAGGAAACATTTGCAAAGGCAGAAGTCCAACCAGTGAGACGTGGCACACCGTACAAGTTTGCTCTCCTGTATTATCCCATAAACAGGTCACGTTGCAACACTTGGCATAACTCTCTCTCAGAGAATCCAATTGAGGTCAGACCTATCGGGATGGAAAGATAACATATCAGGCTATCTCAGGAAAAGTTTTCAGACCCTGTGGATCAAAATGTTCGGAGTTACACCAGAAACAATTAGGTACATATTTCTGTCAAAACAGAATTATTTTTGAACACCTTCATTCATGGCTTCCGGAATTTAGGGCTTCGGAGAAAGTTGGAATTTCTCTAATCGGAGACCAAGGCTGGATGCTACTCATCAAAATCAAAATTTAGAGACTAATATCAGATTTTTTGGTTGGCCAGAAGGCCAGGCTTGATCAAACCCCAGTTCGGGACTTTGATCGGAAAGATGGAAAATTAGGGCTTCTGTAAAACTTGGAATTTTGGAAATCTGTGACCACGGCTGGAAGCTCCTCAGAAAAATCAAAGCTTAGAGATTTGAATCAAATATTTTGGTTGGGTGAAACTATGGGAAACTCAAACCCTAATTCAGGGTCCTCCCCAGTGGATCCAAAAATCTAAAAGGCAATTTTGAGGGGTGAAACTTTGCAGTTTTCAAATTCTGAATATACCAACTTGATCAGCTCATCAAGGCACATATTTCTATCCTTTCGGAAGTTTGAAATTCAAAGTTTGAATTTTTGGGGTTTCCTTGATAAACCCTAATCCAACTCCAGGTCCAGTTCTTGCAAATCAAGTGGATTGGGTTAATCCTAGAAGAAGATGGATTGGTCACCTGCATAAGTGAAGAAGTTCCTGTCTCAGAGGGAGATGAGGCTAAGGCCTTCCATAAGAAGATTACAAGCAATCTTGACAGGTATGGCTTATAGGTATGTTTCATGGTTAATTTTATCATATGTTTGTCTTCATATCATTACAGTACAATCTTGATTAATTACTAGACTTGTCGTATCACGTTAATAGAAGATATTCATTGATTAAGGTTTTGACACTTATGAATGTACTAATGCATTGTGATGTTGTATGAGGTTTATGTTGTTCACTAACATAAAAGGTACACCAAGAAAGACAAATCATGTTCTACTTCAAGAACATATGATCATGGTGACATGAAGACAAAGATTCATCCATTGTCATGGATCACATAGAAGATCTACTTTCGAGGTATGTATAACTTGGTCCTACAATGGTTAACCTGTGAGACATGCAGGTTACTAGCACAAGTCACTAAAGAGAACCAGAAGACATTATGCGGGTATGTTATACATAACTAGCTAGCTTGCTAATCCATGTATGTTTTTCCTATATCAATCTAGAATCCTACCTTGTGTTAGGATCTTATGTTGTTGTGTTGTTGATAATGATTATTCATGAAGTCATAGGTTTGAATAGTCATGGCTGTATGCATATTATGTTTCTTACCATAATTGATGATATGACTAACTAGAAGAATCGTGAAGGTATAGGTTTGAGTAATCATGGGTTTATGCATTGATGATTTAACTATTCAAAAGAGTCCTATGATCAAATAAGAATATGCATGAGTAAAAGAAGACTTCCGTGAAACCTTGAATAATAATGTTTATTATCTGTGAATGATCATGACTATACATGTTTAAGATTATTGTGTTTTGATAGTATTAAGATTATACTAATAAATGCGTGATTATGTATGAGACCTCAAGGATAACACAATGATGATACTAATAAGCATGCATAGTGATTAAGGATGGATGTAAGTTCAAGGACATGTAATCCAGGAAGCAAAGATCAAGAGGGAGCACACTCCAGTAGTTTCTGCAAGGATGCAAATATTCAGAGGGAGTTGACCACTTCTCACAATCCACATCAGAATGGAGTTGTAGAAAAGAAGCAAAGACTGAGAGGGAGTCAACCCAACAATCAAACAAAGATAAGTACTTGAATTGTCATTTCTTACATAGTTGTTTGTTTAAATAATGCTATTCAATAATGTATATACTGATGTTCCTACAATTAGGTTGTGTATTTTGCATATTAGAATAGTTGCATTGATGAACAGTATACTACTAATATACATGGGTAAGTGGCCTATGGCACTGTACCACATTCCATTGCTACTCATCTAGAATGAAACCTTTTTGTTGACATGTTGGGAGTTGTGCACACTCTTAATAATGTTCTGGTAGAGATTGGAAGGCATCTAGAAAGTTACGGGATATGGATAAATGTTGTATTGAAGCATTGGCTAAAGATAATTGCATTACTGTATGACATATTTCTTTATGTGTAAGAATTTGTTCTAAAAACTATGAGATGTTTTCTAATCATGCAATTTAACTAGTTGTGTAGGAAAGACAGTATACCTTCACCTACAAAAGAAGGACTACAACATTTGTTCAAGCAACAAAATTATCTATTGAAGATATTGAAGTTCCCAGGATACGGGAAGAATGCCATGATCCGTCGATCATGAAGAAGGATGTTTGGGATGCGGTCCCAAGAGCTGAAGGGAAGTCTGTTGTGACTTCCAAATGGAACTATCAGATCAAGCATACTGCAGATGGCAGCATAGAGAAATATAAAAGTGATGAAATAGAAGATACACCGGATGGATTTCAAGACAGCCTTCTTGAATGGTGTAGTCATATATGTGTGCAGAATTTGGTAGGATAGATAGCTTTCTATCCAATTTGGGCTTTACCAAGAGTAAAGTAGATTCCAACCTTTACTACAAGGTTGAGGAAGGCAATCCAGTGATACTACTTTTGTATGCGGATAACCTGTTTGTTATAGGTGAAGATAGATTGATTGCCGACACACAGCGGAAGCTTGCTACCGAGTTTGAGATGAAGAACTTGGGTATGATGCACTATTTGTTTTTGGCATGGAGGTGTGGCAGAGCGCAGATGGAATCTTCCTTGGACAAGGGAAGTATGCAATAGAGATCCTGAAGAGGTTCAGGATGATGGATTGCAAGGCCATGGCCACACCTATGGCATCGAATCTTAAGTTTCTTTGTGATGCTTCATCTGAGCCAGTTGATGTCTCTATGTATCGTCAGATGATTTAGTCCTTGATGTACTTGACGAACACGAGACCGGATATTTGCTTTGTGGTGAACACATTGAGCTAGTTCATGACGGATCCGAGGAGTGTTCACCTGGTTGCTGTAAAGCATGTTCTGAGGTACCTGAAGGGTACAGTGGATTATGGGCTCAAGTATGAAGTGAATCAAAAGTTTAACCTACAAGGTTATGTTGATTCAGATTGGGCTGGCAGTGCTATAGATAGGAAGAGCACATCTAGATGTTGCTTTAGTATGGGATCAGGTGTGATCTCTTGGTTTAGCAGGAAGAAGTCCTGCCTAGCACTGAGTACAACTGAGGTAGAGTATGTTGCAGCCTGTTCAGCTAGTTGTGAGGCGGTATGGCTACGGAAGCTACTGTCTGAGTTATTTGATCTCCCATTGGACGCTACTGGTATCTTTTGTGATAACCAGAGTTGTGTGAAGCTGTCCAAGAACCCAGTGTTTCATGAAAGGTCGAAACACATAGAGATCAAATATCACTATATCAGGGATATGGTGCAGAGAGGAGCTGTGAAGCTCCTGTACATTGCGACATACGAGCAGATTGCAGATGTGCTGACAAAACCACTAGCCAGAGTGAAGTTCGAGTACTTCAGAGAGAGGCTTGGTGTTCTTCGGATTGATGACACTTCGAGGAAGAAGTGATGGACACATTTGAAGAGGCCATTCCAAGCATGTTGGAAGGAGGATCCTTCACATGGATGTGGATGTAAGCGCTGTATGATGAGCATCAGGATGATGCTCCAGTTACTGCTCTGTATATGCATCAGGATGATGCTGGATATGATCAGTTGGATCATTTATATGTATATGTATGTATGCATCATGTTGGATGCTGGATATGATCAATTGGATCATTTGTATGTATTTTGTATATGCATCATGTTGGATGCTTGGACCATGTATCTGTATATGTATCAGGTGGATACATTGTATCATCAGGTAGATCATGTATGTTCATATGTATCATGTATGATCAGGTGGATCATGTATTTGTATTTGTATCAGGTGGATACATTGTATGATCAGGTGGATCATCTATGATGATATGTATCAGGTAGATACTTGGTATGCATCAGGTAGATGCATGATATGATCAGGATGATCGTGGATGACGAGCTTCAGGATGTTGCTCCAGATGACTTGCAGCAGGATGTTGCAGTGATGATGATCAGGATGATCATGTATACATCAGGATGATGTATGGTGAGTATCAGTTTGATACTCTACGGCCGTGGATCAGGTTGTGCAAATGAGCATATAATTTGGCCCTGGGAGATTTGCAGATAGTCTTTCGAGGTTTTTCCTATGGCATATAATTTGGCCCTGGGATATCTGAAAAATGCTCTTTCGAGTTTTTTCTCTGGGAGGACATATAATTTGGCCCTAGGAGATCTGTAGATAGTGTTTCTAGGTTTTTCCTATGGCAGATAATCTGGCCCTGGGATATCTGGTAGATGCTCTTTCAAGGTTTTGTCCTATGGCATATAATATGTCCCTGGGAGATCAAATAGGTTGGTTTGTGTGCCCGTAATAAGTCTTGGGATGCTCTTGCGAGGTTTTGCCATGACCACATATAATTTGTCCCTGGGAGATCCTATAGGTAAAGCTGTGTGCTCGTAATAGCCTAGGATACTCTTGCGAGGTTTTGTGGTGACCACATATAATCTGTCCCTGGGAGATCCTATAGGTAGATCTATGTGCTCGTAACAGCCTGGGATGCTCTTGCGAGGTTTTGTGGTGAGGTCGCATATAATATGGCCCTGGGAGATCCTATAGGTAGAGCTGTGTGCTCGTAACAGATTGGGATGCTCTTTCGAGGTTTTGTGACGCACGTAATAAGTCCTGAGGATTCCACAATATGGCCAGTGATGACGAAGACCTGCAGGTGGTGGGCCTACATCCAGTATGAAAAAGAATTGGCTCTGTAGAACTTCCTATGATGAGTAGATTCAGAGATTGATTAAGATAGCAATAGTAGTGACGATGATGATGACTCGATGACGATTATCCAGTGACGATGATCCATAGAAGAAGACTTGTGCTAGAAGACCTGTGTCGAGAAATACCTTCCTAGTTAAGAGGGAGTGTTGATGTATATGTAACTTCGGAATGTATTTCACATATATGTATATTGTTATCCTATAGAGATGTTATTATTCCTCTATACGGAAGTGTCGTCATTTATATTGTAAGTGTCGTAACTTATACTTGATGGGTTATTAGACCACCTTGTTGGGGTCGGCCCTGTATAAGTCATGTGGGTCAAAGGGTTATTAGACCACCCTAGTGGGGGTCGGCCCAGTCAGCATTATGTTAAGTGGTTAAGTTGAGGCCGACCTAGTTGAGCAAAGGTCAAGTCAAGTTAGTGTATAAATAGAGAGTGTGTCTGTCTCATTTTACACATTCTATTCTCTCACTCACACTTGGGAGAGTGGTGCACTTGTGGAGGAGGAGGCTCTACTGCTAGGAGAAGACTACCTCTTGTATTCTAGTTGTATCATTGCTCTATCTATCTCTGAGGAAGTTATTGGGATTTTTCACCTTTATGGTTTTCCCCAAGTAAACTCTGTATCTCTTGTGTGCTTGCATTATTGTGTCCATGATTGATATGCTATAGATTTGCTGTACATGTTGTTCTCTCAGTTAAGATCCTAGATCAGATTGAAGTAAATTCTGAAAATTTAACAAAGGAACGTTGGATTCCTGCCCTTTCCATGTGTAATGGGGGTCGGATATCCGACGTCCACAGCCAGGATATCCGACATTCGTGACATACCTCCAACGGAAAGGAACGTTGGATTCCTACCCTTTCCATGTGTAATGGTTTTCGGATATCCGATGCCCACACCGAAGGTATCCGATGTTCTTTCCATACATCCAACGGTAAGGAATGTTGGATTCCTGCCCTTTCCATGTGTAATGGTCATCGGATATCTGATTCCCACTTTGAAGGTATGCGGCGTTCTTGCCATCATCTGATGGCAAGGAACATCAGATTCCAGCCATTTCCATGTTATTGGGCATCGGTTATCCGACGCCCAGTTTGAAGATATCCGACTTCCTATGAAGAGTCGAAAGTCGGTTATCCGACTTCCTCGTGGCGTCGCATAACCGACGAAGTTCCAGCCGTCGGATTTCAGCCGACATTAGACCGATGTTAAAAAAATATGGAGGTTGTCGGATGATTGACCACAAGATGTAGAAAATATAAATTTTTGGCCATCGGATTTTGGGTCCAAAAAACCTAGTGTGAAAACAACAACAAGACATGTTCTTTGCACTATCTCAGATTTCATTGTTCTTTCTCTTCTATGTATCAGAAGGATGGAACAAATCAAGATCTTCCACTAGGTTTTTTGAACCCAAAATCCGACAGCATAGATGTCCGATTTTCGACATCATGTTGTCGACCATCTGACAAGCACCAATTTTTTTAATGTCATCGGATATCCGACATCCTCTAGTTGGATATCCGACATCTCCTCTTTTACCATTCCCATCGGATATCCGACCGGTATCTCTTTATAAGAGGTCGGATATCTGACAAATATTCTTTTACCATTCCCATCGGATATTCGACTCGTATCTCTTTATAAGCAGTCCTAGATCCGACACCCCTCTTTTACCATACCCATTGGATATCCGACGAGTATCTCCTTATAAGAAGTCGGATATCTGACGTCCTTTTCATAGAAAAAGTCCAATATCCGACGCCTTTAGCCATCGATGGTATGGAAAAGGCATCGGATTGTTTGTAAGGATACGTTGGATATCCGATGACCTTTGCATAGAAAAAGGTCCAATATCCGATTCCTTTAGCCTTCGATGGTATGGAAAAGGCGTCATATTGTTTGTAAGGATACGTTGGATATCCGACATCCTTTGCATAGAAAAATGTCCAATATCCGACACCTTTATCCGTCGGTGGTATGGAAAAGGCATCAGATTGTTTGGAGGTGATGGTTGGATATTTGATGGAGATTTTGTATTTAAAAAAAAAAACTTAAATATTTCTCTAATAAGCATACCCAACATGATGTGTAATAATCTTGCTGAGGTCTCAAGGTTCTTCTCCATCTTTACTATCCTTTTTTCAAATATCTAGACCTTCTCCATCAAGTGCTTGTTATCTTCATGCAGTTGCACATCATGTTGGGTATGCTTTCTCTTCAAAGTTTTAGTAGTTGCTTCACAATCAATGATTGATATGCTATATATGATAGCTTATGAAAAATAAACAAGGGATTTATAGCCTACTCATTTACCCAACAATGGTACTTTATGGAATAAATATTTGATATGTTTTCTTAGTCTTGTGCATATATATTTGTCTTCTGAATGGCTTAAAAGGATTTTGTGCTCAATACAATTTTAAATGCAAATTACTCTTATCACTATCCTCCAATGAAAATAAAATAATGGTTCTATTTCTAATGCCTACTTTTGGGCCAAATTCCTTCACATATACTAGGTATTGTATAGTAGAACCACAATATGTCTTAGCATCAACTTATCCCAAACTCTTCATTAAACAATATACTGGCACTTTAACCAAATGAGTGAAACACAAGGAAACATTACCCAACAATATAAATGCATTCAAATGAAGACTAGAAGTGTAAATGACATACACATCTCAATTGTTGGCTAGCTTTAGTAAAGCATAAAAATGATTCCTTTCAATTGCTTACAAATTGTACAAATTGAAGGTGTATGGTTGAGTTGAGTGACAAAGTGTTAGGTTCTAATTTTGAAAGAAATTCTTGTAGCTAAAAAGTGATACATTAATTTAGTTGTCCAAGTGTGCATACATAGAAATAACTAAACTAAACATATCTTATATGAAGAAAACACACACTAAATGTCAGATATGATATAATGTCGGATATCTGACGACAGTGGTCACTATTTACTCTGTAGACTAAATGAAACCAAGTTAACACCTGCCCTGCTATGCTCTAATTGTGCTTGCCTTGCCCTTCCAAGTGAAAGTGGGAAGCCACAAATAGGGATAACATTTAGATAACAAATCCAAACCAGCAAAATGTGGAAAAAGTAAAAAAAAATGGAAACTCTAGAAAACAACATTGGGAATCGGACGCAGAGCATCCCCAAAGAAATAAGATTTAATTGTTATCATAATATGATTCTAACAGTGAGTGTACACCAGTCTCATAATATCTGCGCCTCCAATATACAATCTGTTTTCATGATGCAAATATCCTGTCATTATTTCCATCCAACAACTGACCCTCTTTTTTAACTTTAATCCCCATGCAACTTATAAAATACTTGCCAATTCCCATGATCTAAAATTAGTATGTAGTACGATCTTACAAATCCATTACAAAACAAAATACGGAAATGAAATGAATGTCAATGATGTTGTCGCATTATCTCAAAACCAAGCATCCCGTGGCCAGGAAACATAAGCAAATATTATCTTAATCATAATTCATCACAAAAAACTCATCAACGTGTGCGCATCCAAATGGTCATAAGTGTGTACAAAAATTTCATCATGTTTGTGCCTCCAAACGGTCACAATCAAAACGTTTCTTTCGATAACAAACTCATATTCGGGTGCGCATCCAAATGGTCATAAGTGTGTACAACAATTTCATCATCTCTATGCATCCAAACGGTCACAATCACAATGTCTCTTTCGATCAGTTTCAACTTGCGAGTCTCTACATAGCTTGTCACTATTTTGGACGACGATTTTCCTTCCTTCATTTTAATACTATGCAATTTACAAGTAGTTGCTAAGTGCTAAGTTGCCATAGTTATAAACAACCATGCAACATATTTTCAATATAAATGGACTATATTTCTCTTGTTCAATTGTGATTATGTAGAGTCCAGTAAGAAAACACAACGCGCTTTCAAATGTCGGGCAAATATCGTCGTCCTCGAGCATAATATTTACATTAATATGTTTAAATTTACGTTAATAGTGTAGCTTTCAACAAGGAAGAGTTGTGTTGGTTATGAATGTCAGGGTTATGCTGGATGGCAGGTTTTTGGTACGTTCTTGGAAAGTGCATTAGATAAAACAAGATTTGCAAAATATTATATATATATATATTGATATTTTTGACAGACACTATCGGATATCCAACATCCTCAGTTATAAATATAATGTCGGATATCCGACATTCTCAGGCATAATATGATGTCGGATATCCGACATCCTCGGGCATAATATATAGTCGGATATCCAGCATCCTTGGGCATAATATTATGTCAGATAGCCGACGACACTGGTCACTATTCGAAAGACATCGTCGGATATCCGAAGGCCATCGAATATCGGACGTCCCTTTCTATCAATTTAAAAAAAAATCATCAAATTTCATAATTTTGAAGGTGAAATCCGACGACACAACTCTTTTCATCGGATGTCATCGGATTTTGGGTTCAAATTCTGTAGTGTTCTTTGTATCACCTTAGGGATGGCTTCTATCACTTGAGTTATTGAACATAAAAATTCACCAATTGTATATCTGAGTATAATCTTAAAGATAACTTCTAAATATTGGATTCCTCTTCTGTAGTATACCTCGAACTTCTTAATCTCCACGTCTTCTTTGGAACATATGTAACTTTATGATTTCAATTGTTGTTTGAAGAGGGAGTTGAGATATATTTGCACTTAATGGAATACATTAGGGCTTCATACTACTGTACCAACTCGAATTCTGAGTAATATCAAAACATGATTCAAAGTTTTCTTTTTTACTGTTTTGATGTTTATCTCCTTGTATTACAGCTACCTGAAGTTTAGAGAGTAAGGAAACTTCAAATCTAGACTTGTTCCACTTTAATTTATGCTCCTCCTTTTGTATATGCAGCTACCTTGGTGCACTTTTGTTGTATACCTGAATTTTAGAGCTGGATTACTGCTCAAATACAATTTCACTCCTATAGTCATCCAAAATCAGAGATGTGTGCTAGACTTCTACTGCGGTTGCCTCAGTTCATTTTGTTCACCAAAAAATCAGAGATAGAACTTCCATAAATCACTTCACATGAATGAGGGCGTATGCTTGTATTTATACACACAATTTCATTTATTTTTTGTTAAATTGGTTGGGCCAACTTGTTACAAATAGCATATATATATATATATATATTGACTGAGCCAAATTCTTTTTAACTAGGACGATTTGTCATTATATTGCATCTTCTTTACTTCAATAATTTGGGAATTAACCTTAATCACTTCCCCAATACATAGAGGTACTAAATAGCTTTTGTATTTTGATTAAAAATAGCATATATATATATATATATATATATTGACTGAGCCAAATTATTTTTAACTGGGACGATTTGTCATTATATTGCATCTTCTTTACTTCAATAATTTGGGAATTAACCTTAATCACTTCCCCAATACATAGAGGTACTAAATAACTTTTGTGTTTTGATCACATTGAGGCTGGACTAGATGGGATTCTTCCTTATTTCAGTGAGTTCTCATGCATCAAGGTCCAAGTCAAAAGACCAAGAGGATATCATCAAGGGAACAAGGACTTCTTCAAAGACATCATCATCATTATTATAGAAAGATGGCTTCAAATACTTCAAGGGATTCAATATCATCATGTTCAAGGTCTCCATATCATGCAATAAGAATTATATAATATCCAAGGCCTCCACTATATCTTCATCGTCACAAGAATACCAAAAACCTCAAGGGTAAGGATAATAACACCACATGAATCCAACAATTTTGTTGGCTATCAAATCATGCTTCAAATTCCAAGTGAGGGTTTCTTCAATACATTAAAGGTTCCACATAAGCATGATCTTCATCAAGCTTGTGGGCTTCTACAAGGACTCCAAAAAAGTAAAGGCTCCAAGATCCAAGCTTGTGGGATTAAGGACCATTAAGAAATAGCTTCATTACCTTTTGCAAACAATCAGATTTCCATCATACCACCATGTGGGTTCCAAGACTTAATACTCCATGTGCAACCATGGTCATCAAGTCATCAAGTAATAACCATTTCCCCAAGTGATAAGGGCATCATGACCAAGGACTTCTTCAAGAAGCATCATGCCATCGCTTCAAGAAATGCTTCATAAGACCTCATTAATGCAAGTGCTTCAAGGTTTCTTCAAAGGATTCAAAAGATTCTTCATGTTCATATCAAGAACAAGTGGGCTCCACAAACAAGATACAGACTTTAATGGACTTATTCAAATATAAGAGAAATGCATATGGGATTCATCATCCATTAAAATGCATGGCTAAATAAAACCATGACTAACATATGCAAATGCCAATCTCCATCATATGCAAGGGTGTAAGGGAATCTCAAAATGTGGGGCCCCATCAAGTGCTCCAAAGCACACAGTGCCACAAACCATCTATGTATGGGCTCCAATGGCCAAGGTACCACATGTGAGGGTACTAGCATCATCCATACCTATGCAACCATCAATCTGATAACTGTGAAAGAAACCATCAATCTAACCACTATGTGTGGGGAAAAGAGGATCCAGCCTATGCAAGAGACCCCACAAGAGACATAAATAGCATGTGCAAATGTCCACAATCAAGTTCATACCTATCCATCAAGGATGTCCATTGCAAGGGCCTTGGTAGCATCCATGACTGTTGAGAGGCCACTACAAGTCCCTTTTTGGCATCAATGACAACTTAATCAACATCCAACAGGGAACAAATGAAAGCATCTTTCCCAAAATATTAGTGGCATTGTACTCTAAGACAACATGGGACATATTAGAGACAAACTATCAGGGTATAGTAAAGGTGAAGACTGTCAAGCTATAGCCATTAAGAAGAGAGTTTGAAGGTCTAAAGATGAAAGAGTTTGAAACTGTAGATCAATTCATGACTCAGGTGACCAGTCTCGTATATCAACTGAGAGGGTATGGTGAAGATCTCCCAGATAAAAGAATAATTGAGAAGGTTCTCAAGGTCCTACCAAAAAGAGTTGAACCTGTAGTAGAAACCATAGAAGAAACTAAGGATACCATTCAAATGCATGTTGATGAGTTGACAAGTTCTCTGGTGTCTCACGAATCCAGGATGAACAGATATGATGATAAAATCCTAGAGAATGCATTTCAATCTCAAGAATCATTCTCAAGGAGTATAGGAAGAAGAGGAACAAGAGGCAAAGGAAAAGGTAGCGGATCAAATGATCACGGAGAACATAAGGAAGAAATTGATTCTGAAAGAGGACCACAACGGAACCCTCATAGATTAAGGGGGGGTCAATAGTAGAAACTAGCAGCAAAACACTCAGAGGTAAGATAAATCTAAGGTGCAGTTTTATTATTGTAATAAATTTGATCATTTTTCCAACATGTGTAGGAAGAAGCAAGCAAATGCTGAAAAACAGACTGTAAATTTAATTGAGGAAAATGATGTGAATGAAAATCTAGTTTTGCTTACATGTAATGTAGCTCAGGAAAGTTTGAAATATGTTTGGTTTGTTTATAGTGGTTGTAGTAACCACATGACTAGGAAAAAGGAGTTGTTCACCAGATTGGATAAGTCAATTCAATCTGAAGTTAAGTTGGGTAATGACTATAAGGTCTCAGTGAATGGTAAAGGAGCTATAGCTATGTACGATAGAAATGGTGAAAGAAGAATAGTGGATGATGTTTATTATGTTCCTGGTTTGAAATGTAAGTTGTTGAGTGTTGGACATCTAGTTAATAAAGACCATGAAGTCACGTTCAAGAGGAATGTGTGTACAATTTTGTGTACTTCTTCAAATAGACAGTTAATAGAAAAGGTATAGATGGAAAAATACAGGATGTATCCACTGACATTAAGAAGTAATGCACATGATTATGCAATGGAATACAAAGCTAATAGTCAAGATCAATATTGGTTTTGGAATTTGAGATATGGGCACTTTCACTTTGGAGGATTGAATCAACTACAAAAAAAGCAAATGGTAAGAGGACCGCCAAGTATTGAGAACCCAACAGGCTGATGTCAAAGTTACATTCTAGCAAAGAATCATATAAAACGTTTTATGTCTAGAGTTGCATATAGAGCCAACGTACCATTGGAGATTGTACATTCAAATCTATGTGGACCTATACAGACACCATCAATGGCTGAAAACTTGTATTTCTTATCATTTATTGATGACTATAGTCGAAAGACTCGGGTCTATCTCTTAAAGAATAAATATGTAACATTTGGTATCTTCAAGAAGTGTAAAGCCTCGGTTGAGAAAGAAAGTGGAAAACAAATCAAGGTGTTGAGATCTAATAGAGGAGGAGAATTCAACTCTAACAATTTCTTGGAATTTTGCAGTTCTCGTGGAATTAAAAGGAAATTTATAGCTTGATATACACCGAAACAAAATGGTGTGGCTGAGAGAAAGAATAGAACCATTATGAACATGGTTCATAGCATGATCAAGGAGAAACATTTACCAAAGGAGTATTGGGGAGAAGTTGTTGAATGTTCAGCCTATATATTGAACAAAATTCCTACAAAGAGCTTAATAGATTGTGTTCCTTATGAAGCTTGGAGTGGAAGGAGATGTAGCGTGTCACATTTCAGAATTTTTGGGTGTGTTTCATATGCACATGTACCCAAAGAGAGGAGAAAGAAATTGGGAAATTGTAGTGAGAAGTGTATCTTCATTGGATATAGTGATGTGTCCAAGGAATATCACTTATACAATCCCATCATCAAGAAGTTGATCATTAGTAGAGATGTCGAGTTCAAGGAGGAAGAAGCATGGGATGGAATTGTAGATAAATCAGCTGCAGCAATAGTTCCATTACCTTATGACGAAGATGAGGGTGTTCAATAGAATGTACATAATGGACAACCAACTTCACGTGTTGTTACACCAACATGAAACAAACCAAGTAGGAAATCAACTAGTGCAAGTACACCAAAGTCAAGAACTCCAAGAACAAGCACGCCACAATCAATAAATCCAAGAATAATTATACAAGGAGAACCATCAAGGCTTGCAAGTCAACAACAATCAGATTCTCAGGGAGTAATGACTCTAATCCAACTATTACAACATTGATATCTAGGATTAGAGGGCAGAAAATGAGAAGTATCACGGAGTTATATGATCAGAATGATGAATAAGTGGATGAAAATGTAAATTTTGCACTATTAGCATATCAACCCACTAGTTTTGATGAAACTAAACAAGATGAAGTATCGATAGATGGAATGGATGAAGAAATTAATGAAATTGAGAAGAATGATAGTTGGGAGCTGGTAGATTTATCATATGACAAAGATTGTATAGGAGTCAAATGGATTTACAAAACGAAATTGAATGTTGATGGTGAAGTTGAGAAGCATAAGGCTAGGCTTGTTGTTCAAGGGTTTAGTCAACAACATAGGATTGACTACAATGAAACATTTGCACCTGTTGCAAGGTTGGACACAATCAGACTTACATTAGCTATTACAACCCACAAAAAATGGAATGTCTATTAAATGGACGTGAAATCAACATTTCTGAATGGATATATGGAAGAACACTAGTACAAAATGAGAAATTAATGACCAAAAAAACGACTAAAATTCGACTATAAACGACTATTTTTGAGTTGGTGACTAATAGTATCCGATTTCCACTATCTTATCTCTAGTCGCATTTCACTAGTGATTAATTGGTTGACTTATTAGTCATTGATTTAGTCCTTAATAGTCACTGATTAAGTCATTGATTTAGTCATTGACACTCACTGATTTAGTCATTGATTTAGTCATTGATACTCACTGATTTAGTCATTGATTGCCACAATTAATGAACAAATATACGACTAAATAAACTACTAGATGATAACATATTAATGACTAAGCTAAATACGACTAAACGTTAGTCATGCTATAAGATACTGGGAATTAGCTACTAATAGTCATATATATGCAAATTTAGTCATTTTCTTAGTCACTAATTTATGATAGGGTACGGAGGAATCGAACCACCAATCTCCTGCCTATAATTAGGCAGGTGCTCTACCATTAAGCAGGTGCTCTACCATTAAGCTAGAATCCTTTATGAAGTTGTTATTGCTAGACAATGATGATATTCAAACAAATTTTGCATCATTCAAGCATACAAAATAATGATTACCAAGTTACTATAGATCCATAATGGCTTACCTTGTACTAGTCCTTCAAGTCTTTCAACTACATTTATTAAGTGCAAATATATTCTTACACTTAATAAAAGCAGTTGAAGAACTTGAAGGACTAGTACAAGGTAAGCCATTATGGATCTATAGCAACTTGGTAGTCATTATTTTGTATGCTTGAATGATGCAAAATGCAAAAATCCTAGAAATTTATAGAAACGACAAGCATGCATCCATTGTTAAACTATCTATCGAGTCATCTAGAGTCATGCTAAGATATTTGAATTTGACTGAAAATTCATAAGTAACTTGAAGATAATGGTGGATGATGCCATGGAAAGGAGAATTTTAGTTTATATAGAAGAGAATGATGAGAAAATGGTGTCCCAAACTCATCTTCCTCCAATGTGGGCCAAGCAACCATCACCCTGTAAAATGAACACAGGTGCATGTTTCTCTCAGGTTCCATGAACATATTACACAACCTTCAGATAGATTCAATCATATTTGGATGTCCGTCTTAACTTCAAAGGACCAAAACTTGAACTAGTAAATTTTGAATATTTAAAATATATGTACAAAAAATCTCCACATCTAATAAACGAATTTGCCCTCTCATTCTAGAGGCTCAATCACTTGAATGCCTCCATCAGTCAAGCCAACGACAAATTGATTAGGTTATGATGGATGTGTAGCAACCACAAGCGGATAGACATTTCCATTGCACATATAAACCAACACAAATCCATTAGATAATTTTGCTCTTATATGGAAATGCCATTGAAGTTTTCAATTTTGCTATGAGATATCTAAGCAGCTAACCTGTTGAAGCTTGGCTGTATATATATGGAAGGTGCAACGCGGCAATGTGGTCTCAAGCTTTATGAATCAAATACTCCAACAACACCATCCATGAAACTAGCATAGACTAGAAGGTTGTCACATGAGTATGTTGCATTTGAAATTGGTGCAAACGGTGAATCAAGGGGTGTCCACTGCAAAGCAGACAACAATCATGCATCATTTTATCAGCTCTTTAGTGTGTCCCTAGCAATATTTCTATTATAACATGATACAAAAATCAATCTTGCTATCCAGTGATAAAAAGTAAGAAACAATGAACACTTATCTAAGTTTTACTGTATATGATTGCTCATGTTATAACACGTTATATCAAAAACTCAGGCTTACAAGGCACAAGCGATCCAATTTAGAAGCATTATAAATAGAAATCTGGCTCTCATGCACAACCAACAAGTGAACTTGATCATTATGGAACAATACTCTAGTATATCCATCAACTGAAGATGGTCTTGCTTCCTGCAATTGAATAGACTTTGAATTTCGCTTATCCCATCCATCTATACCCCATACACAAAGCTGCATACGGAGATTGATATGTGAAGTTACTGGAAGGTTATACTTCAATGTATTACCCAAATGAAAATAAGAAGACATAACATGGATATTTCTATCAAGTATAGGATGTACACCTGAGCATCAGCCCCAGAAGATACCAAAACATTGAGAGAATGAGAAAATGCCAGACAAGTGATTCTCTTCTGGTGGCCCTTCATCTTTGTTTTCACCTATAATCAGGCAATTGAAGGGATCATTACATTTTGCAGAATCAACTTATATAGATTGTCAACATAGTAACGAGGATTAGATATAATTTATAATTTAATTTATTGTAGCACCTCATCAACTCGGACATTGTATATCTGAATTGTTGAATCCTCCATTCCAATAGCAATGATATTATTATCTTAAGTATGGAAAGCAAGAAAGGTTGTTGCGGGTGGGGGTGGCATAAATGTTGTCATGACCTATAAAGAACTAGGTGTCAATGGTCTGAAAATATCTCATGAAGCTCGTTAAAATAAAATTAACTCCAAACACAAAATTGCTTAAGTTCATATTAAAGGACATGTTCAAAGCCTCAAGAAAGAACTAGAGTTTAAAATCCATGATTTACTAACACCATGGCAACCTATATGGATGAATATCTTCTTCAATATGTGATAAATTGGGAATCGTACACAGTAAAATTACAGTTTAAAATTAGCATGATGAAGCATATTAAACCAAGATACAAGACACCTATTCATGCTGTACAAAATCATTTCACTTTAAATGTCACCATGTTGAATAGGGACACCTTCCCACCAGAAGCAGACATAACATAAGAATCATTCTTTGACAAGGCTATGCATGACACTGCTTCTTCTGTATTTGTATCACTCATAACATTTGTCATAAGGATTCCACTTGTTGGCTGCCAAAATTGCGGTGCAGTATTTGCTGTGGCCTAAAAACTGAAATTCCAACTTTGAAATGCTTGAAAATGCTTATTAAAAGCAGAATTCTAAAACTGAAATCAAACACTAGGTTAGGACACTTTTAGAATTGTACCTTTCCAGATGGATTGTGATCATTATGCAACCATTTCCAAAGCTTGTGAACAACGTTGGAGGAAAGAGCTAGGAGCTGCTGGTTGAATGATTGTCAATGATGATGATGATTCCCTAGTAGTTGATGATGTTATTACACATGCTTGGCTGAGAGAATTTCATTATGGTTTCCAAATTCCTCTACTAGAAACTATGAACCAACAAAGGAGGAAAGGTCATCTACAAAGGTGATCATGATTCAGGGAAAATTCCATCAGCTTTTGTAGCAGAATTGGATTTTACAATTAGTCACACTACAATCCATAATTCAAAACATATTATATATAAATATTCTTCTAGACAACACACTAGGACTCCACTAATGTGTTAAGTTGAGGGATTTTTTAATTGTGTGGACCACGTCGCCCTATTTTCATCCATAATTTGTGAGTGATTCAAACAAAATCTTGATAATTTCTTTGTGGAATGCCTTGGAGTGATAGGGCTTGATTGGGTATTATTTTGAGGAGCTCGGGAACAATCAGTTGGAGCTCTCCTAACATTTGAGGCTAAAGAGTAAAATCTAGTGATGGGCATTTGTCTTCTCAATTAAGAGCAGGAGGTGTCTATGTGATGAAGCACACTAGTGGGGGCATCTCTCTACTACGCAAGTGGGTCTCATAACAAGGGAGTGGACGGTGTGCACTATCTTTCCGACCTATTCACTTATGCATCTCTCCTTGGGGTATCTGCATGGTGACCAATTCCTCCAACGTTTGATATTGACTGGTAAAGAAGAATGATCTATCTAGATTCTCATGGGATTGTGCCTAGATATAGTTCAAAGGGATTTTTTTTCTGTGAGTGTTTTCTTGCTAGATATAGAGAGATGGACAGTTATGATATAAATGTAAGAAGGTATCAAGGGACACCCAAGGATGACATATGGTAGAAAAATGATAATATCTCCCTTTTGTATCTTAACATATGGGGTATATAAGTCTCTCAAATCTAGGCATGCCATAGTCCCTCAAAAATCAATTGTAGGTACTCAACAACCTTAAAAAGCAACAATAATTAACATCCTCCCTCAACTGTGCATCAAACTAGTAGGCACCATGAAGTCTGGGCAGTTTTTGGAGCGTGGACTGTAGTCGGGGGTTTCTATATCATCCATTAAATCATCCCTAATCACAATCTATACCTGAAATATCAATTCTGGGCATATCTCGACCTCACAAACAGGTGTCAAGGTGGTCATAAATCAATTATGGGTGTTTCAAATAACATTTCTGAGCATCAAAGGTAACAAGATAACAATACCAGACACCCCGATCATGTAGGATAAAAGCGACAAAAGTCAAATTCACATATCCCAGCCATTTATTTCTAGGAAAACATCTCCACTCAAAAGACAAATTATCATTGAAACTAAGTCTGTATAGCAAACAAACCTCAAATATAATGCTGCTAAAAAGAAGTCAGAACCTACTCATAGGGAGGAAATGACAGATAATGTCCTGGCAAGTGAACTCTACTAATAACCAAGCAAGGTAAAGACACTATAATAAGTCAATAACCAATTAACATACAATAAAAAATTGATATTCAATGCATTTGATTCTAATCACCTGCCCTTTTTTATCCAACAAATACACACCTTATTTATGCGTTTGTAATCAAGGAACTCAGAAACAGTCAGGGAATTCTCTGCTGGTGTGTTATGTTCCATCACCTGATCAGGATTTACAACAACATACCACAAATGAGCAAAGTATTTCAAGGAATATAAAGCATTACATGATATTCTACTAGATCCACAAAGGTTGACAGGCTGGAAAATTATCAGTATAAACTTCTAAACATGATGTAGTGGCATTCTACTGGGTCCACAAAGGTTGACAGAATGGAAATTTTTTTGGATATTATAGTATAAACTTCTACACTTGATACAATTTCTTAAGAAATATAAAAAATCCCTAAGAAAGAAGAAAAGTCTTATCCTGGACAAATGATTAACAAAACATAACACATTTAAATGTTCAATTAGCTATTATATATTGAGCTAGCATACCAACATGTGCAAATAAAATGTGAATATTATCCTACCTTGATAATAATCTTCTTCATGATAGATTTGTACCCATCTTTGTCAATTTTCTTGGCCGTATACAATGGCATGAGCAATGATGCTACATAATCGAAGATACCATTTTTTATATGGTCTCCCCCTCTAGATTCATCTTTATGGCCATTTATAGTACCAGGTGATCCTCTGTTTTCTCTAGCTTCAACAACCCCTTTTATCATCATTTCCATGTCTTGCCTTCCCAATACATATTTGCTCAATCTTACTAGAACATTTCTCATTCAATTTCTGAATACTTTGATAAAAAAATTCTGAATGTGATCCCAATGAATAAGGTTGTTTAGCTCTACTGTTAGGGATCTTTACTCCAGTAATGCTGCCAGAATTCTGAACTTGACTTTTTGTCGATTTACTGTCAACTGCCCTTGTTTCTGCCAACCACTCCTTAAGGTCAGAATGACTATCAACATCATTGGAGTGGCTTCTTTGTTTCTTGTTTGAATCAGTTATGGGAAAAATATTTCCACTTCCAAAATCTGGACCTGCTAATCTAGAACTATCTAAATTACCACAAGTAGCAGCAAAATCTACTGACCAATTCCTAACTCTATGGCTTCTAGAATCTATTTCAGAAGAACAATCTTGCTTCCCAAGCACTGCACCAGACCATTTCCTCTTTCTGACATCAGAATCCTCCTTTTGTACATATTGTGCACGCCTGATGAATTTATGAAACGATGGTATCTTAGGAAGTTCACGGAAAGTACTGCATTCTGCTTCTGATGTTGCATATTCCTGTAAAATATATATAATTTTATAAATACAATACAGTACTCTAGTGGAAACTGACTGGATAGTAATGATAAAACAATGTATGAAATTGCATCTCCAAAAATAAAATAAAAACCATTCTTGGGGAGGTAAATGTAAAACTCCCCATGTAAAAGAGAACAGACTAGAAAAACAAACCTCTACAGCATTTGCAGCAGCATCTCGAGCTACTTCTTTGGTGGAAATAGCTGCATCTTCTAATTCAGAGAGGGCACAATCATCAGACTTTTTGGGTTGGCCTTTATCCAAGGTTTGTGCCCCCACATAATTTTCTTCCTCTTTTAGCTCACTTCCATCTTCCATATGTACAGAGTGCAATGCCAGATTCTTGATGATTGGAGTAGAGGAGGATAGATCTGTATTTCCCTTCACATCATTGGTTGCAGTGGCAGAAGGTTTCCCACTGCTTTGCTCTTTAGATTTTGATTTTACCGCATCTGATGAACTGGGGTTAGAAGCAGATCCATGCAACTGCTTGAGGAGTTTGAAACCTCCATTTTCTTTCTCCTTTTAAAATACTTCAATCCACATTTTTACCAGTTGACTAGCTACAACACGAATATCACGGCTTGTATGCACACAAACTTTCTCCTTAACTATTCTTCCAATTCCTATAAAACAAAATACACAAGATATAAGAAACAAAAATCTATCATAATTGCAAAATAGGCCATGCACATAAAACCTAGTTTCTCACACACACTGAAGTAAGAAGCAAACACTCATGACATCTTAAATAATAATGTATCTATAGAAAGTGAGCTGACATCATGTAAGTAGATCCTTGTATAACACTAACACATATATGGTTTAAAAAAAAGGACAATATCTACTTCAGTTTCTTAAGCTAGACGTGGAAAATGGTACATGGCTGGACAATGGAAAGGGGACCTAATGCATATTCAAAGAAACACGAGATATCGAAGGGTAAACTGCAAATAACTCATAAATAATTAGTCATTAAAATGAGAGAGAATCCCCACAACAGAACAAATATTCCCAACCAATATATATCCTGCTTTATCTCCCTCAAAAACAATATGCAATAGACTTCTCTCTCTAGTCAGCCATGAAATTTTAACTCAACTAGACAGTTCTACCCCGAGAACAGGGATATGGAAAAACCAATACAATGAAGCACCCGGGGATATTGAAAAGCAGAGTATTGATTTTTGTGAGTGTTCTATGGACATTCCTACCAATAACAATGTGTCGAAGCATACATATGAAAAATATATTAGAATAATTTCACAACTTGATTGAACATTTTTTCTTTCAAAAATCAGTCTTATATTTCATTGATGAACAATAAATAATACATCAAGAATCAAGCACCATTGAACCAATATGTGATTATACAGACTACCCTCCCTATCAGGCAAGAGAGAAAACATATTCACCTTCACGCCAATCACAAATGAGCCTGCATATTTTTTTAAAAATGCCAATTCTATCTGAAAACTATGCTGCCAACTAGATCATTGATATCATACGCTATGTTTTTGTCTAAACATTATATGCACATTGCAACCTTGGACCTTTCCGATTAGTTTCCATCCTCAATTCTACATAATCTCTATTTATCATGGAGTATGGGGGAGTTTTCTCAATTTTCCTGTGTCAGAGATAGCTCACAGGACTTAATATGCATAACATGTCAAAGGCCAAGCTTACTACATTTTACTTAAATCATCATATTTTACCAAAAGGATTTAAGCTATTACATTTTGATTATGAGCCTTACAAAGAATTTTCCTAAATTTATCCCAATTTATATTGAAATTACTTATGGTGGTTTCCATTTTACTATGGTTTCAAACCACAAAATTCGTGCAATTGTAAGAAATCATGAGGCTTCAGGATCAAATAACACCCTATGCATATCATACGAGTGAAGAAGAATCCAACCTATCAATGTGAGCTAAGTTATTCCTAAACATTGAATAAATATTCGCACTGACTGTAACAAACATTTGGTGTATATTCCTTCCATCCTCTACTATTTTTTGTATGCGGCTTCTCTCATTCCTTCTTTCCATTTCTTTAGACTAACAAAGTTCTCTAATATGCTTTGACTATATGCATGGAGGATTTTGAATCTTTATGTAGACTAAGTTTTGCTCCATTTGATGTCGGTATGTTGATTTTTGCATGTTATAGTTCAATGAAAAGCCTATCAGTTTCAACAATGAAATGCATTTTGAACTAAAGCAAGGTGCACAATGCAGGTTAAAAATGTCGTTTGATGCCTATTCCAATTCGCACTCAGGCCAAAATATGTTTTGTTCTTTGTTTAGAAATGCAGCAATCACACAAGGCATTTCAAACAAAATCCAGGTGACATGTTTTGGGACAACTTAGGATTATCCAACATGTTAAAATGTTATTTGGAATCTTTAAAGAATAAAGAATATATGGAAGAAATCACAAAAGGGATGTAAATGTGTATGAGCAACCAAATTTATCGATGCAAGGAAAATTATGCTTGAAATCAATGACCCTGAAGAAACTCATAAAAAAACAAAAAAATAGGTGAAAAACCTACAAGTGATCTCTTATGTCTGGAAAGAACATATAATGTCAATTCTAACCAATTTAAACCATTGGTAATAGCATATTCTCATTCAGAACAAGCAAACCTAGACCTTCAATGAACGTTCTACCATTGAATGTGCATTTACTGCTCATATTAATAGTTAAAAGAATCATTATATTCACACAAGAAAAAGCTAAAGATAAAACAATGACACCAAAGAACACAATAAATTTTCATTTCAAACAGGTGTGACAATGTAGTTCTTTTAGTCCAAATGTTATCATTAATATTCTTGCATATGTTTCTGAAATCTAATTTTCATTAACTTTAAACTTTAGTTGAGATTTATTGAAGACTTTTGCCATGTCTATCCTGAGATCTTAGGTTCAAGAACAGACTTAACTATATAGGAATAAAGTCCATTCAATCTATAATATAGTTTATCCAAATACAATATAGTTTTTCAATCTATAAAAAATCCCTCTTTGATTCCCCAAGTGGCCTCAAAGTAAACCGGTGGTATTTGGCACTACATCAATCCCCCTTACTAAAAAGGGATCATTGACCATCCATTCCTTTGGTAAACCACTATTATTCTTTCATTAAAGAAAACTTTGAGATCACATGAGTGATTATTGCCAGGACAAGTCCCTTTGAGCATGCCTTCTTCACATCTACTATAGATAGTAAACTTTTAAAAAAAATGTTTATGGGTAACAACGTGGTCCCCTATAAAGTTAATTAATAGCTTCTTCTTTGTCTACATTAAATGATGGACAGACATTCTGAACTATATAAAATGTATCTCCAACAATGTTGTCCTCCCAGAAATAAGTATAACAATATCAGTAATGCAAGACTGAGACAACAACTAACAAAATATTCCCATTTTTGACAATGTCTACAACAAGCAGTAACATAAATGTAAGAATGAGAATGTGTAAGTTACAATTCTGAACCACAATATGACGACAAATAGATGACTCCAGTTAAAAGCGAGATATTCAAAGCATAAATTTAATTTCGGCTACGACGGGATTTCCATGCATCTTGTAAGGAAATTTGAATTCTAACATACTAATAAATATAACAATTACAAGTTTCGAATGAACTCTTAAATGATTAAATGTTGAAAAAGAAAAGCAGGTCCTTACCTCATAGACCATATCATGGAAGCAGAACCGTATATAAATTTATGGGCCCTATATTCCAGACTTTCAAACAAGTTTTTGCTTATCTTCAAATTTCAACCTTGCATACATCTCTGTTGATCCTTGAAAATAAAAATTTTCTTCAATGGATCTCTGATTTATGTAGAATATCTTCCTTGTGGCCTCTTTCTGACACTACCTCTAAAATGGGATTTTATTTTTATGTAGATCTAACATCCTTTTGCACCACTTTTAGCTATGTCAACTACCCTCTACCCAAAGAGATATTGGGCAAAAACTTATTAGGCCTGTGTGCATCTTGGTACAGACTACAGAGTGAAATTTCTATGAGGAAAAAAGGGTATATGGGACCTCAGGGAACTTATAAGACCTAATACCTCTAGCCCAGTTTCAATCATCAGCAACATCAAAATACTGCAAATTTGCAGTTGCAAAAATATGTTCCCATCCCCCAATAGGATCTCTTTCTTCATCACTTGTATCAACTTGTCATCAGTCATCAATTATTTTAAATATATGCATCCTCTCCTCTCAAGGTTCAACCTACAAACCTAAGCTATTGAAACTCTAGCATTGATGTGAACATGTATTGTACAATTTCAAACTTTGAATCCCTAGTTCCAAACTCTCAATACAACCAAATTGTTAGCTGAGACATATATTCAGTCACTTAAATAAAATACTCTATATGGCATGGATAATTCCTAGGCCACTGTAACTACTGTGTGAATATAGACATCTAGACACTCGTGCACCACTTCAAGCCAAAACAACTGTACCTAGTAAGTGCAGAGAACGCTGACTCTCACCAGCTTTAAAAAAATTAATTTGGCCTGATGCGACTTACCTAGTACACTGGGTGTGGGATAAACCTTTGTAAACAACTCACAAAACTCTCAGATCCTAATTAAAAAAAATATCAATTGTAAATCAAAGGTCTTTGGTTGGGTCATGTTGATCAACCAAATAAGCCCAAGTCATGGAAAATTCAGAATTGTAAAAAAAGGCAATGCGTTGGAAATCATGATATATATAATTCAATGGATTTGACTTTCTAAAAGCTCAAGGGTTTGGTTTTAAAAAACTTTCACATATTATGTAACTTTTTGGATGATTTAACTCAAAAGGAAATCACTGAAGAAACTTATAAATTCAATGGATTTAAATTAAAACAAAAACTCAAAATTGAAATTTAGCAAAATTGGGAGCGTCCTAGGAATGCTTTTTAAAAAATTCAAAAGATCCCCTTTTGGGAGCGTTCCAGGATCATTTTTTATATAGTATATATTTTGATATATTTTGATGGATTTATATCTAAAAAGCATGTAGGATGCTGAATTAGCTATAAAAAACATGGATTAAACCATATAACATCAATTATCTAATAGTTATAACTTGTAACATTATCATCAAATGATTAACCATAACTACTTTTATATGAGTTTGGCAATGCAGGGAGGTACCATAATATTGTCATCAAATGATGAACCTAGTATAGGATCTTTTAGTATAACAGAGGTAGGGAGCACCTTGGGAGCGAGCTTCGGGAGTTGGAGTGAGGGGGTGGGGGCACTCCCGCCCAACAGATATTTGGATAATCAACTGATGGATGCCTCAATAATTTAAACATTTGTTTAGCGAAAATTTGGGGTATGAAAAAATGTATGCAGTCACATTTATTTCAAGTCTGTTCTCATATCAAAATCAATAATCCATTGGTGATTGAGCAGTTAGTTATGCACTAATAAAATATTCCTAATTCAATGCATTTAAGACAAAATAATCCAGTGGGGTAGTTCAAGAGGTTGAGTACTTTGAGCTTCATGCAAGAAATATTGGGGTTGATAACCTGGGTTGTCTGCCTCTGTTGCATGCATCACTCAACATCCCTACAGTGGTAGACATCATAATCAGCACCGATGGGGTTACACTGGGTGACATCCCACACAATGCACACAAATTCACCTGAGGTTTTCCTTGAAAACCCATATTAAAACAATATTAAAACATAATTGCTGAAAATAGAACTAGTAACCAATTTTTTTTTGATTAATAAGTATTCACGGAAATTGCAACTGTAGCAAGATTACCCTTCCCCATTATGGGAATATTACAATGAACTCTAACCAACTTACAAGGTAAATATTGAACATTCTCATGCTCAAAAGCACTTTGGCTGAGACACCCCAACTGGATGGTATGCATTCCGCCTGACCCAAAAAGAGTTACCTAGGACTTGAATGAGAGATACAACCCATGAGGGTAGAACATGTCCATGGGGAATTTGAACAAACCCACCTTACTTTCAAAACAAGACCCATTTGACAACATGGGAATCTATTGGTTCGATAAAGGCATCTAAACAAATGAATTGCTCTGAATACATTTCAATTCCTGTTTTTTGGAATTTATTTTGAAAGCCTAAGCTAAAAGACAATCTAGTATTGACTTACATGTCACAGAATCTCCCAATTCTATGAATCTGTGTCTCTTCTTAAAGTAGAAGTGTAATTATTCATTTGAGGATAATTATGTTGAAAATCATTTAAAATGTGGGTTGTGACTTAACAAAAACAATAAATAATAAAAATCTTATGTGTAGTCTGTTTTTCTTCTTTAGAAAGTCTATGATCACTATCTCTATGCTTTCTTATTGTTTCTCCTCTGTTCCCCTGAGTCTCTATATAGTTCTTCCATATGGTTTATACGTCACTTTAAATTGGATCGGACCAACCATGGTGAATTATGATCTTGAAAGAGCAACAATTTCAGTATGAAAGCATTTCAGCTAAGAGAGTGATCCACACTATTGTTTTCATTGAAGTCCTACATTACAAACTCATTCATCTGATAATGTCCCTCATGTTGGGGCATAAAATTTTTTTTGTGTGTAGAGAAAAAGAAGGCAGATGAGAGTAATTTTTTGAGATCTTACCTGACAATCGAACTTAAGGAGGACCAATTCTGATGATGGTGCCACCAGGCACAGTTGGAATGTTGTCAAAAGCGCTACAAATACAAACACCATCAAATGATTCAGAGGATTTGATGGGATCACTCCACGAATCACCATTTCCATGTCCACCATATCAGATCAGATCGATCGAGATGCTTGTTGTGGCCACAACAGATCCCATGCTTTGGTCAATCATGAGAGTCCCGATTTCAAATTAGCACAAAGATATTCATGCAAGTGTTCTTGTGAATATGAATTTTGAGCTTGGTTTCTGCGATCTTGTACTTATACCTTTGATTAGCTTGATCATACTGCTTTTTTTAGAATTTTTCTGAGTGTTTTGATCGCAGAAAGATTCAAATTTCAAGTTTTTTTTCATTGTTTGTTTTCTGCCTACCCAAACACGACTTTCTGACATCCCGAAATCTCAAACCCGACAGTTGCGGGAAATCGATTTTCAATTATTTGGGTTTGGTGATCTCGAAACCCGCAACCCAAAAGGTATGGGATGCGAGAACTTCTTACTAATAATTTTTGGGAATCGTCACCCCGAAACCCGAAACCCACAGTTGCTGCTTTCAGATTTTGGATTCCTACTTTTTTCTTTTAAGTTGCATAGTATGTTTCCGAAACCCGCAACCCACAATTTTCGGGTTGCAGCTTTCGGAAATGCGTTTTGTATTTTGATCCATGTGTGCTATCCCAAAACCTACAATTTTTGGGTTGCGGCTTCCAAGAATCATGAATAAACTTAGGAATAATTCCCCAAAGTCTTGTCCCGCATCCTGCATTGCTAAATCTTCACCGTCCGTTTAGTTGATCCAATGAATGAAATTTAATTATTCAAATTTACGTTGCAATGTCTTGTTTTCGTTGTTATCATGGTCGGGATTCTCACTTCACTTTGCACTGCATGATAATCCTTGAAGACATGATCACTTGATAAGATTGACCTGTAATGATAGTTTTCAGATGCGACATTGGATTATGCTTCATTCTGTTGAAATTGTACTTGTTATGGTCCATTTTGGATTGACATGCTGCGACGTCATTTCATTCTAGTTCAAATGATTGTAATCCCAAATTCGCATGATCTTAATCATTGCAGCTCGTCCCATTCAATCATTTTGATCCTCTTTAACTTATCTTAAATACGGCCGCAAGTATGAAGCACTTAGCTCATCATTTGAATTTCTTAGAAATTTTTCCTGTTATGGCAAATTTTCCTTTTGATGATTTAGTGAATAACATGCAGGCTGGTTGTGAAACTTTCGATGAATCTTCCATGCACGAAGAGCTTCACTCTTTGTTATTTCCTGAACCTATGTTGCCACCATTTAATGCAGGTGTTCCTGATATCAACTATGGTGGTGGAGAAGAAGTTTCTGAAATTCTACTAGTTTGTTTACCATCTCCTCAGAAGAACGACAAAGAAAGCAGTGAGCAGTTGTATGATCAACATGACTCTATTATCCAAGATTTCATAATTAATGAAGAACCCGATACACCACCAGCTCCCGTGAAACAAGACCTGTTGTCCGATTTTTCTGTTTTTGAAAACGTTATGGATCAGCCGGGAGATTCCGCAGCGACTCAACAACAAGGTTTGGAGGATTGACTTTTCCCTGTTATTGATAGCTATTGAGTTGTTTTCAGATTCTATAATTTTGCTACGGGATTCTCCCGAAATTCCAAGGTGACTCTTGTTCAAACTTTATCTCGAAGTGGAGGGAATTTGCTGAGTTATAATTGCTTATATTATTATGGCTGAATTCCCTGGATTAATAGCCGGATTTAGACTCTATAATCCCTATCTTTTGGGATTCCCTTTTGGTACTCCATTGTAATCCTTATTTAAGGAAGAATACCTCTCAGGGAAAGGGGTTGATAATTTTTGGGGGTCAGAAATCAGCAGGAGAGGATGTGGAGATACTCTGTTTTATCAGAGCCTTGTAATTTTGTTTACAGACTTCTTAATACAGTAAAGTAATCTTTTGAATCATCTCTTTTTATTGTCAAATTTCTTTGACGGTGTCTGATTTCTAATTTCAAAAATTTTCATCTATAGGGTGTGTTTCCTTTGCACATACAAATTAATGCACAGATCCATTGTATTGATTTTCCTTGTGACTGATCTTTGTATAAGGATATCTTGTTAAATTTCTTTAATTAAGATACTTTCTTTATCGATTTCTGCAAACGATTCGTAGCTACTCAATGAATGTTAATTTTTCAATTAACCCAGTGATTACAGGTTGATCTTGGACAGGTTTAAATTACTTGAATTATCCTCTTTTAATTTTCATTAATGGATTATGGTTTAAGTGAGTAAGTGTATACACCTCTTAACATTTTTGTTGAAGTTGATGAACCCACTTATTCTTTTCCACACCCTCTGCACAAAAAACAAGTCTTTCTTTAGCATAGATCTAACTCAGAATAGATACTTTTGTCTTCAATAGGTTAAGTTAGAGTAGACTTAGTTTTAAGCTTATGTTTTTTGTATTAAGATTTTTGATCAATCGATCAAATTCATAGACTCATAGAGTGCCAGCGGAGGCCGAATATCTGTGGGAGAATTCCACACCAAACAAGATGGGGATAGAACTGCCCTTGCGCAGGGTTTTTCGAAGCCTTTCAGTCTGGGTTTTCACCCTCTATTGGGAGCCTTGGATCCAGTCCAGCACCTTTCAAACGCCCTGCACCCCCGAGGCCTCAACAAATGGCGCTAAAAGGAGGGCCAGTAGTTGAATATACCTAAGCAAAATACTCAGAAACTTCCTCCAGCAAGAATACCGATTGTCACTGTTAGTCACACTCAAGCATCTACTTCTATTGAGCAACCAGTACAACAACCTGCTACTATCCCTGTTACCCCAATAGCTCACCGAGTTCCAACAACAGTAGATATCATTATCACATCTCCCACTAGAGGACCTATACTGCTTGAAGAGATACTCAATAGGTCTAGTGATAGCACTGCTAGATTGTAGGAAAGACTCTCTTTATAGAGAAATCAACGATTAGCGGTAATTCACCAAGAAAATACTAATCCACAGCTAGCAGATCAAGTTAGTCAAGATTTAGGTGAACAAAACAGTGAGCAAAATACAGAGCAAAACAGTTCATCAAATCACCAACAACCCTCTGAATTCAATCTTGATTTGTTATTCATTGAAACCGCACCAGGTTCACAAGTAATTCCTTCAGGTGGACCACCACCGTCTCCTCCTTCATCTTCATCCTCCTCATCCAAAAGTGAACATTCTCTTGACTCTTCATCCAATGAAGAAGAAGAACCACCTATGGCTAGGAAAGGCCAGAACAGACCTTGGCTTGCCCAAGATGCTGTGTGGATACTTGGTGATCAACACAGGTTACCTAAGAAACCAAAAAAATGCCTTCCTAAATATAACCTAGATGACAAGTCACCTGCACTTGATCATATTAAAACTTTCATGCAAGCCATCAGGCTTAGAAATGTTATTCACGAGGATGTAGTTTGCAAACTCTTCCCTTATACATTTGAGAGCAAGGCATCTACGTGGTATTTCGTGTTGGAAGCCAGATATATTACATCTTGGGATGATTTTGAAAAGTTGTTTATCCAAAAGTTTGGAGATGACAAAACACCACAGGACTTAGTTTTGGAGTTATATTCCCTAAAGATGAAAGGTAAAGAAAGAATTAAAGATTATAATCAAAGGTTTTCTTACCTAAAGAATAGAATCCCTGATCTTGTTCTCCTAGTCGAAGAGCTTCTGGTTTCCTTTCATGAAAAAGGTCTTTCTACCCCCATTGCAATGTGGGAAAAAGGAGCACACAAAAACAATTTATATGAAGCCTACGCTGAGGCTATCCAAGTTGAAAATGATATTTATTGTCTTAAGGATGGCCTTGATACAGTAGAAGAACAACCCTCTACTTCCACATCTAGGAAGAAAACTAACATTTTTCCCAGGGCTTCTGCCCAAAACAAGGATCCATTTGACATGACTGATGTAAAGAAATTTCTTCAAAAAATGTCAAATGAGATGGTTGATCTGAAAAGAAATAACAATGAGAACAAAAACCAAAACAAAGGTTTTGTAAGGCCCCCTTTTAGGAGACCTTATCAGCCTCCTCAGAATCCAACACCTCCTGATCCTACTGAAGTACTTTCAAATGAAGAAATCTATTCCATTTTTAGAGCCTTGGAAACAGAATCCCAAACTATTCCTGAAACCTCCTACGATCATACCAACCACGACTCACAGTCACCTGAAGAGAACGAAGAACAAGAGGACCCACAGGTAAACACTGTTAGCTATTTCTCTGAACTCCCCATATATGAAGAGGAAGAAGAACCTAAGACTGTGTTTAATGTTCAACACCCTTATAACACAAGGTCAAGACCACAACCTCCTCAGGAACCTTCATCCTCAACAATAGTTCCCAATAAAGGAAAAAATGTTTCTCAAAGAGATACAGTTATTCCGGAGATCGAGTATAACCTAGTTGATGTTTTGAAAAGGGTTAAGGCTAATATCTCTCTGTTTGAACTATTGAAGATTCCTTCTATGAGAGACACCTTACCCAAAAGCATGGTAGTCAAATAAACCAGAGACTCTCAGAATAATATCTTTGACTCCCTTACCGGATCAGATGATCAAAAACCAGGAAGCAAAAGGACACCCCCTTTTCTTTTGACTTTTGAGATCTTCAACAGGAATGTGCATAATTGCATGATAGAATCCGGTGCTTCATCAAATGTAATGCCATTGTCTATCTGTAGAAAACTTAACGCCACATGGGAACCATGCCCTACTCAGATCGTCCAACTCGATAGATCAAAAGTGAGAGTAGTAGGAAGGTTGAGAAACATCTTGCTTACATTATCTACGGATCCACGCATTCACCAAACTATGGACATAGTTGTGGCTGACATTCCCGAAGCCTATGGGATGTGGTTAAGTAGGAACTGGTCAGAGAAGCTTAAAGGCTACTTTGCCATTGACTGGTCTCATCTATGATTACCCTATAATGGACAACCCAACAAAATCAAAATTAGTAAGGAACCATTCATGAAACAAACAGTCACAGATCTGAATGAATCTAGTGAGCTTGCTGGTTATCTCAATTCACACATTGAACATTTCACGTTTGACACTTTTTTGGGAGATTTGCCTGCTGTCTGTTCTCCAGATGAAAATTTACAGAAACAATCTCAGATCACTCAGCTTACCACTGTACCTTTCACTGGAGATGTTGTACATAATGTTTTTAATGTTAATACAAATTTTAGAATAGATCCGACTGCTTGGACTTTATTTTTTGATGGCTCCAAGTCTAAGGAAGGAGCTGGTGCAGGTTGTGTCCTCATCAACCCAAAAGGGATTAAAATCATGATAGTATGCAGATTGGAATTCGACTGTACCAACAACGTGACTGAATACGAAGCCCTTGTTCAAGGACTTAAAAAGTCTATTGATATGGGTGTATAGGTTATTCATTGCTTTGGTGATTCCAAGACCATTGTCAAGTAGGTAAGGAACAAGATACACTGCTTGTCTCCTCGCCTGATGAATTATCAAAAACTGGTAAGGGATCTCACCAACGCCTTTTCTACATTTAACATTAATTATGTTCCTAGGTCACAGAATTTCGATGCTAATCTCCTCGCAAACACAACATCTAGGTTGATACCACCCGAAGGTTTGTCACCCCATACTTTTTCTATAGAACTTATGTATAGTCCTTCCATACCTAACAATGTGACCAATTTGAAACTGTTTGATGACGATCAACATATACTTGACTTCCTCACTGCACAGGATACGTTCCAAGACATGGCCATAGATGAGGAAGAGCATGCAAAATCACTCTCTGATCCTTCAAATGTTATCCCGAAATCTGTCATCAGTTTAGAAAAATTCTATGATTTACAGGATAAATTCAGACACAAGACCAATTGCAAAACTCAGAGTTCCTCCCTAAGTTATGAGCCAGTTAACTTGGGTACTGAGCAAGAACCTCACTTTATCAATATTGGAGTTAATTGTTCTCCAAAGGAAAGAAGAGCTATCATTAAACTATGTAAAGAGTACAAGGACGTTTTTTCCTGGACTTACCACGAATTGAAAACCTTTGACACAATCATCATGCATCACAACATACCTATGAAGCCGAAGGTGAAACCCTATCAACAAAAATTGCGTAAAATGCACCCTAGCTTGGAACCTTCTATGAAAAAAGAATTAGAAAAATTGTTGGCAGCCCGAATCATTTTCCCTGTCAGACACACCCAATGGATTTCCAATTTGGTGCTCATGCGTAAGAAAAGCGGTGAAATCAGGATGTGTGTCGATTTTCGAAATTTAAATTGAGCTTCCAAAAAAGACAATTATCCTATTTCACCCATGGAATAGATTCTACAAAAGGTTGCCGGTTCTGAAATGTTCTCACTTCTCGATGGTTTTTCGGGATACAACCAAGTTATGGTTGCTCCCGATGACCAGTTGAAAACCATGTTTAGAACACCTTGGGGCACTTTCACCTACAGACGAATTCCCTTCGGATTGATAAATTCCAGAGCCACATTTTCGAGAGCTATAGATATAGCTTTCAGAGGTTTAATGCATAACTCTGTCGTAGTTTATCTTGATGATATCACTATATATTCTAAGAAGCGAGATGAACATCTTTTTTCCTTAAAACAGGTTTTCGAACGTTGCAGGAAGTTCGGGATTTCACTCAATCCAAAGAAATCTATCTTTGCAGTCACGGAAGGAAAACTTCTCGGTTTCATCGTGTCGAAAGAAGGTATGATTATTGACCTGGAACGTACTAATGCTTTTTCAAAAATTGGCTTGCCAGGTTTGTGCAAGGCCATGCAGTCTTTCTTAGGTAAGATCAATTTTGTTCATAGATTTGTACCTAATTTTGCACAGATAGTTAAACCTTTACAACAATTAGTCAAGAAAGATGTACAGTTGACTTGGTCACAGGAACAGAAATATGCTTTCATTGAAATCAGAAGAGCCATTGCTGAAGCTCCTGCTCTTATGTCCCCTGACTTTGATAAAGATTTTATTCTCTATACTTTTTCCACTGATTTCTCTTATGTAGCTGTCTTGACACAGAGGCACGACAATGATGCTGAGATCCCAATATCCTTCATGAGCTCAACCTTCAAAGGCGCAGAGCTTAATTATTCCCAAATTTACAAACAGGCCTATGCAATTTACAAATTTGTTAAGCACTACAGGCCTTATTTGTTAAAATATCGAACAAAGGTTATTGTCCCATACTCTTCCATTAGAAATGTGGTAGTCCAAAAGGAATTGGGTGAGAAAAGGGCCCATTGGATGATAGCCCTGCAAGAGTATGATCTAGAAATCAGACTGTCCAAAATTATAAAAGGACAAGGTCTCTGTCTTCTCACTGCTCAATAGAACGATTCTGCACACCAGCAGAGTGAATGGGAGCAGGAGGAAGATGTCCCAACAGGTTTTGTCAATGCTATTGATACTTCTGCATCTAAATGGTATGACCATATCAAATTCTTTATGAACCATGGGTTTGCTCCTAAAACCCTTGACTTTAAGAAATGTAGAGCATTAAGGCTGAAAGCTGCTCCTTATCAATTCATTAATGAAGTCTTGTTTAGAAAGAACTATAATGGGGTTTTTCTCAGGTGTTTAGAAAAGCATGAGACTAATGATATTCTCTTTCAATTTCATACAGTACCAGCTAGAGGCCATTTCTCAGGAGAGACAAGAGCTCATAAAATTCTCAGATCAGGGTATTACTGGCCTACATTGCTTAAAGATGCATATGCTTATGTAAGAAAGTGTGAACCATGTCAGAAATGTATAGGGAAGTTCAAGAAATCTGCTTTCCCCTTGAAGCCCTTCACAATTCAGTTCTCATTTCAGCAGTGGGGACTGGATTTCATTGGACCAATAAACCCCACTTCTTCTATGCAACATAGGTATATTCTTATAGCCACCAATTACTTCACTAGATGGACAGAAGCTATCCCACTTAGACAATGTAATACAAACCAGGTAATTGTGTTTCTCGACAGTCAGATAGTTACCAGGTTTGGCGTCCCATAATATCTTGTCTTTGATAATGCATCTTATTTTTCCTCGATCGGTCTGACACATTACGCCCTTGAGAAAGGGATTAAGATTAACTTTTCTTCCAATTATTATCCCCAGGGTAATGGGTTGGCTGAGTCTTCAAATAAAAATCTAATAAATATTCTTAAAAAATCGGTAGCTTCTCATCATAAAGATTGGCACACACATCTCTATAATGCTCTTTGGGCAGGCCAAATCACTCCAAAGATAGCAATCGGGAATTCACCCTACTGTCTGGTGTATGGAAAGGAAGTTGTCCTTCCTTCTAATCTCACCATCCCTTCGTTGCAATTAGCCCAATCTATCCAAGAAGATGACTCTTCTTCCCTTCAGCATAGAATTGACACACTACTTAAGCTGGAGGAAGATAGAGAAGTGGATAAGAATAAGTTGTATCATCATCAGTAGATGGTGAAGAGATGGTTTGACGAAAAATCTTCATCAGACAGAGAATTCTCAGTTGGGGATTTGGTATTAAGGTGGGATAAACAGCATAAGGATAAAAACTAGTATACCAAATTCCAACGCCTTTGGCTAGGACCTTTCATTATTACAGAAAAGATGGGTCCCAGCACTGTTCGATTACAAACACTAGAGGGAGTCATAGACACTTATCCAATGAATGTTGCACTGCTCAAAAAGTACTTCGTTTGAAAATTGTTGCACTTTTGTACATAGGTTTGGTGTGTGTTGTTTTCTTCTGTATTGATTGGTTTGTTTTCTTTTGAATAATGAGCTCCACACATTTGGCAGTGATTTGAAACCAGTTTTAACATGATAACTGAACTTACAGGATGGTATGATGGTCTAAAACTCTTTCGGTTGATATTAGAATATGTTTTGTAAAGAATGCACAGCCAAATGATGCAGGCCCTTGATATTGATATCTTTCCATTGCGGTCATTACCTTTTAAATGTACTATCTGTTTAATTGAGATGCGGGAAATGGTTAGAATGTTTTTATTTTATGTCTCATTGTCACAGCATATCATAATAACCTGGTTAGCTTTATCTGCTCTGGATCCTGTTATAGTCACCATGTTAATAATTTTCTTAAATAATGATAGGCTACAAGGAGGGGGGTCTTATCACCAGCCATCCCTTTAGGTTCATAGGTGTTTAGTGGAATGAAATCTTCACATCAAGCCACCATGGAAGATGGCTCTCATTTCTCTTGAGAGGTGGAAGATCTTATCATAGGTCGGTCCATTCATGATCTGCAGAACACTGGTGAGTAACGCTATCATCCTGAGTTTACCAAGCCCCGGCTATGCCTTGTAGTTTATCCTTTCAATAATGCCTCTATTTTTCTTTTATAAGATCCCTGTTGTGTACAAGGATAGGGGGTCTTATCAAAATCCATCCCACCATGATCATAGATTTAATCTGGACTGAAGCTATCAGCATCTGGTCACCAAGCCATGATAGTTGCCTTCAGTGTCACAGCTAAAGGACAAGGGGTCTCCTTATCGAGCCAGCTTGATTAGTTTCTAGATTAGGTCTGTGAATGGCACTGTCAATATCTGATTACCAAGTCATGGTAGTGGTCTTGTATCAACAAGGTCTTATTTTATAGGTTATTATCCACAAAAAAAAAAAAATCTGTGTACATAGTAAGAAGGATCGTTGTGTATAAAACCAATTAATAAATCAAGGTGATGTGTAAATTGGATATCCACGAGTAGTTTTAAGTTTGCCCCAGGTTTATCACAAGTTGTTGATTCAATGATTGCATAATGATAAAGAAGTCTTACTGTCTCCTAATCCTCCTTATCAGATTTGCATTACTTTTAACATGATCATTGATGGGAACATATCAATTTTATGATTTCTGTTTATTGGTTGTCTCTTTACCAATATTTTCTAAAAATTCAAGTTGGAAAAGGCATTTGACCGGTACACCATTCTGACTAAAGTTGGTTTGCAGAGATAACTAGTTCTTCCCAGCTAATCGCCATTTGTTGTGGCCATAATAGATCCCTTGCTTCGGTCAAGCATGAGAGACCCGATTTCGAATTAGTGCAAAGATATTTGTGCAAGTGTTCTTGTGAATATGAATTTTGAGCTTGGTTTCTACGATCTTGTACTTATGCCTTTGATTAGCTTGATCGTACTGCTTTCCTTAGAATTTTTCTAAGTGTTTTGATCATAGAAAGATTCAAATTTCAAGTTTTTTTTCATTGTTTGTTTTTTGCATACACGAACCCGACTTTCCAACATCTTGAAATCCCGAACCCAACAGTTGCGGGTTGTGGGAAAGCAATTTTCAGTTGTTTGGGTTTGGTGATCCCGAAACCCGCAACTCGAAAGGTACAGGATGCGGGAACTTCTTACTAATAAGTTTGGGGAATCATCACCCCGAAACCCGAAACCCGCAGTTGCGGCTTTCAGATTTTGGATTCCCGCTTTTTTCTTTTAAGTTGCGTAGTATGTTTTTGAAACCCACAATCCGCAATTTTCGGGTTGCATCTTTCGGAAATGTGTTTTGTATTTTGATCCATGTGTGAGATCCTGAAACCCGCAATTTTTCAGGTTGCGACTTTCGGGAATCAAGAATAAACTTAGGAATAATTCCCCAAAGTCTTGTTCCGCATCCTACATTGCTAAATCCTCACTGTATGTTTAGTTGATCCAATGGATGAAATTTAATTATTCAAATTTACGTTGCAATGTCTTGTTTTCACTGTTATCATGGCCGGGATTCTCACTTCACTTCGCACTGCATCATCATCCTTGAAGACATGATCGCTTGATAAGATTGACCTGTAATGATAGTTTTCAGATGCGACATTGGATTATGCTTCATTCTGTTGAAATTGTACTTGTTATGATCCATTTTGGATTGACATGCTACGACGTCATTTCATTCTAGTTCAAATGATTGTAATCCCAAATTCGCATGATCTTAATCATTGCAGCTCGTCACATTCAATCATTTTGATCCTCTTTAACTTATCTTAAATACGGCCACAGGTATGAAGCACTTAGCTCATCATTTGAATTTGTTAGAAATTTTTCTTGCTATGGAAAATTTTCCTTTTGATGATTTGGTGAATAACATGCAGACTGGTTGTGAAACTTTCGATGAATTTTCCATGCACGAAGAGCTTCACTCTTTGTTATTTCTTTAACCTATGTTGCCACCGTTTAATGCAAGTGTTCCTGATATCAACTATGGTGGCAGAGAAGAAGTTTCTAAAACTCTACCAGTTTATTCACGATCTCCTCAGAATAACGATGAAGAAAGCAGTGAGCAGCTGTATGATCAAGATGACTCTATTATCCAAGATTTCATAATTAATGAAGAACCCGATACACCACAAGCTCCCATGAAACAAGACCCGCTGTCTGATTTTTCTGTTTTTGAAAACGTTATGTATCAACCGGGAGATTTTGCGGTGACTCAACAGGAAGGTTTGGAGGACTGACTTTTCCCTGTTATTGATAGCTATTGAGTTGTTGTTAGATTCTATAATTTTTCTATGGCATTCTCCCAAAATTCCAAGGTGACTCTTGTTCAAACTTCATCTCAAAGCAGAAGGAATTTGCTGAGTTATAATTGTTTACATTATTATGGCTGAATTCCCTGGATTAATAGCCGGATTTAAACTCTGTAATCCCTATGTTTTGAGATTCCCTCTTGGTACTCCATTATAATCCTTATTTAAGGAAGAATACCTCTTAGGGAAAGGGTTTGATAATTTTTGGGGGTCTGAAATCAGCAGGAGAGGACGTGGAGATACTTTGTTTTATCAGAGCCTTGTAATTTTGTTTACAGACTTCTTAATACAGTAAAGTAATGTCACCTACCGAATTTTTTAGAATAATTATTTTCTACTATCATTCTTTCTGCAAAAAAAAATAAAAAATACTTTGTGTTAGATTATAATTACAAGTTTGTAATTATGACCAAGTAGGTCAGAAATGAATGTAATGACTCATTATTATTATTTAATAAATGGAAATGAGAGACAAACACTCAAGAAAGTTGTTACAAGAGTATCCACTGGCCCACTAGGAGGAATGGAAGCTGCTGGAAGGATTAGGACAGATGGCAGCATTTGCACTCTACCATTAGATGTTGATATGGGACAACTCCCCCTAATTTTTTGGCATTTCCCTCTCCGGGTGGAGAGAGGTGAGCAGGCAGCTCACTAATGACTAGTTAATTTCAAAAGACCTAGGCAGCCTATAAAAGGCAATTCGAATTGAGCAGGCAGCTCTTACAATGTTTTCTGTAGAAACATTCCTCATGCTAATCAGGTGATGGCTGAGAGATTCGAATAGGGGAGGCTGTGGAGAGTGCAAGTATAAGTCTGCAAATGTTATGAGAAGGGCAGACCAGAGGTCCTGGTGCTGATCCCATTGAATTACTAAGCCTGTAAGGTTGGATATATAAATTTTCTTGCTGCTCCATGTTGAAGTCCTAAGCTGCAGAACCTTTTTCCTCCTGGTGGATCAGTGGATAGGCTCGGGGGTCCTAAGGCAGACATATTGGTTGTTTGGGTGCAGGTTGGGTGGAACAGGTTTCCTGAGTGATTTGTATTATATTGTACTATATTATATTGTACAAACAGAAAGAAAGCTATTGTGTTATTTTATCCTTTCATCAGAGGTCCAAAATGGACGAATATAGGAATATATAGTTAGAATAAGAAAACTGTATATTCATAAGCAATCAAATTATCTGACGATTGCACTGTTATTTTATTTGTTTTCTTGAACTATCAATTGCATGTGATAAAACTTACATCACAGAATACCAAGTTATTAACAGCTAGGACAAACATAGCTTTATTAAATTAACAAATTAAATTATAGTATCTCTACACCCAAGCTGGGGTCAACAGGTTCTCATTACATCATTATTTATAACATTTAACAGTTACCAAATCAAGGTTTCCTTGCCATAGACAATTTAACTGTAGAATCAAGAGTTGTTATTCTTACTCCTTTAAAACATCAATATAGACATGTAGATTTCATTCACATCGATAGCTAGGGTTTAACATGATCACTTATGCTTTCAAAACAAAACCATTTCCTTTCTAATTTCGGCTTAATCCATACAAGCACAAACGCAGTATAATCCTGGAAGATCGCTCTTGGCTTATAGCCACTTTGTAATTAAATAAACATGCCTTTCGTTCCTTGAAACAGAGTTCAAGAATCAGTAGATCGAAAACACCATACGCAGACATGAAACCTAAAACATCTTAACCGGCTATTAGATACAGATATGAAAACAAGAAGACCCATTTCACCAAACGTAGCCATTAAACCCTGAACATTATTGTTTCCATTTAAAATAATAGTAGTTACACCCTACAGTCGCCACTATCTTTTGTTGAAGGTTCATTTCGAAACCCCACACCATTTATACACACAGCAAATACTGAAACCATGTTACAGTCAACGTATCTCCTCATGCATCAACCCAGAAGTACTCAAAATCATAAGACATAAAACGTAAAGATGCAAGACTATTTGCAAACACAAGGGTTCAACCCTGATAAACTCACCGATGCCAGGAATGGCCGGCCGTATATTTTAAAAATTTACATCACCTACTCTATAAACAAAAACTCAAAGCTGAAGGTTGCGCAAATGCTGCTGGCGAGAGAAAAGCCACTGCCGCGAAGGCATGCTACCATCACTTGCTCATCAAGTCCGATTCCAGGAGAACCACTAAGGAGGGATACCACCGAAGCTTACCAGTGGGTTCGCTTAAGTTCTCTTCCCCTTCAACTATTCCGACACCCTGTGGATTCGCCGAGGGTTACCTGCCAACAACCATACAATAAGTTAAGCATCGGATCATGGGAAAGAAGATACATGCAACAAGAATATTATGAAAACTCTTGCATCGTTACGTTACCTGAGTTGTGACAGATGAAGCCAACATCCATCCACTGCGAAGGAGATGCACCCAGCTCAAAGACCACCCTATGTGATAACTTCCGAAGACTTGCAACCCGACAGAGAAACCCAGACTTGCAAGCTACTACAACGCCCAACCGCCGCACTCATCCAACCTGTGGATGGCCACACCATTTAACTCCTAACTCGGCCTCCATTGACGGCTCTCACATACAGTTTGAGGACTGATACCGGTCTTAGGATTGAACTCGGGGAAGGCTAGAAAAACCAGCAAACCCTAAGTGTCGGTCGGGTAGTTGGCCTCACCTCTCAAACCCTACCACCGAACAATGACCAAGAAATGTTACAAAATACATAAGTTACGCAAGGGGTTCAACTCATCCCAATACACAACGATCAATGGTGGAGATCCATCCTCATCAAGCCACGTTGGAAGGTGGCAGGAGTAACATTCAATTGCCCATCTACCTCGCAAGCTACGAGGTTGACATATCGGTGGACAACAGGGCAGGAGGCCCGTTACAACTCAACATTCCCAACCCTTTCACACGACGAGTCAGCTATCACCACTTACACGTAGCAATATCCTTAACATGGTGGCCAGGAACAATAATTTCAAACCAAATCATTTAATACACCCTCCATTCATATGCAGGCTTTTGCAGGGCCATCATTCCACCTGCCAACCCATACAAATCAACATTAAAAGCATTAATATGTAAATATTATCAATGTATAACGATCATCGATAGCATATAGCCAAGGTCTCATACAATCCCATATAATCAATTGCGAAACACATTCATAGCTTATGAATATCCACTAAGGTTGCGAGCAACCATAGGGCATGGTTTGACTCCACCCATTACATAAAGTCTATTATAAAGTTCACTATAGGGATTATTGCAGAGCTCATAAAGCTTGTCCACACCATAAGTTATATAAACACACCGCTAGGATATGGTTGCCACCCAAGGACCCATCGCACACATTGCATGGTAGGGTATTAATACTTAAGGCATCGCCATTTTAACTGCCCGGACAATAGAGATATAAAACCAACTTATCACTCTTTCCATAGCATGACTTAAGACCGTGAGCCCTTGTCCTGAACCTGTCACCGTCAATATTTATAAAGAAAATTACTTAAAAGCCACAAGACATTTATGGAATGATCATATGCAAAGTCATCAACACTTAACGAAAGCATTCATGACGAACACACCCTCAGATAGACGTTATCTGCAGTCTTGAGATAGACAGGTTCATCTCACAGAATTGGAAGGAGACCATACCTGTAGCATAGAAGTTCATAAGCAGTCTCGATTTAGATCACGGTTATTAAACACTCTGAATTTTATCGCTATCTCTTACCTGCGAATCTGCGCATGAAGGACGAGTGCAATGCTTTAGCAGAGTAGATAAGTAAGCCTCAGGGCACCTCGTCGGACCCCTTTCATCATCATCCAGAAAAGTTAAACTGTCACCACTTGTCAAAAGAATTTTGTTTTCCAGTGCATCATAATTTTCAATCATTCCAGCATACGAATAAAGTACAAATTCATTAATTGATTTTCATGACGTCATTAAAAGACAAAAGACACAACCATTAAATTGTTGCTACCAAGCAACACTTTTATTAATTGCTGAATATTGATTATTATTATTTCCGCATTTTACAATATTAGCCTTTTTTATGGCGATTTAAAATTTTTTAAATTTTATGAAAATATCGGGATGTTACATGTGGTATCAGAGCTCATGTTCGAACTCTAGGCCTAAAAACGGTCCAAGAAACACGCAAACAAAAAATTTATGACTGTGAAAATTTTCACTAACTCAAGTTTAAATTATTTTGTCCTATAGAGAAAAATTTCTTTGATTTACAGATATGGAAGGATCAGCTGAACACATAAGGGGTAGATTTCCGCCAAACAGCCCCAGTATGGAACAACAATTCCAAGGCAATCGGGGTAATGATTCATCAGAATTATTGCGTGGTTTTCATGAATTAAAAGCGGAGATCCAGTCAGTAAAACAGGACAATGAAAGAATCTTGCAGACACAGGAAGAATTGAAGCAAGCACTGTTTGACCAATATCCAAAATATGAATAGAACTTAGAACATACTTCTGAGACTAAAGAGCTATAACAGGAAGGCAAGAACAAACAAACAGAAACAGCTGAAGACAACAGCAACTCAACATCATCAAGAGCTGCCAAACAACCACATAAAAAGAAGCATAACTACTCTAGTGACAGTAGTGAAGGAGACTATAAGCCCAAAAGAAAAAGGAATAGACAGTACGAATAGATATCTGGTCAATTCAAGAAAATCAAACCCCCAATTTTCAATGGCGAGACAACAGAAGCATGGCTGTCCGACATGAAAAAGTATTTTTAGATCTACGACTACTCGGAGTCCTTGAAGGCGAAGATGGAAATTTATAATCTGATCGGGAAGGCAGATATTTGGTGGCAAGACCTTAAAAGGGTAAAAGGTGTAAAAGATCGAGATGTGAGTTGGAGTACTTTTAAAAGACACTTCAAGAAGAAATTCTTATCTGAGTAGTATTATGAAGAAAAATCCAAAGAATTTTATGATCTGAAACTGGGAACGATTTATATGAAAGAACTGAACAACAAGTTTTTAAGTCTGCTAAGATATGTGTCGTATATGGTGGAAGAAAAATCGAAGGTCCAGAGGTGCTTAAGTTGTCTACCTTTCCACATCAAGGACAGGATAGAGTACAATAACCCTAAGACCCTAGAGGAAGCCATGAGGAAAGCCACTTTTTGCTTTGACCAGAATAAGAGAAGAGAAGGGGTACCTAGTTGGAAAAACTCAAAACCCAGTAACTTTGAACAGAAAAAGAAGAATTTTAGATATGGCGGCAATTCCAGTTTTCAGAACAAAAATTTTCAAAATCAATAATTTCAGCAGATCAGAAATAATCAACAGAAGAAATTTACAGCACCCAGAAATGTCCCCAATGTTTCCAAGACCAATGAAAAGAAGCCACCTATAAAATGCTTGAGTGCCAAGGGCCCCATTATGCCTCAGACTGTCCCCTTAGGAAACGGACGGCCAATCATATTCACTCCATACAGTCCGAAGCTACTATAGGAGATGTGGCAAGAGAAGTACCCAGAATTAGTGCAACATTAGACAACCGGCAAGCAGAACACCAAGTCTCAATGGTGGAGGTCGAAGTTATGCTGCAAAACCACCCCGTTTCTATTTTAATTGACCCCGGTGCTAGTCTAAGTTATATATCACCAGTTTTGGTAGAAAGACTTAATTTGAAAACAGAGAAATTCGATAAATTCTAGTTAGTTAGATTAGCAACAAGAACAAAAAGGAAGGTTTCTGACTTTGTGGAAAATTGTGCTTTATCTATGAATCAACTAACAATGCAAGTTAAGCTAAATATTCTGCCATTAGCGTCATATGACATCCTAATCAGTATGGATTGGTTAGAAACCCATCAGGTCATTCTGAATTGTTACGAAAAAAGCTTCAATTGCCTGGATGATGAAGGAAAGACAACAGAGGTAAAAGGCATCCCAAGAAAAACATCCGTTCGGCAGATTTCAGCCATGCAAGTAAAAAGGGAAATTAGGAAAGGGTGTCAGATGTTTGCTGTGAATGCGATGCATGATGAGATAAGTACTAAGGAGGACAAACTAAAAATGGAAGACATACATGTCTTGTAGGATTTCCAAGATATTTTTCCTGAAGAGATCCCAAATTTACCTCCCAAAAGGGACCTAGATTTTACTATTGAATTAATACCTGGCGTTGTACCAAGTTCTAAAGCCCCATACCGGATGAACATACTAGATCTGAATGTGTTAAAATCTCAGCTGAAGGAGTTGATCGATAAAAAATATATAAGACCCAGCGTGTCCCCTTGGGGAGCACCGGTCATTTTTTTTAAGAAGAAGGATGGTACCCTAAGACTTTGCATAGAATATCATCAACTGAATAAAATGACGATCAAGAATAGGTACCCGTTGCCCCGCATTGACGATCTTTTTTTCCAGCTACGCGGAGCAACATTGTTCTCGAAGATCGATTTACGATCAGGATATCATCAGGTCCGTGTGAAGAATGAAGACATTTTCAAAATAGCCTTTAGAACTCGTTATGGACACTATGAATTTGTTGTCGTGCCGTTTGGACTAACTAATGCACCTGCTATATTTATGTGCTTAATGAACAAAATTATGCACAAGTACTTAGATAAGTTTGCAGTTGTGTTTATCGATGACATTTTGGTATATTCTAAGAACAAGGAAGAGAATGATGAACATCTACGTATCATTCTGCAAGTTCTGAGAGAACACCAGTTGTATACAAAATTCAGCAAATGTGATTTTTACAAAGGCAGGACTCAGTACTTGGGACACAAAATCTCTGAGGAAGGGATTGCGGTTGACCCCGCCAAGATAAATGCCATTAATGAATGGTCGGTTCCTAAAGATGTGACAGATGTGCGATCGTTTATGGGCATCACTGGTTACTATAGAAAATTCATTGAAGGGTTTTCTAGGATCGCAAACCCCATAACGTCGCTGCAGAAAAAGGGAAAGAAGTTTGTTTGGGACCAAAAGTGTGCGGACAGTTTTGCAAAGTTAAAAGAATTATTGACTTCAGCACCTATTTTGAGGATTGCAGATACTAATAGAGATTTTGTAGTCTGCACAGACATGTGCAATGATGGACTGGGAGGAGTCCTAACGCAGGAAGGACATGTTGTAGCATACGAATCAAGAAAACTAAAAATTCATGAGAAGAACTATTCCACCTATGACCTAGAATTGCTAGCAGTGATTCATGCCTTAAAAATGTGGTGTCACCACCTTATCGGCAGAAAATTTACCTTGATGGCAGATAATATGGGGCTGAAATATTTGTTAGATCAAACAAATTTGAATGCCAGGCAATCCAGATGGCTGACTTTTCTGAGTGAGCATGATTTTGAAATTCAGCACATTAAGGGGAAGGAGAATAAAGTTGCCGACGCATTAAGTCATAATGCAAGAATACATTTTGTTTCATCCATCAACACATACACAACAGATTTGGAGGAACAGATTTTTGAAGGAATCAAGGAGGATGAGGAATACAAAAAATTACAGGAAATGATAGCAGAAAACAACTCTGAAAATTCTGTAACAGATTTTAGTTTGAAGGAAAATGGCTTACTACTATACAAAAACAGATTGTACATACCAAATGTACCAGCAGTAAAAATTCTGATTTTGGATGAGATGCACAAAAGCCACTATTCTTGCCACCCAGGTTACCAGAAAACCATCACAATGCTAAGGAAGGAGTACTACTGGCCTAGGATGAAGGATGAAGTAGCGGAGTATATAGCTAAGTGTTTTGACTATAAAAAAGTGAAAGTGGAACATAAGCATCCTACTGGATTGCTGCAACCCTTGCCTATACCCAGCTAGAAATGGGAAGTCATAAGTATAGATTTCATCACTGGGTTACCAAAGAATAAAAAATAGTACAACTCCATCATGGTGGTAGTAGACAAACTTAGCAAGGCAGCCCATTTTATCCTTGTCAAAACTACCCATAATGCCCCTGATATTGCAGAAATTTTTATGAAGCAGGTTTTCCGACTACATGGCATACCCAAGGTAATATTTTCAGACCGAGATTCGAAGTTCACAGGTAATTTTTGGAGGTCTTTGTTCAAGGGGTTAAACACCACCCTAAATTTCAGCACTGCATTCCATCCACAAACAGATGGACAGACTGAAAGGGTGAACCAAATATTGGAAGATATGCTCAGGTTGTATGTTAAGGATTAGCCCGATAATTACGAAGACTACTTGCATTTAGTAGAGTTTGTGCATAATAATCACTACCATGCTTCAGCCAAAATTAGCCCATTTGAGATATTTTACGGAAGAAAGTGTAACACACCAGTGTCATGGAGTGATCTGGTTAGCAGGGTCACCTTAGGGCCCGAATTGTTGCAACAATTAGAATTAATCTTGAAGCAAGTAGAAGGGAATCTTAAAGCTACCCAGGATAGACAGAAAAGTCAAGCAGACCTTAAAAGAACTCATAGACAGTTCCACGTTGGTGAACATGTTTTTCTTAAGGTAAGGCCGAAAAAGAGTTCCTTAAAATTGGGAAGCTGTGCCAAACTGGCACCCAAGTATTGTGGTCCTTTCGATATCTTGTCCAGGGTTGGATCTGTGGCATATCAACTAGCCCTACCTTCAAACCCGAAACTCCATAATGTTTTTCACATTTCATTTTTAAAGAAATATGTGCATGATCCTACTCATGTTGTAAATTGGAATAATGTTCAGGTGGAACAAGGCGGCAATTTTCCGGTGGAACCAGACTGTATTCTCGCAAGGAAAGAAACTCTACTCCAGAACCGCACGGTTGGTCAAGTAAAAGTGCAATGGAAGCACCATAGCCCAACAGAGGCTACCTGGGAGTTGGAGAGTAGTATGCGGGTTGTATACCCAACTTTATTCCAGGAACACTCAAGGAGTGAATAAAGCAACATCGAGGACGATGTTGAGGCTTAAGGGGGGTGTATGTCACCTACCCAATTTTTGAGAATAATTACTTTCCACTATTATCCTTTTTGCAAAAAAAAAAAAAAAAACTTTGTGTTAGATTATAATTACAAGTTTGAAATCACGACCAAGTAGGTCAAAAATGAATTCAATGAATCATTATTATTATTTAATAAATGGAAATGGGAGACAAACACTCAAGAAAGTTGTTACAAGAGTATCCACTAGCCCACTAGGAGGAATGGAAGCTACTGGAAGGATTGGGACGGATGGCAGCATTTTCACTCTACCATTAGCTGTTGGTATGGGACAACTCCCCCTAATTTTGTGGCATTTCCCTCTCCAGGTGGAGAGAGGTGAGCAGGCATCTCACTAATGACTAGTTAATTTCAAAAGACCTAGGCAACTTATAAAAGGCAATTCGAATTGAGCAGGCAACTCTTACAATGTTTTCTGCAGCAACATTCCTCATGCTCATCAGGTGATGGCTGAGAGATTCGAATAGGGGAGGCTGTGGAGAGTGCAAGTATAAGTCTGCAAATGTTATAAGAAGGGCAGACCAGAGGTGTTGGTGCTGATCCCATTGAATTAATAAGCCTGTAAGGCTGGATATATAAATTTTCTTGCTGCTGCAAATTGAATTCCTAAGCTACAGAACCTTCTTCCTCCTGGTGGATCAGTGGATAGGCTCGGGGGTCCTAAGGAAGACATCTTGGCTGTTTGGGAGCAGGTTGGGTGGAACAGGTTTCTTGAGTTATTTGTTCCTCCCATTACACTCAGGTTCTATTCTGTTGTGTTTTCTTTTTCAAATCACATGAATGCTCTCAGAAAATGGCTTAGTATTGTTATTTAATGATCAATAGTAGAGAATGTCAGATCCTAAATAATTTAGATTTGCTGAACTGATAAAATGACTCCTCTGCATTTTTTCCCATGCGTGGAGCTGCATCGTACTTTAGTATAAAGAGGTAGCATTAAATCTTCCCAGTTAAAAGTGAAACCTTGCATGCATTTAAATACCTAAACCAAAGACCACCCATGCACAGACCTATGTTTATCATGCATCTTATATTTTAGGAGCCGTAGATTAGATCTATGCATGTATTGTTTCACTATTCAATTCTGTATGTTGAAACAACTTAACAGAAACTAAGTATTGCAGTAGGTTCTTTTCTTATTTCTGAAGGTGATCATTATGTTAACAACTAGAGCTACTGATCTTTACTAATTACTTCAAAGAAAACAATAGCATGCATTCTGTTAAACCATATTCCCATTTTGCTATCTTCTTATTGTTTTCAGAATCTGATTGATCTTATATAAATATTGTCTTCACTGTATTATATTGTACCGACAGAAAGAAAGCTACTGTGTTATTTTATCCTTTCATCAGAGATCCAAAATGGACGAATACAGGAATATATAGTTAGAATAAGAAAACTGTATATTCATAAGCAATCAAATTATCTGACGATTGCACTGTTATTTTCTTTGTTTTCTTGAACTATCAATTGCATGTGATAAAACTTACATCACATAATACCAAGTTATTAATAGCTAGGACAAACATAGATTTATTAAATTGACAGATTAAATTATAGTATCTCTACACCCAAGCTGGGGTCAACAAGTTCTCATTACATCATTATTTATAACATTTAACAGTTACCAAATCAAGCTTTCCTTGCCATAGACAATTTAACTGCAGAATCAAGAGTTGCTATTCTTATTCCTTTAAAACATCAATATAGACATGTAGATTTCATTCACATCGATAGATAGGGTTTAACATTATCACTTATGCTTTCAAAACAAAACCATTTCCTTTCTAATTTCAGCTTAATCCATAAAAGCACAAATGCAGTATAAGCCTGGAAGATCGCTCTTGGCTTATAGCCACTTTGTAATTAAACAAACATGCCTTTCGTTCCTCGAATCAGAGTTCAAGAATGAGTAGATCGAAAACACCATATGCATACATGAAACCTAAAACATCTTAACCAGCTATTAGATACATATACGAAAACGAGAAGACCCATTTCACCAAACGTAGCCATTAAACCTTGAACATTATCATTTCCATTTAAAATAACAGTAGTTACACCCTACGGTCGCCACTATCTTTTGCTTAAGGTTCCTTTCGAAACCCCACGCCATTTATACACACAGCAAATACTGAAACCAAGTTACAGTCAATGTATCTCCTCATGCATCAACCCAGAAGTACTCAAAATGATAAGACATAAAACGTAAAGATGCAAGACTATTTGCAAACATAAGGGTTCAACCCTGCTAAACTCGTCGATGCTAGGAATGGCCGGCCATATATTTTAAACATTTACATCACCTACTCTATCAACAAAAACTCAAAACTGAAGATTGCCCAAATGCTGCAGGCGAAAGAAAAGCCACTGCCGCGAAGGCATGCTACCAGCACTTGCTCATCAAGTCCGATTCCAGGAGAACCACTAAGGAGGGATACCACCGAAGCTTACCGGTGGGTTCGCTTAAGTTCTCTTCCCCTTCAACTATTCCGACACCCTGTGGATTCGCCGAGGGTTACCTGCCAACAACCATACAATAAGTTAAGCATCGGATCATGGGAAAGAAAATACATGCAACAAGAATATTATGAAAACTCTTGCATCGTTACGTTACCTGAGTTGTGACAGACAAAGCCAGTATCCATCCACTACGAAGGAGATGCACCTAGCTCGAAGACCACCCTGTGTGATAACTTCCAAATACTTGCAACCCGATGCAGAAACCCAGACTTGCAAGCTACTACAACGCCCAACCACCGCACTCATCCAACCTGTGGATGGTCACACCATTTAATTCCTAACTCGGCCTCCATTGACGGCTCTCACATACAGTTTGAGGACTGATACCGGTCTCAAGATTGAGCCTGGGGAAGGCTAGAAAAACCAACAAACCCTAATTGCCTCTCGATCGGTTGGCCTCACCTCCCAAACCCTACCACCGAACAATGACCAAGAAATGTTACAAAATCCATAAGTTACGCAAGGGGTTCAACTCATCCAAATACATAACGATCAACGACGGAGATCCATCCTCATCAAGCCACGTTGGAAGGTGGCAGGAGTAGCAATCAATTGCCCATCTACCTCCCAAGCTACGAGGTTTCCATATTGGTGGACAGCAGGGCAAGAGGCCCGTTACAACTCAACATTCCAAACCCTTGCACACGATGAGTCAGCTATCACCACTTACATGTAGCAATATCCTTAACATGGTTTCCAGGCACAATAATTTCAAACCAAATCATGTAATACACCCTTGATTCGTATGCAGGCTTTTGCAGGGCCATCATTCCACCTGCCAACCCATACAAATCAACGTTAAAAGCATTAATATGTAAATATTATCAATGTATAATGATCACCGATAGCATATAGCCAAGGTCTCATACGATCCCATATAATCAATTGTGAAACACATTCATAGCTTATGAATATCCACTAAGGTCGCGAGCAACCATAGGGCATGGTTTGACTCCGCCCATCACATAAAGTCTATTATAAAGTTCACTATAGGGATTATTACAGAGCTCATAAAGCTTGTCCACACCATAAGTTATATAAACACACCGCTAGGGTATGGTTGCCACCCAAGGACCCATCGCACACATTGCATGGTAGGGTATTAATACATAAGGCATCACCATTTTAATTGCCCAGACAATATAGATATTAAACAAACTTATCACTCTTTCCATAACATGACTTAAGACCGTGAGCCCTTGTCCTGAACCTATCACCGTCAATATTTATAAAGAGAATTACTTAACAGCCGCAAGATATTTATGGAATGATCATACGCAAATTCATCAACACTTAACGGAAGCATTCATGACGAACACACCCTCAGATAGACGTTATCTGCAGTCTTGAGATAGACAGGTTCATCTCACAGAATTGGAAGGAGACCATACCTGTAGCATCAAATTTCATAAGCAGTCTCGATTTAGATCACGGTTATTAAACACTCTGAATTTTATTGCTATCTCTTACCTGCGAATCTGTGTTGATGTATATGTAACTTCGGAATGTATTTCATATATATTTATTGTACCCTTATAAGAGATGTGTTATTCCTCCATAAGGAAGTGTCGTCATGTGGATTGACAAGTGTCGCAAGTGTGTGTACTTGCCGATGGGTTATTAGACCACCATGTGTGGGGTCAGCCCTAAAATATATATTATATTGTGGATGTATCTAGATAGACAAGTCGGCCCCATAAGGTCATTGGGCAAACAGGTTAAGTATAAATAGAGATCCGGAGATCTCTATTTGGACCATTCGGAAAGACACACTTCTCTCACTCAAAAAGTGGCGCATTAGTGAGGAGGAGGATCATCTACTCTAGGAGACTATCTCAATTGTATTTTGGTTGTACTTTGGTTGAGCCATTGCTCTCTCTATCTCTGAGAAAGTTGTGGGGTTTTTCACCTTAGGGTTTTCCCCACGGAAACTCTGTGTCTCTTGTCTCTCATGCTTTTGATTCTTGTGATGCTTGTCATGCTTATTGTGATTGTTATGCATTGATATACTGTATATGTTATTCTCTCAGTAAAGATCCAAGAGTATTGTGAATTAATGCTCAAATTTTAACATGGTATCAGAGCTAACTTGAGAAGAAGACATTTTGCTGTGACGGAAACTTGCGTTTCTTGTTTATTGGGTTTCTCTCCACAGTTTTTGGAAAAGAAGTATAGTAGATTGACTCTACTCATTAAGGCGAATCTATCTGTCCAATCAGAATTCAATTCTGAGCATTTTCAGATTTGGCCCTAAAAATTAGGGTTTCCACAAAAATAGGAATTTTTGAAATCTAAAGCCATAGCTGGAAGATCCTTACAAAAATCGAAGTTTAGAGCTTGGGATCGAGATTTTTGGCTGGGTAGATCTCTGGGAAACTCAAACCCTAATTCAAGGCTCTCCCTAGTGAACCCGGGAGGACAAAAAGGAAAATTTGAAGGGTAAAGCTTTGCTGATATCAAATTCTGAATACACTATGTTGATCAACTCATCAAGGCACATCTTTCTATCCTTTCAGAAAGTTGAAATTCATATTTTGAATTTTTAGGGTTTTTCCGACAAACCCTAATCCGGGACCAGATCCAGTTTTCAGCATTTCAAGTGGTAAGACCTAAATCTTTTCTATTTCGTTTGAAGTACTCTTTAAGATGTCTCACCACACCAAGCTTGAGGATAAGCTTGAACGGGCTTATAACTTCCGAGCTTGGAAGTATAGGATTGGGTTAATCCTGGAAGAGAATGAGTTGGACTCATAAATAAAAGAAGACATCCCTATCCCAGAGGATGAAGAGGCTAAGGTATTGCATAAGAAGAACTTAGTCAAGGCAAAGAGAATCATTGCTGATTCTATCAAAGACCATCTCATACCCCATGTGTCTTCTCTAAAGACACCCAAGGCTATGTTTGACTCTTTGACCAAGCTATTTGAAGGAAAGAACATAAATCGGAAGATGACCCTGCAGAATCAATTGAAAGGGGTCAAGATGTCGAATGGAGAAACCATTCAATCCTATTTCTCCAAGGTCTCTTAGATCAAGGAACAACTTGAAGCTGTAGATGAAACGGTGGAGAATGGTGAAATTGTTATGACTACTTTGAATGGCCTACCTAGGTCATGGGACTCTTTTATCCAGGGGATCTGTGCCAGAAAGAAGTTAATCTCCTTCAGCAGATTATTAGAGGAATGTTCTCAAAAAGAAGCAAGGCTTGTGGCAAGAGAAGAGAAGACGGGAAATGAAGATCAAGCTCTCACAACTCACACAAAGAAGGGCAAGTTCAAGAGGGAGCCATCCCATCACAGGAATAAATCTTCTCATCATTTTCACAAAGACAAGAAAGATCTAAGGTGTTTCACTTGTAATGAGAAGAGTCACTTTGCTTCAGAATGTCCCAAGAACAAAAGGGACAAACACAACAACAACAACTCTAGCAAGAAGAAGAAGGGTAACAAAAGAAGGTACCATGCTCATGTTGCCGAAGATGATGAACCTCCAAAGAAGAAGGCTAGGGCAGAAAGTGATGATAGTAATGATGACTCATCAAGTGAAGAAGAGTATGTTCTAATCTCTGCTCTCACAGGTACTATCTCCCATGGTTTTAATGATTGGTTAATTGACAGTGAGGCTTCCAAACACATGACTGGGTTTAAAGAATCCCTTGTAAATCCGTCTGAACATGAATCACCCCATAAAGTGAAACTTGGGGATGATTATCAATATCCCATCAAAGGAAGTGGTGAAGCCTCCTACAACCTAGATTCTGGAAAATCTTTGAAGATGAAAGAAGTCCTTTATGTACCTGGGCTCAAGAAGAACTTACTCTCCATCTCTGCATTGGATACAAAAGGTATGAGGGTTGCATTTGTGGATGGCCAAGTCCTAATGTGGCCAAAGGGAAAGACCATAGATGATGCAGTTGTGATTAGAGAGCAAGAGGGAGATTTGTATAAATTAAAAGGACAACCTGAACATGCGATGGTGCATGAATCCATGGAGCCAAGTGAACTTTGGCATAGAAGACTTTCTCATATGCACTATAGGGCACTTCCAATTGCAAGCAAGGCTGTAGAGGGTCTTCCTGAAATCAAGACCAAACATGAAGGTGTTTGCAAAGGATGTTGAAAATGTAAGAATATGAAGAAGGCTTTCCCAAGTAGTGAAAGCAAGGCAAAAGATATCCTGGAAATCATCCACTCAGATGTATGTGGTCCTATGTCATCCAGTTCTCTAAGTGGGTATGTTTACTATGTCTCATTTATTGATGACTTCTCTAGGAAGACTTGGGTATACTTATTGAAAAACAAAGATGAGGTGTTTGATAATTTCAAGGAATTCAAAACCTTGATGGAGAATCAAACTGACAAAAAGATCAAAACATTCAGATCCGACAATGGTGGAGAATCCACCTCAGGTGACTTCAAGAAGCTTTGCAGTGATTCAGGGATTAAGAGGGAGTTGACTGCTCCTTATAATCCTCAACAGAATGGAGTTGCAGAAAGGAAGAACAGAACAATCATGGAAGCAGTAAGGGCAATGTTGCATGACTAGGATCTACCTATGCATTTATGGGCAGAAGAAGCTAGAACAACTGTATATGTGCAGAACAGAACACCCCACAAGATATTGGACAACAAGACACCATAAGAGGTCTTTTCTGGTAAGAAACCTGAAGTTAGCCATCTCAGAATATTTGGATGTCCAGTATACACTCATGTCCCAAAGGAAAAGAGGACCAAACTAGATCCTTCAGGAAAGAAGGGTATCTTTGTGGGTTACAGTGAAAGCTCGAAGGCTTACAGAATATACTTTCCAGGGTTCAAGAAGATTGATGTCAGCAGGGATGTAACATTTGATGAAAACTCAGCATTCATCAAATCAAGGAAGGCACCTATCGAAGTTTATGAAGAACCTAAGGAAACTAGATTTCAAGACACTACCATGACTGAAGCAATTCCAGAAGTTGTTCGTGAGTTTGAAGATTCACAAGAACCTGTATATCCACCCCTTGAGGATAACTCTCACAAGAGGAAACTTGCATGGGTTAGAGAGCTCATTCAAGATGCAGAAAGATTTGGCATTCCAGAAGAAGAACACAAAGCAAAGAAGAGAACTAGATCACATACCAGCTATGTTGCTTTACTCTGTGACATTATGAACAAAGAACCTTCCAGTTATGAAGAAGCAGCGGAAAAGAAAGAATGGAAGGATGCCATGGTTGAGGAATACCAATCAATAATGAAGAATGATGTTTGGGATGTCGTCCCAAGACCTAAAGAGAAGTCTATTGTGACTTCCAAATGGATCTACAAAATCAAGCATGCTGCAGATGGCAGTATAGAGAAATACAAAGCAAGATTCGTAGCTCGTGGCTTCTCTTAGAAAGAGGGAATAGATTATGAAGAAACTTTTGCACCTGTAGCCAGGTATACTTCCATCAGAACAGTACTTGCCCTGGCTACAACAATGAAATGGAAAATACACCAGATGGATGTCAAGACTGCTTTCTTGAATGGTATAGTTGAAGAGGAAGTATACGTGGAGCAACCACTCGGTTTTGAAATACACGACAGGGAGTCATATGTGTGCAGATTGAAGAAATCCTTGTATGGCTTGCAGCAGGCTCCCAGAACTTGGTATGGTAGGATGGATAGTTTCCTATCTAGCTTGGGCTTTACCAAGAGTAAAGCAAATTCCAACCTCTACTACAAGGTTGAGGAAGGGAATCCTGTGATTCTACTCCTGTATGTGGATGACTTATTTGTTACAGGAGATGACAGATTGATTGCAGATACTAAGAGGAAGCTTGCTGCTGAGTTCGATATGAAATATTTGGGAATGATGCATTATTTCCTAGGTATGGAGGTGTGGCAGAATTCAGGTAGGATCTTCCTTGGTCAAGGGAAGTACACAGTAGATATTCTGAAGAGATTTGGGATGATGGATTGCAAGGCCATGGCCACACCCATGGCATCGAATCTAAAGCTTCTATGTGATGCTTCATCTAAGCCGGTTGATGTCTCTATGTATCATTAGATGGTTGGGTCCTTGATGTACCTGACGAACATGAGACCAAATATTTGCTTTGTAGTGAACACATTGAGCCAGTTCCTGACGGATCCGAGGAGTGTTCATCTGGTTGTTGTAAAGCATGTTCTGAGGTACCTAAAGGGTACAGTGGATTGGGCTCAAGTATGAAGCAAATCAAAAGTTTAACCTGCAGGGTTATGTTGATTCAAATTGGGCTAGTAGTGCTGCAGATAGGAAGAGCACATCTGGGTGCTGCTTCAGTATGGGATCAGGTGTGATCTCTTGGTTCAGCAGGAAGCAGTCCTACGTAACACTGAGTACAGCTGAGGCAGAGTATGTTGCAGCATGTTCAGCTAGTTGTGAGGCAGTATGGCTACGGAAGCTACTGTCTAAGTTATTTGATCTCCCATTGGATGCTACTGGTATATTCTGCGATAGCCAGAGTTGTGTGAAGTTGTCTGAGAACCCAGTGTTTCATGACAGGTCGAAACACATAGAGATCAAATATCACTATATCAGGGATATGGTGCAGAGAGGAGCCGTGAAGCTCCTGTATGTTGCGACGGACGAGCAGATTGCAGATGTGCTAACGAAGCCACTAGCCAGGGTCAAGTTCGAGTACTTCAGGGAGAGGCTTGGTGTTCTTCAGATTGACGACACTTCGAGGAAGAAGTGATGGACACATTTACTGAAGCCATCCCAAGCATGTTGGAAGGAGGATCCTTCACATGGTTGTGGATGTAAGCACTGGATGATGAGTATCAGTACGATGCTCCAGTTACTGCTCTATATATGCATCATGTTGGATGCTGGATATGATCAGTTGGATCATTTATATTTGTATGTATGTACGCATCGTGTTGATGCTGGATATGATCAGTGGGATCATTTATATTTGTATGTATGTACGCATCGTGTTGATGTTGGATATGATCAGTTGGATCATTTAGATTTGTATGTATGTACGCATCATGTTGATGTTGGATATGATCAGTTGGATCATTTATATGTATGTACGCATCATGTTGGATGCTGGATATGATCGGTTGGATCATTTGTATGTATTTGTATATGCATCATGTTGGATGCTTGGACCATGTATCTATATCAGGTGGATACATTGTATGATCAGGTAGATCATGTATGTTGATATGTATCATGTATTTTTATTTGTATCAGGTGGATACACTGTATGATTAGGTGGATCATGTATGATGATATGTATCAGGTAGATACTTGGTGTGTGATTAGGTCGATGCATTGTATGATCAGGTTGATCATGATGATGAGCTTCAGGATGTTGCTCTAGATGATATGTACCAGGATGGTACAAGTGATGATGATCAGTATGATCATGGGCATCAGGATGATGCCTCGTGCGATGATGATCTGTTTGATCATGAGTATCAGGTTGATACTTGGAGGTCAGAGATGATATGTGGCAGGTTGTGCTCATAATCAGTCCTGGGATGAGGTATTACTACGAATACATGTAATCAGTCCTAGAGATCCGAGAGGTTGAGCTGTGTGCTCGTAATTAGTCCTGGGATGCTCTTTAGAGATCTTGCCGGTCGTGCTGCAGCACATAAATGTTCCTGGGATGCTCTTTAAAGGTTTTGTCTATCCACATGTAATCAGTCCTGGAGATCCGAGAGGTTGAGCTGTATGCTCATAATAAGTCCTAGGATGCTCTTTAGAGATCTTGCCGATCGTGCTGCATCACATAAATGTTCCTGGGATGCTCTTTAAAGGTATTGTGGAGGAGATGCATGTAATCAGTCCTGGGAGATCTTCCCAGTCATGCTTAGGCACATAAATGTTCCTGGGATACTCTTTCCGGTATTGCATCTGCACATAAAATTAGTCCTGAGAGGCCACCTCTATCAGACCGTTCGCATAGATGATGAAGACGTGCAGGTGGTGGGCCTACATCCAGTATGAAAAAGGACTGGCTCTGTAGAACTTCCTATGACGAGTAGAGTCAGAGATTGGTTGATATAGTAGCAGCAGTGACGATGATGATGGCGATGCATCGATGACGATGATCCCGAGAAGAAGACTTGTCTAGAAGAACTATGTTGAGAAATACCTTCTTAGTTAAGAGGGAGTGTTGATGTATATGTAACTTCGGATTGTATTTCATCTATGTATTTCATATATATTTATTGTACCCTTATAAGAGATGTGTTATTCCTCTATAAGGAAGTGTCGTCATGTGGATTGACAAGTGTCGCAAGTGTGTGTACTTGCTGATGGGTTATTAGACCAGCATGTGTGGGGTCGGCCCTAAAATATATATTATATTGTGGATGTAACTAGATAGACAAGTCGGCCCCATAAGGTCACTGGGCAAACAGGTTAAGTATAAATAGAGATCGGGAGATCTCTATTTGGATCATTTGGAAAGACACACTTCTCTCACTCAGAAAATGGCACACTAGTGAGGAGGAGGATCATCTACTCTAGGAGACTATCTCAAGTGTATTTTGGTTGTACTTTGGTTGAGCCATTGCTCTCTCTATCTCTGACGAAGTTGTGGGGTTTTTCACCTTAGGGTTTTCCCCACAGAAACTATGTGTCTCTTGTCTCTCATGCTTTTGATTCTTGTGATGCTTGTGATGCTTATTGTGATTGTTATGCATTGATATACTGTATATGTTATTCTCTCAGTAAAGATCCAAAATTATTGTGAATTAATGCTCAAATTTTAACAATTTGCGCATGAAGGACGAGTGCAATGCTTTAGCAGAGTAGCTAAGTAAGCCTCGGGGCACCTCGTGGGACCCCTTTCATCATCATCCAGAAAAGTTAAACTGTCAGCACTTGTCAAAAGAATTCTATTTTCCAGTGCATCATAATTTTCAGTCATTCTAGCATACGAATAAAGTACAAATTCATTAATTGATTTTCATGACGTCATTAAAAGGCAAAAGACACAACCATTAAATTGTTCCTACCAAGTGACACTTTTATTAATTGTTGAATATTGATTATTATTATTTCCGCATTTTACAATATTAGCCTTTTTTATGGCGATTTAAATTTTTTTAAATTTTATGAAAATATCGGGATGTTACATGTGGTATCAGAGCTCATGTTCGAAGTCTAGGCCTAAAAACGGTCCAAGAAACACACAAACAAAAAAATTATGACTGTGAAAATTTTCACTAACTCAAGTTTAAATTATTTTGTCCTATATAGAAAAATTTCTTTGATTTATAAATATGGAAGGATCAGCTGAACACATAAGGGGTAGATTTCCGCCAAACAGCCCCGGTATCGAACAATTCCAGGGCAATCGGGGTAATGCTTCATCAGAATTATTGCGTGATTTTCATGAAATAAAAGCAGAGATCCAGTTAATAAAACAGGAAAATGAAAGAATCCTGCAGACATGGGAAGAATTGAAGCAAGCACTGTTTGACAAATATCCAAAATATGAATAGAACTTAGAACATACTTCTGAGACTAAAAAGCTATCCCAGGAAGGCAAGAACAAACAAACAGAAACAGTTGAAGACAACGGCAACTCAACATCATCAAGAGCTGCCAAACAACCATGTAAAAATAAGCATAACTACTCTAGTGACAGTAGTGAAGGAGACTGTAAGCCCAAAAGAAAAAGGAATAGACAGTACGAACAGATATCTGGTGAATTCAAGAAAATCAAACCCCCAATTTTCAATGGCGAGACAGAAAAAGGAGAGACAGCAGAAGCATGGTTGTCCGGCATGAAAAAGTATTTTCAGATCTATGACTACTCGGAGTCTTTGAAGGCGGAGATGGCAATTTATAATCTGACCGGGAAGGTAGATATTTGGTGGCAAGACCTTAAAAGGTTAAAAGGTGTAAAAGACCGAGATGTGAGTTGGAGTACTTTTAAAAGACACTTAAAGAAGAAATTCTTATCTGAGAAGTATTACGAAGAAAAATCCAAAGAATTTTATGATATGAAACTGGGAACGATGAATATGAAAGAACTGAATAGCAAGTTTTTAAGTCTGCTAAGATATGTGCCGTATATGGTGGAAGAAAAACTGAAGGTCCAGAGGTACCTAAGTTGTCTACCTTTCCACATCAAGGATAGGATAGAGTACAATAACCCTAAGACCCTAGAGGAAGCCATGAGGAAATCCACTTTTTGCTTTGACCAAAACAAGAGAAGAGAAGGGATACCTAGATGGAAAAACTCAAAACCAAGTAAATTTGAACAGAAAAAGAAGAATTTTAGATATGGCGGCAATTCCAGTTTTTAGAAGAAAAACTTTCAGAATAAAAAATTTCAGCAGAACAGAAATAATCAACAACAGAAATTTACAGCACCCAGAAATGTCCCCAATGTTGCCAGGACCAATGAACAGAAGCCACCTATAAAATGCTTTGAGTTCCAAGGGCCCCATTATGCCTCAGACTGTCCCCTCAGGAAACAGGCGGCCAATCATATTCACTCCATACAGTCCGAAGCTACTGTAGGAGATGTGAAAAGAGAAGTACCCAAAATTAGTGCAGCATTAGACAACCGGCAAGCAGAACACCAAGTCTCAATGGTGGAGGTCGAAGGTATGCTGCAAAACCACCCCGTTTCTATTTTAATTGACCCCGGTGCTAGTCTAAGTTATATATCACGAGTTGTGGTAGAAATACTTAATTTGAAAATAGAGAAATTCGATAAATTTTGGTTAGTTAGATTAGCGACAGAAACAAAAAGGAAGGTTTCTGACTTTGTGGAAAATTGTGCTTTATCTATGAATCAACTAACAATGCAGGTTAAGCTAAATATTCTGCCATTAGGGTCATATGACATCCTAATCAATATGGATTGGTTAGAAACCCATCGGGCATTCTGAATTGTTACGAAAAAAGATTCAATTGCCTGGATGATGAAGGAAAGACAGCAGAGGTAAAAGGCATCCCTAGAAAACATCCGTTCGACAGATTTCAGCCACGCAAGGAAAAAGGGAAATTAGGAAAGGGTGTCAGATGTTTGCTGTGAATGCAGTGCATGATGAGATAAATACTAAGGAGGACAGACTAAAAATGGAAGACATACCTGTCTTGCAGGATTTCCAAGATATTTTTCCTAAAGAGATCCCAGATTTACCTCCCAAAAGGGACCTGGATTTTACTATTGAATTAATACCTGTCGCAGTACCAAGTTCTAAAGCCCCATACCAGATGAACATACTAGAGCTGAATGAGTTAAAATCTCAGCTGAAGGAGCTAATCGATAAAAAATATATAAGACCTAGCATGTCCCCTTGGGGAGCGCCGATCATTTTTGTTAAGAATAAGGATGGTACCCTAAGACTTTGCATAGATTATCGTCAACTGAATAAAATGACGATCAAGAATAGGTACCTGTTGCCCCACATTGACGATCTCTTTCACCAGCTACGTGGAGCAACAATGTTCTCGAAGATCGATTTACGATCAGGATATCATCAGGTCTGTGTGAAGGATGAAGACATTTTCAAAACAGCCTTTAGAACTCATTATGGACACTATGAATTCATTGTCAGGTTGTTTGGACTAACTAATGCACCTGCTGTATTTATGTGCTTAATGAACAAAATTCTGCACAAGTACTTAGATAAGTTTGCAGTTGTGTTTATTGATGACATTTTGGTATATTCTAAGAACAAGGAAGAGCATCATGAACATCTATGTATCATTCTACAAGTTCTGAGGGAACACCAGTTGTATGCAAAATTCAGCAAATGTGATTTTTACAAAGAAAAGATTCAGTACTTGGAACACATAATCTCTGAGGAAGGGATTGTGGTTGACCCCGCCAAGATAAAGGAAATTAATGAATGGCCAGTTACTAAACATGTTACAGATATGCGATCATTTATGGGCATCACTGGTTACTATAGAAAATTCATTGAAGGGTTTTCTAGGATCGCAAACCCCATAACGTCGCTGCAGAAAAAGGGAAAGACGTTTGTTTGGGACCAAAAGTGTGCGGACAGTTTTTCAAAGTTAAAAGAATTATTGACTTCAGCGCCTATTTTGAGGATTACAGATCCTAATAGAGATTTGGTAGTATGCACAGACGCGTGCAATTATGGACTGGGAGGAGTCCTAACGCCGGAAGGACATGCTGTAGCATACGAATCAAGAAAACTGAAAATTCATGAGAAGAACTATTCCACCTATGACCTAGAATTGCTAGTAGTGATTCATGCCTTAAAAATGTGGTGTCACCACCTTATCAGTAGAAAATTTACCTTGATGACGGATAATATGGGGTTAAAATATTTGTTAGATCAAACAAATTTGAATGTCAGGCAAGCCAGATGGCTAACTTTTCTGAGTGAGTATGATTTTGAAATTCAGCACATTAAGGGGAAGGAGAATAAAGTTTCTGACGCATTAAGTCATAATGCAAGAATACATTTTGTTTCAGCCATCAACAGATATGCAACAGATTTGGAGGAACAGACTTTTGAAGGAATCAAGGAGGATGAGGAATACAAAAAATTACAGGAAAGGACAGCAGAAAACAACTCTGAAAATTCTGTAACAGATTTTAGTTTGAAGGAAAATGGCTTACTGCTATACAAAAACAGATTATACATACCAAACGTACCAACAGTAAAAATTCTGGTTTTGGATGAGATGCACAAAAGCCACTATTCTTGCCACCCAGGTTACCAGAAAACCATCACAATGCTAAGGAAGGAGTACTACTGGCCCAAGATGAAGGATGAAGTAGCGGAGTATATAGCTAAGTGTTTTGACTGTCAAAAAGTGAAGGTGGAACATCAGCCTCCTGCTGGATTGCTACAACCCTTGCCTATACCCAGCTGGAAATGGGAAGTCATAAGTATAGATTTCATCATTGGGTTACCAAAGAATAAAAAACAGCACGACTCCATCATTGTTGTAGTAGACAAACTTAGCAAGGCAACCCATTTTATCCCTGTCAAAACTACCCATAAAGCCCCTGATATTGCAGAAATTTTTATGAAGCAGGTTTTTCGACTACATGGCATACCCAAGGTAATAGTTTCAGACCAAGAATTGAAGTTCACAGGTAATTTTTGGAGGTCTTTGTTCAAGGGGTTAAACACCACCCTAAATTTCAGCACTGCATTCCATCCGTAAACAGACGGACAGACTGAAAGGATGAACCAAATATTGGAAGATATGCTCAGGCTGTATGTTAAGGATCAGCTCGGTAAGTGGGAGGAGTACTTGCATTTAGTAGAGTTTGCCTATAATAATCACTACAATGCTTCAACCAAACTTAGCCCATTTGAGATCCTTTACAGAATAAAGTGTAACACACTAGTGTCATGGAGTGATCCGGTTAGCAGGGTCATCTTAGGGCCCGAATTGTTGCAAGAATTAGAATTAATCGTGAAGCAAGTAGAAGGGAATCTTAAAGCTGCCCGGGATAGACAGAAAAGTCAAGCAGACCTTAAAAGAACTCATAGAGAGTTCCAGGTTGGTGAACATGTTTTTCTTAAGGTAAGGCCGAAAAAGAGTTCCTTAAAATTGGGAAGTTGTGCCAAACTGGAACCCAGGTATTTTCATCCTTTCGAAATCTTGTCCAGGGTTGGACCTGTGGCATATCAATTAGCCCTACCTTCAAACCTCAATGTCCATAATGCTTTTCACATTTCATTTTTAAAGAAATATGTGCATGATCCTACTCATGTTGTAAATTGGAATAATGTTCAGGTGGAACAAGGCGGCGATTTTCTGGTGGAACCGGATTGTATTCTCACAAGGAAAGAAACTCTACTCTGGAACCGAATGGTTTCTCAAGTAAAAGTGCAATGGAAGCACTATAGCCCAGCAGAGGCTACCTGGGAGTTGGAGAGTAGTATGCAGGCTGCATACCCAACTCTGTTCCAGGAACACTCAAGGAGTGAATAAAGCAACATCGAGGACGATGTTGAGGCTTAAGAGGGGGTGTATGTCACCTACCCAATTTTTTAGAATAATTATTTTCTACTATTATCCTTTTTGCAAAAAAAAAATAAAAAAAAATACTTTGTGTTAGATTATAATTACAAGTTTGTAATTATGACCAAGTAGGTCAAAAATTAATGTAATGACTCATTATTATTATTTAATAAATGGAAATGGGAGACAAACACTCAAGAAAGCTATTACAAGAGTATCCACTGGCCCACTAGGAGGAATGGAAGCTGCTGGAAGGATTGGGACAGATGGCAGCATTTGCACTCTACCATTAGCTATTGGTATGGGACAACTCCCCCTAATTTTGTGGCATTTCCCTCTCCAGGTGGAGAGAGGTGAGCAGGCAGCTCACTAATGACCAGTTAATTTCAAAAGACCTAGGCAGCCTATAAAAGGCAATTCGAATTGAGCAGGCAGCTCTTACAATGTTTTCTGCAGAAACATTCCTCATGCTCATCAGGTGATGGGTGAGAGATTCGAATAGGGGAGGCTGTGGAGAGTGCAAGTATAAGTCTTCAAATGTTATGAGAAGGGCAGACCAGAGGTGTTGGTGCTGATCCCATTGAATTACTAAGCCTGTAAGGCTAGATATCTAAATTCTCTTGCTGCTGCAAGTTGAAGTCCTAAGCTGTAGAACCTTCTTCCTCCTGGTGGATCAATGGATAGGCTCGGGCATCCTAAGGCAGACATCTTGGTTGTTTGGGAGCAGGTTGGGTGGAACAGGTTTCTTGAGTGATTTGTTCCTCCCATTACACTCAGGTTCTATTATGTTGTGTTTTCTTTTTCAAATCACATGAATGTTCTCAGAAAATGGCTTAGTATTGTTATTTAATGATCAATAGTAGAGAATGTCAGATCCTAAATAATTTAGATTTGCTGAACTGATAAAATGACTCCTCTGTATTTTTCCCCATGCATGGAGCTGCATCGTACACCAATACAAAGAGGTATCATTAAATCTGCCCAGTTAAAAGTGAAACCTTGCATGCATCTAAATACCTAAACCAAAGACCACCCATGCACAGACCTATGTTTATCATGCATCTTATATTTTAGTAGCTGTAGATTAGATCTATGCATGTATTGTTTCACTATTCAATTCTTTATGCTGAAACAACTTAACAGAAACTAAGTATAGCAGTAGGTTCTTTTCTTATTTCTGAAGGTGATCTTTATGTTAACAACTAGGGCTACTGATATTTACTAATTACTTCAAAGAAAACAATAGCATGCATTCTATTTAACCATATTCCCATTTTGCTATCTTCTTATTGTTTTCAGAATCTGATTCATCTTATATAAATATCGTCTTCACTGTATTATATTGTACAGATAGAAAGAAAGCTACAGTGTTATTTTATCCTTTCATTAGAGGTCCAAAATGGACAAATACAGGAATATATAGTTAGAATAAGAAAAATGTATATTCATAAGCAATCAAATTATCTAACGATTGCACTGTTATTTTCTTTGTTTTCCTGAACTATCAATTGCATGTTATAAAACTTACATCACAGAATACCAAGTTATTAACAGCTAGGACAAACATAGCTTTATTAAATTGACAGATTAAATTATAGTATCTCTACACCCAAGCTGGGGTCAACAGGTTCTCATTACATCATTATTTATAACATTTAGCAGTTACCAAATCAAGGTTTCCTTGCCATAGACAATTTAACTGTAGAATCAAGAGTTGCTATTCTTATTCCTTTAAAACATCAATATAGACATGTAGATTTCATTCACATCGATAGATAGGGTTTAACATTATCACTTATGCTTTCAAAACAAAACCATTTCCTTTCTAATTTCGGATTAATCCATACAAGCACAAACGCAGTATAAGTTTAGAAGATCACTCTCGGCTTATAGCCACTTTGTAATTAAACAAACATGCCTTTCGTTCCTCGGATCAGACTTCAAGAATGAGTAGATAGAAAACACCATACGCAGACATGAAACCTAAAACATCTTAATGGGCTATTAGATACAGATACGAAAATGAGAAGACCCATTTCACCAAACGTAGCCATTAAACCCTGAACATTATCGTTTCCATTTAAAATAACAGTAGTTACACCCTACGGTCGCCACTATCTTTTACTGAAGGTTCCTTTAGAAACCCCACGCCATTTATACACACTGTTATACCTCTATATTCCACGGTGTCGCATCTCCACCACAAACAGAGTTGAGGACACTTCCCCTGCTGTTTGAACCACCCAGAAGATGAATGAACTTTGAAGGTAAATCTACCCTAACAAGTTCTGACCCAGCTGAGACTTTATTTGACTTTATTTACTTACACTACTGCGCCTTGCTCATTTATCTGAGCGCGGTACTCCACACTACCGCGCTCTGATTTTTCCACAGAACGCGGCAGTACCGCGTTGTGCTAAGACTACAGAGCACGGTACTCTTTTATTATCCTTTTTCCCTTGGATTGTGGGATTTTGGATTTTCGAAGATAATGGAAGATTGGAGTCCCTGATTCGATCTGAACTCATTTCCTTCGATTAGAAACCCTGATCCACTTATCTTTCCCGAGATCCACCCATCTCTCTTGTTGGTTAACCTCACCATTCACTATAAAAGAGAAGCATTCCATTGGGAAAGGGGAGGACTCTTGAGAGTACCAAACTTATGGTCTTGCAGCATTGTGGAGATAGCTAGAGGAGAAGGCACTTGGAGCTAGAGGATTGGCTTGGGCATCAAGCACCTTTTGTAAGTATTCTTCAAGTTGTAATAAGATAACTTGTCTTGTCTTTCCCATTTCATGTGTATTGTTTAAATCTTTAACATGGAATGTATCTGATCTAGATTTGGATCTAACATTTACATTCAAGGTATTTGGAAGCTGGTATGTTTGTTCTTTGATTGGTCTTAACAGGTTCTACATCGGAGCACTTGGATCAAAAAGCTGGAAGCGGGACAAACGTAGAATTGAAAGGTATGTCATACCTCTCATTTGTTTTTGAATGCATATGATCTTGCTGTAAATGTTAATTCAGGAATCTCAAGGTAGCATTTGTTTTGACTTGTTTCTTGCTTTAGAGTTAGTTGAGAATCTACTTTAAAGTTAAGGGAATTTTGACTTATCCGTAGGGCAGAATTCTACAGAACACACACAGCAAATACTGAAACCAAGTTATAGTCAATGTATCTCCTCATGGATCAACCCAGAAGTACTCAAAACGATAAGACATAAAACGTAAAGATGCAAGACTATTTGCAAACACAAGGGTTCAACCTTGCTAAACTCGTCGATGCTAGGAATGGTCGGCCGTATATTTTAAACATTTACATCACCTACTTTATCAACAAAAACTCAAAACTGAAGGTTGCCCAAATGCTGCAGGTGAGACAAAAGCCACTGCCGCAAAGGCATGCTACCAACACTTGCTCATCAAGTCCGATTCCAGGAGAACCACTAAGGAGAGATACCACCGAAGCTTATCGGTGGGTTCGCTTAATTTCTCTTCCCCTTCAACTATTCTGGCACCCTGTGGATTCGCCGAGGGTTACCTACCAATAGCCATACAATAAGTTAAGCATCTGATCATGGGAAATAAAATGCATGCAACAAGAATATTATGAAAACTCTTGCATCGCTATGTTACCTGATTTGTGACAGACGAAGCCAACATCCATCCACTGTGAAGGAGATGCACCCAGCTCAAAGACCACCTTGTGTGATAACTTCCGAAGACTTGCAACCCGACGGAGAAACCCAGACTTGCAAGCTACTACAACGCCCAACCGCCGCACTCATCCAACCTATGGTTGGCCACACCATTTAACTCCTAACTTGGCCTCCATTGATGGCTCTCACATACAGTTTGAGGACTGATATTGGTCTCAGGATCAAGCTCGGGGAAGGATAGAAAAACCAGCAAACCATAAGTGCCTCTCGGCCGGTTGGCCTTACCTCCAAAACCCTACCACCGAACAATGACCAAGAAACGTTACAAAATCCATAAGTTACGCAAGGGGTTCAACTCATCCTAATACAAAACAATCAATGACGGAGATCCATCCTCATCAAGCCACGTTGGAAGGTGGCAGGAGTAGCATTCAATTGCCCATCTACCTCCCAAGCTATGAGGTTTCCATATCGGTGGACAGCAGGGCAGGAGGTCCATTACAACTCAACATTCCAAACCCTTTCACAAGACGAGTCAGCTATCACCACTTACACATAGCAATATCCTTAACACGGTGGCCAGGCACAATAATTGCAAACCAAATCATTTAATACACCCTCGATTTGTATGCAGGATTTTGCAGGGCCATCATTCCACCTACCAACCCATACAAATCAACGTTAAAAGCATTAATATGTAAATATTATCAATGTATAACGATCACCAATAGCATATAGCCAAGGTCTTGTTAAATTTTCTGAATTTACTTCAATCTGATCTAGGATCTTAACTGAGAGAACAACATGTACAGCATATCTACAGCATATCAATTATGGAGACAATAATGCAAGCACACAAGAGACACAAAGATTTACTTGGGGAAAATCATAAAGGTGAAAAACCCCAATAACTTCCTCAGAGATAGATAGAGAAATGATACAACCAACCATGAGAGATAGACACAACCTAGCAGTAGATCCTCCTCCTCCATAAGTGTGCCACTCCTCCTTGAGTGCATGTGTGAGAAGTGAGTGTGCAAATAGAGTGCCTCCCGCACTCTATTTATACTTGACTTGACTTGCCTTTTTACCTAACTCATGTAGGCTCGAACTTAACCACATAATATAATGCTGACTGGGCCGACCCCCAATAGGGTGGTCTAATAACCCTTTGACCCACATGGTCGACCCCCAATAGGGTGGTCTAATAACCCTTTGACCCACATGACTTATACAGCGCCGACCCCAACAAGGTGGTCTAATCACCCATCAAGTATAAGTTACGACACTTACAATATAAATGATGACACTTCCTTATAGAGGAATAAAACCATCTCTATAGGAATACAATATACATATATGTGAAATACATTTTGAAGTTACATATACATCAACACTCCCTCTTAACTAGGAAGGTATTTCTCAGCATAGTTCTTCTAGCACAAGTCATCTTCTCTGGATCATCGTCACTGGATAATCGTCATCGAGTCATCATCATCGTCACTGCTACTGCTATCTCAATCAATCTCTGAATCTACTCATCATAGGAAGTTCTACAGAGCCAGTCCTTCTTCATACTGGATGTAGGCCCACCACCTGCAGGTCTTCGTCATCACTGGCCATACTATGGAATCCTCAGGACTTATTACATGCATCACAAAACCTCGAAAGAGCATCCCAGGATGTTACGGGTACACAACTCCGACCTGTAGGATCTCCCAGGGCGCCATTACATGTGACCCCACCACAAAACCTCGCAAGAGCATCTCAGGATGTTACGGGTACACAACTCCGACCTGAAATCTCCCAGGGCACTATTACATGTGGTCCACCACAAAACCTCGCAAGAGCATCTCAGGATGTTACGGGTACACAACTCCGACCTGAAATCTCCCAGGGTGCTATTACATGTGGTCATGGCAAAACCTCGCAAGAGCATCCCAGGACTGATTACGGGCACACAGCCCAACCTATCGGATCTCCCAGGGCGCTATTACATGCCATAGGACAAAACCTCGCAAGAGCATCTGCCAGATATCCCAGGGCGCTATTACATGCCATAGGAAAAACCTCGAAAGACTATCTGCAGATCTCCCAGGGCACCGAATTACATGTTCTCCCAGAGCAAAACCTTGAAAGAGCATTTGCCAAATGTCCCATGGCACCGATATTACATGCCATAGGCAAAACCTCGAAAGACCATCTGCAAATCTCCCAGGGCACCGGATTACATGCTCATCTGCACAACCTGATACTCACCATACATCATCCTGATCATCATCACTGCAATGTCCTGCTGCATGTCATCTGGAGCAACATCCTGAAGCTCGTCATCTATGATCATCCTGATCATCATTGCAACATCCTGCTGCATGTCATCTGGAGCAACATCCTGAAGCTCGTCATCTATGATCATCCTGATCATCACTGCAACATCCTACTGCATGTCATCTGGAGCAACATCCTGAAGCTCGTCATCTATGATCATCCTGATCATCACTACAACATCCTGCTGCATACCAAGTATCTACCTGATACATATCATCATACATGATCCTCCTGATCATCAATGTATCCACCTGATACAAATACAAATACATGATACATATCACCATACATGATCCACCTGATCACACAATGTATCCACCTGATACATATACAGATACATGGTCCAAGCATCCAACATGATGCATACATACATACATAAAATGATCCAACTGATCATATCCAACATCCACATGATGCGTACATACATACATAAAATGATCCAACTGATCATATCCAGCATCCACATGATGCGTACATACATACATAAAATGATCCAACTGATCATATCCATCATCCACATGATGCGTACATACATACATAAAATGATCCAACTGATCATATCCAAGCAGAAACCAGAACATCATCCTGATGCTCATCATCTAGTGCTTACATCCACAGCCATGTGAAGGATCCTCCTTCCAACATGCTTGGAATGGCTTCAGCAAATGTGTCCATCACTTCTTCCTCGAAGTGTCCTCGATCTGAAGAACGCCAAGCCTCTCTCTGAAGTACTCGAACTTCACCCTGGCTAGTGGCTTCGTCAGCACATCTGCAATCTGCTCGTCTGTCGCAACATATAGGAGCTTCACAGCTCCTCTCTGCACCATATCCCTGATATAGTGATATTTGATCTCTATGTGTTTCGACCTGTCATGAAACACTGGATTCTCGGACAGCTTCACACAACTCTGGTTATCACAGAAGATACCAGTAGCTTCCAACGGGAGATCAAATAGCTCAGACAGTAGCTTCCGTAGCCATACTGCCTCACAACTAGCTGAGCAGGCTGCAACATACTCTACCTCAGCTGTACTCAATGCTACGCAGGACTGCTTCCTGCTAAACCAAGAGATCACACCTGATCCCATACTGAAGCAACACCCAGATGTGCTCTTCCTATCTGCAGCATTGCCATCCCAATCTGAATCAACATAACCCTGCAGGTTAAACTTTTGATTCACCTCATACCTGAGCCCATAATCCAGTGTACCCTTCAGGTACCTCAGAACATGCTTTACAGCAACCAGGTGAACACTCCTCGGATCCGTCAGGAACTGGCTCAATGTGTTCACAGCAAAGCAAATGTCTGGTCTCGTGTTCGTCAGGTACATCAAGGACCCAATCATCTGACGATACATAGAGACATCAATCGGCTCAGATGAAGCATCACATAGAAGCTTCAGATTTGATGCCATAGGTGTGGCCATGGCCTTGCAATCCATCATCCCGAACCTCTTCAGGATCTCTACTGCATGATTCCCTTGTCCAAGGAATATTCCATCACTCTGCCACACCTCCATGCCAAAAAATAAATAGTGCATCATCCCCAAGTTCTTCATCTCGAACTTGGCAGTAAGCTTCCGCCGCATGTCGGCAATCAATCTATATTCATCTGTAACAAACAGGTTATCCGCATACAAAAGTAGTATCACTGGATTGCCTTCCTCAACCTTATAGTAAAGGTTGGAATCCGCTTTACTCTTGGTAAAGCCCAAACTGGATAGAAAGTTGTCTATCCTACCATACCAAGTTCTGCACACATGTATGACTACACCATGCTGTCTTGAAATCCATCTAGTGCATCTTCTATTTCATCACTTTTATATTTCTTAATGCTTCCATCTGCAACGTGCTTGATCTGATAGTTCCATTTGGAAGTCATAACAAACTTCCCTTCACGTCTTGGGACTACATCCCAAACATCATTCTTCATGATCGACGGATCATGGCATTCTATTTCTTCATCCCAGATCCTGGGAACTTCAATATCTTCAATAAATATCTTTGTTGCTGGAACAAATGTTGTAGTCCTTTTGTAGGTGAAGATATGCGGTCTTTCCTACAAAACAGGTTAAATTGCATGATTAGAAACATCTCATAGTTTTCAGAACAAATTCTTACACATAAAGAAATATGTCATACAGTCATGCAATTATCTTAGCCAATGCTTCAATACAACATTTATCCATATCCTGTAACTTTCTAGATGCCTTCCAATCTCTACCAGATCATTGTTAAGAGTGTGCACAACTCCCAACATGTCAGCAAAGAGGTTTCATTCTAGATAAGTAGCAATGGAATGTTGTATAGTGCCATAGGCCACTTACCCATGTATATTAGTAGTATACTGTTCATCAATGCAACTATTCTAATATGCATAATACACAACCTAATTCTAGGAACATCAGTATATACATTATTGAACAGTATTATTTAAACAAACAAATATGCAAGAAATGATGATTAAAATACTTATCTTTCTTTGTTCGTTGGGTGGACTCCCTCTGAGTCTTTGCTTCCTTGTAGGAGCTGTTGGAGTCCTAATCTGAAGTAGCTTCTTCTTCTTTCTTGCAGGAACAACTGGAGTGTGCTCCTTTGCTTTCTTGCAGGAGCAATTGGAGTGTGCTCCCTCTTGATCTTTGCTTCCTGAATTACCTGTTCTTGAACTCATATTCATCCTTGGTCCCTATGCATGCTTATTAGTATCATGATTGTGTTATCCTTGTGATTTCATATAAAATCATACATTCATTAGTATACTATTAAAAACACAATAATTTCAAGCATGTATAGTCATGATCATTTCAAACAGAATAATAATCATTAGCATTCAAGGTTTATGTAGAATTCTTAAGGTTAGTCAAATCATAAGAAACATAACATGTCTAAACCTGTAATTACTCAAACCTATGACTCTTCAGGTTAGTTGAATCATCAATCAAGATAAGAGATATATTATGCATAAAACCTGTGATTATTCAAACCTATACCTTCATGATTCTTTTGGTTAGTCATATCATCAACAGTATAAGATCCTAAACCAAGGTAGGATTCTAGCTTGATATAGGAAAAACATACCTGAATTAGCATACTAGCTAGTTTATGTCTAACATACCCGCATAATGTCTTCTGGTTCTCTTCAGTGACTTGTGCTAGTAACCTGCATGTCTCATATGTTAACCATTACAAAACCAAGTTATACATACCTCGTAAATGGATCTTCTATGGGATCCATGACAATGGATGAATCTTTGTCCTCATGTTATCATGACCATATCTTCTTGGACCAGAACATGATTTGTCTTTCTTGGTGTACCTTTCATGTTAGTAGACAACATAAACCTCATACAACACCATAATGCATTAGTACAATCATAAGTGTCAACACCCTAACCAATGAATATCTTCTATCATGCATTCATAATTTTGTTAAGGTGATACAACAAATCTAAAATCAAGATTGTACTAACCGTAATAACATGAAGACAAACATACCATAAACTTAATCATGAACAAATCTCAAAACATACCTCGATGAGTCATACCTGTTGAGATCGCTTGTAATCTTCTTATGTAAAGCCTTAGCCTTATCTCCCTCTGAAACAGGAACTCCTTCACTTATACAAGTGACCAATCCATCTTCTTCTAGGATTAACCCTATCCACTTGATTTGCAAGAACTGGACCTGGAGCTGGATATGGGTTTGTCAGAGAAACCCCAAAAGTTCAAACTTTGAATTTCAAACTTCCGAAAGGATAGAAATATGTGCCTTGATGAGTTGATCAAACTGGTATATTCAGAATTTGAAAACTGCAAAGTTTCACTCCTCAATATTGCCTTTGAAACTTCCACATTCACTGGACGTGACCATGAACTGGGGTTTGATGAATCCCACTCTTCTTCTCAATCAAAATGTTTGATCCAAAGCTCTAAGCTTCTATTTTTCTGAGGAGCTTCCAGCCGTGGTCACAGATTTCAAAAATACCCATTTTTACAGAAGCCCTAATTTTCCACTTTTCTGATCAAAGTCCCAAACTAGGGTCTAATCAAGCCCGGCCTTCTGCCCAACCAAAAATTCTGATCTTGGTCTCTAAATTTCTATTTTGATGAGTAGCATCCAGTCGTGGTCTCCGATTACAAAAATTCCAACTTTCTCCGAAGCCCTAAATTCCGGAAGCCATGAATGAAGGTACTCAAAAATAATTCTGTTTTGACAGAAATATGTACCTGATTGTTTCTGGTGTAACTCCAAAATTTTTGATCCACAGGGTTTGAAAAAAGTTTCTTGAGATAGACTGACCTGTTACCTTTCCATCCTGACAGGTCTGACCTCAATTGGATTCTCTGAGAAATAGTTATGCCAAATGTCGCAACGTGACCTGTTTTGGGATAATACAGGAGAGCGAACTTGTACGGCGTGCCACGTGTCACTGTTTGAACTTCGGCCTCTAAAAACGTTTCCTGAGATATCTCGGCCTGTTATCTTTCCATCCTGACAGGTCTGACCTCAATTGGATTCTCTGAGAGAGAGTTATGCCAAGTGTCGCAACGTGACCTGTTTATGGGATAATACAGGAGAGCAAACTTGTACGGAGTTCCACGTGTCACTAGTTCAACTTCGGCCTCTGAAAAAGTTTTATGAGATAGTACCGTCTGTGTACTACCTGTCAATTTTTACGAAATTTCATTTGGAGCTTCCTATCCCAAGTTATGACCTTTTTCCCAAGATCACCTGATTTTGACTCAGATCTGGAAGAGGCAGAAACCCTATATTGCACAGATCATAAATCACAAAGTACAACGAATTAGAGGTTGTCCTTTGGACACAAGGTACATGGGGATCTTAGCTTCGGCCTTTAACAATTTCAGATCCGAAAACTTCGCCAAAACGTATTTATAAGGAAAGTGCTACGATGACTGGTTTTTGCTATATCAAGCCCTAGCATCGTAAGTGCAACAAGTGTCATACATGCCATATCATGCCTTCTTTCAGGCTAGCTCTGATACCATGTTAAATTTTCTGAATTTACTTCAATCTGATCTAGGATCTTAACTGAGAGAACAACATGTACAGCATATCTACAGCATATCAATCATGGAGACAATAATGCAAGCACACAAGAGACACAAAGATTTACTTGGGGAAAATCATAAAGGTGAAAAACCCCAATAACTTCCTCAGAGCTAGATAGAGCAATGATACAACCAACCATGAGAGATAGAAACAACCTAGCAGCAGATCCTCCTCCTCCATAAGTGTGCCACTCCTCCTTGAGTGCATGTGTGAGAAGTGAGTGTGCAAATAGAGTGCCTCCCGCACTCTATTTATACTTGACTTGACTTGCCTTTTTACCTAACTCATGTAGGCTCGAACTTAACCACATAATATAATGCTGACTGGGCCGACCCCCAATAGGGTGGTCTAATAACCCTTTGACCCACATGACTTATACAGGGCCGACCCCAAAAAGGTTGTCTAATAACCCATCAAGTATAAGTTACGACACTTACAATATAAATGACGACACTTCCTTATAGAGGAATAAAACCATCTCTATAGGAATACAATATACATATATGCGAAATACATTCCGAAGTTACATATACATCAACAGGTCTCATATGATCCCATATAATCAATTGCGAAACACATTCATAACTTATGAATATCCACTAAGGTCGCGAGCAACCATAGGGCATGGTTTGACTCCGCCTATCACATAAAGTCTATTATAAAGTTCACTATAGGGATTATTGCAGAGCTCATAAAGCTTGTCCACACCATAAGTTATAAACACACCGCTAGGGTATGGTTTCCACCCAAGGACCCATCGCACACATTGCATGGTAGGGTATTAATACTTAAGGCATCACCATTTTAACTGCCCAGACAATAGAGATATAAAACCAACTTATCACTCTTTCCATAGCATGACTTAAGACTATGAGCCCTTGTCTTGAACCTATCACTTTCAATATTTTTAAAGAGAATTACTTAAAAACCGCAAGAAATTTATGGAATGATCATACACAAAGTCATCAACACTTAATGGAAGCATTCATGACGAACGCACCCTGAGATAGACGTTATCTGCAGTCTTGAGATAGACAGGTTCATCTCACATAATTGGAAGGAGACCATACCTATAGCATCGAAATTCATAAGCAGTCTCGATTTAGATCATGGTTATTAAACACTCTGAATTTTATCGCTATCTCTTACCTGCGAATCTGCGCATGAAGGACGAGTGCAATGCTTTAGCGGAGTAGCTAAGTAAGCCTTGGGGCACCTCGTGGGACCCCTTTCATCATCATCCAAAAAAGTTAAACTATCAGCACTTGTCAAAAGAAGTCTGTTTTCTAGTGCATCATAATTTTCAATCATTCCAGCATACGAATAAAGTACACATTCATTAATTGATTTCCATGACGTCATTAAAAGACAAAAGACACAACCATTAAATTGTTCCTACCAAGCGACATTTTTATTAATTGCTGAATATTGATTATTATTCTTTCCACATTTTACAATATTAGCCTTTTTTATGGCCATTTAAAATTTTTAAAATTTTATGAAAATATCAGGATGTTACAAGTAATCTTTCGAATCATCTCTTGTTTATTGTCAAATTTCTTTGACGGTGTCTGATTTCTAATTTCAAAATTTTTCATCTACAAGGTGTGTTTCCTTTGCACATATAAATTAATGCACATATCTGTTGTATTGATTTTCGTTATGACTGATCTTTGTATAAGGATATCTTGTTAAATTTCTTTAATTAAGATACTTTCTTTATCGATTTCTGCAAACGATTCGCAGCTCCTCAATCAATGTTAATTTTTCAATTAACACGGTGATTACAGGTTGATCTTGGATAGGTTTAAATAACTTGAATTATCCTCTTTTGATTTTCATTAATGGATTATGGTTTAAGTGAGTAAGTTTATATGCCTCTTAACATTTTTGTTGAAGTTGATGAACCCACTTATTCTTTTCCACACCAAGGTTGATCTGCACAAAAAAAAGTCTTTCTTTAGCATAGATCTAACTCAGAAATAGATCCTTTTGTCTTCAATAGGTTAATTTAGAGCAGACTTAGTTTTAAGCTTATGTTTTCCGTATTAATATTTTGATCAATTGATCAAATTCATCGACTCATAGAGTGCCAACGAAGGCCGAATATCTGTGGGAGAATTCCACACCGAATAGGCTGGGGATAGAACCGCCCTTGCGCAGGGTTTTTCGAAGCCTTTCAATTTGGGTTTTCACCCTCTGTTAGGAGCCTTGGATCCATTCCAGCACCTTTCAATCACCCTGCACCCCTGAGGCCTCAACACTGCTATCATACACTCTTGCTTCTAGAGCCCCTTTTCCTTTTTTCAAAACCTCCTATCCTATAGACTAATCTGTGAGAACAGACATGTGTAGGCTTTGCACAGATACACAGAAATAAACAATAGTGAATGCATGCATGTGTATAAGTTAATAACATATGTATGTGCATGTATATATGTCTCTATGTATGTGACTCTTTATAATCTCAGTTAATAATAACCACGCTCAATATATAAACATGAACCCATCATAGATCCAAAAGAAAATCGGTCTTCATTCAGCCTACAGTTATTTAGGTGTCTCCTAATTACACATGAAAAGACACAATAGAATGAAAAAGAAACATGACTATCTGAAAAAAGCAACATGAGTATCTGAAAAATAAAAATACAACAAATAAAACAATGCCCATACACAAAGTGAACAAGCATCTAGTGAAATCAATCAATAAATAAAAATATAAAAATCCATTCTCTTTACCTACTCAGGGAAAAGGAACAATGAAGGAAAACAACAAACTTACCAATGCCATTGTTTTTGTTGTAGGAGGGATGACTCTTTCCAAACTGCCAAAACTACCAAACATTTGCACTGGATATGCTTTTGATGTATTGAAGGGCAATTCCTTTATGAGTAATACCTGATTTCTTCACTTCATTTTTTCTACTGCTCCAGAAGCAAGGTCATACAAAATTTATCACTCCTTCACTACTTAAATCTTTTTTAGTTTAAAAAATGATATGTGTTTCCCCCAAGGCCATGCACAAAACAATATCGTCAATTTCTAGATTTAACAAATCAATTTTTCTAATCCCATACTTCCTTGCAACATTCTCTGCTATCTGCAAAACAAGAATAAGAACAAATTAGTTCAAGATGTCCAAAAAAGATGAGAGTTGAGTATTGACAAGAACATTTAACCAAATAATCATGGCCAATCTTAACTGCAATCAAGCTACTGCAATGACTAACTGTTGCATGTAAAGGCAATTTAGCAAAAAATACAAGATAGTAGAAAACAATAAAAAAAGTTGCATATGTTACTTACTCTCTGATATAAGGACAAAAACAACAAAGATAATAAACACATAAATACTGTACGACGAAAGAGAGGAATGAAATGTACACACATTTTGCACACTCCATATGTCATTATATTTATAAAGCACATAGAATAAAAATGGATTTTAATCAATCAATGAAGTCATTAATGGGATGTTAGTAAAGTGATAAAGTGGTTTAAGTAATTAGTGGGATTATGTATACAATCTGTCTCCCTAAATCAAAAGTTTATTTTCTAGGTAAATTATCTCAAGGAGAATGTATAGGCACTTCCCTCATCTCGAGGATACTGAAGTGAGGTAAGTTGTGAAAAGTCTATAATTACAAAAACAATTAAAGAGGAATAGTCCCCTTCCCGATTGGATCATGAGCTCAGAAGAAGGGATAAAAATATCAACCATTGCTCTGTTATTTGAAAGGAAATTCTAAATGATTTCCCTCTTATTGGAGAAGATCTGGCATGGAAGATTGGTGATGGAACAAAGGTGCGATTGGGGAAGGATGCATGGATTCGGAAAAATAACCATTGTTTTCTTCCTGATTGGATGATACTAGCTTTGAGAGTGAGAGGTATCGCATCATTAGCCCAAATAGATGATGGGGACATGATTACATTTTGTAATCAGGGGTGGCTTGACAGTGAGGCCATGGGGTTTATAGGGGAAGATGAAGAAAGGAATAATCTGTTGTTGGATTCTCTTAAAGGAAGCATAATTCGTTTAAATTGAGAAGGTGATCGGCTAGTGTGGGCATTTGCTCCATCGGGCACCTGCCACCTACTATCCCCGTATGGGCTACTTAAGGTTGTGCAAGGGTGGACCACAACCTGATAATGGATGGTGGTGGAAAAATGTTTGGACTCTAAAGTGCCCACAAAAAACAAGGATTTTCCTCTAGTATCTATTAAGCAACCGTGCATTGACTTGGGATCTCCTTCAAAAAAGGGCATGGAAAGGCACGAGCAAATGTGTGTTATGTTGTAGAGAGGAGGAGACAAACAGTCATATCATTATGGAATGCTCATATGCAAAAAGGGTTTGGATGGAGATTGAATTGTTGTCAGGGATCAGGAATGGATGGTAGGGAGAAAATGTGGAGGAAGGTTTCAAGCTTTGGTGTGAAGATCTGAGGACCAGTTCTGCTTGATATTTTCCAGCAATCATCGCATGAGGATTGTGGCTATCCAGGAATCATGAAATATTTGAGGATAAGTTGGTCTCACCATTGAGTGTTGTTGTTCAAAGTTGGAGCATCCTGTCACACTTCCCACGAGAGGAGGCCACTAAAATGCAGAGGAATATTGTGGAAGAACAGATTGATAAATCGACTCCTTGGGGTTTCTTCGATGGGGGATTCCAAGGAATTCCATCATAGTGCAGAGGTGGGGGAATTTTAATTCTCTCAAAATCTCATTTCATAAAATTCAAATCTATTTTGGGCATGGGAGCAATCAATTTTGTGGAACTATTAGATTTAAGGTTATTTCTATGTTTGTCTCTGGAGAAGGGGGCAAATGCTCTTCAAGTGTTCATAGATTCGAATTTGATACTAGACTCGCTCAATAACAGAATTTTTTGCAATGATTTAGCACTATCTATTTGTCTCTTGGAGGTCAAGAGGATCAAGGCTGCATTGGAAAGGGTCTTTTTCACACATGTCTACTCTAAAAGGAATGTAGAGGCTGACCTTCAATTGAAATATGGATTGGCGATGGAGCATGGGACTTGGTTCCTCTCAGAGATCATGGACGGGGTGGTATCCAGATATTATCACCCTCCCTTTTACGACTTCTAAGCGGTTTGATTGATGAGGCCTAGATTATAAATCTATGCTCTCGATGGGATCTATTTTTGTTTCTTATTTATATGATACTGATTGTGATCGATGTAATCGAAAATATGATCTTTTTTAAGTTGGGTCAAGGTCTGTCACCTTTTGATAATTTCTGGAAGATTTGTGTATGCTTGAGGAAAGCGTAAAGATAGTTTATATCTAGTTTTTGTCTTTTCGGAGACGACTCCATGGTGTTCTTTAACGAGCCTGAAAAATGTAACTTTGGACTTCCATATGGAAGTAATAAAATTACGAGTTTTTTGGATGAAAAAATAATTTCCAAACCAAGAAAAAATTAAACCTAGAAATGAAATTTCGCACTTCATTGTATAACTTAAAATCCAAAGCCACAAAGCAGAAGATGACCGACCTGATGGTGTCTTGGAATTCTGCCCTACGATATTGGAGTTTAATCACCGGGATTAAATTTAACTGACAATTTAACAAACAACACCACCCTTTCCCTCTATCCTGTCACTGTAAAATATCATTCACCTTTCATAAAACCCCGACCTTCGAATAATAGTGTGCCAGTAAACCTTCCAATGATTGCTATTGGCAGTGAAGAATCTCATACGCTATCACATAAATTTTCTAATACTCACGTGGATTCTTTCCTATGCTTCTCCACTGATGAACATGGACATAACACTCGAACGCGATAGAGAGCATGAGAAGAGGGATTTTTCCCTCTACACGGTGTTTGCATGTGACCAATTATCATGTGAACATTCACATAATTCTAAAATATTGTTATGAGAAAATCTGGACCATAATTACTATTTTATGGTCCATATATGTCAAAGGAGTCAAAGAACGGAGATTCAGATAGATTAAAAAGGTTATAATAGTAAATAGGAAAAGAGAATCTTATGATTTAAAGATATTGTCTTTTGTATGTAGTTTGGGTAGTTGGGAGGAATGATTGTTACCCTCTTGTAAGTGACATGATGTTCTTGTTGAGCTCCAATGTAATGATTAAGTGGATTATGTAATAATACCAGGTGTTGGCATAGTATTCATAATACTCTGGTTGTGTTCACTAGGAAAGATAATGGGTTTACAATTAAGTTTTTAAAATACGATTGTAACTTTGCTCACATTGTCATTGTTGTGATTGATTTTGTCCTTTTCCTTTTTCTACAATTTCTTAGTTTAAGACTTGTTTCTACATTTTTATCTAAAATTTTTAGTGACTAACATATATGCAATTGTCACTGACATATTTTCCCTTGACATTATGATGATCGGCATTGGCATATGCAATGGAAATTGGGGCCAAGTGCAAGTCTTGGGAAACTTTGGTGGAGCAGATACTCCCAACTTGTGATTGCTTGATTGAAAAGCAACCAAATTGAATTGTGCTAATTGATTCCCCATGATGCTAAATTTATGAATGTTGGTCTCAATAGTGATAAGAATAATCTTGTTAACAAAAATGTTTATCTTACATCTAATGGTCATTTATATGGACCTATATATGTCATTGATTAAAACCAAAATTAAATCCAAATTAGCATCCACAATTGACATTATTGCATCAATATGAGAGATGTCTTTAATGTCACCATTACCATTGACTAGCTTTGTCCTTACAATGCAATTTGGTTTGGATGTTGATGCATCATGCATCGGCATTTAGTTACATTGCCTTCCACAAGTATATCTAGGGGATTAAGCCATATAACTAACCCTTTCTCCCAACTACAATCTACAATATGTGAGTATTTGCCTCTTGATATAAATGAAAATAGGGACATGAGCCCTCTATTTTTATGCAACAACTTTACAAGCATGTACATTAAATTGCTAACCTGATAGAAATGGTAGATGAGGCATTGTCCTAGAAAGAATGATGGGAGAGAGGTGATACATGAGCCACCTCCGTCTCACCCTGACAACACCTACATGATGAACCCCTTATAATATTTCCCCAACATGTATTGTGGGGTGTGAGTCGGTGGTTATACTATGCAAGGAGGAGATTCTGACGAGAAGCAAACCAAGTCAAGGACATCTCTAGAGGGTCACTTGGCATATTGATGTGTGTTGTCGATGTGGATTGATTTTAGTGGTGGGATTAATCCCATTTATTTGTGTGATTGGCCTCTTACTTATGTTATGGAGATGCATTAATCTACCTGCTTTCATGATACATTGTGACGGACATTGTTTCTCAATGATGGGTTGGTGTTTAGTGTTGGGACTCTTTGGCCTCCCATTTTTTGACTCTTTGGTCCCTGATTTGAAGGGTGGGAATTGTTTTTTTATGGCCCTTTGACTATTTATGCTAATCCTAGTGGTGTTACTCCACTATTAGAACACAAATTAGAGCTAGCTACTTGCATGTCTCCTTCCCTCATTTGTTAATGTGTTGTATAATGAAGTTCAGCAAATATGACCATGTTTTGCAAAAGGCCAACGCCTTAAGCATGAAGACCTTTGTACAATTTCACTTTATTTTTTTTCTCTAGAGGTCATTACTGCATGAAGTGTGGCCTTTGAATCTCTTCCAAAGAATATTTAACCAGAAGGGGTGTGTGTATGTGTGGGTGTGGGTGTGTGAGCGAGTGACCGAAGTAATCCTTAAAATTATTGGATCCTTTTGTTAGGTGGTTCTCAGTATTTTTGAGGTTAGAGAAACATTTTTTTGACATCTTTGTTTTGCATTTTGTTCACGAGGAAATATAATTAAGACTTTCAAAAGCTAATAAAATAACCCATGCCCATCTTGCAACAACTCTTTCCAAGAAAAAAATTTAGCATATGAATCTAACAACATATTAAATTGCCATCAAACTGGCCATATTATATGAGCCGGGAAATAATTAAATTACCACCTAAGATGGAAGAATTTTCACAAACAATGTACAGAAGAGAACAATACCCAAAGAAATTGCAAAAATGTACCTTGAGGCAAATGCATCTCATATAACCTCAAAATCAATATGTGGTGTCAAGAAGCTATAGAGTTCAAATCAATTTTTTAAAACTTAGACTTGGAGTTCCATACACATACAGAAGCTTTATCCAGACATGGTCTTGTGTCCTTAGAGGGGTTTATTCATTTTGAGGAGTGGTGCGGGGGTCTACTTTTTTCCATAGGCAGTTTTCTTGTTTTTGGCTCATAGATGGAGAATTTTCTCCTCGTTTCTATTTTTTTGTACTTAGCGGTTATATATACCTTTCCTATTTTCTTTTTGGTTTGTTTCTCCATTGATGACTTTTCTATCCATCCGCATTGTTAAAATTTAGTAAAATATTGTACAAATTCATTATCAAAATTGTAATTTTCCATTTTCAATGTGACACAACTAAAAATGACTAACATAAACAACTAATTCATATTAATCGTTATTAGCTAGTCATATTTATATTCCCGTGACTAAATTAGTCATTTATGTTAGTCATTTTTATTTAGTCACTTGTTATCTAGTCATATATTTTATCCCGTGACTAAATTAGTCGTTTATCTTAGTCATTTTTTGTAGGCTTATTTAAAATTGCTCAATTTTAGTCATTTATCCCTTGAAAAAACAGTGGTGACTAACTTTTTTAGTCACTTATCTCTCATTTTGTACTAGTGGAAGAAGTGTATGTGAAACAACCACCTGGTTATGGGGTCAAAGGCCAAGAGGAAAAAGTGTACAAACTCAAGAAGGACTTATATGGATTGAAGCAAGCGTCGAGGGTATGGTACATCAAAATTGACGCATACCTAATCAACAATGGTTTATGTAGAAGTGATAGTGAACCAACCCTGTACAAAAAGGTAAATTAGCAAGGTCAGATTCTAATATTCTGTTTGTATGTGGATGATTCGATTTTTACAGGAAATATGTCCATAAATGCATTTAAAACAACAATGCAAACTGAATTTGAGATGACAGATTTAGGATTGATGAAATACTTTCTTGGAATTGAAGTTAAGCAATCTCAAGATGGAACTTTTATTTCAGAGTCTAAGTATGCAAATGATATTCTCAAAGGATTTAGGATGTTGAAGTGTAAGTCAACATCAACACTAGTTGCAACAAGAACCAAGTTAAACAAGAATGACAAAGGATCAAGTGTTGATCCGACTTTGTTTAAGAGGCTGATTGGAAGTTTGACGTATTTAACAACAACCAGAACTGATATAATGTATGTTGTAAGTATGATTTCCAAGTTCATGGAATCACCGAAGGATTCTCATTGGCAGGTTTGAAAGAGAATTCTATAATATGTTGCATGGACATGTTAGGATATTTAGACACTTAGGAGTTAGTTAAGATCAACTTGTGTAATATATCCGTTAGGGATAGTGTGTTTCTTTAGTATGCATTAGTATGCATTTGTAAATACTTAATCCGACGGTCACAATATGTTTCCGACATAGAGTGATCCGACGGCTCAACTTCTTTTAGATCAAACCTAACCTTGATCCGTGGCTTAACACCCGATTGGTCCATGATATCTATTTAAAGAGCATGGAAGGTCATTGTTTAGTTGATTGATTATGAGAAGCTCATTTGTAACTTTCTTTCTTTGCATAATAAATTGTCCCGTAGAAGTTATATGGTCGGGGCCGTGGAGTGTTTCCCTCAAGAGGGTTTAAACCACGTCAAAACATCGGTGTGTTGACCTGTGATCTGTTTGTGTGAAGTGGTTTCTCTTGGTGTTCGGTCCTTTGGTAGTACCCTGTGTACCCGAACATGGTATCAGAGCTTTTATGAAGTGCCGCTTCCGGTTATGATCTAGATCTTGAACTGCTGTTGCCGAAACTCGAAAGGGTTTCTAGTTCTGGTATTTCTGTGCATTTTTGGGCTGTGGGAGGTGTTCCATTGCGTCTAGAGCGTCGTTTCCATTGGGAAATAGTTTTCGTTTGATCGAAAACGGTGCCCGGTTGCTCCAGAAATGCGTATTTCATCAGATCTGAAGGTATAATGTTACAGTGACGCATTTTTTTTAATTTCGTTTTTTTAAGAAAGAAAAAACTCATATTTCATCTTTTTTTGCTGTTAGATTTTTTTGGGTTGGGATTGTTGCTTTCCCGTCTGCGTATGCTCTTTTCCATGCACCTTGAGCGATCTCGGCAAATCAGAAACAGAAAGGGAAAGGGTTTTTCTCGGCTGCGTATGCTCTTTACCGTGCACCTTGCGCGATCTCGGCAAATCAGAAACAGAGAGAAAACGTAGACTTTTTGGGCAAGCTAACAAGATCTAACTCCACAAGTGTGGAAAAATTTTTTTGTTTCGATTTTTGGTTTGTTTTGCAGGAAAAAGGACAAGCACGCAAACCGAGCAAGAAGAGTTAAAAAAAAAAAAAACCCTTTCCTCATTCCCATATTTTACATACCTTTTAATCTAGCTCACTTGGTTCAAAGTTGCTTTATTTCTTAATAGGTCTTGAGTTCAAGTCTTAGGAAGTTACTTTTAAAAGAAAAAGTGCATGCAATTTCTAATTTCAAGTTACTTTATTGTAAAAGTGCATCTCACTTAAATAATAAAAAATAAAAATACAAGTGAGTCACTTAAGTTTTTTTTATTGTTGCACTATTTAAAAGTATCATTGTAAAAGTGAAATCACTTATTTTACAAAAGTGGTTCACTTAAAGCAACTTTCTTGTAAAGTGATTGTCAAAAGGTTCATCTTGGGAAGAGGGGGGTTCTTTTTTTGTTGAACATTCTCTAGCTACCACGTCACTATTGGGGACATCTTCAACAGTTTCTTTGTTCAAGCATAACTTCATCATACAGAGTCAGTTTTCAGTGCCGTTTTTTTTTAAACCGCCTATTTTTTCGAGCTATTTACATCCAGACTATTGGTTTCTGCTTTTACAGCCATTTATTTACAAATATGGCCGCCCATTGTGATATTCTACTTAACAGTTCAAACTATTTCTCATGGAAATCTCGTATGGAGGATGTTCTACGAAGTAGAGGACTTTTCAGAATTACCACAGGGAAAGAAAAAAAACCCACTGATGATGATAAGAAAATAAAATGGGCAAATAGATGTGATGAAGCTCGTGGATTGATTGGGATGTCAATCTCTACTGATTTGTGATTCCACATATCTGGAATTGATGAACCTAATGCTGCTTGGGACAAGTTGGAATCTGTGTTTGGTAAATACAATGAAATTTGAGGTCACCAACTTGAAAATGAGCTGATTTCTTTAAATCCAAGTGACTTTTCATGCATTCAAGATTATTTATCTAAGTACAAAACTCTTAAGCTCTTATGTGCAGAATGTAAGATTGAGAGGGAAGACAAACAATGCATTTATCATATTCTTTCCAAACTTGGACCTGCATATTCTATTTTTGTATCTACATTTTACTCCATGAAAACATCCTTGAATGCAGCTAGCTATCAAGAGCCTAGTCTTGAATCCTTTTGTGATTCCTTGATTAGGGAACAAGATAAAATCATTCATCTTGGAATAATCAACAATGCAGATACATCTGGGAAAGCCTTATTGTCCCAACAGAAAGAAAAGTCCAAGCCTCCCAAGAAACAAAATTTTCGCAATAATAAGTCAAACAAGGGTCCAAAACCCTCTCAGTCAACTCCTTCTTTAAAAAATGACAAAGGATCCAAGCCAAAATGCAAGAAGACTGAGCGTTATTACAACTATTGCGGGAAAGATAATCATGATGAATCTAAGTGTTTCAAGAAGATGGCAGCCTTGGAAGCAGCAATGAAGAAGCACCACATCAGCCTAGATTCGCCTTCAGAATATGCCTCTCATGGACATGCACTTTGTGCTTCTGGCTATTCTTATAATGCATCTTCTTCTTCTACTTCAAATGAATGGCTCATTGATTCTAGAGCATCTTATCATATGGCTAAGGATCAAGCCATCTTTTCTACTATGCATGAATGTAACACCAAACAAATATTTGTTGGTGATGATAGATCTCTAAGTGTTGTAGGATCTGGAACAGTTCCAGTAGATAATGGTCATTTTAGTGATGTACTATGTGTTCCAAGAATTTCTTGCAATTTGTTATTAGTCTATCAGATCACTCATTCTGGTGAAGGTAAAACTGTGACATTTACACCTCACCAAGTTGTAATCAAGGATTTTAAAGATCCTCAACAGGTCCTAGCTACTGGAATTGTTGATGATATTACCAGGTTGTACAAGTTTAACAACTTTGGGTCATCACCTTTCCCTTCAGTTTTTGTTGCTCATAGTAATAACTTGAGCAAACTTTGGCATGAGCGATTTGGTCACTTAAATTATCGCTCATTGCAACAACTATGTAAAGAAAATATGGTGACAGGTCTTCCGATGGTATCTTGCAGAGATGGTGTTTGCTCCAGTTGTGTACTCGGAAAACATCATCAGGACAATTTTGACAAACGTGCCTCTTGGCACGCCTCGGTTCCCTTGGAGCTTGTGCATAGTGACTTGTGTGGTCCTCTTCCATCTGCTTCCTTTTTTGGTTTCAAATATTTCTTAACTTTCATTGATGATTACACTAGATGCACTTGGGTTTATTTCCTAAAACTTAAGAGCGAAGTATTTAACATGTTCTTGGCCTACAAGGCCCTTGTTGAAAAACAATCTGGTCGTCAAATTATTAAGTTAAGATCTGACAATGGAGGAGAATATGTTAACAAACAGTTCACTACTTTCTGCACTGAACAAGGCATCCAACAACAGCACACTGTTCCATATACACCACAACAAAATGATGTAGCTGAGCGGAAGAACCGCACTTTAAAAGAAATGGCTAATTGTATGATCCAATCTAAGGGACTAAGTCTTCAATTTTGGGCTGAAGCCATTAATTGTGCAAATAACATAGTTAATCGCACCCCCACTAAAGCATTACAAGGTATAACACCGGAAGAAGCATGGAGTAAAACTAAACCTGATGTAAGTCACTTCCGTGTGTTTGGTAGTGAAGCATGGGCTCACATTCCGGATGAAAAACAGAAAGCATTGCAGCCTAAAAGTGAAAAGTGCATATTTGTTGGATATTCTGAAGATGTAAAAGGTTATAGACTTCTTCAACCACATTCTCATGATATAATCATTAGAAGAGATGTTAAATTTGATGAAAATATCTTGGCCTGCGAGCCTAACTCAGCGATTGTGCCATCTTTGGCCTGCGAGCCTGATTCAGCGTTTGTGCCTTCTTCTTCTTCTTCCAACTTCCTTGACAGGTTTCCAACTCCAGTTTCTGATGATGACAGTGAGGATAAAAATCCACCTCCGCCTGCTCATGTTCCTCTAGTTGCACCATCACAAGTGCTTCCTCGATGGGTCCGTTCAACATGTGAAGCAGCTGGTGATCTTGCCGGTAATCCTAGAGATCAACGTCGAACACGTTCTCAGTTTCAGCGAGCCTCTTCTCTTTTGGCTCAAGTTTCCGAGAATCATGATCCAGAAACTTTTGCAGAAGCTTCAGGGAATCCAGATTGGGATGCAGCCATGGATGAAGAATATCGTTCCTTAATGGCGAATGATACTTGGGATCTTGTACCTCTTCCAAAAGGAAGAAAACTTGTCAGATGTAAATGGGGTCTACAGAACTAAGTATGCATCAGATGGAAGTGTTGAAAGACTTAAGGCAAGGTTAGTTGCCAAAGGTTTTTCTCAAGTTGAAGGGATTGACTACAATGAAACCTTTGCTCCCATCGCAAAAATGAACTCCATCCACCTTGTTCTTTCCCTTGCAGCCTTGCACAATTGGGAAGTCCATCAAATGGATGTCAAGTCTGCCTTCTTACATGGTGATTTACAGGAGGAAATTTACATGGAACAACCTCCTGGCTATGTTCAGAATAACTCTAGCCTTGTCTGCCGCCTTAAGAAATCCTTATATGGCCTTAAGCAAGCTCCTAGAGCTTGGTATGCCAAAATGGATAACTTTCTCCTTGACATTGGTTTTTCTAGATGCCATTCTGACCCCAACGTCTATACCAAGAAAGTAGGAAACCATCTCATCATACTTGTTCTATATGTTGATGACCTTATTCTTACTGGTAGTGACCCTAAGCTTATAACCCATGTGAAATCCAGTCTTAAACAAAATTTTGAAATGTCAAACTTAGGACATTTGCATTATTTTCTTGGTCTCCAAGTCCTACAAACCAAAGAAAGAATCTTTCTTTATCAGTCTAAGTATGCTTGTGACCTTCTTCGTCGCTTTCACATGGAAGATTGTACACCATCCCCTTCTCCCTTCCAGTCTGGAGTCAAACTTTCTGCCACTTGTACTTCACCTGAAGTCGATGCCACCTTGTATCGTCAGCTTGTTGGTAGTCTCTTATACTTGACTCATTCTCGTCCTGACCTTTCCTTTGTCGTTGGTCATGTTGCTCGTTATATGCAGACACCTCATGAAAGTCACTGGAAAGCAGCTAAAAGAATACTTCGATATATTCGAGGTACAGTTCAATTTGGGATTCATTACAGTACAGGGGGGAAACCTTTGTTGATTGGTTTCATTGATTCAGATTGGACCGGCAATCCTGATGATCGAAAGTCTACTGCAGGTTATGTTTTCAATCTGGGATCTGGACCTATTACTTGGGCTTGTAAGAAACAACAAGCTCTTGCTCTTTCTTCAGCAGAGGCAGAATATCGAGCAGTAGTTAATGCTAGTCAGGAAGCTTTATGGCTTCGACAGATCCTTTCAGAGTTTGGATTCGAGCAGCAGCAGCCTACTCCACTTTGGTGTGACAATCAAAGTGCCATCAAGCTTTCCAAATATCCAGTTCTACATCAACGCAGCAAACACATTGAGCTACATATGCACTTCATCAGAAATCTTGTTCATGATCGTGTTCTTGAAGTGCTCTTTTGCCCTACAGATGATCAAGTTGCAGACATCTTCACCAAGTCTCTTACAGAAGCAAAGTTTTCTAAACTTCGATCTATGTTAGGAGTTCAGGAACTTGTCATTAAGGGGGGATAGGCTCTAATGCCTCCTTCCTTCTCCTAATAGTGTCACTTTTGTAAATCCTTAAATCCTATCCCAAGTTGTTCTTAAGGGGGGATATTAGGATATTTAGACACTTAGGAGTTAGTTAAGATCAACTTTTGTAATATATCCGTTAGGGATAGTGTGTTTCTTTAGTATGCATTAGTATGCATTTGTAAATACTTAATCCGACGGTCACAATATGTTTCCGACAAAGAGTGATCCCGACGGCTCAACTTCTCTTAGATCAAACCTAACCTTGATCCGTGGCTTAACACCCGATTGGTCCATGATCTCTATTTAAAGAGCATGGAGGGTCATTGTTTAGTTGATCGATTATGAGAAGCTCATTTGTAACTTTCTTTCTTTACATAATAAATTGTCCCGTAGAAGTTATTTGGCCGGGGCCGTGGAGTGTTTCCCTCAAGAGGGTTTAAACCACGTCAAAACATCGGTGTGTTGATCTGTGATCTGTTTGTGTGAAGTGGTTGCTCTTGGTGTTCGGTCCTTTGGTAGTACCCTGTGTACCTGAACAGGACAACGAGTATGGAATTATGTACTCATCAAATTCATATTTTAAATTATGTGGATATACTGACAACAACGATACGATTTTGCAGGAAGTGTTGATGACAAGAAAATCACATCAAGTTATTTATTTAATATTGGTTCAAGTGTTGTAGAATGGGTGTCAAAGAAGCAACCAATAGTGATGATATCTTCAACAAAAGCCGAATATGTGGCAGCAACGTCAACATTGTGCCAATCAGTTTGGATGCCATGAATGTTGTTGAATCTGCAACACGATAAGGATGAACCAACAAAGATTTTATGCGATAACAAATTAGCAATCACATTGTCCAAAAATCATGTTTTTCACAAGAGGAGCAAGCATATAGATACCAGATTCCCTTTTATCAGAGAGGTTGTAAATGATCATGTAATATGTCTCGAGTTTTGCAGTTCTCATGATCAAATAGCTAATACTTTTACTAATCCTTTTGCAAGAGCTTGTAAATGATCATGTAATATGTCTCGAGTTTTGCAATTCTCATGATCAAATAGCTAATATTTTTACTAATCCTTTTGCAAAAGATCCGTTAGAGTTTCATAAACAAAATTTGAGAATATATAATGATGTATGTAACATGTAATGTGGTGATAAAATTAAGGGGGAGTGTTGAAATTTATTTTTACCGCCACACAATCTACCAAGAATAGCCATCTTAATGACGAATTTATTTTGTCAACCTCCACATTATAGTTGTTAATATGTAGCAGATTTTAATACCTTCAAGAAGCTCGATGAAGATCTCCTGGAGTGATCCGTCCGTCCATGATCCTGATTGGCCACTCGAACATACAAAATTTGTTTATCATTTTGTATAAAACAATTCAGTGTCCGAAATGGAGTACATTTTTCGGCAAAGAACTCTGGGCCTGAACTGTTCCGGTCACCAAAAAAGCATGTTATATACAAAATTTGTTTATCATTCTCCAGCTCATTGTTTTTGTTTTGCTGTGTGTGTTGTCCAAAGAAAAAACCCTCTACGTATATGCATCTACCACATTTATATAATAATGAATTTATATAATAAAAAAATTCAAAAGAATTATTATATATTTATTAACTATAATATATTAAGATATATATTAGTTATCATTCAATTATAAATTTATATATAGTGTTGGTTTGATATCATTAGAATGGTTTTGGTTTTGTTTTCTAAATTGAAATTAATTTTTTAAAATATAATAATACAATATGTGATTATTAATGTATTTTTAAATGTATATATAAACAATCATTTTATTAGAAAATTTGTGACTATTTTAATATCTAAAAAAGATTTAATCTCTAAAATATGGACTAAGTATAGACTCGTTGATAATAAGATGCATTCTTAAAATAATAAGATGCATCATTATGTTTATATGATATCATTAAAATTATTTTTTCTTCTTTTTATATGATATTTTTAAAAATAATAAAAAATTTAAATTTATTAAAAATTATTATAATATATTAATGTAATTTTTTTTAGCGAAAAACCATATTATTGTTATTCATAGGAGAATCAAATAGTGCAAATGTTCATCATTTCAAGTAGATGACTTATCGTATAGTTCAAAAGAGCATCATAAAAATGAATGTTATTTGACTTTCATCATACCGGAAGAAGCTTCAAAAACCTTCCTCAAAAACCATAATAAAGTTTGACCTTACAATCAACACAAAAAAGGATCACGGCGAGTACAATCAAATATCATAGATCTGGACCAGCCCTGAATCGATCATCATAGATTCAAAGTGCTCCTCCCAACTAATAACACCTTCGGTTCCTGAATATGCTTCCTTGGAGAGAGCATCAACCATAGAGTTGAACTGCCTGTAGATGTGATCTAAAGTTAAATTCTCAAACTGCTGAAGTAAAACTTTGATCTTGCTGCACCAATAAAAAAGTGGGATATTGTTCAGAGCAAATTCTCCTCTAGCCCATTTAATGGTCACTCTTAAATCTCCAAAGATCACCACATCGGAGAGACCAATTATATTTGCAACCGTCAGGACACACCAGAGACCAAGGATCTCTACTTTCATATTGGTTCCTTGTCCACAATTCAACTTAAGAGAAATATAGTGGTTCGAGTCAATGTGAATGACTCCACCAGCAGCACACTTACCACCAGAAGCTGCACCGTCAAAGAATACCACTACCTTCTGCTCTGGAGGATAGAAAGATGCATTCTTTTTAGATCTAACCTTAGTTCCATCAAAACACTACTTATCAATCATTTTCACTGCACACTTTAAAGACCACTCAAGATTCGGTCATTGTTCTTCAAAGATCGCAGAGTTCCTGGCCAACCATACAACCCACGTAGCTACAACAGGTAAATAAGAAAGTGTAACAGCATCTCTAAACCAGTCAAGAGTGTTCTGTGATAATGCTTCATTTCCCCAATGCAAATTCATATCATAATGACGCTGGAGAGAAGACCAGAGGCCCCGAGCAAACATGCATTCAACAAAAATGTGATTAATAGATTCTTCCCCTTGCTAGCAGAGGTAGCACACATTCGGACCTTCCCATCCTCTTTTAACCAAAGCATCCCATGTTGGGAGTTCGCCCCTCAAAGCTCGCCACATGAAACATTTAATTTTTATTGGAATGTTCCAATTCCATAGTGCCTTATCCCACCAATTTGCTGGGTAAATACACTCAGTGCTGATAACAAATTGGTAAGCCGGTTGTGTTGTGATAGTACCAGCTTTGATATTATTCATCCAGATCACCTTATCATTTTCAACAGATAATCGACACCCAATATCATTTAATTTCTTAATATATTGATTCCATTCAGTAGCACGTTCTCCTTCAAAACCCAGCTCATATGAACTCAACCAATAATAATGGTTCATATGCTTATTCAAATTCCTTATCTTATTTAGGGTTTTGTAATCGAAACGGTGAAGAGTAAGAAGTATCTCATCAAATAATCTAAAACCATCGCCCAACCCCATGATTGGATCAATGCCAACATAAATGTTTTGTCCATTGCCTACCTTCCATGCCAGATCCTTCACCATCCAATTATAAATTTTTAAAAATCCATTCCATATTATAGACATATTGCGGAATTTCTTCACAGGGTTTCGCAACCAGCGTATAGCATCTCTATTCAAATATTTAGCAGAAATCACCTTAGACCAAAAAGTAGTACCAAAAAAAGATCTCCAGAAACTCTTTATTCTCAAAGCAATGCTGAAGTAGGTAAGATTGCAAATTCCCCACCCACCACAGTCCGTAGGGAGAGCAATGGACTCCCACTTAGTCAAAATCAATGTCCTTCGATCAGCAACACCTGTCCACAAAAAATTGAAGAATAATCTTCTTAACCTGGAAAGGATAGACACTGGAATTCGATGAAGCGAAAGCCAATAAACCGGGATACCAATGAGAACAGACTTAACCAAAATCAATCGACCACCAATGGACAGCAACCGAAATGTCCAGTGAGAAATTTTCTACTCAACCCTTCTCAACAACCACACCCAGTCATTAATTCGATATCTGTTTGGCTTTAGAAAATAGCCCAGATACATAAAACCGCCCTCCAACTGTTGAAAATTGAAAGGCATTGTTGAGATATTGTAACTTCAAAGAATATTATATTTGTACTTTATTATTCCGGAGATGTTTCATTCCTCCGTGAAGATCTTATTGTATATCTGGAGATGTTTATTCCTCCGCCGGAATGTGGTAACTCGGGTTATTAGAATTCCCTAGTGGGGGTCGGCCCTGTATGTGTCATGTGGGTCAAAGGGTTATTAGACCACCCTAGAGGGGTCGGCCCAGTCAGTTGTAGTGGGGTATTTAACCCATTGGTTAAATACAAGCCTACGTGTACTTGTGTAAAAGATATGTCAGAGTAGTGTATAAATAGAGGAGGTGTGTTCCTCATTTGACACACACACTCACTTGAGAGAGAGGCGCACTTGTGGAGGAGAGGTCTGCTATGGTGGAGGAGGAGATCATGTCTTTGGTTTGCATCTTTGTATATTGCTGGTCATCTATATTGAGGAAGTTTTACTGGGTTTTCTACCCCATGAGGGTTTCCCAGGATAAATCTGTCTCTTGTGTTTATGCTATGCTTGTTGTTTCTTCAGTGATCCTGTATATGATATTATTATGAAATGGAATGTAATGCTACTATTTTCTGTCTTAGCATCTTAAATCTTAACATGGTATCAGAGCTAACCTGAAGGAAGGCAAGGTATGGCACTTACGACACTTGCTTTACTTACGACAATTTGAAGGTTAGGGTTTTACATAGAAAAAACCAGTCATTGTGGAACTTTCGCTATAAATCCATTTATGCGAAGGTTCAGGGTCTGAAAAGTTTACAGGTCGAAGATAACATCCCCAGGTACCTTGTTTCCAAAGGGAACCCTCAGATTCGTTGTACTTTATGAGTTATGATCAGCACAAGTTAGGGTTTCTGCCTCTTCCAGATCTCAGTCAAAATCAGGTAACCTTGGAAAAAAGGTCATAACTTGGGCTAGGAAGCTCCAAATGAAATTTCGTAAAACATGACAGGTAGTAGACAGACTGTACTATCTTAGGAAACTTGTTTAGAGGCCGAAGGTGAACTAGTGACATGTGGCACGCCGTACAAGTTTACTCTCCTGTTTTATCCCATAAACAGGTCACGTTGCGACACTTGGCATAACTCTCTCTCAGAGAGTCCAATTGAGGTTAGACCTATCAGGATAGAAAGATAACAGGGCAAGCTATTTCAGAAAACGTTTTCAGAGGCCGAAGTTCAAACAGTTACACGTGGCATGCCATACAAGTTCACTCTCCTGTTTTATCCCATAAACAGGTCACGTTGCGACACTTGGCATAACTCTCTCTTAGAAAATCCAATTGAGGTCATACCTATCAGGATGGAAAGATGATAGGTCAGGCTACTGCAGAAAAAGTTTTCAAACCCTGTGGAGCAAAAAATTCAGAGTTATAGCAGAAACAATCAGGTGCATATTTCTGTCAAAACATAATTATTTTTGGAGCACCTTTATTCATGGCTTCCGAAATTTAGGGTTTCGGAGAAAGTTAGAATTTTTGGAATCGGAGTCCACGGCTGAATGCTACTCAGGAAAATCAAAATTTAGAGACCAAGATCGAATTTTTTGGTTGGGTAGAAGACCGGGCTTGATCAAACCCTAGTTCGGGATTTTGATGAGAAAGATGGAAAATTAGGGCTTCAACAAAAGTTGGAATTTTTGAAGTCTGTAACCACGGCTGGAAGCTCCTCAAAAAAATAAGATTTTAGAGCCTTGGATCGAACCTTTTGATTGGACAGAAGGGTGGGCTTCATCAAACCCTAGTTCGGGTTCCTGTCCAGAAGATCCAGAAGTTTCGAAGGCAATTTTGAGGGGTCAAATTTTGTAGATTTCAAAAGTGAAGTATGCTAGTTTGATCAGCTCAGCAAGACACATCCTTCCATCCATTCAGAAGCATGAAAGTCAAAGATTGAATTTTTAGGGTTTCTCCAGCAAGCCCTAATCAAGCTCCAAATCAAGTTTCAGGGGGAGTTGAGGCTAAGGCCTTACATAAGAAGACTACAAGAAGTCTCGACAGGTATGACTTAAGGAGGTTCAGGTATGTCTTGAAATATGATTCTTGATTAAGTTCATAATGTGTTTGTCTTCATATTATTTATTAGTACAATCTTGATTATTGTTAGAATTGTCTTATCACCCTAGTAACAGTATGAATGCATGTGAATGATCGAAGACATTCATTGATTAGGGCTATATGATTGTACTAATGCATTATGGTGTTGTGTGAGGTTGATGTTGTCTGCTAACAAGATACAGGTACATCACAAAAGACAAATCAAGTTCCATGACCATGACAACATGAAGACAAAGACTCATCCATAATATTTGTTCTAGTTACGAGGTATGTATGACTTTGTTATATTATGCTTAACCTATGAGACATGCAGGTTCTAGCTCAAGATCTCTAAATCATTGAAGAGATTGTTTAGGTATGTTGTACATAACTAATCCAGATATGTTTTCTTATGTCAAGTTAGAATCTTACCTTGTGTTAGGATCCCTTATATAAGTATACTTGGTATGATTGGTTATGCTTATTCATAAAGTTAGTAATCAAGAGTTTATGCATATTATGTCTCTTGTCTTGATGATTTAATTAACCAGAAGAGTACTATGATCAAACAAGAATATGCATGAGTAAAAGAAGACTTCCTTGAAACCCTGAATACTAATGATCATGACTATACATATTCAAGATTATTTAGAATTAGAATGTTTGGAGAATATACTAATGAACGTATGTTTGTGTATGAGATCATGAGGATGACACTAGTGCACACTTGAGCATGCACAGTGGTACAGAATGAATACAAGTTCAAAAGACATATAGAAGATCAAGCGGGAGGCAACCACACAAACATAAAAGATAAGTATTTGAGTTGTTATTTGAAATAGTAAATGATATTGCTTGTATGCATATTTGTATTCCTAGAATATATCATGCTGAGTGTAAACATTCATAGAGCATTGAACAGTATACTACTAATATGCATATGATTGGTAAGTTGGACAAACATTCCGTTGTTGCTTGTCTAGAATGAAACCTCTTTGTTGACATGCTGAGAGCTGTGCACACTCTCGATAGTATGTTCTGGTAGAGATGGAAGGCATCTAGATAGCCACTGTATGCATACAGGATATGGGAAAGTGTTGTGCCAAAGTATTGGTCAAAATAGTTGCATAACTATGTAAATGATATCTGTATGCATAATAGGTTATCATGTCAATATGATTTGATGATTATGAAGTATTACTAATCATGTACTTAATTTTGATTTGTAGGAAAGATCATGATGAATGATGAACACTGAACAAGCGATGGATGTTAAACAAAAAAAAAAAAAAAAAAGATTTTCAAATCAAACACACTATAGAAGGCTTGTGGCTAGAAGATTCTCTTAGAAAGAAGAAGAGAATCATGATGAGATGTTTGCTCTAAGTGGCTAGATAAGACCATTCTCTTAATGGTGTAATTAAAGAAGAAGTGTGAATCAGGTTCTATATGGGTTCCCAGGATCGATAGTAATTGATGAGAATACATGTGAGGATTGCATCATCCTTGAACACAAGTTCTAAAGTGAGCCGTAGACAAGTGTCTCCGAGAAAGAAGAGGGATTGTATCATCCTTGAACACTTGTTCTAAAGAGATTCGTAGATGTATGTCTTCGAAAATGAAGTCCTTGGTGGGCATGAGAGGATTGGATCATCCCTGGACTTCAGTCCGAAAGAAGAGCCGTAGACATATGTCTTCGAGAATGAATTTCTTGGTGAACATGTGAGGGGATTGGATCACCCCTGGACTTCAGTCCGAAAGAAGAGCCGTAGACGTATGTCTTCGTGAATGAAGTTCTTGGTGAACATGTGAGGGGATTGGATCATCCCTGGACTTCAGTCTGAAAGAAGAGCCGTAGACATATGTCTTCGAGAATGAAGTCCTTGGTGGACGGTTGAGGATTAAATCATCCTTGGACGTAGTCCTAAATGTACGGTTGAGGATTAAGTCATCCTTGAACGTGGTCCTAAATGTACGATTGAGGATTAAGTCATCCTTGGACGTGGTCCTAAATGTACGGTTGAGGATTAAGTCATCCTTGGACATAGTCCTAAATGTACGGTGGAGGATTAAGTCATCCTTGGACGTAGTCCTAAATGTACGGTGGAGGATTAAGTCATCCTTGGACGTGGTCCTAAATGTACGGTTGAGGATTAAGTCATCCTTGGACGTGGTCCTAAATGTACAGTGGAGGATTAAGTCATCCTTGGACATGGTCCTAAATGTACGGTTGAGGATTAAGTCATCCTTGGACGTGGTCCTAAATGTACGTTTGAGGATTGAGTAATCCTTGGACGTGGTCCTAAATGTATAGTTGAGGATTGAGTCATCCTTGGACGTGGTCCTAAATGTACGGTTGAGGATTGAGTCATCCTTGGACGTGGTCCTAAATGTACGGTTGTGGATTAAATCATCCTTGGACAGTAAATCCAGTAATTCCGAAAGGAAGGATAGTCCTAAATGAATTGAGCGGATTAAATCATCCTTGGACAGTAAATCCAGTAATTCTGAAAGGAAGGATAGTCCTAAATGAATTGAGTGGATTAAATCATCCTTGGACAGTAAATCCAGTAATTCCGAAAGGAAGGATAGTCCTAAATGAATTGAGTGGATTAAATCATCCTTGGACAGTAAATCCAGTAATTCCGAAAGGAAGGATAGTCCTAAATGAATTGAGTGGATTAAATCATCCTCGGACAGTAAATCCAGTAATTCCGAAAGGAAGGATAGTCCTAAATGAATTGAGTGTATTAAATCATCCTCGGACAGTAAATCCAGTAATTCCGAAAGGAAGGATAGTCCTAAATGAATTGAGTGTATTAAATCATCCTTGGACAGTAAATCCAGTAATTCCGAAAGGAAGGATAGTCCTAAATGAATTGAGTGGATTAAATCATCCTTGGACAGTAAATCCAGTAATTCCGAAAGGAAGGATAGTCCTAAATGAATTGAGTGGATTAAATCATCCTTGGACAGTAAATCCAGTAATTCCGAAAGGAAGGATAGTCCTAAATGAATTGAATGGATTAAATCATCCTTGGACAGTAAATCCAGTAATTCGAAAGGAAGGATAGTCCTAAATGAGATTGAGTGGACTAATCATCCTATAAATAGATTGGGATTGCCTCGTCCCTAGACATGGTGAGATGTCTTAAAGTGATAAGGACTAATCATCCTGTAAATAGATTGGGATTGCCTCGTCCCTAAACATGGTGAGATGTCTTAAAGTGATAAGGACTAATCATCCGGTAAATAGATTGGGATTGCCTCGTCCCTAGACATGGTGAGATGTCTTAAAGTGATAAGGACTAATCATGCTGTAAATAGATTGGGATTGCCTCGTCCCTAGACATGGTAAGATGTCTTAAAGTGATAAGGACTAATCATCCTGTAAATAGATTGGGATTGCCTCGTCCCTAGACATGGTGAGATGTCTTAAAGTGATAAGGATTAATCATCTTGTAAATAGATTGGGATTGCCTCGTCCCTAGACATGGTGAGGTGTCTTAAAGTGATAAGGATTGATCATCCTGTAAGTTGATCTGGATTGCATCATCCATAGACATGAGAGTTGTCTTAAACCGAGAGGGACTGATCATCCCATAAGTGGATCAGGATTGTATCATCCTTGGACCTATGTCCTAAAGTGAGAGGGATTGATCATCCTGTAATTGGATCTTGTGTGTTGCAGGGTATGCTGCTATTGTGTATACTTGTATTGATGAGGATACTTGTATTGATGATATGTATACTTGTATTGATGAGGATAGTTGTATTGATGATATGTATACTTGTATTGATGAGGATACTTGTATTGATGATGTGTATACTTGTATTGATGATGTGTATACTTGTATTGATGAGGATACTTGTATTGATGATGTGTATACTTGTATTGATGAGGATACTTGTATTAATGATATATATGCTTGTATTGATGATGTTGTTGATCGTGATGATCTAGATGACGATGCTGCTGATCGTGATGATCTAGATGACGATGCTACTGATCGTGTGATGACGATGCTGATGATCATGTGATGACGATGCTGATGATCGTGTGATGACGATGCTGATGATCGTGTGATGACGATGCTGATGATCATGTGATGACGATGCTGATGATCATGTGATGACAATGCTGATGATCGTGTGATGACGATGCTGATGTTCATGTGATGACGATGCTGATGATCGTGATGCTGATGACGATGCTGATGATCGTGTGATGACGATGCTGATGATCGTGATGATGATGCTGATGATCGTGAGGATCCAGATGTTGATGTTGCTGTAGTTGTTCGAGTGTTGTAGAAGATAAAGACTCAGTACTGAAGATGTTGATGTTCCAGTATTGAAGATGTTCCAGTAACTGCTTGAGTTACTGATGATGTTGAGAAAGCTTCCAATGATTTATAGATGTATCATGTATGATGTTGATGACTCCTTGCTCGTGCATATGCTGTTATAATATCCTTCTCGTTAAGGGGGAGTGTTGAGATATTGTAACTTCAAAGAATATTATATTTGTACTTTATTATTTCGGAGATGTTTCATTCCTCCGTGAAGATCTTATTGTATATCTGGAGATGTTTATTCCTCCGTCGGAATGTGGTAACTTGGGTTATTAGACTTCCCTAGTGGGGGTCGGCCCTGTATGTGTCATGTGGGTCAAAGGGTTATTAGACCACCCTAGAGGGGTCGGCCCAGTTAGTTGTAGTGGGGTATTTAACCCATTGGTTAAATACGAGCCTACGTGTACTTGTGTAAAAGATATGTCAGAGTAGTGTATAAATAGAGGAGGTGTGTTCCTCATTTGACACACACACTCACTTGAGAGAGAGGTGCACTTGTGGAGGAGAGGTCTGCTATGGTGGAGGAGGAGATCATGTCTTTGGTTTGCATCTTTGTATATTGCTAGTCATCTATATTGAGGAAGCTTTACTGGGTTTTCTACCCCATGAGGGTTTCCCAGGATAAATCTGTGTCTCTTGTGTTTATGCTATGCTTGTTGTTTCTTCAGTGATCCTGTATATGCTATTATTGTGAAATGGAATGTAATGCTACTATTTTCTGTCTTAGCATATTAAATCTTAACAGGCATGATATTCTTTAATGCAGCAAGCCTTTGGTCTAACAATCTAGAATGGTAAGCACAGGATTTTCTTACACTTACCTTCATACCTGAGGCTGCACTGAAAATTGAGATGATTTCCATAGACTTCTGCCACTCCAAATCAGAATCCAAGCCAGCGAGTAAAACATCATCAACAAATAGGACATGTGTGAATACCAGTTCTTGATTAATTTTAATACCATAGATAGTTCCATCAACTTTAGCAGCATTGATCATTCGACTTAGTCCATCTATGATTAACAGGAAAAGCAGCGGTGAGAGAGGACACCCCTGGCGAATCCCCCTGGACATCCTGAAGAAACTGGAAGGGGCCCCATTAATAAGTACAGCAATACTGGCCATAGTAACACATGCCATAATCCATCTAATGACAAGTGGAGGCATACTAATCTGGATAAGAACCAACCTTAAAAAAGACTAGTCTACTATGTCGTATGCTTTTTCAAGATCCATCTTGAGAAACATGGCCTTCAACCTCTTCACTTTGATAGTATGCATAATTTCTTGGGTGGTTCCAATGGCATCAAGTATTTGGCGGTCCTTTAGAAAGCCAAATTGTTCAACAGTGATATGAACCGAAAGAATAGGTTTCAACCGAATAGAAATAATCTTAGTAATCAACTTGTAAGCCAAATTGCATAATGCAATTGGCCGGAAATCACCAAAAGAAGCAGGCTTTCCAGTCTTAGGAATAAGTGTAAGAAAAGTAGAATTAAGCCCTCCAGACATGTAGCCCTCAGAGCGAGAGTATTCCACCATCTTTAATATCTCAGGCCCCATAATATCAAAAAAGTGTGGAAAAGCTCCACAGTCCAACCATCCGGGCCTGGACTTTTTTCTTTAGTAAAACTCTTAAGAGAAGCTTCAACTTCATCTATAGTAACCTCTCTCCCTAAGGCCTCGGCATCCTGCTCCAAGATGAAGGCAGGATAGAGTCGAGCAACATTGATTTGCTGTAATAAGTCAACCTATCCAGTATCAGCATATAACTTACCAAAGAACTCATGTGCAACATTGTGAAGAGCATCTTGGCCAGTAATCACATTCCCTATTTCATCATTAAGATCCCAAACAACATTCATATTTCTTCTATGTGAAGCATATGAATGAAAAAAATTTGTATTACCATCACCATGATTGATCCATAAGGCACGACTTTTAAGTCTCCACTCCTAAGTTTCCTGAATCAATAATTCCTCTTTTTTCCTTTCAATGTGTTTGGTCACTTCAAATTCTTCTTCCACCAGCCCACCAACAAAGTTCTTGCAATGTAAATCCTATAGTTGTTGCTCCAAGGAAATGAGTTCAGCAATATCACTTTTTTTCCTCTTTTTAATCCACAATGAGCACATATCTTTAAGCATACGCAATTTCTGGACAAACCCATCAATCGGGTTTAGATCAGGCTCAGGCTCTTAAAAATTTTGTTTCTACAGTAATTAAAAGATATTATGTGTAGATATTATTTATAATATTATTGAAAGTGAAAATAAAATTCCATTTACATGTGATTATAATCCTTAAAATGGTTTGAGTAACCTCTGATTTCTAGTGAGTAGGTATTTGCAACTTATACATCTATAGGATTATTATTTTCATGTTGAGAAAATGGAAAATATGTTTGAATTTGGATAAATAATAGTTTTATAAAAAAAAAATATTTAAAATATTTTAGATTAAATAAATAATTTAAAGTTTTTTAAGAAATTATTTTTTTTAGTGCTTTGACATATTTATATAAACATTAATTATGAAAAATATTGTAGATATTACTTTTTCATATTTTCTTTCAATAAAAATGATCCATTTTAATATCATAATAATTATAACTAAAAAATGTATTCCATTAAAATGATATTCACTTAATTTCCTTTTCATAAAAATGATCCATTTTAATATCATATTAATTATAACTAAAAAATTTATTCCAATAAAATGATATTCACTTAATTTCATTTTCATAAATATTTCTCATTTAATGTCCTCTGTATATATCCTTTGTATACTTCGGTTGAAAAAAATATATCCTTTGTATATGCATTCATGGTTTTAACTATGTATAAAATGTTTATTTTTTAGGTTTTAATAATGGATAGAAGTTGAGTTTTGAGAAGATATAATTGTTTACCTTTTTAACCATTGGTGGACGCTAGTGGTCTTTTCAATAATATTCTAACTAAAAATGTGTGAGTGGTTGAACTATATATGAGATAATTACTCAACTTGAAATTCATGCATTCAAATTTTATACACATTAAAGTTGGTTGTTGAAAGAGGATTTTATACATACTAAAATAGTCACAGGTATTTATTTATCCATGTCTGGTAGAAGGCGTTTACCTTAAATGGGAACCCTGTATACTAAATTTGTGAAAATAATCCATCTCTAGCTTTTAATCAAAGTTCTCTGAATTTTGTTATCATTGTAACATCATATTCATCATTAATTGGTTAAGAAACTTGAAGAACCTTAACAAGAAAACATGTCTATAAGGTTTGTGTTAAGTTAAACAATGGCACTCTAAAGTAATCGTAATATTGGCATTTATAATGCGATGGTTTTAGTTATTGAAAAAAAAGGAGTCTAAATGTGTGACATTTTCATCTTTCTTAGAAATATAGTAATTCTTTTTAAAAAGAAATGGATTTTCTGTGTTTCAAATTGTGGTTCTGAATGTATAAATCGGTTCAGTAGTCTTGAATAAGCTAGGGCATTCAGATTAAGCAATTTTAACACTTGCTTCAGAGAATTTAAAAAATCCTTCCCCGATTTCGTCAAAATCTTGCCGAGAAATGTTGTCGAAAAGAGGCAAATTTGTGCCCTGTTTAGACTACTCTAAAAAGGAGAGATGGTTTTCTTTTTAGTTATAAAAAAAAGATGGTTTGTTGAGGTGATCAGGGATGGATTTTCACATTTTGGCATTCCTTAATGGTTATGTAACATGGTGACATTCATCTTTGCTTATGTATATGTTGAATTGCTACATTTTTTAATAGTTATTGAATTACGATGTGCATTAAGGGTTATGTGGCATTGATTTTGGTAGACCATGGTTGTCTATGGTTGGCCATGGTTTATCTATAGTTAGCCATGATTGATTGGGGATGACTATGGTTGGCCATGATGACCATGGTTGAAGATGGTTGAAAATTGTTGACTATGGTTAACCATGTCTAATAGTGATCCCTAACTTGAACGTTGTGCATTATGAATGCTTTCAGACTATGGATGAATATAGTCAACCATTTTTTACTATGGTTGACCAAGGTGGAGCTTGGTTGACTTTGGTTGGCCATTGTCCTAAATAGTTATGTTGGATTGCAACATTCCTCATTGGTTATGTCTCATTGTAACATTCATCTCGATTGACTTATGTCAAATTGTTATGTTCCTCAGTGGTTATGTTGCATTCTAATGTTCATCAATCATTATGTTGCATTATAACATTCATACAGTGTTACATTCCTTACAGGTTATATCCAATTCCTCCAACTAATACATAGTAAAAGTACACAATGATGAATTACAACACTTGAAAATGTTCAATTGTATTTAACCTTAAACAATAATGGATGGCCAGGATTGACTATTGCTGACTATTATTGATGATGTTCGATTGTGTCATAGTGTGACATTCCTTAATGGTTATGTCACTGTGCAACATGCAACTTAGCTTACTTATGTCAAATTGCTACATTGATTAATGGTTTTGTTGCAATGTGTCATTCATTAAGGGTTATGTTGCATTGAGTTTGGTTTAATTTGAGTTTCCATGGTTGTTTAGGGATGACAATGATTGATAACAATTGTATGGTTGACCATGTTTGACAACAATCCTTAACTCAACTATGTTGTTTCAATGATTGAGCAAATAAGTAGCAATTCAATGGTTGACTATGTTACTTGCACGTCCAATATCTAATGGTGCATTATCACATTGGATAATGTTAAGTTATATTTAGCCTTATGATAATGGTTTCCATGGTTGACTGTGATTGACTATCATTGATCATTTTTTATTTTGGTTGACCTTGATAACCATGGTGGACTATGGATGACCATGTCAATTATGGTTGGATGTGGTTGATTATGGTTGAAGGGTTATGTTTCATTACGTTGTTCATGAAGCGTTATGTCACATTGTAATGTTTGTCAAAGGTTATGTCACATTGTGATATACCTCTTGATGCTTATGCCACATTATGGCAATCATCATGTAATACTTATGTCAAATTGCCACATTCCTCAATGGTTATTTTACATTACAACGTCAATGACGAGTTATATCTCGTTTTGTTTGGTTGAATTTGGTTAGCTATGGTTTTCTATGGTTGACCATGGTTGATTATGTTTAATTTTGGATGACTATGGTTGACCATGATGACCAAAGTTGACCATGGATGATGGTGGTTGAGATTATAGTTGAAAATTCTAACCATGTTTGACAACAATGCTTTATTTTATTGTGCATTTTTTCCATGGAGTGGGTAAGAATCAAAGTCAATGGTTAATTTTGTCACAATGTAATGTTCATCAAGGGCTTTGTCATAGTGTGACATTCCTCAATGGTAATGCCACATTATAATGATTACTCTTGTATTACTTTGAAGGCTTATGTCACATTGAGTTTGGTTCTTGTTATTGGCCATGGTTGTCTATGGCTAGCCATGGTTAACCATGGCTTATGATGTTTGAAAGTCCTTCACCATGGTTGACTATGGTTGATCATGTTTGACTATGGTTGACTATGGTTAACTATTTTTGCAATGGTTGATCATGTTTGACTATGGTTGACTATGGTTGATGTTACATCGTAATATTCCACCCTGTGAGCATCAGCATTATTTGGCCTGTAGGATCCATTTCAGTGACTCAGATCCACTTATATCCTTCATACACTATTTTTCCCTATTTTTATTCCTACCCACATGTTGCATCATTATAGCATGCGTACCCTCGAGTTGCATCACTATAGCCCGTGGGTATCAAGTAAAATGGTAAAAATCACTATTTATTACTTTTTACTCCCATAAAGCTATCATTGGGTGACCTTTGGCTCTCCATCTGCCCAAGTAATGCCTCGATGTGTCCTTTCACCTACCTTTGAGAGGACTATATATTGAGCACATATGGCTTATGGACGGGAGGAGAAAGAATAGCAAGAGAACTCTAGTGGATTTTTTCCCTATCTTGAGTCTACACTCATTGATCCTTGTAGTTGTGAACCCTTTATGTTCACCTTCCAAACATCTCCTATCTAGTTCGAGTTTTCCATTCATGGGGGATTGAAGTGGTGGAGGCACAAGTGGATTCATCCAGATCTTGGTTCAGATTGGTTGCCAGCAAGAGGTTGTATCACCGTGTACTTCTTCTTGTTAATTAATAGAAATACTCATATTCTCGTCCATCATGTTGTAAATGTTGTTTATTATACATTGGGTTACATTTGCTTGTGATATTATGGACCATTGTTATTGATAATGTTAATGTCATTTATATATTATATGTACTTGTTGGATATTGGCTGTCAAGACTAATTTGCAGATTTCAAGTGCATGGATTGAAAGATCCAACGGGGATCTACATCAAACGTTTGGATTGAGGTTGGTTACATTTCTCCATTATCTTAACATTGTTGTTTATAATAGCATTGCTTTGAGAATTGAGTTGATTTCAGGTAGTCATCTATCTGTTGTGGTATTCCCAAGCCATAGTGAGTTTTCTCCAACACAGAAATGACGACTCCAATGGTGACTCACTTGTGTCCTCGTATTGAAGAAGCATCGAATCACTTGGCACAGAGCCCAGCTGTGTTGAAGGATCCCCTACCTCATCACCAAAACATGGCTTCGCATGCTCCCACCACCGGTTATGGACCTAATGAGACGACAACATCTTCTTCCAATACTAGTGGTTATGGATGTGTGAACATGGTTCGGTCAGAGGTTAGTGTTACCACTCGTCAGCGCGATTATGATGCACCACAACCCAATTTGGGGCGTGAGCCTCCCCCTCCTCCTGACAATTCCTTGCATATCGAGAAGCCCTCTATTATGCCGTGGATACCGAAAGGTGTTCTTAAGCACTCTACGCATAATCCTAATGCTCAAGACACCCACAACTACTCCATCGTAGAATATTTGGGGCAAACTCCGTGTGCCATGTCGGATCTTGAAGTTTTGCAAGCCTGTCCTTCTTAGAAGCATGCTCTTTTGAGTGCGTTAGGAGTTCAGGATGGGGGGAGTCCCACTGTTATCAAGTTCGATACTACTGATGTCCAACCTTGCTTACCCTACCACGTGGCTTTTCAAATCCAGGTGGTTTACCTTCAGAGCTTTGTCAAACGTACTATGGTTGATGAAGGTGCTTCCGCGTCAGTAATGTCGTTAACTTGTTGGAAATATCTTGGCTCTCCTCCTCTACTCGCGTCTAGAACTACATTCACTGCATTCTACGGTAGATCTTTTATGCCGCATGGAATTATCCCTTCCCTTGTTGTCTCCTTAGGAGGTAAGTCTGTGCCTATTGAAGCCGAGGTGGTTGATGCACCCATCGACTACAACCTTTTACTGGGCCGGAATTGGATGTATGCCATGAAAGCTGTCGCGTCTACTGTATTCAGAGTTATCTGCTTTCCTCACGAAGGCAAGATAGTGACCATCGATCAGCTGGATTATGTTAACTCCTCTTCTACGGGATCCATAGTCCCATAGGTTACTCATTCTCAGTCGACAACTGGGAACATGGGTGTTGGAATGTATCCTTCATTGATGGGATCTTTCGACCTCCCTGCACCAATATCCTTCTTAGGAACCATCTCCGATGATGCTCCTTCCTCGTTGAATCATGTACTTTTCCGGACATCATACTTTAGTGATCTATGGGATCCACCTTCCACGAGTTCCCCGTCTGGAGACGTTTCGCACATTGGGATGGATATACCCTTGTCTACAGTCAAGATTGCTCATCATGTTCAACCAGCCATTGCAGATTTGGATCTCTCTTCTTCATGGACAGTAGAGGAAGATCCTGTTATGCTTCCCGCGTGTGCAGTCGACCTATCTTGTTCACATGGTTTCCTCGATGGTATTTTACCTTCAGATAAAGTTTTTATTGGGCCATGAGTGGTGATGACAAGCCATGGGGGGATCTTTATCATAGATCTCATTCCCCTCCTCCCCTTGATCTTATTGAACAAGATGAGCTTATAATACAACCGGCCATCCATTTCAATTTGGATCCATTCACAGTCTCGTCCAACCCTGATTTGACGTTTGAGTCTGATGAGTCTTTGAGCTCTCCTATAGATCCGCAAATCGGTGCTCCTGAAGAGTTTGATTCTATTTCTAAAATTTCCAACTCCTGTGATGATGAATTTTCTCTTGCAGATTCCTTCACATCCTTCAGCTTTTCTCTTCATTTTGAAGATGATCATTTTGATCCCTCGGGTATTGGTACTATGGCACCTTCAATGGTTAGATCTACCTACGTTATGTCTGAGGTTAACAATAGTGAAGTTGAAAATGTTTCTACCGCAGTGACTTGTATGATATTTTTCTTTACATATGTTTTAGAAATGATCTTGGTACTTATGTTTCTTGGAGACAAGATTTTTAGCTGGACTTATACTTGTTTATTGGTCCTTTTCGACATTTGCTTCGTTCATGGCAGGAATATTCGGAACCTTGCATATAGGTTTAGGACTCCCCATTGTTATGATGCATTTGAGCCTATTACTATCCGAATTTGCAGACACCCCTTGAGTGTCCTTATCTTGCTCATGTTCCTTGCATTATGCATAGCTTTGTCCCATGTGCTTGGAACTAGTCTCGCATGCACCTGACACTCATCTGCTCCCATTACGAGCATTCTTCCATCTCTCCTTTGAGCTCGTTAAAAACAGTAAGGAGGTCATGAGTTTACTTTTTCGGGCTCGTTAAACCTTTACGAAAAAGATTTTAATAAAGTCTTTTTTAAGCCTTATTAGACTTTTTCAAATCAAACAAGATTGCCGAGTATACTTGTCATTTCAAACTCGTTAAAGGATTTGAAGCGACACCCACTTAGGTATAAGTTTACCCATTTTCTGGACCTTTGTGGATTAATTACAAAAAAGGTATACTCTAGTCATACGTGACTAGAAGAGTTCTTCTCTCATTGTTTTACACTTTTTTAGGTGAGAAGACTAACTTTATGAAAAATGACTTCCCTTTTATGTCGAGCTGTGATTGCATTGCATTATCCTGCTTGCCGCTTGAGCCTTGTGTCAGCTCCCGCTTACTCAGTTGTTAGCCTGGTGCCTGAACACTTTTCCCTGTCGAGCCCTGCAGAGCTTATATTTTCCCTTCACAATTTGATGACCTTTTGACCCTGAGGGAAAAACCCCCTGAGTGTCCACATCTTGCATGCACTTCCTTGCATTGATCATAGGTATGTTACACTGCTTGGAACTAGTCTGCTCGCTATTTGACACTCATTCCCTCACTTGTTGTACTATAAGCAATTTTATTCTTTTTCAAGCTTTTCTCAAATATGAAAAAGACCAAAAAATCAAATATTCCAAAAAGCAGGACGAGATTATGGTTACTACTTCTTGTTGGCAGTTGTTATGTCGCCTTTGAATAGAGCATTCATTCCACTCCGTATATTATGAGTCTGGACTATAGTTGGGCCTTAGGAGCTGTACTTGTTTCTCAGTTTACTCCATCGCTTGGTTAAACTTCCAGTCAGTATGGAGCCCTTTGTGGTGCCTCCTGCATCACATAGTCTATATCGAGTCTATGCTGCCTGAGTCTATCCATCTACTCATGCTCTTGTTCAAAGGAAGTCCTAAACCAGTGTCGGCCACTCCTCATATCTCTTGACTATTACATGCCGGCCATCCTTATTGAGTCAATCCGTTTCACCTGAGATCTTCCAAATCTTTCATCATTGCTGGTACCTCGTGCTGGTCAATGGGGGATGCCTTAATGCCCTCCTTCTAGCGAGTCTCGTTCCATCGACTTCAACCCATTTATTTCGGGACTTGAGGCTTAGAGTTAGATTGAGTACCTTGAGGCTTGCAGTCATTAGTGGCAGGTTCTCTCACCATCGATAGTTTTGGGAATACATCAATGTCCCCTGATCGATGGATTCATCCTAGTGTTTGACTTCAACCCATTTATTCGCACTCCGATGATTGTGCTGTGTGCCTTGATGCCCATTTTCATTATTGGTGGGTCATCTCGTGTCTATTAACGGTATACATCATTAACTAGTAATCAGACGATGTCTCATGAGGTTCGACCCCAACTCCTTTATTCACTTGATGGGACTTGCACCGTCGAAGACTTGTGTAGAAGACCCCAGGCGATTGTGGCATTCAGTATGCTACATATGACTTTGACTTTACATCTGGGATATCACCTCTCAGATATCGGTAGTTTGTACCTCCAGTTTGCACCAGTTGTTTCCTTTTCAGCAGGAGACCATATCTTACTGTAGAGGGATCATGGCTATGATCACTTATGACATGTATCCACTATGTACTGCCTATTCATGGCCATTGTATCAAATTGTTGTACTATACTGACATGTATTTAGGGATACTATTGTATTATGACAAGTGAGCTGCTCTTTCCACTTGTGTCTCCATCACTCCACTTCTTAGTTTTATAATGTATTTCGGCCATCGTAGCATCAGTCTCTGACCTCACACATTAGGGGGCATCTGTTACATCGTAATCTTCCACCCTGTGAGCATAAGTATTATTTGGCCTGTAGGATCCATTTCAATGACTCAGATCCACTTATATCCTTCATACACTATTTTTCCCTATTTTTATTCCTACCCGCATGTTGCATCATTAAAGCATGCGTACCCGCAAGTTGCATCACTATAGCCCACAGGTATTAAGTAAAATGGTAAAATTCACTATTTATTACTTTTTACTCCCAGAAAACGGCCATTGGGTGACCTTTGGCTCTCCATCTTCCCGAGTAACGCATCGATGTATCCTTTCACTTACCTTTGAGAGGACTATATATTGAGCACATATGGCTTATGGACGGGAGGAGAAAGAATAGCAAGAGAACTCTAGTAGATTTTTTCCCTATCTTGAGTCTACACTCATTGATCCTTGTAGTTGTGAACCCTTTATGTTCACCTTCCAAACTCCTATCTAGTTCGAGTTTGCCATTCATGGAGGATTGAAGTGGTGGAGGCACAAGTGGATTGATCCAGATCTTGGTTCAGATTGGTTGCCGGCAAGAGGTCGTATCACCTTGTACTTCTTCTTGTTAATTAATAGAAATACTCATGTTCTCGTCCATCATGTTGCAAATGTTGTTTATTATACATTGGATTACAATTGATTGTGATATTATGGACCATTGTTATTGATAATGTTAATGTCATTTATATATTATATGTACTTGTTGGATATTGGCTGTCAAGACTAATTTGCAAATATCAAGTGCATGGATTGAAAGCTCCAACGGGGATCTACATCAAACGTTTGGATCGAGGTTGGTTACATTTCTCCATTATCTTAACATTGTCATTTATAATAGCATTGCTTTGAGAATTGAGTTGATTTCTGGTAGTCATCTGTCTGTTGTGGTATTTCCAAGCCATAGTGAGTTTTCTCCAACACAGTTGATCAAGTTTTACTATGGTTAACTATGTTTTCCAAGGTTGATCACATTTGACTATGGATGACTTTAGTTGACCATGGTAAACTATCAATGACAATGTTGACTATGGTTGAGCATGGCCAACTTTGCTTGAGGCTATGGTTGACTACAATAGATAATGGCTGACCATGATGACCATGGTCGACACTAGGTTTCCTATTGGTAACCATGTCGATTATGGTTGGCCATGTGGAAAATTGTTGAACATGATGACCATGGTGACCATGGTTTACCATGTTGACTATGGTTGAATTTGTTAATTTGTTTTGTTGTTTCTCTTTGTTATTTGTACTCAATGAATTTGTACATTACATACATTGCAAATAAAGTAACTAAATGCATCTACATTTATATGTTTGAGATAATAATTAAATGTATCTATTACCATATATTAGGATTGTAATTTTAATAAATTTAATAAAAAAACTTATTATTAAAAAAGAAAAAGAAAAAAAGGGAACATATGTCTATCTCAATTCCACATCTTTGTAGATCTTTGAAGTGTCAAGGAATCAAATCCCTTCAAATATTTGAAGTGTCACGAGGGATAAAATCCCTTGAAGTGCTATTGAGTGAATTGTGTAAATGTTAGATTGAAGATAAGTATTCAAGAATGCACATTGAAGAAATTCTATTCTTATTTACTTTGGCGCATATTCTTCATATCTTGCTCCATATTTGGTTGCAATTTAACAATGTTGTGGATATGATATGAACTGCAAATATAGACTCGAAACCTCTCGTCTTATGTTATGTTATTGACAGTGTGCCTGTATTGTGAGTTTGTACGAGGCCATTAGTACCTGCCAGGCTGCGCCCATAACACCATTATTTGCATGTTGCAGACTCTGCTTTTTCATTGTTCATTGCACAAATTTGAAAACTCAAACATTTCCTTCCCTCGCTTTGTATATATCAATGGAGTGTATTGGTAGTTCTATAGTGACATACAATCTATACCTAAATCACTTTTAACAATGTTCATCTTAATGTTCTATCTTCTATCGATGTTTTCTCAATGTTCTATCTTCACAACTTTCTTAGAATAATGTATCTTGTTCTACCAAAGTCCCTATGATATGCTTTTATGTGAACCCTAGGAATAACATATGCTTTTCTGTGAACCCTAGGAATGTAATCAATCATTCAAAACAAGTTCTTATTTTAGCTTAGCCCACACACAGCCACAGCCGGCCTTTTCAGAATCTCAGAAATAGAAAGGAATTATCTGATCTGTCCCAACTTTCTTTCACTCAATCAAAGGACAGACTGAAGCTAACAAGGTAACTCTGGGGAACTTGTGTTTACCCCAGCACAGATCAGCACAGATCAGATCAAATCATGTATTTGGTTCTGAAAGTCTTCATATCCAGCAGGATCTTACTATTTACAGAGCCTATTCATTCCTTTGAAATCCAAGATTAGAGCAGAGGAGGCCATCATGAGCTCACTTACCTTAATGATCCAAGAAGACGAGCGATTCAGATCCAAAATTATGTGACAGCCATGACTTACATGGAGAAGAGCAAACAACAAATGTAGCTTGCTGCCTGCAAAAAGAGTAAAAGCAGCGAAAACAATCCACCTACTCTCTGGAGTTTCACAGATTAGATTTAGAATTGGTCATGTTATCTATGAAACCTTGGATTCATGCTTAGCGTCACTCCCGATAAACTAAGCAAATCCAAACTTTAGTCACATAGTGATGCATTTTGGAAAAAAAACAATGGAATGAAAATTTGTGTCTCTACGATCTTAAGAATCACATATGTATTTGAATTTAGTCACTTATGATTAGTGCACTGATCTTGGAGCCTCTTCAAAGTTTTATTTGGAAGTGAATCTCACGATTTTAAGAATCCAATATGTATTTGAATTTAGTCACTTATAATTAGTGCATTGATCTTGGAGCCTCTTCAAAGTTTTATTTGGAAGTGAATCTTTCATTGAATGGCATGCTTCCAAATGATTTTGTTGGTGCTGCAAGCACACTTTGCTTAAGATCGAATATTTTGCAAGATAAAGTAGTGATGACAAATTCCAGTTGTACATTTTTTTATATTTTACAATCCATATCAATACTTACCATTATACCATCCAATTATATTAAGGCCAAATTTTTGGGGCATTTGCATAGTCTCTTGAGATTGTTGAGTTGGTTATCTCCAAGTGTACAATGGTTCATTCCATTTTAAGCCTGATGTCTAAGAAAAGATCATGCAACACCAACTCTTAGAGACAATAATTTGCATGGTGTATTTTTCACGGAGAAGGAAATTTTATTGCAAAGAGATTTAACCATTGGAAATCTTTAGTAATCATGCAAGGATTCAAAGTAAAATTCAAAGAACACATGGAAGGCATTGTATCTCATAATTTTTTCATTTTACTCCATGTTTCCTTCTCTTATTGCCATCATCTACTTCCTTATTGTTTTACTAGTGTTGTTTACATATAAAGAAGCACAAGCGACACCATGATAAAAACTATAGCAGTGGAGGTTTGGGATAAATTGTGAAGTTTCTTACATTTGCAAAGGTACAACCTAGTTTTCTAATCTACTGGGGTTTTAAACCATAGGATTAAACTTTGAAGAATATTTATTGCAATGATATCTAATGAAACACCTTTCAAGGGAATACCACTAGGAACCATACAAATTTCAGTGGCAAAAACAAACCAAATGCGATTGGCTTAAATTTTGAAAAAAAAAATTGTTGCAATACCTTTGCTTGACCTTGTAATGGAAGCTATCCGTGTCAAATGAAAGAGATGGAAGGTTACCATTGAAGATGAGGAATACTTTGATTTGTTTCTAGAGGAATATTTTGGACTCTATCCTAGTAAAAATTGAGCGATGCCCTCTACTTTTAATCTACAAGAATTGGAAAACTCCAAATTTGCATTGAGCAATAGGCCACACTAAGCACTAGAGAAAACAAATTGCATGATTAGTATCTTTGGGTTGGTTTGTTGAGGCTATATTGTTTTTGATCTAGGAGAATCCAAGATCACTCAAATTTTCAAAGTCTCAAATGTTGAACAAAAGGATACCATCGTGGATGGCTCGACGAGATATTTCAGTGATGTTCATTTTGCCTCAAACAAACTTTAGATGTCTGAGATATGATGTTCTAAAGTCTCGAAAAAATAGTACGAATTGGAAAAAGGGGTTCCACGTGGCACCATGATAAGGGTGATACGTGGCATCCATATAGGTGTATGACACTAACGTGACAACTCCCCAGGGCACCATGTGGCAGGCATATTGATGACTTGGCATGACCGTAGGCACAGTGGCGGCTGAGTTGGAATCTACCTGGAGTAATCATGTTGTGACACATGGCATTCTCTATTCAAGTGGACCAATTGGAGACTTCCATGTGGCAAGTCCAATTGTCCTTTTTATTGGCTTGTTTACTAAAAATATGGGGTCGATGGGGGTCGAACCCGTGACCTCCTCCATACTAAATCAACACTTTACCACTTAGAGTTCGGATTTGACAGTTTTGGTGTTGAGTGTATGCACATATTATAAGGTAGAGAGGTACGGATTGTGCATGTTTTACAAGACAGATTTAGCACAAAAACTGAGGTGGATTTTACACTTTCCAAGATGGCTTTGTATGAAGTTTGAGGTCATATTTGACAAACAGAGGCCGAGTTTGTGCATGTACCCCTACGAAAGATACAATATTGTTGCACACAAATCAAGGGAGAGTATAGTGTGCCACACAATTCAAGACCGCACAGACTATATGGATCGGAGTGAATTTGGAGTCTATGTTGGAGGGGGAGTCCTGAGGCCTAGTTAAAAGGGTGGTCGTGTTTATAGTCAAAAGTTGCAGAATTTCACAAGGATACTAATTTCAGCTTCTTTATCTACATCTAGGAACCCAATCATAAAAGTGATCACAAGACCCTTTTAGCTACACCAAAGTACAACCGTACTTATCCTTTAGAGTTGCAGAATTGTCTGCTGAAGCTATTTGTGAAGTTTGTTTCTTCTCCAGAACAACAGAAGTCCATGGTGTTATCGGGGGTTGATATTTAACCTTCTTTGTAAATTGTTAAGCAGTTTTAGAGTAATAAAGAGTGGTCCCACTAAGAGGGAGTGGACTTGGAGACATATCCCGAAGTGGGTGAAGTCCTAGTAATATTGGTGCTTTTGTGTGATCTGGTATTTTCTCTTAGTCTCTTTTTATTCATCTAAGAATTATGTTTTAAAGCAAGTTATTTTCCTTAAGTACAAGAGTTTGGCTAAATAATGAGTAATTCCACATAAACTACAAGAAGCACTATCAAGCAAAGTATTTAGAAAAGAATTAGTTAACAAGTGTGACTAAATATTTTTCAGATCAAGTGGTATCAAAGCATGGTTTTGGCAAGTGGATGTTGACAAGAGCTAGACTAGTGCAAGGAGAAGGATAAATTGCAAGATATGATCCAGGAATCCAAAGGAGATTTCACATACGTGAGATGGCATATGAATTTAATGAGGGATAAATTCCTCCCATGACACTTGAGCAAGTTATGACTACACTCCATGCGATGAGGGAAATAACAGATGATTTGTATTGAAGGGTTCAAAGGGAAAGAGAAGGAGAATCTTCTATAAAAGTAGAAGGAGGAGGTGAAGGTAGAGGACCTTCAGAACCTTCTTCACCTTCATCATCTTCATCTTCTAATGGTCATAGTGAACACTCATCCAAGAATAAGTCTTCTAAAAATCCTTTACATTCTAATTATTTGCCTTTATTAAAATTGGATGTCAAGTTTGATTTTCTTGTTTATGATGGAGAATGTAATGTAGAAAAGTTAGATAATTGGATCAAATAGTTGGAAGTGTATTGTAGGATGCAAAAAATCAAAGAATACTTTGCAAAGATTCAGCTGTCCACCCTTCGCATGGGTGGAACAACTCTCGTGTGGTGGGAGATTCGAACTCAAGCAGATCCAGTACAACATGGTAAAATCATTTCCTCTTGGGTTAAATTTATCTATGCATTGAGAAAGAAATATTATCCTTTGGATTATACTCAAACTTCTATGATAGAATGGTTACATATAACACAATTAAAAGGGAATATTGTTAAGGATTATACACAAGAGCTTAAGAAGAAGGCTTTAGCATTAGAAATTCCATTACACACTCGTGAAACTCTTCTTAAATACATTGGTGGTTTACATTCTTATCTTCACCATACTATATTGATGTTTAACCTCACTAACAATGACAAAGTGTTAGTACAAGCTACTCATTTGGAAGCCAACAAAGGTAAACAAAGTATGGAGCATGCATATAAGAATCCATCAAAGTTCAAGAAGCAATTGAAAGGTAAAGGGAATGGTAAGAAGACAACTATGGTGAAGAAAGAGGCAGAAAGGCCTACATGTCCTCATTGTTGTAAGAAGGGGCATGAAGAGGCAAAATGTTGGAAATTGCATCTAGAGCTACTACTGAAGAAGTTTCAAAACAAAAGGAAGCAAAAGACTGTTGCTACAATACAACAAGACCTTGGTTATGATTCGGGGGATGAGACGAAGATCATTGCAATGGGAATTAAAGGTATATCATCTTCTATTTCTTCTATTCAATATTCCAAGTTTGAAATGATGATAAAATGATAAATGCGCTCTTTCATATCAGAGTTATAGTTAAACATATGAAGGTAGATACTTTGTTTTATAGTGGGTCTCAAGCTAACTTGATTTATGAATCTATTGTTAATAATTTTGGATTAAAGACCGAATATCATGGAAAACTTTACCCTTTGGGTTTGGTACATAAAGACACAAAATTGCAAGTTACAAGACAATGTAAACTTAAGTTTGCAATTTTGTCCAAGTTTACTGATGCTGTTACATTATATGTTATCCCTCTTGATATATGTGGAATATTCTTGGGTAGCCCATATCTATATCATGGAAAAGCCATATTCTATCAAGAAGAAAACAAATATCATATTTTTAAAGATAAGATTGAATATATTGTTAGAGCTCATAAGATGAAGAACAATATTGCTTTGGTTAGTGCAGGACAAATGAAGAGACTTGTGAATGCTAGTAAGTCTTTGTTCTTATGGTTATTAAGCCAAAAGAGAAGGATGTAACTGATGCCCTTGTAGGTTGTGATTCGAGTCACAAACATGAGTTGTTCGATATCATTTCTAACTATGATGGGGTATTTTAGTAACCTAAGGGGTTTCCTCCCAAGAGGGATATTGAACATGATATTTATTTGTAGCAGTATGCTCCTCTTCCTAACATTGGTATGCACAAGTCATCAATGATAGAGAATGTCGAGATGAAAGAGCAGGTTCAAGATTTGCTTGATAAGGGCATCATATGACCAAGTACTTCTCCATGTGGTTCACTTATTGTTTTGGTGCCAAAGAAAGATGGCACATGGAGGATGTGTGTTGATTTTTGGGAACTAAACAAGATCACAGTAAATAATCGTTACCCTCTTCCTACAATTGATGACTTACTGGATCAATTGAAAAAAGTTGTCGATTTCACTAATTTAGATTTGAAAAGTAGTTACCATCATATTAGAATGGCAAATAATGATGTGTGGAAAACTACTTTCAAGACCAAGCAGGGATTGTTTGAATGGTTGGTGATGCCATTCGATGTATGCAACGTTCCTGCAACATTTATGCGAGTGATTAATGATGTGTTTAGGCCCTTTATTGATTATTTTGTCATTGTTTATTTAGATGAAATTTTGGTTTGTAGTCGCACTTGGAAACATCATTTGATGCATGTAAAGCAAGTCCTGGGTGTATTAAAAAGGGAGAAACTATGTGTAAACTTGTGAAAGTATGAATTTGGCAAGACCTATCTTGTATACATGGGTTATGTTGTAGGGAATGGATAGTTGAAAGTAGATCCCTCTAAGGTGGAAGTCATCTTGAATTACCCCAAGCAAACTATTGTCATGGAATTAAGAATCTTCCTAGGGGCAATATAGTATTGGAAGAAGTTTATTACAGACTTCTCTTATATAGCATCTCCTTTGAATGCATTGACCAATGTGAAACAAGTATTTTAGTGGGGAGGCAATCAACAAAAATCCTTAGAGACACCAAAAGAGAAGCTCAACACAACACCAATTTTGGATTTTCCAAATTTGCAATGGTCATTTGCAATTCATATCGATGCAAGTGGATATGCCATGGGGGTAGTCTTGATGCAACAGGGTAAAATTATTTGCTACCATTATGAAACATTTACACAAGTAGAATTAACTATCCAGCATATGCTACGGAGTTGTATGCTTTAGTAAAAAGTGTTAAAAAATGGAAGCATTACTTAACAGGAAAAAAAATAACACATACAGATCATCAACCATTACAATACTTGCAATCACAAACTAAGCTACAATAATCAAGGCACTTTCATTGGATGGGTTTCTTACAAAAATTTCATTTGGTAATCAATATAAAAAGGGCATACATAACAATCTTTTAGATATGTTATGAAGACCAGTAACCAATGCATCCACAATATTAAAACATACTTCATTGGCTTATGAACGTTATGTGGAAAAATATGCTAAGGATGATGACTTTAAGGATGTATATGAAGCTCTCATTAATGGAAATCACAATGAAGAAGTGACCTATCATGTAAACAATAATATTTTGTATCATATTGGAAAGCTTTGTATACCCAAATATGAAAGAGTTAATGTGATTAGGGAGGCCCATGTACATAACTCATTTATGGTCATTTTGGGGTAGGAAAAATAGTATCAAATTTGAAAAGGTATTGTTATTATCGTCGAATGAATGAAACAACTTCCAAGTATGTAAAAGGATGTGTTCTATGTGCTACAAGTAAGCCTAGGAACATAAAGTTGGGCTTGTATACTCCTTTTCCGGAACCTTCCCAACCTTGGGAAAGTGTTTCGATGGATTGTGTGGGAGGCTTACCTATGTATAGGTCAAGTCATGATTTATTATACGTTGTTGTGGATAGGTTCAGTAAGATGTATCTTCTTATGCCATGTAAAAAAACAAGTCACGGTTGAACAAACAACACACATTCCTTTTAGTCATGTTTGGGTTCAGTTTTGCCTTGTTTATGGGGGATGATGGACACTAAACTTAAAATAAGCATTGATTTTCATCCACAAACAGATGGACAAATAGAGGTTGTAAACATAGCAGTAGTACATTTACTTAGATGATACTGCAGTAAACATCCTAAGTTGTGGGATGAGGAGCTGCACTATGTACAACATAGTTACAATCATGCCATGCATCCTTCTACACAAAGAACTCCTTTTGAGATCTATTTGGGATACTTTCCTAAGTCACCTATGGGATTTACTTTCAGGGAAGAAAATGAAGTGGATGAACATGATGATTCCGGCAAAGCCAAGAAGTTCATTCAGAAGATCCAGCATGTGCATTAGGTAGTATAGGAACAATTGGAGAAGAGCCAAGCCAAGTATAAGGCAAGGCATGACAAGCATTGGATAGATCATCAATTTGAAGTTGGTGATTGGATATTGGTATACATAAACAAGGAATGCATGAAAGGTGAAGGTAAAAATATCAAACCAATTAGGTATGGTCCATTTAAAGTTTTGGAGAATATTGGTACTAATGTTTTCCATTTGGATCTTCCATCTTATATGCATATGTATTTAGTAGTGAATGTTGAGAATTTGAAGCTTTATGAACCTCCCACGATTATGGATGCTAATGAAGATGTTCATATTCCTACTATTGATGATTTTGATCTTGATTACTTAGATGAGTTGTAGGAAGATGTTATCATTGATAGGAGGATCATGATTTCATGTCAAGGTGATGTGGATAATCTCCGATCTAGTCATAAAGGGATACATCCAAGCAAATCAAAGTGGATGGATATCGGTAGAGTGAGGGATCTCTACCCTCACCTAGTTGCTGACTGATTGTACTTTTGGAGGTCCAAAAGCTTCCTAGTGGGAAGGAATGATCTAGGAGGATCTAGGATCACTCAAATTTTTAAAGCCTCAAATTATGAATAGAAGGGTACCATCATGAAGGGCTCAATGAAATATTTTTGGTGGTGTTCGTTTTTCCTCAAATAGACTTTGAATGTCTGAGATATGATGTTTTGAAGTCTCGGGAAAATAATACAAATTGTAAAAAGTGGTGCCACGTGGCACCACTGTAAGGGTGACACATGGTATCTATACAGGTTTACGATGTTGATGTGGCAGCTGTTTAGGGCACCACGTGGCAGGAAGATTGATGAATTGGCATGATCGTATGCACAGTGGCAATTGGGTTAGCATCTTTATTGACTAATCCTATTGTGACATGTGGCATTGTCTGCTAGGTGGAATAATCGAAGACTACCACATGGTAGATCCGATTGGCATTTTTATTGGCTTGTTTACCAAAAATATGGGGTTAGCGAGGGTTGAACCTGTGACCTCCTCCAAAATAAACCAACACTTTACCATTCAAATTTCGTATTTGACAATTTTGGTGTTGAGTTTATGCATAAATTATAAGGAAGAGAGGTAAAAACTATGCACGTTTTCCAAGATAATTTTTGCACAAAAATCGAGGTAGTTTTCACACTTTCCAAGATGGATTTGCACAAAGTTCGAGGTTAGATTTGACAGCTAGAGGCCAAGTTTGTGCATGCATCCCGAGGTAGGGTACAATACTGTTTCCCATAGATTGAGGTAGAGTATAATGTGTCACATAGTTTGATATCGTACAGAGTATACATATTCATAGTAACTTTGGATTATGTACTAGAGGGGGAGTCCCAAGGCCCAATTCAGAAGGTGGTCACGTTTATAGTCAAAAGTTGCAGAATTTCGCAAGGAGTCTGATTCTATATTTTTTTCGGTATCTGGGCACCGAGTCAGAAAAGTGTTTGCATGACCCTTTCAGCTACACCAAAGTACAACCATATTTATACTTCAGAGTTGCAGAATTGTCTGTTGAAGCTGCTACTGAAGTTTGCTTCTTATCCATAACATCAAAACTCCAAGTTTATATAAGGGGTTGATATTTAGCCTTCTTTGTAAATTGCTAAGAATTTTTTAGACTAATAAAGAGTAGTCCCACTGATAGGGAGTGGACCTGGAGACGTACCCCGAAGAGGGTGAACTTTGTTACCAAATCCTGGTGCATTTGTGTGATTTGAGACTTTCTCTTAGTCTCTTTTTATTCATCTCAGAATTTTGTTTTAAAGCAAGTTATTTTCCTTAAGTACAATATTTTGGCTAAATAAAGAGTAATTCCACATAAACTGCAAGAAGCACTGTCAAGCAAAGTTCCTATCTTATTTTAAAAAAGATTAGTTAACCGGTGACTAAATATTTTTTAGATCAGTTTCATTGTTGCATTCTTCAAATTAGAAGATGCAATGATTCTAACGCGTTATGAGCGATACTTTGATTTGTTTCTAGAGGAATATTTTGGACTCTATCCTATAATATTTTTTTTTTTCATTCTTCAAATTGACCCACTAATTTATAATCATAGATGGAAGTTAGTGAGTTTTATATGTAGTTCATCAACTACATAGATTTACCCGAGGAAAGATACTAATTAAACATTTCATTCTTTGGAATGGAAAACCATTTAGATTCTAATCCACTACCATTAATATTAAAAAAAAATCATATTCCTAGATCTTATATATAAATGTCTTAAAAAGAGTCATAGAAGAATACTATTAGAGGAGAGTCATTTTAAGTTTTAATATATATAGATAGATAGATAGATAGATACTTTATTTTCTTCTTGGTTTAATGTGTACGACATACATCAGGCTATTCTACTATAATTAACATATTTTTCATTAGTGTTTCTAGTGTCTCCACATTTCTCATAACATGTGGCATTTTTCACTGAGACTCTCAAGGCACTTGTACTTCTTGATTTGTGGATAAAGTCATCTTATACCTATCTAGTTCTTCCACCAAGTTTATTATTAAGAATTATTGTTACTCTAAGAGACTCTTTCCATTAAGCATGATGTTATGTGTCCATGCTCAAAACATAACCTTACAATGAAACAATATATATTGATAGTTTAAAATTTGTGTACCAAACTTGTCCAAAGTGTACCAATTATGTAAATGTATTCTAATTCCAACATTCAAATGTGACACTTGGTTACATTATAATATATCTATGTTAACCTTTGATTTATTAAGCACCGGGATGAATCAAAATACATATATTTTGTTTCCTAGTCCTACTTTAATATGTAAGAGCACTTCGCTTCTTATATGCAATCAATTTGTTTACATAAAATACACATAACCATTCATAAATACTACATATCATACTACTAAACAAATGGAATGGCCACTACTCCTGCCTTTGCCAACCCTTCTATTCAACACCAACAAGTGAGTTTCGCATTCTGTAATTGATCACTGTGCCCATGGGATAGACATTACAAATTTATTCAATACAAGTTTTGTATAACATATTATATTAAGACAAATGGGATGGGAATTACAATCTCTTTAATACTAGACTATAGAATACACCTCACTTCTCTTGGTGCAATATTTATTGTAATGGAAAAAACTAGCCAATCAATATTGACCAACAAGAGCGAAAAAATCTATCACTTTCAATATCTATCTAAGGTGTTCATTTCTATGTGCCATTTTAAGATTGAGAATGAAGTAAAATTGTAAACAAAGTTGAAGAATGAATAGAGACAAAAGAAACAAATACAAGAATGTAAACACTACAAGCATGATGGTAAAGGATTGTATATAAAAATGCCTCATCATCATTTTTTGTCAGTTGAGCATCACCATATGTGGAAAATGATTCCACAAAAGCTTATTCCCTCATGCTTTTCATCTAAAAGGGTACTATGTCTACTTTATATAGTTGTATAAAATATATCAAACAATTATTGTAAACACAATCTACAATAGAACGAGAACTATATACAAAAAAGAGAACTCTAGCCATTAAAATTCATATTTTTGCATAAAAAATACCAAAAAACAACCCCAAAATGAAAAGTGGTGATACTAGTATCACCCGTTTTTGTTTGGGGGGGAGAACTTAAAATTACAACATTTTGATAATCTCGGGTGGTATCATTGCAATAGAAACCCTAAATAAACCTCCGAAGTGAAAAATGGACCTCCTAGAATAGCCCTCGTTTTTATTTGAGATTACAATTTAAAAACAATAACTTAAAAAAATGTGAAAACAATTTTTAAAAATTAAAAAAAAAAGTGTACAACATTATAAAATTTATAAACAAAAATTCAAAAAAAATATAAAAAAAATTCAAAATGAAATAAAATAAAATAAAATATCATAACAACTTTTTTTTTTTAATTTACTAAAAAAAATTAAAAAATTGAAAAAAAATGAAACAAATTTGATTTGAAAAAAAATGTTTTTAGTTTTTTTTTTAAATTGAAAAAAAAACACAAAAAATAAAAACATTGTAAAAAATAAAATTTATAAAAAATTTAAAAACGATTTTTTTTTAAATTATATTAAAAAAATCAAACTCTACCCACCCCATCCGTCCTCCTCCCCCTCCCCCTCCCCCCTTCATAAATGTGCTTGATGAAATGTACTTTCATGATGTTTTGTTGAATAGCGAGCCATGGGCTATGCATGAACTATTTTTCATCGTTCAATTAATAGATATGAAAAAAATGAATGACAAATGAATATTATAGTTTATTGTTTAGAGTAATGAAAATCTATATTTTCAAGAAGTGGAAACATAGTCCATTGATTGTGACGAACGTGCATACATTTTGCATTAATATCATGTTGCATTAATATCATGTGGGGGTAACAATGAAATAAAATCAATACGATAGAATGCCAAAAAAATCCAAGTATTTATTCTGGATAAATCATTGAACACTTGTCCTTATTTAGAGGATGGGCTCAAATCTATAACAACAATATACTCATTATCAGCTCAATAGGCCACTTACCATAATAGAACTTGATAGAGGATAACATTCCATCCCGCATCCACTCCAACTAAACCCAATTGATGATTGCAATTAAATTATTATGATAAATCTAGTTAAGTATTCAACAAATAAAGGATCTCTCACTCTCCCCTTATCTTCAACCTACACACGTTCATATCTCAATTTAGGATTGGGGTTCTATACAACATAAACATCTTGAATAGCAATGGCATCTTACATGTGATCCTTAACTTGGTAAACGGAGTGGAACAAAACATAGGTACTCAACCCATATCAAAGCCTTCCCATACAACAAAGTAAGTATAATGGTGACACAACAATTACTTCTTTCTCCCAGATATGCTAGAGGGTTTATATTTGGATTGAAAAACATAGTTGGATGTTTCAACAGCTCCTCAACCTCCCCACCGCTAAATGGAGAATACATTCTACTCTCCCTCTAATGTTCTTTCAAAATTCTCACCATCACATTAGTCTCCATTCAAATTACTTGTAAAAGAACTGTGATAATATATTACAAGTCAACCCAAATATTCCACAATATGGAGGAGAGCAACTCAAATTTCAATCAACAAAAAAGGGAAACAAAAAATTGAGGAATATGCAGTGCAACAATAAATCAAATCCTATAATCTATTCACTTAGCTCTCCAAATAATTAGCCATCAAGATAAAAATGAAATCTTCAGAATTAGGAAAATGGACATGGAACCAAAGTCATCTTAAATGAGGTTTCTCTCCTAGAAACTAGCTAAAGATTGATGTGAATGATTAGGATGGATTGGAAAGAACTTCTCCAATTATTCCATGGAAACGAAGTTGATTCATTACAAAGGTGGTTAAAGGAGTATATATAAATGGAATGATAGATCCCAAAACAACAACTAAATAATCTCACTCAAAGGTAGAATAATTGGGGAGTTTACTATTACCATCTACAATTCTTCTATGTGGAAATTGTATGTTTCAAAAATCACCAACGATTATGATCAATATTTTTAACAAAGGTGGTTTTATCTTCAATCAGTTAATACAATAGTATTGTGAAATCACTTTCAAAATCAAATTCAATGTGTGTAGGAGTTATGTTGTATACCAAACCCTGGAGTGGGAACTATTAGAGAAACACAATAAAGAGAGGCACACATAATACATGTAATAAATTAGCAAATATAAATTAACCAATAAAAGATAACATGCCACTAGCCCAATCAAATTCAAGAGTAATGGCATCGTGCCCAGTCAAATTCAAGAGTTAATTTTGCACCTACAACATTGAATTCCATGGATTTAAGTCGCATCAAAGTCACCCAATAGGAGCCACACAAAAGCCTAAATAAAAAAATAGCTAAGTGTCAAGGAGGCCGTAGAGACATATGATGAAATAAGCTTGAGAGAGAATCAGGTGATGGCACGTGGCTGTAAGAAAGGGGGTATCAATGCATCAAGCAAGAGGGTGTCGGTGTAGAGAATCATAGTTATCAACTAAAGTTCCATGGAGGAACCCTGATGGAGAATCCCTTATAGTGAATCGGGTGTTGACACATGGTTACAGGAGATTGGGCATTAGAGGATCAATAGAGATGGGAAAAAAATAGTTGGGACGTGATGACATGCGGTATAAGCAAATTGGTCATCAGAGTGCACAATTTGGTAGGTTCGATGAATGAAGTATGATAGTGCACCAAACCCAGAGCATCGAAGTTGGCAAGGAGTTTTCCAAGTTGGGAATGGCGTGCAAGCATCGGTGAGAGTTTATCGGTAATGTGCATTGAGGGTGAAAAAGAGTGCATGGATAGAGAGGGATGATGGAAAGGGGTGATATCCCAACATCGACGGTGTATCAACAAAAATGTATCGAAGTGGTATAGAGGTGTTAGTTAGGTGAATACCAATGAAGGAATCCCAAAATATCATCAGGGAGATATATCAGTGTTGTTGTGAAGTGCAATAGAGTTGAAGGTCGAGGAAGTAGTCTCGATGGAGACATGCACCAACACATCAGTATGTGTATTAAAGAAAATAATGGACACATGCGAAGACTGTGGAGTTTTGTATCGGCGTGCACAATAGGTGAAAACTTTGGAAATGATGGAAGGGAAATATCGATAACCAGTTACATTGTGACATGTGGCACGTTTTTTGAGGTTTCCATCGGTGATTAAAAATGAAGGTCCTAAAGGAAACAATGATTGTGGATCCCGAGGGTTTAATTGGAGCATATTTTTGTCAACGCTTATGTCATCGTGTTTGTAATAGATTCCGGACCGAGGAAAATTTTGGTCACTATGAAAATCACAGTGTGTGTATAGATATGTTGTTACACCATATTTTGCCACCTTGTGAGCATCCATACTCTTTGGCTTCCCTTACCTATTTATAGACCCAAAACCATAATTGTGGTTCTCCTTGAACCCTTTTTCCCTATTTTTCCTCCTCAAGGCCATTGATATTCTATGCGATCGAGTGCATGAGGCCAACGGTATATGAATGGGGCACAACACTGTCGGGTTCCATGAAACTCTAGCTGACAGAGTGCAAATAGGGGGAGACCAAAAACTTCGGTTTCGGTAGTATATTTTGCAGCTTCTTCTGATCCAGGTCATGTCCAGGAAGCACGAGGGGGACAATAGTTCAACTGAATGATTCGGCTCTGTTATGGCGGAAGCAATTAAGAATAAGCATAATGAGCAAAGCAGGATTACGCAACACAGATAAAACCAATATGCGTAGACAATATGCAGGAATGCGAATTGTTCTTCTATTACTTGCAAACAGATCAAAAAATGATGTATGTTACAATATTATACATGCTTATATAGAATTCTGAGACGCTTGGGTGCCTTCTCGTTACATTCAATTACAAAGAAGAAGTTAAAACGGTTCCAACAGTTCAACCGTTACAGTCAACTGGAAGAGAGAGAACAATCTGTCGAATTTTGACAGTCGTTGGTCGCATGTCGACGCTGAATGTCGATGTCGCGAACTGTGAGGTTTTTGAACATGTTGAAGATGCGAAGTGTGTCGCAGTATGTCGAAGTCGAGACTCGTCGGAGTTGTGTCGAAATCGAAACCTGTCAAAGTTGCCAAAGTTATGTCGAGTCGAAACTTGTCAAAGTTGTATCGACACCGATGACTTGCCAACTATGATCCAGATCATCTTCTTTGAGAGGGTGCTGGGCTTGATTCCAAGGGTATAAGTCCCTCCACATAGTCTCTGAGATCCTACCCAAACCCGGTGGGCAGAGATATTAACACGGCAGGGGGGTGGTCGGTTGGCCTCCCCATATACTGATGAGTTTTTCCACTGGTGGCAGCGACAGGTGATCACCATAAACGACTATCCCTATGAGGGGATTGACTTCAAAGGGGATCGCGATATGCCACTACCACCAGGGGCCGCGTTCAGGGACATTGGTAAGATACTCTTTTTAAGTTTTGAATATTTATTTTTCTTGTATTTTTGTGTTAAGTGAACGCAAAAATATTTTTGGTGTGATATCATGTATTGATGTTTGACTATTTCCAAACAAATTTGGGTCCGCGAAGACCATAGGGCTTCCCACGACATCGCCGCAAAGGCAAGGGTGGGGAGGTAGTAGGTACAGTGGTAGAGTGCACATTGGAGACTGTGCGGGTCAACCTGACTCGTATGACTACCCGGGTACCAGTGATCGAGGTAGAGTGCCGCCTAGAGGAGATGCATAGACATGTAGTTGGGGTACTAGGTACATGGGTGTGGCTGCTCCGGCATATAGCTAATACCGTGCACTACTACATGCAGACCCATAAGCCCAGGAGGCTAGATCTCCCCACAGGGCTTAGATGCCATGGGGTCTCATTTTTTGTATCGGATATGTATATTTGAGAGCTATGAGCTCCAGTTTTGTACTATGACACCACTTTTTGATAATGAAAAGACTATGATTTTTTGACTCTACTATTATGTGTGTACAAATGTGTGAATGTTATTTGTGTGATTCAACACTTTTTTTAATTATGCGACAAATTCCAATCTAGGACATAAGTAGCGTATGCATCAGCAGTATTATTAAAACGTCTTGGAACATGAAAATAAGTAATAAAATTAAAATGGCGTTCCAAAAGTCTTACCCTTAAGAATCTCCTTAGTAACGTAGGATCCCTAACACAGTACCGACCGTTCAACTGATACACAATCAGTTGTGAATCCAGGAAGACCTCTAAATATTGGATACCATGTGAAATGGCATCGTGAAGTAACTCGATAACGACACTATAATCAGCCACATTGTTCGATGTAGGACTGAGACAAGCGCCTCCTGAAGACACAATCTGGTTTTCGGGTGAGTAAATAAGCCACGCATAAGAAGCTAGTCTCTGTGTACTACAGTTGTCCCCATCTGCGAATCCTAAGAACACTGGAGATTCCACTGACATCTGTCAACCAAATGGAAGCGAATCAATATACTCGAAAAATCAAACGAAAGCTAAACTATGTACAAAAAACTATACAATAGTATACAAAAGTATCAGCTCAAGCTAGAAGCTCAAGCGTAATACCGCTTGAGGTAGAGCCCATTTCTAGGCTTCTTCAAGGTGTTCCCCTCAGAATCCTCTAACTCATAGGCTCCTTTCTTAAGGACATGCCTCACAATGTAAGGATCGTACCACATGGGGTTAAACTTGCCTGCCCCCAGGGGTTCCTTAGCTTAGTCATAAAGAAGGACCAAGTCACCTTCAACATATTGCCAGGGACGAACAGACCTATCATACTGAGCCTTAACACGACATTTGTTGGCATCTATAGCCACGGTGGAATCTCGAAATTGCTCATCAAGCTTCTCTAGGTGGATCAAATGTTGGTCAACATCTGAAGTGTCAGGCAGGAGTCCTATAGCTATCTTCAATGAAGGGATTTCACATTCAATCGGTAAGATGGAATCCACACCATGAACTAACTGAAAAGGTGAGAAACCGATGGAAGTATTTACTGCAGTTCGATAATCCCACAAAACAGGATACAACATGATATACCAATTACTCTTGATTTGTCAAATGGTTCTTTGGAGAATGGCCTTAAGGGACTTATTAACTGCCTCGACCTGTCCATTCGCTTGGGGATAATATGAAGATGAGTGATCTTGTTTAAACCCCAACTTAAGTGATAATTCCGCCATCATCTTGTTTGGAAAGTGACTTCCATGGTCAGTGACAATCTCCTTTGGGATACCGAATCGATCTATAATTTGATTGAATACGAAGTGGGTTGTTGTTGCACCATTGGCTTTAACGGTCGGTATGGCCTCAGCCCATTTGGAAAAGTAATCAACGGACACTATAATATGACGATGCCCTCCAGCTGAAGCTGGGTTGCAATCCATGAAATCAACCCCCCACTTGGTGAAGGGACCGACGGTGACGACCGTATATTGAAGGGGGGCAGGATGCGAGTGTACATTCCGAGAAAAAACCTGACAAGGGTGGCATCTCTTTACGGCATTAACACAATATTTAAATATCGTGGGCCAGAAGTAGCTTGCTCATAAGATACGTTGGGCTGTCGCAAGCTCAGATAAGTGACCACCACACGCCCCACTATGGCAGTCATTAAGCACTAGCTCCACCTCTTCATGAGTTAAGAAACGACGTAGGATAGATTCTATTTCTCGGTGATACAAAGTTTCATCGATGATGACATAATCTTTGGCATGGTGTCTCACACGTCATCGCTCATCTCACGAATAATGCGGAGGGAATTTCATAGTTTGGACATATACAATGATGTCTCCATACCAAGGGTCCATCGACAAGATAAGAAATAATTGTTCATCCACAAATGAGTCTTCATGGAATACTTCCTCATCAAGTCTCGAAAAATCTGACATAAGCTCCGCGAAAACCAAGGACTTCACCGACTTCGCCAAAGCAAAATCAAGATCAAACTCTTGAACGATGACAATCCATTTATTATATTTCCCCCCAATTAAATGTCATGAGAGCACGAACTGAAATGGATTGACATGTGCTATAACTATGGTTTTTCGAAGCAAAATGTAATGTCGTAATCGTTGGACTGCATGAACAGTCGCAAGGGCCAGTTTCTCAACGTGAGAATATCTCAGTTTAGCGTCTACTAGGTTTTGAGTAAGATAATAGACAACATGCTCTTGAAGCACATCATCCACCTGAACTAAGACCATACCAATCGTCTCTTGAGATGCGACCACATAAAGCAAAAAATCTCTTGCAAATTCAGGTGGACTAAGAAGAGGGGCCGATACCAAGGCTTTCTTAAGGGTGTCGAAAGACTGTTGGGCTTGCTCATCCCAGATAAAAGGGGTGTCTTTCTTCAATAATTGCGCGAAATCCTTAGTAATATTGGCATAGTTCACGATAAAACAACATAAGAAAGTGTCTCTCCCTTGGAGGCTCTGAAGTTGAATCAAATTACGTGGGGGAGGTAACTGAAGTATTGCCTCAACCTTTAAAGGATTGACTCTAATACCCTCTTTTGAGACTACAAACCCTAGAAGGAGACTGGTTTTCAAGACAAATATGCACTTGTTCGGGTTCAAACTAATCTTATAACACTGGCATCTCTCGAAAATAAGGTGGAGGTGACTTGGGTGATCCACTCTCTTACGAGAGTGACCAGCAAGGTCATCCAAATAAGCCTTCACTGTGCGCTTAAGGTCATGAAAAGAATAGGTCATGGCCCGCTTAAATGTAGCTCCGACATTTTTAAGGATGAAGGGAATTTTTCGGTATGCAAAGGTACCCCAAGGACATATAAATGCGGTCTTATGTTGATCCTCAGGTTTAATTTGGATCTGATTGTAGCCTAAGAAACTGTCCATAAATGAAAACACTTCGCTTCCACCACACGCATCTAAGATTTGATCTATGAATGGGGTGGAAAAGTTATCTTTAGGACATGCTCTATTCAAATCTCGAAAATCATTACACACATGGATGGTTCCCTGCTTCTTATTCACAAGAACGAGGTTGGAAACCCATTCGGTAAGGGGAACCAGGTAGATGAAACCAGCTTTGAGTAGTTTCTTTACCTCTGCCTTAATAGTGGCTCCCTTCCTAGGATTCATAGCACAAAGACGGTGTCTAACAGGATTATCATTTGGGTAAGTCTTAATTTCATGCTCGACAATACTAAGGTCAATACCTTGCATATACTCATATGACCAGGTGAACACATCCCGAAATTCTTTAAATAACTCGGTGTAAATGCGTATCTCCTCGGGAGAACAATCGACACCGATGTATATGTTTTCAATTTTTCTGGGAGTGCGAGAAATGTTGATCGGAATGGTAGGGGAAATATTATCCATATTCCCCTCCACGTAAATACCATGCAAATCCAAAGGAGCCACAGGGTGACCAACTTTCTCTACAAGAGTCGACCGAAACTCCTCCTACTCAATAAGGTCAAGGTTGGGAAGAAAATAAGATCGATGATGGAGATCTTCCCAAGGATTATCACTACCGTTCATGGCATCGATAATAGCTTCATCCGAAGGTAAAGTACCATCAAGGTAATCATGTGAGCAAGATGAGTTGACTGTCCACGTAGGAAGCATAATGAGATCTTATTCCTATGTCCGTGAAGAAGAGAGATATGGCTCTGTAATGGCTTGTTGAATATCACGATAAGCAAGCTCGGCTGTAGAAAAGGGCATAGCCATTCCGATGTGCGCAACGTCTCCATATGGGGAACTCGTGGAAGGTAAATTCCACGAATCACTAAAGTATGACGTCCGGAATGGTACGTTATTCAATGAGGAAGGAGAATCATCGGAGATGGTTCCTATGAAGGAGATTGGTGCAACAAAGTTGAAAGATCCCATCAAAGAGGAATACAAACCTACACCAATATTCCTAGTTACCGGCTGAGAATTTTCAATTTGAGGAACTACAGTTCCTAGTGATGCTATGGGACTAGAACTAGTAAAATATAGCTAACCGACTGTCACAATCTTTCCTTCGTGGGGAAAGCAGATAACTCTAAAAACATAGGACACGATCGCTCTCATAGCATAGATCCAATTCTGACCCAATAAAAGGTTGTAGTTGATGGGTGCATCAACCACCTCGACCTCTATAGGAACGGATTTCCCACCCAAGGGTACCTCAAGGGAGGAGAGAATACCATGCGGCCTGAACGAATGACCATCAAATGCAGTAAGCATGGTCATAAACTTCGACAATGGAGGAGAGCCGAGAGCCTTCTAACAATCTAAAGACATTACTTAAGTGGAAGCACCTTTGTCAACCACACTACGTTTAACAATCATCTGTAGGTAGTAGGAACCTAACATGGACTTGGAAAGCCACATGATAGGGAAACCAAGGCTAAACATCAGTAGTGTCAAACTTGATGAAATTTGGGATACAAAGATCTTGGACTCCTAAAGCACATAAAAGGGCGTTCCTTTGTGAAGGAAAACCCTGGAGAACCTCGAGAGCCGACATAGCGCACGGAGTCTGGTCCATGTCTTCTACAATGGAGTAGTTCTGGGTGGCTCAGGCATTAGGATTGTGCGTCGAGTGCTTGAGGACACCTTTCGGTATCCGTGGCATAAAGTTGGGCTTCTCGATATGCAATGGATTCTCAGGAGGAGGGGGTTCATTCCCCAAATAAGGTTGTGGAGCTCCATAATCACGCAAGCGAGTAGCAACACTAACCTCAGATTTAACAATGTTAACGCATCCAAAACCACCGGCATGGGAAGAGGACGTCAAAGTTTTGGTAGTCCCATTACCAGTGACAGAAGCACTATAAGCCATATTTTGATGATGAGTAAGAGGATCTTTTAGCAAAACTGGGCTCTGTGCTATGTGCTTCGAGGCTTCCTCCATATGAGGACATAAATGTTTAAGGTGATCTTTCGAGTAAAGCTTACAAGGAAACTTCACTTTACATCTAGGTTTGCGGTCCCCACTAGCATTTACGCCATCCCGAGGAGGGTTAGCGTTCTCTTTCTTAGGGTTATTCCTATTGTTCCCACCCCTATGATTATTTTTATCCTTCTTCTTCCCGCCAAGTTGTTGGTTACCGGATGGGTTCGTCGATTGTATAGAATGAACATCAGATGACTGGGTGGAAACGGATGAGGTGTGAGCCTGTCCAAGGGTATATTGGTTGATAGATAGATTGTGCATTTGATTTGTAACCATATCTATGGGATGAGTACTTGTGGAACCAAAAATGCCATCGGCATGCGGTCCAGTATCGGGCTTGGACTCATGTCGTGATCTCGGTGCGTTAGGTATAATGTCATACAAAATTCCAGACTGAGCATAGAATAGGTCTAGCTGCTGGGATTTAAAAGTGGCTTGTTCCTTGGTCATAATTCCAAACAATGAGACGTCCTTTTAAATGTAAGGGAGCAAATACTTGAGGAACCATTCCAACATAAATTCTGGAGGAATGTTGGCTTTCACTAATCTCTTCCGTTGGCGCCACTCTTGAATATGATCAGAGATATGTGTGGATTTATCCTGGTGGAAGGTGGATAAGATTTCGGTACCAGTATCATAGCGAACTGGAAGCTGAAAGTGATATAGAAATTCCAAAGCCAAATCATTGAAACTCCTATATGTGCCCCCAGGAAACTCGACGTACCATTTCGCAGCTTCCCCCGTAACGGTGAGTTGAAATAGCCTCAAACGGATAGAATCGTGGTTCAAGGAATTCGAGGAGCACCATAAATGGAAAGTGTTAACATGATCACCGGGATCCTCACCCTTCTTCCCTTCAAACTTTGGAATGTCGGAAGGGATCTTGGTGGGGACTAGGGGCCATGTATAGTCATGACACACCGGATCATTCGTGAGATTCGAAAGATCGGGTAGATTTAAGCTATCAAGAAATGGGATCTGAGGATGTGAAGCTTGATTACTAGCTCCCAAAAGAGACTGACTTTGCAAAATGGAAGGTGGAACCGTGTAGATCGAACTCGACACCTGAGGTGCCGACGAACTCTGATAGAGACCATGACCATGACCATAAGGATGATAAGCTCCGCCAAACTGACCCATGTTATGATACATAGGCACATGCATAGAAGGGATTCCATAGGATGGAATGGGATACTAGTTAGGACCGGTTGAATAACCATAAGAATGGGGTCCCATATAACCACTCGAGGTAGGAAATCTAGATGAGTGAGGTTCGTATGAAAACAATATGTTCCCACTCCACATAATCAAAGAGATAGAGGCTGGAGGAGGATGATTTGGAATTATATAAGTGTTTGTGGGCACAGGCATATGTATAGAGGCATGTGAGTTAATGGATGTAATGTAAGTCGTATATTCGACGCCTATTGTGAAACCTCTACTAGAGAAAGGATTCACACTAACACTAGGGTACGACGAAGGGCCCTCCTCCAACATTCAGAGAAGATGGAGGAATGTGAACAATCCCAAACTGATATGCAGTATAAGGGGATATAGTGCCCCCAATCCCGATGCTAGAGCTAGCATGACTACTGGACATGGTGTAAGTAATCGTCGGCATAAAACCGGGAATATCCAATGAAAAAGGGTCTAAGGTCATAGAGACGGATGCATAACCAAAACCTGGCATACCCAAGGATGAACCATACAAATAACCTAATGACCATGTTTCATCAAATGGGTTCCTACTAGTGGGCTGGGATGTCCCGAACCCGAGAGGAGTGTTGTGTGATGAACCTCCCCCCCATCCACTCCTAGGAGTGCAAGGAGTAGAGTTTTCCTTTGTGCCACCAGACAGAGTCGCGGGGGATCCCATCATGCCATATGCAGAACTCATAATGGGAGCTCTTTGAAGCTCATGAGAAGTGAATAAAGGACCAACGATAGTCCTCCGATGTCTCTTGCGAAGAGACTGTGAGGGATCACTAGTTGGAAAACCATCCAACCGAAGAGATTGGCAAAGAGGTGGATCTCTATCCATGATGACTTCAAAAAATAAACAAATAAATGTCTCCTAACAGCCAACTAGACATCACAGAGCACACACCTCAAAGAAACTACAACCAAATGCACACAACAAGGGACTGGCTCAAGGGACCTCCCGACACTGTAGCCGGTATGTCTCTCCTAGGAGAGGCTTGAGACTCCCAAACTATAATCGGAGGTAATAGAATCAGTTATAAGGGCCCCCAAACTTCACTGTTCGAACACAACTGTGTTGTCCGACCCCTATCTGACTCAGGACAATCGCAGAATAATCGCTTCGAATTCCCTATGTGATACCTAGGTAAAGCAACTATGGCCACCACGCATAACCAATGCTCAGGAAAATAGTCGCAGGTGGGATCCATCATATGGGCAGGGTAGCTAATCTCGAAACTCAAGAGGGTCAAATCCCCCAAGAATCCCCAGATACGAACAAATCCTGGATATATCTCCCACGCTCAGCAAGTATTGGAGGGCTCTCTCTACAACCAACCTCCCGTACTTGCAGACTCTAAACCTATACTAGTTGGTGCATCCTAGAAAAGAGAAATCATTCTAATTAGTTTTAGATTAAGCGTTAATTTTAATGGTTGTGATTACTCAAAAGGATATGGTCGTGAAACTAGTGATGTGAATAGACTCAATGATATGCACACCCGAAAAACACTAGACTCATCTACCAATGGAAAAATATGCCACTAAATGGCAGTCAAACCAACGTTTCATTTTAGAAATAAAAATGCAACCTCTTTATATTTTCATGCACAAACAATCCCTAATGAAAGCACAAGCACTCTAATGCAAAATGAAATACATAAAGCAATTTTTTTTGTATTTTCACTATAAATGAATGAAAATGCAAACAATGTTTTTGTATTTTTCAGTATAAATGAATGAAAAATGCAAGTAGAATCAACACTTTTCAAAAAAGAATCTAGAGAATGCAATGGAGATAACCCAACAAACTCCAAAAAGAAATAATCAGCTAAGCTAATGAGCTATAAAAAAGAAAAAATGGTTGAAAACTAAATTCTCAAAAAACTAAAGAAATAGGAGCTTCCAGTCACTAAAAGGGCATGGAACAGTCAGGATATAGGCCTAATAAGACTCAGGAACATCCAGAATTCACCCAGCATCAACCAAATATCACAAACAAGGTTAAACCAGACCTGTACACAATTGTTCAAAGAACAGTAGCAGATGTACGCGGGCTAGGGAACTATCAATTGCGTGTACACGCGGGTAAGCCAAAGCAGACTCGTGTACAAGGTAGAGTAGGTGGACCAAAAATGAATCAACAGGCCAAGAAAACTCAATATTTTCTATGTAGAACCTAACAGCCTATCAACAACACAAAAACTCGACAGATTAGAGACTCAAAATAAGGAAAAATTCCCAAAAACCCCAAAATGGAGGTTCCTCCCTAGCGGAGTCACCATTTCTGTTATGGAGAAAAACTTCCTATGGATTGGGGTAGACCACAACAGATAGATGACTACCATAAATCAACTCAATTCCCAATGTATGTTGTACAAATTTAAATGTTAAGAAGTGGAATAAAAGACCAACCTTCAACCAGACGTTTGATGTAGATCCCCGTTGAGCTTTCAAATCACCACACTTGAACCTGCAGCTTTTTCTCAACAATAAACACAAGCAAGTGCATATGATATATGAAATATGTTAGCATAAACAATAGCATGATCCATGATATACATAAGTAAATGTTACCCAATGATAATAAACAATCATTCACAATATCAATTGGACGAGAAAATGAGTTTTTCTATTAATATGAACAAGAAGTACAAGATACAACATCCTACCGGAAACTCATCTGAACCAAGAACAAGGTCCCTCCACTTGTGCCTCCACCACTTCAATCCCCCATGCAATGGAAAACTCACGAGTAAAGGAATGAGTCCTTCACAAGATATGGAAGAGTTTGGTAGGTGAACATAAATGGTTCACAATAACTAGGATCAATGGATGTAGACTCAAGCTATGGAAAAAATCCAATAGAGTTTCGATGCTCTCTCCTTCCCCTCCTTCCATGCACCATAATATCTCAATATATAACCTTCCAAAGGTAGGTGAAAGGTCGGATCGAGTCGTTTCAAGATACATGGAGGGCCAAAGGTCACAATGGCCGCTTTTTGGAGTGAAAAATAGGGTTTTTACTATCATTTACCAAAACATCGATGTACGTGGGATGTAGTGATGCAGCCTGCGTATACGCGAGGTGTACTGAAGTAGCTCGCATACAGGAGGAAAAATAGGGAAAAAGGGTTCAAGGAGAACCAAAAGTATGTTTTTGAGTCTATAAATAGGTAAGGGAAGCCAAAGAGTATGGATGCTCACAAGGTGGAAAAATACGGTGTAACATATGCAATTTTAACAATTAATAGAAGGTTGTTGAATCTGTTTGGTTCTATTGTATGCTTTGTGTATTATTGTACGTTTATGTTTTTTGGTGGTAGAGCGGTTTTAGCTATACGCGTATCCAACAATTGGTATCGGATCTGGTTCAAGCTCTAGTTTTTTACAACAAGTGGTATCAAATATGGTTCAATTTGTTGGTGTTTCCAACAAGTGGTATTAAAGAAATATAATGGTGTCGAGCTAGTATCCAACGGCCATGTATGAAAGTGTATCTAGCCAATAGATCTTAAGGCAAAGCACTATTGTTGGTGTTGATATTTTCTCCATGACGCACATATAGAGAGTTTATCCAATTGGAAAGGTTGAAGGGAGATTTTGTTCTCCATTGGAAGTCTTGATTCATAGATTTGTGGGTGGTAATCACCGGTTATCGTTGAACCAATTTTGATCCTAATCCTATTGTGCTCGTATTTCCTCCAGGTGATTATACAATTATTAAGAATTTGTGTCAACCCGGTGTAGGGTGTGTGAATATTTTTCTAGTTGTGAGCAAGGAAGATTTTCATATCTATAGGTGTTGAAGGGAGATTTATCCTGGAAGGCTATTTGTTTCTATCTATTGAGTTTGGTTTTGTGAAGGAACTCCCTGATGTAGCAGAAGGTGTGAGTCCTATTTTTGTTTGGTTCCTTGTGAAGTTGAGTAGAAGCTCAGGGTTTTGTGTCAATCTTGTATGTGAAAAAAGGACCCTAGCATAAGGGTTGTGTGAATCAATCCTAAAGAGGATGAATTATTGTGTTACAGTCACCTAGATAAGGTGTGTTCTTTTGAGCATCATAGTGCCACAAGAAGATAATAACAAAGAAAATAAAGAGAAGCAACATAAAAGCCATTGCAAATTATTTTGCAACAGTATGAGGAAAGGTTATAGTAGTGGCAAAGGAGCCCAAATTCCATGAAGAAGAAGAATGTTAGGTTTAATATGATGGGTGCAACATCACCCCCACACTTGAATAGGAAAAATTTTGAATTTTGGTTTGATAAGATGGAAGCATTCCTTCATCATGAAGGATTATTGTATTTTGTGATGAATGGTTTTGATGAACCCCATGAGGATGATAGGGATGCCTCAACCTTTTCTTTCATCTAGAAGGATTTGTACGATATTATTTTGAGTGTAGTTTCTAAATACACCACTACTAGAGAAGTATGGGAAAGTTTAAAGTTGGATTTTGGAGGAAGGAGAAGTGATGGGCCTACTGTGGAATCAACAGAGAACTTGGAAAATGAAACTGTAGACTATGAAGCATATACTGAATCCAACTACACATATACATTACTGTATTTTTATGTTGAAGTGGTAGAATTCCTGGAAGAATATATGGATAAGGTTGAAGACCTCCCTGTGGTAGTATTTCTAAGAGAGGAGAAGGAATAAGCCCATGTGTGTGCAGTTGAGAATACACATGTAGTGTACCCAACCCCAAAACCGAGACCGGATACACCATGTGACCAGGGGAAAGGATGACAATACTCAATACACAATGGAATAATGTTTCTTAGGCTAGGCCATCAAGTCATCAATATAAATAAAAAAAACATTCAACCATTAAAATAAATTGTAACACTAAAAAAAACAATTATAAAACTCCCCAAAAGCTCATGCAGATGCAAGACCATACAATCATGATAATTAAACCATATTTACATGCTCATTAAAAGTAGAAATTAGCATTATTAAAACATTCATGGGTTACCATAATCAACCCAATAACACATATACATCATAATTGCGGATTCCTTTGCAAACTATCACAAATCAAGATTTTCAACAGATAAACTATGCAAATTAAGACACTTCCATAAATCTAATTTATGGAACTTTCTTTAACAGTTTTGAATTGCTTATCGGATCATATATGAATCTAACATATACATACATTCAATAATGAATAAAAACAGGTACAAAAAAACCATCTACAACGACTAAATCATACATAAAATTAGATCTAAAATTAGCTATCAATTTCACAACCAGATCATTTGGTAAGCATTCGATTCCCTGCAAAACCAACTATGAGTCCCAAATAAAAATCATAACATCCATACGGGGCACTCTACATCCAACAAGGGAGCACTAGCATGTTCATGTACAACCATGCAACATCAGATAATCAAATCTACATAGAAAATATCAAAACAATCCAATTTTTAAGCAATGAAACGCATAAACTAGTCATTCAAACTTAGCAATTTCGACTGTAAAACTCAAAAATGGATCAACACATCCATAGAGGTATCACTTGTAGGTTAACATAAATCAAATAAACATGCAAATCAATTACTTCAACTGCTATCAAGATCAGAGAGAAACCTGCATCTGATCATCAAGATAGAAATTCACATGCATAAAGACAATTAAAATTGGCCATTTAGGGAACAATAGAGGCATGTAGAACATCATATAAACATATATTTCGATCATATATGATAGATAGAAAGTATAGGTAAGATCCCATGATGAAAATCCATCAATCTGCATCCCTTGATTTGCACAAAAACCACTTTCACAAGTAAATATCAACTCAACTTCCATGGTTGCAATAAAATAACAAATGTTTCATATAAACATATGAAATAACATAAAATGGAACACTTATATCATTAATATGCAACTAGTATCAACCGGACCACATTCCACCCAACTTTAGGCACTACCCAGCCATATCTTAGTTTGACAGGCCACCCTCGAGTTGAGGCCATGGATCCACAAGTAGAGGTGCACTCAAGAATAGCTCAAAATATCAGTTTGAGAAGCCACAAATCTATTCCTCAACACCTACTTTCTCCTCCACCTCACTACTAGGTGCAATGGTAATCCCTTCACCCCCTAGGTCCCTTGGGACATCACCATTCACCATCATGATTTATGTGCAGGATCAGGACAGAGACAAGCAATGGACTCAGAGGAACTATACCGGATTTGTCCAGGATTACATCAACACAACACGGTGCCTTCAAGCACATAGTTCACACACATATCAAAGCATACATGGCTTCCCAAGATCAAAATATTACCAAGCTCTCAACATCAAGGGCATGAAAAACCAAGAACAACCAACAATAATCAACAACCTTAACCAAGGAGATAAACCATCGATTTATAGACCAAAGAAGTAAATTTGAACCCAAGGGGGTCAAATCAAACCAAGGTAATCCAACTTGATTCAACCCAAGGGGGGTTAACTCAATCACAAGAGGCTAACTCGAATCCAACCCAAGCAACTTTAATTTCAAGGAGAGTTGATCCAAGTCACTCCACCCAACTCAAATTCATGTGTGGACACTTCATCCATGTAGATGAATTCAAAATAGTGAGGTGAGGAGTTACAAAAGCCAAATCATCTTCCCAAAATAGAAAAGGAGGGGTTACACAAAGAGTTAGACAAACCAAGGCTAAATATAGTCAGTGAGGGCGCACTTGTGCAAGTCGGGGTTACCAAACCAAGTGTAACCTCCAAAAAAGAGTTACAAAACCACCAAATTAGGGGCTCAATCAACAAGTGGAATCCACCCAAGAACCAAGGAGAGTACATTCACCAAGGGAGGCCCACTAAATCATGAATTAGGCTCAATAGTACCAACATAGGCTAAAATAATCAAAAGTTGGGTTGATTGTACAATGTTTGGGTGACCATCGACTAATAAAGCCACAAATGCATAATATAGACCAAGCTCAACCAAACAATATCTAAAGTGCTAGGACTTTCCCTATTCCCCCTCACATTGTGAATCTAGGCCTCCCATACTCTTTTGTGGTCTCCGGTGTGCCAGTTTTTTTATTAATTAATTATTTACAAAACAATAATGTCTCTTGGTCCTTAAAGACCCTTGTCTCGGCACCTAGTGCCACAATAATAAAAACAATGACAAATTACATATGTCTAGGGATTAACACACAAGGTATTACATCCCCCTCCCCCTTAAAAATTGCATTGTCCTCGATGCATAATACATACATGCCTTCACAAAAGGATAAAAAACATGCACATACATGCATCAGAAAGATAACATCTTTCAAACTCTCACAGGCATGCCCATACATGCCTCAGAAAGATAACATCTTTCTAACCACAATACTTCCCACTACCACCTACTTTCATGTCTGTCTCCACTGCCCATGGGAGAACCAGGACTAGTAGAGTGGACTCAAGGAAGCAGGGGTCGATCTTCAATCCCCATCACATGGTATTCAATCCTCTTTGACAAGGCCTTCAAACCTTCAACAAAGATACATACACTCGAAAACCATATTTCAATCACTCTTATAATTAACATCAGGTATATTAAAATATATGATATAAGGTACATAAAATACATCTCCAAAATACAAGATACATAATAAATTCTAATTATTCACATGAAATACATCAACGGTACATGAAATCAAAACACTTGAAATGCATCTACCTGAAACACATTCTAATCATTTCAATCATACATTATACACATACTCTAAGATACATGAATTGCACGAAGGGTACATGAAATGCATTAAGATACTTTTACAGATAAGACATTTCCCAACAAATATGCATGAACTATCATGGCGGTACTTTCCAACAAAGATATAAGAAAATAACGCAAGGATAACCTTTCAATGCAACTACATATATCATAACTAGTTATATACATCAATACATTAACATACATTCATAATAAATCAATCATTAATCGATCACAATGACAACCATATATGCATCAATCTGACCATACAACATCATCCATTCAGATATCATCCATACAAATATTAACTATACGATCATCAATCATTCGCACAATAGCCAGAATACAATAATCAGAATACATCAACCAGAACACATCAATCATAATACATTAATTGTAATACATTAATCATAATACAACAATCAAAATACCATACATTAATCAATGACAATCACATCTACATCACATGATAAGCATCAAATAATTTCTCAATAACCTCACAGAAGCACATCAAACATACAACTAATTATAAAATCATATACATGTAGACTACATATACCACTATTTATCATAGCATTACATATAATTATTAGCACATGATATATATATAATATCCATATATACTCTACTAACAATATACCACAATATACAATTCAATACATACATACATATATATATATATTATACCCATAGGTAATACCATACTACATCACACATATATACAGATATATATATTATCATACATACTATCTATAATACATGTACCTTAATGAACCTTCCAAACTCAAGCGTTCGAGACTTCTCCCAACAACACTTCTTTAGGTTGTATGGATTCTATGCAATTTCCAATTCCACCTTCGATCTCTGTATATTCCTTTTCTCTGTACTTACTAAGTCTTGTTCTTCCCTACTCTGGTTTGGCTTCAATACTACAATTCAATAAACACACTGCATGTTCATTCATTAGCTGGCATAAATAACATGTTCCTTCTTCATTCATACCACTTTTCATCTCAAATCCAATGCATGAAGCTCTTTAGAAATAGTCATTAACTGCATACTGAAAGTACAATCCAAGCAAATTGAATAGATACAAAAGATGATTCTAGTCACTATAAGGCCTCCACACTGAGCACTACTTCATACTGAACTATTAGGAACCAGTTTCATCTCACTTGGATTTTTGGATTGCATTGAGGAATCACTTGAAAAATCAGTTGGAAAAACCACTGATACACTATAATTTTGTACTGAAAGCTTCAACTTCAAGATTTTGAAAGGAAAACATCCGAATGAGAAGAAAAATTTCTTGTAAGGTAGATACCATCAACAACATGTATGCACATTCCCCAGTCAACCAAAACAACTTTTCCTTTATCAAATGAATTTCTTCAAAATTGAGAACTAATTCCCAGGTAAAAGGGGGGTCTGTTCATAGACTTTTCCCAGAATTTCCATGGATGTTGGTGACTCAACCAAAGATCATCATATAAATTTTCTAAGTTATGTTCATGCTTCATAAGATCGCATAATATGAAAATTTTTCCTTCCAAAGTTTATAAAAAACACTGCCAAGTTCTCTGTAGACTAGTTTACATCTTTCATCGTACATAGAAATTTTGAATTCCCCCAAATAACTTCGGGAGGCTTGTAGGTGCCACTACAAGCCCTTCTTTCTCAAGTACCATAGATCCATATTCATTATATGTATTATATACATTATCAATATTACTCCTATATATATATATATATATATATATATATATATATATATATATATATATATATATATATAAAGGGCTTGTAGTGGCGCGCACGCGCACACACACACACATATAACATTACCAATACATAAACCTTACCATTCACATACATTAATATATATACAATACACATAATTATTTACTTTATACACCATTTATATATTATATCTTACAAAAGGTATACTAATCGATGCTAATATATTACATATACTAACATATCCATAATCTCTTAACCTTTGAAATTAAAAGAAATAAATAAAAAATACATTCAAACTTATCTCTGAAGTAAGGCACTAGTTGATGCTTTTTTATTCTTCCATTAACATAAGGGGGGTTAAATTTATTTCACCATGCATATTTTATAATATCCAAATGCATATAAATAGACTTATAAATCCATAATAGCCCCAATAGCCACAAAGTTGGAACCTAAGGTTTGATACCACTTTGTAGTGTACCTGACCCCGAAACTAAGAAGGGATACACCATGTGACCGGTGGAAAGGATGAAAAGAGTCAATGCACAGTTGAATAAGGTTTATCTAGATATGAATCAATCCATCAATCCAAATAAAACAAACATTAAGCTATTAAAATAAATTGTGACACTAAAAAAAACAATTATAAAACTCCCCAAAAGCTCATACAGATGCAAGACCATACAAGCATGATAATTAAACCATATTTACATGATAATTAAACTTATCTCTTAGAATTATTAAAGCATTCATGGGTGACCATGATCATCCCAATAACACTTATATATCAGAATTACGGATTACTTTGCAAACTATCACAATTCAAGATTTTCAACAAATAAACTACGCAAATTAAGACATTTCTGTAAATCCAATCTATGGCACTTTCTTTAACAGTTTTGCATTTCTTATCAGATCATATCTGAAGCTAACATATACATCCATTAAATAATGAATAAAAACATGTACAAATCATCCATCTACAACCACTAACTCATACATAAAATTAAATCTACAATTAGCTATCAATTTCGCAACCAAATCATTCAGTAAGCATATGATTCCCTGTAAAACCAACTGTGAGGACCAAATAAAAATCATAACAACCATATGGGACACTCTACAGACACCAAGGGCACATGGCGCACTATCATGTTCATCTACATCCATGCAACATTAGATAATCAAATCTACAGAGAAAATATCAAAACAATCCAATTTTTAAGCAGTGAAACCCATAAACTAGTCATTGAAACTTAGCAATTTCAACTGTAAAGCTCAAACATGTATCAACATAGACATAGAGGGAACAATTTCAAGTTAATATACATCAAATAAACATGAAAATAAATTACGACAGCTTCTATAAAGATCAGAGAATAAATAAGTAAGATTTTCCACCAAATCTCAAGCAGTAAACTGAGCAACTTGCATCTGATCATCAAGATAGAAATTCACATACATAAACACAGTTAAAATAAACCATCTATGGTGAAATATAAGCATGGATAACAAAATATAAACATATATTTCAATCATATATGATAGATAGAAATTATAGGCAAGATCCCATGAGGAAAATCCATCAATGTGCATCCATCGATTTGCGCAAAAACCACTTTCACAAGTAAATATCAACTTAGATTCCATGGCTGCAATAAAATAACAAATACTTCATATAAACATATGAAATAACATAAAATGGAACTCTTATCCCATTAATATGCAACTGGAATCAACCGGACCACGTTCCACCCATCCTTAGGCATAGTCAAGCCAGACCTCACTTGAACAGGCCACCCTTGAGCTGAGGCCACAGATCCACAAGTAGAGGTGCACTCAATAATATCTCAAAATATCAATTTGAGAATCCAAAACTCAATTCCTCATCACCTACTTTATTCTCCACCTCACTTCCATGTGCAATGGTAATTCCTTCACCTCCCAGGTCCCTTGGGACATTGCCATTCACCATCAGGATTTATGTACAAGATCAGGACATATACAAGTAGTGGAATCGAAGGAACTATACCAAAGTTGTCCAGGATTACATAAACACAACACATTGTGTCAAATGCATATTTCCTTCAAGCACATAGTTCGCACACATAGTAGAGCATACATGGCTTCCCAAGCTCACAAGCTTACCAAGCTCTCAACATCAAGGGCATGAATAATGAAGAACAACCAAAAATAATCAACAACCTTAACCAAGGATATCAACCATGGATTTATAGACCAAAGAAGTAAATTCAAACCCAAGGGGTCAAATCATACCAATTAAATCTTACTTGAGTCATCCCAAGGGGGCTTAACTCAAACACAAGAGGCTAACTCAAATCCAACCCAAGCAATTCAAATTTCAAGGAGAGTGGCTCCAAGTCACTCCAACCAACTCAAATTCATGTGTGGACACTTCATCTATGTAGAGGAATTAAAAATAGTGAGGTGAGGAGTTATAAAAGCCAAATCATCTTCCCAAAATAGAAAAGGAGGGGTTACACAAAGAGTTACACAAACGAAAGCTAAAAATAGCTAGTGAGGGTGCACTTGTGTAAGTGGGGGTTACCAAACCAAGTGTAACCTCCAAAAAGGAGCTACAAAACAACCAAAGGGGTTCAATCAACAAGTGGAATCTACCCTAGCACCAAGGAGGGTGCATTCACCAAGGGAGGCCCACTAAATCATGAATTAGGCTCAATACTACTAAAATAATCAAAAGTTGGGTCTATTGTACAATGTTTGGGTGATCATCAACTAATAAAGCCACCAAGGAATAATGTGGACCAAGCTCAACCAAACAAGCTCTAAAGTGATAGGAATGCCCCCATTCACCCTTGCATTGTGGATCTAGGCCTCCCATACTCTTTTTTGATCTCCAATGTGCCAGTTGTTTTTATTAATTAATTATTTAAAAAATAATAATGTATCTTGGTCCTTAAATACCCTTGTCTCAGCACCTATTTCCATAATAATAAACAATTACAAATTGCATATGTCTAGCGATTAACACACGGGGTATTACAACACATGAGGATGGTGAATCCCACTATTCAAATATGGCAGTGGATGATGTTGACGAAGAAGAAGAGGTCGTTGTGTCACCAATAATAGTATCAAAAATTGAATAAAATGACATAGACCCTACAGAAGCATAGATATATGAAAAAAAAGAAAATTGTTATGTCTCTATGAAAAAAATAGATTGTATGCAAGATGCAGGAGGTGAATCTCTTGAGTTTATTCCCAAGGAAGAATTGAAAATTGAAGAAAATTGTTCAAGAGAAGGACTAGAATAAGAAATCAGTGGAGCATTCACTACAGAAAGAATTGAAGATGTTGTTGCAGAAGAGATCAACCGATAACCTGTTAGCATTATAGAGGTATGTAAGTCGACCCCAGAATGTGAAATTGAAATTATATTTGATATTGAAGAATTAAGGATTATTGAGGAATTTATGAGGGTTAATCATTTTTTGTTTGAGGGGAAAGAATGCACAACTGTTTAAAGGAAATAATGGCATAATATCATCGATATTATTGTAGTGATGGTAACTACATTAGATAATGAAGAAAGAGAAGAAGGTTGTGTAATTGGGAGAAGGAGCTAAGTTTCTTTGAGGAGTGGTTCTATCAGTTTAGGTCGGATGCAGACCATACTGCCATATAGAATCAGTCACATAAAAGATAACAACTGAGGTTGTTGAAGAGATTGTAGAGGGCAGTGTTTTAGATTTGTCCCAGTGTCATGCTGAGGAAGGAAATGAAACCAGTGGGTTGAAAAAGTACATGTGTGAGGGTATAAAGAGTAATGGTGAAACTTACATGAAGAAAGAATCTGATGCAGTAGAGAGGATGGACCATATGGAGATTCCATGGAAGCGGAATGGAAAATATGAAGGAATTCAAGTCATTCATAGACTTGCAGAAATAGATAAAGAATTTATAATGAAAATGAATCTACTAATGAGATAAAGAGTGTAGTAGCCATATTGGATATTGGAGAAGGAATACTTGCATGAGATATGCAAGAGAAAGAGACGGAGAAGGACCATACATAGTTCTATGATTTTCTTTATAATTTGTTTGTTTGTGATTGTGTAGGGATATAATGCACCGATATAATTTAGTAGGAAAATCACATTATTGAAACTCTAAGGTCCATGTATATGGATAAAGACCATGATGTTGTGAGCATGGAAAGATTGGACATAAAGAAATATTAGAGATGGCATCGTGGAAGAATTCCAAGAAAGCACAGTATTCATGTAGTGAAAGCATAAGATAACCTAGGCAGAAGACCAAAAGCATATGATAAATCCTGGAAGTGGAAGAAGAAGATAAAGAAGAAGTGAAGAATTGCAATTTTTTTGGTATGGATCCCAAATACTAAAAATAAAATGAATTATTTTTTTTAATGTGAATCATCGTATAAGCCTAGCTAATATTGAGACCAGTAAGTATGTTTTGTCATATAGTTAATGTTTTGATAAGATTATATGATTTTTTGTAGTTTTGTTTTATATGTTGTAGCATCATAGTTAATTATATTATTTGTTAGAAGAGCCAAGGTGAAATCGCTTAGTTGTAGCGAATGCGTAATTCGTAGAAGAAGTCGACATAGAATTTTTTTTTGTTGAGATAATTAAGGGGGGGAAGTTAAGAGTAATTGTCTCACCAAATCCTGTATAAGTCATTGAAACTAGTCAAGTATTTAATGAGTTGAATGTTCTAGGGCACGAGGTATGAATAGTTAGTCGGATCAAAGATCAGTTCAACCGGATAGGCATCCACGGTGATTCAAGCATCATCAATATTTAGCATGTCAAGCAATAAGGCGCTCCATACTCACACTAATGTTTTGTAGGTAAGAGTAATGGCATCACACCTAGTCAAATTTAGGAGTTAATTTTTCACCAACCACATTAAATGCCACTGAATGAAGTTTCATCAGAGTCTCCCAACATAAGCCACGGAGATTAAATGAAAAATCATTTAAGTTTTGAGGAGGTCACGAGGAGGTATGATGTAATAAGTCTAAGGGTGAATTGAGTTATGACAGGAAGCAACAACCAATAGGGTGTCAATGTAAAGCATCAGAGTTGTCAACTAAATTTCCATGGAGGAAACTCGATGGAGAAGCCTCGATAACAAATTGGGTGTTGACACATGGATGCAGGAGATTGGGTGTTGGAGGTCATTCAACAGAGATATGAAACAAAAAGTTCGTTTGTTGGACCGCATGAAAACTTGGCATGATGACATGTGGCATAGTTAAATTGGTCATCGGAGTGCACACTATGTGTGTATAAATATGTAATTTTATCAGTTAATAGAAGGTTGTTGAATAGGTTCAATTCCACTGTGTGCTCTTTGTCTTAGTGTATTTTTATGTTTTTTGGTGGCAGAGAATTTTTATCTCTACCCGTATCCAACAAATGGTATTAGAGTTGGTTCACGCTTTGGTTGTTTCCAACAAGTGGTATCATAACTAGTTTAAGATCTGGTCATTTCCAACAAGTATGCCATCATAAACCACTCAGAAATTTGATGTAATCTAGAGAAGTAGGATCAAATCCCCATTTAATGCACAAATCCTAACAAAAATATAGAAAATTCATTGTATTGGAGTTTAAATAAAAATAATGAGATGAGGATTTGTATAACATCCATATAGAAAAACGTTGTTGTCACTTCCATGGGTGTACACTGACGGTGCCTGAATAAATGACACTTGCATTGGATAACCTATTGGTTGTGGAGCCTGATCTTCCGAACTCATAGATGATGATTCAGCCGTGTTTGAACCCCAAGTTTGGTTATGATCCCGGCATGATCCCTAGGGGCCCATGGTTTTCGCCAACAGTTTTCGAGCCCATGGTTTTGGGTATCCCGTGGTATTTTCCCATTGTATTTCCCTTGTGAAAGAAATACATTGTAATACAGATAGGGTTGATGTATTGGGTATTATGCATTGTAAAGATCTCTAAGATCGGAAGAGAGACTATGAGACAGTGAAGAGGAAGTGCAGCGGTTGTGCTGCAGGTTATATCCCTTCATTTTGTTGGACGGTATAATAATAAGGACTGGCAATTTAAGTGTGGGCGTAGCCCATCTTGGGTGAACCACGATATATTGGTGTCTCTCTTGTAATGTGTCTGTGTGATTATATTTTCATTTTTGTTTATTGTTATTGCTCTGCGATCTTGTTTTTCTAACATAACCTTGGGTGTACACTCGAGGGTATCCTACAACAACCAACCATGCCTTATTTTTGTTTCGTCTCCAAACCCTGAAACCTCATTTTACTTAGTAATTATTTTGAAAAAACATAGACTCAAATAACTCGAGTTTCAAATACTTTAAAGTGAGTACAAACCTAGAGTAGGGTATAGATAAGATGATTTTGGATCCCACATGATTAACGGTTCTATTTTAATATTTTCTCTTTGAGAAAGGAAACTTCACCAAAAGAAACTTTGCAAAGACTTAAACTTTTGATTAAGTAAACGAAAACCACCAAAAGAACCTCGACTGAAGCACAATCTACCAACTTATGAAAGTAAAATATCCAAGATAAACTCTATTGATACATGAATTGATGACTAGTGTAAAATTCCACGGCTAAGGATCTAAGAACTCAATGTAATCTTCACTAAGAAATGCTACAGAGATTTAGCAGAGAATTGAGACAAGAAGAGTGAATTAGAAGCACATAGAATAAAATTCAATTGCATAAAATTGCAACATCGTATTAATGAATGATAATATCACATTACATAATACATCTCACAAGAGATATTCAAATGCCTAAGAAGCAATTCGAAATTATCATTATTGGCAGGCTTAGACTTAGTAAAAATCTTCCATCTAGGCAAAAGGAGATTTTAAAACAATGCTAGAGGTCATGAATTGGCTAAAGCAACCTTGGTAGGACATGAGTGACTCAAAAGCATCATGTTCGAGGCTTTTCAAGAGTAAAACATGGAAGTGGTTTGTGGAAAAAGCTAACAACTTGCCTAAAGACATCCTAGTGCAACTTAGGCAACTCAATCCAAGAGAAAAGTTGCCAAAAGTAGTCTTTGTCTCATAAAAGCGGGACAAAAGCATAATAAATCTATCTAGGGTGCATTAGCTTAGAAAATAAGTGTAAATCAAGTATGAGGGCGCATCACTAGTCTAAAATGGTCAAAAAGTGGATAAGGTGGTCCCATGACAGTAGACTAGGTGCTAGGTTGCTATATTATGCCAAATAAACATGGAACAATGTTCTAAACACTAAGTAAATTAATTAAATGATTAATCTACCCAAGGTATAGATGATTTTATGTTCCAACACCCCCCCTCAATCCTGAGTTAGTGTGATTAAAGTATGTGTAGGGCCCAAGCAACATAGGCTTATGGTCACCCTATTACATTTATTATCCATGTAACATGAGGTAAGAAGTAAAACCCTGTGGGAACAAACCCCCCCTCAAACTAAACATGGAGTGTATCAAAATTTTATTTTAGACTATAAATCTGAACATAACAATACAAAGAATTCCTATGAGGCCAATGAATGGAAACTTGAATGTCAGGAGGTACTTTCCTCTTTGTAGGAAGAGATATTTTCTCCCAATTGTGCCAATGTTGATCTTGAAACTGGTAGATTGAACCATGAGAAGCTCCAAGAATGTATTGATGGTACCTTGGGATCTACTTTGAAGCAACAGGGGTAATATCAGAACCGAATGTACCATGACTTGATGGTGGTTGTTTAGACTTCAAATCAGCTCCAAGTGTGAGGAGCAAGTGTCCCAGCAAATGCAGAAAATTTCTAACTTCTTTTGCACTTTGAGGAAGTGTGCATGTGACCATTTTGGAATAGAGAGGAGGCATGGGACCAAGGAGAGCATATGCAGAAGCTCCAAAGACTAATATAGCTTCCAAAACATCCATTGAACCACAATCTTTCACATCAACAAACTCATAAGAATATAGATAATATTCTAGACCACTAGTTGATGTAGAATCCTCACTAGAAAAAGTAATAGGAGATGACATGTTGCTACTCATTAGACTTGAAAATTAAACCATAAAAGGTAATATCAGGTCCAAATGAGTCATGATCATCTTGAGAATCAATCCCAAGCAATAAGTGGTGTCCTCCATCTTCAGTGCAACTATGAGAACCAATTCCAATGATCAAGTAGAAATACATAGGAAGCGTATGATCATGTAGAGCGAATGCAATACCTCCAAATTATGATATAAATTCCAAAACCTTCAATAGATCATCATTCTGCACATCAGTAGACTCATGCGAAAGAGAGGAATCGAAATCCTCTTTTGCTTCTAGAACATGAACTGGCTTATCTTGTTCAGAGTCCACAATAGAAGAATTGTAGGAGAACATGAAAGAGAGTTCTTCTCCAACAAAGAGGGTTTGAATGTCTTCTTTTGTATTAGCTGTGTATGAAGATGAAAATCAGAATTCTCTTGAACTTCTTCAGCAATAGGAGAAGTGGTCTCTTCAAGGATACTATCACCAATTCGAACTCGAAATAAGTTGAGTCCTTCTACAACAATGACAACTCCATCAATCACTTCTTCTTCTTCATTAGCTTCATAGGATGAGGATCCAAGATCTTCATCATATTCTAGAGCCAGAAAATAAGACTCTTTTGATTCTACTTCATGACATGTAGATGAAGCATTTGAATCATGGAGATCATCTTTGACAATAAATGTATGTGTTGAAATTTCTGCACAAGCTTCTTCTTCATCTTGAAAAACTTATTCAGATAGGGTTGAGGCCAAGACTTTAGAAGGGAGAGAACATGAGGAGGTACCATATTCGATCTCCATATTACTTATATGAAACTCATTGTGCTTTCCAAAATATCTATCCAAATTGGTCCAGAGATCCTTTGGGTATTTAGTAGAATCAATAAGGTAGCACATGCTTAGATAAATATCTAGACACATGGCTCCAAATGCTCTGTCACAATCATTCAACAAACCATATTTCTATTCAAAGGATTCAATCTCAGCAACAACTCCCATAGACACATCAAAGAGCTCCAGTCTCTTCAGATGCTCAGACATCTCCAATTTCCAAACATAATAATTTGAAGAAGATATAGGAGGAATTGAATTCGAATCCAAGAAGTTGTACCTGCACAAAAAACACCTGCAAAAACACACTCTGAATATCTATATGGAAGATTAATTGATCTAATGAGCTCTGCAAGATGACAGTATGCACTTTTGGGAGTCTATCACGCCCAGCTAGAGCCCTTGAGCTAAACCCAAGGGTACAAGGTGATTTTCCACGGTACTTTTGTGGAAACTCCATAGCTTCCGGTGCGCTACGTCTTGCAGTTATTCTCCTAAGGATTCCTAAGATCTAATACCATGTAAAATTCCACAACTAAGTATCTAAGCACTCAATTTAATATTCACTAAGAAATGCTATAGAGATTTAGCAAAGAATTGAGACAAGTAGAGTGAATCAGAAACACATAGAAGAAAACTCAATTGCATAAAATTGCATCATCATATTAATGAATGATAATATTACATTAAATAATACATATCACAAGAGAGATTCGAATGACTAAGAGGAAATTCGAAATTATCACTATTGAGAGGCTTAGAATTAGTAAAAAACTCTCATCTAGGCAAAAGGAGATTTTAAATCTATGTTAAAGGTAACGAATTGGCTAAAGCAACCTTGGTAGGCCATGAGTGACTCAAAAGCAACATGTTGGAGGCTTTTTAGGAGTAAAACATGGAAGTGGTTGGTGACAAAAGCTAACAACTTTCCTAAAGACACCCTAGTGCAACTTAGGCAACTCAATCCAAGAGAAAAGTTTCCAAAAGCAGTCTTTGTCTCATAAAAGCAGGATAAAAGCATATAATAAAGCTATATATGGTGCATTATCTCAGAAAAGCGAAGTAAAGCAAGTATGAGGGAACATCACTAGTCTAAAATGGCCAAAAAGTGAATAAGGTGGTCCCATGACACTATACTAGGTGCTAGGTTGCTATATTATGCCAAATAAATGTGGAACAAGGTTCTAAACACTAAGTAAATTAATAAAATGATTAATATACCCAAGGTATAGATGGTTTTATGTTCCAACAACTAGTAGGCTCTAAAAAACAAGAATATGAAACCAAGGGAAATATCGAATGGACTAGAGACTCACTCACACATTCCTTTCGTTCATAAGAAGGAAACATTGAAGTTGGATCGACTTTGAGCATGCTACAATGCGAATGTATAGGCGTCATTCTTGATTCAATGTATCGAGGCATCTTCCTCTTGGGAAGAAGTGGATCATGCTCCAAAAACATGTGCTTGAATTCTCCTTCAGTGGATGCAAGCGAATCTGGAGGCTTTCTGAACTTTCTCTTCAGACCAAACATGGTGAGAACAAATCCAAAAATATGAATATCATCCTAGAACTTGTAATTCGAACCAATTGAGGTAGGATCATCTCCAATCAGATCTAATTGCTCTTGAAACTTGAACTTCTGATCAATGGAAATTAAATCAGATCCAAGAATTGATAGATGGTTTCTTATGATCTCCTTTGAACCAAAATCACCAAAATCACCAAAATGTGCCTGAGACTTGGACCCAAGTGAATGGTAGTGTCCTCCATCTTTAGTGAAACTATGTGCCAATGATCAAATAGAATTTCATAAGAATCATGTGATCAAGGAGGGCAAATGCATCACCTCCAAACTCTGTTGTAACCTCCAAAACATTCAATAGATCATCATTATGCACACCAGCGGACTCATGGGAAGTAGAGAATTTGAAACTATCTTCAACTTCTAGAGAAACAAAGGAAGGAACATCTTCAACATTAACTTTATGTTTTGAATCTGTAGCTTCTTCTTTATATTGAACAACTGCATCATGAGATATTATTAAGGTCGAGACATAATTAGAGAGAACACTTAAGGAGGTATCATTGGGCTTGTTCTCCAAATAATTTGCACCAATCTCTTCATTTTGCTTTCCAAATACTTTCTACGGTTGGGCCCATAGATCACTAGGATATTCAATAGTTTCCATGAGGTAGCGCATACTAGGAGACATAGCAATACACATTGATCCAAAGGCTCTGTCACATTCATTTAGCCAATCATTCTCTTATTCATAGGAAATAAAATATCTCATAACACCAATACACATATCAAAAATACCTTGTCTCTTTAGATATGCTATCACATTTGGTTTCCACTCATCATAGTTGAATCGAGAGAGAGGAGGAATTGCTTTCAGATTCATGGAAGCTGTTGTAGAATACCTGCAAAAAAAATGGAAAAATATCTAGAGGATTGTTACTAAATCTATTGAACACTGCTTTAGGACAGTAGGAACTTTTAGCCGGATCCTTCACACTTGGATAGACCTCAAAGGATTTCTCCAATGAATTCAATGCAATGGAACCAGGATTTGTTGTGGAAATCCAGAGGCTTATGGTTCTCTACTAGAAACAGCTGCTCAATCTACTGTTGGAACTGCTGCAAGATACTACTGTTGAAACTGCTACACTCAAAATATCCCACGAGCTCTGATACCATGTGAAATTCCACAGGGGTAGCTCACTGAGCTTGAATAAACCTCACAATTTCACATTGTTATTACTGAGAAGAACTAGACAAAGACATGGATCAATTCACTCATAAAACTGAAACACACATGAAAAAATGATGTTGATACATTAATCAGCTGTAAGATGGAAATCAAAAAGTGTTACAATAGAATGAATTCGATACTCCAGGGAGGATTCGAATTCACCTCAAGTCTAGGATTAGTTTTCATTGGAACCATCTCCCGATAAGGTTCAGTGTCCACCGATGATGAATAATCAGTTAACTGAGGTAGAACTGGGCATAACTGAATCATGTGGGCACCAAAATAGGGGAGGAGACTCCAAATGGGTGCATAACTAACTGCCAGTGGTCAAAGAGGGTGCTCCTATACTCAGTAGCAGTCAAACTAGGAGTTGCAGTCAGTTAAATAAGCAATCAAGGGGACAAGGATCCACAAATAATGGAACTAACTGTGTAGTCTCCTAAAGTTTTGCATGAGGGCGCATTGGAACTCCAGTGATGTGAACAAGGCCCTCTGAGTGGATGGGAGGGATAATGATGGCCAAAAACAAGCTCCGAGGGGCCCAAAGTAGGGACTAGGTGCTAGGAGACTCAACTACCAATGCATGGATGCATGGAGTGTTGCATGGAATGCACGGATGCATGCAAAGCATGCAAGACCAAAATAATATGGTAAGAATATTCCAACACACAAAAATTACCTGCAAAAAAACACTCTGAATATCTATATGGAATATTAATTGATCTAATTGTTATGTGGAATTCTGCCCTACGGATAAGTCACAATTCCCTTAGGCTAAAGTAGACTTTAACTAACTCTAGGCTAAGAACAGACAAAACAAATGCAACCTTGAATTCCTAGATCTAACAAACATCTCAGAATTAAAATGCTGAAGAGAATAGAAGGAGTTTTAACTGACCTTATGTCCAAACGCTTGTCTTTGATATTTGCTCCAAGCTCCAAGTCCTCACAAGTAAACCTGTTAACAATGGAACCAAAACACAAGCATGTACTATTCTCTAGCAGTCTGAAAACATGAGTTAGGATCTAAATCTATGAGAGATACAAATCATATCATTAAAACAATATTAACACAAATGATTTGGGAAAACAAGACAAGTTATTCCATTACAACTTGAAGATTACTTACAAAGGGTGCTTGATGCCCAAGCCAATCCTCCAACTCCAAGTGTCTTCTCCTCTAGCTATCTCCACAATGCTGCAAGACCATAAGTTTGGTGCTCTCAAGAGTCCTCCTCTTTTCCCATGGCATGCCTCTCTTTTATAGTGAATGGTGAGGTTAACCAACAAGAGAGATGAGTGGATCTAAGGAGGGATAAGTGGATCAGGGTTTCTAATCGAAGGAGATGAGTTGGGATCGAATCAAGGAACCCAATCTTCCATTATCTTCGAAAATCCAAGATCCCACAAGCCAAGGGCAAAAAACTATTAAAAGGGTGCCGCGCTTTGCAAAGTCTGCAGAACGCGGCACTGCCGCGCTTTGAGGCAAAAGTAGCACGCGGCAGTGTCTAGTGCCGCGTTTTGGGATCATGGCAAGGCGCGGTAGTGTGTAAAAATAAAGTCCAAGGTGGGTCAAAACTTGCCAGGGTAGATTTACCTTCAAGGTTGACTCATCATCTGTCTCTTCTGGATGGTTCAAAACAGTAGGGAAAGTGTCGTCAACTTGTTTTGTGATGGGGATGCGACACTGTGAAACATAGAGGTATAACAGATGCCCCCTAAAGTGTGAGGTTAGAAGGGACTGATGGCCGAAAGACTTTACGAATAAAATGTGCAGAGATAGCATCGAGGAGAGCGACACGGAGCTGAAATAGAAACAAAGTGTTAGATATACCACCGAGGCGGGCATTCCCATGCTCGGAAACAAATGACTCAAAGCATGGCTGCCGACCAATACATTGCAGATCCATGAGTACTGAGATAATGTAAACTGTGGACAGATCATGGCTACTATGAACAATCGTAGATCCATGAGACAGTAACGACACAGCCACGACCAATACAATAAGTGGATCTGTGTGACAATACAAGAGACATCTCCATCGCAGCCTGGACGCAGTCAAGATAGAGTGATGCACCCAGGGTCTTCTACCCGATCACATAAAGATACGAATCTAACCATGTGATTACAAGGTGTTGAAGTCGAACATGGAAGAAACCATTTGATTACCGGTCAATGATGTGGACCGTTAACAAATGCGAGGGAGATCACCAATAATGACAATGATTCCCAAGGTATCAATAGTACATCTCAACGAAATGCGAATGAATGAGTTGATGTCGAGCATCCGAGAGATTGCTTGATCAGAGGTTAATGAGGTGAACCTACTGTCAAGCATGAGGAAACCTGCCATTGAGGCATGCAGGTACCAAGGTACTAATGGTTGATTCCTAAGTCTAATTCCCGGATAGTGATTTGGTGTCGACAGGAATAGACTCGTCGAAGGTGGGCCATGATGATTCCCACATCATCGACACGAAATCGGCATATATGATAGGATGATGAAGTAATAGAGTATGTACTGACACAGCGGAGGCCTGACACAATGAATGACTCGATACAATGCAACCCTTTGAACATATAACGGCATGTAACAAGACTTGGCAGCAGGGATTATTGATGAATAGAGGATAGACACCGGATGAGTGGACTCGTGGCCAAGGAGACGACCCATGATGATGACTATGACTCAATGAAAGACGGATACCCAAATATAGACAAGAGATGGACACATGCCATGTTCAAAGGTAATGACTGACAAGCTGCCATAGATAAACTTGACTTGTTCCCCCATATTTCCCCGACATGATGGACGAGTACCTCTTTCTTGTTTTACGAGCTTGAAGAGGATAACAGATGCTCGGTGTAGCTCACCTTGTGGATGAGTCCAATCTCACATGTTTTACGAACCTGAGAAAGGAGGGGTTCGTCCCAAAGTGGGTCCTTCGATGTTAATATTTTAACGAGCCCAAGGAAGGAAAACTCGGTAGTTTTTCATATTTAGAGAGCCTAAAAAACTTAAAGGAAGCTCCATAATGTACTTTTTCGTAAAATTTAGTCTCTCGATGCCGAAAAAGTGTAAAACGATTCCCGAGAGAACTCTCCCAGCCGAGATTGACCGAGGTATACCTTTCTCGTAAATAGTCTAGACGGGCCGAAAAAGGGGTAACCTATCACCGAATAGACGACCTTTCAAATACTTTTACAAGTGTGAAAGAGTCAAGATCACTTGGCAATCTTTTCAATTTTAAGGAGTCTGAAAAGAGCTTAACTATGGACTCCTATGGTCTTTTTCGTAAATTTTAAATTATTCTGGCCCGAAAAAAAAAAAAAAAAAAAAATACAACCAGGATAATACTTTCCTCATCGTTTAACGAGCATGAGTAAAGCTGACCGTACTCGACACCGTTTACTTGCGTTTGACAAGCACGACACAGGTGTGAAAGCGCTTGGAATATTTTTCAAGTTTTAAATCCAGAGCACGAAAAAGATAAAGTGGGCTCAATATGAAGGTCAAACTACGAACAAAAACCAGTATGAATGCGTCCCATTTCTACCGCAGATCCTGTCAATAAATGCTCAAAAATCGGGCATTAGTAATATGAATAAGGGTTTATTAATTTGAAAATAGTAATTAATTAATTAAAAAATGTGAAAAAATGCTATATAAAGCATGGTAAAAATAGAAATTACTATTCATTTGTGATTTTTACCCAAAGGAGACATTTTTACCCATTTTGGAGCAAAATTTCAAGGATCGATACCGAGAGTTCTGGGACACCATTTCGACCGCCGTCTGTGCCAGGTAAGAGTGCTTGAGCCCCTCTTTCATTTTATGCAAGAAATTTTTGTTTTCACCAGGGGAAAATTAATTTTTCGGGAAGCCCTTTTGGGCAAAAATCGCCTGCCGTACTGCCGCGGGGGTCCCATATCGAAAAACGCGGCACTGTTGAACAGTGCCGCGCTGTAACTCCAAAAGGAGGCGCGGCACTGTGGACTGCCGCGCGGCATGGTGTCCTCCAGGCGCGGCACGTGCGAAAATTGAGTTCAAAAAATCAATTTTTCCTCAAATTTTTGCTAGAAGCAAGTTGTTAAATAGTCACTAATTACTTTGTTTGCCTTTTTGCAGGGATTTGCAACTTGTTTGAGGCAAAATGGTGAGTTGGAAAGAGAGGGAGCATGAAACGGACGATTTTAGGGCCGAAAATGACTTACCAACCGTGACCGCATTGCGAGAATGCGGTTTGCTAAAGTTTTTCAAGACTAAAGGGATCCGCCAACAACCTAAGCTCCTTACTCACCTTATTCAATTGTGGGACCCTGATATCGAAGCTTTCCGAGTGGGAGAGCACGTGCTTGAAATCCAACTTGAAGACATCTACTTTCTCACGGGTCTCTCGAAAAGAGGGGCCCGGCCGAATCTTACCGGGTACAGTGCTTCAGACTCAAGCACGGATGATTTGATTGCTCGATATTGTCAGGCAGGTTCGAGTAAGAAGAGTGGGAAAGTGGCCATAAAAGAGGTCACAAATCTTCCTTTCAAAACTTTGCTATTCACTATTACACGTGCAGCAGGAAGCGTGAGTCCACATCAGGCAACCCGCACGCAGGTAAATCTCGCAGCAGAGTGCATGGGAGGAACAGTCTTCAACTGGTGTGATGCAGTGTTGTCCCACATAAAGGAACAGGTGCACAAATGTAGAACTAGGAAAAATACCCAGTTTGGCTATGGGAGTATCTTGGTCACTTTCTTCGTGGCAAGGGTGCCATTACTGCGTCCGCAGATATCTATGCATCCTCGCCCACCTACTGAGCCATGGATGGATCGATGGAGTGACTACGCCGGGCGCCTTGGAGGACCTCAGCGGCTAGCCTTTGGAGAGGATTTTTTCTCTTGGCTAGAGGAGCAGATAGTCATGATCGACGACTATCCCTATTCAGGGGTAGATTTCCGCGAGGATATTGACTTGGCTTTGCCAGAAGATGATGACTGGGACAACTCTGGTATGACCTTCATGGATATGTATTTTTCTTTTTGAATATTTAATTTTTTAATGCTTTTTTAGAATGTGTAAAAGACGCCTAATGTATACTCGCATGCATGTTGCAGATCGTGGACCACAGAGGCCAGCTGGATACTCTCCACTGCGTCGTGGCGGTGTAGATCGTCAAGCTGATCCTGTCGAAGAAGAAGATGAAGACGAGGCAGGAGGTGTCCGGGACATTGAGAGGAACCTGCAGGGATTGACTCATGGTATCCCTGCTATGCGGATGGATGATGTCCCCTACCACCTCCAGAGGCATACTGTGGGTGTACCTGGACGTATTAGTCGACTTCTTCGCAAGGTGGTTCGAGCTGTGATGTGTTACCACCGTCAGCAGGAGGAGTCCGATGAGGGACATGATAGGTCTCCTAGGTCTCCATAGATGGTTTTTAGATCTTTTTGCGGCATGTACACGATATGTAGGCTTTGAGGGCCAATTTTTGTATATGGGATTTAATCCCCAATTTTGTCTTTGACACAAACTTTATGTATTTTTGAAAAAACACTTTTATATACAGTGATATGGACCTATTTATGATCTAAATATTTACAATGACTTGTGCATTTTATTTTTTATGATGTGTTTATGTATGGGCGAGATGCCAATCCAAAATGTAATTAGCCAATGAATTGGCAATACAATTGAATTCTCTCGGTATGTGTTGATATGTGATAAAATCAAATGATCGTTCCAAGAGACGTACTCTTCGAAATAAACGAAGTAATGTAGGATCGCGAACTGTGTAAACACGGTTTAGATGAGAAACCACGAGTTGGGAGTCTAAAAAGATCGATAAGGAGTCAATCCCGAGTGAAGCAACCTCTGTCAAGAGACCGATGACTGCATGGTACTCTGCGATATTATTGGTTGCGGGACCCAAACAAATGGCTCCTGAATAAATCAACTCGCCAGTGGGGGAATAGATCACCCATGCTGCGGAAGCGAGATTCCGGGTATGTCGGCTTGCACCGTCAGCGAATCCAAAGTAGGTAGACATCTGCGCATAAAGGCACGAGTCAAAGTAAGAGTAGATACATAAGATCCATGTGCACACTAAAGAAAAAAGCAAACTAAGTACATTATGTACAAAAAGTAACCCGCGCGGGGTAACCTCACGCGTAGAAACGCTTGAGGTATAGCCCGTTGCGGGGCCGTGCCAATGGCGTACCATCACAGTCAACTAGTTCATAGGCTCCTTTTTCTAGGACACGTTTTACAATGAAGGGGCCGTACCACATAGATTCAAGTTTACCTTTACCAAGTTTATCATGCATCTGATCATATGTAAGTACGAGATCACCCTCATTGAAGATCCGAGGTTGAACGGATTTGTCGTATTGAGCTTTGACGCGTTTTTTGTGAGCTTCATTAGCCAAAGCGGCGTCGCGGCGGGTTTCATCTAGCTTGGCTAGGTATAGAAACCGTTCTTCTTCGGAAGTAGTGTGTGGAAGTAGCTCTATGGCTATCTTGAGTGATGGAATTTCACATTCAATCGGGAGAATGGCTTCCAGGCCGTACACCAATTGAAATGGTGTAAACCCAGTAGCACTTTTCACTGAGGTTCGGTATGCCCACAGTGCTGAGAATAGAGCTGAGTGCCAATTGGATTTTTGGGTACCCACAATGCGTTGAATCATTCGTTTCAGGACCTTATTAATGGCTTCAACTTGGCCATTAGCTTGTGGGTAATACGGGGTTGAGTTTTCATGGCGAAAACCCAGTTTGGCACTTAGTTCTTCGATCATATGATTCCTAAAATGGGAACCATGATCGGTCACAATGGACTGTGGGACACCGAATCTAGCTATGATATGATTGAATATGAACTGCGCTGCTGTTTTGCCGTCTTCAGCATACGTAGGCATCGCTTCAGCCCATTTTGTAAAATAGTCCACAGCTACTATGACATAGCTATGCCCCCCGGCTGAAGTGGGCTTACAGTGCATAAAATCAATGCCCCATTTGGAGAAGGGGCCGACGGCAATGACAGGATGGAGTGGAGCAGGGTGCGAGCGTGCTTTGCTATGAAAGAATTGACAAGGCGGACACTTCTTGACTGTTTCAATGCAGTCTTTGAAAATCGAGGGCCAGAAGTATCCCGCTCGCAGTATTTTCTGGGCCGTAGCCATCCCAGAGAGATGACCACCACATGCTCCAGCGTGGCAGTCATTGAGAACGCATTCCGCCTCATCTAAGGTCAAACAGCGTCGAAGGACAGTGTCGACACCACATCGATACAAAGTATCGTTCACTATAAGGTAGTATTTTGCGTGATGTCTGATACGTCGTCGTTCATCGCGGTTGAGGTCGGGACGGAAGCGTTGGGTTTGGAGATATAAGAGAATATCCCCATACCACGGATCAGACGTGCTAATGAGGAACAATGATTCGTCGGGAAGAGAATCAATGGGCTCGGATTGCTCAGTAGCACGGGGCAAGTGACAAATTAACTCAGCGAAGACCAGAGATTTCTTAGACTTGGCTTTGACAAACTCCAAGTCAAACTCTTGAAGGATGACAATCCAACGGGAGTACTTGCCCCCAAGCACTTGTCGTGTGAGGATATAGTACATCGGATTGAAATCGGCGATGACGGTGGTCCGACGGAGTAAGATGTAGTGACGGAATCTCTGGACAGCAAACACTGTTGCCAGAGCCAGTTTTTCAACATGTGAGTAGCGAGTTTCAGAGTCGAGGAGACTCTTGCTGAGGTAGTACACCACATGTTCTATGCCGTTGTGGTCTTCCTGGACTAACACCATACCAATGGTGTAAATCGAGGCTGCGAGATAAAGGATGTAGTCCTGTGTGTAATTCGGGGGTTGAATCACAGGATCTTTGGTTAAGGCTGCCTTTAAATTATCAAAGGATCGTTGGGCTTCATCATCCCATATAAAGGGAACATTCTTCTTGAGAAGCCGCATGTAGCCTTTTGTTATCTCGGACAGATTACAGATAAAACGGCGTAGAAAGTTTGCATGCCCTTGCAAACATTGAAGTTCTGGAATATTGGTAGGTGAAGGCAGGGCTATGATAGCTGCTACCTTTGCGGGATCTAGACGTATCCCGTCTTTGGAGACTATGAAGCCTAACAGTTTTCCGGCTTCTACACAGAAGACGCACTTATGCGGGTTCAAACGTATATTGTAGCGCCGGCACCTTTCGAAAATGGCACTCAAGTGATCTGGATGTTCTTCCCGAGTTCGAGAATGAGCGGGAAGGTCATCGAGATATGGCTCTACGATATGTTTGATGTCATGAAATGCGTAGGACATCGCCCGTTGGAAAGTTGCCCCGGCATTTTTGAGGCCAAAAGGTAACTTCCGATATGCAAAGATCCCCTAAGGGCAGATAAAGGCCGTTTTGTGCTGGTCGGCTGGGAGGATATCGATCTGATTATAGCCAGAAAAGCCATCCATAAATGAAAAGATAACACTTCCGGCACAGTTATCGATGATCTGGTCAATAAACGGAGTTGGGTAGTTGTCCTTGGGACAAGCTTTGTTCAAATCACGGTAATCAACACAGACTCTGATCGTTCCCTGTTTTTTGGCTACAGGGACGATGTTGGATACCCATTCTGTCAATGGGACAGGATAGATAAAACCAGCACGCAAAATTTTTTCAACTTCTGCTTTAATGGCGGCTGCCTTACGAGGATGAACGGGTCGAAGCTTTTTCCGAACAGGTCGGGCGCCAGGAAAAGTTGGAATTTCGTGGACCACAATCGACGGGTCGATTCCTGGCATCTCTTCATAACTCCAAGCGAAAACATCGCGGAAAGTTTTAAAGTAGGCATTATAGAACTCCGTCTCGAGAGGAGTACATGTTTTGCCAATGTGTACATTTTCCACGATACCAGGCTTTACTGAAATGTCGATGGGAGTGGTTGCCATAAGATTGGCCAAGTTGCCTTCAGAAAATACTTCGTCGAGGGAAATGGGGAACTTGGTTTGAACCATCCCAAGTGAAGCACTGGATTTGGTATCAGGCTCAAGTGACTGAATGGTGGGGAATGAAGATCGATGATGAAAATCTCCCCATGGTGGCTGATTGCCGCACATAACCTCTATGATTGATTCGTCAGTAGGAAAAATCAAGTTGAGAGGATCAAACAATGGTGGGCGTGTATGAGTTTCAGTCGAGAGCTGTGCCACTGTGTGATCAGTAGAACAGTCGACCCAATCTGTGGCTGATTGGATCGCGTCATATGCTGCAAGGTTTCTGTTCAAAGGCATGGAATTGCCATAGCCTTGGATCTGAGTAGGACTCGGGATCACCCATGAGTCATCGGACGGGGTGACATGCGATGAAATCATGTTGACTGGTTGAAGATGGGTTCCCAGCTCTGGAAAAACTCCAATGAGGGATGAATCCTTCATGAGACCAACACCTACGTCTTGGAACCGGTACCGAGGTTGATCCAGTAACGGAACGGTATTGGCGGAGTTCGGATGGGAGTCTGGGATACAGTAAGCCAATTGATCAATAGTGACAATTTTCCCTTCATGAGGAAATTGTACAATCCGGAAGACTGTAGATGCTATGGCAGTCATGGCATAGAACCAGTTCCGACCAAGTAGGAGGTTGTAATCCAAAGGTGCATCTACGACTTCGATGTGTACGGATACTGTTTTTCCCCCCAGTTCAACACCGATTGAGGGGATGAGTCCATATGGTTGAAAACCATGTCCATCAAACGCTCTAAGAGTAGTGGGAGAAGTTGTGACCTCAGGCGAGCCAAGGGCTCTCCAGCAGTTCAAAGACATAATCGACGTGGAAGCACCCTCATCTAACACTGTGCGGTGGATAACATTTCCACGGATTTTTGTATGCACCTGGAAGGCTAACTGGTGAGAAATCCTGGGTTTAGCGTGCTCCAAGTTAAACATGATGGAGTTTGAAGTATCTGGGTCCAATGCCCCCAGTGCTGAAAGTAGGGTTCTACGCTGCGTGGGGCAGTGTTGGAGAACCTCGAGAGTTGACATAGCACAAGGTGCTTGAGCCAAATCTTCAACAATGTTGTAGTTTTGGGCAGCTCGCGCATTCGGATTGAATGTCGCCTTTCGTATAGTGCCCTTGGGTGGGCGTAGCACTGTGTCTATAAGTGGTCTCTCGATATGGAGATGACCATTAGGGGGGGGAGTAGGAATCAGATCTTCAACAGGAGATTTGCCTTTGGCTGTCTCCGATTGTTTGGTTGAACTTGGAGGATTGTCATACATCTTTGAACGAGTGGTGATGTTAATCTCCTCATTACTTGTCATTAGGATCTCGCGGTTTGTGGACGTCTCTCCACGGGAAGGATTGGTCGGGTTGCCCCCTTGTGGGGATTCTTGGGCAACCATTTGCTGTTGCTGTTGGGGGAAAGGGTCAGTTAGCACTGCCGGTCTAGAGGATCCTTTAACGAACTTATGGACCTCGTCCTTGTAGGGACAGTCACGCGTATAATGATCATCTTGACAAATCAAGCAGGGAAACTTAGCTTTCCGACGTGGTTTTTGGTCATTCTGGGTAGGTTGTGGTTTGGGGTTCTCCTGCTGGTTCTTTTTAGGTTTACCACGATTGTTTTTCTTCTTTCCTCCGGATGGTTGTGATGTAGATTGGACTGCATTCACTTCGGAGGAGACAGCAGGAGAAGTGGAAGCTTTTGAAGTGGCCTGGGTAAAAGCGGGGGAAGCAGAAGCTTGTTGCCCCGTCGAGTTGGTAGCAGGCTGAGCTTTAACTGAACCAACGATACCATCAATGGGTGGTTCAGTAGTAGGCTTTGTAGGATCAGTGTGAACGCGGGAAGCATGTGGAAGAAGTTCATGTAAAGTACCGGATTGAGTATATACTAAATCCATGTATTGTGCTTCCGAGATGGCTTGTTCTTCCGTAACAGGTCCGCGCATAGCAATATCTCTGGCTATGGGAGGCAAAAAGGATTTTGTAAACCAATCAGCTAGTAGCTGATCTGGAATAGGTGCCTTTATTAGCCTACGGCGTCTTCGCCACTCGTGGATGTGATCCGAAATGTGTGTGGAAGTGGTTTGACGCAGTGAAGTTAGCAGTTCTGTTCCAGTCTCATACCGGATGGGAAGTTGGAAATGTGTCAAAAACTGCATAGCCAAAGTGTTGAAATCACGAAAAGAGTGCTGTGGCAGCTCGATGTACCATTTTGCTGCCGTTCCGGTAAGCGTACGTTGGAAGAGCCGAAGTCGGATGGAATCATCCATTAAGGAGTTTGATGAACACCAAAGATGGAAGGTCATCACGTGGTTCTTGGGGTCTTCCCCGGGCTTAGCATCGAACTTGGGAATGTCCGATGGTAGTTTGGCTGGGATAGGTGGCCAGTGAGGTTCGTTCCATATAGGATCGTTAATAAGCCTCGACAAATCAGGTAGATCAAGTGTGGCCAAGAAAGGAAGTTGACGGTTGGTCTGCGGGTATGAGTAATAACCATGCGGTGCAGAGAACCCTGGAGGGCCCTGCATAGCATGCTGCTGTGTGTTATACCCATATGTGTTTCCCGCGGGATACTGCTGGAAGTTCTGTGGATAATAAGCCATCTGGTTAACCGGTTGATTGTAAGCAACCGGTTGGTAAGTGTTCTGCTGAGTGGGTATAGTACCCTGGGGCTGTTGATACCCAGGAATGGTTGCTGTTCCTTGTTGGGGAAAAGTTCCTTGGAATTGTTGTGTTCCAGGGATGTTGCCACCATATTGTGTAAGTGGAGGATTTCCCATAGCAGGGTTGGGGGGTGGCTGCGACGGTGGTGTCCATGGAAGACTCGTTCCTGCTTGAGGAACGAGTGGAAATTGAAGTGATGGGTTCCATGGAGTTGTAGCAGCTGAAGGGTAAGGGAAACCAGAATTCAAGTTGGGGGAAATCTGAGATTGCCCCCCAGCTTGGTTCCAGTTTCCGAAAAGTGAGTACCCCCCACTCTGTGGGATTTGATGATCCCAAGAAGGAAGCATACCTGACGGGGGTGGTTGAGAGTAAGGTCCGGTTGGAACACCGGAATAAGGTTGCCCACTGCCAGGTGGATTGTACATACCGAACTGAGTAGACACTGCTGGTTGGGAAACTTGTTGGAGCGAGCCAATAGGTTGTCCGCCAACAGTTAGGTTGGATGGCCCTATGTGAGGAGGCTGTAGACTGGGAAGTGGATTCCCAGCAAAAGGTTGTCCTCCGACTGGTTGGGTTGATGGCCCACCAGTTGGAGGTTGTTGACTAACGATGGGGTTCCCAACAAAAGGTTGCCCCCCAGCTGGTTGGGTTGATGGCCCACCAGGGAGGGTTTGTAAGTTGAAGTTAGGGACCATTGCAGTCGGTTGTCCACCTCCTGAAATAGTATAAATGGTGGCTGAAGGTGATCCTCTGGTCGAAACGGAAGATCCAGCAGTATGACTAGGTGTTCTTCCGCCGCTAGCCAAATATGATAGCATGGATTGGCCAACGGCGCCAAAAGTACCGATTAGCGGAGGCGGTCGTCCGTATTGGACAGGTGAGGACGGAGAAAAAACTGGGTTATCCCTCATAGAATGTGCACCAAACATTGGTGATGACAGCAAATGTGGGGAATTTAGCCCAGGGGTATCGGCGTCGTCCATAACATGTTCAATAATAGGAGGACCAACGAGAACTGGGTCCGAGTTCATATCCTGAAAAAGATTTTGGGGATCCGGCAGGAACCTAGGTGTAGTAAAGTCCGAAGGTCCTGAGCCGTCTGCAAAAGAGTGATGAAATTCTGTGCTAGACGGAACGTTGGGATCCCTATAGTCAGAAGGACGAGGAATAGGGGGGTATCTAGACGCTGTCGAAAGCATTTGCTCTGTGTTGCGTCTAAATTGTGCCGATGCTAATGGAGAGTTCGCTAGGCTAACCATACTAGACTGAATGGAAGCCATGATTTCGTGTCCCGGTGGGATGTTGGGTAGATGAAAAGTGCGAGGTACGTTGCTAGAAGAACTTGTCTCCTGAGGATGAACACTGGGTGACGTAGTGATAACAGGCGGAAGTTCCGTCTGGGAAGTAATGAAGCCATAATCAGGTTCAAAAGGTGTGTCAGGTAGACGAGTATCTTCAACGATCTCAACGTATCCGCCTGGGACTGAAATTAAGCCAGGTATGTCCTGGTCAGACCCTTCTGTGGTGCCAATAGATCCGTCTATATCATCGTGGAAAGTGTCTGATGGACGAGAAGTGTTGGCATCCGGTAGAAGGATGACCTCTGGTCTAGTACTCTGGGTCGTGCTAGGTTCAGCTGCTGTAACTGGGCCCACTGTTACAGATAAATCTGGAATGACAGTGGGTGAGGTGACAGTGGAAGCCTCAGACATGCTAGTGGTCATAGAAGCTGCAATAGATTCTGAGACTGTGCTGTGTGTGGCAGTTACAGGTGTAACTGAAGATGTTGTACGTATCGGCGGTGGGATGTTGCCTCGACCAGCACCGCGGCCAGGAGGAGCAGGAATGCGTGATGCAGGCGGACCAGAAGTCCGTGGCGGTGGTGGTGGTGGAGGGCTTAGGCCCTGTTGTCTTCGTGATCTTCGTTGTTGATCTGACATGATGACCGGAAAATGAAAATCGGGGGCAGTACCGTAAACAAAGAACTCAAAAAACTCTAATGCAGCCGAGTGTGCAAAAGAGGAGCTAGAAAAAGCAAGGCTCACAGGCCAAAAAAGCAAGCTCTAAAATCTATACTGAGACCGGTGTCTCAATAAGCGAGCTAATCAACAAAAATGGCCAGAATGCCAACAAGCAGTCCATACAAAGAAAAAATGACCCTCTATAAAGGTGAGACGCCAAGCAAACTCCTAACTAAGAGTTGGAGACCTCAACAGGCTGTATCCTTCGCAAGGTGATGAAATCCAAGTCGAACAATACAACATGAGAGACCGATATAAGAAGGATATCCCTCTACCGAAAGGGATCCTGGGTATAAGAGCCCTAGTAGAATAGATACTAAGCCACCTCGTTCATGACACGTCGGAAAAGGTTTTGGGCACTTCAGCCTTCCGAAGAAGACAGCGATCGATGTTGCCTTAGGGCTAAGTGGAGTGCGGTATTCCACAGAGTCCGTCCGGTTCTCAATCTCGCGGCCGTTTAACCCCTGAACAGTTGGAAACAGTCAGGAGGCCCCTCCACAAACTAGCTGTGACCGTGTCAATAAGTACTAGAGGATTTTAGTTCCCTAAAGACAACGACTATGTCTCAGATGAAAATGACAAGGGGGAATTATTTTGATGCCTATCCCCGGTGTCCTACCTAACTACCAAATTCTTTTGATTTCCTCAAGTGAGGTTAAAGTTGGTTCAATTAGGGTGATTAATTTTAGTGGCTGTCTTTACTCAATCGGGTAGTGGACGTGAAACTTGATGGTGTTATGACGACTCAAACCATGCAAATGAGAATGAATCATAAACAAGCCTTTGTCTTCGATGAAATCTAGCTAAGGTAAAGATAGAGGTTCTTCGATCAAATATGCATAACAATTTTCACAAGCAATCAAAGTAAAAGATTTTTCTTTTCTTTTCGATTTATAAACCAAGCCAAACTGAAGTAAATACTCTTTTCAATGCACTGATTTTACAATCTACAATGCTTCTATAATGAGAATTTCTATGGCAAAATTAATGGTTCATTTCTCTATGCAAAATACCACTAGACTTTTTCAATTTAAACAACAAATTTGCTCTCAACCAATGATCTTTTAAATTTACTGAAAATGATAATGCCAATATGACTGTAAAACTACAGTGTTCAGTAACGGAATACAGTGGTGTTGAGTTGGTTGTGGGGAAAAAAGTCAAGTTAAATGCAATCAAATTGAAAAATGACCGATATGTCAAAAGTGCCACTTGATTCAATCAATCAATCAAACTCACAGACCATACAGACTGGGAATTAACCAGGATGCTAACAGGCAACAGTAAAGACTATCTGAGGCAGGGAGAAACTCAGGAAACCAAGCAAAAACTAAAAAATTTACACACTTGCAGACACTACCGCGGGCTATAGCCTGTCTGAAGCGCGGCACTGTGTAATTGCCGCTCTGGTATTAAGGGCTAGGACGCGGCACTGTGTAACTATCGCGCTGGAAGTGGTTATGAGGGCGCGGCACTGTGGCAAGAGATGAAAAAAGCGCAACTGGAAAAGAAAAAATCAAGTTTTCAGGGTTGTTGCTAACCCAGGGGACTCAGTAATTAAACAGGGAGATAAATACTGCGAGGAGGGGTGAATAAGGGTCAAAAAGAAGACCAAAATTCAAGCTGGTTTGAAGTGCAACAAAAACTCACAATTCAAAGATAAATGACTGTGAATTAAATCAATCAAGCAGTAATCAAAACCAGCGGAGTCGCCATTCTTGTTATGTGGAATTCTGCCCTACGGATAAGTCACAATTCCCTTAGGCTAAAGTAGACTTTAACTAACTCTAGGCTAAGAACAGACAAAACAAATGCAACCTTGAATTCCTAGATCTAACAAACATCTCAGAATTAAAATGCTGAAGAGAATAGAAGGAGTTTTAACTGACCTTATGTCCAAACGCTTGTCTTTGATATTTGCTCCAAGCTCCAAGTCCTCACAAGTAAACCTGTTAACAATGGAACCAAAACACAAGCATGTACTATTCTCTAGCAGTCTGAAAACATGAGTTAGGATCTAAATCTATGAGAGATACAAATCATATCATTAAAACAATATTAACACAAATGATTTGGGAAAACAAGACAAGTTATTCCATTACAACTTGAAGATTACTTACAAAGGGTGCTTGATGCCCAAGCCAATCCTCCAACTCCAAGTGTCTTCTCCTCTAGCTATCTCCACAATGCTGCAAGACCATAAGTTTGGTGCTCTCAAGAGTCCTCCTCTTTTCCCATGGCATGCCTCTCTTTTATAGTGAATGGTGAGGTTAACCAACAAGAGAGATGAGTGGATCTAAGGAGGGATAAGTGGATCAAGGTTTCTAATCGAAGGAGATGAGTTGGGATCGAATCAAGGAACCCAATCTTCCATTATCTTCGAAAATCCAAGATCCCACAAGCCAAGGGCAAAAAACTATTAAAAGGGTGCCGCGCTTTGCAAAGTCTGCAGAACGCGGCACTGCCGCGCTTTGAGGAAAAAGTAGCACGCGGCAGTGTCTAGTGCCGCGTTTTGGGATCATGGCAAGGCGCGGTAGTGTGTAAAAATAAAGTCCAAGGTGGGTCAAAACTTGCCAGGGTAGATTTACCTTCAAGGTTGACTCATCATCTGTCTCTTCTGGATGGTTCAAAACAGTAGGGAAAGTGTCGTCAACTTGTTTTGTGATGGGAATGCGACACTGTGAAACATAGAGGTATAACACTAATGGGCTCTACAAGATGACAGTATGCACTTTTGGGAGTTTGTCACGCCTGACTAGACCCATTGAGCTAAACGCAAGGGTACAAGGTAATTGTCCACGGGAATTTTGTGGAAACTCCACAACTTCTGGTGTGCTACTTCTTGCAGTTATGCTCCCTAGGATTCCTAAGCTATGATACCATGTAAAATTCCACAGCTAAGTATCTAAGAACTCAATGTAATCTTCACTAAGAAATGCTACAAATATTTAGCAAAGAATTGAGACAAGAAGAGTGAATCAGAAACACATAGAAGAAAACTCAATTGCATAAAATTGAATCATCATATTAATGAATGATAATATTAATGAATGATAATATTACATTAAATAATACATATCACATGAGAGATTCGAATGCCTAAGAGGCAATTCAAAATTATAATTATTGGCAGGCTTAGACTTAGTAAAAAAATCCCATCTATGAAAAAGGAGATTTTAAATCTATGTTAGAGGTCACGAATTGGCTAAAGCAACCTTGGTAAGCTATGAGTGACTCAAAAGAAGCATGTTGGAGGCTTTTCCGGAGTAAAACATGGAAATGGTTGGTGTCAAAATCTAACAACTTTCCTAAAGACACCCTAGTGCAACTTAGGCAACTCAATCTAAGAGAAAAGTTGCCAAAAGTAGTCTCGGTCTCATAAAAGCAGGATAAAAGCATGATAAAGCTATCTAGGGTGCATTAGCTCAAAAAAGCAGAGTAAATCAAGTATGAGGACACATCACTAGTCTAAAATGGAAAAAAGTGAATAAGGTGATCCCATGAAACTAGACTAGGTGCTAGGTTTCTATATTATGCCAAATAAACGTGGAACAAGGTTCTAAACACTAAGTAAATTAATTAAATGATTAATCTACCCAAGGTCTAGATGGTTTTATGTTCCAAGAACTAGTAGGCTCTAAAAAACAATAATATGAAACAAGGGGAAATATTGAATGCACTAGAGACTCACTCACACATTCCTTTCGTTCGTAAGAAGGAAACATTGAAGCTGGATCGACTTTGGGAAGGATACAATGCGAATGTATAGGTATGAGTAGAAAATTTTAATTGGTGTGGTAGGAGAGGAAGATACAGACCCGTGAAAACTTTTGATTGGCACCATGGATGAGGAATCTAGAATAGTGGTGTGAGATCATATCTCATTGAGAAAACATCTTCAATGTAATTAAAAATAAATAAAGAAGAATGATATAATTTTTTGTTTTTGATTTTTTTTAGCCTCTTCCATTTTGGAGAAGGTGGGTATTTAATAAGATCCTTGAGACTATTGAAAGAGATGAGGTAGCAGTTTGAAGAAGACCTAGGACAAATTGGATGCCAATGGTCGATAGGATAGAACACAATGAATACACCAACCAAGGGTAGTAAATCGACTTGGTTGTCCTTAACTCTTTGTAACCCAATTTATAGATTCAATATTAGAAACTTGTTTTCTATAAAAACCCATGGAGGTTAAATAAAACATGTTAGATACATATACATACACATACACTACTACATTTCAGCCCATGTTCAATGCTTTTTCAATGTTTTTTTTGCAGTGTACTGATGTCTAACAGGAACTAGTTGACACGATTTGGATGGCATTGGTATGATGTCACTTATTTTACATTGGTATTGATTAACATCACTTAAAATATTATTAAGGGATGTGTTTTTGGCATATAAAATTTGTCCTAAATGTCGCTTAAGCGACACCTAGCATGTGGAGTGCACATCACATAAGCAACATCCTTCACATAGAACAAGGGTCGCTTAAGGGACACTTAACACATGGAATGAATGTATCTTAAGCAACTTTATTTAGGTGTGGCTAGCATCTCTTAGGAGACACTTAATATACATGTCATATAGTTTTGAAGCGACATTAACTCCATGTGTTAGATTTTTTTGAAGCAACATTCACTCCACATGATGAACCTGGAATGTGCACCATTTAAGAGATGTTTAATAGATGTTAAATAAAAATCAATACATCTCCTAGAGGACATCCTTTGGAATTTTTTTATACTAAAGACATGCATGAACGTCCTTGATAGATGTTCATTAGACCTTTACAATTAATTGTATGCCCATTAAGTGTCATTCATTGGACATGTCAACATCACTTAATGGATGTTCAATATTAATTAAATATTAGTTATACATCTCATAATAGATGTACATTCGATGCTTTGATTGAATCAAGAGTTTTCTCAACACTGGCTTATTTTGAGACTAAAGGCTTAAAGTTCTACAACAATTTTGTTATTTTATTTTTAAAATAGGTTTCAATTAAAGAAAACATATGTATGGAAGAATATTACAGGAGCATGGTGGATGCTATCCTTGTTTCTAGTGTTGTCTTGTAATCATCCCAAGTGTGTATGGGAGATGATGGAAAAGAAAATTTGGGGACTCAACCGGTCTAGAAAAAAGTTATTGATTTGAACACCATACAAAAAATATTTCATATTATGCTAAGATTCATAATTAGAAGGAATAATTTCTTCACATAGATCATCACAACAAAATGATAGAGAGAAGTCATTCACCACATTTTTTAAAACCATCCTTGTAACAAGCTATGCATAAAGTCTCACAACCAATATATCTTTTGCTATATCACTTTAGATCGATCACCTTGGACACACATACATTTGTGGACTTACGTGCATGTAGGTGTCAGTGTTTCCTACCATAGGGAACCCTATGTGCTTACAAGTGGTCACTCACACCTACAATCCTATATTTCTACACACACAAATCTATGTAATGCAATACTTTTACGATACATGATAATCCACACTATAATATGTAAGTACATCATACTGTAATGTCATGACCATATTATAGTTCACATATGATGTATCATGCAATATTAAATTGCTAATAATCTAAGTCACAAAGAAAATATGTCATGTAATCTATATGCATCTATCATATAATAACTACACCTAATGCATGCCTAGTATACCTAGGTGACAAGTTATATGTCATATGTCATGTGCACAAATCATAAATAATGAAAAAATATATCCCACACCTAATCCCTACCTATATAATATTAATAAAGAAATAAATTGAATAGACAATATGAAAAATTCATTAATAACAAATAGTGAACAACTAGAATAAACAAACAATAATTAACACCATTCATAATAATAATTAACACCATTCATAATAGTACCTATACCAATCCAAATTATAAATGACATAGCAACCATCACTCAATTCATATTTATGCAAATTAAAACATAAGTACACAAAACATAATCATAGCACATATATTCACCCATTTGATTGAAATTACTACCTTATTGTTAGTCCCCGCCTCCCACATAGGACTATGGTGAACATAGATAAAAGCAAGGTAGTCATATTCTCCCTCAAAAGAAAACAAATCAAACCTACGTAACATTAAATAATGATCCATTGGAGATTGTTTAGAGCTATAAATACTCAGGTTTAAAGTTAAATTAAAGGCTAATATAAGAAGCTTGTACAAGAAAGAGGCTATAGGGAGGGTGGAAGGTAGTATTCCTACTATAAATGAAATGTTATATCAATATAAATGTGGGATTTGAGAATCATCAATTCTCTATTCCTTACATTGGTAATACCATTGATTTTATACTAATGTGGGATATGGGGCCATAAAATATGTGTAAGGAAAGTAAAACATACCTGACCCACATGCATCAACATGTTAGGTGGAAAAAAAAATTATAGGACTCATACCTACACACAAACAAAACAAATAGTATTAGATCATATATCACACAAAAAACTTAGTGCAATATAAATTGGAAAAATTAATAATAGAGCATCTATATAAAAATTCTAATAAAAAAGAAAATGAATATATTTAAGGATAGACTTATGTCATTGGATTTACCACTATTAATTAGTTGCATTTCAGTTGAACATAAATACCTACAAAAATCATAATGGAATAATAAATTTATATGAATATACAATAAATAAATAGGCATATCAACATGTACAATACTCTAAAAATATTAAAGGGGAATACATGTGTGAGCTTCTCTTTGTTTCAAGAATAATTTATTCTCTACTGAACAAGGCCAACCACATGAAGGTAAAAGCCCATATGGCCACTTGATCACCCCCTCACATCACTCCCAACTCCCCATACCTAATATATCTACCAAAAAATATTGAAAATAGCAAGACATCATAAAACATGCAAAATGCATGTATAATATAGTAGCAAAACAATGTGAGTGGTGAAGATAAATGTATGTGGTGATATGTTCTCACACTGAACAATATTCATTTGCTTCACATTATTCCCATGAATTCATATCACACAACCACATACACTATCCATTGCAATAATATATGGCCACATACACTGTTCTTCACCATTCATACAAATACTCTTTCTTCAGTCATTAAATTTACCGACAGTCCTAGTTTCATTTTCATTGGATTTACCGCTAGTCATAAGTTGCAAGAAGTTATAATATGATACATCTTCAAATAGTTGATATATGTTGCAATATGTTCTCATAGTTTATGATACATCACTCTCAATAATGAATAAAAACATGTACAAAGCATCAATCTACAACCACTAACTCATATAGAAAATTAAATCTACAATTAGCTATCAATTTCACAACCAGATCATTCGGTAAGCATATGATTCCCTACAAAACCAACTGTGAGTCCCAAATAAAAATCATCAAAAACATATTAGAAACTATACAGACACCAAGGGAACAGGTCTCACTATCATGTTCATGTACATCCATGCAATATCAGATAATCAAGTCTATAGAGAAAATATCAAAAAATTCCAATTTTTAAGCAGTGAAACCCATAAACTAGTCATTGAAACTTGGCAATTTCAACTGTAAAACTCAAAGATGGATCAACATAACCATAGAGGGAACACTTTTAGGTTAATATACATCTAATAAACATTCAAATCAATTACTACAAATTCTATTAAGATCAGAGAAGAAATAAGTAATATTTTCCACCAAATCTCAAGCAGTAAACCGAGCAACTTGCATCTCATCATCAAGATAGAAATTCACATGCATAAACACTGTTAAAATAACCATATATGGTGAAATATCAGCATGGATAACATAATATAAATGTATATTTCAATTATATCTTATAGATAGAAATTATAGGAAAGATCCCATGAGGAAAATCCATCAATCTGCATCCCTCGATTTGCGCAAAAACCACTTTCACAAGTAAATATCAACTCAGCTTCCACGGATGCAATAAAATAACAAATGCTTCATATAAACATATGAAATAACATAAAATGAAACTCTTATCTCATTAATATGCAACAAGAATCAACTAGACAACGTTCCACTCAGCCTTAGGCATAGCCAAGCCAAATCTCACTTTGACATGCCACCCTTGAGCTAAGGCCACATATCCACAAGTAGAGGTGCACTCAAGAATAACTCAAAATATCAGTTTGAGAAGCCACGAATCAATTACTCACCACCTAATTTATTCTCCACCTCACTTCCATGTGCAATGGTAATCCCTTCACCACCCAAGTCCCTCGGGACATCGCCATTCAACATCAGGATTTATGTGCAAGATCAGGACAGAGACAAGTAGTGGACTTGGAGGAACTATACCAGAGTTGTCCATTATTACATCAACACAACGCAGCGTCTCAAATGCATAGTTACTTCAAGCACGTAGTTCGCACACATAGCAGAGCATACATGGCTTCCCAATCTCACAAGCTTACCAAGCTCACAAGATTACCAAGCTCTCAACATCAGGGGCATGAATAACCAAGAAAAACCAACAATAATCAACAACCTTAACCAAGGATATCAACCATGGATTTATATAACAAAGAAAGAAATTCAAACCCAAGGGGGTCAAATCAAACCAAGGTAATCGAACTTGAGTCAGCCCAAGGGGGGTTAACTCAACCACCAGAGGCTAACTCGAATCCAACCCCAACAATTCAAATTTCAAGGAGGGTGGCTCCAAGTCACTCCAACCAACTCAAATTCATGTGTGGACACTTCATCCATGTAGAGGAATTCAAAATAGTGAGGTGAGGAGCTACACAATCCAAAGCATCTTCCCAAAAGAGAAAAGGAGGGGTTACACAAACCAATTTAGCTAAAAATAGCTAGTGAGGGCACACTTGTGCAAATGGGTGTTACCAAACCAAGTGTAACCTCCAAAAAGGAGTTACAAAACCACCAAAGGGGTTCAATCAACAATTGGAATCCGCCCAAGCACCAAGGAGGGTGCATTCACCAAGGGAGGCCCACTAAACCATGAATTAGGCTCAATAGTACCAACATATGCTAAAATAATAAAAATTTGGGTCTGTTGTACAATTTTTGGGTGATCATCAACTAATAAATCCACCAGGGCATAATGCATACCAAGCTCAACCAAACAAGCTCTAAAGTGCTATAAATGTCCCCATTGTTGGTCTAGGCCTCCCATACTCTTTTGTGGTTTGCAATGTGCCAATTGTTTCTATTAATTAATTATTTACGAAAGAATAATGTTTCTTGGTCCTTAAAGACCCTTGTCTCGGCACCTATTGGAACAATAATAAACAATTACAAATTACATATGTCCTAGGATTAACACATGGGGTATTACAACACATGAGTATGGTGAATCCCGCTATTCAAATATGGCAGTGGATGATGTTGACGAAGAAGAAGAGGTTGTTGTGTCACCAATAGTAGTATCAAAACTTGAACAAAATGAGATAGAGCCTGTAGAAGCATGGATAAATGAACAAAATGAAACCATTATCTCTCTATGAACAAAATAGATTGTATCCAGGATGCGGAAGGTGAATCTCTTGAGGTTATTCGCAATGAAGAATTGAGAATTGAAGAAAAATGTTCAAGAGAAGGACTAGAAGAATAAAGTAGTGGAGCATTCACTACAGAAAGAATTGAATATGTTGTTGTAGAAGAGAGCAACCGAGAACCTATTAGCATTATAGAGGTATGTAAGTCGACCCCAGAATGTGAAATTGAAATTAATGATTTGAGATTGAATAATTAAGGATTATTGAGGAATTAATATGCATTAATCATTTTTTGTTTGAGGGGAAAGAATGCACAATTGTTTAAAGGAAATAATGGCATAATATCATCAATATTATTTTAGTGGTGGTAACTACATAAGAGAATGAAGAAAGAGAAGAAAGCTGTGTATTTGGGAGAAGGAGATAAGTTTCCTTTAGGAGTGGTTCTATCAGTTGAGTTCGGATGTAGACCATATTGCCATAGAATCAGTCACATAAACCACAACAACTAAGGTTGTTGAAGAGATTGTAGAGGGAAGTGTTTTAGATTTGTCCCAATGTCATGTTAAGGCAAGCAATGAAACCAATGGGTTGAAAAAGTACACTTGTGAGGGTATAGAGAGTAATGATGAAACTTACATGAAGAAATAATTTGATGTAGCAGAGAGGATGGGCCAGATGGAGAGTCCATGGAAGCAGAATTGAAAATATGAAGGAATGCAAGTCATTCATAGACTTGCAGAAATAGATAAAGAAATTTATAATGAAAATGAATCTACTAATGAGCTAAAGAATGCAGTAGACGTACTAGATATTGGAGAAGGAATACTTGCAGGAGATATGCAAAAGAAAGAGATGGAGAAGGACCATACATAGTTCTATTATTTTCTTTATAATTTGTTTGTTTGTGATTGTGTAGGGATATATTGCACCGATATAATTGAGTATGAGGAAAATAACATTATTGAAACTATAAGGGCCATGTATATGGTTAAAGACCATGATGTTGTGAGCATGGAAATATTGGACATAAAGAAATCTTAGAGACGACATCATGAAATAACTCCAAGAAAGCATAGTAGTCATGTAGTGAAAGCATAAGATAACCTAGGTGGAAGACCAAAAGCTTATGATAAATCCTGGAAGTGGAAGAAGAAGATAAAGAAGTGAAGAATTGCAAAAATTTTGGTATGGATCCCAAATAATAAAAATCAAATGATTTTTTTTTATGTGAATCATTGTATAAGCCGAGCTGAGACTGAGACCAGTAAGTATGTTTTTTCATATAATTGATGTTTTGATAAGCTTATAGGAATGTCTGTAGTTTTTTTTGTATGTTGTAGCATCATAGTTAATTATGTTATTTGTTAGAAGAGCCAAGGTGAAATCACTTGGTTGTAGAGAATGAGTAATTTGTAGAAGAAGTCGACATAGAATTTTTTTTGTTGTTGAGATAATTAAGGGGAGAATGTTAAGAGTAATTGTCTCACCAACTCCCGTATAAGTCATTGAAAATAGTCGGGTAGTTAATGCATTGAAGGTTATAGGGATCGAGATCTGAATAGTTAGTCATATCAAAGATCAGTTAAACCGGATGGGCATCATGGTGATTCAAGCATCATCAATATTTAGCCTGTCAAGCAATAAGGTGTTCCATACTCGCAGTGATGTTTTGTAGGTAAGAGTAATGGCATCACACCTAGTCAAATTTAGGAGTTAATTTTTCACCAGCCACATTAAATGCCACCGAGTGAATTTTTATCAAAGTCTCCCAACATAAGCCACGAAGAATAAATGAAAAATCATTTAAGTTTTGAGGAGGTCACGGGGAGGTATGATGTAATAATCCTAGAGGTGAATTGAGTGATGACAGACAACAACAACCAATAGGGTGTCGATGTAAGGAATCAGAGTTGTCAACTAAATTTCCATGGAGGAAACTCGATGGATAAGCCTCGATAACAAATTGGGTGTTGACACATGGATGTAGGAGATTGGGTGTTGGAGTTCATTGGAGAGAGATGTGAAACAAACAGTTGGTTTGTAGGACCTATAGGAAACCCTGGCATGATGACATGTGGAAGAGTTAAATTGGTCATCGGAGTGCACACTTTGGAGTGCACCCTGGTAGGTTCGACAAATGAAGTCCGGCAGTGTATCAAACCCAAATCATTGGTGATGGGAAGGAGTTGGCCAATTTGGGAATGTTGCAGAATCATTCACAAGTGTTTTACTAATGATGTGCGTTGGGGGTGCAAAAGAGTGCATGGTTAGAGAGGGTTGACGGAAAGGGTGGCAACCCAACGCCGATGGTGTATTGGCAACAATGTATTGGAGTAGCATAGAGGTTCTAGTTAGGAAAGGACTAATGAAGAAAACCCGATAGATCATTGGGGAGATATATCGGTGTTCTTGTGAAGTGCAACAAAGTTGAAGCTTGAGGAAGCATCCTCTAATGGGACATGCACCAACACATTGGTAATTTTCATTGGAGTAAAGAGTGGACATGCATGAGGATCACAGAGTTTTGTATCGACGTGCACAATAGGTGAAAACTTTGGAAAGATTGAAAGGAAAAGACCAACAACCAATCACAGTGTGACATGTGGAAAGTTTTTTGGGAGGTTTGTACTAGTGAGTAAAAATGAAGGCCCAAAAGGAAACATCGATTATGGATCCTGATGGTTTAGTCGAAGCATGGTTTTGTCAGTGCTTATGTCATTGTGTTTGTAATAGGTTCCATCCCAACGAAAAATTTGGTCTCCGTAAAAATCAATGTGTGTGTATAAATATGTAATTTTTTCAGTTAATAGAAGGTTGTTGAATTGGTTCAGTTCCACTGTGTGCTCTGTGTCTTAGTTTATTTTTATGTTTTTTGGGTGGCAGAGCAGTTTTATCTCTAGCCGTATCCAACAAAACGGTATTAGAGTTGGTTCACGCTTTGGTCGTTTTCAACAAGTGGTATCATAACTAGTTGAAGATCTGGTCATTTCCAACAAGTATGCCATCTTAAACCACTCAGAAATTTGATGTAATCTAGAGAAGTAGGATCAAATCCCATTAACGCACAAATCTTAACAAAAATATAGAAAATTCATTGTAGTGGAGTTTAAAGAAAAATAATGAGATGAGGATTTGCATAACATCCATCTAGAAAACCTTTTTGTCACTGCCATGGGTGTACACTGACAGTGCTTGAATAGATGACAATTGCAATGGATAACCTTGGTTGTATCCTCGAGAGTATCCTACAACAACCAACTATGTCGTAGTTTTGTTTCATCACCAAACCCTGAAACCTCATTTTACTTAGTAATTATTTTGAAAAAACATAGACTCAAAGAACTTGAGTTTCAAATACTTTAAAGTGAGTACAAACCTAGACCAAGGCATGGATAGGATGATTTTGGATCCCACGTGATTAATGGTTCTATTTTAATATTTTCTCTTTTAGAAGGGAAAATTCACCAAAAGAAAGTTTGCAGAGACTCAAACTTATGATTGAGTAAAGGAAAAAACCACCAAAAGAACCTCGATTGAAGCACAATCTACCAACTTATGAATGGAAAATATCCAAGAGAAACTCTACTGATACATGAATCAGTGACCTGGTGTAAAATTCCACAGCTAAGGATCTAAGCACTCAATGTAATCTTCACTAATAAATGCTACCATTCAGTAGTGACTTTCTGATTAAGAACTAGATGATCCTTAGTAGAATCAGTGGTGGCTTCTTCACGCTTACAACCCTCCTCAGTAAGGATTGTACCTTCATCTTCTTCAGATGGATGATTTGTACTTTGTTCTTGCTCCTTCAAGTGAGTTGATGTATATTTTCTCTTTAGTTTCCTTAAGATCAAGATATTTGCAGACTCTTTTTTAAGTAGATCCAAAAATTCTCGTCAAGTATGAAGCACATGCATCCAATGAAGCTTCAAATATTTTTCTACTCTTTTCACATGCAGGTTGATCTTTAACTATGGAACATGCAACTTTTTCATACATATGGCTATGAGAATAACCATAATTTCTCCTTCCAAGTATGATATGATGGGAGATACTTTTATAAGGTACCTCTTGGAAATTTTCTTCCTCATACTATCTACACTACTCTTCATAATGCTCATCATAGTCATCATTATATTGCTCATAAAAATTATCATCGGAGTAAGAATCTTCTTCACTAAAAATGGACATGGATGTAAATTCATTGAATTGAGAGTCTTCTTTCCACATGAGTAGAGGAAAGAGCTATGATACCAATGTAATGTACCAACTAGAATTAGTGATACAAAAACTTGCTTCTTCAGAGAATCAATCGAAACAATGCTTCAGAGAGATAGTTTGACTTCGGGTGGACAAGATGAAAGGCTCTGGATGGAAGGAAGGTTCTGATATAAGTTGATACCTCTGCAAAAAGTACTGAGAAAATTGATTTTTTCAAAATCAACAAATCTGAATTCTACTCCAACGATCCTGGGCTCCTCAGCATATGCAGACTAGTATGGGTCAAAACTGGACTGGAAGCTATGGATGGGTGTTTCTGGCTCAGAGAGGATAAATAAAAATTAAATATAAGTCAAAAAATATTCATAGGTTTCTCCATAAATTTTGAAGAAGTTCTGAGCAAGAATGACAAAGATATAAGCAAAATTGGAATTTAGGATTGCACAACTAGTAAAATTTAGGAGCTCCCAAAAAGGTAGAGAAGGCCCACGAATTATTAAAATAAGAAATGGATGGTGTCATATAACACGTTAATTAAATTTAGGAAAATAAATAAACTCATTTGGACCTCTACTCATTCATTTATTCAACGTAGTCTAAAAAACTACTCAATTTCTATGCAAATCTAGGGAGGGTGGAGAAATATGAGAATAATTCAGAGTTATGTAATTTTAATTGGAATGAATGATATCAGAGGTTTAAATTCACTATAATTACATAATATATGGGCCAATAGGCCTCTCAAAACATTATATAAATATCTCTCTTCTTCTACACAAGAATCTATCTCTAGAAATCCATAAGAAGCTTAGAGATTTGAACCATGAACTGAATTATGCTTCTTCTGGACTTCAAATTTGACTTGATTAGATCTAGGAACTGCAAATAAAATCAGTAATAATGGCTGAATACCATCATCCTCTAATGACTGAATGACATCATCCTCTCACAAGAAGCAGGGTGCATTCTTCATGGCTCGGACCCCTGGATCTAGTAAAATGGCCATAACTTGCTCATTCGAACACCTTTTTTGGTGAGAAAAAAAGTTTTTACTACTGGAAACGATTCTATGGAAGCAATGGAACAGGTCTCAATGTCCATAAATTATCAGAAAGGTCTAACACAGAACCTCCATTTCGGCCCTCCAACATTGTTCCTACTGAATGAAGGAATTGAACCACACAATGAGAAAACCAAACAATGGATCAGGTGTCAGGACCTTAAATAGAATCAGCGATGAAGACTGGATGTCATCATCATTTCATTATAAGCATGGGGCACATCTCCCAGCTAGGACTAGGGGCACATCTCTCAGGTCAATGAGGCAAAATTGCACTCAATTTAAATCATAAATGATCAAAAGATGTGAAATGGAGTTGTAATCATTATTTTATATATTAAGGTGACTTTTTGAGCAATTAAGATAGGATAAGACACCCTCATGGAGTGGATAAGGTTGCTTTGCTTTCTTCTTTATCTTTTTCCTTACTTTCTTCTTTGCTTTGCTTTCTGCTTTAGCTTTTGCCTTGCTTTTTGCTTTGCTTTGCTTTCTACTTTTGCTTTTTCTTTTGATTTATCCCTCTTTTTCTTTTCCATCCTTCTTTTTCCTACTTTTCTACCTTACCCTGCTTTTCTGCTTTGTCCTACTTTTTCCCTACTTTTCTGCCTTACCCTGCTTTTCTGCTTTGTCCTGCTTTTTCTTATTTTTCTGCTTTCTTTGATTTTATGCATTTGTCCTACTTTTCTGCTTTTGTCCTACTTTTGTGATTTTGTCCTACTTTTTCTGCTTTTGTCCTGCTTTTTTTATTTTGTTCTTCTTTTCCTGAGCTTTGCTGATTTATTATGCTTTCTTCTCCTTTCCCTACTTTGCTTGTTTTGACTGCTTTATCTTTTCTTGTCTTGCAAGTTACCTCTTATTCAAACTTATCCTCTAAGGCACACTTGTGGAGAATTATCCACTTTATTCCAAAATAAAAATATCTAATTAATAAAAATTACTTCTACCAAGAGCATTTCAAACTTAGGATAAAAATAAAATTAAACTTCCTAACTAATTAATGCCTTGACTTCATAATTAACCCCAAAGTGCATTAAATATTCTACTCAACCCAAAGGATTGGTTGGGCTAGGAACGCCTTCCACTAATCATCAATGCGGGGGAATGACAAAGCAACATAGGCTTATGGTCACCCTATTACATTTATTATCCATGTAACATGAGGTAAGAAGGAAAACCCCGTGGGAACAAAATCCCCCCTCAAATTGAACATGGAGTCTATCAACATTTTATTTCAGACTATAAATATGAACATAATAGTCCAAAGAAGGCCTATGATGCCAATGAATGGCAACTTGAATGTCGAGAGGTACTTTCCTCTTTGTAGACAGAGATATTTGCTCCCAATTGTGCCAATGTTGATCTTGAAACTGGCAGATTGAACCATGAGGCGCAGCTCCAAGAATGTATTGATGGTACCTTGGGATCTCATTTGAACCAGAAAGGGTAATATAATAACCAAATGTACCATGACTTTATGGTGGTGGTTTGGAATTCAAATCATCTCCAAGTGTCAGGAGCAAGTGTCCAAGCGAATGCATAAAATTTCCAACTTCTTTGGCACTTTTAGGAAGTTTGCATCTGACCATTTTGGAATAGAGAGGAGGCATGGGACCAAGCATATCATATGAAAAAGATCCAAAGACTGATATAGCTTCCAAAACATCCATTGAACCACAATCTTTCACATTAGCAAACTCATAAGAAGATAGATAATCTTCTAAACCACTAGCTGATGTAGAATCCTCACTAGCAAAAGTATGATAGGAGATGACATGTTGCTGCACATTAGACTTGAACATTAAACCATAAAGGGTAAGATCAGGTCCAAATGAGTCACGATCAGCTTGAGAATCAATCCCAAGCAAGAATTGGCGTCCTCCATCTTCATTGCAACTCTAAGAACCGGTGCCAATGATCAAATATGAATACATAGGAAGAATATGATCATGTAGAGTGAATTCAACAACTCCAAATTCTGATCTAACTTCCAAAACCTTCAATAGATCATCATTTTTCACATCAGTAGACTCATGTGAAAGAGAGGATTTGAAATCCTCTTCTTCTAGAACATTAACTAGCTTATCTTGTTCATAGTCCACAATATAAGAATTGTAGGAGAACATGAAAGAGAGTTATTCTCCAACAAAGAGAGTTGGAATGTCATCTTCTAGATTAGCTGCATGTGAATATGAGAAATCAGAATTCTCTTGAAATTCTTCAACAATAGGAGAAGTGGTCTCTTCAAGGATATTATCACCAATTTGAACTCAAAATAAGTTTATTCCTTCTACAGAAATGACATCTCCATCAATCATTTCTTCTTCTTCATCGGCTTCATAGGATGAGGATCCACGATCTTCATCATATTCTAGAGCCACAGAAGAAGACTCTTCTGATTCTACTTCATGACGCATGGATGAAGCATTTGAATCATGGAGATCATCTTTGACAGGAACTGTATGTGTTGAAATTTGTGCACAAGCTTCTTCTTCATCTTGAACAACTTCATCAGAGAGGGTTGAGGTCGATACTTTAGAAGGGAGAACACATGAGGAGGTTCCATATTTGATCTCCATATTGTTTATATGAAACTCATTGTGCTTTCCAAAAGCTCTATCCAAATTGATCCATAGATCCTTTGGGTATTTAGCAGAATCAATAAGGTAGCGCATGCTTAGAGAAATAGATAGACACATAGATCCAAATGCTATGTCACAATCATTCATCCAACCATATTTCTCTTCAAAGGATTCAAGCTCAGCAACAACTCCCATAGACACATCAAAGAGCTCCAGTCTCTTCATATGCTCAGACATCTCCAATTTCCAAACAGAATAATTTGAAGAATATAGAGGCAGACTGAATTCGAATCCATGAAGTTGTACATGCATAATGTTGGAGTATCGGTACAACCACATGGTATAACCATCGCACCTTTGGGAATATAAAAATGTTGACTAACCGCCACTCCTGGTAATAGGACCTTATGATTGGTTTCAAATGTTCATCAATATCTGCAGGTTTTGGTATAATGGAAAACCTTACATGGTATCAGAGTTGAGGTATCAGGTTCAATTCCCCCGATCTATGCCGGATGGGGGGTGTTGGAGTATCGGTACAACCGCATGGTATAACCGCCGCACCTCTAGGAATATAAAAATGTGGACTGTCCACCACTCTTGGTAATAGAATCTTGTGCTTGGTTTCAAATATTCATAAATATCTGCAGCTTTTGGTATAATGGAAAACTTTACATTGTGAAATTACACAAGGGTAGATCACTGAGCTTGAACAAACATCACAATTTCACGTTGTTATTACTAAGACGAATTAGACAAAGACATGGTTCAATTCACTCATAAAACTAAAACACACATGAAAAAATGTTGTTGATACATTAATCAACTGTAATCTGTCAATAAAAAAATATTACAATAGAATGAATTCAATACTCCAGGGATGATTCGAGTTTACCTCAAGTATAGGTTTAGTTTTCATTGGAACCATCTCCCGACAAGGTTCAGTGGCCATCGATGATGAATAATCAGTTAACTGGAGTATAACTGAGCATAGATGAATCACATGGGCACCAAAATAGGGGAGGAAAATCCAAAGGGGCGCATAACTAATTGTCAGTGGTCAAAGGGGGAACTCCTATACTCAATAGCATTCAAACTAGGAGTTGCAGTCAATTAACTGAGAAATCAAGTGGACAAGTCTCACCAAATCATGGAACTGACTGTGTAGTCTCCAAAATCTGTGCATGAGGCGCAATGGAACTCCAGTGATGTAAACAAGGTGCTCTGAGTGGATATGAGGGCTAATGATGGCCAAAAAAAATCTCCTAGGGGGCCAAAGTAGGGAGTAGGTGCTAGGAGACTCAATTGCCAATGCATGGATGCATGGAATGTATGGATACATGCAAAATGCATGTAAATCATGCAAGACCAAAATAAGATGGTGAGAATATTCCAACACCCCCACTTAAGCTGGACTATGAGAAAAAACATAAGTAGATTAGGGCCCTGGTTACTGAGACCAAAGGTCACCCCGTAAAACAATCTAAAAAAATTGAGGAAAGAAGGAAAACCTAGTGGAAAAAAAAAAACCCTCAAGATAGATTGAAACACACCAAAAATTGATGCTCAAGACTCAAGTAGGTGTGATGCTTGATTCAATGTCTAGAGGCATCTTCCTCTTGGGAATAAGTGGATCATGCTCCAAAAACATGTGCTTGAATTCTCCTTCATTGGATGCAAGAGAATCTAGAGGATTTTTGAACTTGCTCTTCAGACCAAACATGGTAAGAACAAATCCAAAAATATGAATATCATCATGGAACCTATAATTCGAACCAATTGAGGTAGGATCAACTCCAATCAGATCTAATTGCTCTTGAAACTTGAACTTTTGATCAGTGGAAATTAAATTGGCTCCAATAATTGATAGATGGTTTCTTGTGATCTCCTTTGAACCAGTAGGGGTGGGATCAAAACTAAAATCACCAAAATGTGCCTAATACTTGAACCCAAGTTAATGGTAGTGTCCTCCATCTTCAATGAAACTCTGAGAACATGTACCAATGATTAAATAGAAGTTCATAGGAATCATGTGATCAAGGAGGGCGAATGCATCACCTCCAAACTCCGATTTAAGATCCAAAACATTCAATAGATCATCATTATGCACACCAGCAGACTCATGGGAAGTAGAGAATTCGAAACTGTCTTCAACTTCTAGAGAAATAGAGGAAGGAATGTCTTCAACATGAACATTTTGTGTTGAATCCACAGCTTCTTCATCATCTTGAACAACTTCATCATGAGAGATGATTGAGGTCGAGACATAATTAGAATAAAATAATAGTAGTTAAAATAATAAAATAATATTTATAGTTTTGGAGGAAGAAAGAAAAAGACTACTTTTTTTGTTCATATTTTCAACATATCTCCCTGTGTTTTTACTCAAATTTTGAGCGGGAGCACTCGTTGGATGCAAAATTAAATTCCACATCCAGCGAGTACCCCCACTGCATACTTTTGATGGACCTCGCTGATGCCAAAACAAGAAATACCTGAAAAAAAAACATGATGATGACATCATCATCACGTTTTTTCAAGTATTTTTGTTTTTGGGGCACCAAGGTCCATCAAAATTATACAGAGTGGGTACTCGTTGGATGCGGAATTTAATTCCGCATCCAATGAGCGCTCCTGCTCGAAATTTGAGTAAAAACACATGGAGATATGTTGAAAATACGAAGAAAAAAAAGTAGTTTATTATGACAAATATCTCAAGTCAACCATTATGGTTGACTCATTTTATTGAAATTCTATTGGTTCTTGAATTCCAACTCATCAAGAAATTACGGTTGGAATGTTTTCTTATAAGGCCCATTTTAGACCCCAAATTTCCTCTAATGTATCTGAGCACATGTTTTGCAGCAATCTAGTGAATCTTCCTCAGTTCGCACATGAACTGACTGAGGGCATTCACAGTAAAACATATATCTAGTTCGGTGTTTGTCAGATACATCAATGACCCAATCAACTGGCGATAAATGATGGGATCAACCAAATCAGAATCTGAAGTAGAATCTCTTAACTTCTTCCAATTCCCATCCATCGGAGTAGCCTTGGACTTGCAGTCCAACATTCCGAATCTCTTCAATATATCAATGGTGTATTTTTTTTGTCCTAGGAAAATCTCTTTCTGCCTCTACCATACTTCTAATCCCAAGAAGTAGTGCATCAATCCAAGATATTTCATTTCAAACTCAGAGGCGAGATTCTTCTTACACCATACAATGAGTTTCTCATTTCCTATGAGAAACAAGTCATCAACATACAATACAAAAATCAGTGACCCATCATCTGCAACCTTGAAGCAAGGGTTGGGGTCTGCATCATTCTGATGCACCTTCCATCTCATAGCTGAAACAATAGAAATGATCGATCTAATGGAAGTATCTCGAGCCATAGTAGCAAATGTATCATCATAATTGACTCCCTCTTTCTTAGAGAATCTTCTGCTAACAAATATGGCCTTGTATTTCCCATATGCTCCATGATAAGTCTGTTGTGCCCATCTAGGTCTTTTCCGACCTACTGTAACATTTTTGGGGATATCAATTGGATCAATGGAATCGATAGGTTCATCCTTTTCTGGTAACTCCCTCTTGAACTAGAGGGGGAGATGATCTCATCTCCTTTGGTTCTAGCATTTCATCATCGATATCCATGTCTAATCCTCTGCCTTTCCCGATAGCTAATTCTTCTTCAAAGTTCACATCCCTACTGACTTCAATCTGTCTAGACCCTGGGATATAGATTCTGTAAGTCTTTGAAGACTCACTGTATCCCACAACGGTTCCCTTCTTGCCTAAAGGTTCCAACTTGGGCACATGTATAAAGACTAGACAACCAAATATCTGAAGGTGGCTTACTTCTGGTTTCACTTTTGTGAAAGCTTCCTCCGAGGTCAACCTTCTAGGTTGAGAGTCATATTCTAGGAAGCTTCTTGTTGAATATCAACGGGATTCATATGTCCATTGGAACAAGTCTTCTCTTATAGTCCAAATCATATGGTCTTTTCCCTACAAGTCAATCCCGATTGATGATCAGTGACATTTTATAATCAACTGGGAAAAACAAATAGTTTACACAGGCATCTTAGCTAATACTTTATCACAACAATCATGAACATGTCTAACAATCATGATTATGAGGAAGTATCTAGATGTTGGTTATCTCCACTAGACCATGCCATCAAGAGTGTGCACTACCCTAAGCATGTAGGAGGGAGATATCATCTAGACTAACTTCATGAAATGTTGTGTAGCTCATATGCATAATATAACAGGGTAAACTATATCAACTACTTAATACATTTGATCTGCATATAAAAAGCATATAAGACAAAACAGATCTATGTAAGCAAGAAAAAAAAATACTTATCTCTTATTGTTTTGGTGTGTGGGCCCCCACTGCCTTCTTGTGGGAACCATGAGAGATCTATGTTCTTGTATTATGGATCTTCTAGAAGAGGAACTCCGAACGATCATCATCCCTTTTCTTCTTGTGATGATGATCCTCTTCTAAATCAGCAGTTGAGGCTTCATGCTTCCTTGTACTTGAACTTCGACAACTATTTGCTTAGTGTCCATATTTTCTGCACCTATAACATTGAACTTGAGATATGTCATTCTTCTCCTTTTGATCTGGGAAAGGACTTGGTATCCTATCTTGGTGCTTGTGCTTATGGAACTTCCTACCTTTTTCCTTACCTTTCGTGGCATGAGAAACAAAAGCTTGGTTCTCCTCAGGTTGAGTGTCATGGCCATGGAGTCTTTGACGTGCTGCAATCCTGGTCTCCTCCTGAGAGCAATCTTCCCAAAGCTTGTCAAACTTTGGTAGTTTGGATCTACCACTTATGATTTGGATGAAGGACTCCCATGATGGTGGAATACCATTTAAAGTGTGGAGGACAAGCTCCTTATCACCAATAGGATCTCCACTGGTGCTGAGCTTGTCTCTGAGTTCTGCGAACCTCATAAAGTATGAGGCAATGGATTCCGACTTTGCTATCTTCATATTTGAGAGTTGGTTTCTCAAAGTCATGGATACATTTAGGATAGTGTGTTCAAATAGCTTCATAATGGTCTTGAACATTTTCCTAGCATTCTTCTTTCTTGAGATCTAAGGAGCCAAATGATCTCTCGGGGAATCCACAAGAATCCTTCTTGCTTTAGCATCATTCTTCCTCCATCGAGATTTATCCTCTTCGGCTTCTGGTTCGGGGACCTTCTCATTTACATATAATAAGAGATCATTTTCTTCTAGGAGTAGAAGAACCCTAGACTTCTAGGAGATAAAGTTGGAGGCTCCTTCCAAATGATCTTCAACTTTCATCCCAATCATCTTGATTGTAGATCTGGTTCAGAAACCCTAGCAAGAGCTAGGTCAAAAATAAAAGTCAATAATTTGAAAAACTGAACCCACAGATAAGTTTGCCTTGCCAGGGAGAGTTGAATAGAGGGTGGGCTGATCCAAATCTATGGAGAGAAATGAGATAAAACTGAAACCCTAATTCTGCTGCAGCCACAGAGTTAGGTCAAAAATTGGAAGTTCTCGGAATTGAATTCTGTCTTCACCAATGGATTAGTCTAGCCAAAAATGAAATTCCTATGGATCTTTTTCTCCAAAATAATAGGTGAAGACTTCACAAGATGAAACCCTAATTTCGGCAGGGTTCCGACAATGCTTCGGCAATGGCTTCTTCTAGAATGGATTTGATACCATGTTGAATTTCATACATTCATAGCATAAAACATAAATGCATTACCAAGATCACTAGAAGTAAGACAAAGCACAAAACAACAACACAGAGTTTACCCCGGGAAACCCAAATGGGAGAAAACCTAGCAACCTTCACAGAGAGATGATAATTCTGAGATCAGAGCACAATGAAGAAAGAGAAAGTGTGGAAATGTTTTCCACAAGTAGAAACCCTAGAAATAAGCCTCCTCCTTTAGATGATGCGAAATTCTCCTCTCCCAAGTGATGCACCAATATCAAGTGTGAGAATGAACAAATGAGGAGCACTAACCTCATATTTATACAAGTGTTGAAACCAGAAAATCCCTTATGGGGCCGGCTTGTCTTGGGGGCAATAAATATTTTATTTTTAATCTTTTTATTAATTCCTTTTGCACCCCAAGGCTTACATTGATTCTTTCATGTGTTTACATAATTGATTACATAAGGTTCTTCTCCCTTAGGAGGTATAAACAAGTACAATGAAAGTACAATAAAATATAATGAATAATATCTTCCAAAGTTGTACAAAATCCAACAGGAACAAGGGTCGCTTAAGGGACACTTAACACATGGAATGAATGTTTATTAAGCAATGTCCTATAGGTGGGGTTATCATCTCTTAGGAGACCCTTAATCTGCATGTCAGATATATTTGAAGCGATGTTAATTCCATGTGTTAGATTTTTTTGAAGCAACATTCACTCCACATGATGAACCTAGAATGTGCATCATTTAAGAGATTTTTAATAGATGTTAAATAAAAATGAATACATCTCACAGAGGACATCCTTTGGACATTTTTTATACTAAAGACATGCATGAATGTCCCTTGATGGATGTTCATTAGACCTTTAAAATTAATTTTATTCCCATTAAGTGTCATTCATTGGACATGTCAACATCACTTAATGGATGTTCAATAGTAATTAAATATTATTTATATCATAATAGATGTACATTCGATGCTTTGGCTGAATCAAGAGTTTTCTCAACACTTGCTTATTTTGAGATGAAAGGCTTAAAGTTCTACGACAATTTTGTTCTTTTATTTTTTTAAATAGATTTCAATTAAAGAAATAATATGTATGGAAGAAGATTACATGAGAATGGTGGATGTTATCCTCATTTCTAGAGTTGTCTTTCAATCATCTCCAAGTGTGTATGGAATATGATGGAAACGAAAATTTAGGGACTCAACCAGTCTAGAAAAAAGTTATTGATTTGAACACGATACAAAAAATATTTCATATTATGCTAAGCTTCACAATTAGAAGGAATAATTTCTTCACATAGATCATCACATCAAAATTATAGAGATAAATCATTCACCACATTTTTTTAAAACCATCCTTGTAACCAAGCTATGCATAAAGTCTTACAACCAATATACCTTTTGCTATATCACTTTAGATCAATCACCTTGGACACACATACATTTGTGCACTTATGTGCATGTGGGTGTTGGTGTGTCCTACCATATGGAACCCTATGTGCTTACAAGTGGGCACTCACACCTACAATCCTATATTTCTACACACACAAATATATGTAATGCAATACTTTTATGATACATGGTAATCCGCACTATAATATGTGAGTACATCATAATGTAGTGTCATGACCATATTATAATTCATATGTGATGTATCATGCAATATTAAATTGCTAATGCTCTAAGTCACAAAGCAAATATGTCACATTGTAATCTATATGCATCTATCATATAATAACTACACCTATATGCATCTATCATATAATAACTACACCTAATGCATGCCTATTATACCTAGGTGACAATTTATATGTCATATGTCATGTGCACAACTCATAAATAATGAAAAAATATAACCCATACCTAATCCCTACCTATACAATATTAATAAAGAAATAAAATGAATAGAAAATATGACAAATTCATTAATAATAGATAGTGAACAACTAGAATAAACAAACAATAATTAACACCATTCATAATAGTACCTATGACCAATCCAAATAATAAATGACATAGCAACCATCACTCCATTCATATTTATGCAAATTAAAACATAAGTGCACAAGCCATAATCATAGCACATATAATCACCCATTTGATTGAAATTACTGCCTTATTGTTATTCCCCACCTCCCACATAGGAATATGGTGAACATAGGTAAAAGCAAGGTAGTCATATTCTCCCTCAAAAGAAAACAAATCAAACCTACGTAACATTAAATAATGAGCCATTGGAGATTGTTTAGAGCTATAAAGACTCAGGTTTAGAGTTAAATTAAAGGCTACTCTAAGAAGCTTGTACAAGAAAGAGGCTATAGGGAGGGTGGAAGGCAATATTCTTGTTATAAATGAAATTTTATATCAATATAAATGTGGGATTTGAGAATTATCAATTCTCTATTCCTTACATTGGTAATACCATGGATTTTATACTAATGTGGGATATGGAGCCCTAAAACATTTGTAAGGAAATTAAAACATAAGTGACCCACATGCATCAACATGTTAGGTGGAAAAAGTTTTTTTTTAGGACTCATATCTACACACAAACAAAACAAATAGTATTAGATCATTTATCAGACAAAAATATTAGTGCAATATAAATTGGAAAAATTAATAATAGAGCGTCTATATAAAAATTCTAATAAAAAAGAAAATGAATATATTTAAGGATAGACTTATGTCATTGGATTTACCACTATTAATTAGTTGCATTTCAGTTGAACATAAATACCTGCAAAAATCATAATGGAATAATAAATTTATATGAATATACAATAAATAAATAGGTATATCAACATGTACGATACTCTAAAAATATTAAAGGGGAATACATGTGTGAGCTTATCTTTGTTTCAAGAATAATTTATTCTCTACTGAACAAGGCCAACCACATGAAGGTGGAAGCCCATCTGGCCTCTTGATCACCCCCTCACATCACTCTCAACTCCCCATACCTAATCTATCTACCAAAAAATATTGAAAATAACAAGACATCATAAAACATGTAAAATGCATTTATATATAGTAACAAAACAATGTGAGCGATGAAGATAAATGTATGTGGTGATATGTTCTCACACTAAACAACATTCATTTTCTTCACATTATTCCCACAAATTCATACAATATCACACGACCACATACACTATTCATTGCAAGAAGATATGGCTACCTACAATGTTCTTCACCATTCACACAAATACTCTTTCTCTGGTAATTAAATTTACCGCTAGTCCTTAGTTTAATTTTCATTGGATTTACCACTAGTCATTAGTTGCAAGAAGTTATAATATGATACATCTTCAAATAGTTGATATATGTTGCAATATGTTTTCACAGTTTATGCTACATCACTCTCAATTCCCCATACCTATCTATTTACTAAAAATAATTCAAACAAACATAATAACATAAAACAAAAAGTAAAAATCATATGGAGTGGAAAAACAAAAAGCACATTCACTTTGTGGAAAGAACCAATGATATTCATTTATGAATGTGAATGTGTCCATAGATGTTTAGTTATGAAAACAATATTAGGGTGTATGAATCAAGGTCCTCTCACAACAATACATATGGTACATTAATGTACAACAAAATTTGTCTCTCATACATGATGTGTAATCTCTACTATGCTACTTCCTTCTAGGTTTTTTCTTTTTTTGAAAGTCCACAACTTTGATGTTGGCATCTTATTCCTCATGCTCTTCTCGACCTGTTGATTCTGGTATTTTTCTAGATCACAATTTAAGATATGTCTTCGTGTAGGCCATTGAGTAGGATCCACAACATCTACAACGAAAGCAAACCATTTATAAATCACCTCATTCATATTATACACAAACCCAAAAATATATTTTTTCTCATGACCTCATTCATGGTATCTAGTGAAATAATATTAAACTATGGATTACCAATACTTTTGGTCTCTAAAACTGGCTCTTAAGGAATACTTAAATCTACATGTACTACCTACAATTACATTTGTAGTTGTTGCATAACGGAAAAAACTAAACTTGTACTTTTAACTTTTCAATATGCATTGAACTTATATACCTTCTCATTGACAACAAAAGTGTTATATTTATTACCATTTTTCATTTCGACTAGGGATTTATAGCCTCTGGTTAAGGCAAATTTCAGATCTTTGGTTGTGGGCATGACGATAAAGTATGCTAACTACATGCCATAACAGAGTGCATTTTAAAAATGAAATATTTTAAATTATAGTTAAAAAAATAGTGGCAATTTTTAAAGCTTATTACTTTCATATCTCCCTTTCACTTTAACATAGACGCTTGGGCCCAACTTTGTGTTGGCAATTTTTTCCTCCAATTTGTCCTGTGTGGCCACTGTAGTGTCTTTGAGCCTATGAAAATGGTGAAGTACATGTTAATGTGATTTAATTATTATGGTCAAATGCATATAAGATATAAGTTCATTGTACACCATATTATTATATCTACCTTTTTGGTTCTCTAAATCTTAGTTGTAAGAAACCCTCTTTCGTCATCTTCTTCTCTTGGGCATCCTCTATTAGTTCAGTCCACTCTCATAAGAGAATTAGTCCATGATTCTCATAATTGGGGTAGTGAGTGATATTAATGCAACAAATTGTACCACAATCATTTCAGGTACTTTTCCACCATCGATTGGATCATCTTTTGGTTGAATACATGACCAAACATTGTGGTTATGTGTTTTTTCAACTGTTTAGTCAAGTAGTTGTTTTGGTATTTATAACTTTTTCTAATTGCTGGTGCGAATAGAGCAAATGCATTTTCTTGCAATTGTTGATAGATTAAGTTATTTCCTGCATTGTAATCATATATTATGACTAGATAGATAGAATTAACATAAAAATAAGAATCAATGTATAAAATGAAAATATGTTGATAGATTAGATGTAATTATCATGGGATTTTAATACCTTCACTGGGACCAGTTCATGGTCCATTTGTAAAAAACGTTGTAATTTCTTAGTGCTCTTGATAACTATTCATGGTGTCTAGGAACTCATATCAACTTTTCATGAATGAGGCACATGAGTATATGGATGGGTAGTATTTGTAGTTGGGGTTGTAAATCTCCCGACACCAACACTAGGTTTAGAATCAAGGGAACTAGAAATGATACTAGGAATAGAGGCATTAATAGAAATCACACCAGGAGCAAAGTCTTTAGCAATATATGTTAATTTTCTACTCCCAACAATCAAGGATTATTGTCTCAAGAAGTCCTATAAAAATAAAACTCTATGTCAAGCACGTGGGTTCGTTACAAACAACATGTAATATTAATTACAACAATTGATAGAATAAAATTTAAAAAATACATACGATGTACTTTTGTATTTTTGACATCAAGAATTAAATTATTTGTTTTCTTTCTAAAGTTTCTTCAGTGATCATCAATTCCTGAAGTTAAATAACCCATTTCTCAATATGTTTCTAATAGTAGCAAGGGGGTTGGAAGCATTAAAGTAGTCTGCATTGTCCTAATCAGGACAAGGTGATGATGTGAGAGCCTATAAAGAATCAAAACACATAAACTTGAAAAACAATAATAATCATTGGATTAGTACATCAATAAACAATATTGATAATAATTAACATATAAATGGTTGTTTATTACTTGACCTACCCATGGTAAATGCATTTCCCCCTGTCATCTTGTAACATAAACAATGATATGTTAATTATACATCCAAACATGGATTGAAGTTCATAAGTAGATAATGAATATAAGTGTTAAATCATATTTACCAAGTTCCTTAATTTATTCAATTTAGAATTGACCAAAAACACTTTCCCAACACTTGTTGATTTTATTACAGAAACAACAACTATATTTCGATTCTTCCTGTCAAACATACAATAGGGTATCTTGTTTGTGCTTCTAGCACATAAAATATTTATGAACCCAACAACATTTCCATAATTTTATCAATCTATACAAAATATCATTTATGTTAATTTTTTTTCTTTAATTTTGTTATAATTTGTGCAAACTCCATATATGTGGATACTTAGTAGATATTGTGCTAGTCATTACTAATGTGTATAAACATATGTTGGGAAAACAGAATCCATCAATTCAACTTCACAGTTCTATGGAACATTCAGGCCATCCTTTGAAAAGATCCCTAGCCCATGTAAACTAGACAGTGCAATTCAATATGTCCTCCCATCAATTCAAAAATCAATGTTTACCTCGGGATGTGGGTTTGGTTCCCATTTATTCACATAAAGTATGTATTTCAATGTCAATTCCTTGTCTTTGTTGGCCTCATTTTGATAATAGCATGACCGTACTCCATCAAGAAACAAATCTATAAGTTTTAAATTTTCTTTTAACGTTACTACCTCTAGTTTATATTGATGTATTGCTTGACGTTTCACCTTCTCCTTTTTGTTTAGAAAAATCATCGCAATATGAATCAATATATGATAGAATCTATTTAGTTGTCCCTATAATTAACATCAAATAAAAATAGTCAGGTTTCAATCATATTATTTAGATAACGAAAGCTGCAATTAACATTTATGTATAATGCACAATATTAATGAACAACTTCCCATAAATGGGGCTCTTAGATCAAGACACAGGGTCTTTAATTAGTGAAAATTTTACATAGTTGGTTCATTCATGGGATACTGTTGAATACCCCTAATTTCCCTATAAATTTATAGCTAGATAACCTGGTGGCTGAATATTGGCACTTGCACCATGAATAGGGATTCCTTCCTTAGGATAAAGAGAAGCTTTCCTCGAGAATTTAAAAGGATAGGGAAAGAAATAAGAGATGAAAAGGAAGTTTCATTATCCAATTGGGATGAAAGGGGAGGTGATAAAGTCATGGATACATATATATTACCCCTATGAATTCTCATTCATTCAAGGAGAAAAGATGAGCAAGGATAGAAAGAAGACTAACTTAGGTAGTTAGACTTCAAGGCGAAGAGATGTGTAGGAGGCCTTGTAAAATGTAGGAGAATACATGGAATTGATTAAGAGGTGGAACTTTGAAGAATCATTTGGAAGAAAAGAGATAAAAAGGAGTTTGGAAAAGGTAACTGGACTTTGGGGTGAATTGATGAGGAGGAGGCCTTGTCAAATCTAGGAGAATTGATGGAAGTGATTAAGAGGTGGACCTTTCAAAAATACTTTGGAAGACAATAGAAAGGAGTGGGGTCCCTATAAATGGAATAAATCATGCATTAAAGAAATAATAATAGTTCTCTCATGAAAGTATAGGGAAAGATCATTATTACATCAAATTAGTGTTGGCTAAGGATACTGTTGTAATCCAAGTCTCTCGAGCTAACTGAAAAATGGATGTTCACAATATTAGGGCCAAGGGATAAGAGAGATTCAATTGATTTGAGAATTATAGGGTGTGAAATAGTGGAGGAATGAAAAGGTTTTCTTGAATTAGATTTCAAGGTGAGTGAATAGGGTGTGGTGGTGTCTATGATTCCCATCCAAGATGAAAGTACAATTATTTAATAATATCAAATCAGACAACCAAGTTAAGTGAAAAATTAAACAAATGGAATTGTGGGTGCATGTGTGGGATGATTTCTCTAACAATGGGATGCCAAATATGCATCTTCTAAATCTATGAGTGTGTAAATCCCTAATGAACTAGCGACCTTCCACTCAATTATAAATATTCCTTCCAAGAGATATTGATTCAGATGGCCACCAATCCATCGAGGATAGCTAGTGAAGGTGCGAAATGATCAATTATAATGAGGGGCATTGGGAGTGGTTAAAGTGGCCTACAAAATATGATCTTGGTTTCGTTGTTTCCCATGACAGTCACCTATAAGGTATATGTTGGGTGTTTTATTATGTCTTAATGAATTCACCAAATATTTAATTATCAATCGAGGTAGGTAATCTTAAAGTTGTCACAAAATATATGCTGAGGTAGAAGGGTACCTAAGATATCAGCTCGACAGACCTTAGAAATATTTAATAATGAAAAGATCTAAGGATCTTTCAAAATGAAAAACCGAGTCAAAATTGAAAATAAAAATACTAAGCTGATTAGACCTAACCAACAGATCAGAATAGTATCAATCTATATTACTCTACTCTGTGGACAATAATTGAAAAGACAAAAACAATGTTATTCTAGGAAACAAGACTTGGTCAAAAACAAACTACTCTTATAAAAATGAAAACTACTAATCAATAATTCAAACTCTGATCTAGGAATTAGAAAGACTAACTAGTATGTAATAACTATGAACAAGTTCAGAAACCTATCTATGAAACAATTTAGTTTACAACTAACTATGTAAAGACACGAAACTATATTATCTTGAGCAAGACCAGCTAAACAATCTATGAAATTCAACTTAACTATGAGACAATATGAAATACTGATCTAATATTTAAGCATGCATTAACAACAATGAGTGATTCATAAGCAAACTACCTAGTTCCAATCGTCTCGAAGAACTATTGCATCTAAATGATTTACAAAGGCTAAAGAAATGCAAAATGGAAATAAATCTAACTTGACTTCTAAAAAAATGGGGAAACTAAAGATAGACCAATTACAAGAAATCTTAAACATTGTAACCTACTGTTTATCCATAAGCAAATGACAAACTAACTATAATACTGGAAATGAAACACTATTTTGACAATCTAGCTTTACTTGAGAAGTACAAAATCTAAGTTACTTGATCTCTAATGAATGCTCTAAAATGATTATCTAATTCATGCACATGCCTATCAATAGTAAATGATACCTATCAATACTTCAAACTGAAACATAAAACATAAACTACAAGAAAAGCAAGCTAAACTAAGTACAAGACAAGAGTTTAGATGATTGGAATCAATGTTAACTTGTGATCAAAACCTGCAGCAGAAAAACAAAGTATTCCTATACTATCCCTACTACAAATCAAACTATAACCTAAGACAATTATGAAATTGCAATAAAGCTGAGCTATAACTTGAAAAGCAAACCTATATTAAACTAAGCTATGAGAACTTTCAAAATGAAACTTCGAAATACTGAAAACTAATGCATCTAGATGAAAATCCAAATGAACAATTAAGCTTGAACTTAAAACTAATTTCTATTCTATTATACGTATTGAAATTAAAGAACTTGAAACAATGAAACTATACCAAGTCTGAACAACAAAACACTATGTAACTAAAAATGAAAGTCTGATTATAAACTTGAATGAAAACTGGAAATGAAATATTGGACTAATTTCATAAATAAGACAAACTGAGATTTAACAAAGTCTATGATAGTATTGTAAACAAGTTTAAGCTAAACTAGGTTCTAGGTATGGAATCAAATGAAAGTGAATCATGAACTACCTAAACCATAAGCAAACGACGACTATGCTACTCTACTTGAACCAGAACTATTTCTCATTGGAACAATGAAACATATGTTGAATGTAAACTAGTTTCATCATCATTAAAATTGAAATAATTAACCTATGTGTGAATATAAAACTGAATATGAATTGTTGGAGTTGGTAAAGATGGATTCGAATCCCAATATAACTACAGAACATGATGAAGTATTGGAAAATTAACCTATCTTCTAGCTAACTTTCTCTGCATAAAATGAAATACTAGAAATTCTGGAAATGACTTAAAATTAAAAGGAAGTCTGAATGAAAGGTACGAATGGTCGGTCGAATGGATTTTGGAGTTATTAATTACATAAAAACATAGGAAAATTACAGTTTATAAACAAAAAAACATCACCTACAGGAAAATGAACCATATGCATGCAAAAACGAAATGACTTATCTGCAAATGTAAAAAGAAACTGTTGAATATACACAAATGGAACCTCTGATTGTTGAGGGGCCCTTCCCAGCAATAGTGGTTTGTCTCCTAAGCTACTAAGTCACCAACCATTAACAGAAAACGAGAATGATCATCAACATCTGAAACAGAGTCTTTTTATTAAATTGTAGCAAAGCTTTACAATGCCTTCTCTCTATCTATCCTTGTGTGTTTCTCAACCCGAGACATCTTTATATAATGTTTACAAAGAGAGAGAAGGTCAACCCTTTGAGTGGTCGACCTCTCTAAAGATAGGAGGGCTTTACTTCCGCAGAAACAACCCATTAAAATGCACATGCCATTTTCCTCATTTTGTGCGTGTTGGTTCCCTTGACGTGAGCAACAAATGCGTTGGCAGTCTGGATGAGTGGGGATGCAAATCTTCTCGAACAAGGGCTCACGATCCATTAGGGCTACGTTGCCAACAGAACCCATGTCGTGGTCTCCACCTTCAATGCCCCGGAATATGCTAAGCAACGAATCCGAGGGTGAAAACGAAGGTTTGAAGGGAGGTCCAAACGCAGATGGGCATCTGAATGTGAATGCCCATCCGAATGAGAGTCTGTATGGAAACCATAACCTGAAGAATGAAAACTATGTGCCAAGCAAGTCGATAAATGTCAAATTAATGTTAATAAACCATAAAAAGATTATAATCAACTAAGATTTATGAGATATTCAAATATATTCATACCCGAGTTCAAATGGTGGTCTGAATGGCAATAAAATGACTTATTATACCAAAACTGGGAAAAATAGTGTCAACAGAGCATGTTCAATGATCAAAAGTGATGGAAAAATTGGACATCAACATTCCCCCAAACCAGGGATATGCCAGGTCCCACTGAGCAAAGAAGAGAGGAAGTCAGGAAGAAGGATGAGCTGCAATAGCAGCTGCCTTCAACTTAGAAGAGGAAGAAGTAGATTTTGACTTAAGCCTCCTGAATTGGTCCTTCAAGGTGGCGTGCCTCATCCGGAGGGAGTCATGGGAAGATGTTATGGCTCTGTTCAAGTCTTTGACACTCTTCACTTGTAGACGTAGTTCCTTATTGTCTTGGTGAAGCTCGGAAATTATTTCAACATATTTCTAATTCTGGCTTGTTAATTGTGCTATGTCCTGGGTCAATCTATCCACTGTATGATGACTTGGATTTGATGGTTCTGCAAAGTATTCAGAATCCTTGTGAGGGCTCGATCCACTTGGAAATGTTTCGGGGTCAATAGAAGTGGTTTGTTTTTCAAGAGCCTTTCCTTCAATGAGTGCAGAAGAAAGTTCAAAGACAAGGGCTTCAAGCAACGAGAAGAGACATCAGCTAATGCAAGAAGGGACAATTTAGGGATAAGGTCGTTTGGCTGATTGTCGGGGCTGTCTGAATGCATCAGCTAAATGACGAGCCGAACGACGGACTGGACGACGGACTGGATGATAGACTAATCGATAGACTAAGCACAGTTCGTCCTTCTTGGTTTAGTGGGTATTGGTGAAAAGAGTGGGGGTTTCATGGTTGTTTCCTTACGGAGAGGCTTAGAATAGGAAGATGAACAAACAAGGTGCATTTCTCCTGAGGTACCCTCATCAAACTATACAGAATTAGTGTCTCTTTTTTCTCGGGAAAAGGTTTGGGCAGGCTCATCAACATGAGTTTGAAATCATTGGCGCTTCCGAGAAGCATAAGCTCTAGCAATGGGCTTCTCAGCCAAATGGGGGTTCAATACTTCAAAGACAAAACGTTCCCACGTTTTCCCCTTCTCCCTCAACTGATGAATAATCAATATTTTAATGAAGCAATGGTGGTATAAACTACCAGTGGGGTTAGCTATATTTTTCCTCACCTGGTTCGACATTTTCTCAAGGCTCTTCAAAAAATAAAATGGAAAATTGAGGACTTGGTTATTAACAAAATGAGCTAATAACCTGAGATGACAGGATTTGAAGATGGTAAACTTATCCTAACAGGTTATCAAGCGGACGATGACGGCTAAGGGCTCGAGGTACTCTGGCCTAATCCACTCCCAGTGGAATCCCTTCATGCCTGCAGTGTGTTGATAGTCATTCCTAAGAGAAAAATTATGAGCCGTCCAAGGGAGGAAAAGGTGCTTGTGCCAACGAGCACCCTCCCTTGGAATCTTTGTGTCCATCGCAATAGACTCCTCAGTCACTGGAACAGTTAGATGGCCAGCCATTTTGTCGTCGAATCCCTTGGAAAATAGGAATGAGATCTCATCATCGTGGCCCTGGAGAAGATGGAGGAACGGGCCCCAACCTGCTTGAAGAAAAAGATCACGTCATGCTTTGAATTCAGGGATACAGAGCAAATCCTGGTAGCTCCCAGGCTCATGGTGGATAGGCATTGTTAAACGAAGGTAGATGGATACAAGGGATACAGGGGATGCGGACAATTTCGACTGGATGGACTCAGCAAAGATGAGAGCGAGCAAAATGAAGGTAAGAATCACGCAGGCGTTGGTTTAAAACGCGATCCATTTGAATGTTTGAGTGATCATGAGATGGAAATTTGGCACGTTTAAACGATCACGCCATCATTCAGAACTTTGAATCGTGTGCCATAATAAAAATGTATGCGTTAATGAATTTGTATGGTTGTGAAATATTCAACAATGTCGAAAGTAAACTTTGGACAGGTTGAATGAAATTTTCATCATGGGATTATAACATAAGGTGCATTAAAAATCATGATGACCTTTGATAAATATCATGACAATTCGCATGATGATTTTTGCATATAACTAACTTAATGAAGAGTTAAAACCATATGATAGTCAGATAATAATTTTGAAAATTGCATTGATGCAAGATTAGTCAATTTTTTTGGTGAAGCGAGATGACATTTGATAGTTCCTGATATGGTTAGTCGATTAGATTTCTCATTTATAGTCAAAATTCAAATATTAGATACCTTAGCACACTTGATCATGCTATTATAAATCTATGGTTTCATTCGGATCGTCATTCAACACTTCATTCGACATCTCATTCATTCTCTTAATTAGTCACTTCATTTGGATCATCATTCGACACTTCATTCGACATCTCATTCATTCTCTTCATTAGTCACTTCATTCAAATCGTCATTCGACCCTTCATACAGAGCTTTTATCTATACAAGATGTGCTTTGTTGGATCTGACTACTGCTGATTATGCAGAGATTTTCTGAGGTTTCCAGCACACAAAAGGACAATGTAAACCTATTTTTTTGAAACTTCAGTTGCGCTCTTTCTTTGTTTATCATGGATCATAACAGTCTTTCTTCTGCTACTTGTATTATTCCTGAAACACATTTCATTTTATCAGAGATAAATGAACCTTTTTTTTTATAAATAATCATAAAATAAAGACAATTCTAGTCCTCCCCCAAACCAAAAATATGGCATGTCCTCAAGCCATCAAAATAAAAACTGATTGGTATTCAAATATTTCCAATTAACAGTTTAACCATTAGCCCTAGAATGTTGTTGTTACTATATGAAAAGGAAACATTACTAGCTATAAAAATGATCCATACAGATAGTTATTCAGTATACTTCAGTTTTACAAAAGAAAATATGCCTCTCTTCGTCAAAGATTTTTCAGATAAAATTATAGTGACCCTTGTATAAAATTAAGAGAATATCAAACTTAATTAGATTTTATTGTCAAAGTTGCTCATAGGAACACGGTCAAATTTTCCCAGAGTCCCAGAATCACAGTACATAGAGCAATCCTATCGAATTTTACATTCAGGTACCTGGAAATATTAAGTATATGGCCCCACCTGGAAAGATAAGAAATCTTTAATCTCATGAAGGTTAGGTAACCGGTCTTAAGACAATCTTGAAACTATTCTTCCTTGCCCAATTGATGAAGTTCATTTCCTTAGCTCAACCATACATACTTCTTTCCGATTAGACTTTCAACAAATTTAACATATAAAAGTTTTTTTCTTTTTTAGACATTATTTTCATTATAAACAAGATGTCTTCCCCAGGAATATTCACCTCTATCAGTCGGGCCTGTTCAGTACCCCGTCAAGTTTACCTGGTCATGCCATAGGCTGGTACCCGCTTCCAGCAAGCATGTTTAGTACTCTGACGGGTTAACCTCTTAAACCCTTTTTGCATCAGAGGCTCTTATCATAATGTTTCCACCCTCTATAGATATTTGGCATTGCCTAAAAGTGAGTGGATGGGGGAGCAGCTCTTAAAACCATGCTACGGAATGGGATGATATATGGGTTGGAAGACAACTGTTCTTATATAAACCAAGTAAATAAAAATTATGTCGAATCAAAGATATATATGGTTGATTGCATTAATGTGTAGTTGATGGAGCCAAAAGAGAATAGAAAGAAGACCTCTCTAGTCCAAGTTTCCTTCTTCAAAAGATTACAACGGTGTTTCTCAAAAGTAAGATCCCCAAGGTTTCCTTCCTGTTGTTGTTCAGAAAAGATTGGTCTACTTACTAACTGAACAACAAGGTCAAAATGTAATGAGATCCTCTAGGCTTCAGATGGAGAAAAACTTTTAGTTATCAATCTCTTTATAAGGATAAGATCACTGACATAAGATATCTGAAAGGCTTATTAGAAGAGTTGCAAGAATCATGTTAAGTAAGTGGCAAGAGATGATACAAGAACATTTTAACTTTTCAATGTAAATTTTCAATTCTAAAAATAATCAGGAGGAAAGGGATCGAGATGTATTATAAATATTTAGAGCACTTCCCTTTTTCAGATAATGTTTTTATAAGCTGATTATAGAGATAAGGTTCCTGTAATTAAACTTCAAACCACTTGTTAATTGATGATTCAAATTTATTCAAAGCAAAAAAAACATATATACAAAGAAAGACTACATGAAAATTTATCAAAAGCTAGGAAAAAGGAGAAGAGTCTTCCTTTCTTAATTGATGAAGTCTTATGAGCTGATCATAAGAGTGAAATCCCTGTGTAAATACAAACCAACTGTCAGAAATGACTCTTGTTTATTCAAAGAACATAAATATATTTGCATATGTACAAATGAAGATAACCAAAAAATAAGTCAAGAACTAGGAGAAGGAGAGACTTCCCCTTCAACCAGCTCCATCTCCTTCTGTTGTGAGACATTCTGCAAAATATCTTGTTTAGATATTGGTTGATGATAAAGTCTTAGTCTGTTTCCATTTACAACAAAAGAAATTTGAGAATAATCAATTGTCTTAATCTCAACAGATCCATTATCGAAAGGTGTAACAATTTCATATGGAGCCATCCAACTGGTAGTCAATTTACCTTTAAATTTTTTGTACCTCGAGTCAAATCATAATGCCCAGTCTCTAGTCTTGAATTGTTTTTGTTTAATATATTTATCATGCCACTTTTTGCGTTGGTTTTTTAATAGAATTGTGCGTTGAATGGAATCTTGTCTAATCTCATCTAATTCATTTATTTGCAAGATTCGTTGTCTCTGTGCTTCTTCCAGATACATCCCTAATTGTGCATCCATACGAAAGGTTTTTACTTGAAACTCAATGGGTAGAAGAAATTGTTTACCATAAACAAGTTCATAAGGTGTGTGGCCAGTGGTATTCCTCCATGTTATTCTATAATCCCACAAGGCTTCTGGAAGGCTATCTGCCCAGTCTTTGTGGTGTAGCTAGATATTCTTAGTCAGGATGGCCTCTATTACCTTATTTGTGGATTCTGCCTGAACATTAGCTTGCGGGTGATATGGTGAAGATTTACAATGTATAATACCATATTTTTCAGTAAGTTCTTCCATTAACTTGGAGGTAAACTGAGATCCTTGATCACTGACAATTTCCCTAGGTATGCCAAATCGGGTAAATATCTCTTCATATATAAACTCTACCACAGATTTTTTTGTGGCCCGGAATAAGGCTTTAGCTTCCACCCATTTAGTGACATAATTTGTACAAACTAGGATATACTTCTTTTTGCAAGACATAGGGGAAATTGGTCCTACAAAATCTAGAGCCCATTTTTCAAAAGGCTCAATCATAACCTGAGGCTGCAAGGGAATCTCATCAAATGGCATAGGTCTACCCATTCTTTGACAACTGTCACATCCCTTGACATACTTGGAAGCATCTTTGAAAATGCTTGGCCAGTAATATCTAGAGTGCAACACTTTGTATGCTGTTCTCTTATCAGAAAAGTGCCCACCAGACGGTCCACCATGACATGCATGGAGAATATCTACCATCTCATCCTCTTATACACATCGTCTCATAATAAGATTAGGACCAGTATGAAAATATCATTGTCAACCCAAGAGTAATTATAACTTTGGACTATGATTCTGCGTTTCTCGGGTGGAGAGAGATGGTTGGGTAACTTTCTAGTTGATAAATAATTGGCTATGTCTACAAACCAAGGGGTTCAAACAGACACAGCGAACAGATGTTCATCAGGAAATATATCATCGACGGGACTAGCACTATTGTCAATTTGAATACGAGAGAAAATATGCTACCACATTTTCTCAACAGGGATGATCAACAAAAGTGATGTTGAATTCTTGTAGTAAAAGAAGCCACCAAGTCACCCTGCCATTGGTTATTGGTTTGTTCATTAGAAATCTAATGGCGGAGTGGTCGGTGTGTACAAAAAATTCGTAGCCTGTGATGTAGTGACGGAATTTATTAATAGCATAGACTACTACCAGAAACTCTTTTTCAATAACAGTGTATTTTGATTATGCAAGAGTCAAATTCTTACTAGCAAAGTAAATGGCATATGATGCTTGTCCTTCTTTTTGGCCTAAGACTCCTCCTATAGCCATGTCAAAGCCATCAGTGGATATATGAAAGGGAAGGGACCAATTGGGGCCCCTAAGTATTGGTGCCACTGATAGCTTTGCCTTTAAAGTTTCAAAGGCATGTTGACAAGGTTCAGTCCATTGAAAATATGTATCTTTCATGAGTAATTTGAACATAGGTGCAGCTATTTTGGTAAAATGTTCAATGAAACATCTGTAATAGCTTGCATGGCCAAGGAAGCTTCTCACCTCTTTCTGATTTTTTGGATGAGGGATATTGACAATTATTTCTATCTTGGTAGGATCCACCTTTATTCCTTGAAGGGAGACATGATGTCCCAAAACTATACCCTCGGTTAATAACATCTTGCATTTTTCATGACTAAGGGATAAGTTTGTTTCTTGGCACCGAATAAGAACTGTTCAAGGTTATCAAGGGCTTCTTGAAAGGTATTGCCGTATATTATAAAATCATCCATGTATACTTCTACAAAGTCATGTATAAGGTCAGCAAAAATTCCTAAGACTGCACGCTGGAAAGTGGCAGGTGCATTACATAGGCCAAATGGTAAAACTCTATAGGCATATGATCCCCAAGAAGAAGTAAAGGTGGTCTTGTCTTGATCCTCAGGTGCTATCAAGATTTGGTTGTATCCACTATACCCATCGAGGAAGGAGAAGTATTGTTTCCCTGACAAGGTATCTAACACCTGATCAATGAAAGGTAAAGGGAAGTAATCCTTAAGAGTGGCCTTATTTAGCTCTCGAAAGTCAACACAGATACACCATTTTCCTATAACTTTCTTTGGAACTACCACCAAAAGAGACACCCACTTATTGTTAGAAATTGGGTAGATGAAACCAGCATTGAGGAGTTTTTGTAATTCTTCTTTGACTATATCCTTTAGGGATGGATCCATCCTTCTCTGAGGCTACCTTACAGGAGGTATGTTTGCATCTGTGTAAATGTGGTGAATACTAGTATCTGGGTGTATACCCTTCATATCAATGTATTCCCATGCAAATGCTCTAGATGGACTTTTAAGAACTTTTAATAAATTCTTTTGTTGATTTTCATCTAAGCCTGCATTTATGTGTAGAAACTTTTCAGGAATGACCTCACAAGGTACGGTATAGGATCCTATATGTTCTTTGATTGCAAAGACACAAGGAGTGTTTGTAAATGTGGAGAGGCTCATGTTTTCTTGGAATTCATCTCCAAAAATTCGATCTAGTTGGGAAAAAGACTGGGGAAAGTCTATACATGTTGTGTAAGAGACAAATTGATTCAACACATTTTCGATAGTTTTTTCTTGAAGTGCCCAGGAGTAATCACTAACAAGTGAAAGTTATTCCAAGTTTTCATCCCCAAAAGGACAATCTAACCAAAACCAATTTTTAGTTACTGGTTGTGCTGGTGGGTATAAGGAAAGTTTACTTGTAGATAACCCATCAGAGATGATCATCTCTCCATCCCTACATCCTATAAATGCATTAGAAGTGGCTAGCCAAAGTCTTCCCAAAATAATCGGGTGTCCTTTGGAAGGATGCTTTGATTATATGACCATAAATTCCACAGGATATTCCCATGAATCCACTGATACAAAAATATCATCTAGGATTCCAGTAGGTTGCACCATAGTGCGGTCTGCTAATTACAGCATTGTAGGGGTTGGATGGAGAAACTATCCCAAATGGAGAGCTTCCAAAACTGTGGTAGTCATCAGGTTAATAGAAGCCCCTAGATCGATAACTATGTTTCCTATAGCAGTGTTATTGATGATAACAGTTACCACAGGATTTCCTGGATTTGTATACTTTGGAATTCTAGGTTGATCTGCTATGTAATCTGATATTTCACCTATGAAATGAATTGTCGGAGGGTATTTTTGTTTTTTACCTGGTCTTTTAATACAGAGTTCCTTTATCACCTTACTATAAATTGGTATATCTTTAAAGGCTTGTAATAAAGGGATTTTGATACAAATATTTTTTAGTTCATTAATGATATTATACTCTGGATAAATTCCAGGTTTCTCTATTGCTAGACGCTTCGGATATGGGGGTACCTTTTGTCCCGGAGTTACTTCTTTCTGAGGATGGTTGTGTGTTGAAGCTTTTGGAAAAACTACATCTTCGAGAATGGAATCATTCAAAATTTCACTAGGTATGTCTTCTTCTTCATTCTCTTCACGAATGACAATTGATGATTTGGGTTGATCTTGCAGAACTATTCCAGACCGCAATTGAATTTCATGCACTGGTGCAGTCGATATAACATAAGATGGAATATGTGGCAACCCAATGCTGTTAAGAGCTTGAGTTGGTTTATTGTTAGGGTTTGGTATCGGTTGTGCAGGTAATATTGTGGGTCTTGGAGGATTCATATTCTGGAAATTGTGAGGTTGATTTGTGATAAGGGGGTAGTGAAGGAGGTACAAATCCAGGCAAGAGTTGCTGGATATTAGGTGGGTAAGGATAGTTAGGCATAGGAGGAGGTGCTTGCTGAGCATAAGTTGTTGGTTGTGGAGCCAGATCTTCCAGTCTCATAGATGATGATTAAGCTGTGTTTGAACCCCAGGTTTGGTTATGATCCTGACATGATCCCCAGGGGGTCCGAGGGAGTGTTGACACTCCCCTGGCTGGCGGGCGTGGGGGCTAGTGGGCCCTTGTCGGGGTTTCGGGGGCAATGCCCCCAAGAAAATTTTTGGGTTGTTTCGCCAATAGATTTTGGGCCCATGGTTTTGGGTATCCCGTGGTATTTTCCCATTGTATTTCCCCTATAAAAGAAAGACATTTTAATACGGCTAGGGTTGATGTATTATGTTTTATGCATTGTAAATATCTCTGAGATCGAGAAGAGAGACTGTGAGACAATGAAGAGGAAGTGCAGCGGCTGTGCTGCAGGTTGTATCCTTTCACTTTGTTGAATGGTATAATAATAAGGACTTGCAACTTCAGTGTGGACGTAGCCCATCTTGGTTGAACCATGATATATCTGTGTCTCTCTTGTAATGTGTATGTGTGATTATATTTGCATTTCTGTTTATTGTTATTGCTCTGCGATCCTATTTTTCTAACATAAGCTTGTCCTCTCCATCCATGTACCCATTGCTAATATTGAGCATTCTGAGGAGGATACCGAGGTGGCCAATTTTGCCAATTTGAGGTGTTCCATTGTTTAGGTGGTTGATAAGGGTGATAATAGGGTGGAAATTGTAATGATGGATCATGATATGATGGTTGGTCTCTAGGTTTCCAAGGCCTCCTAGATGTTTTACCAAAATCCCCACTCTTATATATAGCTTGTAACCCAGGCAACGATGGACAATTTTCAAGTGGATGATCTTCGGTGCAAAGGTGACATACTGAAACATTATTCAATGGACATTCCCGTTGGGGATGTTTAGTTCTACACCTATGATAGAAAATACTCATTGTTGCACGCTCTTCATCCTGTCTCTTCTTAGCTTGTAATGCATCTAATTGAGAACCCATGGCTCCTAAAATATATGTTTTGAAGTTTTCTAATAGGTTTCCTAATTCTACCCTTGTCACTCCACCAGGACTAGAGGTATTTCCTTTTAGGTTTCTAGTATAAGATTCCCGAAAGTGTCTCCCACTTTTCCCTTTACTTCTAGAGTAATTCCTACACATCTCACAAATCTATGTGAAAGACTTATAAGAGATGTCTCTTGCTAACATGAGGTTAAGGTTTTCTAAAAGTTCTTCTGAAATTCCCTTAAGGAAGAGTGTCCTTACTGCATCTTCTCGAAGGTCACTATATTTTGATTTATGCAATACATAGTTAAATCTTTCGAGATGGTCTTCTAGGCTCTCGTCTTCAAGTTCATGTATTTTGAAAATGACATTCCGAGAGTCCTTAGGTTTACAGTAATCTTGATATTTTCATAAAAATGCAGTCTTCATGTCTTCCCAAGTTATAATGCTAGATTCTCCTAACCCAACAAACCATATAAGAGCATAATATTTCAATGTGGCAAGGAAAAGTTTTAACTTTTGGCCATCTTGTAGGTAGTTATAGCTCCTACACAATATGTCAAATTCGAATAAGAATGTATTCAGATCCTCACTACTCTTCCCATAAAAGGTAGGTAATGAGGAGGGAGGGATGTTTTTCATAGTCACATCTTGTGCAGTATCTAAAATAGGAAATCCAAGAGTTCCTTCAATTCGAATTTCTCCCTCTTCTTCATTGTCTCTCACCTCATCATTATCTTCATTCTCCATGTAGACTTGATTTCCAAAGAGAGAATACCTAGGTTTTTCTTTTCTTGGTGAATATGGGATGTCCCAATGTTCTGTTTCAAGGATAATATTCCTCTTTTTAGGAGAGGAATTGCCAGCTACGAGAGAGTCCAGTTTTGAAGGTCCTACAGTTGTTGTCTCAATCTGTGAAAAAACTATATTTACAGAATTTTCAAAAAGAGCGTCTACTTGTGCAGGATCAACAAAGTCTACTAGATTCGGACCCCCAACTATTGAGAAGGTAGAGTATTTGGTTTTTGGAGCTAATGTAGGATTAAGAGGTTTAGGTGGTTTATCTTTTTGAGCTTCCTCTTGTCTAAGTTCAGTCTCAATGTGAACTTGAGGTTCTCCTAGTGGTGTTTCTTTACGAACTGACTTCTCTGATGTCTCTATGGTTCCCCCTGAATGGTACCCAGTGTTAAATTTTGAGCATTAATTCACAATACTCTAGGATCTTTACTGAGAGAATAACATATACATTATATCAATGCATGAAAATCACAATAAGCATCACAAGAATCAAAAGCATGAGAGACAAGAGACACAGAGTTTCCGTGGGGAAAATCCTAAGGTGAAAAACCCCACAACTTCCTCAGAGATAGAGAGAGCAATGGCTCAACCAAAGTACAACCAAAATACACTGAGATAGTCTCCTAGTAGCAAATGATCCTCCTCCTCACTAGTGCGCCACTTTCTGAGTGAGAGTGAGATACTTTTCCGAGTGATCTAAATAGAGATCACCTAATCTCTATTTATACTAATTTGTTTGCCCAGTGACCTTATGGGGCCGACTTGTCTAGCTAGGTACATCCATATTATAATATATATAATTCAGGGCTGACCCCACATGGTGGTCTAATAACCCATCGGCAAGTACACACACTTGCGACACTTATCAATCCACATGACGACACTTCCTTATAGAGGAATAACACATCTCTAATAAGGGTACAATAAATATATATGAAATACATAGATGAAATACATTCCGAAGTTACATATACATCAACACTCCCTCTTAACTAGGAATGTATTTCTCGACACAGATCTACTAGACAAGTATTCTTCTCGGGATCATCATCATCGATGCATCGTCATCGTCATCGTCATTGTTGCTGCTATATCAACCAATCTCTGACTCTACTCATCATAGGAAGTTCTACAGAGCCAGTCCTTTTTCATACTGGATGTAGGCCCACTACCTGCAGGTCTTCGTCATCACTGGCCATACTGTGGAATCCTCAGGACTTATTACATGCGTCACAAAATCTTGAAAGAGAATCCCAGGCTGTTACAAGCACACGGCTGTACCTATAGGATCTCCCAGGGCCATATTATATGTGACCTCACCACAAAACCTCGCAAGAGCATCCCAGGCTGTTACGAGCACGCAGCTCTACCTATAGGATCTCCCAAGGACAGATTATATGTGGTCACCACAAAACCTCACAAGAGCATCCTAGGTTGTTACGAGCACGCAGCTCTACCTATAGGATCTCCCAGGGATAGATTATATGTGGTCATGGAAAAACCTCGCAAGAGCATCCCAGGACTTATTACGGGCACACAGCCCAACCTATCGGATCTCCCAGGGACAGATTATATGCCATAGGACAAAACCTCGAAAGAGCATCTGCCAGATATCCCAGGGCACGAATTACATGCCATAGGAAAAACCTCGAAAGACTATCTGCAGATCTCCCAGGGCCAAATTATATGTCCTCCCAGAGCAAAACCTCGAAAGAGCATTTGCCAGATATCCCAGGGCACGAATTACATGCCATAGGAAAAACCTCGAAAGACTATCTGCAAATATCCCAGGGCCAAATTATATGCTCATCTGCACAATGTGATCCATGGCCATAGAGTATCAACCTGATACTCACCATACATCATCCTGATGTACACATGATCATCCTGATCATCATCACTGCAACATCCTGCTGCATGTCATCTGGAGCAACATCCTGAAGCTCGTCATCCACTATCATCCTGATCATATAATGCATCTACCTGATACATACCAAGTATCTACTTGATACATATCATCATACATGATCCACTTGATCATACAATGTATCCACCTGATACAAATACAAATACATGATACATATCACCATACATGATCCACCTGATCATACAATGTATCCACCTGATACATATACAGATACATGGTCCAAGCATCCAACATGATGCATACAAAATACATACAAATGATCCTACTGATCATATCCAGCATCCAACATGATGCGTACATACATATACATATAAATGATCCAACTGATCATATCCAGCATCCAACATGATGCATACATATAAAAATGATCCAACTGATCATACAAAGCAGAAACCAGAACATCATCCTGATGTTCATCATCCAGCGCTTACATCCACAGCCATGTGAAGGATCCTCCTTCCAACATGCTTGGAATGGCTTCAGCAAATGTGTCCATCACTTCTTCCTCGAAGTGTCCTCGATCCGAAGAAAACCAAGCCTCTCCCTGAAGTACTCGAACTTCACCCTGGCTAGTGGCTTCGTCAGCACATCTGCAATCTGCTCGTCCGTCGCAACATACAGGAGCTTCACAGCTCCTCTCTGCCCCATATCCCTGATATAGTGATATTTGATCTCTATGTGTTTCAACCTGTCATGAAACATTGGGTTCTCGGACAGCTTCACACAACTCTGGTTATCACAAAAGATACCAGTAGCATCCAACAGGAGATCAAATAACTCAGACAGTAGCTTCCATAGCCATACTGCCTCACAACTAGCTGAACAGGCTGCAACATACTCTGCCTTAGCTGTACTCAGTGCTACGCAGGACTGCTTCCTGCTAAACCAAGAGATCACACCTGATCCCATACTGAATCAGCATCCAGATGTGTTCTTCCTATCTGCAGCACTGCCAACCCAATCTGAATCAACATAACCCTACAGGTTAAACTTTTGATTTTCTTCATACTTGATCCCATAATCCACTGTACCCTTCAGGTACCTCAGAACATGCTTTACAGCAACTAGGTGAACACTCCTCGGATCTGTCAGGAACTAAATCAATGTGTTCACAACAAAGCAAATGTCTGGTCTCGTGTTCGTCAGGTACATCAAGAACCCAATCATCTGACGATACATAGAGACATCAACTGGCTTAGATGAAGCATCACATAGAAGCTTCAGATTCGATTCCATAGGTGTGGCCATGGCCTTGCAATCCATCATCCCAAATCTCTTCAGGATATCTACTGTGTACTTCCCTTGACCAAGGAAGATCCCACCTGCACTCTGCCACACCTCCATACCTAGGAAATAGTGCATCATTCCCAAATATTTCATATTGAATTCAGCAGCAAGCTTCCTCTTACTATCTGCAATCAGTCTGTCATCTCCTGTTACAAATAAGTCATCCACATACAGGAGTAGAATCACAAGATTCCCTTCCTCAACCTTGTAGTAAAGGTTGGAATCTGCTTTACTCTTGGTAAATCCCAAACTAGATAGGAAACTGTCCATCCTACCATACCAAGTTTTGGGAGCTTGTTTCAAGCCATACAAGTCTTTCTTCAATCTGCATACATATGACTCCCTGTCATGTATTTCAAAACCGAGTGGCTGCTCCACATATACTTCCTCTTCAACTACACCATTCAAGAAAGCAGTCTTGACATCCATCTGGTGTATTTCCATTTCATTGCTGCAGCCAGGGCAAGTACTGTTCTGATGGAAGTATACTTGGATACAGGTGCAAAAGTTTCTTCATAATCTATTCCCTCTTTCTGAGAGAATCCACGACCTACGAATCTTGCCTTGTATTTCTCTACACTGCCATCTGCAATATGTTTGATTTTGAAGATCCATTTAGAAGTCACAACAGACTTCTCTTTAGGTCTTGGGACAACATCCCAAACATCATTCTTAATTATTGATTGGTATTCCTCAACCATGGCATCCTTCCATTCTTTCTTTTCTGCTGCTTCTTCATAACTGGAAGGCTCTTTGTTCATAATGTCACAGAGTAAAGCAACATAGCTGGTATGTGATCTGGTTCTCTTCTTTGCTCTGCGTTCTTCTTCTGTAATGCCAAATATTTCTGCATCTTGAATGAGCTCTCTAGCCCATGCGAGTTTCCTTTTGTGAGAGTTATCCTCGTGGGGTGGATCTACAGGTTTTTGCGGATCTTCAAACTCATGAACAACTTTTGGAACTGCTTCAGTCATGATAGTGTCTTGAAATCTAGTTTCCTTAGGTTCTTCATAAACCTCAATAGGTGCCTTTCTTGATTTGATGAATGCTGAGTTTTCATCAAATGTTACATCCCTGCTGACATCAATCTTCTTGAACCCTGGAAAGTATATTCTGTAAGCCTTCGAGATTTCACTGTAACCCACAAAGATACCCTTCTTTCCTTAAGGATCTAGTTTAGTCCTCTTTTCCTTTGGAACTTGAGTATATAATGGACAACCAAATATTCTAAGATGATTGACTTCAGGTTTCTTACACGAAAAGGCCTCTTCTGGTGCCTTGTTGTCCAATATCTTGTGGGGTGTTCTGTTCTACACATATACAGTTGTTCTAGCTGATTCTGCCCATAGATGCATAGGTAGATCCTGGTCATGCAGCATTGCCCTTGCTGCTTCCATGATAGTTCTGTTCTTCCTTTCTGCAACTCCATTCTGTTGAGGATTATAAGGAGCAGTCAACTCCCTCTTAATCCCTGAATCACTACAAAGCTTCTTGAAGTCACCTGAGGTGAATTCTCCACCATTGTCGGATCTGAATGTTTTGATCTTCTTGTTAGTTTGATTCTCCATCAAGGTTTTGAATTCCTTGAACTTATCAAACACCTCATCTTTGTTCTTCAAGAAGTATACCCAAGTCTTCCTGGAGAAGTCATCAATAAATGAGACATAATAAACATACCCACTCAGAGAACTGGATGACATAGGACCACATACATCTGAGTGGATGATTTCCAGGATATCTTTTGCCTTGCTTTCACTGCTTGGGAAAGCCTTCTTAATGTTCTTACCTTTTGCACATCCTTTGCAAACACCTTCATGTTTGGTCTTGATTTTAGGAAGACCCTCTACAGCCTTGCTTGCAATTGGAAGTGCCCTATAGTGCATATGAGCAAGTCTTCTATGCCAAAGTTCACTTAGCTCCATGGATTCATGCACCATGGCATGTTTAGGTTGTCCCTTAAATTTATACAAACCTCCCTCTTGCTCTCCAATCACTACTGCATCATCTATGGTCTTTCCCTTTGGCCACATTAGGACTTGGCCATCCACAAATGCAACCCTTATACCTTTTGCATCCAAAGCAGAGATGGAGAGTAAGTTCTTCTTGAGCCCAGGTACATAAAGGACTTCTTTCATCTTCAAAGATTTTCCCGAATCTAGGTTGTAGGAGGCTTCACCACTTCCTTTGATTGGGTATTGATAATCATCCCCAAGTTTCACCTTATGGGGTGATTCATGTTCTGATAGATTCATAAAAGATTCCTTAAACCTAGTCATGTGTTTGGAAGTTCCACTATCAATCAACCAATCATTAAAACCATGGGATATGGTACCTGTGAGAGCAAGGATTAGAACATACTCTTCTTCACTTGATGATTCAACATCACTATCATCACTTTCTGCCCTAGCTTTCTTCTTTGGAGGTTCATCATCCTCGGCAGCATGAGCATGAAACTTTCTTTTGCTGCCCTTCTTCTTCTTGCTGGAGTTGTTGTTATTATCCCTTTTGTTCTTGGGACAATCTGAAGCAAAGTGACCCTTCTCATTGCATGTGAAGCATCTTAGATCCTTCTTATTCTTTTGATAGGATCTCTTGTGGCGAGAGTGCTCCTTCTTGGGATTGCTTCTTTTGGTGTGAGTTGCAAGAGCTTGATCTTCACCTCCCATCTTTTCCTCACGAGCTATAACTCTAGCTTCTTCTTGAGAGCATTCTTCCCGCAATCTGTTGAAGGAGATCAACTTCTTCCTTGCACAAATTCCTTGAATAAAGGAATCCCATGACCTAGGTAGGCTATTTAGAGTGGCCATCACCACTTCACCATTCTCCACCATTTCATCCACTGCTTCTAGTTGTTCCTTGATCTGGGAGACCCTTGAAAAATAGGATTGAATGGTTTCTCCATTCTGAAACTTTACTCCTTTCAATTGGTTCTGCAGGGTCATCTTCTGATTTATGTTCTTCCCTTCAAATAACTTGGTCAAAGAGTCAAACATCTCCTTGGGTGTCTTAAAAGAAGACACATGGGGTATGAGATGGTCTTTGATAGAATTAGCAATGATTCTCTTTGCCTTTACCAAGTTCTTCTTATGCAATACCTTGGCCTCTTCATCCTCTGGGATAGGGATGTCTTCTTTTATATATGAGTCCAACTCATTCTCTTCCAGGATTAACCCAATCCTATACTTCCAGGCTCGGAAGTTATCAGCCCCTTCAAGCTTATCCTCAAGCTTGGTGTGGAGAGACATCTTAAATATTACTTCAAATGGAAATAGAACAGATTTAGATCTTACCACTTGAAATGCTGAAAACTGGATCTAGTCCCAAATTAGGGTTTGTCGAAAAAACCCTAAAAATTCAAAATGTGAATTTCAAATTTCTGAAAGGATAGAAAGATGCGCTTTGATGAGCTAATCAGCCTGGTGCATTCAGAATTTGAGATCAACAAATTTTTACCCTTTAGATTTGACTTTTTGTCCTCCCGGGTTCACTGGGGAGAGCCCTGAATTAGGGTTTGAGTTTCCTGGAGATCTACTCAGCCAAAAATCTTGATCCAAAGCTCTAAACTTTGATTTTTGCAAGGAGCTTCCAGCTGTGTCTTCATATTCCATAAATTCCTATTTTGTGGAAACCCTAATGTTTAGGGCCAAATCTGAAAATGCTCAGAATTGAATTCTGATTGGACAGATAGATGCGCCTTGATGAGTAGAGTCAATCTACTATACTGTTTTTCCAAAATCTGTGGAGAGAAACCCAATAAACAAGAAACTCAAGTTTTCGTCACTGCAAAAATGTCTTCTTCTCAGGTTAGCTCTGATACCATGTTAAATTTTGAGCATTAATTCACAATACTCTAGGATCTTTACTGAGAGAATAACATATATACAGTATATCAATGCATGACAATCACAATAAGCATGACAAGCATCACAAGAATCAAAAGCATGAGAGACAAGAGACACAGAGTTTCCGTGGGGAAAACCCTAAGGTGAAAAACCCCACAACTTCCTCAGAGATAGAGAGAGCAATGGCTCAACCAAAGTACAACCAAAATACACTGAGATAGTCTCCTAGTAGAAGATGATCCTCCTCCTCACTAGTGCGCCACTTTCTGAGTGAGAGTGAGATACTTTTCCGAGTGATCTAAATAGAGATCACCTAATCTCTATTTATACTAATCTATTTTCCCAGTTACCTTATGGGGCCGACTTGTCTAGCTAGGTACATCCACATTATAATATAAATAATTCAGGGCCGACCCCACATGGTGGTCTAATAACCCATCGGCAAGTACACACACTTGCGACACTTGTCAATCCACATGACAACACTTCCTTATAGAGGAATAAAACATCTCTAATAAGGGTACAATAAATATATATGAAATACATAGATGAAATACATTCCGAAGTTACATATACATCAACACCCAGAAAGAATTTATTTGGATTTCCAAGTAGGACTATCCCCTTTGTTTGTTTTTCGATACCTTTCTGTTGAGTTAGTAGTTGGGGTGGCACTCCCCCTGTAAAGGTTAGTATGAATTTTAGTAGGAAGGCTAGTTTTAATGTATCTACCTTTTGAATCTCTAGACCTATTCATGAAAGCAAAATTGCAACTAAAGTAAAACCTAATTGCATTACTACTACTGTTGGGTTTTGGGGATGCCTATTATAACAGATGTGCAGGTTCTTACCTCTCGTCTTATCGCTCACCCCCCACCAGCCTATCACTAAGTCTTAGAAGCAAAATTCTACCTATTACGAAATTTTTATAAACAAATTCTACCTATCTACAACTCCTTGGCAACAATGCCAAAACATTGGGTGTTTTATTATGTCTTAATGAATTCACCAAATATTTAATTATCAACCAAGGTAGGTAATTTTAGAGTTGTCACAAAATATATGCTGAGGTAGAAGGGTACCTAAGATATCGGCTCAGCAGACCTTATAAATATTTAATAATGAAAATATCTAAGGATCTTTCAAAATGAAAAACTGAGTCAAACTTGAAAATAAAACTACTAAGCTTATTAGACCTAACCAACATATCAAAATAGTATCAATCTATACTACCCTACTCTATGGACAATAATTGAAAAGAAAAAAGAAATACTATTATAGGAAACAAGACTTGGTCAAAAACAAAATACTCTTGTAAAAATGAAAACTACTAATCAATTATTCAAACTCTGATCTAGGAATTAGAAAGACTAACTACTATGTAATAACTATGAACAAGTTCAGAAACCTATCTATGAAACAATTCAGTTTACAACTAACTATGTAAAGACACGAAACTATATTATCTTGAGCAAGACTAGCTACACAATCTATGAAATTCAACTTAACTATGAGACAAGATGAAATATTGATCTAAGCTTTAAGCATGCATTAACAACAATGAGTGATTCATAAGCAAATTGCCTAGTTCCAATCATCTCGAAGAACTACTGCATCTAAATGACTTACAAAGGCTAAAGAATTGCAAAATGGAAATAAATCTAACTTGACTTCTACAAAAATGTGGAAACTAAATATATACCAATTACAAGAAATATTAAATAGTGTAACCTACTATTTATCCATAAGCAAATGACAAACTAAGTATAATACTGGAAATGAAACACTATTTTGACAATCTAGCTTTACTTGAGAAGTACAAAATCTAAGTTACTTGATCTCTAATGAATGATCTGAAATGCTTATCTAATTCATGTACATTCCTATCATTATTAAATGATACCTATCAATACTTCAAACTAAAACATAAAACATAAACTACAAGAAAAGCAAGCTAAACTAAGTACAAGACAAGAGTTTAGATGATTGGAATTAATGTTAACTTGTGATCAAAACCTACAGCAGAAAAACAAAGTATTCTTATACTATCCCTACTACAAATCAAACTATAACCTAAGGTAATTATGAAAGTGCAATAAAGCTGATCTATAACTTGAAAAGTAAAACTATATTAAACTAAGCTATGAGAACTTTCAAAATGAAACTTTGAAATACTGAAAACTAATGCATCTACATGAAACTCCAAATGAACTATTAAGCTTGAACTTAAAACTGATTTCTAGTCTATTATACCTATTGAAATGAAAGAACTTGAAACAATGAAACTAAACCAAGTTTGAACAACAAAACGCTATGTAAATAAAAATGAAAGTCTGATTATAAACTTGAATGGACACTGGAAATGAAATACTGGACTGATTTCATAAATAAGACAAACTGAGATTTAACAAAGTCTGTGATAGCATTGTAAACAAGTTTAATCTAATCTAGGTTCTAGGTATGGAAACAAATTAAAGTGAATCATGAACTACCTAAACCATAAGCAAAAGACAACTATGCTACTCTACTTGAACCAGAACTATTTATCATTTGAATAGTGAAAAATATGTTGAATGTAAACTAGTTTCATCATCATTAAAACTGAAATAATTAACCTATGTGTGAATATGAATTGTTGTAGTTGGTAAAGATGGATTCAATTCCCAATCTAACTACAGAACATGATGAAGTACTGGAAAATTAACCTATCTTCTAGCTAACTATCTCTGCATAAAATGAAATACTAGAAATTATGGAAATGACTGAAAATTCTAGGAAATTCTGTCTAAATGCAAATAGAAGGATGAAAGAAGGTATGAAAGGAAGTCTGAATGAAAGGTACAAATGGCCGGACGAATGGATTCTGGAGTTATAAATTACATAAAAACATAGAAAAATTATAGTTTATAAACAACAAAACGTCACTTACAGGAAAACGAACCATATTATGCATGCAAAAACGAAATGGCTTATCTGCAAATGTAAAAAGAACCTGTTGAATATACACAAATGGAACCTCTGATTGTTGAGGGGCCCTTCCTAGCAACAAGAGTTTGTCTCCTAAGCTACTCAGTCACCAACCATTAATAGAAAACGAGAATGATCATCGATAACTAACACATAGTATTTTTATTAAACTATAGCAAAGCTTTACAACGTCTTCTCTCTATCTATCCTTGTGCGTTTCTCAACCTGATACGTCTTTATATAATGTTTACAAAGAGAGAGCAGGTCGACCCTTTCAGTGGTCAACCTCTCTAAAAATAGGAGGTCTTTACTGCTGCAGAAACGGCCCATTAAAATGCACAGGCCGTTTTCCTCATTTTGTGCATGTTGGTTCCCTTGACGTGAGCAGCAAATGCATTGGCAGTCTGGACGAGTGGGGACGTGGGTATTCTTGAACAAGGGCTCACAATCCATTAGGGCCACATTGCCAACAGAACTCGCGTCGTGGTTTCCGCCTTCAATGCCCCGGAATATGCTAACCAACGAATTCGAGGGTGCGAACGAAGGTCTAAACGGAGGTCCGAATGCGGATGGGCATCTGAACATGAATGCGCGTCCGGATGAGAATCCGTATGGAAACCATAACCTGAAGAATGAAGACTATGTGCCAAGCAAGTCGAGAAATGTTAAATTAATGTTAATAAACCATAAAAAGATGATAATCAACTAAGATTTATGAGATATTCAAATATATCCATACCTGAGTTTGAATGGTGGTCTGAATGGCAAGAAATATGACTTATTATACCAAAAATGGAAAAAATAGTGTCAACAAAGCACGTTCAATGATCAAAAGTTATGGAAAAATTGGACATCAACAGTATATGCCCTAAAATTTGTCCACTAAGTTACCTCCATCATGTATGGGGAATATTTTATCCCTCGAATGGTGAGATTTCGCCTCTAAATTAAGGTGGAGGGATCCCCCATTGGAGAACATAAACAACCTCACCTAGGATTTGACCTTCTCTTGCATGGTGCCTCATTCCCTGAGAGTTTTTGAATGCTTGATGGTAGAGTATTTTTTAAGTTCTCAATTTAGACAACTTACTATATTTCAAAAATAAGAAACAACCAAGGGGCATTATTTGGACGCCTAGCCCCAAGGTCATGCCTAGCTACTAAATCCTTTTATGACACCGTGGGAGAATTTAGTGAGTTAAATAGGATAATATTAATGTGTTAAATCATATATTCTTTAAAACTAAATAATAATAATTATTCCAAAAATAATTTATAAGTAATGACAATAATAATAAGATAGAATTAAAATTAATCACTAGAATTTGTATATTCTAACAATGTATTAGACATTCATTTGTTACTTCATTTGTAATCCTAATGACATTAGTTGTTTGTCATGCACTTATATATTATCTATATTTCATTATCATATGTAAATAGTTAAATAGTTCTTCAATGAAGAAAATATTTTTAAATAAAACTAAGAACTCTGTGACCCACTTCATGTATTGTTTGGAAGATGCTTTCCTAGTACATAAAGAGAGGAACAATATAAAGAGAGGAACAAGTGAAACTCTTATCCATGATGAAGATATCAAGCACAATAACAATAAATGTCTTAAGAATTAGTCTTATTAGGATATCACTCACAACAACAATTATACCCACACATATACCTATTGCAATTAGTCTTATTACTATTTTATGTATGTACGCTACCATTGTCTATTATACCATGGACTAATTCTATAAATGATCTAGTTTTCTCTATTCGTAATAATCCAAATGGTTATATTTTTTACATGGTTTGATATTACTTCTATGTATTATTTGTTCTCTCATCTTGTAATTATATCTCTACTATGTTAAACTATTTGTAATAATCCAAATGGTTATATTTTTTACATGGTTCGATATTACTTGTAATTATATCTCTATTATGTTAAACTATTTGTAATAATCCAAATGGTTATATTTTTTAAAGGGAGTACACACAACCTCTAAAAATACTAATTCTATAAATGATCTAGTTTTTTCTATTTCTATTAATCCAAATGGTTATATTTTTTACATTGTTCGATATTGTTGTGTCATCTTGTAATTATATCTCTATGTTTAGTCATTGCACGAACTATAATTATCAAGAAAAAAAAGTTATATATAGGATTTCCATAATGTTTTCCTAACATCCTTGCTTAACATGGACGATAGATTAGAGAAACCAAAATCAAAATATTCAGTAGAAAATAAACATAATTGGTTCCCTATGAGTATTTATTAAAATCAATCACGTTAGTGTAAAATATATCATAATTTTATGTTGTGTTACCATTGGTTCCCTACGAGTATTTATTAAAATCAATCACGTTAGTGTAAAATATATCATAATTTTATGTTGTGTTACCAAAATAGGGAAATGAGAAATAATATATGTGTTTAAGAAAAATGCACTCTAAAAATGTACACTGGTGGGTGAAATGGCATCATCGAGAAACTTACATGTATCAAAACATTTTTACAAATGCATTACATATTAAATTATACACAAATCAAAATTCAAAGATAAGAACAAAAATACTTGGCCATTTTAGGATGAACCCAAATATAGTGTATGTCAATAATTTGGGCATATGGTAAGGTATTATGAGTACATTCAACAAGATCCTCTAAAAAAGAATTAATTAAAATTGCTTGTAATAAGGCTTATACCCACGAAGTTTCGAACCAGTGACCACAAGGAGTGCTTTAATAGTACACCCATTCACCATTTACACCCCATGGGCTCTATATATATATATATATATATATGTAATTCAATTATCTACTCTACCAATACATTATATACATCTTGAACATGATATCATATACATTAAATAAAAAAAGTTACTTATATTAATTTAAATTTTTATCCTATGTGAGTCATATATATATATATACACTATTAATACATTATGTGCATCTTGAACTTTTAATGTCATATACATTAAATAAAAGCAATTACAAATTAATTTAAATTTTTATCTTATGTAATTCATATGAAGATGAGTACGAGGGATGTGAAGACATTGTAAGACTTTTTTATTAAATAATTGTTTTGAATGAAATTATATTTAAAATTTATAAAATTGAATATAGATTAACATTTTTATATATTGTATTTCACAACCAACTGACTTGTATTTCACAATTAGCCCCCCCTCTTAAACCTTAACTAGACAACTCTCCACATCATTGTTTCTATTAGAGGAAGACCTTTTGGCTCACTTCCCCTCATTATCGAAGCGTTTTCCTTTAATTAATTGGTGAAAACCAAATACAAAATCTCCCATAAAGCTCCACAACCATGTTTCATGAAGAAATGAACAAGATGAGGAGATGATGAAGTTGAAAGAATGTAGAAAAAAGGGAAAAAAACAAGGAAAAGAGGGAATGCGTAAACACACGGACAAGAAATTGGGTCTCAATTGTGTTTATTAAATCGTAGGGAATGGGAAGTTTTGCAAAGAAAGAAGCAATGAGAGGAATGAAAGATTTTATCTATTTATTATGTCTAGACATAATTCTCCTCCAAGAATCAAAACTTGAAGATGTTCATATGTTCAAGAAAAATTTGGAAATGCAATAAAGGAACAAATTTAAGTGCACATGTAGGATAATTCAAAAATAGAACCCACTCAAATTTTTTCTAGGTTTCGGTATAATTTTATGCTCTCCCAAATCAGTAGGTAGGCTTATTCATATTTTTAATATTTATGTCGCGATTCACGACAATGAAAATTAGGAATGTTAGGCCTTATTGAGATCCTTTGTAGACACCCTTCTATTCTACAATAACATTTTGGTTGGATATCTAAATATGGTTATCTATATAGAATATAAGTGAGGGGGATTTTACATTAGAGATCCTCTCAAAGAATTGGTAGATTATTTGAGTATGGATTGTGATCTATATGAACCTAAGCCAAAACAAAGGGAAGTAAACTTAGTCAAATAGATGGCTTGAGCATGGGAACGATGCAGAGTGATTTGACTACTTCTCCTTTCAAATATTCTTCCTCTTGAAAAAACATCTCAATGCCTCATCTATTCTCTCATGTTGGGATTCTCATAACAAGCCTATTTTTCTCAACCTTTAAGTAGAGAAAAATTATGGGACAATGCCTTTTAAATTTAATCCACGATACCCACTCCATTGCAAGTATTGAAGAGGGGTGTAGAGTCCTAGCTCAAGGTTCCCTATCTTTCGTATTGGAGTCCAAAATCAAATTAACCAAGAAGAAACACTACTACATACAACAAAATGACAATTTCAATTTACAAATACGCAACACTAAAAGAAGCATTACTCACCAATTTAGGAGGCATTGTAGCCAGCATCTCCTCCACCTCTTCCCCCATCCTTCATAGGGGGTTTCCCCCTCCTACCTCTCCTTATCCTTCCGCCAGTCTCCTTCTCCTTCTACTTTGTGTGGTATATTCTTCGCCCATCTCATTCTCCTTATCCATTGCGCGGGGACTTCTCTGTTAGTTTCATTCTCCTTCTTCTCTGCATGGGGGAACTCCTTCTAGTATCATTCTCTTTATCCTCTATGTAGGGAATCCTCTAGCTCCTTCTCCAATGTGCACGAGGTGGGGGGTATTGAGAATTGTAACTTGTTTTATATTTTTTCATTTTTTATTTTTATCTACACACACACACGCACGCGCACACACACACATGCCCACACACACACGCACACGTGCACACACATGCACACGCACGCACACACACATGCACACGCACACGCACATGCACACATGCACGCACGCACACACACACACACATATTTTGGGGGGAAATTCAGTTTTTCCATTCATATTGAAAAAAAGTACAACTGGGACATCCCTGAGGCTAGGAGCATATATCAACAATGCCATTGTTTCCAAAAGTACAATTTTGACCGGTAGATTTCATCTCAACCAAAATATTGTATAGTAACATACAAAATTTGCAAAAAATAGGGAGATTTCTCATCCAAGAAGCTAATGCATCTATGTATAGTTGAATTAACAAAACTGATCAATATAGATCTTTCTTCTCTATTTTGTCATGGAGGGTAAACTCACTCCATTTATGTGATAACAAAAAACACTAGGGAGTTATAATCCACCTTGTGAAGAGATACTCAATCTTCAAAACCATCACCTGTATTGTAGTTCCTGCTCCAAAATGTGTCCTTCTTGATCCTTCCTAGTCAGTTGAACAATTTCTTCATTGAGAGAGAAAGCATCCTTTTCCAAACTGTTTGCTCAAATTTATGTTCCTTGAATATATGTTCGAATGAATAGAAGTAGAACCCGGATTTTAGAGCCAATACTCTTCTAAGAAAATGTTGTAATCTAACATTTGTACATTTGGAATTTCCATTCATACAACTTACTACAAGTTGAGAGTATGAATAAATTTGGAAATTTTTCAGTTCATTCTCTAGGCCTAATGAAAGGTTCGTAATAACACACATGAATTTTGAATAATTGTTCATGTTGAGACCAGTTCCTCTTTTGAATGATATGTGTATACCATTGAAAGAGAGGGTACCACCTATGCCACTTTTACGTCCTGGATTCCCTTGGGTAGCCCCATCACAAAACCCATGATTTGTATTATTGTATAATACATGTTCATTTATGTTCCTTGTTCTTCGATGCAATGTTGAAGAGAGATATTTTGGCAGTAGATATTTGAATTGATGTACCGTAGCAATCGGGGAGGGACTATGTCTTGAAATACCACATTGTTGCACATGATCCATATGCTCCATTCTATGTATAGTGGAAACACTAAGATATTTGAATGGCGTTCCTTCGAAATCCATAGGTCCCATCCTTCTCGAAGATTAACATTTTCCCAATCAAGAAAAGAACCCAATAATTTTGTTGCAGACCAAAGTTACTTTGTAAAATGATAGTGAATTAGAATATGATTAACAAATTCATCCATTTCATGATAGAGAGGGAAAATGAGCGAACCTAGCCTTCCTCTTTTTTGTATATTATCCCAAGTCAGGGGTTTGTTTCTTAATGCAAGACAAAAAAACAACATTTCTTTTGGAGGAGTATCTAATTTCCAATATGATTTCCACTTAGACTGAATATGTGAATCCATAATAGAATCAAATAATAGACTATATCCATATTTAACTTTGTATACTTCATCCTCCAAGCTTCCTATCTAGATCAACTTGTTGTCTGCATCCGAGAGAGAAAAACATGTTATGTTCAGTCCTTCAATATATCTATTCCAATGGATGTTGAAATCATCTGGGAGTTGAAAATGAAATTGAGAGTGTAATTTCCAACCACTCGACCAGAGCGATCAATTTTCCTATAGATAGATATCTAGAATAAATTTTATGCCATTTTCATTTCCAAAAGAGGTAATATGATGTGGAAGAATATTGCCTTGATTTAAACTTAAAACTAGATCTGATCCCACCCGAATTTATTGTCCATTGCTAGGGTTCCATGATAGATAATCAACAATATGTGAGAGGTTTCTTTGCATAGCCCATCAACATAGAGAACCCTTGTTCTCACATGATTTTGATCTAATCCATCCTAACACGGGACTTGGAGATATATATTTCCAGTTCTTTGTTTTTTTCCAAAGCCCGAGTTGTGAATCATCCTCCGTAAAATTTTGGCAGCAAGGGCTTTAGAAAATTGGCTAAGTTTCTTACACCCAAAAATTCCATGAGATTTTGGTAAGCATAAGGATTCCCATTTACATAGTCGATAGTTGTGGACATATTCTTTACCTTCCCAAAGATATGCCACACAAAGCTTCTAAATCAAATTAATAACAACTTTGGGAATATATGACAATGACATCCAAAAAACATGAGTATCATGAAGAAGAATTTTTATAAGGGTGAGCCTTCTAGACATAGAAATCCAATGGTGATACCATGAGAAAATGCTCTTTTTTATTTTTTCTGTCAACCACTCGCAATCCACAATCCTGTAATCATTTTCCTTAAGGCGAAATCCAATATTTTTAAAACACTTATAGGAAGACTCTTATTTGAAATATAATGACAATTTGATCAAATGTTTATGAGCATATGTAGCAGAGAAAAAATGCATAGTAGATTTTTGGAGGTTGACCTCCATACCAGTGGAAGAAGAAAAAAGTATGATAATTGTAGCTAAGCATTTGGACTCCGCTATAGAGGCATAACCAAAAAGCAAGATGTCGTCCACGAATAGGATATGAAGCAATGATAGATAATAAGTTTTTTTAATACTATGTAGGATCCCAAGTGAACTTTCATGGAGAATATAACAATTGAGGGATTAACCAACCAAAAGGAAGAGTAGTGAGGAGAGCATATGACCTTTCCGAAGTCCTTGGGTGGGTTTAAAAAATACAAAGGAGAACCATTAAAAAGGACTACGTAAGAGACACTAGTAAAATAGGCTTCGACCCAATTTATGAAAGTAGGAGGAAACCCTACCTAATTTAATATGAGCCAAAGGAATATCCAATTGACCTTATGATCAAAAGCCTTATAAATATTAAGATTTCACATAAAATCTAGTTGATACTTAGTGTGGATTGAGTGGAGGGATTCTTGGGCCAGGCCAATGGCATCATGGATATTCCTACTATAAAAAAAAAGAAACTGTTGAGAGAAAATATGCTCGAAACTGAAGGGATTGAGAAACACAACTATCACTTTAGAGATGGGCTTCTATGTATAGTTGCAGAGAGAAATTGACCAATAATGGCCAAAGCTAGATGGAGAGTCCTTTTTTGGAATATTAGAAATGAAGGTTGAGATAAAAGGAAAACGGGTTTTACTTTAGGTTCGATATTCCTATACCACAACATTCAGGTCGTTTTCCAATAGATCCCAAAACCCTAATTAGATTTATGGATTCCACCCATCAAGACTAGTGGATTTACCATGTTGAAAGGAGTTAAGAGATTTCTAAAATTCGTCGTTTGTGACTATATTTGTGAGTGATGATCCAATCCCTTCATCGATCCATCTATTAAAGAAAGAAGATGAAGCAAGAATGTCTATATTATTCTCTCTCAGAGGATCTATGAATAATGTGTTTTGGTGATTTTTTTCCACCATAGCAATAGATTTAAAATCTGAGAATTGATTCCCATCTTGATCCTTGATGTTACAAATAGTGTTAAGTGTCTTCCTACCCATTGCTTGATGGTGAAAGAATGATGTGATTTTATTTCCTTCTATTAACCATATCACCCAAATTTTCAAACGCCATTTGGCTTCATTCCAAGGGAATATTCAGGGCTTCTCCATCTCTAAAGAATCTAGTTTAGTCTGAAATTCCTCTGATTGATGGATACCCTTGTATAAATAATTTTTTTCACTGATATCCCATTCTAATTGAATGAGATCCCTATTAAATTCAATAAATGTGTTTTTATCCCAATCCTTAATGAGTGTTTTATGCGATTGAGATTATTCTGGAAACTAATCATCAAATGAGAACCCAAATTTGGATCAAAAGGCCTCCAGTGGTCAAAAACTATATTCATAAAATACTCAATAGATAGCTAATGTGGGTTGAATTTGAAAGGCGTCGGTGGCTTATGAGAAGGAAATGCTAACTCCAGTAGTATAGGCATATGATCTTAGTGTCCCACCTTTAAAATAGAATATATATAGGCATCAACACCCATAAGGATATTCTCACTTAACCAGAAACGATATAATCATTTTGATATAATACATGTGCTTGATCATTTATTTAACCACATCGTCCCTAGAATATATGGCCCAACATCTACTAACTGGAGAATTTCCAAATTATGCGAAAATAAATCTTCTAGAGAATCTTTCCTAGCACTATGTCCCTAATTTTCACTTTCAAATAGTGTCAAATTGAGATCACTTCCAAAGATAAGGTGAGGGCACATCAGAATATTATTCCTAAAGATACCATTCCAGATGATTTTCCGGTCATGTGAGACAGTATATAGGTTGAGAATATTAACAGAGATATTAATGGATTTTGAGAAAATAGAAGCAAAAATGAAATGAGGAAAACATACCAATGAATTTATGGTAATCTCCTCCGTCGAACCAAATTGCAAGACCCCCAAAGTTCCCAATTGATTCGATTGAGAGGAAAGACTAATCAGGAAGCAATGAGAACATAGTTTCTTGAACATACAATGCTGCAGGACGATGTAATTGAACCAACTGGTTTAGAGATCTTTTTTTGGAGGGCATCCCTATCCCTCTCATGTTATGGGAGAGAACCTTAATTTTTAAACCTTCTTGAGGACTACTTCATTAAGGGCCCTTTGAATGGTGGATTGATGACCAACACAAACTTCTTTTTAGGCATCAAACTTTGCATGGTCCTTTAGGTATTTCCTTTCACATGAATTAGAGGGAAACAAAAGTTGATACAGAGCTAGAACATGAGACTAACAGTCACCCACCTTAGAAAAAAAGTGTGGCACATAACACCTTCTTGTATAAGGAGCATAGAGAGAGCATTCAAAGAATTATTTGGATATGGTTGGAGTTGAGCATTCTTTAATAATGGATATGTTAGGGATAGGGCTTTGAGGGACTAGGAAAATACCACCAACAATCTATTTAGGGAGGAGCTCTTTTTCCCTGAAGTGCCCAAAAGAATAGAATATTTCCCATGCATACCAAGAACCACTACTTCCAACTCTTCTATTTTTTTATAGAGAATTGTTTTCTTTTTCCAACTCCAAATTTTTCCTGGTATCTTTCTTCTGAAGAGTATTAGGTGCATTGGATTCCATTGGTATCTTTTTTTCTTGTTTTGAGTCGAGGAGAGGCATTCCTCACCAAATTTCGACGAGATCATGACCTGATGGGTACCTCCAATATCATCTGATCAAAGCATAGGATAATATATTTTAAGATTTCCATGCGAGTGGCAGTGAGTGCATCCATAGGTAACATTCTTGTAATCCAAAGGTTGTAGGTAGGAGTGCTCACCTTCTTCCAACAATATGGCGTTTGGAAGACCTTGCAATATATCCATCTCAACACAAATAGTGGAAACAAAGGTCAGATATTTTTTGTCATCTCTAGAGATACTGTAAGGAAGGAGTCGAGGGTATCAACTATAGACCTAGAGGTGTGCACATCCCAAAATTATATCTATAGACAAGTTAACTTTAACCTTAGAGAAAGAGTATGTATATGCTCTCAAATGGGATCGAAACCCACATGCCACTTGAAAAGGGTTAAGGTTTCACTCTCCCCGAACCATGGCCCATCAATATCTATCCTCTATTGGTCATCCACATACTAAAAAACAAAGGTAATGTAACTTTTAGCACCAACATGGGCTTGAGGATCATAACCAAGAAGATGACCCAAAGTTCTATGTACCCATTTTCTAAGGTCCTCTTCCTTGAACCTTTGAGCATTGAAATGACCAATTAAGGAAAATCCAGAGTAATAGAGTACCTTTTCTTAAAGAATATTAGGTTTTATCGAGACCTTCATTTCATCTAAAATCTTGGAGATACACTGTTGTCGATGGTTTTTTCCAGGAACCTTCTTCTATTTGGGAGGAGGATCTTTGAGGCCACTAGGATCGGGAAAGGAATATGGAGGAATGAGCGGGGACTTTGGAAGAAATGGAGGGTCAAATGGGGCATCTAGGAGGATGGGGATATTAGAATATGAGGGGGAATGACTGGAGAGGAGCTATGAATATAAGGTGAATTGGTTTTTGGATAGAAATATGACTGCAAATTGGGAGGATAAAATAAAGAATAAGAATGAAAGAACTTTCATGATCCTATATGTTATATGGTACAATCTCCATTGAACACAATCTTTCCCATAGGAGAGTCAGTAGTTGAGACATCCAATCTGTCAGAAGTTGGTAGAATAGGGGATATAACAGGAGAGGATGGGAGCTTTTGCTTATGTTCATCCATGGCTTCAGCTTCTTGGAGCGCCCCATCGTTCAATCCACACACACACACACACACACACACACACATATATATATATATATATATATATATATATAGATATAGATATAGATATAGATATAGATATAGATATAGATATCATACTTTATAAGTAAATATATTCAATGACAATGATGATGATGGCGATGATGATGATGATGATGATGATGATGATATCATCATCATATTAACATAAACACATAATCATAATCATGGCAATCTTCATCTTCATCAACATCAACATTGTCATCGTTGTTGTCATTAACAATGACATCTTGATCATGAATATTGTGTATTCATCGTCATCATCATTTGTCTCATTGTCATCTTCATTGTTAGCATCGACATTATTGTTGATGTCCTCCTGATCATCATCATCACGAACAACAATTTTACAAGGTTTTTGTCATTGTGGACATTTAATCTATTTCAAAGGTTTTAAACTATTGGACAACAAAAAGTTCGAGTAGTACGCTTTATCAAAATAAAGGAAAACCTAATGCCCTAGTTTTATTAGAGCTTGAAGGCATCCTCAACCAAGTATATGGTGGTATAATTGGAAGCAAAGTCCAAGATACAAGTCATGTTATTCTAAACCTCTATGAGAACTATTATTCTAAACCCAGACCATATAAATCCTAATCCCTAACTTATAATACCTTATTCCATAATTCACACAACCATAAATCCATAATCCCTAACAATGATTAGAGGGTTTATAAGAACTAATAACCATAATAATTTGAGGTTCCATATTGATTAAAAATTAAGCATGATAAGGGTTGGGAGTATTAGGATGTTAGGGGTTGTATGTGTGATAATGGTTAGTGTCTAGGGTGATTGGGATAATAACAATAAAATTGTGATAAATTATAGTTTAATGGTTAAGGTTTAGAGTTTATAATTTGTAGGGTTACGTTTTATTTATGTGGGTTAAGGGTTATAGGTTATATGATTTGGTGTTTATATGGTTTAAGGGTTAAAGGTTATACATGTTGAGAGTTGAGGGTCATATTGATTATAGGGGTGAGGGTATAACTAAGTTATTAAATAACTTAAAGGTTAGTTATTGTGGTTTATATGATCATGGATTTGAAATTATAGGGATTAATTCTTATATAGGTAAGGTATTATAGAGCTTGAGGTTTATATAGATTAGAAATGATAGTGATTATCAGGGATAAATATTACAAAGGTTATGACTTTGAGATAATAATTATAATAGATATACATTGTGGTGGTTGTAGTGGTTATGGATTCTAAGTGTTGAGGCTATATGAGTAATATGGATTAACTATTATAGGGGTTATGGGTCAGCAGTTAGGGTCAATAGGGATTATAAGGATTACTTGTTATAGGATTTAGAGGGGTATGTGTTAAGAGTTAGTAATTATATGTGTTAGTTAGAGGTTATGGTAGTTAGGTGTTAGTGGTTGAGAGGTAGTATTTTGATTTGGGTTAGTAGTTAGTTGTTATAGAGATTAGGGATTAAAGGGATTATTAGGATTAGGTATATGCATTTAAGGGTTAAAGGTATTATTGGGATTAGATATTAGTGGATATAAATGTTAGTTGTTTGGTGCAATAAGGATTTTAGGGGGCATGCATTGTAAAATAGTTATAGGTTAGTAATGTTTATTTGGGTTAGTAGTAAGTTATAGAGCTAATTGGGTAACTTGTGATAGGTATACTATTTATATTTGACAGGTATATACATTTAATATTTATAGGGGTTATTATTGGGATTACAAAAATTTTAGTTGTTTGGTGCAATAGGGATTATAGGGGTTAGGCATTATAAAATGGTTACATGTTATGGGTTATAGTTGTTGGGGGTTAGGCCTTATAGGGTTATAAAATTTAGGGGTTATATGGATTAGAAACTTGGTTTATATTGTAAAGGTTATGGGTTACATAAGTCTTATAATTATTAGGGGTTCTAGGCATTTAGGTTTATATGTATTAAGTGTTTTAAAAGTTACAATGGCTAGAGAGTAAGGGTGGTTGTTGTGACTAGGTTTAAATATTAAGGGTGATATTGATTAATATCACTAATAATTAGGGATTAGTGGTTAAGATTGAGTATTTATAATTGTTAGGGGATAAATGTTAGTGTTGTAGTGGTTAGGGGATAAATTCCCTAGGGACTATATGGAGTAGGGTTTATATGATTATGGTAATTATAAGGTTTAAGTGTTATATATGGAAGTTATTATACATGTTAGGGGTTATATTTTTTATGGGTGATAGTGATTATAAGGTATATTGATTGTTAGGGTTAGGGCTTATAGTGTTTATATTCGTTATAATTTATATAATTTATAAGGATTAAGAATTGTAGGTGATAATAATTTGAATAGTTATAAGTGTTAGGGTTCTTAGGTTTTAATGATTATAAGGGTTAAGTATTTTTAGTTATATAGATTAAATGGGTTTGGGGTTAGATGTTACATGGGATGGGGGTAATAAATGTTAGAATTTATATTGATTATGGGTTATGAGTGATATGCATTATATTATTTAAGTAGTACAAGGGGAGTAGGGGTTAAATAAATTAGGTCAATTATGTTGATTACATGAGTTAAGAGTTATAAGAGTTAGGGGTTAGGTTTTATCATATTTAATCATGGCAAGCGTTAAGGTTTATAAGGTCATACTAGGCTATAGTTTAAAGGTTAAAGGGGTTAGGAAACATAAGGGTTAATGATATTAGGTTTGTTAGGATTGCATGGCTTAGGTTTTAAATAGGATTTCAGGATTATGGGGTTGCATATGATAAGTGTTAGGGGTATTGGTAAATAGTAGTTAGTAGTTAGAGGACATAAGGGTAGGGGATATTGGGATTTAGTGTTAAGGATTATATGTGTTAGGGTTACATATTAGGGGCTTTAGGATTTTAGATTTAAAGTATTTAGAAAAATAAGGTTGAATTTAGGGGTTAAATATTATTATGTTCGAGAATTATAAGAGGTAAAATTCATAAATTATAAGGGTTACAATTTATACATCTTAAAGGATGTGGGATAGGAATTAATAAACATTGAGGTTATAAGGGATAGATAACCATTATAGATCATGTAACCATGGTAACCATTATATACCATATCACCATGAATCCATAAAATCCAACCCATATAATCCCAAATAAATCTGTTACTGGAAACTAACCCTTAACCCTTGAAAATTTCTATATTATAAGCCCTATCAATGTAACCCAGTAATATATGAAACCTAATCCATAACAACTCATAACACATACACCACAGTCCATATAACCATTAATATATCTCATCCCCACCTCTTAATCCTTACATATCATTGTGTAAAATATTATACGTATAGACACTAATATATTAACACCTAACCTATGAAGTTCTAATTAACTACTATGAACCTTAAACTTATTAATCCTAATCCTTATCATCATCATCACCATCATCATAATTTTCAATGTTGTTTCCCTCATTGTCATCTTCATCATCATCATCGTCATCCCTCTATAAACATTGTTATACTAAAACCTTTGACCTATATTATCCCTACCTCCTAACACTACAAATATTTACCCATGAAATCATATAACTACAATCACACATAAACCTTGACATATATAATTTCAAAAAACTTAGGGATTACAAAACTTAAATAAAATGTAGTCAATATTATAACATGATGGTAACCCTTATATATCATATCAACATAACCATAAAACCTTACCCATATAATCCCAAACACATATATCCATAGAAACTAACCATTAACCCCTTAACCATTCAATTAGATCATCCCTATCAAATTAACCTTATAACCTTTAACACTAAACCTTAAGGACTCCTAATACATAGACCCTAGGACACATAACCATTAACATATATAATCCCTATCTCCTAATCCTTACATATCCTTGCGTAAAATATTACCTCTACAAAGTGTATTTTATGAACCCCTAAACTATGAAGTTCTAATTAAATACCATGAATCCTAACCCTATCACTCTTAATCCTTATCATCACCATCACCACCATCATAATCATCCTCATTTCATCATCATCACCATCATCGTAATCCCTCTATACAAACTATTATGCTAGCACCTTTGAGCTATATTATACCTGTATCCTAACACTTGTAAGTCTTTATCAATGAAATCCTAAAACTACTATCACACATAAACCTTGAAATTTATAATTGCTAAACACATATCAATTACAAAAATTAAACATGGTACCCGTATAGATCATATCAACATTAACCCATAAAACCTGACATGTTTAACTCCAAACACATATATCCCTAGAAACTAATCCTTAACCCGTTAACTATTCAGTATTATAATCCCTATCAACTAAACCCTATAACCTCTAACACCTACTCCCTAATAAATCCTAACACATAAACCCTAGGACATTAACCATTAACATATATAAACCAATCTCCTAATCCTTACATATATTTGCATAAAATCATATCCTTATAAACATTATTATATTAACCCATAACCTTTGAAGTTCTAATTAGCTACTATGAACCCTAACCCTATGACTCCTAATACCTATCATCATCATCGTCGCCGATGAAATCATTCACATTTTCATCATCATCGTCGTCGTCGTCGTCCCTCTATAAACATTACTATATTAACACCTTTGGCCTCCATTGTTACAAGGAATAAATCCCCAACAACTGTTTGGGTTCAGTTGTCATAAAGCAAACCCATAAATGATCTCAATTCAAACAAGAAAGTAGTTGATTTCCTTTCAAACAATAAAACATAAGCATACAAAGTTGAATAAGTACACACCCAACTCCAATTGTTTGTATTTGACTCCCTTGAGTCTTGAGCTTTGCTCCTTCGCTTCAATCCCTTACAACAATTCTGAAACAGAAACAAAAGAAAATGAAAGGATCACAATTGCTACATAAAAGATTATAAAATAACTTGTAGAATTATAACTTCCCATTTCAAAACAAATAAGCATTCAAATAAACATCATATATTGGATGGTAAAGAGAGAGTTCATTTATATATCAAAATTGACAACAAGATACATGGAAAGAATGAACCTGATCATGTTGTTGCACCGTTCTAGAACCAAGTCCTAGGTCCTTTCTCCCAAGTCACTTTATCACTTCAACTTCACTCAAGATCTTTCCAGTACAAAATATGCCCAAGAGAATATGGAGATTCTCTAGCATAATAGGCTTGCAATGAGAAAGATGGAAAACAAGAGTTCCATATGAGTGAGGGATGCTGCACAAAAGGAAAATGGGTTGTGCAATTTGATCATAAATAGGGTTTCTTCTCCAAGAAAATATTATATAAATAATTAGCCAAGGTAATAGTGACCAAATTTTCTCTCACCTGTGCTCTTTTATAGTTTCTGAGAGACAATTAGGGAGTTGGGAGTGTTTATTCATATGATTTGGGAGTTAGGGAATAGTCTCAACTGAAACTAAACCCGTGAGATAATAAAAAAATTATTTTTTACCCGTGTACGAACATGTACGCGAGCTGGACATATATAGGTCATGTATATGTAAGCTATGAAAGCATAGGTAGCATACATATTGAGAAATATATTTTTTTAAAGGGAATTTCTCAAGATATATAACTATCCTTAATGGCACAAGGGAAAATGGATGTTTGCAACTAGGCTAAAGGATAAGATCATCCACTATAACATATTGGGAGGAAGAAGACACTATAACAGATGCCCCCTAATGTGTGAGGTCAGAGGGGAATATGATGGTCGAAATACATTACAGCCTTTCCATAATGAGTGCATAAAGTAACCTGGAAAAAATTTCCCAATCATCAGCCATAAGCGGTAACAACAATCGACCAAGTAAAAACTCTCTTCCTGAGGTGGGCATACCCATGCTCATGAGTAACAAAAGTATAGCCGTCAGATTGAGTACTGTGCAGATTCGTGAAGTATATAAAAGTAGTGATCATGGACACAAAAATACAAAGTGGATCCATGTCAAAAGATAAATCATAGCCACAAAGGTACAAAGTCGATTTATGTCTAAAGAAAAATCACAACCACGAAAATATGAAGTGGATCTGCATCTCATAATCAAATGAAGATCTATAGAAATAATATGAAAGATTAAATCTCCATAAGAATTAATTCCAAAATATAAGTAAGTGGCAATCCAATGCAACCCGATTCATAGCAAAAATTATGTGAATCTATATATGGACTCGAGGTCTTCAAACCAACCGACATTGGTACGATTCAAATCTATGTGAATAGATGTCCCGAATTCGAACATAGTAAAAAACTATTTGATTATCGGTCATTAGTATATATCGTTAACACATGCGAGCCAACTCACCGATAATGAAAATGAGAGGCAAGGTATTGTTGACGCCTAGAAAAATCCTAGCCTCGACAGTAGGGATTCTCCCCAAAGAAAAGTACCAATTAGACTATTCACTGTTTGGACTGGGGAATCCGTCCAATTTATGGTTCGACTACCATAAGATATGTTTTGAGATGAGTTTATCGGTTACGACCTTGTTGGGCCTCCAACAACTCCCCTTGATTTTTTCAAAATAAAGGCCTCCCCATGTAAATTTTGTAAATATTTAGCTTTTGGTTTTCTTTCATTTTATCTTGCTTGATTTAGTTATTGGTTTTATGATGTCTTTTGGGTCTATGACTTTCTACGTTGCCTTTTATTTGAATTGGTTTTCATGAAAGTGATTTGCTAGTCTTGACTTTGAGTGTTTCATGGTTCGTGCTTTAATGGCGTTGCAAGTTCATGACTATTGTATTCAAGCCATCATTTGCGTTATTCAACTGATTGGATTGCCAACAACTTATCATGTTGTTGTTCAAGTATTTTTTCTTTTGGTGGATGAACGACACTTGCATACTCTCAGTTGACCTTAACCAAGTTGATTGTATATCTCAGTTTGAAAGAAGTGGATTATCTTGACGTTTCGACAATTTTGCCAATTTTCGGTCTCGAATGCATAAATGAATTTTTGGGCGTTTTAGCGGATCACAATAATTTATTTGGAACCTCAATATTAAGATTCCCATCCACAGCATGAAATATTATACACTAAGGAATGGGTTTGAACTCTTGGCATCAAATTCGAATGAGTCCTCCAATTTTGCAAGCTTTTAACTTTTAGTAAATTCTAAAAGGATCATGGGTGAGGAGATGGTTCATGTGGACAAATTATAATATTTTTCCAAGGCTCTTACCTTCATTTTGAATTTGTCATTGGTATTTTCATTTTAAAATTTCTTTGTGTTTTATTTATGGAGATCAAATATATATTATCAAATATCTCTCTTAATACTACCAACTATTAATTACATGGCCAATGTTTTAACAAGTACTCATAATGTCTTCTAAATAATTAATTGTTAATCTTATATTGAGATAGTTTTCTTTAGTGATCATAAAAAATATTCATAATTTAAAATTATTTATAAGAGGAGATTTTATGATTCATCACTATAAACAAATATGGAAAATAAGTAAATAATCTTTATCTTTTAACCCTGAATATTCATAAAAAGTCAAAATATATAAAACTTTTTGGTTGAGTTGAAATATTTAAATTAAATATATTATACTTCCATGCCTTAAGCAGGTGAAATGTTCTTTACTTGTTCCACGTGAGCATATTCAATCTTTCAATGAAGTTTATTATGGGTTGAATAATTTAAGAAATGTTTTTACTTGTTCCACGTGAGCATATTCAGTCTTTCAATGAAGTTTATTATGGGTTGAATAATTTAAGAAATGAAAAGAATAACATAGGGATTCGAAAAGTTCACTACATTGGTTTATGTGCTTAGTTTCTTATATTATTTATTTTTATTATTGTATCTTGCTCGACACTTTAATTAATATAAAAAATTAATATAAAGTATTGAGTTTGATGATTTTCATTGAAAAATTAAACTTAAAATTAATATTGAGTTCAATGATTTTCATTGAAAGATTGAACTTAAGTATTGAAATATTATGTTACATGAATCATAATAAAAAGCTTAAATTCCTTGGTTGTTCACCATTTTAAAATTCACTTATCGCTTTGCTCAATCTCTTCTATTTGCTCTGGCATTGCAGAATTTGATTAAGAGAGAAACCAGCATAAATGAAGCAATAAATCTGCTACGAAATTCACTGCTAAAATCCCTTTAACCAAAATATATCCTTCATTATCGAATATTAGATCGAAATTGGTTAGGATTCTTATTATTCATATTTTTTGTTCTTTGATTTTGATTTATGTTCAATAATTTCTTGTTTTATTTTGAATGTGCAGGTTTGGTGATGAAGCTATTGCATATGTGAGAACGTACTCACCAAAGAAATTTAAGGAGAGGATGCTCGTCAATTCAGTGAAGGAATAAATAGAAACTTATGATCATTTTCCAAAATGAAAACTCACATGGCATTGGTAGAGTTGAAAACTTTAAAATTATTTTCCAATGGAACCATACGTGTCGACAAGTTGAAGTTTAAAGGTCTAATTTTCAATGAAACACGCAGAGCATTGGCAGAGTTGGAAACTTATAATTACTTTCCCAATGGAAACATACAGGTGTTGATGGATTGAGAACTTAGTTATCACTTTCCAAATGGAATTGCACAGGTATTGACAGATTGATACTTAATGATCATTTCTCAAATGAAAACGCACAGACGTCTTTCCTTAGACTTGGATGATTTTGCTTGACGGTTGTTCACCGCCGCATGAATATGATGTGCTCATACCAAATCGGCTGCAGTAGTCTGGGGTGGTCTTTGTCAGTTGTTAAAATCGTTTTTGTTTGTTTTCAGCTATTGAAATTTGCATTATAGATTAGTTAGGCATGAGTAGTTTTTTTTATTTTCTTTAAATTAGTCAAATAAATTATGAGACTCTATTGTTGAGAGAAAATCATAAAGGTAGCAGGACCTATACCCTGTGAGAGGTGACTACTCCAAACACTCAGAAAGCTGTGTTAAGTGATCTGTGTGGGTTGTCTCTCCTTATTGGCAAGCAGGTCATATTTTCCTATCAATAGGCCCGATCTACCGTTTACGTTTCACAATTATGTATGCAAATGCAAGATCCTAATTCTAGAAATGCAATATTGTTGGAAGGCGGTTTGGTAAGGAAGAATCGCAGCATCGCCGAGGCTGCGACACGTTAGACGAGGTCGCAGAAGGAAGAAGGCTCTATTAGTTTATGTATTTTTTGAGTCGTTTGTACCGCAGAATGCGGGTTTTTGGGTCATTGGACCATATGAGATGTAATTTTGAGCTAAGTATATTGTAATAGGCGGGTTTTTGGGTCATTTGGACCGTGTCAATTAGATTTTGAGTCATTTGTCCAGGAGTCGGTTAGGACGTTGTTAGTAAGTGGACAAGCATTGTAAAGGCGGAAGCCTATATATAGACAGAAAGCTGTATGTCGTGATATAGATCACGGAGAGCTTTGATATGCGTTTTGTGTGTATGTTCTGAGATCCAGAGATATTGTTGAAGCCTGTGATCTGTAGAGGCATTGTATTGGGTTTTTGCAGCAATAATATGATGTGATAAAACTATTCGCAACGGGACCATTTGTTGACTCAAACCCAGTCGACAGAGGTTCCCATCACTGTCAACACCATCCCACCATGAGAGCAGATTATCCTTAGTATGTCCTTCATACGAGGTCGTGGAAAGAAGAAGGCTCTATTAGTTTATGTATTTTTTGAGTCGTTTGTACCGCAGAATGCGGGTTTTTGGGTCATTGGACCATATGAGATGTAATTTTGAGCTAAGTATATTGTAATAGGCGGGTTTTTGGGTCATTTGGACCGTGTCAATTAGATTTTGAGTCATTTGTCCAGGAGTCGGTTAGGACGTTGTTAGTAAGTGGACAAGCATTGTAAAGGCGGAAGCCTATATATAGACAGAAAGCTGTATGTCGTGATATAGATCACGGAGAGCTTTGATATGCGTTTTGTGTGTATGTTCTGAGATCCAGAGATATTGTTGAAGCCTGTGATCTGTAGAGGCATTGTATTGGGTTTTTGCAGCAATAATATGATGTGATGAAACTATTCGCAACGGGACCATTTGTTGACTCAAACCCAGTCGACAGAGGTTCCCATCACTGTCAACACCATCCCATCACCTACAACTTTCTGTCTATATATAGGCTGCCGCCTTTACAATGCTTGTCCACTTACTAACAACTTCCTAACCGACTTCTGGACAAATGACCCAAAATCTAACTGACATGGTCCAAATGACCCAAAAACCTGCCTATTGCGATTTACTTAGCTCAAAATTACATCTCATATGGTCCAATGACCCAAAAACCCGCATTCTGCGGTACAAACGACTCAAAAAATACATAAACTAATAGAGCCTTCTTCTTTCCACGACCTCGTATGAAGGACATACTAAGGATAATTGCCTGGACTTCCGCAACTATCTAGTTTTGGGAGCACCAAATCCGTTGAATGGTGCTAGCATGCCGTGGTGTCGCGTATGCCATGTGTACGGGCATGGCCATGACAATTGCCCATACATGCAAAAAATGGTCACAACCCCAAGGAATCATTATTGTACATTTTGCAAATCAGTGGGTCACGATGATAAGGATTTCCGTACATATGGGTTGCTACAAAAGAGAATGTATGATGCGTTCTATGTAAAGGACGACCAACGTGCCGTACAACAGTCGCAACCGCCGCCGCAGGTAGCCTAGCTACTACCTCAACCGCAGATGCAGTTTGTACTGCAACAACAGCAATCGTCGCAATTCATGCCGCAATATGCACCAATACCGATGGCTCCACAGTAGCCACAGTACGTACAGCAACCGCAGTATGCGCAACAAGGGCAAGGAATGCAACCGGCACCAATGCAGCAATAGTTCAAACAACCATAGTACCAGTAGCAGGGAGGATACCGAGGAGGACGTGGCGGAGGATTTGGTCGTGGAGGAGAACGAGGTGGTCGCAGACCTGTTCAATGCTATCACTGTGCGGTATGGGGACACTACCAGCAAGACTGTCCACTGCTGCAAAACCAGTGTACGTTCTGTTTTGTTAACGATCAAACGGTTGAGAATTGTCCGCAGTTGATTGCGAGATGGCAAGCAGGGAATACTCCCAGTTACAGAACCATCCCCAGGCACAGCAGCCTGCCCAGAACCAAGCGCAGCAACCAGTGCAGAACAAGAATATAGGGCCAAATCAGAATCAGAATGTGAACCCACCCGGGAATCCGCCGCTGAACCAAACCCAGGGTGCGAATATCACGACAATTTCTGCAGAGCCAAGACCGCAAGATGCTTCCGTTGCTGTGGTCACTCGCGAAGGAAAGACAACTAGAGAGGATGTTGAGATATTGTAACTTCAAAGAATATTATATTTGTACTTTATTATTCCGTAGATGTTTCATTCCTCCATGAAGATCTTATTGTATATCCGGAGATGTTTATTCCTCCATCGGAATGTGGTAACTTGGGTTATTAGACTTCCCTAGTGGGGGTTGGCCCTGTATGTTTTATGTGGTTCAAAGGGTTGTTAGACCACCCTAGTGGGGTCGGCCCAGTCAGTTGTAGTGGGGTGTTTAACCCAGTGGTAAAGTTGGGGCCGACCTAGTTAATATAAAGTACAAGTCGAAGATGTGTATAAATAGAGGAGGTGTGTTCCTCATTATACACACACTTCCCTCACTTGAAATGTAACACACTTGTGAGAGAGAGGTATGATATGGAGGAGGAGGATATCATGTTTTTGGTTTGCATCTTTGTATATTGCTGGTCATCTATATTGAGGAAGCTTTGCTGGGTTTTCTACCCCATGAGGGTTTCCCAGGATAAATTTGTGTCTCTTGTATTTATGTTGTGGTTGTTGTTTCTTCAGTGGTCCTGTATATGCTATTATTGTGAAATGGAATGTAATGCTGATATTTTATGTCTTAGCATATTGAATCTTAACATGGTATCATAGCTAACCTGAAGGAAGGCAATGTATGGCACTTACGACACTTGCTTCACTTGTGACAATTTGAAGGTTAAGGTTTTGTATAGAAAAAACCAGTCAGCGTGGAACTTTCGCTATAAATCCATTTTGGCGAAGTTTACGGATCGAAAAACTTTACAAGTCGTAGATAACATCCCCAAGTACCTTGTATCCAAAGGACACCCTCAGATTCGTTGTACTTTGTGAGTTATGATCAGTACAAGTTAGGGTTTCTGCCTCTTCCAAATCTCAGTCAAAATCAGGTGACCTAGGTTAAAAGGTCATAATTTGGGCTAGGAAGATCCAAATGAAATTTTGTAAAAAGTGACAGGCAGTACACAGACTGTACTATCTCAGAAAACGTTTTCATAGGCCAAAGTTGAACCAGTGACACGTGGCACGCCGTACAAGTTCGCTCTCCTGTTTTATCCCATAAACAAGTCACGTTGCGACACTTGGCATAACTCTCTCTCAGAAAATCCAATTGAGGTTAGACTTGTCGGGATGGAAATATTACAGGTCAGGATACCACAGAAAAAAATTTCAGACCCTTTGGATCAAAACGTTCGGATTTACAGCAGAAACAATCAGGTACATATTTCTGTCAAAACATAACTATTTTTGGAGCATCTTCATTCATGGCTTCCGAAATTTAGGGTTTCGGAGAAAGTTAGAATTTTTGGAATCGAAGTCCACGGCTGAATGCTACTCAGGAAAATAGAAATTTAGAGACCAAGATCAAATTTTTTGGTTGGGTATCAGACTGGGCTTGATTAAACCCCAATTCGAGATTTTGATCGGAAAGATAGAAAAATTAGGGCTTCGGCAAAAGTTGGAATTTTTTAAGTCTGTGACCACGGCTGGAAGCTCCTCAAAAAAATAAGAGTTTAGAGCCTTGGATCGAACCTTTTGATTAGGCAGAATGGTGGGCTTCATCAAACCCTAGTTCGGGATCCTATCCAAAGGATCCAGAAGTTTCGAAGGCAAATTTTGAGGGGTCAAATTTTGGAGATTTCAAAATTGAAGTATGCAAGTTTGATCAGCTCAGCAAGACACATCCTTCCATCCATTCAGAAGTGTGAAAGTCAAATATTGAATTTTTAGGGTTTTTCTAACAAACCCTAATCAAGCTCTAGATCAAGTTTCAGGGGGAGTTGAGGCTAAGGCCTTACATAAGAAGACTACAAGAAGTCTCGACAAGTATGTCTTAAAGAGATACAGGTATGTCTTGAAATCTGATTCTTGATTAAGTTCATAATATGTTTGTCTTCATATTATTTATTAGTACAATCTTGATTAATGTTAGAATTGTCTTATCACCCTAGTAACAGTATGAATGCATGTGAATGATAGAATACATTCATTGATTAGGGCTATATGATTGTACTAATGCACTGTGGTGTTGTATGAGGTTGATGTTGTCTGCTAACAAGATACAGGTACATCACGAAAGACAAATCAAGTTCCATGACCATGACAACATGAAGACAAAGACTCATCCATAATCCTTGATCACATAGAAGTTCTACTTACGAGGTATGTATGCCTTTGTTCTATTATGCTTAACCTATGAGATATGCAGGTTCCAGCACAGGATCTCTAAATCATTAAAGAGAACAAAGAAGATATTGATTAGGTATGTTAGACATAACTAAGCAGGTATACTAATCCAGGTATGTTTTCCTATATCAAGTTAGAATCTTACCTTGTGTTAGGATCCCTTATATAAGTATACTTGGTATTATTGGTTATGCTTATTCATAAAGTTAGTAATCAAGGGTTTATAAATATTATGTCTCTTATCCTGATTGATGATTTAACCAACTAGATCGAACAAGAATATGCATGAGTAAAAGAAGACTTCCCTGAAACCTTGAATACTAATGTTTATTATCTATGATCATGGCTATACATATTCAAGATTATAATATACTAATGAATGTATGTTTGTGTATGAGATCATGAGGATGACACTAGTGCACACTTGAGCATGCACAGTGGTACAGAATGAATAGAAGTTCAAAAGACATATAGAAGATCAAGCAGGAGGCAACTGCACAAACATAAAAGATAAGTATTTGAGTTGTTATTTGAAATAGTAAATGATATTTCTTGTAATAGGTTGTATGCATATTTGTATTCCTAGAATATATCATGCTAAGTGTAAGCATTCATATAGCATTGAACAGTATACTACTAATATGCATATGATTGGTAAGTTGGACAAACATTCCATTGTTGCTTGTCTAGAATGAAACCTTTATGCTGACATGCTGAGAGCTGTGCACACTCTCGATAGTATGTTCTGGTAGAGATGGAAGGCATCTAGATAGCCACTGTATGCATACAGGATATGGAAAAGTGTTGTGTCAAAGTATTGGTCAAGATAGTTGCATAACTATGTAAATGATATCTGTATGCATAATAGGTTATCATGTCAAACATGATTTGATGATTATGAAGTATTACTAATCATGTACTTAATTTTGATTTGTAGGAAAGATCATGAAGAATGATGAACAACGAACAAGTGATGAATGTTCAACAAGAAGATTTACAAATCAAACAAAATATAGAAGGCTCGTGGCTAGAAGATTCTCTTAGAAAGAGGAAGAGAATCATGATGAGATGTTTGCTCCAAGTGGCTAGATAAGACCATTCTCTTAATGGTGTAATTAAAGAAGAAGTGTGAATCAGGTTCTGTATGGGTACCCAGGATTGATAGTCAATTGATGAGATTAATGATCACCATGGGTGATGTGGATATCAACCTTTGCTACAAGGTTGAATATGGTTTCTATACACAGATGACATGGATGCAAGAAGGAACTCACCACAGAGTTGGAATGATATTGAGGCTCATATCAATAGACCCATCTGACGAGAGATGGCACAGATAGATGGATGCATAAATGAAAATGAAAGATCTCAGATTGATGCATTACTTCCTAGTTCTAGAAATATGGAAAGGCTCAGAAGGAATCTTTCTCAACCAGGGAAAGTATGCCGAGAAATATTAAAAGGACTTGATATGTTGGAATGGCCACTCTCATGGATTCCAACTTGAAGCTGTTAGCGGATGACTCATCAGAGTTAGTGTATATAACTCTGTACAGACAAATTATTGGGTCACTGATGCATCTAACAAATACTAGGTCAGATATATGCTTTGCTGTGAACACCTTGAGTCAGTATCTAGTGGAAACAAGATGTGTTCACCTGATAGTTGCAAAGCATGTGATGAGGTACCTAAAGGATACGATAGACTTTGATCCATGCTATCTTGGAGATCATGACTTCAGATGGCTACACAGATGTTGATTGAGTAGAAAGTGTATCAGACAAGAAGAGCACATCGAGAGGATGTTATTGTCTGGGATCAGCCATGATCTCGTGGTTTAGCATGAAGCAGTCTAGTGTGGCTCTCAGCACAAGCGGAATATATGGCTGCTTGCTCTGCTAGTTGCAAAGCAGTATGGCTTCAGGATTGTTTGACTTAGAGATAGACCCAACTGTGATCCTATGTGAAAAAAATAGTTGTATCAAGATGGCAGAGAATCCAATGTTCCATGATAAGCCAAAGCACATAAAGATCTGGCATTTCTATATACAAGATATGGTGCAGAAAGGAACTATAAAGTTTGAATTTGAACAAGTTACCGATGTACTAATCAAACACCTACCTCAAGTAAAGTTTGAATATTTCCGAGACAAGATTAGAAAGACCCTCCTCGAAAGGGGGAGTGATGTGGTCACTTATGATGAGATTGCTTGCATCGACAGTGAGGTCAATGATGTGGATACCTATATTGGTGATGCCGACAGAGAGGTTGATGGATGCTCCTTAGATAGGGTCTAAGTTGACAAGTGGGGATTGGATCATCCCTGGACTTCAATCCTAAAGTGAGCCGTAGACATATGTCTTCGAGAATGAATTCCTTAGTGGACAAGTGGGGATTGTATCATCCCCGGACTTCGGTCCCTTGAATTGATCCGTAGATGTATGGTCTTCGAGAATGAAGTCCTTGATGGACATGTGGGGATTAATTCATTCTTGGACATAGTCCTAAATGTACGGTGGGGATCAAGTCATCCTTGGACATAGTCGTAAATGTACGGTGGGGATTAAGTCATCCTTGGACATAGTCCTAAATGTACAGTGGGGATTAAGTCATCCTTGGACATAGTCCTAAATGTATGGTGTGGATTAAATCATCCTTGGACATAGTCCTAAATGTACGGTGGGGATTAAGTCATCCTTGGACATAGTCCTAAATGTACGGTGGGGATTAAGTCATCCTTGGACATAGTCCTAAATGTATGGTGGGGATTAAGTCATCCTTGGACATAGTCCTAAATGAATGGTGTGGATTAAATCATCCTTGGACATAGTCCTAAATGAATGGTGTGGATTAATCATCCTTAGATCGTAAATCCCATAATTCCGAAAGGAAGGATTGTCTTAAAAGAGATTGAGTATGGATTAATCATCCTTAGACCGTAAATCCCGTTATTCTGAAAGGAATGATAGTCTTAAACATGATTGTGATGAGATTGATCCCGTAATTCCGAAAGGAAGGATCATGTGTATTGCAGAGTATGCTGCTATTGTGTATACTTGACTGATGAGGATGCTTGTATTGATGAGGATACTTGTATTGATATCGATGATATGTATTGATGAGGATATGTATTAATGAGGATACTTGTATGTATACTTGTATTGATGAGGATACTTGTATTGATGATATGTATACTTGTATTGATGAGGATAGTTGTATTGATGAGGATACTTGTATTGATGATGTGTATACTTGTATTGGTGTGGATACTAATACTGATGATCTAGATGACGATGCTGTTGATCGCGATGGTCTAGATGACGATGTTGATGATCGTGTGATGACGATGCTACTGATCATGATGGTCTAGATGACAATGTTGATGATCGTGTGATGATGATGCTGATGACGATGCTGATGATCGTGTGATGACGATGCTGATGATCGTGAGGATCCAGAGGTTGATGTTGCTGTAGCTGTTCGAGTGCTGCAAAAGATAAAGACTCAATACTGAAGATGTTGATGTTCCAGTATTGAAGATGTTCCAGTAACTGCTTGAGTTACTGATGATGTTGAGAAAGCTTCCAATGATTTATAGATGTATCATGTATGATGTTTATGACTCCTTGCTCGTGCAGATGCTGTTATAATATCCTTCTCGTTAAGGGGGAGTGTTGAGATATTGTAACTTCAAAGAATATTATATTTGTACTTTATTATTCCAGAGATGTTTCATTCCTCCGTGAAGATCTTATTGTATGTCCAAAGATGTTTATTCCTCCGTCGGAATGTGGTAACTTGGTTCATTAGACTTCCCTAGTGGGGGTTGGCCCTGTATGTGTTATGTGGGTCAAAGGGTTGTTAGACCACCCTAGTGGAGTCGGCCCAGTCAGTTGTAGTGGGGTGTTTAACCCATTGGTAAAGTTGGGGCCGACCTAGTTAATATAAAGTACAAGTCGGAGATGTGTATAAATAGAGGAGGTTGGTTCCTCATTATACACACACTTCCCTCACTTGAAATGTAGCGCACTTGTGAGAGAGAGGTATGCTATGGAGGAGGAGGAGATCATGTCTTTGATTTGCATCTTTGTATATTGCTGGTCATCTATATTGAGGAAGCTTTGCTGGGTTTTCTACCCCATGAGGGTTTCCCAGGATAAATCCGTGTCTCTTGTATTTATGTTGTGCTTGTTGTTTCTTCAATGATCCTGTATATGCTATTATTGTGAAATGGAATGTAATGCTGATATTTTATGTCTTAGCATATTGAATCTTAACATATCTACGAGATGGATCCATTGCTGTGGTCACTCGCAGAGGAAAGACAACTAGAGAGGACAACTCACTGATCCGGTTAGCCGGACAAAAGAAGGTATCATTTGACATTAATGCAAAGCGGGAGACATTTCTTCAAGCATGTCATGCACTAGAAAATGACCGAGGTAAAGCTATTGTGTATGGCATGCCCTCTACTTTTGATACCACTTCGGAGGCTGGCCCGTCGCAGTGGTCCAACACACTTCAAGCATTTTTGGAACATTGTTTATCTCTGGCAAGAGATCCCGACGCTCTTGCTACGATTGAAGCTTTGTTGCGACGACTGGCCCAGGATCGACAAGATCTCGCGGTTAATTTCTTACAACGACGGAAGATGGGTAAGGAGATGCGGATGAATATTCAAATTGGAGACTACGATGTTGATTCAGTTATTCTGGATCTTGGTTCGGATGTCAACATCTTGACCAAGCAGGCTTGGCAGAAGATGGGGAGTCCCCCATTGAGCTGGTCTCATGTACAACTCCAGTTAGCTAATCACGCTAAGGTGACACCGATTGGGAGAGTTCCATGAATGGTGGTGGACATTGAGGGGATGAAAACATATGCCGAATTTAATGTAATAGAAGTAGTTGAGGGGGGAATCTCTTATCCAACACTACTGGGGATTGGATGGGCTAATGATAGTGGAGTTGTAATCAACTTCAAGCGACGGATGATGACTTTTGAAAATCACGATCTTAGAGTTATCACCCCGTTGGATCCGGCTGAAGGACGCCGCTACATACAGCTAGTGAAGGATGACGATCCCAGCGGATGGGACCATGCATTCATTATCTCTGAAGATTATATCCATCCAGCTGCCAACGGTGAGCTGGGATGGCGCAGTGACAGCTCTGCGTCTTCCGACTCTGATGATGCGCTAGAATATTGGCAGAACCGCTTGCACGAGGTGTCGCTTTGTAAGTGTGGGTTGATCACACAATCATTATGCCGTGTCGCAAATGAAATGGTCACGCTACCAATATACGAAGGACTTCCTAGCTTATCTGACATTCTGACAGAGTTCGAGGAAAGAGTTTCTGAACCATAATTATTGTTGGCATTGAACGCAGCACTAAAGGCTGCTCTAGCACGCTGGTGGGCGACACACAAGGCATCAATTGATGGATGGTTGAAGTGCAGAAGATTAATGATGGTATGCTTAGGTGATACCAAGGTTTACCACACTGGAAAGTATGATGGTCGGAATGATCCTGGTGGTCACTTGATGGAGTGTCAGCAGTTATGGGTATCGCAACCAAGAGACGAGTGGGTCCATGCTTTTATCCATACATTGGATGAGATGCCATGATCATGGTATACTGCAACTGAGTTGCGAGGAGAAATTTCTACTTGGCTGGAGCTCACAATGTGTTTTACCCATACATTTAGTTTTGCGGATGTCGATCCAGAGGTCAATAATGCATTACAGCTCATCCGTGATGTAATCCTGCAGGTTGTCCCGGTGGCGTATCCTGCGGATCCGCATATGCACTGCTAGATGCAATCTCTCATGGAATGCTTCAATATCAGTGGTGGACCAGAATATGGTGATGATCCGCGAAATGTGAATATCCCAGAATCAGAGGGAAGTCGTGTTGTGGTACCACCTGATGCGCCAAGCGATCCGATCAGTCAGCCGCTGAAGATCCGCAAGATTAACATTGGGGCAGAGGACAATCCGAAGTTCGCAAATGTCAGGGATTACTAGGATGATGAGCTGATAAGCAAGGTCACTGATTTGCTCCATGAGTTTAAGGATGTATTTCCCAAAAAGTTTTCTGACATGGAGGGGATTCTGGGCGACTTAGGGGAGATGAAGATTCCATTAAAACCAAATGCTAAGCCGATCCGGTAGTGCCCCTATCGATTGAATCTGCGACATAAGGAGAGGGTCAAGATAGAATTGGATCGCATGTTGGACGCCAGCATCATTGAACCAGTTGAGGAGTCGGAATGGATTAGTCATATAGTGGTACAGGATACGAAAACTAGCGAAGTGCGCATTTGCGTTGACCTAAGGAAGCTAAATGATGCATGTTTGCATGATATGATCCCAACCCCGTTTACTGATGAAGTGCTTGAAGGTTTCGGTGGCAAGGAGATGTACTCTTTCACAGACGGGTTCTCTGGCTACCATCAGATCATCATTGCCAAAGAAGATCGCCATAAGAAAACTTTTGTTACCGAATGGGGCTTCTTTCAGTACACCGTGATGTCGTTTGGCTTGAAGAATGCACCTGCGATATTTTCATGGGTTGTCGTTGCTGCATTCAAAGATTTCATTCAGAATTTTTTGCAGGTATACATGGACGATTGGATGGTCTATGGTTTGGTCCGCGATCATTTGGCGAATCTGCGGTTGATGTTGGAGCGATGTCGACAGCACCAGATATTGTTGAACCTAAAGAAATGTATCTTCTGTGCACCATTTAGCATACTGTTGGGTCATATTGTGTGTAAGCAAGGATTTTTGGTCGACCCAGCAAAGATTGCGCTCATTCTGAGTTTGACACCGCCAACTACTGTTAAGAAGTTACGGGCGACGCTGGGACACACGGGGTATTATCGCAAGTTCATCAGGGGTTTTGCCACAATTACCGCCCCTATGGAGAAGTTGTTGAAGAAGGATGCGGTATTCCAGTGGAGCCCTGAATGTCAGGATAGCTTTGAGACACTAAAGACGAAGATGGCTTCGACGCCGATATTAGTATTTCCTGACTGGAGTAAGGAATTCCATGTTCATGTTGATGCCTCATTGATCGCGCTGGGAGTAGTATTGGCCCAACCCGGAGAGGGGGATCTTGATCACCCCAGTGCTTTTTCCAGCCGGAAGTTGTCATCTGCAGAAAGAAACTACACTACTATGGAGAGGGAAGGTCTAGCAATGGTTTATGCATTGCAGAATTTTTCCATTACTTATTGGGAGGCCATTTCAAGATGTTCACAGATAATTCTGCATTAAAATACCTAGTCATGTAGAGGGGGAAGATCTGTCGATGGCTTCTTCTGTTTTAGGAGTTCGATTTTGAAGTAATTGTGAATCCAGGGTGATTAAATGCTGGCCCGGATCATCTCTCCTGGGTTGAAACATGAGAGGAGCCAATTAACATTGAAAATGGGTTGCCTGATGCGCAATTGTTTAAAGTTGGAGTCGTTGATGGATATTTTGAAGAAATCATTCAGTTTCTAGCGACAGGTACCACACCAGAGGAATTCACCACTAGTCAGAAGAAGCAGTTGGTAGTCAAGGCTGCATACTTCTAGCTAATCACAGGAGCGCTATACAAGATGGGTGCCGATGAGATATTACGACGGTGTGTCTTGCCACATGAGCAAGAGTAGATCCTTTCCGAAGCACATGCAGGAGTGGCTGGAGGGCACTATGGTGGTCGTGCGACGACAAGGAAGGTGCTTTGAGTGGGGCTCTGGTGGCCTACGCTGCACAGCGATGCGACAGATTATGCACAGTCTTGTGACATTTGTCAGAGAACCAGAAAGCCATCCAGATGGGATGAGATGTCGTTGATGCCTCAGTTGACATTGCAGCCACTCAACAAATGATCAATAGACTTTGTGGGACCTATCAATCCACCGGGTAAGCGCACTAGTGCTAGGTATATCATCATGGCGATAGATTACTTGACACGATGGGCAGACGCTGCACCAATCATTGATTGTTCCACGACCACAGCCGCACAATTTCTCTTTGACCACATTGTCACTCACTTTGGCTGCCCCAAGATATTGTTGAGTGATCAAGGCAACCACTTTCTCAAGCGCACCATTAGCGCATTGATGGAGGAGTTGCAAATACAGCATAAGAAGAGTACACCCTATCATCTGCAGGAGAATGGAACGGTGGAGGCTTTCAATAAGATATTGGAGCATGCACTGAAAAAGGTGTGCAATGTGAACCGCGATGACTGGGATCTAAAAATCCCAGCAGTATTGTGGGCCTATCGCACCACATGTAAAAGGCTGACGGGGAAGACACCATTCAAGCTAGTGTATGGGCAAGAAGCGGTTATGCCTATGGAGTATATCATTCTGAGTCTGCGCATAGAGGCAAAAACCGGTATGGATGCTACGACAGCATTATAGGAACATCTCACACAGTTAATACAGCTGGAGGAAAATCGCTTTATCGCCGATTTCCATCAGGGTGTGGAGAAAGATCACTAGAAGGCTTGACATGATCGCCACATCAAGAACAAACAGTTTCAACAAGGTGATTTGGTGTTGTTGTATGACAACAAGTTTATGAAACATCTAGGAAAATTGCAAATGCATTGGCTTGGTCCGTATCGCATTAGTAGCATTACTTCAGGAGGAGCAGTACAGTTACAACAATTGGATGGAGCGATGCTCCCCAAGTTTATTAATGGTAGCAGGTTGAAGCCCTATCGGTCGGGCTTGGAACAGCGCAATGCCTGAGTTGCATCAAAAAAAAAAACGTGTAGATTGATTGGTGGCAAGATGGCGCACCAACAAGGAAGGAATGCGGAAGCAGGGAGGCTTCTGCCGCAAGATAGGAGCAGTCGACGACAAGTGGCAGGGTCGCGACCGGATCAAATCAGCAATAAATGCCAAAATTTAAAACAGTTCATTACTGGTGCTTGTTCAAATGATTGGCATTAATGGCAGATCCGGCCGATCGGATGACAGGATCAACAGCGGATTTGCATCATTAATACAGGATATTGGTTGAATTAATGCAGGATTTCGTGATGATTATAGCGGATTCGGCTGAAGGCTATAAAAATGGATAGCATTTGGTCGCAAGGCACCGAGATTTTAGTTGTTAAGTGCCTGTGCATAGATGACAAGTATTGTTCTAGCTTGGTGACTATAATTGTGCGTTGGGAAAGGTTCAATTGCACTTGTAGAGTGTTGTTAGGACGAAGAAGCTATCAGTCATGAGCACTGGGTGAGGTATGCCACGAGAGCTAGAAACGGTTGAGATTAGCAGTGAGTTTGAGTCTCCTTTCACCAGGATTGTAGTTGAGGAAGAAGTTCCGTCTACGGGAGATGTCAATCTTGAGGCAGAAGTCGCAAACATGCCGGTGGGAGCATCACTCGTTGTCAAGAAGCGTCGAGGGGGTCAGCATTCTGAGTCCCCGCAGAGCAAGAGGCAACTGAGATCATTTATCAGGGTGGTCGGAGAAACTCAGGTGAAGTTCGGGCAGTCCAGTTGCCGCGTTGATGAATCTGCCCCATGGGAGGGACTATCGGTCGTTGACATCCCTGGGTATATCCCTCACAGTCGGCCGGATGCCACCCCGCGCAAGCTGAACCCGAAGCATAGGTATGGTGTGAATATGCCTGCGCTCCCTTCCGGAATGGAGTGCTCTGTTGATATTGAGCCCACATTGATGTGCCTCCACTATGATTATCATGATATGGTGGCCTACCCTGACATTGCATCATCCCCATATGTGCCCGGGTCACGCCTTACCACGACGTTGATTGTACAGGACTGGGCACGCGGATTGAAACAGTCCAGCTTGTTAGGGCTTATTAACATGCCGCATTTTGGGTGACTGGCAGAAGTTAATGCATGTGTGAATCAGCTGCTTATGTGCTTCCATGGTGGTTCATTGTGGCTAGACAGCGAAATTCCGGTCACTGTTGATTTAATTTTGCACATTACCGGATTGCCTAAAGATGGGGTCGACCCATCACAGTTCTTCCAAGGGAAGGCAAATGACAAAAAGCGGGTGGGACAACTCATAAAGAAGTATGGTTTGGTAACAGATGGTCATGGGTATCGCACCAGTAGTATTAATGATCAGGCGGTACTCACCGGCACCAAGATTTTATCTTGCAAGATGATCAGAGGTGGTCATCCTAACCAGTACAATTCAGGGATTGTCGCATGTGCAGTACAATGTGCAGAGGGCGTTCAAATGAACTAGTCCTTGTTTCTATTGAATCAATTAGAATTGGATGATGCGTCCATTTAGGCCGATAAGGGCTCATTTTCATATAGCTGGTTGCTACTCTTGATTGCATTTGTGGCTTGGAAGGAGCCCAATGTGTACCAGGGCATGGAAGTTGAGGCTACAAAAGAGCGGCGAGGTGCGCGCTATCAGAACTTATGGTATGTACGGGAACCTGAGCGACTCCGGGATTGCCAATTTCTATTCTAGATCTATTGGGAGATGCTTTGCAATGCCGCAATGAAGGTACCACGGATATCCGAAGAAACCACGGCAATATTTAAGCCACTCATGGAGTTTGCGGTTTGGTCGCATGTTATTTATGTGCAGGCAAGGCATGACCCCGGTCAGCAATGGTTGCTGACCCCTTACAAGGTAACGGCTGAAGCACTGGAGGCTATCATGAACGACTGGCCAGCAGAATGGCGTGAACCTGTGACGTTGACCGAGATTGAGGCTGGAGGGCCGGCGAAGGGTCCAAACGATCGTATATCGGCATAGGATCTGCCCAGTCATCATGATTCTGATCAAGAGTCCATCAAAACACCGACGGATGACGACAGTGACTGTACCTTGGAAGAGCACATAAGAAAAGGGCACCAGGACCTAGCGACAATTAGTGGGCTGCCCTGGCCACGGAAGCAAAGTTGGGTTGACTTATACAAGAAATCGCTGATGCATCCACCGCAATAGCTCAGAAGATGATAAGGGCGACAAATGAAGGATTCCACCCACTCACTGCTCGTGTGGACTCTGTGTATGACATGGTTTCACGACGGGCACCAGATGATGCAGTGGCACCACAAGTTAGCACAATCAGCACCGAGCCGTGGGTGAGGAATGTGGATATTCCCCCGATTGCGGTTTGACTGAAGACGAGGCTATGAACGCCTTGATGTAGCAACTAAAGATAGTGACCATTAATGTGAACGCATTGCCAACGCAAGGGTTGACCACTATGCAGGAAGCTACCAGTCAGGAAACGACCGACCGACTGTGGGATATTAGTGGCATGTGCATACGATTGCAGGCGAGTGAGGCCGATGCGAAGCGCACCATTGAAGAATTGAATGGCAGTACTGCTTCAGCACAGCAAGCTGTGGATGAACTTGAAGAACACATTAAGAGAGAACAGGCTGAGATGGCGCATGAAATCGAAGGACTAAAAAGGGAACATGATTTCCTTATTGCGAAGAAGGCCTGTATGTGGGATGATAGTGTATGGGTCGACCAGGCCATCACAGAAGCTTATCAACATGTGTCAGAGCCCACTGAAGAGGTGGATGTTCTCCACCAGGTGCAGCGACTGGGGGCTGCCATTTTCCAATTGCGGCAGGAGAATCAAGAGTTGAAGGATCAAGTGAATCCTGGTATGCCTCAAGTTGAAGTTGACGACAAAAAAGGGCAATTGAGGAGGTTGCAAATCAGATGGAGGAGCTGGAAAAAGTCACGATGAAGCTCACAGCCGATACCATACAGTTTTGGAGCCAAATTGTCCAGGACGAGTAGGTTGACCAGTTGATCAAGTATTGGCAGGATGCAGAGGGACAATTGGCAACACTCAAGGAAGCCATGCACACAATGCCACCAATGGAATAGGTCGCCAAGTCTCAGGACTTAAAAGAATTGCAGCAATGGGTTACCAAGGTTGATGAGCGACAGAAGAAGCATGCTGCGCAGTTGGAGCAGTGTCAGGATGTCAGGGAACAGTTCATGACCAAGGAAGGTGAAGCGCTTTAGGCAATACATAAGGGTCGTCAATAGATGACGGCAAAGCTCACTGCGCATCCATCTACAGAAGATGTGATCGATAGTCAGGTGGTGGCTACAGAAGTCAAGGAAATAGTGATGACAATCGTGCAACAGTACGAGGACTTCAAAGTGACGACCATAGAATACACCATGTCCACTTGACGTGGCTCAAGAGCGAGCCACAAGATTGTGTTGGGGGCCTGTTGGTAGGAAGTTTGGTAAGGAAGAATCGTAGCATCGTCGATGCTACGACACGTCAGACGAGGTGACAAAAGGAAGAAGACTCTATTAGTTTATGTATTTTCTGAGTCGTTTGTACCGCAGAATGCGGGTTTTTGGGTCATTGGACCATATGAGATGTAATTTTGAGCTAAGTATACCACAATAGGCGGGTTTTTGGGTCATTTGGACCGTGTCAGTTAGATTTTGGGTCATTTGTCCAGGAGTCAGTTAGGACATTATTAGTAAGTGGAAAATCATTGTAAAGGAGAAAGCCTATATATAGACAGAAAGTTGTAGGTTGTGATATAGATCGCAGAGAGCTTTGATATGCGTTTTGGGCGTATGTTCTGAGATCCAGAGATATTGCTAAAGTTTGTGATCTGCAGAGGCATTGTATTGGGTTTTTGCAACAATAATATGATGTGACGAAACTGTTTTGTGCAATCCTTGTGTGTCTTCTATCTTTTGATGGTAATGCAATGTTTCTTTGATGTAATAGTCGCTTTACTATTATAATCTACTGCAATAATGAATATTTCTATTAAATGATGCTATGAGTACAATAATGTCCAAGTGAATGCATAGATTTATCGTTGAATGTTGCAATAAGATTAAGTAGTTGATGCCACAACATCCTCCTTCATTCGGAAAAAACATGGTTCTTCCCACTCTCCCTTGATCGCCTCGGGTGAGACCTCATCTGCTCTGCAAGTGTTGCTGGGCAGGGTAAAACCTGTCTGGGCTGGTGCTCAGGGAGATTGCGGTGGGATGGTGTCAAGAGTGATGGGAACCCCTGTCGACTGGGTTTGAGTCAACAAATATCCTATCTAATCTTGTTTGACGAGAATATAGAGGCATCACAAAGTGATGCATAGGTTCTTACCTCTCGTCTTAACATCCCTAACCTACCAATAAACCAATAATGTTTTATTAAAATGCATAATTTAAATCTATTTAAACTATCATATCCTTGCAAGGAGCGAAAATAAATTTGGAGTAATGACTGCAATTGTTTATTACAACTTCGACAGTTAACTATTCAAATAAATGTACTCACAATCACAATATAGCATTCACATAAAGATAGCTTTGGTATAGCGTTAATTCATTCATTACTTATAATCACATAGAAAAATGCATTTCATAATCATAAGCATTAAAGGCTTCACATACCATTAGAGTAATCCAATAGAATAGGAAAGATCTGATAGCATATAGATGAACAAAATGAAGAAATAATTCTGCACATTCATTCATGTAATCCCATGCAACAATCCATTTATGCCTTCACCCATAAAAATAGCCATTTCTCATTAGCAGAAAAATTGTTTTCTTACAAGATGGTACTAGTTACTATTACACCAGCCAAAAGCCCCTTTCTATTCTATTCTCTCCTATTTATCTTTACAAAATTTGTCCTTCAATGTCTTATTACTTCATATTCCCCCAACCCTGGGTTTTCCACAATTTGTCCTTTTGTGACTACAATCAAAGTTAGCTAAAATAAAATAAAATTACAATATTACATCACTCAGATTGCATGTTCTCTTGACTTTGGATGTAGTCATTCCAAATATCACTTTCATAAGATATTATGTTTAGTTGTTGAGGCTCTAATAATTTCAAAGCTACTTCATGAACAAATAATTAATTAACCATATCAATCATCCCCTTTGCTGCAACTTTGTGGCCTTCTCCTAAAAAATAGGCACTCATAGTAGCTTGTCCAATATGTTGTTGAATATCTTCTGTAGTAAGTGAATCCAACTGTTTATGTAAGTAATGGTTTCATTCAGTATATTTCTTAACTCTTCTAAACGTTGCTCCTTTGGTGTTAGCTCGTCAATGGAATTAGGAGGCGGAATATGACATTTATCAAATGCTTTGTAGATGGTTTGATAAATATATTAACACTTTGTGACTGACTTTCTTCCTTCATTATGTATCTTCTTCTCTACCTTTCGACAACTCTCCAAGAGTGCTATGTCCAATTTTAGCTCAACAGTGATTCTTTTTGGCAGATGCATAGGAATTTCCTTAGCTTTCCCCTTCCAGACAATTAAATTTTTCATTTTATCATAGGTTCCTACCAATTTATGTGTTATAGTTGAATCTTCTTCAGAGATCTGCTTCAATCTAGTAACCATTTCCTTCAACTCGTAAATTTTCTTAGTGAGCAATTCTTGAGAGTAAAATTATTGTCTCTGTAATTCAGAAGCATGCTCATAAAATGGTGTTAGGTCTTGTGTTTGTGCTTGAGAAGATTTAAGTTGATCCATCAAGGATTCCTTATCTCTCATTAATTCAAATATCCGAGTTTGCAAATTCCCCTCCTCTATCATCATAGTTTTCACCTGATGGTCTAGTTGAGCTTCCTTATATTCTAACTCGCTTATCCATTCTTGAAAATCATCTTTCTCACCTTCCATGATGAATAAATACACATTCAACATGTCCTTTTCATATTCAAGACTTTGAATTCCTGCAATATTTTCTCCTTTTCTAGCTCCAAAGCATCTCGCTGCCTTTTCATTTATATTCCCTCACTTTGGGATTTTACTAGATTGTCTTTAAGTTTGATAATTTTGGATTTGATCCTTTCCAAATATTCAGTCAACTTGTCAATATTATATGCATTTGCTTGAGTAGCAGTGACATTGAACGAAGCCGTGAATTTTGGATCTCTATGTGTGCCTTCCATCACTGTACTTTCCTGTATCGTCACGATGTCTGGTTGTGTAGCTATCTTTAACCTTTTCTCTGTTCTTTTAAAAATGGAATTTCTCTTTGGATTGAAAACTATTGTATCAATTTTTCAACTGAGTGTTGCTTTGAGAGCATAAATGGAGTGAGTCCAAGCTTATCCAAAAGGAGATGACCCCCAGTAAGAGATACCTCTATATCAAGATCAGTGGGATTGTCTATCTCCATATCTTGTTGATATTTACTTTCTTCTTCTTGATATTTCTTGTCTTCCACATCTTTCTTGACTCTTTCTTCTTAGATATATTCTCCTCTTGCAATTTCTTTTCATTCTCTGCTACCAAAGCTTCTGATTTAGTTTTCTTTCTTGTTGCTCCTTCTAGGTCTTCTTTTGTCTTGTTGGATATGGATTTCGTCTTCTTACCAAATCTCTTTTTCAAATCCGTGATATTATTTTTTCTTCGATATACCTCTTCATCTTTCAGAAAATGATCGGTGTACTCAAAATTGATCTTGCATGATAAGCAATGCTTAGCTACTTTCAGCTGACTATCATTTCTAATAAAGAGCTTCTCTCCAAAATGTTAAGTTTCTAATTCTTTCACAAATCCCTCGGCTCCTTTAACCTTATTGAACTTATAGGCTCCAACCACAAATAGAAGTGGTGGATATGATGCTTTCTTATGATCATGCAGAAAGTGCCCGATGCCATTAATAAATACCTTCCTCACTGCTTCCTTCAAGACAATGTAATCTGTGACATATCTAGGCATTAGTGAAGGACTCTTCATGCCTCCATACATGCAGATATATGTGCCTTCTGGGGTGAAATAGTAATCTTCGTATGCACTGATAAATTCTAATGCTGCATCTAACATGCAATTTGGTTCTTAGTTGAAAATCAATTTATAGAGAGGTATCAAAAATTCTTCACCCATCAACTTGTAGAAGCTCACATGTTTATGAGTCCACATGATCTAGTAATCCACATAAACTAGAGAACCATTAGGAATCCAATGGAATCTGAGCTTTGGGAAAGGGTTCCTAATGAGAATGCAATCAAAAAGATATGACGACATGTAAAATTCAGCCTTGTTTTTCTCTAACCCTTCCTGAGCTTCTGATATGGCCTAAGCCATATTTTCTGAAATGATGTATACCCAGTTGAATAAGGTGCCATGTGTTGTGACATGGTACATTAGTGGAACCCAACTAAGCTTGTAAATACTTGCATTTTCTCTCCCATATATCCTACATAGAAGCATAGAAGTAATCGTGAAGGGAGTTCTCATATTCTTGGTTTCATACTTTCCACTAGCCCTTTTCCGCAATTGTCTTCCTAGGATTAACATTTTCTTTACATATTCTGAATGTTCTATATTTGTACTCTTAATCTACTCATCTGCCAGGAAAAATTTGGGCGTTGATAATTTGTATGTTGTGCTTATATGTGTGGGCTGAAATGGAGCAAAACCATTTCCATTAGCTACCGAAATTATTCTTAATTTTACATCTACATGTGGCAGAATCCAGCCTATCACTTCTGAACATGGGAACAATTCTAGTCGAGTGGCATCTTTGAGGAGACCGGACCCCTTGATATTCTGATATATCATAGTTTATTTTATTGTTGCATTGGTATGTTTTGGTCTCTTATAAGATGATAGAGTTCTCCCCACCTATATTCGGGAACTATCATTGTGTTAGCCTTTGTATCCTCGAACTGAGTTTCCATGGCGTTTTCTAAGACCATCTCAACATCTGAATTCGATTCCATCAGCTTGAGATTGTGCTTAGGAGCCCCTTTGGCCATATCTGAGTCATGTGTCATAAGAGCAGTATCAAAGAGTGGCATTGTCTCCATTTATAATACAACTAGATATATTTAATCTAAAAAGAATGACAACATGAGGACTTCAAGGAAACATAGAACATCTTCATTTTTCAACCAGTTTCACCAAATGAAACTAACATGCAAGTCATACTACCAATCCATTCACAACAAAAACTATTCTTGAAGCAAAAGGTAAATATGAATACTCTTCTATTATGAAAGTATTTTGAAAACAATGGATTAGATTTAGCATCTTTTATCAAGCAAATGACCATATTGAATACTAAATAGAAAGAACTCTAGATGAGCAACGCCTTCGTTGTTGACAAATAGCGGTTGAATATCAAAGCTCAATCGCTCCCACTATACATGCTCATAGAAATTAGGGATCCAATCCCAGTTTGAGTATCCACAACTGTAAATGATGTGATGGCCAGGGTTCAAATAGGGAATCTATGTTTTAATTCTTGTTGAGAACAACTCTTAGGTTATCATATACATACGTCTTCCCCAAATCAAACATACCCATCTAAGCGCTTAGGGTCAAAATGTGAGAAAGAAGAAGAACAAGTATACATTAGGGTTGATTGTAGCTTATAGTTGAGATCGTCATCTAAGGTTTACTATGATCGAACTCGTTGAGGGAGAACCCACTGGTTAAGGTTTAAGCTTGTTAGGCAACTAAACCGTATTAGAAGCCTAGAACACTTTTTAGGTTTTCATGGCATTCCCTTCTCATGCAAATGTGTTTTAATAGATTGAAAAAGGCGATCTCAAGTTTTATGACCTCGTCGAAAGTTAATGTAATCAACCAGTTCGGGTTTCAAAATCCCATTCCAGTTTTTGTTTGACAAGTTGAAAACAAAATCTAGGGTTTAACTAAGTTTTATTTGGCCTCAAAAGAAATGGCTCTATTTACCCAAACAAACCTACCCCCATAACTTTCAATCCCTAATTACCACGTTTAACATTACTTACCTGGTTGTAATGATGACTGCAATGCTGAGATGGGGTACACTTGGTGAACTATTCATTCAGTTGGAAAGATGTTGCAACAGCATTCAAGCATAAGCAAATGAAACATAACGAGATTTTCTCTTTTATATACATGATTCTAACCCTAAAATATTTTGATTGGGTCAAGATATTTTGCGGTTATATTCTCTTAACAAGGAAACTATATTTTAAGTTTTACACTTACGGTGATAAAGTCATCACATAGTACTTTTTAGAGATCCAACATAATCCATAGTGATACGTTTTGGAGCTGAAACAAAACTCTCACCTATGCTTTTGGAGCTAAACAATATTTCTCATCGACTGATTCGGTGTCAGCACCAAACTTGTCCTAGCCTAGCTAGTGACAAAACCAAATATATGTTAACCAAGTTGACATTAGTTCTATGCCAAGTTTAAAGGGAATCTGGACGAAACCTTTGTTGGGGCAACTGTTTCGGCGCCATATGAGATAAAGTTCTGGCATTTGTCGAGCTAGACCAAAATTAGCAGCGAAAATCTACTCTCAAGAATCTAAGTTTTGCTGTGAGTTTGGGACAAAAATTACCAATTCATTAGGCCAAACTTTAGCTTTAGGATTTTTCAGAGTAAATAAAATCCAAACAAAAACCTTAGCAACTTTTGGGTGAAACCACAAAAATTCTGACTGTGTTGCTACTAAATCAATTTTGGACCCAACCTTGTTGGCGTAACATTAGATTTGGGTTCGATCGTTTCAGAAGAAAATCAAAAGTAACTCTGACCGTGACGATGCGAAAATGGGAAACGACCTGACCGTATCGGCAAGAAATTGAAAATACATCTGACTATTTCGGCACAAAAATAGAACATGCTTTGATTGTTTCAGTGAGAAATGTAGTTTTGATCCAACCATTTCGAGGCTAAATCGGAAGTTGGTCCAACGTTTCGCTGAACTTATGATAATTATCCTAAACAGTTTCAAACTTGAAAATTTTCTAAGTGTTAAATCCTCAATGGGGAATCAAGAAAATCTTTAGTGATAAGACAACAAAATAATGGTAAGAGTTAGGTTCTAATAGAAGGAGGGGTCCTAAATTGGAAAAAAATTGGGGAAGGGTTGCAGCCGCAACAATTAGGGACTAGCTGGGGAACTTAGATCTTTGTAAGTAAAGAACACTCTTGAAGGAAAAAATATATTAGTTAGGGTAAGAAATTATTTCTACCTATTAGTGACTTCTAATTGTAAGAGTCATAAATTATTAATCTTCCTTGTAATTCAAATAGTCCTATTTCAGATTGGAATAAGTTTCACATGAACCAAATATTATTATTAGTGTTGGGGAAAAGGAAGCTTAGTTAGGATTTCACATCCACTCTCCTGAGGCCAAAGTATGAAGTTCATTTACCTACCTTGTCTTTTCGAAGCAACTAGGTAAGACAACATAGGTTAGTAACAAATCAGGTAGATCTAACCGTTTGTTCCTCATTCCTATACCAGATGCATTCTTTTGATGCATTAACATTTTTTAATGCTTGACTCGCTTTGATATATAGTTCCCTTGTTTAGGGGCATGTCTTAGGCTCTTCCATCCATAGTTTCCTTTTGTGTGGGAAATGAGCATTTTTTTTGTTTATCATACAACGAACATAGAAGAGCCTTCTTTGAGTATTATAAGAAGTATATTCTTGATTTGTTCATATCTTCATTTAATTCTTCAAATATCTCGTTTTGACTTTGATGGATATTTATATTAGGGAACTGTCGACTCTGTTTGTGCCTTTTGGCCTTGATATTTTGGTATATGATCATTTTGATTGCTATACATCTACAAGACTTGCTTCCTTTCCATGGTTCAGCCATAGTATACTACTTGAGACAAGGCTATTTCTGTGTTTGAGTGAGCGGAGCCCCAAGATAGTAACCTATAAATCTTTGTCCCAACAATATATAAAGGGTTTAGTTCATTTTGGTTTAAAATGGATCGTGTGATAATTTTTCCAAGAAACAAAATAATAAGATAAGGCAGCCAGGTTAAAATCCTTAAAATAATAATGCTTGAAATTGCATTGATGACTCTTCACAATAAGAAGAAGCTTTTAGATTTCAAAACAATTCTCACACCTTCTAAAATTTTGAATATTTACCTAAGAGATATTCCATGAATAATATCAGGTCATATATTCCCATTCATCACTCTGACTATTGAGCTGACTTTATTCAAGATCCAAAACAAAATTAAAAATAAAAAAGTATTTGACGCTAACAACTGGGCTAAAATAAGAAATAAAAAACGATAAAAGAAAAGTAAATTTATGTACAAAACTTTTCCTAAACTAAGAAAAGTATTGCTTGAGAGAGCTTGGTTGTTTATGGGAATAGTTTCCACTTCCCATTGCATATTTTATAATCTATATGTTCTAGGGACAAGTTTCTCATCAATGATATAAGGGACAAGCCATAAATGTTGAAACTTGGTGTGTTTTCCTTTCTCTTCGTGGGGTTGATCCCACTTCAAAACTAAGTCACCTACCTCAAAATCTTGCTTCCCAGATTTCCAACTATCAAACCATCTCTTAACATTGCATTGATGAAGGTTAAACTTGTTTTTGGCTTTTTCTCTTTCTTCCTCAAGTATTAGCAGGGTATTAATTCTTGATTGTGTGATTGTACTGTTGGACCATCTTGATGCTTGGGATAACTACAGAGAATATAAAACAATATTTGGTGTGAGTATAGACTATTTTCCATAAACCAATGTGTAAGGGGAAAACCCTAGAGAACTCTTTGGAGTGACCCTATCAGCCCATAAAGCATTGGGAAGAGTTACATGCCAATTTCTTTGGTTTTCAATGATTGTTTTCTTTAAAATCTTAATCAAGTTTTTATTCGTAGACTCTACTAACTCATTCCCTTGTGGATAATAATTTGAAGAATAATGCAATTTAATTCCCTTTTCAATATCCAATTCACTTAACTTGAGAAAGAAAATTAGGAAGCATTATCAAAAACTAAAGAAATTGGAATCCCAAACCTGGTTATGATGTTCTCTTGTAGAAACTTGATAAAAACATCATCGTTGAATTTTCGCAAAGGGACCCCTTCAATCCATCGAGTAAAATAGTCTATTGTTGTGAGAATGTACCTATGTTTGATTGAGGAGTTGGGGTTCATTTCACCAATAATTTCCAAGCCCCATTTCTCAAATGGTTTAGAAATGATCACTGGTTGTGATGGTGTTGTTGGCCACGCTAATCTTTCGACACTCTTTTGGCATATAACACATTTTCGAGCATATGCATGTGCGTCTTTGAAAACAGTGGGACAATAGTATCCTGCTCTCAAAATTTTATGTGCAGAAGTATCTCCAGAGTAATGACCTCCAGCAGGACCATCATGTAATTCTTTCACCACTTTCTCTCCATATTCCTTTTCCAAACACCTAAGAAATAATCCATCATAGTTTCTTCGGAAGAGTATTCCATTGATTATTTGATATGCAGATGACTTCAAATGGAGGACTCTTCTTTTCTTAGAATTCAAATGTTCTAGAGTGTATCCATGATGTAGATAATGTACTAGATCTCGGTACCATGAATCAGGAGTAGTGTGAATGAAACAAACTTCTAATAAGTTCATCTTAGACTCATTGTCCCACCCATTCATTTCTTCAAATGAATTTTCAGTATGTAAATTACATAGTCCTTGACCTTTGATAATGTTAGTGGGTTTGAATTGTAGATCATATTCTTGTAATGAAGTTACCCAATTCCCACGTCTTTATCCCAATTATTTTTGTACAAATAATGATCAGACAATCGGATGATGAACTATGCCTTTAGTTTTATTCTTGAGAATATAGGGTCTAAACTATTTTACGGCTTTAAACACAACATAAGATTGTTTGACTACATCTGGGTAATTTAGTTCAGCCCCTTGTAATCTAATGCTCATGAAATATATTGGATATTCATCCCCATGCTCTCCCTTTTGGGTGAGCATTGCTGCAAGGGAATGATCAGACACAAAAGTGTAAATCATAAAATCTTTTTCAAAATATGGACTACTTAGTGATGGTGCATGAGCGATCCTGGTTTTAATATCTTTAAAATCATTCTTTTCTATCTCACTCCATTTAAATTGCACATCATGTTTCACCATTTGTTGCAAAGGTTTTACAATTTGTGCAAAGTCTGGTACAAACCTTCGAACAAATTTTATCTTGCCCATAAATGATTGCATGGATTTTTTATCGTGGGGCATGGGAATATGGAGTATAGCTTCTATCCTTTCAAGGTTAATCGAGATTCCTTTTTTCAAAATGATGTTCCCCATTAATCTCCCTTCGAATACATTGAATATACTTTTATTTGTATTAATAGAGATACCATGTTTCCTACATCGTTCAAAAAATTGTTTGAGGTGAAAAGCATGGTCTTCTCTCTTCTAAGAGAAATATATGAAATCATCCAAATATAAAACTACACTGTGGTCGATTAATCCTCGAAAATCAATGTCCATGGCCATTTGGAATGTGGCTCCAACATTCATAAGGCCAGATGGCATTCTTCTGTAAGCAAATGTTCCCCATTTCGTACGGAAAGTTGTCTTTAGACGATCTTTTTTGGCCACTGACACTTAGTTATATCCTAAAAATCCATCTAACAAGGAGAATATTTCTGAAATTGATACAAGTTGCAATTGTTTTTCAATAGGTGGAACGGGATAATTGTCTTTATATGATGCTCTATTCAAATTCCAAAAATCCACACACAATCTTATTTCTCCAAAAATTTTGCATACAGGCACAAGGTTGGCCACCCATTCAAAATGTCGGACCTTGAAAATGATCTTAGCATCCAACAACTTCTCTAATTCTTTCTGAATAATCGGCTCCAAAGTAGGGTGCAATTTTCTAAGTTTTTGTTGAAAATTATTAGCACCTTATTTAATTGGAATAACATGTTGGATAATGCTAGTATCATAAGCCTTCAAGTCATCATAAGTCCAAGCAAAGACATCTTTGTATTGCTGAAATAATTTGATAAATTTATGCCTTTCACCTGGTGAACAACATTTCCCTAGATTGACATATTTTGGTTCTTGTTTCGTTTCCAAGTTTACCAATTCATATTGCATGGAAGAGATATTTTTCTTGACATTTGATGGCTTCCGGAACTTATGTTGCGGATCAAATAATTTCTCTAAAGTACGTACTCCTTTTGGCATAAAATTCCCCTTGTTCTGATTTTCATTCCCATCTTCCAGATTTGACTGACGTTGAACTTCATCAATAATCGATCCTTTGAATGTGTCTTCATCAGTCAAGAAGTCAATAATTTGTTCATCATTATCGAACACCCTCCAATTTTATATATTGTATGGGGCAGATTTTCTGAAAAGCAAGTCAATAGAACATTTATCATTAAGAGGAATTAAACGAGAAGCAAAAGTAGATAATAAATCAACGACAGAATTTTGTAACCTAGGAATAGAATCAATATTAAAAAGCATAAAAGTTTGAAATCAAACTCCATACCTCAACTTGGTACCCTTTCAAGTGTGGAGATAAGCAATAAAAAGTGTTTCTTACTTATCGGACAATTATCTCAGAATCACCAAAAAAAATTAAATATTTAATATTCAAGTCAATAGCTTTTTAAAGTCCCTGAATCAATGCTGCATATTCAGTTGTGTTATTGGTGCATTCAAATTCTAATCTACATGAGAGAAATAATATTTTCCCTTGAGGATCTATAAGAACACAACTAATGCCTTCTCCCTCCTATGTCTAGGAGCCATGAAAATATAAAATCCAAAATTCAACTCCTATTATATGTAAGTTAATATTTACATCTAAGTTAGTGACTAATTCTACCATATTACATTCATTTTCGTCAGTCCGTGAAAATTGAAGGAGATCAAACTATGTGTCTGAATTATGACAAGTAGTTTCAACTTGATAACATCCAGGTTCCATATCCAAGAAATAATTTACCAACATCGAGTATGAAAATCCGACTGCTTCATGTTTTCCTTCTAATTCTGTCACATTGAAATTCATATGTGGCTCTCTCAATACCTTAATCTGGTTTTGCTTATTTTGATAAGGTATCCACAAGTGATACCAATTAGTAGCAAAGTAACCATTTATTTTACTTTACCAATCTCTTCTTAGTATTAATCCATAAGCCTCAGGTATATCAACCACAACTATGTCAATGAATTGACAAACCCTTTTATCCGCAACCAATCTAATTAAAACATTCTTCATCTCCCTGACAACTTTGACATCTGATCTATTAAGTTGAATGATCCAAGAGGGAGATGGAATTGGTTTTCCATTAATTTTCTTACAGATTGATAGTGGCATAATGTTAGATGACACTCCTAGATCCACCAAACAATTGTGTACATTATAATTAAAAATATCAAAAGTGAGTAGAAAAGGTGGGGTTTGAGATTTTGATTTACCACCGATACTGGCTTCGTTGATCTTAGGATATGATTCAATGATGATTTACTACTTATATTTATTAGCAAAGTTATTTGCATTTGCATTTAGATCAAAATATTCCAATAATATTTTCCTTTGTTGTGGCAGATTGCACATTTCAAACAAAGATAGATTAGCTTTAATTTTCTTAATATCTTCAAGGATATCATAACCCATATTGTGATTTCCTCTAATATTTCCACCTACAACATGATTGTTTAATGAAGGGGTTGTTTCTTTATAAGTCAGAGAAGATGATCCTTTTATAACTTCCGAGGGATTGTTAGGTATTTTCTATATCATTCTTAGTGGTGGTTGAGTTACATCATTATTCTTATTTTGATTTTTTACAGCAGCATTACTTGTTTTTCCTTTTGGGAGTGATATGCTTTGATCTTCAACTGGTCCTTTACTTGTATTTGCATAATCAATAGATGAGACTTGTAGATTTTGGATTTATTCTATCTCTTCTTCATCTTCTAAATCAAGACTCGGTGCCCAGTCCCATAAAACCTATGTGGTTTCTTCATTATCATCTCTTGTTTCATTTTATTGAACTTTATCATCATCTTCGTGATCTAGAAGTTGTTTATCCAATAGTTGATTCATCACTATTGTCATGGAATTTATCCATTGTGGACAAGTTTTCTCAGAATGATTTTCTTGATGAAATGAACAAAAATGGTCCATGCCAACTTCATTTAAATTAAGAACAGATACTTCATTTGTTGAAGGTTTTGGACTTTCTTCTCTTTTATTGTAAAAAGGTTTGAAAGGTTTTATTGTGGACGAACTAGTTCCCTTTTCTTTCCCTAAATCCACTATCTTATTAGATACTTTTTGAACCAATTTGACCGCACATTCTAAATCAATTGATTGTTCTTCAATGGGATTCGTCAATAACAATGGTTTCTTGGAATTCAAAGGCTTTGATTATGTTTCTACAGCATGTTTCACAATACTATTCATGTCTGTTTCGACCTTCTTAGCTTCTTCAAAATTTTCTTTCAAAGTAATTTTGCATTATCTCTTAACAAACATGGCTAGAGAAGGATGTAATGTCGTAGTGTAATATTTAATTAACGATTCTTTAGTAGGTTTTGTAGAAGCACTAAACTTATTCAAAACAGTAGTAAATCTTTGATTGAAATCCTATACTTTCTCCTTTTTATCCATCTTAAGAGATAGTAACTCCTTCATAAGTGAAGCTAAGGTTCGGTGTTCACCAAATTTACTCAAGAAGAATTTTTCAAAACTATCCCAATCAGTTATAGAACCAGTTTGTAAACTAAAGAACCATGATGAAGCATTAGGTTCGAAAGTATAAGGAAATAGATGACAAACCACATCTGCATGCTCTACATCCAACAAATTTAAAGCCAAATATAAACTCTTCAAATGATCATATGCAAAAATTCCTTTTCCGATATCAAACTTATAAGGTAACACCCGCTCCGGATGTTTAGGAAAATCATGTAAAGGAGCGGGAAAATTCAAAGGTCCTATGGTCCTCCAAGCCGGTGTTTGATTAGCATTATGAGCCATATTAGAAATACGAGGAGGAAAATATGGAGGTGACTATACGTTTTGAGAAGAATTTGATTTAGGAGAAGATGGTATCAATTGATCAATAAGTTCTGGTATTTCTTGCAAAGATAAATCAACCAATTCTTCAAATGATTCAACAAGAACCGACTCCTTGTTTTGTATATCTCTCTTTATAGGATCTCACCTTCTAGGAAATAAAGGAATTACTAGTAATCCTTCAATATTTTTTAAGTAAGATATGGTATATCTTCTAAAATGATCTACTTCTTAATGTGGAACAACATATAAAATCTCAATGTGCTCAGTTTCAAAATTAGTATTTTCCTGATAATTAGTTTCTTGTTCGATTTCAGAAATAGAATCTTCTGGTTGAGATGTTTCGAATGGAGACCCAGAGAAATTTCCTCGAGAGAAAGGACTTCCTCTACCAACCATACAATGGATTCCCTCCTTCTAGCGCCAAATCTATTGACACCTATAAAACTCCTAGCGTCAACAGTAGGGATTCTCCCCAATTAAAATTTCCAATTAGCCTATTCAATATTTGAAATGGGGAATCCGTCCAATTTATGGTCCGACTACTGTAATATACGTTTTGAGGTGAGTTTATTGGTTACGACCCGATCTACTGTTTATGTTTCACAATTATGTATGAAAATGTAAGATCCTAATTCTAGAAATGCAAGATCATATCTAATCGTGTTTGACAGGCAGATAGAGGCCTCACAAAGTTTTACTAAAATGCATATTTTAAATCTATCTAAACTAACCTATCCTTGCAAGGAGCGAAAATAAATTTGGAGTAATGACTGCAATTGTTTATTACAACTTCAACGGTTAACTATTGAAATAAATGTGCTCACAATCATAGTATAACATTCACACAAAGATAGATTTGGTACAACGTTAATTCATTCATTACTTATAATCACATAGAAAATTGCATTTTATAATCATGAGTAAAGGATTCACATACCATTAGAGTAATCCAATAGAACAGGAAATATCTTACAACAATAGATGAAAAAAATGAATAAATAATTATGCACATTCATTCATGTAATCCCATGCAACAGTCCATGTATGCATTCACCCAACAAAATAGTCATTTCTCATTAGCAGAAAAATAGTTTTCTTACAAGATGCTACTAGTTCACTATTACACTAGACAAAAGCCCCTTTCTATCCTATTCTCTCCTATTTATCTTTACAAAAAATTTCCTTACATGACTTATCACTTCATATTCCCCCCAACCCTTGGTTTTCCACAATTTGTCCTTTTGTGACTGCAATCAAAATTATCTAAAATAAAATAAAATTACAATATTACCTCAATCAGATTGCATGTTCTCTTGACTTTGGATGTAGTCATTCCAAAGATCACTTTCATAAGATATTGTGTTTAGTTGTTGAGGCTCTAATAATTTCAAAGCTATGTCATGAGCAGGTAATTCTTTTAACCATATCAATCATCCCCTTTGTTGCAACTATGTTACCTTCTCCTAAAAAATAGGAATTCATAGTAGCGTGTCCAATATGTTGTTGAACATATTCTGTAGTGAGTGAATCCAACTTTTTTATGTAAGTAATGTCTTCATTCAGGATATTTATTAACTCTGCTAAACGTTGCTCCTTTGGTGTTAGCTCATCAATGGCATTAGGAGGCGGAATATGACATTTCACAAATGCTTTGTAGATGGTTTGATAAATATCTTCACACTTTGTGATCGACTTTCTCACTTCATTATGTATCTTCTTCTCTGCATTTCGATAACTCTCCAAGAGTGCTATGTCCAATTTTAGCTCAATAGTGGTTCTTTTTGGCAAATGCGTAGGAATTTCCTTAGCTTTCACCTTCCAGGAAATCAAATTTTTCATTTTATCATAGGTTCCTACCAATTTATGTTTTATAGTTGACCTTCTTCAGAGATCTGCTTCAATATGGTAACCATTTCATTCAACTCATAAGTTTGCTCAGTGAGCAATTCTCGAGAGTAAAACGATTGTCTCTGTAATTCAGAAGCATGTTCATAAAATGGTGTTAGGTCTTTTGTTTGTGCTTGAGAAAATTTAAGTTTCTCCATCAAGGATTCCTTCTATCTTATTAATTCAGCTATTTGAGCTTGTAAATTCCCCTCCTCTATCGTCATATTTTTCAGCCGTTGGTCTAGTTGAGCTTCCTTATCTTCTAACTCGCTCATTCATTCCTAAAAATCAGCTTTCTCACCTTTCATGATGACTAATTGCACATTCAATGGGTCCTTTTCATATTCTAGACTTTGAACGTCCTGCAATATTTTCTCATTTTCTAGCTCTAGATCAGCATTCCCTTCCTTTTCATTTCTATTCCATCACTTCTATATTTACTAGATTTCCTTTAAATTTGATCATTTTGGCTATGCTCCTTTCTAAATATTCAATCAACTTGTCAATATTATATGAATTTACTTGAGCAGCAGTGACATTGACTAAAGTCATGAATTTTGGATCTCTATGTGTGCCTTCCATCATCGTACTTTCATGTATGGTCACGTCATCTTGTTGTGTATCTATATTTAACATTTTCTCAGTTATTTTTGGAATGGTCTTTCTCTTTGGATCGAAAACTATCATATCAAGTTTTGCAACTGAGTGTTGCTTTGAGGGCGTAAATGGTGTGATTCCAAGCTCAACAAAAGGGATATGACCCCTAGTGAGAGGTATCTCTGTATCAAGATTAGTGGGATTGTCTATCTCCATATCTTTCTGATCTTTACTTTCTTCTTCTTGACGGTTCTTGTCTTCCACAACTTTATTGACTCTTTCTTCTTAGTTATCTCCTCCTCTTGCAATTTCTTTGCATTCTCTGCTGCCAGAGCTTCTGCTTTAGTTTTATTTCTTGCTGCTCTTTCTAGGTCTTCTTTTGTCTTGCTGGAGTTGGCTTACCTCTTATTACCGGACCTCTTGCTCAAATCTGTGATATTGTTTTCTCTTTGATATACCTCTTCATCTTTCAAAAAATGATCGATGTACTCAAAATTGATCTTGCATGATAAGCAGTGCTTAGCTACTTTCTGCTGACTATCGTTTCTAACAAAGAGCTTCTCTCCAAAATGGTAAGCTTCTAATTCTTTCACAAATCCCTAAGCTCCTTTGACCTTATTGAACTTATAGGATCCAACCAAAAATGAAAGTGGTGGATATGATTATTTCTTATGTTCATGCAGAAATTTCCCGATGCCATTGATAAATACCTACCTCACAACTTCTTTAGTGACAATGTAATATGTGACATATCTGGAAATTAGTGAAGGACTCTTCATGCCTCCATACATGCGGATATAGGTACCTTATGGGGTGAAATAGTAATCTTTGTGTGCACTGATAACTTCTAATGCTGCATCTGACATGCAATTTGGTTCTTCATTGAAAATCAATTTATAGAGAGGTATAAAAAATTATTCACAAATCAACTTGTAGAAGATCACATGTTTATGATCCCACATGATCTGGTAAGCCACATAAATTGGAGTCTCATTCAGAACCCAATGGAATTCGAGCTTTGGAAAAGGGTACCTAATGAGAATGCAAGTTTCAAATATGACGACATGTAAAATTCATCCTTGTTTTGCTTTAATCCTTCTTGAGCTTCTAATATGGCTTGAGCCATATTTTCCGAAATGATGTCTACCCAGTTGAATATGGTGTCGTGTGTTGTGACATGGTACATCAATGGAACCCAACTAAGCTTGTAAATACTTGCATTTGCTCTCCCATATATCCTACATAGAAGCATAGCAATAATCCTAAAGGGAGTTCTCATATTCTTGGTTTCATACTCTCCACTAGCCCTTTGTCACAGTTGTCTGCCCGGGATTAAAATTTTCTTTGCATATTCCAAATAATCTATCTTTATACTCCTAATCCACTCATCTATTACGAAACATTTTGACGTTGGTAATTTGTATGTTGTGCTTATATGTGCGATCTGAAATGAAGAAAAACCATTTCCATTAGTTCCCGAAATGATTCTAAATTTACATCTACATGCGGAAAAGTCCAGCCGATCACTTCTAAACATGGGAACGATTCTACTCGAGTGGCAGCTTTGAGGAGACCAGACCCCTTCATATTTTGATATGTCACAGTTTCTTCTATTGTTGCATCCGGTATGTTTTGGTCTCTTATAAGGTGATAGAGTTCTCCCCACTTATATTCAGGAACTATCCCTATGGTAGCATTTGTATCCTCGAACTGAGTTCCCATGGCGAGTTCTAGGACCATCTCAACATCCAAATCTGATTCCACCAGCTTGAGATTGCACTTAGGATCCCTTTTGGCCATATCTGAGTCATGTGTCATAAGAGAAGCATCAAAAAGTTGATTTGTCTCCATTTATAATACAACTATATAGATTTAATCTAAAAAGAATGACAACATGAGGACTTCAAGGAACATAGAACATCTTCATTTTCCAACCAGTTTCACTAAATGAAACTAACATGCAAGTCATACTATCAATCCATTCACAACAAAAACTATTCTTGCAGCAAAATGTAAATTTGAAGACTCTTCTATTATGCAAGTATTTTGAAAAAAATGGATCAAATTTAGCATCTTTTATCAAGCAAATGACCATATTAAAGACTAAATAGGAAGAAATATGTTTGATCAATGCCTTCATTGTTGACGAATAGGGGTTGAATATCAAAGCTCAATCGCTCCCACTATACAGGCTCATAGATCTTAGGGATCCAATCCCAGTTCGATTATCCCCAACTGTAAATGATGTGATGGTCGGGGTTCAAATAAGGAATCTCTGTTTGAATTCATGTTGAGAACAACTCTTAGATTAGGGTATCCATACGTTTTCCCCAAATCAAACATACCCAACTGAGTGCTTAGGGTCAAAATGTGAGCAAGAAGAAGAACAAGTATACATTAGGGTTCACTGTAATTTATAGTTGAGATCATTTCCTAGGGTTTAATTTGATTGAACTCATTGAGGGAGAACCAACTCACTAAGGTTTAAGCTTGCTAGGAAACTAAACAGTATTTGAATCCTAGAGCAGGTTTTAGGTTTTCATGACATTCCCTTCTCATGCAAATGCGTTCTAATAGATTGAAAAAGGAGATCTCAGGTTTTATGACCTCGACAAAAGTTAATGTAATCAACCATTTCGGGTTTCAAAAGCCCCCTTTCAGATTTTGTTTGACAAGTTGCGAACGAAATCTAGGGTTTAACTAAGTTTTATTTGGCCTCAAAACAAATGGCTCTATTTACCCAATCAAACCTACCCCCTCAACTTTCAATCCCTAATTACCAAGTATAACGTTACTTACATGGATGTAATGATGACTGCAATGATGAGATGGTGGTACAATTGGAAAACTCTTCGTTCAGTTAGCAAGATGTCGCAACAGCGTTCAATCATAAACAGATGAAATGTAACAGGCTTTTCTCTTTTATAGACCTGATTCTAACCCTAAAATATTTTGACAGGGTCAAGATCTTTCACGATTATATTCTCTTAACAAGGAAACCATATTTTAAGTTTTACACTTACGATGATAAAGTCATCACAACGGTACTTTTCGTAGCTCCAACATAATCCGTAGCGATACGTTTCAAAACTGAAACAAAACTCCCATCGACGCAACAATATTTCTCATCGATCGATTCGGTGTCAACACCAAACTTGTCCCGACCTAGCTGGTGACAAAACCAAAGATACGTCGATCAAGTCAGCATTAGTTATATGCGGAGGTTAAAGAAAATCTGTATGAAACCTTTGTTGGGGAGACTGTTTTAGTGACAAATGAGATAAAGTTATGGCATGTGTCGGGCCTAGAACAATTAGCAGCAAAACTCTACTCTCAAGAATCTAAGTTTTTCTATGAGCTTGGGCCAAAAATCACCAATTCATTACGCCAAACTTTAGCTTTAGGATTTTTCAGAGTAAGTAAAATCCAAACAAAAACCTTAGTAAGTTTCGGGTGAAACCTCAGAAATTCCGACTATGTCGCTGCTACATCAATTTTGGAGCCGACCTTGTCGCTATAACATTAGATTTGGGTTCCATTGTTTTGGAAGAAAATCAAAAGTAAATCCGACCGTGACAGTGCAAAAATGGGAAATGACCCGACCGTATCAGCGAGAAATTGAAAATACATCCAACTATTTCAGCGCAAAAATAGAACATGCTTTGACCGTTTCGGCGAGAAATGTAGTTTTTATTCGACCGTTTCGGGGATAAATCAGAAGTTGGCCCGATATTTCCTTGAAATTATGATAAGTTTCCGAAACAATTTCAAACTCGAAATTTTTCTAAGTGTTAAATCCTCAATGGGGAATCAAGAAAATATTTGGTGATAAGACAAGAAAATAAAGATAAGAGTTAGGTTCTAAATAGAAGGAGGGGTCCTAAATTGGAAAAATTTGGGGGAAGAGTTGCAGTTGCAACAGGTACCTAGTACAATATTGAATAAATATGGTGATGTCAAACACTTGTAGACTCTAAAAATCAGGGGAAATTGATTAATTCCCATTGTTGCTAGCAAGGAAACTTGCCACTGATGACTGGAAGCTCCAATGTACTCTTAAAGAGGAATATAGATCACAATCCCATAATCAATTTTTTGGAGTCAATGGGATGTGAAATGTTGGAAGGAGGGAATTAGGGAATCCCCCATAATCCAACACGAGGTAGTAGCAGGAGACCAAGTATTTACTGGAACAACTGATGATTCTGAAACATACTCTACACGAGAAGGATGACAACTGAAGTCAAGAGTTCTGAGGATTGGATGACTCAGTTAAAGACTTCCCTTGAACATAAGCATGGCATAATAAGTGACTAAGGAATCATTTGACTGAAGAAGAGACACAATATAAGTCAGTGATGTATGAGGCATCAAAGGTTGATCCATAGTGACTGGAAGATTAACCAATCGGTAAAGATAAATCAAAATGAGATTAGCTTCCTAATGTCAATATATAACCCAAACTACAAATACAATGACTCGAGACAATGTGCTTTGTTCAAGGGTGATGCAACTTGCTGCTATATATAAAAATTAGAACGTAATTCTTTCCCACCCATATTTTGGGAATATTTGATTTTTTTGTCTTTTTCATATTATAGAAGCTTGGAAAAGAATGAAAGAATGTTATAATACATAACAATAAATGAGTGTCTAGGGAAAGCGAACTAGTCCCAAGCACATGGAACATACCTATGCATAATGCAAGAAACATGAGTAGGATATTGACACTCAGGGTGTGCTTCTTCTCGGTAAAAGGGTGTAAAGTTGTAAAGGAAAAAATATGTATAGCTTAGCGATAATGAGATAGTGGATAAGGGCTTAATAGATAGCTAAAAGATGGAAGCCAACATAAATCTCAAAAGCACAAGTAGAGTGTATGCAATGAATTTACAAATAAACTACAGTCCCATGGATTTTTTTCAAGCTCGGGTTCATTAGAGTTCGCTGGTGTTTTCATATCTAGAGAATCTAAAAAAATTAAAGAAGACTCCAAGGGTGATATTTTTTGTAAAGTTAGTTTCCTACATCTGAAAAAGCGTAAAATAATACGTGGGAGAACTCTTCTAGTCAAAATTGACTAGATTATTCATTTTTCGTAATATAGTCCGCTTGGTCTAGAAAAGAGGTAAACTCATACCGGGTGGATGTATTTTCAAATACTTTATTGAGAGTGAAAAAGAACAAGATCGATCGACAATCTTTTCATTTTTTAAAAACTGAGAAAAGGGCTTAAAGAAAACTCTATAATGAGGGTTTGTCATAGGAAATGGCTAGTATAAAGATGAGACGGAAAAATGGAGTCCAATGCAAAGTTAGGCATTACTAAAGTAGGACTCTCGGATCCTAAAAACAATAACGTAGCATTAGCATCAATGGCATACAGGATCAAATCTAAGATGCTCATGATATAGGTATGCTCTAATTGTGAGATTACGACACATTATTGTGGGTAGAAGGATTATTGTTGCAAGTTCACAAAAAATGACCTAAGGTGTTCCAAAACAACAAGATAAATGCAAAATTTGCAAAAAAAACAGGGAAATATACCCTATATGCTAGTTAAGAAACATATTACCTACTATATAGGATGTCATCACTGCAAAATAAGTCAAGCCCCTGAAACAATGGGTCAAATGTACACCGATATGCCCTACCAAAGAACCCAATTAGTTCAAATTTGTAATAAAAATAACAACTATAGAGAAATGGGTAAATGTAAAAAGTGATAAAATAGGGTAAAAAATAATAAAAAATTACCATTTCATTTTACAAATTTGAAAATTGGATTGTTTTGGAACAAAAACTACCTCAAATTTCAGGAGTCGATTCCAGGAGTTACAATCAATCATTTTCGATTCTAACAGTGCCATAGGTAGGAACTTATGCCCTGCTCTTTCATTTCATCCCTTTTTTTATTAATTTTAATGTCCAGTTTTTAATCTTTTGGGGAATACCTAAATAGTTGCGGGGATGTAAGCGAGCTACAATTTTGTGAGTCGCATATACATAGAGTATACTCAACTATCTAAATGGTATCCCGCGTACATGTGTGTGAGCATGATTTTTGAGAAAAATAGACTCTAAAACTTAAAAAATTTGGATGCAGGATGGTTATAGAATGGAGAGAACATGAACATGAGGCTTTAGACAATGAAGTACTTGAAGATGACGACGCAATGGAAGCGCTCCGGAAATGTAGGCTTAAAAAATTCTTTGAGGTGAAAAACATGAGAGCTCAAAACCAACTCTTACACCGACTAATTGACTATTGGGACCTGGATGAGGAATATTTTATGCCTAATGGACAACCTCTAAAAATAGAGGTTGATGATATTTACTTTCTCATTGGATTATCTCGCCAAGGGGAAGTGTCGAGCTTCAAATCTCTTAGTGTTGGTGGCATGACCATTGACAAGTAGATAAAAATGTATTGCACAGTGGGAGCTTGGAATATTGGTTTGCAAATACCAATAAAGGAGTTGAAGATATAGGCATGTTGGGTTCCAATCTACTGGTGTAAATTAGACCTATATTTATGTCAATCCGGAGTTTGTAATACTTAGAGGCATATCCCAAATAGAGATTCAGACCTAGACTTAGTTCAGAATTCAGTTTATTTATGAAATAAATCTAATGGATACTAGAATGTTGTAAATAAGAAACAAGAAATCTTCCTTAGAGAAGTAACTTCATTTGATTTCTTAATCTAATCAACAATTCATATATGAAATACTCTGAAACTAAAAATACCTAAATCCTGAAAGTAAGTTACAGTGCTTAATACCTTACTATTGAAAGTAGACAATCATCGATTTCTCTTACAAGAAAAACAATTCACAATGCTTAGCTCTTTTCAACAGTTCAATATCAGATAAATAAAAGTAATTGGAATTGATCCTATAGTGTTTAACCATTCAACTAAAAGAACTCATAACCCTAACCTGTAATGAAATCTTGTGCATCTATATAATCTAATCCCATCTGCAATAGATGAACTGATAATCGAAATCACTGTATAGAACACAATCAAAACATACCAATGCGCAGTAATGGAGAAATGAGTGTGCAGGTTCAGCAAAGGGGGCCCTCCAATGCTTCACTCACACACGCAAGAAGATTTACAAAACTTTAACACTCAAATCGCTTTCACCATATAGAAATGAACATACACAGAAAAATATCGAAATCTGAATCTTTATTTCAATAACATACGTTCACCATCCGGGGGTGGTTTCATCTCAAATTCAAATATTTATACAAATTGTTTTTAAAATTGAAAACGCTACAATCCTGGGAGATTCATAATGGCATTCTCCTAATATTTCTCTATCCTTGATATCGTTCATCAGATCCATAAAAATAGACCAGATCGACATAAAATCGAAACTATCATGTTTTTGTGCTAAGTGGCAGCACAGGTGGTCGTCTTTGACCGGCATTGACTCGACACCTATGAGAGCCGTATCATGAGTTTGTTAGAAATTTATCCATCCTTGGACATCAAGGATCTTCTTCCATCTCTCAGTTCATGCCCAGCTGGCCTGCAAGTATCCAATCTAGGAGCAATTACGGGAAGTTAGCAAATTCTATAATTTGAATCAAAACCTTAATTTAAATGCCTTAAAAGTCACATAATTCAATTTATTAAAAAGCAACAACATTTATACCTTTGACCAAGGTTTTGTGGATGAACATGAGGTTTTATGGATCAAGTATGAGGGTTTATGGAGAAAACTGGAAGGGATTTATATGGCAAAATAGGTATAAAATGGTGTCCAACATCTCCCCCAAGAGGAAGTTGTTTCATGTCCTCATGCATAAAAAGTATTTCCCAAAAAATTGACCTTGCTTATATCATGCACAAAAATTTGTTGTTGAACCTCTGTTGCTAATCATCTGATATATCTCCTGTCTATAATGATGCATCTGTAGAAGCTCAAGTTGCATAAAGGATTTTCAGTTTCTCATACTTTTCTTTGAAAGTCCTCTTTTGTTTATGCCATTTACATGCATGCTTAGAGATCTATACCTTTTGAACTTGAAGCTTCTTGCTTTTCTTTCTTAACTTTTCATTCTGCAGTTCTAATTCTTTCACCTCCAATTTCAACTTCTCAATCTTTTTACTATTTTTGGAAGATTTCTTCTTTTTCATCTTTATTGAAGGCTGCTCAGAAACAGTGTCCATCACTATTTATTCATTCTCTTGCCCTGAAAACTCCTTCTTTTCTTTTTCTATGGCTTGTTGTTCAAAGAAAGGAGAAACTTCATTTTCTGCATTTTCTTTCCCTAAATGCTCTTTCTCTACTTTTTCTTGTTGTTCAAAGAAAGGAGAAACTTCATTGCTCTATTCTATCACTTCATCTGGAATCTTCTCAGTTTCTTGGGTATCTCTTTCTTCATAAATTTGCCTATCTCACCTGTTGGACTTTTCTCTTGACTTTCCAAGGATTGAATGTATGCATATTGTTTTTGCTGGCTCTCATCATCCTCCTCTAGTGCTTGCTTATTCTGAGCTTGCTGACACTTCCTTGACTTTTTCTCATAAGTGGTGAAGATCTTATCTTTCTCTTGGAATTTCTTCTCTTCTTTCACCATACTCCTTGTTCTTATTCTTCTCTAAGGCTGTTTTGAGCTTGTTGCCTCAAAGTCAATTCAATATCTATTATCATCAACACTTCATCTTCTTTCATTCTTCCCTTAGGAGGTTTTGAGCTTGTTGCCTTAGGGTTCTGTTCTTCATCTTCAATGTGTGTTATCATTAAAAATTCATCTTCTTTCATTCTTCCCTTAGGCGGTTTTGAGCTTGTTCCTTAGGGTTCTATTCTTCATCTTCAATGTGTGTTATCATCAACACTTCATCCTTTCAAGCTTTCTTTAGGCAGCTCTTTTGGTTCTTCAAACTAATTATGAATTATAAATTGTTGCCATGTCAGGTTTTGCTTTTGTAACTCATGTGTGATGATTATTTTGATGAGCCCACAATGAAAAGGCTTGTTAGCTTGTCTTCTGCACGTTTTTGAACAGCTTTAGCCATCTTGGAAAGGATTTGTAATAGAAAAATGGGGCATGTAATCTCACAATCACCCCTCAAATGCTGGAATATCTGATGTGATAGAGATATACAATACTGAATCTCCCTTCACAAGTGATGAATCTTTGGATGATATATACTATTTCATCCCAGGGATGAATCAACCAACTCCTTGGTACTCCCCTTCTTCGATTTTACTGAGCCTGCCCTTGATCTGCATAAGAAGGGTGTCCATGCCTTCTCCTTTAAACTGTTTTGACTTAAAGAATCTCTCCCCTGCTGAGGTAAGCCAATGATCTGTGCCATAATATCTTCAAACAGTCTGAAAGTCAAATTACCTACTGTAGCCCTCTCTCCATCAAATGAACCAGCAAAAGCTAGGCTAACATTGTCATTATGCCCATCAAACTTTTCAAAAAAGGCACCCACTGTTTCTTCTCAAAAATTTCCATGCATCTTTCATGAATGGCAGGGGGATTGAATTTCTCTAGTTCTAGTCTAGACACCATTTGCAATTTTAACAGGAAAAATCCCTCTTTTATGCAATGGAAGACTTCAAATAAGACTTAACCCTAGCTTGCAATTCCAATTTCAAATTTTAAACTCTGTAAAATTTCTCTTGTCTTCAAATCGTTTTTATGGAAGTTTGAATTGCTAGCAAAACCAGGATTTCAAGCTTACCTAGCCTGCGTGGCTCCTCGCTATGCACATTCTGAATGAAATATGCATTCCCATGGCTTTGTTTCCTCTTCTGCAATGCAAATGGTGTTTCTTTTCATCATACCAAATGAAAATTCGTGCTGAGAATTGAAAAGAATAAATGCTCGAGTTTCTGAGTTGACAGGTTGCGTTTTCCTCCTCTGTAATGCAACTGGCATCTCTTCTTGGGTTAATCAATATATGTTCACTCTTTTAACCACGATGGGTATGAAGTTTTGGGAAAGAGCAAGTCGGCTGGACAACCCACTGATTATGTAAAATATCACTTTAAATTTCAAATTAGTAGATTGTGCCTCCCTATGCATAGGCAAAATTCGTGGGGGTAAGATCAATGATTCCCACCTTTCCTGTAATGATGATTTGGATAGGACACTTAATCCCCGTTAGCTTGCCACTTAATCCAATGTCCATGATCCTTTTCATATACTCACTTTTTTAACTTAATGCATACCATTGCAATTAGTATCTTCATTAAAAGTATATAAAAAATTCAATTCCCTTGGTAAACAAAAACAAATTATTCTTCTTGCTTCCTGTTGAAAAAGCTTGCATGTAGAGTGCAGGCCTGTAGAATGCAGTTTTAGGTTTTGATCAAATGAAAATTGCTTCTAAGATTGATTCTGACCACCATTTTGATACCTAGGGTAAGATAATGGGAAGTGAATGGACTGTTGGCAAGGATTGTGAAGGTAATAGAGTAGACAGTCAGGTTTGTGAGCATAGGTAAGTATTTTTTTTGTCATCACTTAAAAATAAAGAACCATGCAAACTTTTAAAACATAAAAATTAAAATTCTTACAGACTTTGTTTGATATTCCCTTGTGCTTTATTCTTGCTGCTTGATGTAGCTGGTCCGCTTGTCTGTTGAGAAAAGAATTTGCATGTTCCTAATTCATACATGTCCTTAATGTGTCTTCTGTTGAAAAATTGTCTGCTATCTCAGGTCCCTATGCAAAAATTCCAATGAAATGTACTTCTTCTCAGGTCCCTTCTGTTGATTTTCTGATGTTTTGTCTCAGATTCCTTTTACAAGGCTGGAAGTCAGGTCCCTCTGCTACGCTTGAGATCTGTGAAATGAAACTTCATGCTGGTATGAAATCCTATCATCTGGAGAAGGCTTGGAGGGTTTCAAGAATGGAAAGCTCTGATATTCTTATCCCTCTCAAGCCTAATTATTGACTTGTCCTCAAGTCAAACAAAAGCTTTATTTGCTGATAAAAACTGATATGGAAAAACTGCTTATGGCAAAAATAAGCCATGAAAGAACTGAAAATAGGAATGTGAAATTGTTTTTGTGAATTTTCAATAGCTAAGTAAACTTGGTTTTCCAAGGAAAATTTGAGTTTATGTTGTGCCAGTTGCCTGGTTTTCACAACTAAACTCCATCTTTTTTTTCTTTTTTTTGTGTTATTTTGTTTTTTTTGTTTTTTTTTTTTATATATGATTTTTTTATTTTTATCGAATCAGAATATGTCTAAGAAGAAAGTGAAGGAGAAACACCAGTGTGTTTATCCAGCACTTCCATCTCCCTTTGCTGTGAAATCTGTTGTATGAAATCTTCTTTGTTAACAGGCTTAGTGTAGAGTTTTAACCTATGGCCATTGACCACAAATGTTCTTGCTTCATCATCTATTTCTTGTAGTTTGACTGAGCCATTGTCATAGACCTCTGCAATCTCATATGGACGAAGCCAATGAGTTGTGAACTTGGCTTTGAAGTCTTTGAACTTTGAATCAAACAATAAAGCCCAGTCACCAATGTGAAATTGTTTCTTTTTTATGAACTTATCATGCCATTGGGCCCTCTGTTGTTGTACCAAAATATTGTGTTCTACTGCAGCTTGTCTCATCTCATCTAATTGATTTAACTGCAGTATCCTTTCTTGTTGTGCTTCAGAAATATCCATCCCTAAATTAGCTACTAATTTAAATGTATGAATTTGAAATTCAATGGGTAACAGTACTTGCTTACCATAGACTAGCTGATAGGGAGAAAAACCAGTACTGTTTTTCCAAGTAATTATGTATGCCCATAAAGCTTTAGTAAGCTTAGCTGACCAATCTTTTCTGTGCATCTGGACTGTTTTGGTGATGATTCCTTCCAAAGTTTTGTTGGTAGACTCCACCTGGCCATTGGCTTGTGGATGATTTTCTGTGCTTAATCTTGCACTTGGTTGCTATCTCCTGCACCAGTTTAGAAGTAAACTGTGCACCCTGATCAGTAATAATCTCTCTAGGAACTCCAAATCTAACAAATATTTCTTCAAAGAGAAATTTTACTACTGTTTGCTCTGTGGGTCTTGGTAATGGTTTGGCTTCCACCCACTTTGTAACAAAGTCAGTACATACTAAAATGTACTTCTTTCCTTGTGATGGTGGATTGATCAAACCAATGAAATCAAGAGCCCATTTTTCGAATGGTTCTATGAGGACTTGTGGTTGGAGTGGCATATCATCAGATCGTACTGGTCGTCCCATCCATTGACAAGTATCACAGCTCCTAACATACTTCTTAGAATCTTTGAAAATAAAAGGCAGTAATACCCCAAATTGAGTATCATGCATGTTGTTCTTGTTATCTGCAAAATGGCCACCACACAGTTCATCATGACATGCTTTTAAAATATCTAAAACCTCATCTTGTTGTACACATCTTCTAATAATAAGATCATATCCTGTGTAGAAGAGATCTCCATTGACCCATATGTGTCTAGCACTTTGCTTAATAATTCTTTTTTTTTCTTTGGATGACATAGATGGAGGTAGTTGTCCTGATGATAAATAGTTGGCTATATCAGCATACCAGGGAGTTATAACCAAAATAAAAAATAAGTGTTCATCAGGGAAACTATTTGAAACAGGAACAACCTCACCAGAATTGTTTAATCGAGACAGAAAATATGCCACTTGATTTTCTCTTCCAAGTCTATCTAGAACAGTGATGTTGAATTCCTGCATCAATAATAACTATCTGGTTATCCTGGCATTAGTAATCGACTTGTTCATCAAATATCGTAAAGCAAAGTGATCTATGTGGACAAAAATTTCATAACCAGTAATGTAATGACAAAATTTGTTCAAAGCATGAACTACTGCCAACATCTCCTTTTCAATAACTGTGTAATTCAATTATGCAGGGGTTAGATTTTTACTGATAAAGTAAATAGCATAAGTCATGGTTTTCTCTTTTTTTCCCAAAGAGGCCCCTATTGCAGTATCCGATGCATCAGTAGAAATGTGAAATGGCAATGTCCTATTTGGTCCCCTTAAAATGAGTGCAGTTGAGAGCTTCTCTTTAAGTTTCTGAAATGCAACTTGACAGTTAGTATCCCAATTGAAATGTACATCCTTTGAAAGTAATTTAAATAATGGCAGGGCTATTTTATTGAAATTTTCAATAAATCTACGGTAATAGCCTGCATATCCAAGAAAGATTCTCACATCTTTTTGAGTTTTGGTTCAGACAGATTCACAATGATTTGAATTTTGGCAAGATCTACATTTATTCCAGATGAGGAAATGTGATGTCCTAAAACTATCCCTTCAGTTAACATCATAAAACACTTTTCATTGCTAAGGGAAAGATTTGATTCAACGCACCTTTTTAAGATTTTCTCCAAATTGGCCAAGGATTCCTCAAAGGTATTGCCATACACAGAAAAATCATCCATATAGACTTCAACCCATTCATGAATTAGATCTGCAAAAATGGCCAAGACTGCTCTCTGAAAGGTAGCTGGAGCGTTACATAAACCAAAAGGTAAAACATTATAGGCATATGTACCCCAAGGACATGTAAAAGTAGTTTTGTCCTGGTCCCTCTTTGGCAATGCTAATTTCATTATATCCGCTGAAACCATCTAAAAATGAAAAATAGTTTTTCCAGCTAAGGCATCTAACACTTGATCAATAAATGGAAATGGAAAATAATCTTTCAGTGTTGCTTTGTTTAACTCTCTGTAATCTACACATATCCGCCATTTTCCATTTTTCTTAGGAACAACAACTAACGAAGAAACCCATTGGCTGTCAAAGATAGGGTAGATAAATCCTACCTTTAATAGCTTTTGCAATTCTTCCTTAACTATCTCTTTCAGTATGGGGTTCATTCTGCGTTGAGGTTGTCTGAGAGGTCTGATTTTATCATCTGTGTAAATGTGATGAGTGCATGTTTTGTGATGAATGCCTGGCATGTCAATGTATTCCCAAGCAAATGCATTGTGATATTTATTTAGTAAGCCAATCAATTGTTCTTCTTGTGATATAGTAAGATGTGCACCAATATTCAAATGTTTCCTTGGACTGATTTCAACTGTTTTGCTTTGGACATCAGTGATTGAATGAACATTAAAAGTATCATTAAGTGCTAATTCTAGAGAATGAACTGTGCAATTTTCCTGAAAATTTTGTCCCAAACTTGATCTGCGATAGCATAATGCATGTTTCTTAATTCCTCAGAAATATCAGGTTCAGAAATGAGGTAATCTAGCAAATCTTCATTGTTTTCCTCTTGAAAATCAAAAATTTGATTGATACTTAAGACAGGATGAATTACATCTTCTTCTTGTTCTTTTGTTTCATTAATCTGTGATAACTGATCTGACACAGAAGATCATTGGGCAGAAGGATAAAGTGTGATCTGTTTTCTCTCCGTCCCATGTGAAATGAGCATACTTCCTGTTCTACAACCAATAAAAGCATTAGCTGTTTCCAACCAGGGTCTTCCAAGAATCAATGGATGCCCTCCTAGATTAGACTTTGATTGAAGCACTATGAAATCTACAGGATACTCCCATGAATCTAAAGAAACTATGATATCTTCTAGGATCCCTTCAAGTGTGATTTTAGACCTAATCAGCTAGCTCTAAAACTGTAGTGTTGGTCTGAGATTTTTCAAGTGAAGATATTCCATTGTTTCCACTGTCATGACATTGATAGCTGCACCTAAGTCAATCAATGTTTTTGGAATTGAAAAATTGTTGATAGTTATTGTGACCATTGGGATTCCTAGATCAACATATTTTTCAATAAAAACAGTGTTAGACATTAAACCTGCTAACTTTCCTATCACATGAATTGTTGGTGGATCCTTCTTCCTCTTATTGAGACATAATTCCCTAATTGCTTTTGTGTAGATTGGAATGTCCTTTATAGCTTGCAATAATGGAATTTTGACACACACATTGGTTAACTCATTCAAAACATCAAAATCAGGTAGAGAAATTGAAAGTTTTCTTTAACTAACCTCTCTGGAAAAGGAGGTATATGAGGTACTAAACGCTTTCCTTTTCTGACTGTGATTATCTAACTGTAATTTTTCTATATTTGATTTTTTTGGAGTTTTCTCATTTTCTATTTGTTCTTCTAAAATAACAGGAGATTCTTTTTGCAATTTTTTTCCAGATCTTAAGTTGATATTTTGAAGTGGGAGGATTGAGTAGGGGAGTGCCATTTCTTCATCAACATTATACATGGGTTTATCCATTTTATTATTAGGATTTGGTATAGGTTGGGATGGCAACTGTGTTGGTCAAGGTGGAGGTTGGTTGGATGGCAACTGAAGCTCTTGAGGTTGTTGGCCTAGTTGGGGAGCAAGATTTGGTTGTTGGAAAAATGAAGCTTGATTCTGCTGGTATTGGGGATATGAAAAAGGTTGTTGATAGGGTCGTGGATAGGCATGTTGATATGTCTGGTTACCATGAGTATATCCTCGCCAATTTGGACCAGGTTGGGCTGGATGTTGCTGAGGAGACCAAGTTTTCCAGGCCATAGGTGCACTCCATGAATTTTGAACAGGATTTTGATAATTTGAATGGAACTGTTGCATAGGATCTTGAGACATACGTGAAAAATGTGGCTGCCAAGGTCTTCATTGTCCCATAAGATAGAGAGACTCCATGCTTTGATTCTCTTCCATTCGAGTAGCCTGCAATTCTTTCAATCTGGGGCAATCATCATTTTTATGATTTTCAGTACATAAGCCACAAATTTGAATAGTATTTAGAGGACATCCTTCTAATGAATGTTTCTTTCTACATTTAGGGCAGAAAATATATAGGGCTTGATCTTGTTGGTCTTGTTGTTCTTGTCTTTTCTTGGTTTTTGATATTTCGACCTGTGTTCCCAAGGTACTCAAAATATCAGTCTTAAAATATTCTAACAAGTTTCCAAGTTCAGCTCTGGATATGCCATTGGTTGCAGACTTGGTTATTTTGGAAGTTACATCCCTCTTTCCATTTCTGGCCTTTCCTCTTGAATACTTCTGACATAAGTCTATAATCTCATCAAATGGTAAGTAGGAGATGTCACCTTTTCCCATCACATTCAAAATATCAAGATATTCATCTCTTATTCCTTTCAAAAATATTGTCCGGGTGATCTCAGATGTCAAGGAATTGTATTTGGATTTCTGCAAGTTATATGAGAATCTTTCAAGATACCCTTCCAATCTTTCATCCTCCTGCTGAGACATCCTAAAAATATCATCTTTTAAATCTTTTGATCTACAGTATGCTTGATATTTCCTAAGGAAAATTTTCCTCATATCATCCCAACTAGTTATAGAATTCTCTCCTAATCCCATGAACCATTTCATTGCAGCTGCTTTAAGAGTAGCAGGGAAGAGACGAAGTTTGTGGGTGTCATCGGTATATCCATAGGTACGGCATAAGATATCAAATTCAAATAAGAAAGAATCTGGATCTTCATAAGTCATGCCATAGAAATTTGGTAGAACAAATGGTGGAATATTTTTCATCCTTACCTCTTCTCCTAGGATGATGCTAGTGTCCAAGATTGGGAATTTAAAGGTGGCTTCCTAGTCTTCTTCTGTTCTTTCCTCCCTTTCATGCCTTCTCTCTTCTTCCCTTTCAATTCTTCTTTCTTCTCTTAGTTTATTTGCAATTTCTAACCTTCTCTCATACTCCCTTCGTTGTTCTGCAATTGGCCCTTTTAATATTTCCTCCCTCAGCCATTTCTCTTCATTTATTTTCAACCTCCATCCTACGTTCATATTCCTGACATTGCTCGAAGGTTAGTCCTCCTTTCTTAGATGTTTCCTCTTCAATCATTTCAAAAGTATCAATAGTTGTAATGAATCATTTTATATCAAATAAAGAAGTTCCTGTTACTTCTATTTTTGGGGGGGTTTTTGACAAATCTTCCTTTTTTGTCTCTTTGTCTTGACATAAAACTAGAATCTACTCTGTGTTTTTGGAAAAAAAAATTATAAGAGAACTAAATTTCTTAAGTCTAACTCAAAAATGCCTCCCCGGCAACAGCGCCAAAATGTTGGGTTCCAATCTACTGGTATAAATTAGACCTTATATTTATGTCAATCCGGAATTTGTAAGACTTAGAGGCATATCCCAAATATAGAGATTCAGACCTAGACTTAGTTGAGAATTCAGTTTACTTGTGAAATAAATCTAATGGATACTAGAATGCTGTAAATAAGAAACACATAATCTTCCTTACATAAGTAACTTCATTTGATTTCTTAATCTAATCAGCAATTCATATATGAAATACTCTGAAACTAAAAATACCTAAATCCTGAAAGTAAGTTACAGTGCTTAATACCTTACTATTGAAAGCAGACAATCATCGATTTCTCTTACAAGACAAATAGTTCACAATGCTTAGCTCTTTTCAACAATTCAATATCAGATAAAGAAAAGTAATTGGAATTGATCCTACAGTGTTTAACCATTCAACTAAAAGAACTCATAACCCTACCCTGTAATGAAATTCTATGCATCTATATAATCTAATCCCATCTGCAATACATGAACTGATAATCGAAATCACTCTACAAAACACAATCAAAACATACCAATGCGCAGTAATGGAGAAATGAGTGTGCAGGTTCAGCAAAGGGGGCCCTCCAATGCTTCACTCACACACGCAGGAAGATTTACAGAACTTTAACACTCAAATCGCTTTCACCATATAGAAATGAACATACACAGAAAAATATCGAAATCTGAATCTTTATTTCAATAACATACGTTCACCATCCGGGGGTGGTTTCATCTCAAATTAAAATATTTATACAAATTGTTTTTAAAACTGAAAATGCTACAATCCTGGGAGATTCACAATGGCATTCTCCTAATATTTCTCTATCCTCGAGATCGTTCATCAGATCCATAAAATAGACCAGATCGACATAAAATCGAAACTATCTTGCTTTTGTGCTAAGTGGCAGCACAAGTGGTCGTCTTTGACCGGCATTGACTCGACACATGTGAGAGCCATATCATGAGTTTGTTAGAAATTTATCCATCCTTGGACATCGAGGATCTTCTTCCATCTCTCAGTTTGTGCCCAACTGGCCTGCAAGTATCCAATCTACGAGCAATTACGGGAAGTTAGCAAATTCTGTAATTTGAATCAAAACCTTGATTTAAATGCCTTAAAAGTCACATAATTCAATTTATTAAAAAGCAACAACATTTATACCTTTGACCAAGGTTTTGTGGATGAACATGAGGTTTTATGGATCAAGTATGAGGGTTTATGGAGAAAACTGGAAGGGATTTATATGGCAAAATAGGTATAAAATGGTGTCCAACAAGGCCTCAAGATTATTCTTATGACCATTGGGAGGATTTTTAGATTAGGACCTTTGCACCAAGCCTCGTGAATGCATATGTACTATGCAATACATTGTAAGGATCCTATGATTTTTTACTGGTGCACGACACTATTAGGATGTGTGAAATCCCAATTATCAACATGTAAAAAGGGGAAGTGGAAACTCTTTGGATTTGGTGGCATTATATGTAGCTTCGTTTTTTAGAGAGTACCCTAGTTTGTGGGTGTACACAGAGCCACACAACATCCATACCCCTGCGATGACTAGATGGACATCATTGATGATATGACTTGGAGGTGGGTGAGCTAAAATCCCATTTGATGATGACTTATTTTCTTGGTGAGAGCACCAAGTAAAGGGCATTGAAGACTATCCATATCACGGGATCAATTTAAGTAGAGATCTGGATATGGTGGTTCCTCCAGGAAGCACACTTGGTGCAATTGGTAAGTCTGTCTTTTTAAACCATTTTGAATTTTATTTTATTTTTAAATTTTGTTTATAATGAAAATAAAAACATATTGTATAATGTAAGCTAATCAAGTTCACACAATTTACTATGCATATATAGAACCTACTTGTCCTAAGGGGTTCCCTTGCTATCAACGTAGGATTTGAGAGGGAGATTCAGTTGATGCTACGATGATAATAGATAGAGTTAGGAGCAACCTAACTCAGCTAAGTCCTGGTATTCTAAATACCAAGGTCAATGACTTACCAGAGGTAGTTCAGAGACAAGTGGTAGGAGTTACCATAGGTTGGGTTAAGTTATTCATGAAGTGGTTACTGCTATTATGCATTACTGTAGAGAGCAGGGTTTAGGTGCTCCTCAGGGACACTAGTATTTTATATAGATGGGGCTAGTAACACCCATTTTGGACATGATTAAACTTACTATTTTTTGTCTATATGTACTTTTTATGACACTTACATATATATATATAGATATAGATATATATGTATGTATATGTATGGATTTTTTCCTTGGTTTATCTATCTACATTATGTGCAAATTTTCTTATTTACATTATATGTTTTCTTGTATTAACATGTGAGTCAATGATTATATTATGTCTTCTTGAAATGTGAATGTATGTGATGTAACGAAAATGTCATTCCAACAGACATATGCGTAAAAACCGATGAAATAACGTAGGATCATGAACCTGATACTCACCATTCAATTGAGATATGATCAACTATGAATATAGATGAACCTCGAGGTATAAAATTTCATTAGAATTGGCATTACTAAGAATTTCGATCATGACACTATACTCGTCCATGTTGTTGGTAGTTGGCCCTAAACAAACACCTTAAAAAACAACTAACTGACCAATGGGAGATTAAATCACCCATGCAACTGAGGAAATATTATGGGTATGATGACTAGAACCATCTGCAAAACCCACGTAGAGCATCTCACTCATCATCTGACAACACAAGAAACAATACTAAATAAGCAACAAATCAAGACAAAAATATACAACTCTACAACTGTGTACAAGAAAAATCGTATGAACTAAGCATAAGTGACTTATTCACATAGCACCCATTTCTAGGCTCTGGCAACTTGTTCCCTCCATAATTAGCTAACTCATAATCTCCTTTATCTAAGACATGTGTCACTATATATGTGGCAAGCCACATAGAATTGAACTTTTATGCCCCCAAAGGTTCTTTGTCTTGATCATAGACTAAGACGAGATCACCTTCAAAAAATACTCAAGGTCATACAAATGTATCATATTGACTCTTGACCCTCTTTTACGTGCCTTGCTTGTCGTGGCTGCATTTAGACGTTGCTCGTCTAGATATTCCAGTTGAATCAACTGTTCTTACAAAGCAGAAGTCCCAGGTAAGAGATGTATAGCTAAATTTAAAGAAGTTATTTCTCATTCAATCGGAGTTATAGATTCCACTCCATGAACGAGTTGGAAAGGAAAAAACCCTATGGCGGTTTTAACCGTGGTTCGATAATCCCATAGTGTAACGTCCCCTCCGGTGGACCCAATTCAAGGAAGGGAACATGATACCAGGATCTGGGCTTTTACATAAACTCAGCCCATTCATTAGATTCGTACAAATAAAACCAAAAGTGTGCAGATGCAAATTAAGCAAATATGCACAGTGGAATAAAACATCGTCCACACACATTTCATACTCATCCAGCATATCAAATTAATCATTGCAGAAGTAGATACACATAAAGAATACTTATCTTCATTGTGCAATTGTCCCAAGCAACTAGCTATGTCGTTGCAACGTTCCACCCAACCATAGGCTAGTTGTGTTCATCAATCTCTCAACAGTACAACTGCCACCCCCGAGCTGGGCATGATTCTAACAAGGAAAAGGGGACATTCAAGCTCATGCACAACCAAAGAAATATATACCCATAACCCATACCCCAACATACTCTTTTCTCACAAAGCAAGCACAATCATTGGGCATGGGTGCACATTTTTAACAATGGGATTTACAAACAAGATGGCCATGGGTTTTCCCCCAAATTGTTTCCAGCCAAAAAACGGATTGTGGGATGGGGAAAAACAATCACATGGAGGAAAACAATTTCTTCCCCAAACTATCTAAGCATTCAACAGCCAAAACTGTCTCTATGGAACCCCAGTTCGATTTCCCTCCTTCCCGTTGGTATATAACACAAAAACGCCCTTCTCCCAACTGAGAATGAAGGAAAACACAGAATTTTGATGGAGAAAAACACCCAGCCATCTCCCAACTCATGAGAGAGCAAAACTGGTGATGGGTAATGGATTTTGGGGATCAATTCATGGCTCTTTTCTTACCCAAGAAGCGAAACACGATTTTCCATGAAGGGTGGCTTGCCCATACCCAAATTTGGATAGCCATACCTCTCCATTCCCCAAGGCATTAACTACTTCACCCAACTCTTGGGAGAAATGAATGATTGGGTACAGAAGTTAACATGGGTAGTTGAGGGTTTTAAGGGTTCTCTCATTGACACTTGGCTTGACTTGATTGGATCAAGGGTTTGAATATTTTCCCTCGCAATTCCTTGTAAAATCATGCCCCCATCTCTTGTTGTATTGCATAGCTAGTTGTGGGTATTTCATTAAAATGCATATTTACATGATGTCTTAATTTCTATTGTGCGTGGCTAGCACAAGAACCATATGCATCGATTTTTTTGTATTGCTAATACATAAAACAATAAATCAATGGCGGGGCCTTGGCCTTGAGCTCCTCACCATGATTTAATAACGATATTTACATCATTTACGATTTTAATGCCATAGGGTCAAAATGGGGACATCACACATAGAGTTGGATACAACATAATGTGCCAGTTAGACTTACTAGCATTGATAGTGCATTGAAGAATGATCTTGAGTTTTTTATTCACTGCTCCAACTTGACCATTCGATTGTGGATAGAATGGAGTCAAATGCTCTTGTTTAAACCCAAACATAGTAGTTAATTCATACATCATGTAGTTATGTAAATGACTACCATGATCAATGACAATCTATTTTGGGATACCAAACCTTGATATTATCTGATTGAAAATGAAATAAGTTGCAGTTTCCCCATCAGCTTTAAATGTAGGCATAGCCTCTTCCCACTTAGTGAAATAGTTGACAACAATTATTATATACTTGTGCCCCTAGCTGAAGCTAGATTGAATTCCATGAAATCAATCCCCCACTTAGTGAAGGGACCTACAATAATGATAGGAAAAAGTGGAGCTGGATGTAACCGCATCTTTTTGTTGAACAATTGGAACAGATGACAATGTTTAACTGAATCTACAAAATCTTTTAATATTGTGGGCCAAAAATAATTGGCACGTAATATTTTTTGGGTTGTATGCTCTAATGTGGGCATCATTCAAAACACTCTCTACTTCCTCATGGATCAAACAACGATGAAAAATGGAATCAACTCCTCTATGGTATAAAGTGTCATCGATGATGAGATCATTCTTCACATTATGGCCTAAACATCGTCGATCATCCCTCAAAAAAGTAGAGGGGAACTTCAAACTCTAGAGATATATCAAAATGTATCCATGCCATGAATCCAATGAAGAAATTGGGAAGATATGCTTATCAGGGAATGAGTCTTCTTCAATGGTGGGATTTTCTGCATTTGGAAACTCCAAAATAAGTGCAGTGAAAACCAAAGACCTTTTTTTTTATTTTGCAAATTGGAACTCCAAATCGAACTCTTGCAGTGTGATAACCCACTTATTATATTTTCCCCCGACTATTCATCAAGTCAAAACAAACTGGAAAGGGTTGACATCTGCAACTACTATAGTTGTTTGCAACAAAATATAATGACGGAGTCTCGAAATAGTAAAAACAGCTGCCAAAGCTACTTTGTCAACATGGGTATATTGAAGTTCAAGACCTAGACATGCGTGAATAAGATAGTAGATAACATGCTCTTGGAGCTGATCATCTTCTTGAACCAAGACTATACCAACCATGGAATCTGATGAGGCCAAATATAAAAGTAAATCCCTTGTGTAATCTAGTGGGATAAGTAATGGAGCTATCAATAATTCCTTTTAAGGGATTTGAAATGAATTTTGGTGTTCCATTGTCCCATATAAATGGAACACCTTTCGTAAGCAAATGCATAAATCCCTTGGTTATTTTGGCATAGTTTACAATAAAACGTCTAAGAAATTTAGCTTTCCCCTGTAGACTTTGAAGCTAACAAATGGTACAAGGAGGAGGCAAATCTACAATGGCCTCAAATTTCAAAGGATTGACTATGATTTCTTTGTTGGACATGATAAAACCTAACAATCATCCATATTTGACGCAGAATATGCATTTATTCGGATTCAAATGAATCTTATAATGTCTACATAATCCTAACACAAGGCGTAAGTGATCAGGATGATCTCGTCTCTTTCGAGATTGAGCAAGTAGATCATAAAGATATGGCTCTATAATATGTTTGATGTCGTGGAAAGCGAAACTCATCGCACATTGGAATGTAGCTCCAACATTTTTCAAGCCAAATGGCATCTTCCTATAAGCAAAGGTACCCCAAGGACAAACGAATGCAATTTTGTGTTGATCCTCAAGTTTGATCTGGATCTAATTGTATCCTGAAAATCCATCCATGAAGGAAAATATTTCGCTCCCTGCACACTTATTGATAATCTAATCAATAAATGGTGTGGGAAAATTGTCTTTAAGATAGGCTTTATTCAAATCATGGAAATCGGTACAAACTCTAATAATACCTTGTTTTTTTATCTACTGGAACTGTGTTGGAAACCCATTTTGCCATAGTGATAGGATAGATAAATCCACATTTTAAAAGTTTTTCAACATCGGCTTTTACAAGCGTCGCTTTCCTAGGGTTAATTGGATGTAGTTGTTGTCGAACAAGTTTAACATTTGGATATGTTTGAATATCATGTTCAACAATGGACGAGTCGATGCCTAGCATCTCCTCATATGACTAGGAAAACATTGTGAAACTGTTTAAACAACTCCGTAGTTAACTTTTTTTCCCATAGTACCAATGTTCACACTTTCCTTTAATATCGAATACCATACCAATAAGATTTAAATAATTAAACCTTTCCCTATGGAGGCAGAACAATGTTTTATGTTTAAACTAGGCTTTTAGACTCCAACATGTCAATATATTCATATACCTTTTTTCTTCATCAAAGTGTATATTTGGATTAATGAGGTTGAAACCTGCTTTAACCCAAGGTTCATACTTTATTAGGGATCATAGAATATGGAGCCATCTTCTATTCTATTCTGGTTAAAGCAACGTTGGTAATCTCTTTTCCTCTTATCAAAGTTGTATTTCAATTTTTACAGTTCTAGTTTTGATTTTGTTAGCTCATGCGTCTCTTTTCTTCATTAAAGCGGTCTTTGGTTCTGAAAATAACGTTATTCAGAAATGTCTTCCCAATCATAGCATATCTATTTAAAAGGTTTTACATGCAATCTTTTTATCTAGAGAGCATAATGCTCATAACCAAAATGTTCTGATTGTTGTCATGCATGTGTTAGGGTGTGGCCACGATGGACTAGAAATATGGGTATTAATTATTTAATAATATTAAGCACTGTTTTATTTTAAATTTGATTTCTTCTGTTGAAAAGAATCTTGAATCGATATTCTATTTGGACATCTAATTGGAAAATACTCCAAGCATATGATAATCTGAGCTTTCTCAGCCCATTCATTTGTTGAGTAGATTTGTTTCATTTGAAATTGGATTATTGGGGTATATAAAAATTCATATTTTGAATCCACGTTATAATTAATTATAGCATGTATATATATAAAGTGGTAGGTTTAAGTAACACTATAATTCAATCATGGCAAGATACCTTTTTAAAGAAAAAGTGGTATTTTTTTTTAAATTTCAAGATCAAATGTAAATATATTCAATGTCGTTGCTTCTTGAACATATTTAAAACGCCATGAAGCTTACCTACTTCACATGACATCAAATACATCGAAAATAAATAGTGTAATTTTTAAGGATGGTTATATATTAATGGTTCATTTTTATTGATTCTAGGGTATATTATACATTGTAAAGGTAAAGTTTATGAGTCAAGGATACGGTGGTCCGTTGGTGAGGATAGATGGATTTCGTTTCATCCTCTCGGGTTCAATTTCGTTGAGACATTTTCTGGCTTGGATAACTGGCTGACGGTTTGCAGCTTTTCTTGATTCCTTCGGAATAGCAGGAAGGTGATTTTTCCGTTGAAAAAAGGTAAAGTTTATGAATCATCCAATGACCATTGCCATTTATTAATAAAGTAAACAACCATACGATTTTCATCTCAATTTGCAACAAACAATTTATAATCTATGGATTCCATGATAAAATGTCTAAACAATGGTTTATGATTAAAAAGTTATTTTACAAAAAGCAATTCCTTCTATAAAATGTTGATCATAATTAAATTCAACAATAAGTGTTTTCTTGATGTCAAGTGTAGAATTCGATCATAACACTCAAACTCTCAAATATTTTTCTCATTGCACTGCAAAAGCCCAACAACCCCATCACATTTTTGTGAAGTATGTGTTGACAAAGATTTCGTTGTCTTTCATATATGTTATATATATGTGTTAAAATCAAAATAGATGCATAGTGAGGACTAAAACATGAGACATAGTAACAACACAGTCTCAACTCATTACTTCATTTAGATATGTAACATTAATTCCTTTATGTGTGCATACATGCCATAGATGAAATACAAAATAATACAATTAATTTTAAGTTGTTACTCTTATATAAGAAAAGTTACTCTTATATAAGAAAAGTTGTTACTCTTATATAAGAAAGGGACTTGAAGTTGTGCTTCTATCTACTGTGTTTCATTATAACTTAACATTGTATACTATGTTTAACCTATATAATTGATCCAGTTTCATTTACGGAGCATAAATCTCGACAAATATTTATTTATGTTATATTCCTTTGTATAAGCAATAAGGTTTATGATACTAGGGTATTGACCATTGAAGAGTCATTCACATTGTACCTGCGCATATGATAATGGGGTAAGTACTTATACTTATATTTTAGTTCATGTGAACACAAATTGCTCCACATCTCAACTAGAGTAAGGCATGCAAACTATGATAAGCTTGTTTTTAATGTTATTAATGATTACTCATTGGCCATGTAAAGGTTGTATTTATATTTGAGTGGAAAATTTTACACTTTGATTATGGGGCATAGTCCACATTATAGTTGCATAGTTATATGTTATTGTAACTTTGACTTTATCACATGAATTCACATATCATCCCTTTTTTATGCTTCCCGCATTGAAAATGAAGTCAAGTATGGTGTTGAAAGGTGTAGACAATGCATATTCCACCTCTACCATGTATTCAATTCTTGTTTTCTAATTGTATGCCAATTGTAATCCAACATTTACTCTTGGTGTTCTATGGGAGGAGAAACTTGCATGTGGTTTTCATAGGTGGTATCATAATTAGATGTTAACTTGCTTTGTTGCTGGAATTTTAACCCCCTTTTACTTTTACCATGGTAAGAATGAAGAGGGAGGGGCTCACTAGATCTTGTCTAGGTGGATTCATGGTGGTTGGAATATTGATTTAGAGTTTTTCTCCCTATGTTTAATAATCATGAGAAGATATTCTAGAGTATTATGAGGAGAGGGATTTGAATCTTTCTATCATGTGAAAGCATAAAACCAAGGTTCAAGTTCTAATTTATTAGTCTTGTATAGCTATGGATTGTCTTTAGTGTGTCGACTCTCTGCGGTTCTCTATGGAATATTTGACCTCTGACATTATTGAGGTAATAAATTCCTCTTAGTTGGGTTTACTGCCACAGTATATACTTTATACAGATGTTCTAATTTCATCTATTTGGTTGACTATTAATTATATTTTCCTTTGTGCATTATGCAAGTTTAAAGGTTGATCTAGTGTTTGTCCCTTGAGCATTCCCATAACACAAACCCTAAGTTTGAAGGAGATGGGAAGATCCCTATACTACGACCAGGTAACTCTTTACTCAAGTTAGCTTAGCAGTGGTGTGTTTGTTTGATATAATTCAATTTGGAGCTTGTACTATTGCTTAATTGTTGTAATTGGAATACATATCGTCTCTCTTTTTCTTATAACTCTCTTCATAATAATCAAGGGTTTACAATATTGTTCAGATTTACTTTTCATTTATTAGAGGTTTATCTAATTGGTAAATTTATTTAATTTCTTAGGTATATCATTGTAATGTTAATTTCCTTCACGTTTTCTGTGTGTGCAAGGACATTTTACCAGTCTATCTCGTGATGAAAGAATGATGAGGGTTCTATGACCTTTCCATGATATTGGACAAGAGAAATGTACTTTTCAAAATTAACTAATTAACTTAGGAGGTAAATAATGGGATATTACACTTTATCTATTATTTATATATTCTATGTGGGTTATTGTTATATTTTTTTTAACATCACTAATACTTGCACACCTTTACACCCCCTTACACATCCTAAAGTGTGCTAAATTCTTCAAAAAATGAATTTTTGGCTTGCATATGCAGGTTTCCCTTTAGCAATATGTGTATTATATGTGTGTGTCCCTTTAGCAAAACACATATACATATGAAAGTATGAAAAAAATTAAAAAACACTAGCACTCACATGTGTGTTGGGGTAGTTGTTGGCCATTGCTTGTCCAATTGGGCTTAGTTACACTTGACCCAACTTCCTTAACCAATTAATCCCAGTATAAATGTAATACTCAAAGCATGAAGGGGGGACAATATGCCATCATTATAACCTTATGTTGAAGAATTGAATGTAGAGTTCTTGATATTTTTTATAGTTCATTCCCTATCAGAGACCCCAATTTCTTAGCACATATTCTATCAATATTGAGTGGGGATATTAATCACCCTTGATTGTCCATTCCATTCAAGATATATAGAGAGAGAGAAAGAATTGAATTGGAGATCTATTAGTGGTCCATGAAGGAAGAATCCATGTCCTAGTGAAGGAGGTGTTGCAACAAAAAACTTGGGCATCATATTGTATTTTGTTGCTACTTCTTATTTAATGCAAAGGAGATCCCTCTTCTTTCCCTCCCCTAAATTCTCATTTTTAATGTGTTATTTATGTAGATGAGTAGTATTGGATGGATTAATTGATTTAGCATGAAATTTAATTCGCTTAATTAGTCATGAATTTCATGTTGATTTTGAGTATTTCAATTAGAGTCAAATGGTTTTCAGGAAGGTGTTCTCATTGTGTTGTGTGTATGTCTAAGATAGAAGAGTTCAGTTGAAGAACCAAGCCAAGGATTAATAATAATCAACAAGGAGGAAACCATGTGATTCTAGGTATGCCATTATCTTCTTCTCCATTGAATTCAGAACTTAACTAATTGAGTAGGAAACAAGAGTGTGTTATCTTCAAATTGATCTATTAGTAACTTGACCCTAGTTACTAGTACATTTTCCCCTAAAACAAAAATGGCAATTCTAGTGGGGACCAACTCTTTGGAGTGATTCCTTGTATGTTTTTTGTTATTTCTTCATTTTTGAGGTATAAAGAGATGGTACATATTATACTTTAACCTTTCTATCAAGTAAACTCGACCCTTTGTGTCAAGAGAATTTTTTGTTTTTCTTGATCTTCTAATCATGTAGCCTAGTATATGCAAGTTCTTTTTATACACAGTCATGTACATATGTGTTTTCTTGTCTACATAGCCACCAACATCTGCAATTTTCCTATGGGTAAGGCACATATATATTATATTTGTTCATTAGCAACCAATAGATATTATCCATGAGTTGGAATGACTTGGCTATAGGAATTTTTTGTGAATTTTTTTAATCCTTTGCAAATATTGCAAGAGGTTGCTTGCATAGTAGATAGGTGAATCACTTAATTGCTTGATTTTTAAAGTCATATATAAAAAAACAAGAATTTTTTTTGTATTAGGAGAATAATAGGATAGGTTGCAAAACCATTTTAGTCATTTCTTAGTTTTGTCTTGCTTTTAAAATCAAAAAGAAATTTCTTGGTTACAAAGGAATCATAGATTAAGTTGCACTTTATTTATACATTGTTTTTGCATTGTTCGTAAAGTATTAGAATTTCATTTTCATTCCTTACACTAATACTCTTTTGGACTTTAGGGAGGGTTTCCTTGTGCCTTCAAAAGTGACTTTTGGGGGCGGTTTTGGCACTAGGGGGAGTTCTGGAAAAACCGCAGCTAAATGTTTTTCCATTTAAGGGAATTTTTTGAAGAGATTTTAACTACCCCCAAAAGTTAATTTTGGGGGGAGTTTGAGACCCCCCTCATAGAGACCCATGGGAGCAATTTTGAACCCCCCACCCCACTCGTAGACCCCCCTCATACAGATCTATGGGGGCAATTCCCCTACCCCATAGATCCCCCTCATAGAGACCTATGGGGGTAGTTTAAAACCCCCCTCATAGAGACCTACAAGGGTGGTTAAAAACCCCCCTCATAGAGACTTATAGGGGTAGTTTTGAACCCCCCATCATAGGTTCCTACAAGGGTGGTTTTGAGCCCCCCTCTCAGATACCTATGGGGGCGATTTTAGAACACCCCTCATAGAGACATATAAGGGCGATTTTAGAACACCCCTCATACATACATATAAGGGTGATTTAAAACCCCTATCATAGAGACTATAGGGGTAGTTTATAATCCTCTTCATAGATTCCTACGGTGGCAGTTTAGAACACCCATTGTAGAGATCTACGGGGGCAGTTTAGAACCCCCCTCTTAGATATCTACAGGGGAGGTTTTGAACACCCATATTAAAAACATACAAGGGCAATTTAAAACACCCATTTTATCCACATACAACGAGGTTTAGAACCCCCCTCATAGAATCATATAAGGGTGGTTATGAACCCTCCTCATAGGAACATATGGGGGCGATTATGACCCCCCTCGTAGAAACTAACAGAGGCGGTGTAGAGCCCCCCTCATAGCAATGTATAGAGACTATTTGAAACCCCCCTCATAGACAAGTACAAAGGTGGTTAAGAACCCCCCTCATAGCAACTTGGGAGGGTGGTTAAAAACTCCCCTCAGTAACCTACGAGGGAATTTTAGAACCTCCATCATAGAAACCTATAGAGGTGGTTATGAAACCCCCTCTTAGAAATACATTGCAATATCATTTATTAATTTATGGTAGGGAACGGAAGAATCAAACCACCAACCTCCTTCTTGTAAGACAGGTGTGATTCCATTGATCTAGTACCCTTTAAGATTTGGGGAAGAGACAAACATTACATAGGAATCTCACATGGAAATGAAAGGAATAGGTTTATTCATTATTACATCAGTTGAATCACAATAAAAAATAGTGAGATCACAATTTGGAATTCATTGGATCATGCTAGAAGCTTATCTTTGCATAGCGCTAACCTGGAATTTGACCACGAGCTGGAGATGACTAAGTTCGAATTAGGTGTGAACTAAACAACATGTAATCATATTGATGCATTTGCCAACAAAACCCATGTGATATATTTTCCTTTGGATATGAGTTGCTATGCCAATCATGGAGGTGATTATTAGAACTGAATTATAGCTACAGGAACTCAATTCTAGCAATAGTAATGCACAAAACCCTTCACAAATCATAAATTATTGGCTACAAAATTCACAAATAAGTTCTTTGTCAGTTTCTTTGCATACAATGTTGAAACACTCTCAAGCAAATCTCATCACACAATGTGTTGGCTAAATTTTCCCAACACTTCAAGAAATTCATGAGGCTATTTAATCCAATCTTATCTCCATCTCTTATATCACTACAAGGAAAAGGCACTTTAGTGGATGTTATAGAATATGATCCTCTAAAAAGATCCCAAATATTCATTTATAGCGGAGGTCACTAATGGAGGTGAGCGGGTAGAGGTTTTAGCTGATGTTTTTTTTTTTCCAGTGCATTTATACATTTAAAATGCACAAGTGCATATACAACCAAAACCCACTGGTGCTAACAATAAATCATGTGGCATTGTGACCAAAAAAACCTAAAATTTTACAACTGGTGTTTTTATATTACAAAACTGCACTGGGGCACCACAAAGTTGAAAGCACATAAATATTAGTGTAAATAGATAGTGGAGAACACCATATTACTATAAATTTTATATTTTTTCCATCACCGGTGTGATATGTCTAATTTACCACATCGGGGAAGTAAAGACGGCACTGCACTGCATTAGGGTTAAAACTTTCCAAATTGAAAAAAACATAACTGTATTTTGTTCAAATTTCTATCTGTGGTACATTTGATATTATCAATAGAACCTATGCGTCATGTAATTGGTGCACCACATTAGATTTAAAACATTACAAATTAAAAAACACGACTATATTTTTTATTTCAAAATTTCTATTTGCGGTGCGTTTGATATTATCATTGGCCCTGCTGCATCATGTAATCAAGCGCACCACATTAGGGTTAAAACTTTCCAAATTAAAAAAACATGATTATTATTTATTTCAAATGTCTATTTGGGGTACATTTTGCATGAAAAACCACACTAGTGCATCATTGAATAAGGTGCACTACATTAGGGTTTAAACTATTTGTTGACACAGTTTTGTCGACAAGGGTTCACTTCGCACAGTTGTCAACAAAGATTGACCAAACACCCTTAAGCATCGGCCCATAAAGGTTTTACCCTTTCCAGCAACACCCGTAGAGTGAGTGAGGTCTCACCCGATATTTCTAAGGGGGGCTGCAGGAACCAAGTTTCCGCAGTTGTGATAAGACATGCACTATTTCACTCGTAATCGCAACACAAGCCAGAGATTTGCATTCGCATTATAACATTGTAATATCATCCTATTAATCCTTAACTGCATTACCATCTCGTAATTAACGAATTAGAAAAATTAACAAAGCATGTTTGAGGAATCTACAGTACATAACATAGTCGCGAAGGCATCTATTGCGATCTCAAGAAAACATCAAATATTGTGATAAACAGAAGACAGATATGCATATTAATCATTCCCAACATTACAGAACCGAAACCAGATAAATACTCCCATATATCGATCCAAAATATAGAAACATAGACAAATGCGAAGGTATCATCTCATAATGCGCAATTCAAGAAAATGCCCTCAGTCTTACAATTGCAAAAATGATTCTTCTCTTCAGATGCCCGCAAGCTTGATTCCTAAAATCCTACAATATTACTTCTACTTATAAGTGCACTTGGCTGTTACAAATGGTCCTAATGACCCATCACTAACTAACTTAACTAATTAATTCCACATATCTCGACTTCGCGATCGCTCCTTTGTTCTTTCCTTTGACCCTTTCTCCGCTTGAGGTTCCGCACTTGTGTGCTCTAAACCCGTGCCAACAGGCCCCCGACACAAAATTATGGCTCAACCTCGAGCCACTTCAACTGGAAACTGTTGGTGCATCTACTTGCTTCTTGAACTCATCATAAGCTACTGTGACTTGGTCCACCGCTTCCTTGGTCGACGCCTTGAGAGCTGTACAATCTGCTACTTCCTGGTCTGTTGAATGTTCACCATTCATCTCCTGCACTTTCTACAGCTCTTCTTTGATCTTGTGCATTCCATCCATTTCTTTAACTACCAACTTCTCGGCTTTCGTCTGTAGCTCATCTAATTACGCGGTTCTTCTTTGTTATATTGTGAGGGCTTTGTTGACCCGATGTTGTAGCTCTTTCAACTCGGTTGCTTTTGACAGTCACGCAAATAGGGCCATTGCCTGAAGCGATCCCCTTAATGCCTCCAGTTGCACTTCTGCTTCTCCGAGTTGCACGTTTAAATAATGCAAGTGCTCATCCTGTACCAAGCTTCCCCAAAATTGTGTGACATCTTCCGCGATTGTCTATGCCAATTTTTCCAGTGGTGTTATTTATGTCGCAACTTCTTCAATCGTGTTCTTCCTTTCCTCAATTTGTTCTAGCGGTGTACCTGGCACTGTCCTAGCTTGTAGATCTTCATTCTCTTTTCGCAGGTCTCCAATGACCGCGCCTAACCTTAGTGCTTTCGCCTCTACCTTTATGTCCTTGTCAACTTCTGGTGCTTCTTCGTATGCGATGGAGATGGCATGCTCCAATCTCTTTCTGTCTTCAATGGCCTTCGTTGTTTCCTTCATACTCATTTCTTTTTCCTCTTGGAGGCGTTGAATCTCTGCCTTGGTGCTCTACACTTTTTTGTTTAAACTCAACCATTCAATCGTGCGTCGTGGCTTCTCGTTCGAGGATTTCCTCACTAGCTGCATGATGAGTGCTATGCAACATCAGCATCGGGAACATGTTGAAATCGACACTAGCCATGCCGTTCCCTCGCAGTGTGGCATCCAGGTCTTCATCACTGGTAGTGATGGCATTGGGTAATATATGCACTACGTTCGGCCTCGCGCTGATTTCCACCTCGACTCTATGTATTGAAGCACTTGGTCGCACTTCTCCATGTGGAATCCTTGTCTCGGTCACTGCATTTTTCAATGTCTGTAATAGTTGTGACACCTGATGGAAAAACTCAGTCTCATGCTGAGTGACTTTCCCCCGGTTGTCTTCCACCACTGTCATCATTTTCTCCATTAGTTTGTTAATTTGCTCATCGGGAAGGCCAACACTTGTTCTCCCTTCACCCCACTCCATCCTATGCTTCGTTCTTGTTTCCTCTCGTTGTTCTTTTAATTATGAATCTATGGGGGTTGTTGATGATGCCCCATTGTGACTTAATGTATGCGACTATTCTTCCGTAGGGTCACCTTCTCCTACATCCTCTTGTTCACTTTCTGAGTCCTTCACCTCGTCTGGTGCCTTTGGTCCAATTGTCAATTGTCCATTCTCCAGATTTGACAGTTGATCTTCTGCTGCTGGGACTTTCCATTCCTCTCTCCACCCCTCAATGATGGCATCTAGTTGCGCATCGTTGAGCTTGTATTGTGTCGGCAGCCACTGCCTCTGCGGGTCTGCACATGCCTGGATGTATATTGTTTGAGATTCTACCGAAAACCTTGCAATCCACCGATACTTCTTTGTTTCTTGCTTGGTTATCCATGGTATCACTTGTACATCTATTCGCATCATATCTAGGAAAATATAGAATTGAATATTGTTATTTGTTTGGCGATCTTTGTCGTTTATTGCCCACAAGTTCTGGTATCGTACTCCTTGGCACACCTTGGCAACTTATGTTTCCATTCCTTGGTAGTGTGACGGTTCCCTCCATCCAACTAGTGCAATCAGTATTAATATCCATGAATACGTGAATGGCTTCCCTTTTTCCTGTGTTGCGACAGCATCCTCCATTAATTCATTTAGCAAGAAGAGCGACCAGTTCATTTGCACTCCTGCTGCGCACTGTTCCGCAGATTCAATAACGCCATATGTGCATTGGTCTGGTCTATTATTCTGTACTAACTTGAATGCCAATATCTTCATTGCAACCCTGCTTGGTCATTAATAGTGTCAATTAGGTACCATCTTGTATTTTTCTCCACTCCATACTTCGTTTTCAGCTTCACAACAAGCTTTTTGTCGTTATCCTTCCCCTGGAAGTAATGGGAAGGATCTACCCCAGCCTTGGGTAGTCCAGTGATCCTTGAAATCAAGTCGACTGTGACTGGGATTTTTATATGCAACCATAAATACCCGCCATGAAAACAAGATAGTAACTTCTTTACACACACATTTACTTACGTCGATCTCCCAAAGTGCAGCATGTGGATGATTCCCAATAGTCCTGATCACTCCAATCCCAATGCCCACTTTGTTGGTTCTCTCGTGATCGGGCCTCCTTCTCCATGCGTGACCTGGATGAGTGTATTTTATGCATTTTTTGTATGCCATGATGTCGTGGTCGTTGTACTGTAGATTTTGCAGTTGCTCTACAATATTCCCGGCGCTATGAACTCCTTTTGGTATCGTCGGCATCTTGATTGTGTATTTTCCATTCTTGCATAGTCGGATTGTTGGTGTCCCTTCCTTGTGTGATGGTACATACCCTAGTATGTCCGCTATTGTTGGGCCAAGGTTCCCTCCTCGCATTGTCCTTTCTATCTCGGCAACACCCGATGTGCCTGCTTCTCCTATTGTAACTCATGTTGAACTGCGGGTCTCTCTTTTCAGCTTCTGGTCGGTATCTGCGGGCCAACTGGCACTTCTCTTCTTTTTGAACAACCATCCTGATGCGATCTCTGGTTGCTCATGAAGAATCGGCGTTGGCTGTGGTCATTCTTGGGTACTTGTGCTAGAAATGAAATGCGCCATTGCAATCGTCTATACCCATTCTATGCTTGGCTCTGTTCTACAACTTCTTGACTAATTTGCTCAATGCACAATGAGTCAAACTACCCCCTTGCTCTCTATTTATAGTTTTGGTTTCCCGCGTCCTGTCCATCTTGCCGATTTTGGACAATTATTTCCAAATCCTGTGTTGATTGACCGAATCCTCCGCATGCATTGGTCATTAAATATATCGTTACCCACTTGCACCGTCATTCGTCGTGGCTTAACTGCTGCATTTATGACTGGATTTGACCCATTCGCGTCATGCCAGCCATCGACAGACACCAAACCTCATCGCTTACTCCTTGCTTCGCTATTGTTTCATCGATAGACCCAACGCTGTCGACATATCACCAACCTTCAATCATTTTTTTATGTGATCTTTGTTTCAGTCGCTATGTGCCTGGCTATCGCGATAAGGCTTCAGCTAGCTTCCATTCACTAAATTTTTCAACAATGTCCCATCTAGCTTTTGTAACTACAATTCACCTCCGTTAGTAATAAAATTTATAATATAGGGACCCAAACAATGCATCTTTATCTTACCTAAGTGCTTCTCAAACTTATTGTCATACAACAGGACCATATCTCCGCGCTAGAAGTGCTTTGCCTTAACATGGCGATCATATCAAGCCTTATGTCGATCCTTTTCTACCTGTTGATGGAATCCTGCGATAAACCTATCCTCATCAAGTTGTCCCAGTTGCGCCGATCGTTCTTCGATGGATCTGTCATCACTCATTCCTATTGCTGTTGCGATGGGAAGACTCGAGACGATATACTCCATTGGCATCACCGCTTCTTGTCCATAGACTAACTTGAATGGAGTCTGGCCTATCAATCATTTACAAGTCATTATGTATGCCCACGGTATCGTTGGAATCTTCAAATCCCAGTCATCACGATTTGTGTTACATACCTTTGTGAGTGCATGCTCCAATACCTTATTCAGTGCCTCCACTGCACCATTCGCCTACGGATGAGATGGATTACTCCTTCGATGCTCAATTTGAAATTATTTCGTCCTGGCCTTGATAGTTTGGCTGACGAAGTGAGTGCCTTAATCGCTCATCAATATCTTTGGGCACCCAAACCTGGTGACCACATTATCAAAGAGAAATCTTGTTGATGTCGTAGCCGTGCAATCCTTTACTGGTGCAACTTCAACCCATCGTGTCAAATAATCAGTCGTAGTAATTATGTATCGCGACCCTATTCTTTTTCCTGGTGGGTTGATGGGTCCCACAAATTCAACTACCCATTTGTCGAAATATTGTAACGTTAGTTGAGGTACTAGTGGCATTTCATCCCTTCGAGATGTTTTCCCTATTCTTTGGCATACATCGCAGCTCTTTGCGTAATCTGCAGCATCTCCATGCACTGTTGGCCACCATAGTCTAGCCCTAAGTATTTTCCTAGCAGTGGCATGCCCTCCATAGTGTCCTCATGTGATCCCATCATGACCTTCCGCTAATATTCTTTATTTTTCATGTGGAAGGACGCATCAACGAAGGATTTCATCTAGCCCCATTTTATAGAGTTGACCTGCGATTAGCTGAAAGTCGGCAGCCCTAACAACTAGTTTTTTTTTTCTGACTGGTAGTGAATTCTTTTGGTGCACATCCTATAGCGAAGAACTAAATTATTTGCTTGTAATGGTCATTGACCATTCCAATTCTAAATAATTGCGCATCCGGTAAGCCCTCGTCAATGCTTCTTGGTTCTTCACCTGACTCAATTCGGGACAGGTGATCAGGTCCTGCATTCAATCGCCTTGGTTTCACAATGATTTCAAATTCGAACTCTTGGAATAGTAGCAACTAGCAACAAATCTTCCCCCCCAACACAGGCTTATGGAATAAGTATTTCAATGTGGAGTGACCAATAAACATTTTGAAATGTCCTCCAAGTAGGTAGTGCCAGAATTTTTGTAGCGCATAGACCATTGCTAGGCCTTCCCTTTCTGTCATCGTATAATTCTTCTCTGCAGTGGAAAACTTCTTGCTTGCGAATGCGATCTGATGATCAATCGATCCCTCTCCTGGCTGGGGCAATATCACTCCTAGTGCTACTCATGACGCGTCCACATGAACATGGAATTCTTTTGTCAAATCGGGAAAGACTAATATGGGTGATGTGACCATCTTTTCTTTCAGTATATCAAGGCTCTTTTGGAACTCGTCATTCCACTCGAAATTTGCATCCTTTTTTAACAGTTTTTCCATCGACATCGTGATTGTTGCATATCCCCTGGTAAACTTCCTATAATACCCAGTATGTCCCAATGTCGCCCTTAGTTGCTTCATTGTCGTTGGTGGTGGTAACTCAACGATGATCAAGGGAAGTATTGCATATCCTTAATTGATAAACTTACAAATCATTATTGTAGGAAGTGAGGAGATGATGACACCAAAATGAGTTTGAAAGTTTGCACAAACTTTTAACTATATGTATTTTTTCATAATCTAACTTGACCTTCCATATTTTGAGAGTAACCATGATATTTGTGTTTCTGAGAATATTTATACTCTAGCCATAGATAGACTCTATAAGCATACCCTAGCATCTAGGGCGATTCCAACAAAAACCATCATTCAGGACTGGGCAAAATATATAAAATATTTGGGATCCTCACAGCAAACAAGTTGGTGTTGTAATTTTCTGAAGGATTTTTCTTGCTCTAATTCACAAAGGAATCACATAGCATCAATGTCCTTGGGTGCAACCAATATGGTTTAGAAGCTTAGTTGTATTCTCTTAGTGAAACAAATCCTTTTAATTGATAAATCAACTAAAATGTGTGGCCCTGTATGGATAGAATTCATAGGTCTCCCATTCCAAATAACACAATTTTGGATAGTTTAGTTACCCTCTTATGAAGTTTATGTGACAAACCTCAATGGCACCTTTCTCCTTGCTTCACTAATGTAGCACACCCTTTTGAGAAATGCTTTTTATAGTGCATATTAATTATAATTAAATAGCGGAAGCAAAAAATTATCTATGAGACATTTGTTTAATAATATTCATGCAAAATAGTTTAATGCACCCCTACACAATTACAATAATAATTGCGCAATAAAACTCTAACTTATGGACTAGACATTAGCTACATAGACTTAGAGCATAGGAATTTATAAATATTTTAATTTAACATGCCTTTATTTATTTGTCTACCCATTAATTACGTCTAAGAGAAACAAAACTTCGACTTATCCTTTTATTTCAAAACTTGTTGCACAATAACTTCACGTTAAATGAAAAGGTTAAGACATATATTTATGCACACATAATACTACCAAATTATGTTATTTTTATTAAATAAGATTACCGGATCATAATAAATTTTGGCCCAAAAACAATATTTCCAAATCTTTCCTGATAAAAACTTATTCTTAGGAAATCCGACCATATATCATAAACTATGTTAGAGGATCCTAGTCGACTATCCGACTAGGTCTTCCACCGACTACGATCGAGTTCCAACTACAGCCGATTTAGTGCAATCGGTCAATTAACCGACTGACCAAGCAGTTGTGAAATAGTGATCTTCGACCATTAAGTTGTGAAATAGTGATCTTCGACCATTGAGTTGTGAAATAGTGAGCTTTTAAATATGTTTATTATACTTCAACTTAAGCATATATTTATCTAACTTCGACTCAAGCATATATTTATAATTATTCCAAAAAAATCCTTAAGACAAGGAAAAATCAATATTTTCTAAATATATGCACTTTTCCATTTTATTAAGTCAAAGGAATGTTAATCCAACATATCCCATTTTAAAATATACCAAACAAAATTACCGGACTATAATAAGTTAGTCGAATGACTCACTAAGTTATATATATTTTTTTAACTTCACTTAAACATAAATATATCTAACTTCCACTCAAGCATATATTTATAATTATACCAAATATTTCCTTAAAACAAGGAAAAACAATATTTTCCCAATATATCCATATTTCTATTTCATTAAGTCAAAGGGATATTAATTCAAAATATTTATTTTTAAACTATACTAAATAAAATTACACCACAATTATAAGCTAGTCGACTGACCGACTAAGTCCCACCACCACTACCGTCGATATATATTTAACTTCGACTTATATATATATATACACACACCTTCGACTCAAGCATATATTTATAATTATACCAAACATTGTCCTAAAACAAGGAAAATCAATATTTTATCAATATATGCATTTTTCCATTTCATTAAGTCAAAGGGATATTAATTCGACATATTTCTTTTTAAACTATACTAAATAAAATTACAAGCTAGTCAACTCACCGACTAAGTCCTCCACAGACTATATATTTAACTTCGACTTAAGTGTGTGTGTGTATATATATAATTTGAAATTATAAGTGAAGTTAATTGGGAAAAGAAAGCTCCTCATAAATATAGAAATTGTTTGATATAATCATTTAAAAAGGTTTGGATGTTTGAGTCGGAGATGGGATCGACCTATTTTGCCTAATAGGTAAATTGAAAACCATAGGTAGATTTGAGTTATTAAAACCACAATTGTTTTAGGTTAATAAAACCATGGGCTGATTTGTTTTATTTGAAGAAATGTTTGGTATAATTATAAGCATATGTTTATAATTATACCAAACATATGTTTATAATTATACCAAACATTTCTTCAAATAAAACAAATCAGCCCATGGTTTTATTAACCTAAAACAATTGTGGTTTTAATAACTCAAATCTACCTATGGTTTTCAATTTACCTATTACGCAAAATAGGTCGATCCCATCTCCGACTCAAACATCCAAACCTTTTTAAATGATTATATCAAACAATTTATATATCTCTTAGGAGCTTTCTTTTCCCTATAATTTCAAATTTTAGTAAGTCAATTTTTCCAACCACAACATTCTTTATTTAAGGAACTATTTTCTTCCCAACTATAATCCTTATTGAATTAATTTCCATAAACATTTCCTTGAACTTAAGAGTTGCACGATAAAACAAAACTACAGAGTAAAATTAGTATTATCACACAGGCATGGGCAATAAAATTTTATTTTCTACATAAAGTTTTAAATTAATGAAAAATAATAGAAATGGACAAAATTTTCAATAATTAATTATCCATCCTTCTAGTTTTTCCAAGCACTGTTCTCTTCGATGGAGTTTAATTAAGCATTGCCTTTTTAAACCCAAAAATAAACAACTTCTACAGGAAATGAAATTTTTACTTCAACTTAATTAAAGAACAATGTTGCATAAATTTCCAAGCAATATCGCATCATTAAACTTGCACTTATTTCATGCCCATGAATTAAACCAAATAAAATGTAAATTCTTAACTTGTAACCAAACTTAGGAAATTTAACAATAAAATCATGAAAATCTTTATCAGATAATTAATTAAATAACCTTTCAAGAATTTAAACAAAATTTCCAGGTATTAAACTTATCTGCAAAAAGGTTTAACACGAGCAACTGGCTTCGTGGCAACCACGCTCCACCCAATCATAGGTAGTTCTACTCGTTATTCTCTCAGCAGAACACCACCCCCGAGTTGAGACTCATGCATTCACCATAGGTTCTCATCAGTCCCAAGTTTCTCTCATGATTTCCTCACTTGGCAAACAGGATTTACCAGTTTGTTACCAAATCCATGCCAACTGTGCAATCATTTCCCTTAGCTTCATTCTAACTAGCACCACAATGAAACCCATTGGTGCATCTATGCTTAGAATTCCACTAAAATAATATCTTACACCATTGCCATATCACAGGTGCAACTAGAGGAAAAACAAGTGTAATTTATCAACCAAAAAGTTAACAAAACAAGCTTGGGCTTATAGGTACTCTCGACCAACCCAACTGCCACAGACTTTGGATAAATTGGACATTTTTCTCTGGAACTGGACTTATTTCTATGTCCTCCAACAATTCCACCTGACCACAAATTCTACACTTAGTCACAATTCCCTTCAACACTACCCCATTATCATGTTGTCCCCTGTGTTTTTCTCTTCTCTCTCCTTTCAAATTTTCTACTCTTTTCTTTTTTCACGTCCTCTTCCTTCTTTTTGGTGTATGCATGCTCTTCCCAACAACACTTTGTCAATTAACTCCTTAATTTCCCACCTAATCCTCCACTAACCACCCTTTTAAACATAATTGGCTCTTAGAACAAAATTAAATGTTAAACAAGGATTAGGCTTAGTGAAAAGATTAAAGGTTTATTTTTTAAAAGTTTTTTAGGATACAGAAGGTTATGACTTAGCCCCCTTCTAGGCTATTCAACTCCCCCTCATCGACCTAGGCGAATATGTGAGTCCATGTTCATTTAGCGTGTTAGTTTTTTCACTGCCAACTTAATTTATTATATTAACAAGGAAAAATACAACATGAGTTCTGCCTTACAAGCACTCCTAGTCTCTTACAAAATTATGGGGTTTAAACCAAGGGTGTTACAACTAATCACCTATACGTCAAAGTGAACCTCTCCACCAAATTGAAGGAAACCATGATATTGGTTGGTGAGTAGAGAATCACCCAAAGGATGAACTATATCAAATTTTCCAATTGATGTTTTAGTTTCCAAAGTACAGACCATCAAAAGAAAGAACTAACTATACCCTAAACATTTCCTAGTATAGCTTCAAAACATTTATTTACCTTGAGGAATCCCTAGTGCCATCAAAACTTCCTTCTTGAAACTGTAAATCATATTGTGTTGACATTTTGACTCTCCAAATAATGTGGCTCAATTCCATTATGGTAGGGTGTCTCATGTACGATTGTGGATCTTACCAATTGTATCACTCCACCTACTTTTATTTACAGTATGAAATTGGGTTTTGGGTTGATAAAATGACCTTAATAGATTCTGATGCTCAATTCAATCTTGAGGATTTGGATCCATGTTAGACCCTTTCTTAGAGTAGCTTGCATCACACAAAATTTCAAGCTGCTAGTGTTCTTACTTTTTTATTTTCTTTTAATTTGTCGTTGCTCCCCTCTATTCCTGAAGTAGAACCCAATATTCCCCTCTATTCCTGTAGAACCCAATATTCAAAAAGGAAATGTTAATTCCCTCTAGCCAAGTGGTTGGAATTGTGGCCTTGCAGTGGTTGTTCCCTTCAAAATGATCTCAATTTTTTAGGATTCCAATTTTCAGTGAATTTGGGGTTTTCTTTCATGGTGTTAGGTACTGGTCTAGGTTATAAAACACATATAAATTGTGACTATCTCACTGGTTCACTTTGAATAGTCTCTATCCTCGTTGCACAGAGGGTAGTGAGGTCCATGCATCTACAACCAAGCAAGATGTGTCATGTTTGTAACATTAATAAAACTAAATTGAAAAAAATTGAAGTCCATTAAACTGAATATATATATATATATATATATATATATATCCAACCATAATAATGAAAAACTAACGACGAAAACAGTGATAAAATATATATATAGCCAACCATAATAATGAAAAACTAAAAGGACGAAACACTGATAAAAGTCTATAATAAAATAAACCAACATAGATCTATCTTATCCATGGATATTTAAGAATAGATAATTTAGTCTCTATTTTTATTTATCTCTCGGTGCTTATTAGATCTAGGGCTAAGATGGATCTAGACTAGTACATAAATAAGAAATGAGTTCTAGAATCCAGAAAAGTGTATGGTCATAATTTATTTTTTATTTAATGCTTATCTTTTGAAGCTTAGAGAACAAGTTGGCCTTTATATTTGTAGATCATTATTTATTGTAGGATGGCCGCAATGTTCAAATATGAATTTATTTATTTTAATTCAATGGATTGTTGTTAAGGAGGTGTAGAGATTTTGATAAGATTTGTTTTTGTACTCTCTCCATGTTATGTTCTAATTGTTGGAGTATGCTAAACTATGTCTTTGCAGAGCGAATGCACAACAATAACATCTTTTTGTTGGTATGACCCTCATATTGATCTTTACAGAAGCACTTGCACTCTATGGTCTTAGAGTTGGTATTATACTTTCTTCTCAAGCTAGCCAGTCATGAATTTTTATCTAATAAATTCATTTATTAGATGAATTGGGAAACTTGCATACTCATCCTAAAGCAAATGTGATATCTAAAATTTTATCAAAAACCAAAAATAAACAAACATATTCAATATATTGATATACTGCATCACTTACTTATTCTCCATTGTTTCCAAATAAGAGATACTCAATTTGCTTTGTTAGTGGTCATGTTTGCTTCATTGAATTCATAAATTTCCCATTGGGAAAAGTTAGCCACTATTCTGTGCACATGGTTTATCTTACAATCATAGATGGCCAATAAAAGTATCTTTGGATATGTTGAGGATAGCAACCCACTTATTTGACACCGAATTTTTGTCTTGCCTATATTTGGCATTTTAGAGCTATAGAAACTCTCAAGGCATACATTGAATTACTGCCAAATCAATTTCTCTGTATTTTTGGAAATATGAAGTGATCCTACAACTTTAGTAAAAGTATATTCATGGCATTATGATGTGCCCTTCACAGACTCTCAGGTAGGGTTGAAACATCTGTGGCATGCAAACTAAGTAGTTGCTTTCCTTTAGGAAGAGAAATGCTCCTAATTTGAGCATGCACATTCAAAGAGATTGGCTCTAGTATGTAACCAAAAACATCTAAAACAATCATGTAAATACATGATGCAAGAGGGCATTGTTGTTTGAAATATCCATGGGAAATTATCTCTTATAGGTATTTGATATTTTTATGAACACAACAGTTGTTTATTGGAGGGTTTGAAGACTAGTGATATTTGAGTATTTTATGGACACGTCACTTGTTTATTGGAGGGTTTGAGGGTTGTACTTGGTCTTGTAGGATTTTTGTTGTCGTTGTGTGTTAAAGGATTTGGATTTTGTCCTGTACTGATTCAAACATGGCATTTCATGCATGCTATTTTTGTTCACCAGATATATCTGGCTTATATCTAATCATAGAAAAAACAACATAAATTGTTTGCACTCTTATGAAAACAAACAATAGACGTGCTAAATGGTATAATAGAAATGCAAGAGGTGAGAAACCATAGCATAAAAAAATCTTATAGCAGCAGTATACATAACCATCATTATCCAAATGTGTTCTTTAAGATGAGCAACGTCAACTTTCCTATGAAGCCATTCTTGTCATGCCTACAACTTAATAATCTTCATGTTTCTTATTGCTTCATTAGTGACCTTCATACAATTATCTTTAGAATATAGTAATTGTTCCATATATTCTGTTGTTTAGAGGATATGAATAGAACAAAAACCATCAAAATTAGCATAGTATCCAAGCTAACCAGTAGAGCAAGTCGAATCATGCCAATGAGAGGAAGTAATGCAATGGATATCCGAATTGGCATTCATCAAAGGTGGTAGAGACGGTGGAAACATTACCTCCTTCACAATGAAACCATTCTTTATACAAATCACCAACTTTATTTTTCCTTAAATCCCAATCAAATCTTTATGAACATTGTCATATGAAATGGTGTTAAATCGCACTAGTTTTTCTTGTAATCAAAATAAGGTTGCTTCCAACGAAGTTGTTGATATTCTTATTAGTTTCCATGTACAAGCTCTTCGAATTTAGATATTCAGTGCAGTTATTATGAATATTGGGAGGAATTCTCTCCTTTTGATTTGCACTTTGGACTTGTCATTTCATCTTTACAAGAATTGACAATTAGAAATTAGTTTCCTTTCTTGGATTGTACTCTTCAAGACATGTTGTATAAGGTTAATCAATTTGCAGTAATGGAACTACGTGTGACCTTTTGATTAATGGAGACGACTCGTTGCTTTATGTGGACTAGTGTAGAGTTTACAAGTCACTCCAACTGTCAACATATCCATAGATACTGGCCATCTATGCAGAAAACTTGAATCATGGTAAATTTGTATGCTTAATGCAGCATACAAGGTCATTGCTAAGTTTTGGCCAAGAGTGTTGAATATGTGCTTGCACACGGTTGTACAGGAAAACCAAATCAATTTTGTTCAAGGCAGACTTTCTTGATAACATCGTGTCGGTATGTTGCAACAATAAATGGTCTAGGGAAACTCAACAAAAAGCAGTGTCCTTGAAAAATGACTTCAACAAGAAATATAATAAAATAGTGTTATTTTACCCAACAGATTGATGTGGCACTGAATAAATGATGTAACATCAAGATTATCACTCAGTGCTTCTACATTGGAACTGGACGCATGAGTTGTATGGGAAATGCTAGCACTTCTAGATAATAGAGTATTCGCTACAGTATCACATTGATTACTAGTGTATAGACTAATAGCTGATTCAATCCCTCCAGATTCTGTAGCTATATGGATAGAGCAAGACTTGAAGGTGGCTCCAAATTTGAAAATGCAAAAGAAGGCGAGTAGTTGAAAACAACATCACTGTCTGAATGAAGATTGTATTTTGAGCAGACACAAAATATGCAGCAGTAGTAATTTCTGTGATGTTGATATGATCACTCTGTCCTTCAACATTGGAGGTATCGGTTTTCTGGACATTGTTACCACCACCAGAGTATAGACAGTATCAAACTTCATTACCACTTTCAATATCAGCAGTTGATTTCTTTTCTCTAAGCTTTGTATGTTCATCTACAAAAACAAGATTTGTAGATGGCTCCCCGTTTTCAAAACTATCTTCTGTGGCTGTGCATGATGTCACATTTGTAAAACTATCAATAGATTTGACATTATAAAACTGTATACTAGCTTTTACTTTTGAATAATCAATAGACAACTCACTAAAACAAGTAGAAGATTGAACATCAAGAAGAGAAGAAGATTCAACAGGTTGTTTTTGTAATTTCTTATGTGTCTGACAAATTTCTTTTATAATACATAGGATTTCAAAAAAATTAACTCACAACCAATTGCCTACTTACAAATAGCACACGACATGAAGAAGGCAATCTAGAGATCCTAATGGAAACCATTCACATATAAAAAGTCCCCAATCTCCATTAGCACATTATTTGTAGTTTCCCTGCACTCCATGTCTTTTCGAGTTGCTTGACAGCCACAATCTATATACTAATTGTGAAAAACATGACTTTTAATTTCTATGAGCTAATTCTAACCATGTATTTACTTTGATTTACAAGGATTAAAAAATAAATTATCTCTTCCAAACTTTGTGAACATAACCACTTCTATGAATGGAAAATGAATTAGAAATCACTTGACCTGTGCTGTCAAGATGGGCTTTGTAAATTCTGTGAAGTCTGAATAGACCATGATGAAAAGAGGGCTTGAGTTTTTATAGATGGATTTGAGATATCTGCAACAGAACATTATTATCCCTCTTAGAATAAATACTCTCTTAATGATTAATGGTAAATTCTCACTTTCTCACTTTCTTTCTAGAGCATTTTCTTGGTTTTGATCAATACCAACAAATTGCAAACATCATCAATGATAACAAAACGTAGTGGTACGCCCCCATCTAATAGGTTGCAATTATCAATGTTAGAGACCTAATCTATTTTCTATGATTTGCATGCTATAAACAATGTGATGCATTATAGGGCAGATAATTTACTGAGTAGGAAAATAAAAAGATTAATACAGAATATGAACCAAGCCTAAACAAAAGAAGGGATAGACAAGATCAATAGTAGAAAATGGCAATAGGCAGATGAAGTTCCCAATTTGAAAACATGATTTCCAGCCGTAGAAATTCAAAGGAAAATGGCTCTCCTCAGCTACTTCCCTGCAGATCCAGAGGGAAATAATAATGTCAAAAGACCATCAGAACCCTCGACAAAAATCTATAAAAGAAGACCTCGACAACAGAACAAAGGATCAGAGATTTTGATACCGAGAAGCTACCAAAAATTCATCTGATTGTAATAGTTTACTAGAAGTTGGGTTCAGGGGCAAGTAATTCCTTTATTTTGTTGTTGCAATTTTACATTGAATGATAGAGAAAGGAGGAAAGAATTAAATAAAGATCATAATATTTACTCACACGAATGTGGTTTATCAGTAAGCAGCAAGGTGATCCAGTTTGTATCAACGTGGAGACCCATGTTCAAAATTTTGCATGGGGATGATTGTAAATATGGCCATTGTAAAGTCCCAATGGAAATAGGAAAAAAAAAATTATGCATGATCCCCGTTTTTCCCGAAGCATCAGATGCCTCACTACGGGTTCACAAGAGCTACCTTGCCTAACAGTGAGTGGGTCATAGGTAGGCACCTGGCACAATATGAAGGTTAAAGTTCCAAGCTACAATTCCATATCCGGGTGCAGAGTAGGGAGTAGCATGAAAACAAGGAAAAACCTACTGTTTCAATCCAAAAGCTGTCTAACTGACCTCTAGTGACTGGTAATGCATAGCAAAGTTACAGAAAAACCAAGAGACTTAAATTATGAAAATGATATTCAAAAACAAGAACATAAAGCCAGGGGAATATTTGATTAACTGAATAAATAGGTCAAATTCCACTCAAAATGTAGCCTTCGAACCCCACATTGCAATGATTGGGAACTCTATGATACTCGGTCATTAAAAAACTAAAAATCTAGGAAGATATTTGTAAAATTAAACTTGTTAGAAAAGGAAATGGGTGCTACCTTGCAGCAATAAGAGAACTGTGTTGAATGAACAAAGAATGAGTGGCCCTGTTGAGTTATACATATAATGTGTGTGAGTAGATTGGTGGATCAATTGAGACACAGACCTCCAAGTGTTCAGTTCATGATTTTTTCCTTCCTTGTCTCTGTAGACAGGAAGAGGCGGGAAAATGCACACTATTTAATTACAGTGAACTGAAATTCAGTTAAATGACTTTTCAAATGCAATTTGTAAATGTTTTTCACGAAATTGGGAATTAAATATAGCAACGACACAGTATATGTGTGATGAAATTCAATTATTGGCATGAATAATTTGGGAGGTAATGCACATGAATATGTAGACTATGGAGAAGAGAAATTAAAGTAAAAATTATTTCAAAAGTTTGGCTATTTTGAGAATTGTGTTATTTTATTGGTTTGAATTTTATAGCAAAATTCCATGGGTAGCTAGAGCATGGGTTTATCATCAAACCTAAAGGACGTATGATGAAAGTTTTTGTATGCGTCTCGGGATTAATACCAATAATAAAACAGAAATGTTGACTATTTTCCAAGGAATCAAGACTCTTGAATTTGGGGATTAAAAAATTTGTGGTTCTAGGTGACTCTAGCATCATTATTTGTCTCCTAAATTGCAATACACCACCAAAAGATATATCTCTTCATAGATTAATTACAAGAATTAAGGAACTGACAAACAACATGGAGAAAGAGAAGTTTGTCCATATCCTTTGAGAACACAACAAAAAGGCAAGTGCCCAAGCCAACTCCACGATAAACCTCTTAGAGGGGGAATTAAAGCATGGACATGAACAAAGATATGAGAAACATATCCCTTAGTATAGGCATTCCAATGAATAAGACTCACTCCTCGAGACGATGCCATAACTCGGAACTACATCAAAAATATGGCATTCATATCAAGGGGAGGCAACTAGGCGCCAAAGATATTGTTGGAGATTGGACGAGAGGGCATGTGGATGAAGGAAAGGATGAATGTCTCCTAATAAAGTGCAGGGTACATGATCTTACTACTATATCCGCTGCCATGACTCTAGAATATCTCACCTGAAGCCTAGATTTATTGCCTCATGCTCCAACAAACTGTGTAATGATGAGGATGCAAGCATGAGTGTGATTATGATAGATGTCAAGAGTTTTCAATTTATCCATGTCTAGTGCAAGGTCTGGGATAGCAAAGAATTGAAGCTTGGTATTTTCTAGTCTCTAGGTATCATGTTTCTCCTCGGTGGTGACCTCGAGATTGTTATGTCATGGTTGAAGGGGTAGAGGACAATAGCAGAAGGAATAGAGGACGAACCAGGTTTTTTGTGATGGATGAGGGTACTTGGAAAGAAGAACGTGACTATTGCATGCCCCATGGGTTTTAGATATTGTTAGCTGGAAATCACCGCCTAGTTCGGTACGTAAGATGTTTGAAACATGACCTGCAAGGGGCAATGAGGGACTAGGAGGCATACCATGCTCAAGAGGAATATGATCACATAGTCGAACGGGGAGAGAAAAATCATTAAGAAATGTTGTTGTCACATGATTTGGAACTTTAGAAAAGCAAAAATATGGAGATTGAGATTAAAATCACCATCCTAGAATCCCAAGTTGAGAGGTTGCAAGTGGTTGTGGAAGTGGGTGAAGGATCGTCAACATGGGAGAAAGACAAGCCACAAACTCTTCTAGGCATCCCAAATATCCATTGCTCTCGCAATTGATATATGCGATGCACTTGTAGTTATTTTCTATTTGAGTATGTTTGTGTTTATAGTTTTAAATATAGCATACTTAGGCCTAGCCTCAAACTGTACAAAGGCAACTAAGGAGCTTTGAAACCTTTTTCCTTTTCATTTTGGATGTAATCTATTTTGTTCTAGGCCAAAGGCCTATAAGAATGATTGGAAATTTTATTGTTTGGGATAACCACAACTTGTTTTAATATCAAACATATTTGTTTTTGTTTAAAAAAAATGTATAGCAAAATTTAAAAACATATAAAAATAAAGTTTTATAATGTTTAAAATATCATTTTATTTTTGTGTTTTATTTGACTAAATTATTCAGTTGTAATATAATGTTTTTATTTTTATTAGTCAATACTTGAGGACAATAACGACACAATTCTCCATGTATGCATCTTGATCTCCATGATTGTTAACTTGGAGTTTTTACTAAGTGGGAATGCCATGCGATATAATAGCTTATTGAATCCCTCCACTTTACCTTCTAGTGTGTATTCTAAACATTTGAACTAGGAGATGAGAACTTGAATTGGATACTTGATCTTCAACTTTTTCTTCGATTCTTACAAATGGCAGGACTTGTCACACTAGTAATTGTTTTTCGCACTTAGTTTTCCATGGTGTTGAATGCATTCACATTTCTTGATAGAGAAGAATTTTGTTGTATCTCCATACACATATCCATAAACAGTGCTTATATGCATGTTACACTCTCCCAACATGGACACTAAGTTTCATTTTTGAAATTACCTCTAAATATTTCATGATGTATTACTATTATTATTATTTTCTTCTCTTGGCATCCCAAATTTACCCTCGGTCTCCGCATCATGTTGAGAAGGACTTTGTGTTATTCCATATTGTGATTTTTTCATCAAGATTGTTCAAAATAAATATAAAAAACTCATGTGCATCCTGATGTGATTCACTGCAATGTAAAATCGTGTTCTCTTCCATCACAAACTAAGCTAATCTAGGAGAGGAAAAAGTTATCTTCACGGGATGGAGACAGTTTCTTTCATAGATTCCTCATCTCCTTGATATTCTTTGCTCACCAATTGGCCTTCTTGCAACATCACTACCTCCTTTGAAAGAAAATATTCCATGTGATTAAACTCTCTATAGATATGGGAAATGGAGATTGAGTCATAGGCTTCCTTCATTTCCCTAATTCGATACCACCAAGTTAGGAAGGCTAAAATGGAGAATTGAGCATATCCTTGAACCAATCAACAATCAACTTAGAATCATCCACTACCTACAAAATTTGTATACATTTTATCCCATGCAAATTTGAGTAATAACCAAAGAGCTATTATCTTTGCATGGTTGTTTGAATCCCTTCTTACATTGAGTTTCGTAGAGATAATTATTTGGGTTAAGGTAAAGTATCACACCTCATCAAAACCCCCTAATTGGCGCCATCAAAGTAACCCCACAGAATTGATAAATTGAAAGATGGAGGATGAAAAATCTTGACCAATTTTCAACATGTCTCATTCCTTAATTCCTTGAATGCGGTTTTGATTCTATGTGTTGCCAAAGAAGGTCACCCTCCCCTATACTAAAAATCTGCATGGTTTTTGAATAACTAGATGCCCCATATTGCATAGCAAGGACGGTCTCTAAAGGATTTAAGTATTGACCTTGTCATCCATGATCTAAAACATCATTCTAGAGTATCCAAGTTCCACTCACTAGCGAAATTCAAAGAATGAAGCACATCCTTCCAAACTATCATCGCAAAGGAGAAAGAAATGAAAACATGGTCCATTGTAACCCCTTCAAACTTGCATAGAATGCATATATTGGTACCCTTCCATCCATGCTTTAAACTATCATCCTAGGTCGAGATTCTATTAGCCAAGGACAAACACATGAAAGCGTGCATCTTCAGTGAACATTTTAATTTCTAGACTAAAGACTACCACCATTATCTATCACTTACCAAGATATCGTAATTAAGTGCCCCGTATCTTAAGTTTGCTATGAGATATCTTGTTCCATTATTCTAGGACCATACCAACTCATCCTCATAGTTGTGGAGATCAATAGTGTTATGTGCTAGCAGTAGCACATAGGAGTTCCATTCTTCCTCCAGCTCACCATGTAAACCCAACTCCTCTATTGATACCTAGTTTTAGAGTCAATAGTCCAATGCCCCTTGTCTCCCAACATCGGCTAATTTAGTAATGCCTATTTCTTGTAGGGAGTCTTTTAGGTCCTGGGAGAGTAGGTAATTTCCATTGAAACCAACCCCTAGATCCTTGCCTAACCTAACCCAATCTCCTCTACCAATATACCAAGCCACCCATTTACTAAGCATAGGGAAGGCCTTTACCAACCCCTTCCAAATGTTTGATGTTCCTTTGAGCGACTTGGGATCCATTCTAATCCATTCTTCCACTAAGTAGTCCGTAAGATACTTTCGTCTCATAATTTTACCCCAAATCCCTTCAACAAATAAAATCCTCCATAGTTTTTTGCTGCCAGGGCCTATCCAAACAAGTGAATGTTTTGTATACCCCAACCTCCCCCTTTTTTCAATTTTTCCAAAATATTCCAACTAACAAGAGGGATGGACTCCTCCTACTTTTTACCGGTCCATAAAAATTGAAAACATCTCTTTCTGATACTTTCCAGGATGCTCTTAGGCATGCATGCCAAGGAAATTCAATATACAAGAATACTCTCAAGGACTTCTTTTAGAAGAAGCAATCTACCACCCAAACACAACCACCCATAACACCAACAAATGATTATGGTTTCATTTTTTTAGGAAGCCGCAACTACTCATTTACCCTATACGTATTAGGGTTTAGAAAGTACCCAAGATATTTTAAAACTATATCCAATGGATTAGTATGAAAATAGAACAGGCTACCGATATGAGCTTCCACTGCTGGAGGAATTTCATTACATAACAAGAAGGTTGTACTATATCCATCCCCATTTGAGGCATGGGGGAACGACAAGAAGGATCGGAAAATGGAAAATATGGATGCATCCAGTTGTGGGAAGATATGTGTTAGGTGCTCCATACAACTTGGAAGTAGGATTAGGGGGGAATTTTTAGTAGCGGTACCTGAGATGCTTAGCTAGCATTCAAGTATGTAAGGCTATATGTCCCATAAACTAACTGACCAAATGGAGGGTTTGGTGTAGTGGGAGGCGCCATTGAAGCAGGTGGTGATGGTGGGTATTGTTATTCCATGTTGAGTGGTGTAGACATTGGTGGTTGCAGAGCATTTGCTTGGTGGGAAATAACCCCAATAATCCCATCAGCTGAATTTGATGTACCCGAGGGGTTTGATTTTAGAGAACAATGCCAAGGGGAATCTAGGAGGACGGTATACAGGTACCCAGATGGTGCATAGATAAGGTCAAAATGTTGGGCCTTCATGATGGCCTCTTCTATTTTAGGCAAGGAGATTGCCACATATTTTGCAATCATGGGTTGCAATGACTTTAGGAACCAATCCAATAGGAATTGGGGTTGGATATCTATTTTGCACAAGGTCTGACACTTACACCATTCATGGATGTGATACGCGATATGGGGGGAAGTTGATTGTCGAAACTCCGTTACGATTTCGAGCCCTAGGTTGTGATGAATAGGTAACTGAAAATATGTGAGGAAAATAGTGGTGATGGACTCAAATGTGGTATAAGTCACAAATGGTAGGTTAACATCCCATTTAGTCGTTGCTCCTATAAGGGTTCTCTGAAAGAGATGAAGACGAACATAGTCATCGACAATGTTATTGGATGAACACCAAAGGTGATATGACATTATGTGGTTTGTTGGATCATCTCCCTGATTCTCTTCAAATTTTGGAATATCTTAAGGAAGCTTAGGGGGCATATCTAGCCAAGTTGGATAATGAAGGATGGGATCATTAATCAATTTAGCCAACTTAGGGAGTTTTAAGATTTCCATAAAAGGAAAATTGGTGTTAGGTGTTGGTGACATCATTGTATGATGTGTGATGCTCCCTCTAGGAGGTGAGGGAGGCAATAATTGTGGATTCCTCTCTTCTAAAGAAGGATAAGCTGGGGAGTCTTTCCTCCTGCTGGAGGAGATGACGGGGGCGTACTCCCACCAGGGGGTGGTGATGGACTGTTGCCTCTTCTACCCAAGGAAGAAGCAAGGAGGGTTGTATGATCTCCAAGGGGAGAAAAGGAAGAGTTAAGCAAGGAGCGTCCTAGCCTAACTGAGCTAAAAACGTTTCCTGGGAATGCCCTCAGCTAGAGTATCTCCCTCATGAACCACATGGAGTAAATGGGAAACCACCTCTATGGAGAGGAGAAATTCCTTGTAGTTTGAGAGACTACCTCAGATTTCTTTGTTTCGCTATGGTGATGGTTTATGTGATCAAGTGAGAGTGATTATAAAGGGTAATAAACACAATTTAACAAATGCAAAAACATGCCAACTGCAACAGATGCAATATGGTGCAAAGTGAGTGACATGTGCTTGAGTCTTTGTGTGAGTATTCCACAAGTTGTTTCTTTTTAATTATGATTTAGGTGATCATGTAATAAAAACAAAAACAAAATGTAGATTCCCTATCAAGCGTAATGTCCTTTATTCTCTCAAATTCATTGGGCCTTCCAATAGCCACCCTCCTTTGGTGATGAAATCCTCTGATGTTTGACTAGTGAAGGTATGATAGAGTCGGTTATCAAGTTGGAAGTCAGGGCTATGTTCCAAAAGGGTTGGAAACATATTCTGCTCAACAAACAAGATCCAACTCAGGAGTCAATTGCACTCACAATTGCTACCTGGCGATACCCTAGGTCTTGGCCACTAAGATACCCGCGTCAAGTATGGATAAGTGGTTCGACCTAGATGGTAAAGTGTCGTCTCCACAAAAAGATGAGTGACTCTTTGTGGTGAGTAGATACAACTATACCTTAGCTTTCACATTCTTGGGAACCGCACCTTCTTGTCTAGGTTGTCTTTTGACACTTGTTGATAGCAAGATTTAAAATTAACCTAAGTCAACAATGCTATGTCTCAAACTAGTGAAACTAGATTGGTGGGCATTTTTTTGGATGCCTATCCCAATCAATCCTACCTAGGTAAAATATTGTTTTGCGACCTCTTGTGGATGATTTTATTTGGTTGGATATTTACAAGTGTAATGTTGATTTTAAGAGGTTTGAATTTGATTGAGTATGAGAGAGGTATTTCAAACTTTTATATCATTTCGATCCATCAAGATCACTAAGTGTGCGAGATGGAGAGCATACTAGATGTGAAAGAGTCCTTAGGTCTCTCAGTGGGTGCTTAAGTGAAAACCACACATGTGTTTTGAAAGCAAATGAAATTGAATCTTGCCACTGATCTAAAAGAGCATAAAGTAAAGATACATGGGCATCTACTTTTAACTCTAAGCAAAATAACAATTATTCAAGATGCTCAAGTGAAATAAAAGTGTGCAAAGGAGGTATTTCAAACTTATCACCTTTTTTTGATTTTCCAAGATCACTAGGAATGCAAGGCAAAGACCATACTTTGGGTAAAGGAGTCTTTAGTTCCTTCGCTTGTGTGAAGAAAGTGAATTAAAGCACCTTACATAAAACAAAGAAATAAGAAAGAAGCAAAGATTTATAACTAGCGATAGTCAAATCTAATTTCCTAAACTAACTATTTCAATGAGATGGCGAGCATTATCATTCATTCACTAGTGAGTACTAAGAGGCCCATTGAAAGTGCCAAAGTATTTTAGCCTAGATATTTCAAGAAGTCACTTCTTTACTAGGTTTCTTGGGGTAAGTTAGCTAATTACTAAAGCAAATTATACTGCATGTGAGTTATAATTTTTGGTTCATTATGCAACCTTTGAAACTGCAAATGATTGTGAAAAACTGAGGTAAAAAGAAAATAAACAGACATATGCGTGGGTTTTCCACTTACAGTCACGCTACACGCAAGTACTTTGAAGAGAAGTTGTGCTAAGGAAAATTACAGAGAAGAGAATTTGCGCAGTTGTACCGTGAAGGTTACAAGACAATTAAGCCACGCGAGTAGCATGTTTGTTTCTTCCAAAGCCAAGCTATGTAGTGTGCCCGGGAGGCCGAGATACGCCTTCTAAAAAATTGAGTCCGAGCATAGGGATTCATAATTCTGGCTATGGATAGGATGGACTTCTTTCTCCTGCACTTGCACAACACCAGAAATTAGCTATATAACAAAATACAACCAATTCAACATTAAATGAACACAAATAGAGTGGAGTCGCCATAAACATTGTCATGGGAAAAATTGCCACAAGGAAGGATAGCCTTCCCATGGGTAAGGGGGAAGTCCTTGAGGTTTCAACAAGGACCCAGTGTTATGATTGAGAACTAAAAGAAACAAACCCCAAATGGTTAGGCAAGCTCTTGATTAGTAACCAAAATAAAATACATATATATATATATATATATAAACAAAACTGAAATAAAAATATGGGTGAGAGATAAACCAAACAAGCTTGAACAAGAGTATGCCAAACCAAATTTTTATTTTCCAATTGTCCAACCGAATACAAGTGTAACACCCAGGAGGTGAAATCTTCAAGGGAAGCTAACAATCTCCCCTATGGAGGTCCCTTGTGTCCACACAATTGCAAGATAGCTAGGAGAGAACAATGGAGAAACTATTGCCTCTTAGTGGAAGATGGCAAGGGAGCTTTGTGCATGCCAAGATGGGGTAGGAATGATATTGAAAGAGGAGATCTCAATGTGATTCCTGCAACATAACTTTGCTATAAATTTATTCCTTTAGAATGCATGCCCATGGCTTCCTTTTATAAGCCAAAGGGTGACCAATAAACATCTAGATCCAAATGTGAACTCTCTCCTCCTTTGAAATAGTTCCCAAGTACATGAGAGGGGATATTCAATGCCCCCAAGCATGTGAGAGGTCCCAATTCAAATTTTGGATCCAAGAGAGTTGTTTTGAGCCTTTAATGCACCGCATAATTTTGTGGTCCCGTTTTATTATCAGGAGACAGGATATCGAGGGAAAACCCACGCGGGGTCATGTAGGCGATTGTACAGATAAATCGCACTACATAGCACAGGTTTCCAATGATTAAAGTCATGCTACTACCCCTTTAGACTTTTTTTGGCATTCTGGGTCTCAGATTGTTTTTTGGATCTGATGAGGATGTCTTCGGTGAGATGTATTATGTATGTTGATGACGCTTTTCTGCAAGATTAGCCTAAATGTCACATGCATACGAGATTTAAGAATTAACAATTACTCCCATATTTCTATGGGTTGGTGAATCCTAATTGAAATAAATATGAAGCAATTATCACAATTTTCCTAAGATCCTAAGCACAATTTCCATGGAGTTTGGGAAGGGAAGGAAGGAAGAGGATTACCTCTTGCAACGTGCCGGTTGATGAAGCTGCTTTCTAGTCGATCCTTGCAAATCCATAGATCTCCATTAAACTATCAAATTCCATCTACAATACCTCCTTCCTACTCTTCTACTAACAATCTTTAAGAAATTAAAGCTTGAATCTAATTACCTACCAATTAACTTTCAAAAGCAACTTGGAGGGAAAACTTTCAAAAGAAAATTGGAGGAGGAACTGAGTTGAATCATATTATTCAAAGAGAGAGATACTTGTAATCCTTTCCTTCATGATGCTTTCCTTCTCTTTGCCTATATCCACTCCTTTACCTTCCATGCCCTTTATCACTAATAGCCTTTGAAGTAGAAAATTCCCTTGCCTTCAATTCTTCAGCATAACTTTGCTCTATTTTTCGTGTGTTTTACCCAATGCCTCCTTTTATAGTTGTAGGTTTTGGGTATTCAAGAGAAAAAAAATAATGTGGGATAGAACCTTAATTCCAAATTTTGGTTAATTTCCTTAAAAACCCACTTTTCTATAGTTTTTCAGGCACTTGCATGATAAATTTAGGATTTAAGGCACAATTAATGCATATTCCATGGATTTATTTCCACTCTTAGTTGATGGAGATTGGATCTTGTCCATTAGTGGGTAATTCAATCACTAAATCTTGCCTCTTTAGGCTACATGTGTCTTCACTCAAATCTTCCATTTGTTAAAGTGGTGGTTAGATTAAGGAATCATGTCTCTTATTGTACTTGATTCATATCTTCATGTTGTAGGCGAATAGTAAATAGTGTTTTTGGCCTTTATTGTTTAAGGGTGTTAATTTGATTGTTAACAATGGCATACATACCCCCCTCCATTAAGCCTCTTGTTATTACATGGAAGAAGGGGAGATTTATTTATTCATGTGAGGTAATCCAAGTCTAATTCCCCTACAACCAGTTCTCTGATTGAATTTTTAATTTTGTTAATTTTTTTCTTCCATTTTTGTTCACTCATGAACCCTATTTTTTCTTGAATGGTAATTCCGATCAATCTAACAAAGGAACTATAGAACTAGGTGGTACAAAAATGGTGAAAAAACAAGGAAAGCGGTAGGAAGTTTTGACCCCTGATGTTATAAAATTACATGAACCAAAACATGCAAAGGTATAGTCCTTGTAGAAATATTAGTATTTTCAAATACTTTAGAGAATACATGTTTTTAAGATTATGCAATCTATTTTGTAGGGTAAATGTTTCGAGAATGCTTGTTTTTATTTTGTGGGCAATTTAAAGAATACTTATTTTTATTTTCCTAGATTGCTCCAAGGGTACTAGGCCATCATTAGTGCTTAATAGATCATTAAAATGAATATCTAGATTACAATTTGATATAGATGCGTGGATCCTACTAATCTCATAACACTAGTACAAAATGACAAATTTATGACTGTGACCAAAAAAGTTAGTCACAACATTTTTTTATAAGCTAAATACTAGCAAATTTGATCAATTTTAAGTGGTGTAGCTATAAATGACAAACAAAAACTAGTAATATAGTTGGGGATAAACTTATACAACTATATAATGATTATGTGAATATAAATTAGTAGTGTTTCTAGCTTACTAATCATAAATTATAACTTATAAATTTAGGAATTAAAGTTAAAGTTACTTACCTACTCACGACTCCATCCACATGTCCTAAATATATTATTTAATTAAAACCAATAGGGGAATATAAAACCCTCCCCTCTCTTCATTCCATCCATTTTCATTTTTGAATCTTTTTGGTCTGGTCTCTATGGTTTCAAGGGTTTCATGGCTTCAAGCTATGGTCTTGGTTATCCCATACTTTCTTCATTCCTCCTCGGGTGTATGGTGGTGGTTTTCTCTTTACTTTGCAGGTGCAAAGATTTGAAGTTTAAAGGGAATCTATTTTCTTCTACTCTCCCATTTTCTAGGTTCAAATCCAAATGTACTGACGTGAACTCAAGTAATTCAAAGTTTTTTTTATCTTCAATGTTTCATTTATTTTTGCAAGAATTTTTTAGCCATGGCTAGGTTCCTCACTCTAGATTCAAATGTACATAGGTAACTAAGGTAAAATAGAGATTTTCTTTTAAACTTTAAGTTATTTATTTATTTATTTATTTTAATATATTTTTTTCCATGGCTAGCCCCAAGGATCTGGGCATGGTCGTACTTAGGTTGTTGTCACCATGGTCGGGCCCAAGGGGCTCGAACACCACCGTTGTTAAATCCATGGCTGCAACAACAATAGTGGTTGTGGCCTACATGGACGCATGTAAGCCATGGTTGCAGCCATGGTCGATCCCCCTAAGGTTGGCCATGGTCGTGGTTGCTACCATGTCTTGGGAATTCATGGTTGTTTTGGACATGGTCATGGTAGCAGGAACTAGGCCCCTTAGACCGTGACCACAACCCATGGGCATGTGTGTTCATTGATCCGGATCTTGGGAGCTGAGAACCGGAAGGCTTGAATGCCGAGAGAGGAGGAGATTAAGATAGCTTCAAAACTTAAGCGAACAATGAACCAGCTGTGAGAAAGACAAAGTAGTGAGATCTGGGCTATGAATAGCATAGATGGACAAACATAGAATAAATATGCCACATGGAGGGGTGAGGCTCAAAGAGGGTTCTTTGAGCCTCACCTCTCAAACTATACTAAGAAGGACACTCAGAACCAATACCCCAATAATAACTCAATAAAATAAGAGAAATGTAGGATAGAAACCAAATGAGTAACTTGTTATTATGAGAAGGCTTGCTAGGCATTTTTATAGCATTATTACAAAGTGTCTTGAGGCCATACCATGGGCCAAACTATGTGCTACCAAATACCATGGATGGAGAGGGTGGCCTCTCCATTTAATGCTTTTATGATAAATGGTTAGGGGGCATATGGTCTAAATTCGGATGTATAAGCCATAAAAGCATTAAATGGAGAGGCCACCCTCTCCCATTTATCATAAAAGCATTAAATGGAGAGGTCACCCTCTCCATCCATGGTATTTGGTAGCACGTAGTTTTGTCCCATGGTATGACCTCAAGACACATTGTAATAATGCTATATAAAGGCCTAGCAAGCCTTCTCATAATAACAAGTTACTCATTTGGTTTCTATCCTACATTTCTCTTATTTTATTGAGTTATTATTGGGGTATTGATTCTGAGTATCTTTCTTAGTATAGTTTGAGAGATGAGGCTCAAATAACCCTCTTTGAGCCTCACCCCTCAATGTGGCATATTTATTCTATGTTTGTCCATCTATGCTATTCATAGCCCAGATCTCACTACTTTGTCTTTCTCACAGCTGGTTCATTGTTCGCTTCAGTTTTGAAGCTATCTTAATCTCCTCCTCTCTCGGCATTCAAGCCTTCCGGTTCTCAGCTCTCAAGATACGGATCAGTGGTATCAGAGTAGGTACGCTCTCCATCGGAACAAGGGTTTCAAGCATTCTACGGGTTTCAAATATTTGCAGCAATCACCAACTTCTTTTTGGTACGATCATAATCCATTTGTTGGGTCATACATGGATCTGGATCTACTACATCCATACATGGATTTGGATTCACTACATCCATACATGGATCTGGATCTGGATCTGCTACATCCATACATGGATTCACTACATCCATACATGGATCTGGATTTACTACATCCATACATGGATATGGATCTGCTACATCCATTGGCTTGCAACATTTTCAAAAAAATTTAAAGAGACTTTCTAGACTCTACGGGATGTTTCAGAGGGTCTATCATAGCTCATTTCGAAGAATTTTCCATCATCTCAAATGGGTATTTTACGAATTTTCATTTCGTTTCTCATTTTGTGAGTTATGCTTGTTTGAAGCAGCACATGTTTTTACACATTGCGGCCGCACGTACAGTCAACTTTGAACAAGTACCACAGACTCTACAGGATGTTTCAAAAGTCCTACTATAGTTCATTGGAAATCTCTTTCTGTCATCTAAAATGGGTATTTCGCGGAATCTCATTTTGTTGTCTGGTTTATGAGATATCGTTGTTTGAAGCAGCACATGTCTATAACCAGCGTGGCGGCACGTCCTTCAAATTCGGTCTACTTTTTCTCACTCCATGAACTACCTCAGAACATGTACCATATACTGACGGAAAGATATATTTAGTAGCTCAAATGGGTCTTCAACGGAATTGGATTGCATCACTTGCAGAAGTTATGAATAAATTTGCAGAAGGATGTTCAAAACCCCCAAAGTCATGATTATTCCATTTTTTTTTTTTTGGCTTTTCTTAAAAAAAAAAAATTAATATAAACGGTTATGGGTCAACCACACAAAACCCTTATCTTCATTGGCAACTAGCACATCGTAATCATGGATCTCTTTTTAGCATGAAATGATGGGGACCATCATTTTCTAAGGGGGGAGGAATGATCCAAATTTTAGGGGGCATATGGTCTAAATTCGGATGTATAAGCCATAAAAGCATTAAATGGAGAGGCCACCCTCTCCCATTTATCATAAAAGCATTAAATGTATAGGCTACCCTCTCCATCCATAGTATTTGGTAGCACATAGCTTTGGCCCATGGTATGGCCTCAAGACACATTGTAATAATGCTATATAAATGCCTAGCAAGCCTTCTCATAATAACAAGTTACTCATTTGGCTTCTATCCTACATTTCTCTTATTTTATTGAGTTATTATTGGGGTATTGGTTCTCAGTGTCTTTCTTAGTATAGTTTGAGAGGTGAGGCTCAAAGAACCCTCTTTGAGCCTCACCCCTCCATGTGGCATATTTATTCTATGTTTGTCCATCTATGCTATTCATAGCCCATATTTCACTACTTTGTCTTTCTCACAGTTGGTTCATTGTTCGCTTCAAATATGAAGCTATCTTAATCTCCTCCTCTCTCGGCATTCAAGCCTTCCGGTTCTCAGCTCCCAAGATCCGAATCAATACTGATCCGGATCTCCATTTAATGCTTGTATGGCTTATACATCTGAATTTAGACCATATGCCCCCTAAAATTTGAATCATTCATGGTCTAGGAAGCCATTGTCCTGAGGCCGATAGCCTTTTTATATTTTTATTTATTAAACATATTTTTTGTTTGTTTATTTATTTAAAAAATATTTCATTTTTTCATTATTTATTTATTGATTTTTTTTATTTATTTAAGTTTTTTTTTTCCTTGGAATACATATCCCAGAGAAACCCACCAAGTACTTCCCCTCATTTTGAGGATGGTACCTAGGGTAAAACATATTTCACAGAAGATCAAGGCTTTGTCAACATAGAGCTCAAGGCCATTACAACAATATGCTTATTAATAGCTCAACATGCCACTTATAGGATTTGAACTCGGGTGGAGAGGATAACAACATTCCTCCCAACCATCTGAGATAAACCCAATTGATGTTTTCATTATTTATTTATTTTTAAAAAAATGAGTTTTTTTTCAAAAAGTTCATAAATTTTAATAAAATATTTTTTACATAATTTTGTTTTTTCAATAACATGTGAAACATTCTAATTGTAGGTTGTATGACTGAAGAGATTAGGTTGATTCAGGAGCTACCCATAAATCTACATGGGTTATGAGGTAAATTATATCTTGTGTACTTATAACAAATACCACAATCATAATGCCTATGAATACAAGCATGTTTTCATAGTTTAATGTAGTAAAAAGCTATAGCCATATCACTCAATTTCAAGAGTAAAACCTACATCCTTATTAAATACTTAGAAAAATAGCTAAGAATCACGACATCGAGACAAAGCACAAAATGGATGCAAGCATGACATGTGGGAGTTAATGGATCATTAATGAGAAAATGTACTACTAATTGATCGTGATAAATGACTAAATACTTCCAAATGACAGTAATTAACGGCTAAATATACTACCAATTGATGTCAATTAATGACTAAATAAACAACTAAATATACTACAAGTTAATGACTTAGATCAACCAATAAGAAACCAATCTAAATACAACTAAATTTTAGTCAAATTATAAAGGACTATTGATATAACACTCATAGCCCTCGCCTCTCCCAAATCAGTCATTTATATACATGTTTTAGTTGTTTTTTTAGTCACAAATTTGTCATTTTGTACTAGTGAATGCTTGAATATATTCAATTATGTGATTATTATTTTTATTTCCATTTTCAAGTAGTTGATGAATAGGTCCTCTTATCAAATCAATTGAGGTGATATTTTTTGTTAAGTTGAAACTATTAAAGTTACAACATCATGAGTCACTCTCCAAGTCAATCTTGTGCACCATGATTGAGCTTCGTGTGTCAAGGTAGTGCCTTAGGGAGCCTAATTTGCACTTAGGAAACTTGGAGTAGATTCTTGAGTTGGACTCAAGAATGACTAAGCCTTGTGTGTAAAGGTTAAGCCTCATGTGTTGAGGTAAGTGCTTTGTATGTCAAAGTGATGATGTTGTACAGTCTTTCTTGTCAAGGCTAAGGTCTTGTGTGTCAAGAAATATCCTCATGTGTTGAGGTGGTGCCTCATGTGTTGAGGTGGTGCTTTGCTTGTCGAAGCATGAATGGTGTGTGATGTACTACTAACCATGGTTGAGATATTAAGTATCCTCTAGAGACTGGACACCTCTATAGTGAATTACTTTAGCATATGACCACTTGGAACAATAGTATAACAAGATGATCACATCATTGAAAAAATCTCCTTAGTATATTTGATATGATAAATAAAGTAAAGATGGCACAAGTGGATCATGCAAATAAGACAAGAGATAAAGATAATATATGTTAATATAAGGGGGAACTCGAATTATTCACTTCAATGATCAAGAAATACTTCAGTTAATTAAGAGATAACTCGAATTGTTTACTCAGTGATATTAACAAGAAATACTTCAATTAAAAGAGTTAACTAAGTGATAACAAAGAAGATATAGTTAACTAAGTGTTTGCATGATGACACTTGAGTTAACTAGGTATTTGCATGACGACACTTGAGCTAAACTAAAAGACAACACTTGAGTGGTATAGCATCCATTTTAAGGGCGATTTCATCTTAAAGTAGAAGATCTAATTAACTAAGTGCTTGCATGACGACACTTGAGTTAAACTAAATGAAGACACTTAAGTTACGACACTTGAGTTAGTAACCTAACTAAGTGACCTACATGCAATTGGAAGGAAACTTCATATTGAATCCAAAAGGCTATAAATTAATCCAGGAATCAGATGTATGATACACTTGTAATGCAGGATTTGATGAGATCAAGGTGAAGAGTAAATCTCTCTTGAAGGAAGTGTGCATGTGACCAAAACTGTGAAATTGTCTTAGTGCAGAATCAACTGTTGGGTTCTTCTATTATTCTCTCTTCTATCTTGCTCTCTGATTGCACCAGGGGTGCTTGGTATTTTCTCTCTGATAATACACCAGGGGTGCTTGATGTAATCTGATCATTGTAAAGAAATTCTCTTCTATCTATCAAATATTCTAAGGAATATTTTGTTGGGGTTTTCTCCCTCAAGTACTAGAGGGTTTCTTCGGGGTCATTACTATGTCTCATGTGAATGCTTATGATTTTGATTATTCATTGATTTCAAGTTCTACTATAATTCTACATTAATATAAAAAAACTTAACATGGTACCAAAGCTCAGGGTGTGAATGAGCTAAGTTTTGTAGTCAAGCTTGAGCCTACGTTGATCCTGAGTAGCAAAAGTTGAGCATAGTACTTGAAGAATAATGGTTTCAATCTCAGTAAGACCAGAAGATCGACTTGAAGGAACTTCGAACTTAAATACTTGGAAGGCCAATATTATGAATATCATGGAAGATCATGATCTAGATGGATACATATCCAATGTTGTTGAAGAGCCTACTTCTAATGTTGGGCACATTTCTTTCAAGAAGAAACAATCCAAAGCAAATAGAATCATTTATGATTATGTGAAAGACAATTTGATGTCGGTGATTACTCCATTGAAGACTGTAAAGGAGTGCTTCGACACCTTGACAAATATTTATGAGAATAAGGCTCTGATTTAGAAGAGATCCCTAAAGAACAAGCTCCGTAATATGAAGATGATGGAGGAAGAATCTGCTGCTTCCTTCTTCACAAATATCTCTCAAGTAAGAGATCAACTCATGAGCATTGGAGTTACTGTCGATGATGATGATATTATTCATACTGTTGTCGATGGTATTCCATCCTCATGGGAGACATTCTTGGTTGTTTTTAAAGGTCGAGAAGAGCAACCAAAATTTGAAAGATTGTGGCATGATTGCCTTCAAGAAGAAGGGTGAATTCAAAGCAAAAATGCTTCCTCCAAAGAAGGGAACCTTGCTCTTACGGCAAGGAAAAAGAGAGTAAAGGACACGTTTTCTCAGAAGAAGTTTCCTCATCAAAAGGAAAAAGAATACAACAAGAACTTTGATAAGTCTAAATTCAAATGCTTCAACTGCAATAAGAAGGGCCACTTTGCAAGATATTGTCGTGCAAAGCAAAGAGGAAATTTCAAGGGTATATTTCATGCTTCTACTGCTATAGAAGATTAACCTACAAGAAATAGTTCTTCCAAAGATCAAGAGACAAGGTATGAGTACTATCTTGTCTCAACTCTAGCTAGATCCATTACCACTAGTGCTGAGACATGGCTAGTGGATAGTGGTGCATCAAAACGCATGAATGGATATAGGAGCGTTATCACGGATCATAAGGAAAAGAAGTTCTCATGTCATGTGGAGATTGGAGATAATACCACCCATTTGATCCAAGGAGTTGGATCCACTTCCTTTCATTTGAATTCGGGTGATGTACTCCATGTTGATGATATTATGTATGTTCCTGATCTAAAGAAAAAACCTCCTTTATGTTTCAGTTCTAGAATATAAAGGTTTCAAAGTAATCTTTATGGACAACAAAGCGCTCTTGTGTCCTAATAATTCGGACTTGAATTATGCAAATTTTATTGGAAGTAGAGAGGGAGGTCTTTACAGAGTTCCTAGAAAGTTCAGTAAAGCCATGATCCATGATACATCCAGTGCTTGTGAACTATGGCATAGGAGGCTTGGTCATCTTCATTTCAAAGCACTACCTGGATTACATAAGATGGTAAAAGGTAGCCTATATTTTATTCTGAGAATGATGTTATTTGTAGAGGTTGTGCTCTTGGTAATAACATCAAGAAAAGATTTCCAAACAGTACTAAAATATCTAAATGGATCCTAGACTTGATCCATTCATATCTATGTGGTGTCATTTCTGCACCATCCTTGAGTGGTTATTTGTACTATGTGATTTTCATAGATGACTTCTCTCACAAGTATTGGATCTATTTTCTAAAGGAAAAGAGTGGAACATTCAACAAGTTTCAAGAGTTTAAAGCACTGGTTGAGAATTAGACTGAAATCACATTCGTGCTTTGAGATCTGATAATGGAGGAGAGTTCGAGTCTCGTGAATTTAATGACTTCTGTCGAGAGGCAGGGATAAGAAGACAGTTGGTTGTACCTTACAACCCCTAGCATAATGGGGTGGCCGAAAGAAAGAATAGGACAATCTGTGAGGGTGCAAAATCTATGATGTGTGATCAGGATCTTCCCACCTCCTTATGGGCAGAAGCCTCCAACATTGTTGTTTATATTCAGAACAAAATCCCACATGCTATTCTGGAAGAGAAGACTCCTGAAGAAGTTTTCACAGGTGAAAAAATAGATGTTGGACACTTGAATGTTTTTGGTCGTCCTGTCTACATCCATGTGCCAAAATAGAAGAGGACAAAGATGGAGCCATTCGGAAAGAAAGGAACATTTGTTGGATATAGTGAATCATCCAAATCTTATAGAATCTATGTTCTAGGTAAAAGGCACATTGAAGTCAATAGAGATGTAACATTTCATGAAGAGGTTTCCCTCAAGCACTCTAAAGAACTTTAGTGTGATTCAGATATGGAGGAGAATGAGACTCTCTTGATGGAGGATCCAGGTTCTGGTTCGACTCCTCTTTCAGATGTTGAGAGGGAGAATCCATAAGAGTCCTTAGATTCATTTGATCCTGAAGGGCCAGTAGAACTGGTAGAAAGATCACTTGATGAACCTCCTGCTAATAGGATATATGTCTGGTGTTGAGACATTCTGCAAGAGGTAGAAAAGCATGGAGCACCATTAGGCACATCTAGAGAGGGAAGGAGACCTGAAATATATTTAGGATATGTAGCACATATGAGTCACAACAGTGATTTAGAACCCACCACCTATGAGGAAGCTACTAAGAAGCAAGTATGGAAAGATGTTATTGTGGAAGAATACAAATCCATCATGAAGAATGATGTGTGGGAAGTGGTTCCTAAACTTGAAGGGAAGTCAATAGTAACTTCCAAGTTGCTTTATAAAATCAAACATGCAGTTGATGGTAGTATTGAAAAATACAAATCAAGATTTGTGGCTCATGGTTTCTCAGAAAAACAAGGAATGGACTATGATGATACATTCGCTCCTGTGTCCAGGTACACTACTATTTGAGCCATGATTTCACTTGCCTCCGTTCTGGGGTGGAAACTTCACTAGATGGATGTGAAGACTGCATTTCTCAATGGTGAAGTTGAGGAATAAGTATACATACATCAACCTGAGGGTTTTTTAGTTCATGGGAAGGAGTCCCATGTATGAAAACTTAAGAAATCCTTGTATGAGATTAAGAAGGTCTTGAGGGCTTGGTGTTCGAGGATTCGCAACTATCTTTAGAGCTTGGGATTCTCCAAAAGTGAAGCTAACGCCAACCTATACTTCAAGGTTGTGAAGAAGCAACCACTGATATCGGTTCTCTATGGTGATGACTTGTTCCTTACTAGAGAGGAACAACAGATAGCTTGGTGCAAGAGGGAGCTCACTTCTAAGTTTGAAATGAAAGACTTGGGTCTTATGCACTACTTTCTTGGTCTGGAAGTTTTGCAAAGGAAAGATGATATCTTCCTTTCACAAGGAAAGAACACATTTGATGTGTTGCACAGGTTTGGTATGATGGATTGTAAATCCATGTCTATACCAATGGTTTCTAATCTAAAGAAACTATATGAGTTAGATTCCAGATCAAATCTAGTGGATCCTACATTGTATAGACAGCTCATTGAGTCCTTGATGTATTTGATACATAGTAGACCAGACATATGTTATGCAGTGAGTATCTTGAGTCAATTCATGTCTTAGCCAATTAGGTTGCTGCCAAGAATGTGCTTAGATACCTTTGAGGTACTATTGCTTATGGACTCAGATATGCTTCTAATGGAGGAGTGATGCTACTTGGTTATGTTGAATCTGATTGGGGTGGTAGTATTGTGGACCGAAAGAGTATATCCGTATTTTGTTTTATCTTGGTATAAGCTATGATCTCTTGGTCTGGCAGGAAGCAGGGCTCTATAGCCCAGAGTACTACAGAAGCAGAGTATATTGCAGTTAGTACCGCCTGCCAATAATTTGTGTGCCTTAGGAAGATACTTGTTGGGTTGTTCAACGAGAAGCTTGAGACTACTGTCAATCGTTATGACAGTTAAAGCTGCATTAAGTTCTCTGAAAACCATGTGTTTCATGACAAGTCGAAACACAATGAGATGAAATACCACTACATTATAGACATGGTCCAAAGAGGTTTCATAAGACTTCAATACATTGCTATTGATGAGAAGATAGAAAATATGTTGGCTAATCCTTTGCCCTTGACAAAGTATAGGTACTTCCGATACAAGATTGGTATGGAAAAGAATGTCTCCCTCACTGAGAAGGAGTGTTAAAGTTAAATCATCATGAGTCATTCTCCAAGTCAATATTAAACACCGAGATTGAGCCTCGTGTGTTGAGGTAGGGAGCCTGAGTTGGACTTAGAAAAATTGGAGTAGATTCTTGAGTTGGACTCAAGAATGACTAAGCCTTATGTGTAAAGGTTAAGCCTCATGTGTTGAGGTTAGTCCTTTGTATGTCAAAGTGATGATGTTGTACAGTCTTTCTTGTCAAGGTTAAGGTCTTATGTGTCAAGATAGATCCTAATGTGTTGAGGTAATGCTTTGCATGTCGAAGCATGAATGGTGTGTGATGTACTACTAACCATGGTTGATCTATTAAGTCTCCTCTAGATATTGGCCACCTTTAGAGTGAATTACTTTAGCATATGACCACTTGGAACAATAGTATAAAAAGATGATCACATCATTGGAAAAATATCCTTAGTATATTTGATATGATAAATAAAGTAAAGATGGCACAGGTGTATCATGCATATAAGACAAGAGATCAAGATAAGATATGTTAAGATAAGAGAGAACTCGAATTGTTCACTTCAATGATCAAGAAATACTTCAGTTAATTAAGAGAGAACTCAAATTATTTACTTCAGTGATGTTAACAAGAAAGACTTCAGTGAAAAGAGTTAACTAAGTGATAACAAAGAAGATCTACTTAACTAAGTGTTTGCATGACGACACTTGAGATAAACTAACAACACTTGAGTAGTCTAGCATCCAGTTGAAGGGCGAGTTCATCCTAAAGTATAAGATCTAATTAACTAAGTGCTTGCATGATGAAACTTGAGTTAAACTAATTACGACACTTAAGTTACAACACTTGAATTAGTAACCTAACTAAGTGACCTAACATTTAGTTGGAAGGTGAGTTCATCTTGAATTCAAAAGGCTATAAATTAAGCCAAGAATGACATGTATGATACACTTGTAATGCAGGATTTGATGAGATCAAGGTGAAGAGCGAATCTGTCTTGAAGGAAGTGTGCATGTGACCAAAACTGTGAATTGGTCTTAGTGAATAATGAGTTGTTGGGTTCTTCTATTATTCTCTTTTCTCTCTTGCTATGTGATTGCACCAGGGGTGCTTGGTATTTTCTCTATGATAATGCACCAAGGGTGCTTGACGTAATCTACTCATTGTAAATACATTCTCTGTTATCTATTGTTGGGGTTTTCTCCCTCAAGTACTAGAGGTTTTCCCCAAGGTAATTACTGTGTCTCATGTGAATGTTTATGATTTTGATTATTCATTAATTTCAAGTTCTACTATAATTCCGCATTAAGATAAACAAATTTAACAGAAACATCATATGAACTATCATGCCTGCTATAGTTATTCTTCTCTAATTTCAAATATATAGATCTGTCATTTTCTCTAGGAAGTAGGGTAAAATTTTGGTTAGACAAGTCACTAATACATGAACAATGAGTTTTTGTAGTTTTACCTTTAGGAGTGGTGTGGACCTTAGGATCCTTATCATCCTCTGTCTTAGTTCTAAATGTTTTTGTCTCACCAAATTTGACATCATTTTGAGTTAACTGGAAGTGTAGTTTAACTATCCATGTAGTTGGATCCAAATCTTGTAGCTTTGATTGGAACTATTTGCATCCTACATCTACAAGATTTGCATGCATCCAAATGAGATCCAGTCAATGGTTGTCATCTATCATATATGTTGTCGTACATCTCCACCAACAATTGTGTGTTTGATTTTGGTTGTTTGGACACTTACTTTGGTTGGGTTTAGGCCTATTAAAATCGGAGTGGAAGGTGAAAAAGTGTTTGTGGATTCTCCCCATTGTTGTTATAAGTTTGCTTGTGTTGTAAGATGCTCCCATATAATACTCCATTGTGCTTGGCATAGGAGTGATACCACTTTCTTCTTCAAAATATTCACCCTATTTTTCTCTGGTAATAGTTAAAGAGAAAGTACACTTGTTGTGTGTTTAGTTATAGAGCAAGTATTGGTGTAATCAGTCCCACCTTGAATTGTATATATTCCAACATTTTTTCAACTATAGATACCATGCATTCCCTTAGTATTATTCTTTATGTAGAAAAACCTTGATTTTTTAATTGTTTATTGATCAGTATACCATGAAGAGGTATAATATTCTCCTCTCATGTATTCTCTCCCAAATTTGCATAGTATCGATAGCTAGATTTTGTCAATTATTTTAATGCATAACATGTAAGATATATAACCTTAGCACATCAAAGTGTAGTGAAATCATGGATAGTTTCAATGAAGGACCATCTGACAATTATAGATTTTGGTGTCCAAAATAATCAAATTCCTTATGTGAACCATTTGTGACCCTTCTAGTGACAAAGACATATTTTGGAACTTTGGATCCTACTTTGTTAGGAGTAGTATTTCACACCATTCTGACATTTTATATCTCAATAGAAATATTATATTCTAAAGCATATTATGAGGTGCAATGTTGTTCAATATTATTTTCATCAAATACTCTTGTCTTTGAATTCTCAATTTTTCTTACTTTATGAAATATAGACTCAAAATAGCTCTCATAACCTAGACATTTAACTTTTGAATTATTCACAATGGATCCCATTTCATTACCTTGATTCTTTGTATGTGACACTTATTGATCTCTAGAATTTTATGCGTTTGACAAGAAGGCCTTCTACTTAATGTGCCTCAAATTGATGAGATATATATTCCAAAAGAAAAGTCCTCTCTAGGTAAATGCAATACATTCCCAGTTTCTATAGCATTTTGATGTGAATTTCCAAGAGTATGCTTTCTCTTGATTGTATTGAAATAACATATGTCCTTACACACTTTATGACCTAATAACCTAGATGTGTAACACACTTTGTGACTTGAGCATCCACATGAATTGTATTTCTAGTAGAACGCGAGTAGTTCAAGTCATGAATGCATTTGGAGAAACTTTATAATCAATGATGTGACATTTCAAAGGCATATCTTCAAAGCAACCTGATTTGTGATCAGTTGCCCCCATCCTTCATATACTTCTTATGTATAGCTGCAATTTTGTAACAATCCCAATCCAAGGGGGTAGCTACAATTTCACCAAACTCGATAATATTTCCTTCGGTACCAAGAAAAACATAAGCATTGGATTTAAAGATAATATTAATTAACAATATTCCCAACAATCGTTGTCTTATATGTTCAAGGTTGTAAAACTAACCAAGGAAAATTCTTCAATAATCTCACACAGTGCCTTGGTAAGCATTTGTACTTAGGAGAATGAGGACCTTAATCTGATATTGTTTTAAATATTAAAATTTATATGCATCTATGGATAAATATAAATTAAAAGCGAGGCTTCCCTAATATTCTAAGAGATCCATTTTAGACAACATTAATATGTGGAAGTTCAAGATATTGTCATCAAAGACAACAACAAAGCACTAATTTTTTCCAGGATCACTAAAAACATGGGCATCAACTAAGTGTATTACTACAATATTGTAGTCCTTCTTTTGTTGTGAGTCCAAAAAGTAAGGAGTCAAATTTTGAATTGGGCAATTAGATGCTTCGACCCACCTGCCAAATTAGTTCTTCTTAATGCAATGCTAGGACTTGGGAGTATTCCCCACTTTTAGTTTATCATACTTTATAGCTGCAACTTCAAACTGTCAACAAGCAAAAATCATTTTGATGGAATTTTTTTGTTTACCTTCGGAAAAGAGAATTGGGTTTAGGCACTAAAGGTCTATCCATGTTTAACCAAACTCTTCTTACCAAGGTGGATATGTAGACCAAGAGTGTCCCCATATCATTTGTGGAGAAAATCCACCTTCTAAAATATTGTGGAACATGTCATGAATTGTTTCTAATAAACTACATCCCTTCCCAAGATTACTCTTAGGTTTTAAATAACATAGTCTTTAATTACCTCACTAAATGCCTTGGTAAGTTTTGTGTTCTTAGTAAAACAATTATTCTAATCCAGATGTTGTTGAAAAGATAATAAGTCCTACAAATCTATGTACAATTCTAAAGTGAAAGCGGGCCTTCCATAACTTTCAATAAGATCCATCTCAAACAATACATTAATATGTGTTAGTTCCAAGTGCAACAATGTTGTCAATGATTGTAATAGAGCATTAATATATTTCCCATGATCACTACAAAGATGGGAATCAACTAAGTGTATGGTTGTAAGACTGTAGTCCATGTTTTTATGCATTTGAGGAATGATATTCTTGGCATTTCAATTAACTGTGAAGATCTCAACCTACTACGAGAAGTCAAAGAGAAAGAAATGATCTTTTGTAGTATGTTCTAGCTTAGACTGCAGTTAGTCTATGTTATTCTTCAAGTAATCCATGCCATAAACTAGGTGTCCATTGGGTCCAGGTCCATGTTCAACCATTACGTATTCAAGCTTGGTTGCATCCTTAGTGTTGACATCACATTCGTAAAGAAAAGTATCATTTGTAGGATTCGATTTGATCACAACTACTTTCCTGCCAATAAGGGTGAGAAAATTGTGTATGCCATTGTAGCAAGTAGTTTTTCCATATCTCGGAGGAAACTAGTTGTAGAATTTATTTAGAACATTTGGGGGGGGGTCTTGGGTATTCTTAATGTTCTCCTTAACCTCCCCTAGTGTCATTTGAGTTATTTTAGGCCACTTAGACACTAATGAAGACTTTCCTACCTTTCCCCACTCATCTTTCTTGGGAGCTCCCTACTCAATTTTGTAAATCTATAGATACCATATATTTGATATAATATGGAAAAACATTACTACATCATTTGTGTATTCAAAACAAATAGCACCTAAGATAAAGGGATTAATGAAACCCCCAAGTTGGTTAGACTTTACAGATTGAGAATCTATAGAATCAAAAGAAGGAATTCTATAATTGTTAGGTTTATAAGTATCTCTTGTTTCACATTATCAAATGTCCCATTGACTTCTTTGGTCCATAGATAGAATGCCTTCCCCTAGGAATAGTTCTCTCCAACTAACCCTTAAAATCACTCTTCTAATCATAAATATAGTTTCCATATAATATTTGTCAATTATCGTCACTATTTTTAGCCACTTGTTAAATTTTCAAAACAAACTATGTTTATTCGATGTACTAATCCATGCTAGAAAATTTTCCATTGACAAGTGATAAAAATATGTAGCTTTAGGTGTGTTAGATGATTAAGATGGCAAGCTCTCTGAATTGTTATCCGACTACCATTTTCCTTGTGGTCCTGACTGTTCAAACATTTCATATTCTAGCATAAGATGTTTAACAATATCTAGTGATTGTATATGAATTTCAAAGCTCATAACACAAACATGAGTTAACCCAATGAAAATAAAAAGGTTCCTTTGCCTTATTGAATCAACTCATTTGCAAGCCCTCAATTCTCGTACAAATATTTTCATTTGTGTGCCTTGGTACAATTTCTTTAGCTTCAAACTTCTCCACCAATTCGCTCTACATAATGTGGTTAAGTAGTGCCCCTTTGATTTTAATTTGGACCAAACTACCATAAAACCTAGGAAGAGCATGTATAATGTTCCTCACCATCCACCAAATGGTGGTTGGAATGATGAACCTGTTCAACAACAACCTCAAAAAATTTATTATCTTGGATATAGTTTGAACAAGAGGCACATATGTGGATCCCACATTCACTTGGTAGTTTTCATGTCTATGTTTTCATCCCTAAATTGCCCAAATAGGAAAATATAAAAGAGGATCCATAAAGAAAATAGACATGTCTACCCATTATTTACACAAAGGGTTGCATTTTGTTAAAAAAAATATAGTTTTTCACTAATTTTAGCCCACTTGTTTAGTTTTCAAAACATACTATATTTTTTCAATGTACTAATCTCTGATAGAAATTTTTCCATTAATGGGTCATCAAATTCTACAACTTTACATGTGTTAGATGAATAAGATGACAAGATCTCTGCCTTTTTATCTGACTCTCATTTCTTTAAGGTCCTAAGTGTTCAAACATTACATATTCCAACATAAGTTGTTTAACAATATCCACTAATTGTATCTTAATTTCAAAGCTCATAAAAAAACATGAGTTGACCCAACATAAATAAACATTTTCCTAAACCTCATTAAATCAATTCATTTTCAAGCCATTGGTTTCTTTTGCAGAGATTTTCATTTGCGTGCCTTAGTACAAATGCTTCAACTTCATCTTTTCCACAATTTCACTCAACACAAAGCGATTAAGTGGTGCCCCTTTGATTTGCATTTGGACCAACCTACCATAAAACTTGGAAAGTGCATGTATAATGTTCCTCACCATCCTCCAAATGGTCTTTGGAATGACGAGCTTGTTCAACAATGTAAGGAGTCTTTTTATTAACTAACAAAATACAAATTGTTTTCTATGAAAAAATAGAATGTAACCAAACAAATTAACATTTAAATACAAGCAACCGAACACATTGGTAAATTAGAATTGTATCCATTAGGATTCAATTAAAATTGCAGTTACATAAGCAAATAAACATAATTTAATCATTAATAATGAGCAAGAATCAAACCTACCCATTGGAATAACAACTTGAATCGGTATTGTTCTTCCGGTATCAATGAGCTCAGTTGGGCTACAACCACATTTGGGGGAACTACTCTCCTCCCAACCTAATTCCTCAACAATTGTTGAACCCCCTAGCCCATAATAGTAAGTCTATTCCATCTTCTATTTATCAATCTCCCTTGGCTCCTCAAACCCCCAACACCCTCTTCCTCTCTCAACACACACTGAGATTATCAACACCACTCCTGATCTAACCCAAGAAAACCACTCACAAAAATAACCCACATCCACTCAGATTTTCCTTCACAAAATAACCAGGCATGAATAAATTGTCCACACCTCCCCAACCTTGTTTTAAATATTTTTATTTATTTATTTTTATTTATTTTACTTTATTACTAAATTTTGCATGGGTGACAAGTGGTCACTCATGCACTTAATCTAACTTAAGTTAATTAATCCCTTTTTTAGACATAATCCTAATGCAATCTCTCCATGTTTTTCCAATTTATTTATTTAATTAATAATTATAAGTTGTACTAGCTAAGTCATTAGTTTTTTTTTTGTAAGTTAGAGTAGAACCTTATATTTCCATCAAAAAAAGATACACATTGTTGGGTCCTCCCAGGATCGGGAAAACAGACCCAATATCAAAAAATAAGCAGTCTTCCCCAAAATGAAAAAAAGACTAAACTAGAAAGTTTGAGAGTTACGGACCAGCCTATGATGAATGTTTGCCATAAAACTAAAAACAGAGACAGTAATAGTAACGGCCTAATGAAACCAGAAAGAAAAATATAGAGGCTATACATCTATAAACAGAGCTAAGAATTCAGGCCATCCTGACCGCTATGAGAACCTGGATCCTTTTCAATTTCCATCCCTAGACGGAGGGCGATTTCCCATTGGTTTTGGATTATTTGCTTAAGAAGATCGACCATCTCGTCCTATTGCAAGATTATTTCAGCATGAGACTCTCCCTTTTCCACCAGGGTTCTGCCCAGAACCAACTTTTGCATCCAGTGATAGTCAAGGGTTTTCTGATACAGAGTGGTGCGACCCCTGGTGTTCCCTGGGTCAGGCACCAGAGCCTCGAATTCCTTTTGAATTTTCACGTCCGAGAGACAACCACGATCAACCTGAGCTTCCTCTTCAGCCTCCCGAATTTCAACTTGCACCTGCTCCAGATTGTCCTGCTTGTAACGCCGAGCATTACCCACAATGCCTCGCATGAATCGCACCGGCAGGCCGAGAGAAGGGCCGGTGGGTTTGGTCTTGTGTCGAATGTAGCCTCTTCTAGGCTGAATTTTGATTGTGGCTGAGATCCTGACGGGCAACAACCCCTCAAGGAAAACAACTAAGTAGAGGAGAGAAACCCAAGCTCTGTCAAGACCTCCACTTCTGCGAATGCCCCTTTCTCCTGGGGATAAATACTCCTCTTTCTTCATTCGACCATTACAAATATTGAAAGTGGTAGGCTTGTGCTTGAGCTCCGGAGTACCTTCCAAGCTCGAATGGGATTCAGAAAGCCGTGGAAGGAGATTTTCCATCTCCAAGTTCTTAATGGAAGTTCTGGTCAGAGGTAATGTCATGACCAACTCGCACGTAAAAACCTTAAGCATCAGTACGGTGGAGGTTGTCTGATGGATCCCCTGCCTGGATTATGAATGTTTCAGGAGGCGCGTGGTCTATGTTGGAGGGCATGTTCCTAGCCCCGTGGCCTTCCACCAACCCTCCCTCTCGGCATGTGTTGGGAACCCACGGTGGGGGTAGTTAAGACATTAGTTAATATGCTTATTTTAATATAATTATTTTTACTTAAATTGGGGTGTTACATACAACAACATCAAAAAAACATTATCTTGGATGTGGTTTGAACAAGAGGAACATATGTCGATTTCCACTTTCACTTGGTAGCTTTATGTCTATGTATGAATCCATAAAGTGCCCAAACATATTTTAAAACATCCAGATATATAAACAGATATTTATCCCTTATTTACACATAGCTCTACATTTTTTTTAATATGTGTTTTTCTTTAAATTAAATGAAGTACATACGCTAGGGTAAAACAAAAATACCACAGAAACTTTTGTACATGTATACTCTTTTCCAAATGTTGAAACTAAGTGATATATGCAATGAATATGTTTGATATTGTTGGTTTGAATTGTTTTGTACACACTAATACTTTTGTCAAGACATTTCCATTTACTATGTGTGGGTGTATGAAACTTGAGTTTTTCTCACTACACTATTGTAATACCCCCAGTTTGACCCTTGTAATGTATCAAATCAATACTGTGTAAATGGAATCATGGTCAGGATCTCAAATCCAAGGCCTCGCCATTGATTTCCCAGTTATGTATTGACAACTAGATATGGTATAGTTGGTACTGTGTGTTGGTCATGCACAATAGAGACTGTGACCTGTTGTGCATGTGATGTAACTAAATAAACATATAAAGAAAAACCGCATCGACTCTGCAATGCAACAAAAAAGAAAAGGGGCATGATTCTCATAATATTAAGGAGAGAAATGTTAAACTTGTGAGCAACTAAGTTGACTTGTGTGCTCAACCATTCAACTCTTCCAGGAAGGAAGTGGTTGAGGAAGTTGTTATCTAAAGAAGGGGGAGGCATGGATGTCATCATGTGTCTTAGCCTCCCTTTCTGAGATTGACATTGTAGTTGTACAACAGAGCCCATCCCTTGATTAATTTTCATGTCCCCTCATTGATGTTCATTGGCTTAAGTTCCTAACCCAATCAATCACCTTGGGTTGAGGAGAAAATTTCATACACTTGGGGTTAATTTTGAAAATATTAAGGCATTAATTAGTTAGGAGGTATTAATTTTTTTTTATGTTTGAAATGCACTAAGTGGAAGATATTTATCATTAATGAATATTTATTTTTAATGAATAAAGTAGATAATGATTCAGAAGGGCGCATTAGAGGATAAGCTTTAACTAAGAGATGGATTGTGTTGACGCAAACCCAGTCGACAGGGGTTCCTCACGCTGTCAACACCCAACCACTGCGATCTCCCTGAGCACCGGCCCAGACAGGTTTTACCCTGTCCAGCAACACCTACGGAGCAGATGAGGTCTCACCCGAGATGTTCAAGGGAGATTTGACAAAACCATGTTTCCGCCGAATGAAGGAGGATGTTGTGCATTAACTGGTTAACTTATTGCAACATTCAGAAATAGATCTAAGCATTCAACTCAGGTATTAAACATAATCGCAACATCATTCAACAGATCTTATCATTGACAGAACCATAACTGTGCAACACATATAACAGTAAATCATTAATTGCAGCAAGGAAACATCGCATCATTCATAGATTCATATCGCATAATGCATTTACCACAGAGAAACGGAAAAGACACAAGGATTTTGCTCAAAAACTCTTTCACATCATATTTATCTCCGCAAAAACCCAGATACAACAAGATATTCAATCAACTCTCAGTATCAGCTATCTCCAGATTCTTCAATCTCTTAGATATATCTTCCCTATCTCAACACTTACAAACCTACATCTATTTATAGGCTTGCGCCTTTACATTTACGGTCGACTTAGGCAACCCCCTAACTACTTCTTAACAAACATCTACAAAAACTAACCCAAAATCCCACATAATGCAGTCAAATGACCCAAAAACCCACATAGTACGGTGTAAATGACCCAAAATACACATGACACGGTCCAAATGACCCAAAACAGTAAAAAGTACTTGTCACCTTGCGCGCTGCTTTCCTCCTTTCGCGGTACCTTCGTCCTTGAGCAGCATCCATGATGTTGCGATGATGACTCATCAAACCGCCTGCCAACAAGCCCCCAACACAATCTTGTGGCTCACCCTCGAGCCACGTCTACTTGATAGGGTGTACTCAGACTCGTCTATCGTTGGACTATGTCTCTGCAACTGTTCTTGTTGTCTGGATCTCGCTGTTATGTATTGCTCAACCTAAAGCGGTGATCTTTTGGCTTGTCGTCATGTGCTTCTCAAACTCATTCTCTAGTCTCTGGGAACCTGGTGCAGACTGGGGAGAAGTTTACGAACAGCGCCAAGGTGCAAAATAGGCCAACTGCTCTGGCACATTTGTTTCGCACCTAGGATCACATACTACCGGGACCAGGGGGTTGCCACCCTCGTCATTTTGGTGGTCGCAGGGACCACGAAGCTTCGAGCTACCACCACATAACCTAGACATATCGGATGAGACTTCGCCTCTGTGACACCCGAGTGTCCACGTTGCTTCCTTCTCTAGGCGCTCATGCACACTCGTAGTTCGGGCCCTCAGCGTGCCTAGTGTGCTACCACATGAAATGAAATGGATTATTTCCACAGCCTCCTTGGAATTCCTAACTTAGCTATATGCCTGACCCTCTCGCAGCATGAATTCCTCTCATCCAGTAGATACCTCTTTACTCAACTAGCCTCTGGTTCCTATAGTTATGCATCACCCGCGTCCGGATGTTTGCCTCGAGAATCATTCGCAAAACCTATTCTCGTAAGGTGTCAATCATACCATTCTGCTAGTTCCTGCATGTGTAGACCAGACTTATGACATGGGGGTTAGCAACCATACTCCCATCAGCTGCCATTTGTGCCAAAGCATGTGAACCATCACCCTTGGTGCCACCGGCCATGCTGCCACAGTGTGTTCCATGTGCCAAACGTGCCCGACTCTGGCGCCAATCCGGGCGAGCTAACGATCATACCTGCCAAAGAGACCTATCATATGAAAAACTCCCATCTGCTAATGATTCGTAATAATTGCTGATGTAACGGGGTCGCAACCCTGCAACTGTCATGGACCTGCTCCCAAACTGCGATACAAGTGCTCCAACCTGCACATTCTGTTCCTGCTGGTGCCCCATCCTGCCACCTAGCATCCTGCACTTCTTCTTTTTTTTTTTCTTTTTTTTTTGCCAATGCGACTCAGTCATCGCACTGCTCCAAGCCCGTCCTATAGGGATTCAACCTACTACCATTTACCAACTTTGGGAGCATCGCTCCATCTAACTATTGCAGCTGGACTGTGCCTCCTGAAGTGATGCTATCGATGCGATATGGACCAAGCCTATGCATCTGCAATTTTCCTGGATGCCTCAGAAACTTGCTGTCATATAACAGCACCAAGTCACCTTGTTGAAACTGTTTGTTCTTGATATGGCGATCATGCCAAGCCTTTTGCCTATCCTTCTCCACGCTCTGGTGAAAACCTGCGATAAAGCGGTCTTCCTCAAGCTGCACTAGCTACGCCAAATGTTCTCCTAATGCTGTTTCATCATGCATTCCTGTTGCCGCCACGATGCGCAAACTCAGAACCATGTACTCCATAGGCAATATCGCTTCTTTTCCATACACCAATTTGAATGGTGTATGTCCCATCAACCTTTTACAAGTGGTGCGATATGCCCACAAGACTGTTAGAATATTCAAATCCCTGTCGTCACAGTTCGCATTACCAACCTTTGTCAATGCATTCTCCAATACCTTGTTGAAAGTTTCCACTGTGCCATTTGCATGCGGATGATATGGCGTACTCTTCTTATGTTGTATCTGCAGCTCTATTGTTAATGCATTGATTGTGCGATTGATGAAATGACTGCCCTGATCACTCGTCAATACCTCCGAGCAGCCAAACCGAGTGACAATGTTATCGAACAAGAAACGTGCGGCTGTTGCAGCAATGCAATCTCTGACTGGTGCAGCCTCCGCCCATCTTGTCAAATAATTTGTCGTGGTGATGATGTATTGTGCACCAGTGCATTTCCCAGGTGGGTTGATAGGGCCCACGAAATCCACTGCCCATTTGTCGAATGGTTGCAATGTCACTTGAGGTGTTAGCAGCATCTCATCCCTCCTGGATGGTTTCCCAGTCCGCTGGCAAACATCACAATTCCGCACATAATCTGTCGCATCAGTGTGAAGTATGGGACACCAAAACCTCGCGCGAAGCACCTTTCTGGAAATCGTGCGACCGTTGTAGTGCCCACCAACTACTCCTGCATGTGCTTCTGACAAGATCTTCCCTTGCTCATGAGGCAGGACACAACGCCTCAAGATCTCGTCTGATCCCAGTTTTTACAATTGTCCTACAATCAGCTGGAAATCTACATCCTTGACCACTAGCTGCTTCTTCTGAATGGTGGTGAACCCCTCCGGTGTGGTTCCTATCGCCAAAAACTGAATGATTTATTCATAGTAATCATCAGTGACGTCAACTCTGAAAAGTTGCGCATCTAGCAACCCATCTTCAATGTTGGTTGGTTCCTCCCCAGTCTCAATCCGTGACAGATGATCTGGACTTGCGTTCAAGCATCCTAGCTTCACAATTACCTCAAAATCAAACTCCTGAAAAATAAGTAGCCAGCTACATATCTTCCCCCCCAACACAGGCTTATTGGCCAGATATTTCAATGCAGAATGGTCTATGAACATCTTAAAGTGACCGCCCAATAAGTAGTGCCTAAACTTCTGTAGGGCATATACCATCGCCAGACCTTCCCTCTCTGTAGTTGTATAGTTCCTCTCTGCAGATGACAACTTCCGACTCGCAAAAGCAATTGGGTGATCCAGATCCACTTCCCCTGGTTGCGCGAGCACTACTCCCAGTGCAATCGATGATGCATCGACGTGGACATGGAATTCCTTGCTCCAGTCCAGAAATACCAGGATCGGCATTGAATCCATCTTAGCCTTCAGTGTCTCAAAACTAACTTGACATTCAGGGCTCCATTGAAATATCGCATCCTTCTTCAACAATTTCTCCATAGGGTTTGTGATCGCAACATAACCCTGGATGAACTTGCGATAACACCATGTGTGTCCCAAAGTCGCTCTCAACTGCTTGACATTGGTACGCGGTGTTAAGTTGAGAAGGAGCACAATCTTTGTTGGGTCGACCAACAAACCCTGCTTGCAAACAATGTGACCCAGTAATATCCCAAAGGGTGCATAGAATATGCACTTCTTCAAGTTCAGCGATATCTGATGTTGTCGACAATGCTCCAGCATCAGTCACAGATTTTCCAGATGATCGCTGGTCAATCCATATATTTTCCAGTCATCCATGTATACCTGCAAAAACTTCTGAATGAAATCCTTGAAAGCAGCAACAACGACCCGAGAGAATATCGTAGGTGCATTCTTCATCCCAAATGCCATCACCGTGTACTGAAAACAGCCCCATTCTGTCACAAAGGTTGTCTTGTGGCGGTCTTCTTTCGCAATTTTGATATGATGATAGCCAGAGATCCCATCCGTGAAAGAATACATCTCTTGGCCACCCACGCCCTCCAGCACCTCATTAGTGAACGGGGTCGGAAATGGATCATGCAGACATGTGTCATTCAGCTTTCGCAAGTCAACACAAATGCGCACTTCACCTGTCTTCTTGTCCTGCACCACCATAGGACTAATCCAGTCTGATTCCTCAACCGGTTCAATAATGTCAGCATCCAACATGTGATCAAGTTCTACTCTGACCCTCTCCTTATAGCGCAAATTCAATCGATATGGTCGCTGCCTTATTGGTTTTGCATCTGGTTTCAATGGAATCTTCATCTCCCCCAAATCCCACAAGCTTCCCTTCATCTCAAAAAACTTCATAGGGAACAAGTCTTGGAACTCATGCAACAGTTCTGTGACCTTCCCCATCATCTCGTCATCCCAATAGTCCCCAACATTCGTGAACTTTGGAATTTACTCTATCCCAATGTTGACCTTTCGGAGCTTCAGCGGCTGACTGATCAGATCAGTCGGTGCATCAGGTGCTACAAGATCGCGACTTCCTTCAAATTTCGGAATATTGACATTCCACGGATCATCACCATCTTCTAGCCCACTAGTGATATTATAACATTCCATGATTGACTGTATCTTGCAGTGCGTATGCGGATCCACAGGATATGCTACTGGAACAACCTTCAGAACCACGTCGCGGATGAGCTGCAAAGCATTATGGACATCCGGGTTGGCATCCACGAAGCTGAAAGTATGAGTAAAACAAACTGTCAATTATAACCAAGTGGTAATCTCCCCTCGCAATTCAACTACAGTACACCATGATCGCGGCATCTCGTCCAAAGTATGGAAAAAGGCATGGACCCACTCATCCCTTGGTCGCGATGCCCACAACATCTGACATTCCATCAAATGACTTCCAGGGTCATTGCGTCCATCATATTTCCCTGTGTGGTAGACTTCGTTGTCGCCAAAGTGAACCGCAATCAATCTTCGGCACTACGACCACCCAGCAATCGACTTCTTATGGGTCACCCACCATCGTGATGGAGCAGCCTTCAACGCTTCCTCCAATGCCAGCAATTGTTGTGGTTCTGAGACCTTTTCCTCGAACGCTACGAGAAAGTCAGACAATTTGGGAAGCCCTTTGTATACTAGCAGTGCAACAGTTTCAGTTGCAACTTGGCATAATGACTGCGTGATCAACCCACACTTGCGGAGTGACACCTCATGCAAGCGATTCTGCCAATTTTCCAAAGCGCCATCAGAGTCGGAAGACATAGAGCTGGAGCTACGCCACCCAAGCTCACCGTCGGCAGTTGGATGAATATAATCTTCTCAAATATTGCATGCATGGTCCCATCCGCTGGGAACTTCATCCTTTACCTGTTCAATATACCTGCGTCCTTCAACTGGATCCAACGTAGCTATGAATCTAAGATCGTGGTTTTCAAAAGTCATCGTCCGCTTCTTAAATTTGATTACTGCTGCACTGTCATTAGCCCATCCAATCCCCAACAACGTGGGATAGGAGCTTCCCCCTTCAACTACTTTGATAACATCGAAATCAACGTATGTCTTCATTCCCTCAATGTCCACAACAAGCCGTGGAACTCTCCCAATCGGTGTCACGTTGGCCTGATTAGCCAGTCAGAGATGTACGGGAGACCAGCTCAACGTTGGACTCCCCATTTTCTACCAGGCCTACTTGGTTAGGATGCTAACATCCGAGCCAAGATCCAGAATAACTGAATCAGCCTCATAGTCCCTAATCTGGATGTTCATGCATATTTCCTTACCTGTCTTCTGTCTCTGTAAGGATTTTACCACGAACTCTCTCCGTCCCTTGGTTGGTCGATGCAACAACCCCTCGATCTCGGCAAGAGCATCAGGATCCCTTGCCAGCGCTAAACAACTCTCAAAAAAATTATGTAACGTACCAGACTGTCGCGATGGACCTACCTCTGAAGTGGAATAAAAAACAGGGGGCATGTCACAAATAATTGGCTTACCGCGATCTTTTTCCATCGCACTACGCGCTTAAAAGAATGCATCACGCTCATAATCAATGTCAAACTGCACCTTCTTCTAGCCTGCTAACCAGACGAGTGAATGTGGACCATCTTCTCCTGCCGTCGCAACTCCACGAGTGATAACTGCAATAGCAACATCCTGTGTCCACGGCTCCGCAGAAATTGTCGCGATAGTTGCGCCCTGAGTCTAGTTCAATGGTGGATTCCCAGGTTGGTTCACATTATGGTTGGCATTCTAATTCGGATGCTGGTTTTGGTTCTGCAGCGGGTTTTGATTCTGCACTGGTTGCTGCACTTGATTCTAGTTCTGCAACTGCTGAACATTTCCCGCCTGCCATCGCGCAATCAACTGCGGACAGTTTTTAACAATGTGATCAGTAACAAAACAAAACGTACACTATGTCTGTAATTGTGGGAAATCTCTCTGGTAGTGTCCCAACACTCCACAATTATAACACTGTACAGGTCCGCGACCTCCTCGTCCTCCTCCACCGCGTCCTCCCTGGAATTCGTCGTAGAATACCCCCTGCGGCTGATACTGTGCTTGAGAAAACTGTTGTTGCATGGGATTCGGTTGTAGCTGCACGCACTACCCTGGATGAACGTACTGTGGTTGCTGAATGTACTGTGGCTGCTGCGGAGCCATCAGCATCTGAGTATATTGTGGCATAAACTGTTGTGGTTGCTTGTGCGGTACAAATTGCACCTGCGGTTGGGCTACCTGTGGCTGTGGTTGCGGTTGTTGTACAGCACGTTGGTCGTCCTTCACATAGAATGCATCGTACGTTCGTTCGTGAAGTAACCCATATGCTCGGCAGTCCTTGTCTTCATGTCCCACGGACTTGTAGAATGTACAATACAGATTCATCGGTTTTGTGACCATCTTCTACATGTATTGACACTCCTCATGGCGATGCCCATATACTTGACAGATGTGGCACCATGGCATACCACCACTGCTCAATGGGTTTGGTGCTCCTGATACCAGATAATTGCGGAAGTCTGGGCAATTATCCTTAGTATGCCCTTCTTTGCGACATCGCGTACACCACACCTCTTCACGTTGTTCTTTACCCTTCTTAAGGTCTTGCAGCTGTATTTTCAAGTTGGCCAATTGTGTCTAAATCTGCGACATACCAGCTGCGTTCTCACCAATCGGCAAAGCTTCTAACCGCATCGCAATTTCCAGGGCTTCACTCGATGTTGTAATGTTCTTTTGCATCAACGGTAGGTGAATGTGAGGGAGCAATGCCGCAATGAACCATTCTTTGTGCTGGACGTTGCTCATGTCGAAGCTGACCCTTGCCATCAGTGTTTTGAACCGCTGGTCAAAATCCCACACAATTTCATTGGGATACTGCTTAATCTCTTTTAGTTCTGTAATATACTGCACTTCAGACTTGGATTTTCTGAACTCTGTAATCAATCCTGCTCGAACTTCATCCGGTGTATTTCCTGGAACGCCTACAGGAACCTGCACAAATTTCATGAACCAGTCTAATGCACGACCCCGAAGAGATGTTGCCAATTGTCCTTTCTTGGCATTATCATCAGTAATTTGTTTCACAGTCCATACTGCTTCACATAAGAACCAGTATTGCTCGGGATTATCTGTTCCATTTCCGTGGAACAGCGGTAACTTTGCATCTTCGCCCGCCATCCTGGGCTTCCTTCCTACAGTCGTTGATCTACTAGCAATCAATTTCTGTTGACTTGATGAACACGGTGGTGTCAAAGTTGTATTTCTTACTAGTTGAGAGATAGTGAGCAGAGGTGTGGGTACGTTGCTGCTGTGGTTTGGTCCTGCCTCTATCCTGAGCGTAGCCTGGTTTTCCTTGTCGGCACTGTGAGGTCGCTTCGTCTCGTGTGGTCTTCCTTCGCGGCCTTGTGTTTCGATCACAGCAGGACCTTCTCCTGTCCTCTACCTCTTTTCTTGTCGAAACCTTGCTCCTCCCCTTGTAATACCACTCTCTTCCCCGGATTCCTTCAAAGTCTCATCATAAACTACACCCATCTACCCCTTATCCTTCCATGTACCGCCCCCCTGCTGTCGAGGTATCCACAGCCTCCGCACACCAAGGTTCTTACTGGTCTAGGTGCATCTTCAGTATGCCCTTTTCGCAAATGAGCATTTTAATGGACAACTGTAGCGACAACGAAAACCTACCTCTCGGTCCATTGAAGAATTCCCTTTCTGCTTCACTGTAAGACTTTATTGTATCAACCACAAACTCAGTGATGTAGCCTTCCAATATACTATCGACCCAAACCTCAACAGCTAGCGATGCTTTGTTGTCGACTTCTTGCAGCTCCTAAATCAAATCTGGGGTCCAAGCTATCGGCTCACCACCTTGGAAGTTTCACTTCTGAAAGGTCAATTTTGCTAACCATTCATATAGGATGATTGGGAACTCGCAGAAAAAATATTCGTGTGGACCGTCATGTATGTACTTTTCCAACCACCAATTTGTCGACAACCCAGGGTTCTTATTTTCTTTTTCAGCGAACTCTCGCAACTTTAGGTCGAACCAATCTTGGATCTCCGATCTCATCGGATGCCACAACATATCATACTTTCACTTTGCGCTATGGTCCTGGAAACGGAACCATTTGTTGACGCAAACCCAGTCGACAAGGGTTCCTCACGCTGTCAACACCCAACCACTGCGATCTTCCTGAGCACCGGCCCAGACAGGTTTACCCTGTCCAGCAACACCTGCGGAGCAGATGAGGTCTCACCCGAGATGTTCAATGGAGAGTTGACGAAACCATGTTTCCGCCGAATGAAGGAGGATGTTGTGCATTAATTGATTAACTTATTGCAACATTCATAAATAGATCTAAGCATTCAACTCAGGTATTAAACATAATCGCAACATCATTCAACAGATCTTATTATTGACAGAACCATAACTGTGCAACAGATATAATAGTAAAGCATTAATCGCAGTAAGGAAACATCGCATCATTCATAGATTCATATCGCATAATGCATTTACCACAAAGAAGAAAAGACACAAGGATTCTGCTCAAAAACTCTGTCACATCATATTATCTCCGCAAAAACCCAGATACAAAAGGATGTTCAATCAACTCTCGGTCTCAGCTATCTCCAAATTCTTCAATCTCTTAGATTATCTCTTCCTTATCTCAACACTTACAAACCTACATCTATTTATAGGCTTGCGCCTTTACATTTACGGTCCACTTAGGCAACCGCCTAACTACCTCTTAACAAACTTCTACAAAAACTAACCCAAAATCCCACATAATGCAGTCAAATGACCCAAAAACCCACATAGTACGGTCTAAATGACCCAAAATACACATGACGCAGTCCAATTGACCCAAAACTGCAAAAAGTACTTGTCACCTTGCGCGCTGCTTTCCTCCTTTCGCAGTACCTTCATCCTTGCACAGCATCCATGATGTTGCGATGCTAACTCATCAAACTGCCTGCCAACAGATTGTAAAAGAATTAAAGATGAAAGCAGTTAAATCTAAGAAAGCAGGAAAAAGAAGGAAAAGCTGGTACAAGGCAGAAAAGTAGTAAAGCTCGAAAAAAATAGAGTAAAGCAAAAAAGCAGAAAGCAGGAAAAAGTAGGATAAGGAAAAAAAGCAGGATAGAAAACCAAAAGCAAGATAAAAGCAAAAGCATGATAAAAGCAAAAGCAAAAGCAAAGAAAAAATCAAAAGCAAAAAGAAATCCATCCTTATACACTCCATGAGGGCACCTTATCCTAGTTGGATTGCTCCACAAGTCACCTCAAGTCTATAAAAGAAGAAGTGTCCATCACTTAGCCATCTTTTGACAGTTTGCGAATTGAATGGAGAGTTATTTTTCCTCTTTGACTTGGGAGATGTGCCCCTAGTCCAATATGGGATATGTGCCCCTACTTCTTTTGAGAGGATGATGACATCCAATCTTCATCATTGATTTTATTGCAGTTCCTGAAGTTTGATCCAGTGGTTGTTGTTCTCATTGTGCGGTTCAACTCTTTCATTCAGTAGGAACAGTGTTGGAGGGACGAAATGGAGGTTTTGGTTTCAAATTTTCTTAGCATTTATGAACTTTGAGACCTGTCCCATTGAGTTCGTAGAATTGTTTCCAGTAGTAAACATCTTTTGTTTCATCAAAAAAGGTGTCCGGATGACCAAGTTATGTCCATTTTACTAGATCTAGGGGTTCCAGCTGTGAAGAATGCGCCCTTGCTTTTCTATCTAGTTTGGTGAATGCGCCCATGAGTAGATCCTAAGTCCTGGTGCACCTTCCATGAGCATCCACCTGCTGTGTATTCATCATATTTTCATATCCAATGAAGAAATCCTCTTTTCTTCTCTTCATAACAGTCTTATACTCTCAGTTTTGTAAGAATTCTATGTATTGGAGACCTTCTGAAAGTTTGAAGATTAAAATACTCAGAGTTTGTAATTTTGGTTTTTTGTTGTCCTTGAACTCAGGTATGAGTCATATTTTACTTCAGAACAGAAATTAGAGATCCTTAAAGGTTGTTGTATGAAAATTTGTCAAGACTAGCTCTTTGGGCACTAATTCTTGACTATTTTTTTAGTATTTGCAATTAAAAGTTACCTGTGAGTCAATTTTCTGTTATAATGGTCATTTATGATTATTAAGACTATGTTGAAGACCCTCCAACCATTTTCTTGAGAATTTGTAGGCCTCGCAACCTATTTGAGAGCCCCTGAAAGAAGACTAGTTGTGTTTTCCATCATAGTGCACTTCACTCCTTTTGCTTTCAAAATCTATCAACTCTTCCCCAATTCTCAGAAACACTTATCCAACATCAGATTTGGGACTTAAATACTGATATCCACTCATCTAGTTACTTTCAAGCGTAAGTGAAAGATTTTAGTAGGCATATGTTGGTGTGCCCATGCAGCCTTGGAGTAGATTTCAATGTTAACTGAATGCGAAACATAAATGGCCCCAATACATTGTGCTTGGAAATATGAAGCTGGCCTTGAATCTAACATGTTTTTTGTTGCACATTCACTTTTATATTTTGCAGACGCACAAGACTCCAAATACCAAACCTTGGAGGAATCTACTTGTGTCAGAGTCTAGTCTTCCTATAACTAGTTTGTTAAGTAGTTTTGTATGAGTTAATTTGTGATCTGAAATTTTAAATGTGAGATAATATTCTTGAAATCTGATTCAGGGATATTACATTAATTGGTCTGTATAAATTCTTGGGGGTTTAGTTCTCCTGGTAGAGAGATCATTACGGGAGGAATTTTTGGAGTGAGAGTGTGCATGCCAAAGGGAGACCTGGTATGTTGATGCTCCTTGCGCATGAAAGCCTTGGAAAGACATATTTCCGGAGGGAATTGTGGATCGGTGAGGGGGTTCCTAAGAATCAAAGGGAAAATGCGGAAAGGGAAGTGTGTGTGCCTGAGTCTTTGTTTTTCAGGAGATATGCATGTCGACACTCCTTGTATGTGAAATCCTTGGCAAGATAGATCGCCCAAGGGAATTGTATAGCAGTGAAGGGGATGTCTGAGCCTGGAAGTGTGAGTGCGAAAAGGGAGGTGTGTTATGCATGATTCAATGTGCCTGATGTTAACCAGTATCGCCTTGTTATCCTGATCCCGTTGACTGTTTGAACCATGTGTATGAATCTAAGAATGGATGAGTGGGGTTAGGATGTTCTTGATAAACCTACCGGAGGTTGGAACCTCCATGTGGAAGATGACCATGGTTTGGGATATCATTCTATACACACACTAGTAAGCACCTGGCAAGATGGATCGCTTGAGGGAACCGGAGCAGTGAAGGGGATGTCTGAGCCTAAGAAGGGTGTTGTGTGGGGTAATAATGTGGGAACTGAGATGGCTGAGTCTTTTGGAGGTGCTTTTAGCTCTATGGTTAATATTGCTAGCTTATGAATCCATTCCCATAGTCCTATTGGTAACCTGATAAACCCATATGTGGTTTGGTTTGGCTGTGTATCGGTTTGGTTGTGTATGATGTTGCTATGATAGTGTGGTATGCCTGAGAAACCCAAGTTTGTACCGGATTGGCTATGTGTAATGATGTCTTGGTGATAGTGTGGTATTCCTAAGAAACCCAATTTTTGTGTTGCCTTGGCTATGTGTGTGACTTTGTCTATGTGATAGTGGGCAGCATGATAAACCCAACTATCTACTAGTTTGGCTATGAAGCTATGTTATATGAAGGAGTTCCCCTTTTCTTATGGAAATCATGCCCATATTGGGGGTGGCCTCTTAGCACAAAGAGTATATGCTAAATAGAGTGCCTATGGTTGGGTGGAATGTTGTTGTTGTGTAGTCAGTTTCTTAGGAAATCATCCGTAAAGATAAGAATTCATTTGATGTGTTATGTTTATTTCATTACTTCATGAATGAATGTTGAATGGAATGAATACTTCTATTTTGTGGAACCAAGTGGTCTATGAATATGCATTGTAATGTTGAATGCATGTATAAGTCTTGGAGGCATGTATGCAAGTTGAATGTGTAGTCTTGCTTGATTACCTATAGCTTGGCTTGATTTCATGTGAAATGAATGGTTTTAAAGAGTAGCTAAGAATGTGAATGCAGAAAGGTAAATCAACCAGGTTGTTACACATCATCCGCAGGGGTTGATAAGAAACATGAATATTCCTGAGGACCTTGGAGATCGAGGTTGGTTTGTTAGGGAAAGCGTCATTTTAACCCTTGATATAAATCCATAAATTGGCTAAGTATAGCCATCGGACAAGGTTCGGTGGAGGAAAGAGTTCATTTGTTGGATTAACGCAAAAGGGAATCGTAGTCATCTGATGGGATCTCATATGTAATCGCAATTGTTCGATGGGAAGGTCCCCATCGGTGGTTTTTAATCGGGGGAGAGGTCTGATAACAGTTGGAGAAATCCCTAATGGAATGTTATGGTCATCATGGGAGAGGCCCAAGAGACTATGAAAGGAATCCTTGATAGCCGTCAAGGGAGAGGTCTGATAGCTATCGGAGAAAGCCCTGAACGGCTGTCGGAGAAATCCCTGAGAGGTTGTCGGAGAAAGCCTCGACAGACTATCAGAGAAATCCCCGAGGGACTGTCAAAGAAATCCTTGACAGACTGTTGGAGAAATCCCTGAGAGGTTGTTGTTTGACTAACATAGGAGGTTGTTTAGAGGAAGGCATAGATGTATGTGAGGTATAATGACATTGCTCGCCACCTAGAAGGGTTACAATGTTGATTAGGTACATTTCAGAAACATATTTTGACTTGGAAAATTATCAGAATGTCACTAAATAAATTCCCCGTCAGGTCAAAAGTGTTATTGGACCGACCAGAGATGCTACAACTATTCACAATTTAAGTGATAGATAGAATAGTTATAGATTGGCTTATAGCAACCAAATTATTGCTATTAAAAGACAATCTAAATTCATGTTTGGCACTTGAATTAGTGATGATTATGGTACACACTTTACAAAGCTCTCTTCATTCATTATATTTCCATTATAGTGAAATATTTAATATTTTTATTTAAATATATTTGAATATTTAATATCTCTATCAAAATATTTGATTTTTGTGTGATGAAAACACATGCAAACCATCAAACCAAAATATGTCGTCGTGAAAGAACTAAATGATGACAACAATGATGTTGAACATGTTATCCAATCAATACTAGGTTGTGATATTTCAAATGTTTACTTGGTGAGTCCATTCAATTATATTCAAATAATATACTTAGAATATAATTACAGTAACATTTTTCTAACATCTATGTATACCTTTTTGTTTTACATAAAGGACAGAAAATCTAAGAAGGTGATATATTGAAAGTGTTACATCCATATGATGGTGTTGTCATAATTGGACGAATTCACTCGCATTCTATAACCCATGTAGTGGATTTGAGTCTTGAAGATAGACACATCAATATTCTTCGGGTCACAAGTAACCTCTCCCTTCCTTGTGAGGATAAACTAGATGGATTTAGATGTTTGAAAGAGAATAAAGTAAGTTTCACGGGTGTAGCCTTTAAATTGTTTTGGAAAATATGATGGTGATAGTTTTCATGTACTTGAGTAGTAATCTTCTCTCATTCACATGTGTTACACTCAGTTGATTTTATGTTTTAATGCAAGTTTACATATATTGTACAATTGTTATTGTGTATGCTACTTTTTAATGAAAGTGACACTTAGTTGATTTTACATTTCAATTGAAGTTTGCATGTAAATACTTTGAATATGTTTCATATTCACATGCGTGACATTATTATTTATTGATTAAGTATGTTTCATTGATATTGGATTTACATAAATATTGTACAACAACATTATACAAATTCATGGTATTTAATAAATTATTCACATCATATAAATTTAGAATGAATAGTAATGAATAAAGAATAAAATCAATATGGAACTACTAAACTAGTAATAAATGTAATGATTATGTAATTATAAATGTAGTTTAAATGTTAGAATATTTGACTTTTTCATCTATCGTCACCAAAATAAGGCTATATAATCTTTAGTTAAATTGCAAATTTTCAATGTTGAAATTGCATTTTTTAATACATAAATGGATTTATTGCCCTCAAATATTCCTATTGCACCTATATTATGCAATATTAACAACTAATATATGTAATTCCAACAATTCCTCTGAATTTTTAATCAAATTTCTGGCAAAAAAAAAGAAAAAAAAGTGGTTGGAAAAGGTCAAAATCATCTAAAATTTAAAGTTCTTCACAATAAATCATATATCAATATAATGATTATGCAACAAATAAATTAGTTATAATAATCCTATGACTACTAAACTATTAATAAAATATATAGCAATAATAGTTATCCTCACTAAATTTACTACAAGTTGACGCCAATTAGTGACTCATTGAACTAATAAATATGGTACAAAACGATGGAAATTAATAACTCAATAAACTAGAAAATATACTACAAATTGATGATAATTAATGACTCATTAAACTAGAAAATAAACTACAAATTGATGGTAATTAATAGTTAATTAAAATAGTAAGTATACTACAAGTTGATGAATACAATCAAGCAATGAAAGACCAATCAAAACACAACTAAAATTTAGTCACATTATAAAGGAGTCCAAATATAACACTGGTGGTCTCCTCCCCAAAATAGTTGTTTGTATAAATGTTTTAACTGTGTTTTCTTGTTACAAATTTATCATCTTGTACTAGTGTAAAACATGTAGGAATTACTATAATGTATACTAAACGAGCCTTCATCAACACTCCAATTAATTCAACCCAATAATCGGTCATAAACCAATATATATATATTATTTGTCCTTTAGTCGATATCTATGGAAACATACCATTTATAGGTATCGTCTCTTCATTAATTTCATTAAGTGTTGATAGGCCTAATTACCATAATCATAAATAAACATTAATATAGTTTGCTTAGCAATATTTTATCAAATTCATCAAATAGTACCTCAACAGCTCATTGACATATATTGTAATAATATTCATCTTATTCATTTGGTAAGCACCAAGCTTACAAAGCTTATAGTCCACATACAACATTAACATTGACAAACCCAAAGGAAGCAATAACAATTTTGACCAAGTTACTACTATTTGTCACGTCCCCTCCCATCATACCAGCTAGATGGAGAGGATCGTGAGGCTAAAACCGAGCATCTAGCCCCATAAACTTTTAACCAAGCATTCACATAATTTAAAAGAGATATGGGATGTATAATTATCAAAAAAAAAAACACAGCGGAAATAATCAATTACACATCCATTATACATTCAGTATATTCATGCCATTCATCAATCTAAACAATATCAATTTAGCAAATGAGAATACTTATCTTAACCCAAGTAATCCCTGAGCAACCAGCTACGCTTCTGCAACGTTCCACCCAACCATAGGCCAGTGTGCTCCTTAATCTCTCAGCACCATTGCCACCCCCGAGCTGGGCATGATCTCCACAAGGAACTAGGGAACAACAGGGTCTCACATAACCATAGATACACCAGAATCAGCCATGCCAACCAGCAGTTGGGTTTCTGAAGCTGCTAGGAGATGGATGCATATAACAACAAAAGTGTAAGTGTTGGGCATGAGAAAAATGCTTATACAGTGAAGCTCCCAACAATGGGTTTCTACCAGTTCTAGAAAGACGTGGGCAACCAAAAACGAAAAGGAGAAATGGGAAGATTGGGAAACAACCCAGGGAAGCCAAATACATTTTTAGAAAAACGTCCTTGGACATTCGGGGGCAAAAACAACCTCCATACAGTCCCCAAATCGTGGCCCTTCTCTCCCAGGCTACTATATGTGCAAAAATAAGTTACCAGCATGGGAAAATGCAGGGGAATTGAGAAAAACGTGAAGGATAAAACCCCAACAAGCTCAGACTGCGTGAGACGATGAATGCCATGGGTGAAGAATGGATTTGGGCCAATTTCGTGGGGGTTTTCTTGCCCAACAAACCAAAACTCGATTTCCCAGGTTGTTGTCTTGCCCATACACGAAAATTGACAGCCATACCTCTCCCATCCCAAGGCATTAATTGTCTCAACCAATTCTTGGAAGAATTAAATGATTGGGTGCATGAGACCAAATGGGTAGTTGAGAGTTCATGGGTTTCCTCAATGAAATGGCTTAACACCATGGTTCAAGGGTTTGGTTATTTTCCTCCCTATTCCTTGTAAAGATCATGCCCCCATCTCTTTGTTACATTGCGTACCTGGTTGTGGGTATCTTTCATTAAATTCGTATTTACATGATGTCTTATTTACATCGTTCCCTTCTAGCACAAGAACCATAGGCATCTATCTCTTTAATTTCCAGTACATACAATGCTAAATCAGTGGTGGGGCCTTGGCCTTGAGCTCCTCACCATGATTAAGTTACAATATTTACATCATTCACGATTTAATGCAAAGGGGGGGTCAAAATGGGGACGTGACATACCCCTCCCCTTGGAATAACACCGTCCTCGATGTTCCAACACTTCGGAAATAAATACTCACTTTACATATGTCCAAAATTCACAAAATGTGGTAGGTTTGTCCTGCATTTCACCTTTTTAATTGGGTTTTTCAGGACTAAGTGCTTTGGTCTTTACAACCTGCTCTTGTTGGCTGGGACCTTCTAGCTCTGCATGAGGACATCGTTCCAAAACAATTCCTTCCCTTTCTTTTCCTTCCAACCGGTCCACGAACCTGGGGAATTTACGGTTGCTACCCCCTTGATATTCTCTTGTTGGGCAGTCACGGAGGCAATGATTTCCTCCACATCCCCAACATTTCATTGGCGGCTTCACCTTTTCCCGGTCCATTTCCTTTGAGTCTTCCTACCTGGGACGTTTCTTAATCGGACGATTGGATGAATGCTTCTTCATTGACCCACTTTCTTTTCCCTTGCTGATTGCTCCCAGAATGCTTTTTACCTCTTTTTGCAGATGAATAGAGTCCTGCAAAGCCTCATGGTTTATCTCATTCTGTTGCCTCTGTAGCTTGAGCATCTCCCCAAGATTTTCTTGGGTCCTGGCAATTGTTTGAAGAAGACTTTCAGCCAACTCTAATAGCCCTCAGTTTGCTGCCATGGCCAATGGGCACAACTGAACACACTTTGCTTACTAGCAACACTTTCTTGTGCCGGCTGCAGCCAATTGTTTCACTTTCTTACCTGTGAAATTCATCATGGGAATTCTCTGTTAGGGCAAGCATAATATAAACATTAAGATTAGTCAATTATTTTCCCAATTGTCATGGAATGTCCATGCTTTATTCATGGGACTTCCATACTTTCATGCTTTCCCAATATACACATGAACTCATTCATGTTCATCCTTTCACAGGAAATTTACGATTTCAGCATTCACAATTCATCTTAAGCAATTAAACACAATCTATTTTCAGCCATGATATGCACTCAACAATCTTTTGTTTTATAAATGCATCAATCAAAAGGAAAGAGAAGAGTAGGGGTTTCTCCCTCTTAGTCTTGTTCTATTATGGAGCTACACCATAACTGTGGTTTCATGCTCCTTAGTCTCTTTCACTTCAATGTGAATGCTTTGACTTTCCTTTCTTGGCTATGGCACTTAGTGTCTAAGGTCTGCATATGGATTTTCAGCTAGGGCACCCTTCCCATTATTGCCTACAGAACCTTGGGTTGCTAGGATCCACTTGTATCCACTAGCACCATCTTTCATTACTGCTCATACTGAGATTTTTAGGACGGTCACATGTCCACATGCATCTTTAGGATGCCTTCATAGTCCTTGCTTCCAGCAATACCTACATTCAAACATTGAATTAATTCACATGTTTAGTTCATTTTCATAGGGTTTTTTCTCTAAACAAGAGTTTAGGAATTCATAACCAAATCATATACACACGTATATAAGCAAGAAGCTGCAAGGTAACGAAATACTTATCTGTATTGGATGTCTTCACTTTATTCCACGGGATCCTTCTCCGCTTTACGAGCCTTGGATTTCCCGTGAACACAACAACGAATGTTGGGCCAGCCCGTCGGCTACTCCACAATCATTCGAATAGGCAATTCCAGGCCAGTACACCGACTGGGTTTATCAATCATTTCCTTTAGCAATATGCTAGGCCAGTGCTCCGACTAGTTTTATCAATTGTTTAAGGGGTATTGGGCCAGCGTACACGCTGCTTTACCCTATCAAGTAGTTAATGCCCAACTAGTTACTCTCTGGACTTATCAAGAACTTTATAGCGTTCAACCAGCTACTCCCTGGATTTCTTAATAACTTATATCGCCCACTCATTTACTCTCTGGATTTACCAGCAATTTATATCGCCCACTCATTTACTCTCTGGATTTACCAGCAATTTGTAGTCCTTCAGGGTCTTGCCTTCCTGCAATGACCAAGGTTTCCAGCAAAGAAACAATAGTGTATCAGCTTAGCTGTTAGAAGAATTATACCTGAAATCTTCATTATTCCAAACAAGACATAAATGAAAACGAATACTTATCTGTATTGTGCGTTTCCCCTCTGGTCCACAGGATCCTGCTTCGCTTTGCAAGCCTTGGGATCACCTATGGACTTGGATATAGTTAATGCTTAACCAGTACGCCTCCCCATCGGCTGGATTTACCAAGCATTTGGTGGTGCCCAACCAGTCCCATACCTGGTTGGCCCTCTCCAGTGCCGAGCCAGCACATTCATCTGGGTCATCGACCAATGGAAGGAAACTGCGCCACCGACCATTATAGGTCAAGGCTCTACTATGGAGCCATAGGTATCTCAGATTTTTCAGTCAGTCTTCGGCGCCCGCCCTCCCACTGATGTCCCAATAGATATTTCAGGGTTTTCAGTCAGTCATCGGCGCCCACCCTCCCACTGCTGACCCAATAGAGATTTCATGCCTTTACCAATGTCACCACACCTTCTTGCACTATAACCCTTCACACACATCAACTCTTGGTTTATACAAGGACGCCACTCCTTCTCTTGTGCAAATCGGTGGTTCCTTTTAGGAACTTTATAGGTGACTTTCTTGACTGCAGGTTAACATGACCCCTACTCACACAAGGATGATACCTTCTCTTATTACACAGCTCTTTGGGCCTTTCCATCCCTTCTGGTAATATTTCACGTGAGCATAGAAAGGTTTCCAATTCCCATACAATCTCCTTGCGTACCCTTCTTCACCTTGCCCTTTAATGTGCAGTATCAATCTGCATCTGTGTAGGCTGACAACACAAGAAGGATAAGCAAGCTCATTAGTATTGTTGTTCAATTCTTAACCACATTCCATATCATTCACTACCAAGTATTGAAACACCAGGAATGCGTCCATTCCCTTAGGGTGTAGTCAATATTGAAAACCCTATCACGACCCAGCACCAGAAAAGGTGTGCACCCCCTTTCCGATGTGCGCCATGTAGGTCCTAATCATACTCAAGCAGTATGCAATGATATAAATAAGATAGAGCATGCTATGTGTATTAACCCTAATAATTTAGACATGCATGTTCTTGTCTAGGGTCACAGAATACTCATTCATTTTTCAGATGTATCTCACATGCCTTCTGGGCATAGCTTTACCACCTCACTTTCATGGTTTACCGACATGCGGTTTGGCTGAGACATTATCAATGGCGTTTCACCCGAAACCCATTTCCAAAGCATGGGATCCTTCCCATCTAGTTTGGCTTTTGCAGGTCATCACACATGGCCTTCCTGCAATGTGTCATCCTGGCACAAATTCTGCCTCCTACAGAAATTGGTTTGCTTAGCAATGTGGCTATCCTCATAGTGTTTGGCTCTTGTTCACGGTAGATTCCAATCTTCATCATGGACTTATCCATATTTTCCATGCCCAAATCAATCTACCTGAAATCTGAAACTTCAATCAGCCAAATGCTTCGTAAGTTTCTATGCATATAATAATTTCATTGCCGCCACAGTCACGAAAGCATTTTAATATCACCAAAACCATCTACTTCTCGTGAATTATTACCATACTAGAGTTGCATGGTTCGATTTCACCATTTTATGCAATTATTCTCTTGTTCTTAAGATTGATAATAGTTCACCATTCCATCTATTATCTAATTGCAATGAAACATACTTCACACTCATGCACTCTCACAATGCATCTCATCATGTGCACCTATATCTATGCATGCACATTTACATCACTCACATAATCTTTTAATGTGTATTCCCTCAATGTATAACCACAAGATTGTGCATAATATCTTAATGCACATTTCCTCAATGCTACCTTGCATTAAGTTATGAGTACTATGCTTTCAACATAATTCAAACATAGTTGAAGGAATCTTACCATATCCTATTTCCTCATTCATGCAATTTATGCACCAATAACCATTACCTGTATGGCTGTCGTTTACATCACTTGATGTTACCTGATCAGTTGGCCTCTTACCAATGCTACACATTCCTTTTTGCCAACTTTATGATCATAGATTCGTTGCACCATCCTTTCTGCATAAGGTTGTTGGCTTCATGCAACAACATCCTCAGCACATTTAGCCATGCTCTTTGTTATCTTTGGTCCTACAACCAATACCAACATCAATAGTGATTATCAACCACAATATTCTCCATTAGTAGTTCATTGCATATGCAGACTTCATTATTCTACCAATATGCAATATCCCATTTATGCACAAGCATTTCTTTATGCACTATGCAATGTTTGTTAAGATGCCATCTAGTGCATATACATCTATGTGATCCTTTACATTTTTTTTTGAACATTTTTATGCCATATGAAAATTTCATAATCATAAATATGATAACAAAATAGGGGTTTAAGGAATTCTTCCCTTTTCGGTCCCTCATCGTAACATGGAATTCCTCTTCCATATCATGCAATTGTAGAAATTGCCCATATTGACAACAGAATTTGTTTGTCAAGACAGCCGCTGGCACTCTTCTGCACTAAATATCTATGATATATGTAGACCTGATTCGCACTCTGGTCATGCATCATTGTTCCCTGCTGGACAAGCTTTCCAATGCCTGTCTTCATGCTCCATTCCGACATCGGGTGCGGAAACTGCATCTCTTCAAAAATGACAACTTTCACCCCAATTCTGCACATTTTACACAGTTGCATTTTGGTCCAGAATGCCAAGTTTAGCCACCTCCGGAAGAAAATATATGAGGAATCACAAAAAATTATCTATCGGGAGAAGTTAGTCCATATAACAAGGAACACTCAACAATTCACGGATTTCAATTCCGATGCACCATTCATCTTCTATGAATTTCTGGGTTTTACTACTTCTCACTTTTCACATTTTTCCAAAATTCCAAATTTTGGGCCAAAAATGGCTATCTCCCAAACGGTGCATTTCTGGAAAATCTTCGTCTAACGAAAACTGTGCGTCTTAATGAGAATTTAAAATGTCTAGTTCAGTAAAATTTCTGATTCCCACATCTAGGGTCACTTTTACTTCCCACAAGCTTTTCAAAATCCTGAAAAGGTGGCCCGGAACAGTGCTTTTTGGCCTTCTTGCTCACCCCGACTCCACATCCTTTGGAGTTTGGCTCCAAGATTCTGAACTTAACATCGTTCCTGCTTCATGGCCGCGCCTGATCAATTTCAGCTCAAACCGACCTTCCGTCAAGCCTCGGGACTCCGTCCTTCAAAAGTCACTATTATCCATTTTCTGTCAAATCGGAGTGTAATGGGCTAGGGGTCTTCACTGGTTCTTTCATGGCCCTCGTCAATGGCCTCCGAGCCCCACAGGAATCATTCCATTCAATGGCCGGCGACGGCTTCCGCAATTGCGGAGCAGTTCGTCGAACGCTTCCGCAATTGCGGGGCGATTTGCTGAATATTTCCGCAGTTGCAGAGCGTTTCGCGGAGTGCTTCCGCAGTTTCGGGAGGCACTCGAAAATTATTTCCGCTGTTTTGGAATGGTTTGGCGAACTTTTTCGCAAATTTCGGGGAACTCTTCCGCGAACCGGTTTGTCGAACTCTTCCGCAGTTGCGGGAATATTCGCGGAACTCTTCCGCAATTGCGGGAAGGTTCGCCGAACTCTTCCGCAATTGCGGGAAGATTCGCGGAACTCTTCCGCAATTGCGGGAAGATTCGCGGAACTCTTCCGCAATTGCGGGAAGGTTCGCCGAACTCTTCCGCAGTTGCGGGAAGATTCGCGGAACTCTTCCGCAAATTTCGGAAGAGAAATCCTTCCGAAAACTTCACTTAGAAATTTTTTCTACTTTTTCGGAGCATTTTGCCGAATTTTTCCGCGTTGCGGGACAACTCGCGGAATCCTTCCACAAATTTTGGAAGAGAATTCCTTCTGCAAATTTCGGAAGGGAATTCCTTTCGCAATTTCGGGGCGACTTCCCGAACTCTTCCGCGTTGCGGAAAAACTCGCGGAATGCTTCCGCAATTTCGGAGCAATTCGCCGAATGTTTTTGCAGTTGCGGAAGACATTCGGGAATTCTCTCCGAAACAGATTTAAACGTATTTTTCAAAACATATTTTTCAAACTGACTTAGGAAAAATTTGAAAACTTCTTTCTTTCAGAGATGACTGTAATTGGATTTGGCCCATAAAGGCCCAATGCTGCAACTAACAGCTCTGATACCATTCTGTCACGTCCCCTCCCATCATACCAGCTAGATGGAGAGGATCGTGAGGCTAAAACCGGGCATCTAGCCCCATAAACTTTTAACCAAGCATTCACATAATTTAAAAGAGATATGGGATGTATAATTATCAGAAAAAAAAACACAGCGGAAATAATCAATTACACATCCATTATACATTCAATATATTCATGCCATTCATCAATCTAAACAATATCAATTTAGCAAATGAGAATACTTATCTTAACCCAAGTAATCCCTGAGCAACCAGCTACGCTTCTGCAACGTTCCACCCAACCGTTGGCCAGTGTGCTCCTTAATCTCTCAGCACCACTGCCACCCCCGAGCTGGGCATGATCTCCACAAGGAACTAGGGAACAACAGGGTCTCACATAACCATAGATACACCAGAATCAGCCATGCCAACCAGCAGTTGGGTTTCTGAGGCTGCTAGGAGATGGATGCATATAACAGCAAAAGTGTAAGTGCCGGGCATGAGAAAAACGCTTATACAGTGAAGCTCCCAACAATGGGTTTCTACCAGTTCCAGAAAGACGTGGGCAACCAAAAACAAAAAGGAGAAATGGGAAGATTGGGAAACAACCCAGGGAAGCCAAATCCGTTTTTAGAAAAACGTCCTTGTACATTCGGGGGTAAAAACGACCTCCATACAGTCCCCAAATCGTGGCCCTTCTCTCCCAGGCTACTATATGTGCAAAAACGAGTTACCAGCATGGGAAAATGCAGGGGAATTGAGAAAAAACGTGAAGGATAAAACCCCAACAAGCTCAGACTGCGTGAGAGGATGAATGCCATGGGTGAAGAATGGCTTTGGGCCAATTTCGTGGGGGTTTTCTTGCCCAGCAAACCAAAACTCGATTTCCCAGGTTGCTATCTTGCCCATACACGAAAATTGACAGCCATACCTCTCTCATCCCAAGGCATTAATTGTCTCAACCAATTCTTGGAAGAATTAAATGATTGGGTGCATGAGACCAAATGGGTAGTTGAGAGTTCATGGGTTTCCTCAATGAAATGGCTTAACACCATGGCTCAAGGGTTTGGTTATTTTCCTCCCTATTCCTTGTAAAGATCATGCCCCCATCTCTTTGTTGCATTGCGTACCTGGTTGTGGGTATCTTTCATTAAATTCGTATTTACATGATGTCTTATTTACATCGTGCCCTTCTAGCACAAGAACCATAGGCATCTATCTCTTTAATTTCCAGTACATACAATTCTAAATCAGTGGTGGGGCCTTGGCCTTGAGCTCCTCACCATGATTAAGTTACAATATTTACATCATTCACAATTTAATGCAAAGGGGGGGTCAAAATGGGTACGTGACACTATTAAAGCATAAATATCAATCTAAGTTCAAGGTTCAAAATTTTCAAATCAATGGGATAAGATTCCACACAAAACCTCACCTAAAACCACTTTCATACTCCAAAATTTTCCCCAAGTCTTAATGTCATAATCAATACTTGTTATGCCCATTCCAAGGACTAATATTGTCAACAATATGTAAAATATCTCGACACAAAGTTAATATTGGCTTGCAAGATCATTCAAATTTTCCTTTATGGTTTATTCAGATGCATCAATGAATGGTTCAAACCTAATTATTGATCCTGGTTCAAAGCATCTAAGAATTGATATAATCCTCCAAGTCACCCTTGAATAAACCAAGATTTCTTGATTACTTATATCATATTGATTACACGTACCTATATATACTTCCTATCTCATACAATATTTCATGTTTATAAATTCATCAAGGTTGTAAGGCTAACAACTTTATCACAACTCCAACAATCGTTGGCCACTTGATTGATCATACAACAATCAACACTTGCTCAACTGAGGGTAACATTCCATATAGCTAGGCTTGTTTGTCAAGCATGGTTGACTATCATATTTAAAATCTATCTCCTTAATGAACATGAATATACTAATAAACCATGATGGTTGCCCCACCTTACAAGTGAGGGAAACATATTACACAATGCTATGGCAGTTGGATTTTTTAATACCATACAAATCAACAATGTCAATCATTTTAGATCATTAATACTGCATACATCACATAATCATAATCACAAATAACTACACAACCCAACCATAATTCCATAATCTTGAGCTTTGGTCTCCTTACTAACATAGTAATCAATCTCAAAAAGTAGTTGACTATGCTTGCTCTGCCTCCCTTTTTACACTTAGTCACATGCAACCATCCTTGCATATGAATAGATAAATAGCTTACTGATAACTATAGTGAAAAATTAGGAATAGGAGTACAAGATTCTTAACGCTTATGCCAAGCATTGATTAATGAGTCTCAAAATTCAAACTCTTCACATAAGCACACAATTTCAAAGATTAAGTCATTAATCATTAACACCATGTCTACAAGACTTTTCCATCTCATCCCAAAATATGAGTATTCTAGTTCAAGTTCTTTGTTATATCTTTGCATCAACATTCAAATTACACAAGCCATAACTATCATATTAACACAACAACCCTTGCCATCATTCAAACTGCCCAATCCACTCACGAAATCCTTATGGAAGTTGAGAGATCCCAAACTTTTTTTGTAATTGTCAACATCATAATTAAGAAAAACCTCAAATATTTTATCATTATATCAATGAAAAACCCAACATGTTTCATTGCATCATTACACTCAAAATTCAAAAGCATTCAAATCCATCCTATTACATTCTACATGCAATTCTAACTATTTTCATTGAAAAGTCATGTGTAAGGTCTAATAGAGCATAAACAAGATTGGGATAAGGTCAATCCAAGTCCATAAACAACATTAAGTTAGCATATGTCTTAACGGATCATGAACATAATTTTACAATAAATATTAGTAGAATTACTTGGTTTCTACAACATGCCCTAGTAAAATTACTTAGTTTCTACAACATGCACTAGTAGAATTACTTTGATAATTAAACACACAAAAACACATTTGGTATGGATTTTGTAACCATACATTAATGCAAGTAACACAAACTTCAATATTTCATTGTTGTGGTTTCCACAACCATAGAACATGAACCAATTTAATCAATGCCAAACATCTTACACACCAATAGATATACACACTAAGCCATTCACGAAAACATCCATGTTAATTTATGGGTTTATTTAGTATAAAATTATGCCCTTAAAGACGCCTATTTTTCCTATATTATCAAGTTCTTTTCAACACCTTTTCCCTTGGTGAATAAGTAATTTAGAAGGTTTTTGTTTTAACCAAACCAAGTATACTATTTTGTGACACTTTTCTACTTCACATGAACCCATGAAAAATAAAATCCCAAATCAAACAAGCACGAATACATAAATAACTTTAGAAAATTGCAAGAGGACCATTATGATTCATTAACATTGTATTTACAATTCAAGTTTTTGTTCATATTCACACACCCAAGTTTAACTTATAGGATCACATTCACAATGCAACAATCTACCCTAAATGTAAATGTTTGCTATAATAAAAAATGCAAGGATTATCATAGACAAGATGCATTCCACAAGTGTTGTTTACAATTGTGAAAGTTCTAGGCTAAGTTCCATTGGAAACTAATTTATTTCACATGCTTTTATTACAAATCAAGTGGGTTTATACCCATATCGCCAACAACTAGTCTGAAACTAGCTAGGCTTTGCCTCTATCTACTTCTTAGGGTAGTATCTCTCAAAATGTGGTCCACCAAAACTCTAACAACATCCCATAGGAGAATTATTTGGGACCTCAATTATCCTTAAGAAGGGATTTGAGTTGAGCTAAATTCTAAAGTAAACTATGATAGAGCACCATTATCCTGAATGTTGGAGCTATGTAGGGCCTTTATGCAAGTAATGGATTTCTTTTAATACCTAAACATTGCCCCTTTGGAATTTTTTATGTCTAGAAGAATAGGACTTGGCACTACCCCCATGGACTCCACTTTACGAGGGCCTCATGAAAAAAATGTATTCAAGACCTGGGTAGCCTCAAAACCTCTCTATCCATAGATTTATCAAGCAATATCTTTTATACAAGTACATATATTTTAATTGTCTCATGCAAGGTTAAAGGGATTGAAATATGAACATTATCCTTAATATGAGGGTTCAAACCATAAATAAACTTGTTTATTTACAACTTATGAGGAATCAAAGTCTTATTATAACTAAACAACTCCATCAATTGTGTCTCATACTCCAACACCATTTGAGATCCCTACTTGAGTGAATGAAATTCATTCAATTTCCACTCTATGAACTCTTCAATCATAATAATATCTAGTTGTATCATCTCTCACACCTACCTAATAAACCCATGGTATGGTCATGTAGTGTCCCTTTTTAATAAATTTGTAAAAATTTGAAAAATTGCAATTTTTGGCCAATTCGACCCTTAGACTAGTTATGATTCCAAGGCTTCCAAATGCTTCCAAATTGGGTATGAAGGTATTTGAAATGTATTAAGACATAAAAATGAGTCTGATATATTTCTGGACACTCTCAAAAGACTTCTTCAACATTCATTTAACTTCAGAAGAAATTGGGGAATTTTACTAGCAATTTCGAGGTTCAAACCCCCAAGAGTAGAGGTCACTAATGGCTTCCCAAATGCAATACGACCATCCCAAATTTCAGAACAGATACATGGATTAGTTAAATTACTTAATTGGGAACCCAAATACATCATTAATCAATTTCTTAAGTCTGTTGCAACTCCCATAAATCAGAGGTTTGTGGGCATGTCTTCACATAGGGGGAAATGATAGGAAACTTCCCCACTTGCCATGAAATTCATGATTTATGTACCAAATGCTTATGTAATGTATATTAAACTTCTTCAATACATTAATGAATCTCCATACATCATAAAAATTATAGAGATGAACTGATACAAATCGAAATAAAGCAACTTCAAGCTCTCACAACAAGATATAGGGAAAATGGCACCATTTGTGCATTGTTTGGTATTTTTACATAGTTTCACTTGGTATTTCGACCTAAAAGTCTTATGAGAATAAAATACAGGGTATATATATCAGATTACAAATAAATGGTGTATCTTGTACTCTCACAAAGAGATCAACATCTCACCATGTGCACCCTTCCTCCAAGAGCCAAAATATGAAGAGAAATGTGACAGAGAGATGGGAATAAGTTAAAGAAGAAAATATCACTAGCTTCCATGTAGCTTAAACTTGCAACAAATGAATCCATTGTATCTCCAAATTAAAGGTCTGGATGTCCTCTCCAATTTCCAATTAGGATGGGAATCTTTCACCCTCGAAATTGGTACTAAGGCAAGTAGAGTAAACACTCCACTAGCATGGACAAGCTATGCTCTCCAATTTTCAAAATGAGAAATGATAAAAAGCCACTCTCCTTCTTGGTTCTTGTATTCTATTAAATTCCCAAGCCTTCCATGGTTCTAATTCCCTCCATGAGCTTCATTCCAACTCGAATTGGAAAGAGATTCCAACGTGTGCCACTTGTCCATCAATTCCTAGCCTCCTCCTTCACTCAATTTGAATGGATGACTCTTTGGCTGCCCTAACTCCCTTCTGCACCCTATTGGAGGCAATTTTTAGCCCTAATATGTCATATATGTCAGATGTCAGCATTCAGGTCTGATTTGTGTCATAAGTGTCATAGCATCTTCATCATTGTTGTCATAGAAGCTAGGGAATCTAGCCCAAGTGTCCCAATAGCTCCAAGATTCATCTTCCTCTTCCATGGGAGTTACTCTTCCTCTCAATTTTGACCCTCATTGATTCATGCCAAGTATTATTCCCTTCCAACTCCCCCAAGAATTTTGGACTCCACCTAGGATTCGAATGGGTGAGAGTGGGATGCCATTTGGCATGGGGAATCTTGCTTAAGTGTGCCCCACACCTCCAATGTGCCCTCGTGACCAAGTTCCACCTTATTTTCCTATATTAATTATTTATTTATTCCCCATTTAATATATTTTTTCAAGCTAATGTCCATTTGGGGGTTTTATAGTTCCCTTATTCCAAATCTAATGTTTCCACCCCAACCTAGGAAACTAGTAGATTGGTGGAATTTTCTCTTCTTGAGATTTATTTGAATGGGGACATTACAGTCCTCCCCACCCAAGATTGCTTTCCCTCAATAAATTTCAAATTAGTATGCTGCAAAATTTGTTCCTCCTCCCAAGTGTCATCCTCACTTGGAAAATCTTTTCATTGTACCAAATACTCCCTTATGGTTCTGCTCCTCAATTTCCTTTCTCTTGCCTTCAAAAATTTTTCTGGAATAAGTATTAGTTGTCCTTCATCATATAATGGAGGGAGGGTTTCTGAAACAAATATTTGCTGACCAATAGACTCCTTAAGGCATGAAACATGAAATACATTGTGGATTTTGCTTCCTTCCGGAAGTTCCAACTCATAAGCCACCTCCCCAACCTTTTGAACTACCTTATATGGACCATAATATCTTGGATTGATATTTTATGATCCTTTCACTTTTAAGGATGTTTGTTTATATGGTTCTAGCCTTAAATAGACCAAATCATTCACTTTAAATTTTATTTCCTCCCTATGTTGATCCACATACTGTTTTTGTTGGTTGTGGGCAACCTACAAATTGTCTTTTAGAAACTTCAAAATCTCTTGGCTTTTCTCAATCCAATCCTTAGCTTTTGGAGCTATACTATCACCAAAAATGTTCTCAACAAAGGTGAGTGCTTCATAACCATAAAGTTATTTGAAAGGAAACATGCCAATGGACATATGAAAGGTAGTGTTGTAGCAAAACTCACCCAAATGTAGCCATTTTACCCATGTTTTTTTGTTGCTCACCAACATAGTTCCTCAAGTAACCATCCAACCATTGGTTCACTCTTTCTGTTTGGCCATCAGTTTGAGGATGATATATTGTGCTTGGATTCAATTGAGTTCCCACCATCTTAAAGAGTTCTTGCCAAAAAGCACTCATAAATCTGTTATCCCTGTCACTCACAATGTTCTTGGGAAGTCCATGCAATCTGAAAATTTCTCAAAAGAATAGATTTGCCACTTTTGCAGCAATATCAGACGATGTAATAGAAAATAAATGAGAAAATTTGGTGAGTCTATCCACCACAACATAAATACAATCCTTACGCAAAGCCTTGGGAAAACCTGTGATAAAATCCATTGAGATGCTTTCCCATTTTTGTTCTGGAATGGGCAATGATTTTAATAGACCAGCAGGATGTGTATGTTAGATTTTTTTTGCTGACATAACTTGCATTCATTCACATATTCTTTCATCCCTTTCCAAAAGAACCTTTCCCTTAATTGCCTATATGTTTTGAAAAAACCAGGATGGTCTGCTAAAGGATAACCATGAGCTTCCTTCAAAATATTATGCTTGAGATTCGAACCATGAACCAAGTATATTATGTTATTATAGTATATTATACCTTTTAAAATCTTGTACCTATCATCACCTTTGACCCCATCTAACACATCACAAGCAAAACTATCTTTGGCATATTCAACTATTAGCATATTTTCTAATCTTTCGAAATGTCCATAAGGGAAAATGATGGTCTTCTAGATAATGCATCTACTACAATATTATTCTTTCCCTTTACATATTCAATGTCAAAATAAAAATCTTGGACTTTGCTTACCCACTTTTGTTTCCTTTCATTGAGGTCCTTTTGTGTGATAAAATGCTTCAAATTGTTATGATCAGTTTTGACCACAAACTTGTTTCCCACCAAGTATTGTCTAAACTTGGCCAAGGCATGCATGATGGCTAACATTTCTTTGTCATAAATGGAGTAGAGCTTCTCATGTGGATGCAAATTTCTTCTCTCAAAAGGTATGGGGTGTTGATTTTGCTTTAGGACCGGCCCTATTCCTTCTCCTGATGCATCACATTCCAAAACAAATGGTTTAGAAAAATCAGGTAATGCAAGTATTGGACATCTACTCATTACCTCTTTCATTCTTTGGAAATCCTTTTCAGCCTCTTCATCCCATTTGAAATAATACTTCTTGGTCAAATCAGTAAGGGGAGAAGTCAATTTGGAGAACCCCTTCACAAACTTTCTATAGTAAGTGCATATTCCAATGAAGCCTCTCAATTTTGTGATGTTTTTGGGTGATGGCCATTCAAGGATAGCTCTTAATTTTTCCAAGTGTATCTTCACTCCATATTTCCCAATGATGTTCCCAAGATATAAAACTTATTTAAACCCAAATTCACACTTGGAAAACTTAGCAAACAAATATTGTTCATGCAAAATTTTCAAGTGAACTTCTAGATGATGCAAGTGTTCCTCCCATGTTTTACTGTAAATCAAAATGTCATCAAAGAAAACCAAAACAAACTTACGGAGCTGCTTGAAAAATATTTGGTTAATGCATGATTTAAATTTTGTTGGAGCATTGGTCAAACCAAAAGGCATGACAAGAAACTCGAAATGTCCATAGTGACGTTTGAAAGCTGTTTTCTACACATCTTCCTCCTTCATTCGAATTTGATGGTAACCAGATCTAAGATCAATTTTGGAGAAGAATTTTGATCCATGAAGCTCATCCATGAGCTCATATATTCTAGGGATGGGATATCTATTCTTAATTGTATTGATCTGTATCGTGTCCAGGAAGCACGAGGGGGACAACAGTTGGACTGAATGAGTCAGCTCTGTTATGGCGAAAGCTTAAAAAAACAGAATGAGCAAAAACATGATTACGCAATACAGATAACACAAATACACACAGACAATATGCAGGAATGCGAACTGTTCTAGATTGATCAAGATAAAGATCCGATGTATGTTACAATAATTTACATGCTTATATAGAAATCTGAGACGATTTGGTGCCTGCCTGTTACGTTCAGTTACAAAGAAGAAGTTAGAACGGTTCAATTGTTCAACCGTTACAGTCGACAGAGAGATAGTCTGTCGAAGTTCGACAATCGTTGATCACATGTCGACGTTGTATGCCGATGTCGTGAACTATGAGGTTGTTGAAGATGTTGAAGGTGCGGAACATGTCGCAACATGTCGAAGGTGCGGAACATGTCGCAGTATGTCAAAGGTGCGGAACATGTTGTAGTATGTCGAAGTCGAGACTCGTCGGAGTTGTGTCGACATCAAGAACCTATCAGAGTGCTGAAGTTGTCAAAGTCCTATTTCATCGAAACTTGTCGAAGTTGTATCAACCGCGAAGACTAGTCAAGAATGTGTCGAAGTTAGCATCCGACAACAAATTCCAACTGGGATGTGGATCAGACCTCCTTCCTTAAGAAACAATGGACCCCATTGTTCACTTGTGAAGGTGAGGAAACTTGTCGATCATTTCAGTAGCAGAGTACCACTTTCCTTGAGATGGGATTTGGCCAGCTTTGGAAACCTGAAACAAGGGAATTGTGTTCGTCCTCATAAGCCATACCCGTCGTCCCACAATGGTGTCGCAAGGAAGAGGATCCTGAATATCTGGATTGATGGCTGCGGGATTTTCTTTTGAGAAATCATTATGTTCCAACAAGGGTGCATGGTATGGTCGAAGTAGATCCACATTAAAGACTGGATGCAAACCTAGGCAAGCAGGAATGTCGAGCTGGAAAGCATTCTCGCCAATCTGTCAAAGAATACTGTATGGACCATATCGCAAAGTTTTTAACTTCTTGAAAGGACCTGTGAAGTGCTCCTTCTTAAGATGTAGCCAGACCTTATCCCCAATGTGAAATGTATGAGGAGTGCGATTCTTGTCATGTCGGGCCTTAGGTTTCTCGTTTCCTCTATGCAACATATCCTGTGCTTGTCGCTGAATGTCGCAAATCTGTTCTCGAAATTTAACTTCTTTATCAACTTCTTGCTGACTGCGATCTGTGTCGGAGTTTGGCTGTGTCGAGGAGCTAATCAATTTGATAGGCGCTGAGGGTTGAAATCCGTAACAGAATTCAAAGGGACTCTTTCCTGTAGAGTTGTGTTGAGCACGATTGTAGCTGTGTTGAATGTATGGAAGACTATCATCCCATGTGCATCGATGCTGGTGATTGTACATGTGAAGCAGTTGTACTACCAAGCGATTCACAACTTCCGTTTATCTGTCGGTCTGAGGGTGCAAAGCTGTCGACAATGAGAGTCACTTGTCTAGCTGTTGCCAGAGGGTCTTCAAAATATGCTGACGAATCTGGCATCTCGGTCGAATATGATGGTTGTGGGTAAACCAAAGTGTTTTCAAACATGTGTAAAGAAGAGCTGAGCAGTCTGCTGCACTGTCGTGGTCTTCTTACATGGTATGAGAATGGCCATCTTGGAAAATCGGTCGACTACTACTAATATCGCGTCATGCTGATGTTTGGTAGTAGGATAACCTGTCAAGTAGTCCATAGAAATAGATTCCCATGGTCAACTAGGAACTGGAAGAGGTGTGTACAATCCCTGTCATCGATTAGGTGGCTTAGCAATGGCACAAACCACGCATGATCAAATGTACTTGTTGATGTCATATTTAAGTGTAGGCCAGAAGAAATACTTCTGCAGAATAGCAAGTGTATTTGCGACTCCAAAGTGTCCTGCAGTCTTGCTGTAGTGCACGTCCCAAATGAGCTATTGTCATTGCTCACCAGTCGGTACACAAAGCTGTCCAAGCTTGTATAGCAAGGTATCTTTCAGGAAGTATTCGGAGTCTGAGTTCGACGACTTGTTAGTCTATAACTGTCGGTAGACTGCTGAGAAGTCACTGTTGTCCTCGTACAATTGTTGCCAAGTGATCGTGTCATAACCTTGCATACTCATCACTGTTAAGAGGAGAGTAATGGGTGGTCAACTGAGGAAATATGTAGCGGCATTAGCCTTGCCTTTTCGATACTTAATCACCAACTGAAATTGTTATAGGTAATTAATCCACTTAAGTTGTCAATTTGTCTGCAACTTTGATTGTGTCGGAGCGAACTGTAGAGGCTTGTGATCAGTAAGAATGACCATTTCCTTGCCAAGGATGTAATGCCTCCATTGCTTGAGAGCTTGCACAATGGCATACAGTTCTTTTTCATACATCGAGTATCTTCTAACCGTGTCGTCAAAAGTTTTGGAATGAAAAGCGACTGGGTAACCATACTGAGTGATCACTGCGCCCAAGGCATAGTCCGATGCGTCCGTCTCAATCTCAAAGGGCTGATGCAAATCAGGTAACACAAGTACTGGTGCAATGTAGAGCCTGTGTTTGAGCTGTTCAAAAGCTGCTTTATGTGTTTCTGTGCATTGAAAGACAATTTTCCCGTTTCCTTTTGTCAACTGATTCAAAGGCCAGGCTACGTGACTGAATCCGAGTATGAATAGTCGATATAAATTCGCCAAACCAAGAAAACTTCTTAGTTCTTGAATGCTTCTAGGAATGGGACAATCTTTGAGGATATTTACTTTGTCTAGATCGACGTGAATGCCTGTAGAGTCAATTACATACCCCAAATATTTGATGCTAGTCATCACAAAAGAGCACTTATAGATGTTCAAATAGAGTCGATGTTGCTGGAGAGTGTCGAGGACTTGTAGAAGATGTCCGACATGTTCTTCCCATGATCGACTGAAAATCAATATGTCATCGAGATAGACAATAACCCATTTGCCGATGAAAGGTCGGAGAAGGTTATCCATATGTCGCATGAAGGTCGCAGGTGCGTTGGTTAAGCCAAAAGGCATGACTAACCATTCGAACAAATCCTTCCTTGGTATTGAAAGCAGTTTTCCACACATCTGAGGGCTCGATTGGAATCTGATGGTATCCCGACTTGAGGTCGAGCTTAGTAAAGAATTTAGCACCTTTCAGACAGTCGATAAGCTCGTCTATCTATGGCAGAGGGTACCGATTCTTCACCGATATTTTGTTGAGAGCTCTGTAGTCGATGCACATGCACCAAGTCCCGTCTTTCTTCGGAACTAGGATGACTGGACTTCCACAAGGAGAGGAGTAGGGTCGAATATGACCTTTGTCGATTAACTCTTGGATTTGTCTGCAAATCTCTTCATTTTCGAGAATGGATTTTCTGTAAACATATGCATTAGGCAAAGAAGAACCAGGAACAAGTTCAATGGAGTGTTTTACCTGGCAATGCTGAGGTAATCCATCTGGAGCTTGAAAGAGGTTCTGGTACTCATCGAGAATATGATCAACTTGCTACTTCTGTCGAGAGCTGCATTGGTCGGTGACTCGACTCGTTATTGCAGTCTTCTTAGAATGTTGCGGCTTGATCATGATTAATGCAAATTTCTGAGCATGATTGATGAGCTTCTTTGTCTGTTTGGCAGATATCAGTGCAACCGCCGGTGTAGGTTGACACTCTGGTATGCTGAACCTTCGATTTTGGATTCTGACAATCACCTTCTGAGGCCGTGACTGATAAATTCCATGTCTATCCTAGAGGTAAGGTTTCCCAAACATGGCATCGGCTAGAAGAGTGGTGCCATGTCACAGATTACTTCATCTTCAAACGTTTTTATGAAGTAGGTGAGTTTGCATTGTCGAGTGATCTGTAGTTCTTGTCCATCCTTCATCCAACCGATGTTGCAAGGCTGAGGATGCGGAGTGGTGACAATACCTAATTTCTTCACCAGTTCTTCAGAAATGAAGTTCTTTTGGCTCCCATTGTCCACAATCAGATGCAATGGGTTGCTCTGGACCCATATCCGTGTATGGAATAGGCACCCTCATTCCTCCTCGTTGACAATAGTCGAGGCTGCTTGATTTGTCGATGTCAAAAGAGTCGTCGTGTCTGGATCATATTCTTCCACCATCTTGTCGAATGCGTCGGAGGTCGACACTTTCACCAAAAATGTCTTCCAAGCTTTTCATTTAGACGTATCATGCCAATATGAGTGGTGGTAATTGCACCATTTTTCGGTCGACAGTTGTTTGCTACGTTCCCTTTTGTGAAAAGGCTTCTTACCGTTGTCATGCTTTGGCGGTGTCGACTGAGAAGATCTCGACTTGTCGTAATTGGATGGTGTCTTCTTATCGGGTGGTCTTCCTGATGTCGACTTTGTCACGAAACATGCTTTTCCTTTCTGTGTGGTTTCCAGTTTGCTAGCGTAGTGGAAAGCATCCGCAAGCATATTGACAGTAAAAAATTCCATCTCCTACTGGATGTACTGAGACAATCCGCTGGTGTATTTTAGAACAAGAAATTTCTCTTCTTCTTGGATGCTAAGTCTTGCCATGAGTCGGTAGAACTCGTCAATGTAACTCTGTACTAATTGGTCTTTCCATTGCCTTAGATACTGCTGATCGAGGTATTTCGGCGGGTAAAATTCCTTCCGGATGTGTTCGATGAATTTATCCCATGTGTCTATGGGGTCTCCATTTTTCTCCATCTTTGTCGAGAGGTTATACCACCAACAGTGCACGGAGGTTGACATCTTTAAGGACGCAATGGTGACTTTTTCAGCTTTAGAGAGTTGATTTACAGCGTAATAGGATTCCAATTGTTGCACCCAATTGTCGACGGATTCCGCGTCAATCTTTCCTTCAAGATTCGGTATGTCAAGATTCATTTTCACTTTGAAGGGGCTGATTTTATCGGAGTGAGTTCTTGTCGAGGATCCTCCGGATGTCGAAGCGAATCACAAGAGAATCTCATTGAACTAGGCGAACATTTCAGTTCATTGTCGAGCCAGATCTTGCTCAATAAGCTGTGCTGTCTTGTTGGCTGCATGTCTATCATCTGTTTCTTTTGTCATATCTGGAGATCGCATCTGCTTGGATTGCTGAGATTACGAGCGAGTTTGAACCGGCATAAGTCAGGTAACTTCGAGAGAAGTGTATACACAGAACTTAAGCAAGAAAACTGAGTATGCTCTGATACTAATGATCCGTATCGTGTCCAGGAAGCACGAGGGGGACAACAGTTCGACTGAATGAGTCGGGTCTGTTATGGCGGAAGCTTAAAAAAATAGAATGAGCAAAAACAGGATTACGCAATACAGATAACACAAATACACACAGACAATATGCAGGAATGCGAACTGTTCTAGATTGATCAAGATAAGGATCCAATGTATGTTACAATAATTTACATGATTATATAGAAATCTGAGACACTTGGGTTCCTGCTTATGTTCAATTACAAAGAAGAAGTTAGAACGATTCAACTGTTCAACCGTTACAGTCGACAGAGAGACAGTCTGTCGAAGTTCGACAGTCACTAGTCGCATGTCAACGTTGTATGCCGATGTCGCGAACTGTGAGGTTGATGAACATGTCGAAGGTGCAAAACATGTCACAACATGTCGAAGTTACAGAACATGTCGCAGTATGTCGAAGGTGCGAAACATGTCGCAGTATGTCGAAGTCGAGACTCATCGAAGTTGTGTCGACATCGAGAACGTGTCGAAGTGCTGAAGTTGTCAAAGTCCTGTTGCGTCGAAACTTGTCGAAGTTGTATCAACCACGAAGACTAGTCAAGAATGTGTCGAAGTTAGCATCCGACAACAAATGCCAACTGCGATTTGGATCATGTATTCTTGTTTAGAGCTCTAAAACCAATGCACATTCTCAAGGTCCCATATTTTTTCTTCACCAAAACAACTGAAGAAGCATAGGGACTAGATCTTGGTCTAACGAGTCCCAATTCCAATATCTCTTGAATAGACTTATCAATCTCATCTCTGAACTTTTTGGGATTTATATATGGTGGTATTTGTATTGGTGAAGTTCCCACCTCCAAAACAATGTTGTGCTCAACTCCTCTATCAGGTGGCCTTCCAAGAGGGAGGTCTCCAAAAACGTTTTCATATTTGTGTAGTAGTTTCCTTATCTCCCTTGGATGTTCTGAAATATTTATTTTTGGCTTGGGGGAAGTGATGTAACATTCAACATCCCATTCAATATCCCCATACCTCAATATGGACCTCATACTGTGGGAGGACACTACTTGATTCAGATAGGTATGCATTCCTCTCACTACCCTTTGATTTCCTTCTGAATCTTTGAATCTCATTTCAGGGATTTGATAGTTCACTGTATGTTCCCCTATAGATTACATACACTACACTCCCAATACCACATTAGTATCAGCAATATCAACCACATAAAATCTATCAAAAAATGTGTAATTACCTATGGTGAGTTGTAGCTTTGGAATCCATGTTTTGCACTCCATATTATTGTGACCTGGAATGATGAATGTGAAGCCATCGAATGGTTCAGTAGGTAGCTTTCTCCTCTCCACCATGGCTGCATCAATTAATTTATGTGTGGCTCCTCCGTCTACCAATACCAAAACCCTTTGTCATTGTACCACTCCCTTGCATTGAATGGTGTGAAAACGAGGCACTCCTGAAAGCATTGCCATTCTTCCTTTGTCAAGTAAGGGAGGATATTCTTTTGTTATGTCATATCCCTCTTCTTGGGCTGAAAGATGTTCTTCATCCTCCATGTCCCCTTCACCTTCATCTTCATCAGAAAATACTTCAATGCACTATGCTTTCCCCTTAGCACATTTATGCCCTGGTACCCATGGTTGGAAGCATGTGTAACATAGTCTCTTTCTTATGAGTTCTTCTTTGCTTTGTCCCTCTTTCTTGTCCTTTCCAAATGCATCTTTTTTCCATGGCTTCTTATCAAATCTGAACTTGGAAGGAAAGTTGGGCTTGGGAGAAAACCTTGTCTTTGGTAGCACATTCTGGAGATCTCTTGTCAAGTTCATGGCATGTTTCAATGAAGTAGGTTTGTGGGATTTAACTAAACCCTTCAAAGGTTCAAACAAACCTTCAGTAAAGAGAAATACTAATCTGACCATAGATATATCAACCACCTTAACTGATAATATTTGAAATTCTAACATGTACTCATTCTGTGTTCCACTTTGCTTCAACTGTGTTGGTTCTTTGAAAGGCATTTCGGGGTCTTTTTGCTCAAATATTTCCAATACATTGTTAACAAATTCTTCATATGTTGTAACCTAATCATGTCCCAAGGTTTTAATACCATGGAACCACCAATCATTGGATTCTCCTTCAAGATGCAAAATAGCCATTTTTAGAGCATCATCTTCCACCATTGGATTCACCTGAAAATATACATCTAACTTTTGTATCCAAGTATTTGCATAACATTGAGGTGAGCCATTAAAGGTAGGAAGGGGAATTTTACCTATGGCATAGTTCAATTCTTTATTTGAAAGGGAGTCCTATTACCTCCTCTCATTTTGAGATTGTTTGAGACAATAAAGAATTGATCAAATGGAAATGTCCTTCTACAATATTCACTCAACTCTTGCCATTCTGCTAGAACTTTCTTCATGCCAAATTGGGTGTTAGGTTCTTCTTTGGGCTCAAGAAACCTAGGTGTGGTAGCTCTTATTAAGCTCTAAAATTCATGAGTTCGATTATGAGGTCCTGTCTTTGAGAAAATACTTTCACCGATTGCCTTCTTTTCCTCAAAAGGAGAACTACTGTTGCCTCCTAATGCCACTTTTCTTCCAATTTGACTGGCCAACAATTCAAATCCTTTAATTATTTGATTTTTCATGTCTTCCAAGAATGGTTTCATGAATTTCCTAAAATCCGCATTCTCCTTTGTCTCCGAGGTTCCTTTCTCATCCTTAGCCATAGTTTCAACAGAGGGTACCTCTTCTTCTTCTTCTTCCTCTTCAACAAAAGTACTTTCAATGTGAGTTTCTAAGAGTGGGACCTTACTTATCGTCCTCATATATGGTCACCCACATCAGTTTCAAGTATCATTCTTTGATACCACTTTTAATGTCCCTTTTTAATAAATTTGGAAAAAATGCAATTTTTGGCCAATTCAACCCTTAGACTAGTTATGAATACAAGGATTCCAAATGCTTCCAAATTGGGTCTGAAGGTATTTTAAATGTATTAAGACATAAAAAATAGGTTTATATATTTCTTGACACTCTCAAAATACTTCTACAACACTCATTTAATTTCAGGAGAAATTGGGGAATTTTACTAGCAATTTCGAGGTTCAAACCCCCAAGGGTAGAGGTCACTAGTGGCTTCCCAAATGCATTACGACCCTCCCAAATTTTAGAACAGATACATGGATTAGTTAAAGTACTTAAATTGGCACCCAAATACATCATTAATCATTTTCTAAATGCTTCTGCAACCCCCATAAATCAGAGGTTTGTGGACATGTCTTCACATAGGGGGAAATGATAAGAAACTTCACCACTTGCCATGAAATTTGAGATTTATGTACCAAAGTCTTATGTAATGTATATTAAACTTATTCAAGACATTAATGACTCTACATACATCATAAAAATCACAGATATGAACTGATACAAATCAAAATAAAGCAACTTCAAGCTCTCACAACAAGATATAGGGAAAATGGAACCATTTATGCATTGTTTGGTATTTTTACATCGTTTCACTTGGTATTTAGACCTGAAAGTATTCTGAGCATCAAATACAAATTTTATATATAATATTACAAATAAATTGTGTATCTTGTACTCTCACAAAGATATCATCATCTCACCATGTGTGCCCTTCCTCCAAGAGCCGAAATATGAAGAGAAATGTGAGAGAAAGATGGGAACAAGTTGAAGAAGAAAAGATCACTAGCTGCCCTGTAGATTCAACCTGCAAAAAATGACTCCATTTTAGCTCCAAATTAAAGGTCTTAGTGGCCTCTCCAATTTCCAATTAGGATGGGAATCTTTCACCCTTGAAATTGGTACTAAGGCAAGTAGAGGAAACACTCCACTAGCATGGACAAGCTATGCTCTCCAATTTTCAAAATGAGAAATGATCAAAATCCACTCTCCTTCTTGGTTCTTTTCTTTTATTACCTTCCCAATCCTTCCATGGTTCTAATTCCCTCTATGAGATTCATGCCAACTCGATTTGGAAATAGATTCCAATGTGTGCCACTTGTCCATCAATGACTAGCCTCCTCCTTCACTCAATTCGAATGGATGAGTCTTTGGCTGCCCTAACTCCCTTGTGCACCCTCTTGGAGGCTATTTTTATCCCTGACATGTCATATATGTTAGATTTAAGCATTCAGGTCTGATTTGTGTCATAAGTGTCATAGCATCTTCATCATTGTTGTCATAGAAGCTAGGGAATCTAGCCCAAGTGTCCCAATAGCTCCAAGATGCCTCTTCCTCTTCCATGGGAGTTACTCTTCCTCTTAATTTCGACCCTCATTGATTCATGCCAAGTATTATTCCCTTCCAACTCCCCCAAGAATGTTGGACTCCACCTAGGATTCGAATGGGTGAGAGTGGGATTCCATGTGGCATGGGGAATCTTGATTAAGTGGGCCCCACACCTCCAATGTGCCCTCATGACCAAGTTCCACCTTATTTTCCTATCTTAATTATTTATTTATTCCCCATTTAATATATTTTTTCAAGCTAATGTCCATTTGGGGGTTTTATAGTTCCCTTATTCCAAATCTAATGTTTCCACCCCAACCTAGGAAACTAGTAGATTGGTGGAATTTTCTCTTCTTGAGATTTATTTGAATGTGGACATTACAGGTCATCACTCAGAGGAGGAGATGGTGGTGGTGGAGGTGGAGGAAGAAAAGAACATTAACGAAGTAAAGGATGCAAAGAATACACATTCCTTTCTCCAATATTCTCCATAATGTCTCCAAAATAGGAAAATTACCATTAGAACTTTTTCAAAACAAAACAATTTCTACCATCTATTTCACTAAGTAAGCATGTAGGCCCAAGTTCCTAGTATTTAAAATGGATCTAATACCACTATATAGTGCCCTCAATATATAGTGCCTTCAATAGTACATTAACTAAACAAAACATGACAACAATTCTAACCCAAAAAAGTGACTATAATAATAATAATAATACCACAACAAGAATAATAGCATAATTACTTCTCAACAAATCCCCATACTATTCCCATAATTGTTACAAGGTCATACACATATTGTTCAGACTAGCTCTAATACCACTATGTAGTGCCCTCAATACTCTATCAATTAACCCAAACATGGCAACAATTCTAACCTTAAAAAATGAACTTCTCAACAACTCGACATCTTATTCCCATGATAGTTACAAGATCATATACATACAACTTTCAATAAGAGCACTTACATTGTCAACTCTAATTGTGTTACAAATACGATTGTTTTTTCAATAAAGAAGTCATTAGAGGAATTTTGAGGTCTAAAATGGGCATCTTAAGGATAATAATAAAATAATAGTTAAAATAATAAAATGGAAGTTATGAATTTTTTAAGGAAAGGAAAAAAATTACATTTTTATTTCGTATTTTCAACTTATCGCCTTGTAGATTTACTCAAATTTCGAGTGTGAGCACTCGTTGGATGTGGAATTAAATTCCACATCCAACGAGTACCCACTTGAAATACTTTTGATAGATCCCTAGTAGGGGAAAACGGGAAATAAATCCTCTAAACACACGTTCATGCCCCATGCAATTCTCTTTATGATTTATACACACTCAACTATGACATAGGGTTTACACCATTTTGTTTCTAAATCATTAATTTTAAACTCAAGGATTTGAATCCAAGTACATAAGCCAATATAGTTAAACTAACCCATGAGGCCACGACATATAAAAATCCCATTGATTTCTTATTAAAGATTTTATTCACATTGTATGAGACAACTCCACCCTTTGAATCATCCCAACTAGCATAACTATAATCTCGACCTTGAATAACTAACTCAAGTCTATCAATTGGGTATAGCTTGAGTGATTGTGAGGAAAAGTTGTCACCCTCCCCACCTAGGTTCAAATCCCACTTCCTGACGTGTTCACTCTTAGTGAGCTAATTGGTGATGAGCTATATATGATCTACACATAATTTGTTGACTTGCCCTTTTACCTGTGGGTACCAACATTGGAATGAAGAAAGTGCTTAGGCAATTTCCCCCCAGATATGTCACCTAGAATATATATATCACACAACAACAACTCAATTCTATATTTCCATCCAAGGGATTTACTTGCAATTAGAAATTGATTCCACAATAATTTCAAACACATCATCCCTTAATCTTTAATAAATATATTGCCTAAACCACTTCAAAAATGCTAATAAACTGATTGCTAGGATAAAAGCCTAAATTTTCAATGAATCTTCTTTTAAAACAACAAGGAAAATTTTTCAATGAATCTTCTTTTAAAACAACAAGAAAAAATACTCCCATAGCATTGCTCCAACAAGTGGTTCCTTAACCAAAGAATGACATTACAAGTACAACAACCTAATAAGTCATGTTTGTCAAAAGATTTTTTAAATAAGGCATGTTGCTTCTCATCCATCCCAAATAATGTTACAAAGTATAATGGAACTACTAATGTAAATGTATTTTTTATAAGGATAACCAATTATACTTGTTGCTTCATTTAACACTTTTATGATACAATATTTATTCATGGAAGCCCAAAAATGGTCTTAATGGTCTTACATTGTTTAGGTTTATCATAGTCTAGCATAATCACAAAAATAATGCTAATTATTTTGTATAAACACTAAGAAATTGATTATGCATAAGCCACATAAGTTATATTTAACACCCCTCACTCCTTGCACTACAATCTAGTTCACACATTCATTCAAACACTTCACAATCAAGCTCATAAAATAATATATATTGACTAAAGACTTTTGTCAAGCACTTTGGATGTAAATTAGAAATAACATTTGTTGTGTTTGATTTCTTTAACAAATACATAATATGTAAAATACTCATAATGAAATCATAAGCAAGACATGGGGTTAGGATTTACTATTATCAAAATCAATTTCCCAAGCTCACAAATAAGAATTGCATCGTATGTATTTGAGTCTCTAATTTTGATTTCACACCAACTTCAAGCATACATATTGGAAGAAAAGGATATGAAATTATATCATCAATATGTTGTAAGCACCAGAGAGTTAAAAGCATATCATCAATGTGATGTATACTATAAAAATAAAAAACTAGAAAACACAAGGATGATTTCCATATGCTACTTTTGTTTTTCCTTTTCCAAAAATGCACCACCTACAAGAATTGACCATGGGTTGCTAAATTAATAGCTATAGTTTACTATGAATTCCCTAAGAGCCATTCATGGGCACCCACATTTATAGCCACTATTACCCTGGTCATAAAGAAGTTCATGAAAACAAAAGTAAAAGTAAACTTGCAATTTCTTCCTAATGACCACCAAGGTTGGAACTACAACTTGAGATAACTAAGATTCTAGATCGACTAACCATTTCCCATACACAAATGAAATATAGAGCTAAAGCATAGAGTCACATGATATTTGTTTCCAGTGGAAGAAAATAGTGCAAATTTCAATGCTCCTTAAGTGATAGATTATTATTTTATTGGATGGGGAAGGTTGGGGGAATTCAAGAAGATGTTGTCAAATGCATCGAGGACAATGACTACATAGGTTGAGTTAAGTGTTTTTATAACATTGACCCTCTAGATACTCAACAATTCAAAATAGATAATGGACAACTGAAGAAAAGAACCACTTTTCCTCTTTTACAGGACACTACCATTTTTATTTTTTATTTGCTAAATAAATATAGCTTCCAAAACAATTCCCTAAATCTTATGGAATCATTATCTTTCAGCTACAACCACATGTTAGTTTTCAAGCTTCTTAGTAAAAACCTCAAATAGATAGCCATCAAAACTTCACAGTATGAATTGCAAATCCAACTTACAATTTCACCCAACCTTAGCTCAACAATTCAAGTTTGAGAGCTCAATTAATAATAAAAGATATACAAGAGAACTATTATTCTATCTAAAACCCTTTTACTCATATTATCAAGCACCTGAATTCATCGTCAGTAATTTCCCCTCCTGGGATGGATCCCCCTCCTGATGAGGTTGTTGCCTTCAAATAATTGGTGGTCACCCTAGGTAAGTTGATATCAAAGGCTCATAGCTCTCATTTCATTTGAAATTTAAACATTGTTCTTGATCAGGTTTAGATTCCTCCTACTACCCCCCATCTTAAATCTCTCACTTTAGCAAAGAGGAGTTTGATTAATCAGTTCAAATGCCTTTGGCCTTCACCAAAATCAATGGTCATTTGAATGTAGAAAAACTAGATGGTAATTATCAAGGGCCATCTCTCACACTTCTTCTACATGCATGGCTTCTACACCTTTCTCTTTGATCTCAAGTAGGATAGGGATCTCATTTTAAAAAATGGGACTTACTTCATGGGATCTTATGGAATGTATCTAAAAAAATGGACCACTGAATTCCACCATGAAATTGATGTCCCTTCAACAATGTCGTTCGGGGTCAAACTCCTCATATTCCTCTCCATTGTTGGAATGACAATACTCTACACATAATTGAAAATGTGTTAGGCGAATGCATAGACATATATGAACCTAAATCCAACATGTTTGCATGCCCCAAAATATGTGTCGAAGCCTCATATGAAGAAAGGCCTACCAGAAGCTATCAAAATCAATTTGGACAATTAGAGCCATATCCAAAAACTTGAATATGAGCAATTTCCATTCAGTTGTCAGTAATGCCATGAGTATGGAAATTTTAAAAAATATTTCAAAAAAGCCTCCCTTCTTCAACCCTAGCCGAGAATCTGAAACAATGGCAAGTGATGAAAATAAATGAGGATCCAACCCATCCATTTCCTAGACACTTCAACCCTTTAAATATATTCCCTCCTGTAGTAACAAGTTCACTATCCTTGCCATGGATGAATGACCCCCTTCCATAGAGGTCACCCCTAGTGCTAATATCTTCAAATCAACAACATCTTTCCCCTACAAGAGAAAACCCCTTTATTTCCCCTCCATTATTTGACCCCGAGGATGAAGCTTGGAATGCTTTCCTCCCTTCCAATCCCAAGAAACTAAAGTGTGCCCCTCTTTTACTAAACATAAAAAAATTCCTTCCCTTGACATGCAACAATCCAAGGCTCTCAAGAAGTAATCAAATCATATGGGGTTCTAACTCACTAATCAATATCAAGGAAAAACACCCAATATATGGTAGACAAGGACCCATATGAGGAGAAAGTTCCAAAATAGTTGGTCCAAGTTTGTCCAAAGCCAAGAAAGAGGAAGCTATAATCAAATAAAACTACAAGGAAAAGGCCATGTAGCAGAAGTTGTAGCAGAGGTTTTTACTGTTACAAGATTGGAAAAAATTGTCAAAAAATATCCACTACGACCTCCTCCAATGGTAGCGGATGTTTTACTAAGGTCATTAAGGATATATTTTATAACTAAAAAAAACTCAACGGCCGAACAATTTAGAATATGTTTTTTTCATCGGTGCTTAGTTGAAATTACGCTCACCAGTGCATGTCTTAATAAGATGCCCCGATGCTATACGATTAAAATAATTGAATCGGTGCACTCAAACAGAACAAGCCCCAGAAAGAATCAAATTTCAACGTTGCGTTGGTGCTTGCTTATAGCCTATTGTACACACCGGTGCGGTATTTTACATCATACGTACTATACATTTTTAATATTTTTTTACTTTACTGGTGTTGTCCATTTATCAGAGCGCACCGGTGCATTTCATCATCAAACGCCCCAACGCTTATAAACTATCAAAATGACCCGGTGCATTTTAACACCTCAAACGCATTGTCACACTTAACACACAAAAAAATTGCTGGGCATAGCCTTTGATCGTTCTCGGTGTGCATAAGCCATTGACATGCACCGGTGCAATACAAAGAAGAAAACGCACCGAACAATCTGTCTAGTGCGTGGATATTCTTATTTTTAAAATTTAACGATGTGTTTGATTTACATTGGAGTGTTGGGCATGTCATTTACATAAACGCACTGATGCTTATTATTCGTATATATGCACTGGTGCGTAATGTTCATATAGGCGCACCGGTGCAACATATATTATTAAAAGCACCGCATATTATTCTTTGAACAACGGCTACTGACATTTTAGTCAAATATATATATTATTTTTTATTTTTTAATTCCATTATTCATCTGAAATTGAAAGATTTGTTTATAGTACTACTCATTTCAATTTTAATTATTGTGTTTGTTTGGATTAATTTCTTATGTCATAGAGGAAAGCATCTATTGTAATATTTAATCATCCATACATTTAATTACCAATGTACCATTTCACATGTAACATTTGACAATAACATTGAAAAATGAAATAGAATAAAAAAGTGTATTTTATTATATATCAATAAGAGTGTCTTTGTCATACAAAATACAACAAAGAGACAACTATAATCAAAATGTCAACATGCATGTAATTATTGTTACACTTATTGGCAATGTGTTGTTTTTCAATTCGGACACTATGTCCAATACATTATTACACAAAATGTCTTATTTTCACAGACAATTATTTCAAAATATACAACAAGCTACATCAGCTTGCATTTGACATCAAAATTAAATACGGATCATCATTCTTCATTGGAACTATTATCGGTGTTCAAGCCACTTACATCAATTGGGTTATTTGGCCGAATGTTTTGTTGATTGGCTCGATTGTTTTCCTATTCTTAAGCTTCCATCTGCAAACATAAAAATAAAGTGTGCTAAGTGTATCTACAATGCCAACGAGAATAATGAAAAATAAATAGATAGTATACATTAATGTAAATTGAAAAGCGGCGTACAATAGAAAGAATTGACTAGTGAATGATACACATTCTCTCAAAACCAAATCTTATTCCTTCTATCAATAAGTCTTATGTTGGCTCCACTCCATACTTTGTTTCCTGCAAGTTTTATGCCTCGTCACAAATCATAGCTTTAATATAAAAGGATTTTTGTTGTTTTATTAATTATAAAATGAGAGAAGTAAAACTAGATACTTACAAAATCCACAATTAATTTTTGATACACCAACATATACTAACAACCCTTGCTTAACCCAATGTCAATCAATTCTTCGGATGGATCATCTTTATATGTTAACACATGTTTCAAGACATCCAAGGATTGCCAGTGAAAACAAAAAAAAATATACAAATCACAACCACTACGAAATTTTAATTTCTTATAAGGAAATCACAAATACTCACAAACTTTGCTATCAAGCCATCTTTTCTTTGTCGTCATGTCTTGTGTGTTGACTGGGTTCCATTTTGTTTTCTTTTCTGCAACAAAACAATTGAAAAGTAATATTTAATGTTGAATTAATTAATGAGATGTATAACATAATCCTAAAAATCAATGATTTCATACATTTGAAGCATGTTGTTGTTGAGATGGCTCCTCCTATGATGCAACTATGTCCATTTCCTTGACCATCTCCTTGTACAATTTTTTGGGCATCCCTACTGGTACATTTCGCATATCACCTCATTCATCATTTGGGATTTTCATGATCTTCCTGAAAATGTAAAATGACATTAAATTATATTTATGTTGATATAAAAAATAAATATAGCATAATTAAATTATTGAATGAATGACACTTTGTAGTAGTTATAGATACATATTCTACATAAACATGTTTATGAATACTACTTTTTGAATGGTTCTTTTTAGTTGTTGTACTTTTTTGCTATTGCAAGTCTGAGAGGTCTCATTGACCATTGCTTTGGGAATGTCTCTTGTAGTTTACATCTGACCTGATTCTTCTAATCATTTGATTGGTTTTTGTATTGTAAGTGAAACGTATGTATGTACGTTCTTTCCACTATATCCCTCATAGTATTATAAAAAAAATTGCCCCTTCTATTAACTTCCAACACCACTCCAGATGAGCTAAAGACCAATTGATCATCATTTGCATCTTCCATAAAAAAAAATCTTAAGATGGCATTGACTTATATTGTTGTCAGCCCCTGCATAACATTCAACATATGTGAATTAAATTATTTGAAACATATTAGTGAATATTTGTAAGTACATTATTACTCAAATTTGAAGAAATAATTCATATTGACTTTTTTTTTAATTCACCTGATTCATCCCTCTGCAACTTTTCGATCAATGTTTTATGCTCTTTTGGACTTAGTTTGGTAACAATATTATCGATCTTCCTCATTTTTTGGCTTTTCCTGTCACACATTAACCAATACATATTAGTTAACTTTACAAATAATTCAAACAAATTAATTTAAATACAAAAATTAATTAAAAGCACTTGCCTTCTTTGTAATTTTGGATGTGCTCCCATCATGTTGACTAAATTTGTTGTTAATTGAACTCATACCATGTATTTTCCATCAATAAACAACATGGACCATTAAATACAGAAGCTATCAATATATTATACAAATAAATTATAGACATTGAAAATATGAAGAAAAAAAATCTGATATCGGTGTGCATAAATATGTGAAACGCCCCGATGCGTTAGTAACAATAACACACCGATGCATTAAAATAAAATGGATGCACCGCAAATAGAGAACCGAGAAACAAAAATCGAATTTTGTGTTTTTATAAAATAAAATATGGCGTTTTGCATGTCATATCCGGTGCACTATGTTTATGACCCCACCGGTGCGTTCCTATAATAAAAATGCATCGATATTGATGCATGCATTTTTTTATTGAAAAAAAAAATTACAAGGCCGACATGGTTACAAATTCAACCAAAAAAGTGGTCCCATCTCACCCTACGCTTTCTATACATAATCACAAGCTCAACAAATCCAAAATCCCTAAAAGGTGAAATCGTAATCTTGTATAACAATAGAGGGATTTAAACCCTAATGTAAAATTTTGAAGCCACATAAAACAAAAAGAAGCAGCGAGAAAATAAGGGTTGCAACATTGAAGGTAAGTATGAAGTTTGTTTTTCTAAATCTAGTTAAGCTCTAAATAAGATAATAAGATCAACAATAATATTTACATACTTGAAATTTCTATTATGCAGGTTTTTTTATTCACCATACCTAACAAATTTCAACCCTCAAAACTCCTTCCAGTTGCTCAAAACTCCTTCCATGTAAGTCTCTCTTCCAAAAATTCCCCTAAATTTTTCAGCAAAAGAATGAATTAATGTTTAGTTTTTTATTTTATTTTAAACACTATTTAGAATTACTTTTTGAACTTGAAATTGCGGCCCTTTTTTAAGTTTAGGGAAAAATAGTTGTGCAAATTTTATTTTATTTTTAATTTTCGGTATTTTGGTGCGCTTGTTGTCATGCTGCACCAGTATGTACATATGTACAACGCACCGGCCAAATAGAAATTTAAAAAACTCATGCCGTGGTGCGTTTATAATTCGGACGCCCCGATGCTCTTATGTGTAGTAAACACACCGGAATTAATTATGTTGTAAAAATGCATGTAAAAATATCCGCTACCAAATGTTGCTGATATTTTCCATTGTGGGGCCTTTTACGGATGTTCTTTCATGATGTGTTTATAGTTGTTGTGCAACAGTGCATTTTGTATATGTGAGCGCACCGGTGCATGTATATATGAATAGATGCACTGGTTTAATTTGAAAATCCTCTAATTTTATGTGTCCACTTAAATTATATATTCGTCCCAAATGTTCTTTTAGTATTTAACCAAACCAATTACAATATTTCAGAGTATATATATGTTGCTTAAACTCACCTTATTCTTACAAAATGGTTTCCAAACTATATTGGAAGTTAGATTGTGATATAGTTCTTGAAAATATTTTAGGGTTGTAGAGACGTATATTTATTGTTGATTTGGCTCAAATGCAGGGAGAAATGTTTGTAGTATCAAATGGCCAATTATTTAGATTCCGGCTCATTCCATCTTGTTCAAAGTTCAACGAATTCTCCCTTTCCATCCCCTGTAATTTCAGGTTTTATTTATATTTTGACTATTTATTTTAATTTATGTTACTTATCCATCTAAATCTGAATATTGATTTATTATTTATTGCAGGATCTCGATTCAGGTTCGAGTTCAGATGCACAAGACATTCCACCAGTTTCAAAACGTCGTAAGCTCTTATCAGGAGCAAGATACCACAAGCAGTTAGTGGATGAATGTTAATTTTTCGATAATTTCATTCCATTATCATAAGGATCTCTAAGAGAATAGCATGTACATCATATCTATAGCATATCAATCATAAACACAATCATGCAAGCACACAAGAGACACAGAGTTTCACCGGGGAAAACCAAGAAGGTGAAAAACCCCACAACTTCCTCAGAGATAGAATAAACCCAAATACAAGATCACAAGGATCAAACCCAATAAGATGTCTCTAGCAAATGCTCCTCCTCCTCCACAAGTGCGCCACTTTCTCTCTTAGCTATGCGAGCTTGAGAAGTGAGTGAATGAATCAAATGAGAGACACAACCTCTCTATTTATACACTGACTTGACCTGCCAATAATTCACTGGGGCTGACTTGCTACTCAAGTCTAATAACCCAACCACATGACCTAACTAGGGTCGGCCCCACACTAGTGGTCTAATAACCCATCAATACAAATGACGACACTTACAATGTAACTTACGACACTTGCAAATACAAATGACGACACTTCCAATCATAGGAATAATACATCTCTGTTGAATATACAAATAAGGTACAAATGTAATATACAAGTGAATATCTTTCGAAGTTACAAATAGATCAAAACTCCCTCTTAAATAAGAAGGTATTCTCTAGACACAGGTCATCAATACATATTGGTGCAAGTCTTCAATTCTGGAGTTGGATCATCATCACTGGATCATGGAGCATCATCATCATCACTGCTGTTGTACTCGACATCTCGATCACTAGGATATCTCTGAATTCTTCTCGTCATAGGAAGTTCTACAGAGCTAGCCCTTTTTCATGTTGGATGTAGGGCCACCACCTATAGGTATTCATAAACACTGTCCATACTGTGGAGTCCTCAAGACTTATTACGTGCGTCAACAAAACCTCGAAAGAGCATCCCAGGACTTTTACAAGCTCACTGCTCAACCTATCGGATATCCCAAGATCTTTTACATGCAACTGCACAACCTGTCCACGGACATGGAGTATCATCCTAATACTCATGATCATACTGATCATCTCATCTCATCATCCACGAAGCACAACCCAGATGCACATCATGCAACACTTATACCACCGACATGGGAGAACACATCTACCACCATACGGGGAAGGATCCAACCCTTACTTTTTCACCATGGGAGAACACATCTACCACCATGTGAAAAATGGCTTCAGCCCTTACATCTGCACCATGGGAGAACACATATACCACCATGTGAGAATGGCTCCAGCCCTTACATCTGCACCATGGGAGAACACATCTACCACCATGTGAGAATGGCTCCAGCCCTTACATCTGCACCATGGGAGAACACATCTACCACCATGTGAGAATGGCTCCAGCAATTACATCACGACCATGGGAGAACACATCTGCAACCATGTCAGAAAATATTGGCAATTACATCACGACCATGGGAGAACACATCTACAACCATGTCCGAAAAACCCATGTGCATCTGTGTCTTCGAAACTCATCACACATAATCCAACTGATTATGCAATGCATCCATCTGATACATATCATCACATATGATCGTTCTGATCATCATCATAGCATCATCCTGATGCATATCATCCAGGGTATCATTATGATACTCATCACACATTATCATCCTGATCATCGTCCTGATGCATGTCATCCAGAGCATCGTCCTAATACTCATCACACATGATCATAGTCACTGCATCGTCCTGATGCATGTCATCATGCATGATCCAACTGATCATACAAAGCATCCAACTGATGCATATCCAAAGCAGTAACTGGAGCATCATCCTGAAGCTCATCACACAGTGCTTACATCCATGGCCATGGGAAGGATTCTCCTATCACCATGCTAGGAATGGCTCCTGCAAATGTGTCCCATCACTTCTTCCTCGAAGTATCTTCAATCTTAAGAACACCAAGCCTCTCTCTGGAGTACTCAAACTTCACTCTGGCTAGTGGTTTCGTCAACACATCTGCAACCTGCTCATCCGTCGCAACATACAGGAGCTTCACTCCTCCTCTCTACACCATATCCCTGATATAGTGATATTTGATCTCAATGTGCTTCGACCTGTCATGGAACACAGGGTTCGCAGATAGCTTCACACAACTCTGGTTGTCACAAAAGATACCAGTAGCATCCAACGGGAGATCAAATAACTCAAACAATAGCTTCCTAAGCCATACTGCCTCACAACTAGCTAAACAAGCTGCAACATACTCTGCCTCGGCTGTACTCAGTGCTACGTAGGACTGCTTCCTACTAAACCAAGAGATCACACTGGATCCCATACTGAAGCAGCACCCAGAAGTGCTCTTCCTATCTACAACACTACCTGCCCAGTCCGAATCAACATAACCCTATAGGTTAAACTTTTGATTTGCATCATACTTGAGCCCATAATCAATTGTACCCTTCAGGTACCTCAGAATATGCTTTACAGCAACCAGGTGAACACCTCTGGGATCTGTCAGGAACTGGCTCAATGTGTTCACTGCAAAGCAAATATCTGGTCTCGTGTTCATCAGGTACATCAAGGACCCAATCATCTGACAATACACAGTGACATCAACCGGACCAGATGAAGCATCACACAAAAGCTTCAGGTTCGATGCCATAGGTGTGGCCATGGCCTTGCAGTCCATCATCCCGAACCTCTTCGGGATCTCTATTGTATGCTTCCCTTGTCCAAGGAAGATCCCATCTGCACTGTGCCACACCTCCATGCCTAGAAAATAGTGCATCATCCCCAAGTCCTTCATCTTGAACTCGACTGCAAGCTTCCTCTTGGTGTCGGCAATTAACCCATCCTCTCCTGTAACAAACAGGTCATCCACATATAGGAGTAGTATCACAAGATCTCCTTCCTCAACCTTGTAGTAAAGGTTGGAATCTGCTTTGCTCTTAGTAAAGCCCAAACTGGATAGAAAACTATCCATCCTACCATACCAAGTCCTAGGAGCTTGCTTCAAGCCATACAAGGCTTTCTTCAACCTGCACACATATGACTCCCTGTCATGTGTCTCAAAACCAAGTGGTTGCTCCACACACACTTCCTCTTCGACTACACCATTCAAGAAGGCTGTCTTGACATCCATCTGGTGTATCTTCCACTTCATCATTGCAGCCAGAGCAAGTATTGTTCTGATGGAAGTGTATCTGGCTACAGGAACAAAAGTCTCTTCATAATCTATTCCCTCTTTCTAAGAGAAGCCACGAGCTACAAACCTCACCTTGTATTTCTCTATGCTACCATCTGCAGCATGCTTGATTTTATAGATCCACTTGGAAGTCACAAAAGACTTCCCTTTAGGTCTTGGGACTGCATCCCAAACATCATTCTTCATGATCGAATGGTACTCCTCAACCATGGCATCCTTCCATTCTTTCTTTTCCGCTACTTCTTCATAACTGGAAGGTTCTTTGTTCATAATATCACAGAGTAAGGCAACATAACTGGTATGTGATCTAGTCCTCTTTGTTTCTCTGTGTTCTTCTTTTGGAATGCCATACCTTTCTGCATCTTGAATGAGCTCTCTAGCCCATGTAGTTTTCCTCTTGTGAGAGTTCTTCTCACGGGGTGGATCTATAGGTTCTTGTGGATCTTCAATTTCACGGTCTTCTTCTAGAATTACTTCATTCATAGTGGTGTCTTGAAATCTGGTTACCTTTGGTTCTTCATGGTCTTCAACGGGTGTCTTCCTCGATTTGATGTACGCTGAGTCTTCATCAAATGTTACATCCCTGCTAATGTCAATCTTCTTGAACCCTGGAAAGTATATTCTGTAAGCCTTCGAGCTTTCACTGTAACCCACAAAGATTCCCTTCTTTCCTAAAGGATCTAGCTTTGTCCTCTTTTCCTTTGGAATGTGTGTATATACTAGACATCCAAATATCCTGGGATGGCTAACTTCTAGTTTCTTACCAGAGAAGACTTCTTCTGGTGTCTTGTTGTCAAGTATCTTGTGAGGTGTTATGTTCTGCACATATACAACTATCCTAGTTGCTTCTTCCCATAGGTGCATAGGCAGATCCTGGTCATGGAGCATTTCCCGTGATGCTTCCATGATAGTTCTATTCTTCCTTTCTGCAATTCCATTTTGTTGTGGATTGTAGGGAGCAGTCAACTCCCTCTTAATCCCTGAATCACTGCATAGTTTCTTGAAATCACCTGAAGTGAATTCTCCGCCATTATCGGATCTGAAGGTCTTGATCTTATTATCAGTTTGATTTTCTATCAAGGCTTTGAATTCCTTGAATTTATAAAACACTTCATCTTTATTCTTCAAGAAATAAACCCAAGTCTTCCTAGAGAAATCATGAATGAAAGAAACATAGTATACATACCCACTTAGAGAACTGGAAGACATCGGACCGCATACATTGGAGTGGATAATCTCCAATATTCCTTTTGCTTTGCTTTCACTGCTTGGAAATGCCTTCTTTGTGTTCTTTCCTTTTGCACATCCTTTTCAAACACCTTCATGCTTTGACTGGATTTCAAGAAGACCTTCTACAGTTTTGCTTGCAATTGATAGTGCTCTATAGTGTACATGTGCAAGCCTTCTATGCCAAAGTTCACTTGGCTCCATGGATTCATGTACCATGGCATGTTCAGGTTGTCCCTTTAGTTTGTACAATCCTCCCTCTTGCTCTCCAATCACTACTGCATCATCTATGGTCTTACCCTTTGGCCACATCAATACATGGCCATCCACAAATGCAACTCTAATCCCTTTTGCATCCAAAGATGATATGGATAGGAGATTTTTCTTGAGCCCAGGTACATATAAAACATCTTTCATATTCAAAGACTTCCTAGAGTCTAGTTTGTAGGAGGCTTCACCACTACCTTTGATAGGATATTGATAGTCATCCCCAAGTTTCACTTTATGAGGAGACTCATGTTCAGATAGATCTGCAAAGGATTCTTTAAACCTAGTCATGTGTTTGGAAGTCCCACTATCAATAAGCCAATCATTACATCCATGAGAGATAGTACCTGTGAGAGCAGAGATTAAAACATATTCATCTTCACTAGATGAGTCATCACTTTCTTCCCTAGCCTTCTTCTTGGGAGGTTCATCATCCTCAACAACATGAGCATGATATCTATTCTTGTTGCTCTTCTTCTTCTTCTTGAAGTTGTTGTTGTTGTTGTTGTCCTTTTTGTTCTTGAGACAATTTGAGGCAGAGTGTCCCTTCTCATTACATGTAAGACATCTTAGATGTTTCTTATTTTTATAATGGTGAGAAGATTTCTTGGGATGAGAATGCTCCCTCTTGAACTTTCCGTTCTTGGTGTGTGCTGTGAGAGCTTGATCTTCATTTCCCATCTTTTCTTCTCGAGCCACAAGCCTAGCTTCTTCTTGTGAACATTCCTCCCATAGTCTACTGAAGGAGATCAGTTTTCTTCTTGCACAGATTCCTTGGATGAAGGAGTCCCATGACCTAGGTAGTCCATTCAATGTGGTCATTATAATTTCACCATTTTCCACTACTTCATCCATAGCTTCAATTTGTTCCTTGATTTGAGAGACCTTAGAAAAGTAGGATTGAATGGTCTCTCCATTCTGAAGCTTTACCCCTTTCAATTGGTTCCACAGAGTCATCTTCTGATTTATGTTCTTTCCTTCAAACAACTTGGTCAAGGAGTCAAACATCTCCTTAGGTGTCTTTAGGGAAGACACATGGGGTATGAGATGGTCCTTTATAAAATCAACAATGATTGTCTTAGCCTTGACCAGGTTCTTCTTTTGTAAGGCCTTAGCCTCTTCTCCCTCTGGAACAGGAACCTCTTCACTTATGTAAGTGTCCAACTCATTCTCTTCTAGGATTAACCCAATCTTATACTTCTAGGATCGGAAGTTATCAGCCCCGTCAAGCTTATCCTCAAGCTTGGTGTGCTGAGATATTTTAATGAGAAACTCAAATGGAAATAAAATATTTAGGTCTTATCACTTGATTTGCTTAAAACTGGATCTGGAGCTAGATTAGGGTTTGTCAGAGAAACCCTAAAAATTTAAAATTTGAATTTCAAACTTCTGAAAGGATAGAAAGATGTGCCTTGCTGAGCTGGTCAAGTTGGTATACTCAGAATTTGAAATCTGCAAATTTTCACCTCTCAAAATTGCTTTTGGGATTTCCAGATTCACTAGACAGGACCCTGAATTAGGGTTTGATTTTCCCAGAGCTTCACCCAACCAAAAAGTTCGATCCAAAGCTCTAAAATTCAATTTTTCAGAGGAGCTTCCAACTGTGGTCTCGGATTTCAAAAATTCCAATTTTTCAGAAACCCTAATTTTTAGGTCAAAAACTAGAAATGCTCATAATTGAATTTTGTCTCGATAGAAAGATGCGCCCTTGCTAGGAGAGTCAATCTAGCCTCCTAACTTTGATGATCTGTGGATAGAAACCCAAATATTAAGAATCCTTAGCTTCTGCAGCTGCACAGTGCCTTCTTCTTAGGTCAGCTTTGATACCATGTTAATTTTTCGATAATTTCATTCCATTATCATAAGGATATCTAAGAGAATAACATGTACAGGATATCTATAGCATATCAATCATAAACACAATCATGCAAGCACACAAGAGACACAGAGTTTCACCGAGGAAAACCAAGAAGGTGAAAAACCCCGCAACTTCCTCAGAGATAGAATAAACCCAAATACAAGATCACAAGGATCAAACCCAATAAGATGTCTCTAGCAGATGCTCCTCCTCCTCCACAAGTGCGCCACTTTCTCTCTTAGTTATGAGAGCTTGAGAAGTGATTGAATGAATCAAATGAGAGACACAACCTCTCTATTTATACACTGACTTGACCTGCCAATAATTCACTGGGGCCGACTTGCTACTCAAGTCTAATAACCCAACCACATGACCTAACTAGGGCCGACCCCACACTGGTGGTCTAATAACCCATCAATACAAATGACGACACTTACAATGTAACTTGCGACACTTGCAAATACAAATGACGACACTTCCAATCAAAGGAATAATACATCTCTGTTGGATATATAAATAAGGTACAAATGTAATATACAAGTGAATATCTTCCGAAGTTACAAATACATCAACAATGAAAATGGGAAGCCACTTTACCCCTCCAATTGTAACATGTCATCTTCAAGCCGCCATTCTGGTTTATCGACGGTAATTCACCGTGAGCTGGAACTCTTTTATGACACCCGAGTAGTGTTTGGTAGTTCAAAATGTTAAGGGTTGAAGGAGAATCCTCAGCGTGTCACACTCACCCATTACACTAATGATAGATTACCCAATGTTGATGGTCTAATACCCCCTACTGCAGTAAAAAATCCAATAGGTGATATAGAAAAGACATGTAGGAACACTTCTCTATGTTCATTTTTTAAAGGGTTGGAAGCCAAAACAAATATGACTCATCCTAAATTGATGAACCCCTCTGCTTATGTTCAGTCAACTGAAATTTCTAGTGATCCAAAGTATGATATGAATGCCACCCAACCCATCTCTACGAGAAGATCCAAAATATTGCATGAGTTGAGAGAAAAAACTATCAAAGTACACACCGAGGTCTGTTCAATTGTTGGAGGGTAGCGATGATTTCTCCCTTCCTATGAATTTGCAAAGTAAATATCAAACTTCTTACAATCGCACTTTGTATGGTGCTTGGTTGTCTTCTCTACCTGTGCCTGATGTTCGAACCAAATTCTCCTTTTGTGTTGAGCATTGGTTGTCATTGATGTCAACTAAAGATGATGTCATGTGTTTGAATGTCAACTAATGTCAAAGAGGATGTCAACTGATTCAATATGAGTCATTGATATCAACCAGTGTAAAAGTGGATACAGTATTCCTGTAGAAGTATGAAGAAGTATATGGAAGCCACTTTGAAGTAGTATATGCGCAAGATGTAGAAGAACATGAATACCAGAACTATATGCGCAATGGTGAAGGTGACATATATGAATGCAACTTTGGAGTATGTCTAGAAAATAATTTAGTCTAAAGTTGTGTGTCCAAGGATACATCATGCATGAAAAGTTTGAAGAAATACATAAGAAGATACATCATGCAAATCCAGTTCAAGAAAGGAACACAAGTAATGTATCCTATAGCATGTGGTCCTTGCGCATAAATCAAGTCCACCAAGTCATACTCTCTCATAGCAATCAAAGGAGTTGGTTGGAAAATGGTACATGTGCACAAGCATCCAAGGAATTGGTTGAACAAATGGTACTTGTGTGCAGGTTTGTTGAAGCAAGTCTCTGGAATGCGCAAGTAAGCATGAGTGTTGCTTAGTTAATGGTTGGACAATCCCAAAAGCACACAAGCATAGCCAATAAGAATATGCTTTCAATAAGTGGAACGCACACAAGTTCCTAGAAGGGTACAACAGTTGAAGACTATCTATGAGAAAATTCCATAGCCAACGGGACAACAAGTGCACAAGTCGCACAAAGGATTTCAAGGCAAAGGTCAAAGACTCACTTGGAAGAAGTTGGAGTATGCATAAATTTCGTAAAGTATCAATACACCAAGGGCGCATTACCCATAAGAGATGGTACACCACAAGTCATGGACACATCAAGATGAAGTATAAGATTGTGCACATACCTTAAGGCAATGCTACATCAAGAGTGTAATGGTACACCGCCAAGGTTAAAGTCCCACTAAGTTGTGGACCATGAGGGAGCAAGACACATATTAGATGACACATCAACAACGCAGAATATGACGCATGGCATATGCATAATCCGTGAAGTATGGAAGAAAGGATGCCACGACCAACTTGTGAACATACAATCCATGCATGACATGTATAAATAGAGATGCAAGTTGGAGATTTGAAGTAAGCTTGATGGCGAGAGAAAAAGAGCTTCAAGTGTAAGTTTCAGTTGGATTTTCGGGGCATCAAGGGGCTCGTGGATAAAATAAATTATCTAGCGAAGAGCCGAATATGCACATACAACAGAATGAAGTTTCGATGGTGCGAAAAATAATGTTGTAGATCTGTGACGGATGTGCAAGTACTGAAAGGAACAAATACTGAAGTATGCGCAAGCGCTTGATGTTTCAAAGGACATTAATATGATCAACACACCGATAGTCACATATGTTGTAGGGATAGGAGCGCAGAGACTAAACTAAATTTTATCAGACAATGCGTAGATGTCTAGTTGATGCATATGAGCAAAAGTGAAAGTGTGCGAACTTGAGAAATCCATCTGATGCGTAACAACATAACAAAAGCAGAATCCGATAAGTACATCATGATGCAGATGATACGAGACAAGTGTGTTAAACAAAACAGATGAATCATTTGATGCACAGGACGTCGTAGATTGTCTGAGAGACTGCAACACTTAATCATAACAGACTCATCAATAAGTGCAAAGTTCCATCTGTTACTAGTGTTCTATTCCAGTACAACAAACTATCAATTGAAAGCACAGTATCATTTGGTTATTGTAGTCACACAGAGCGGAACGTTGAGATAACTAGTAACATAGACTGCAGTATCAACAAGCACACAGTATATGAAGTAATTCATCAACATAAGTATATTTGAGAAGTTTGAGAATTCAAGTGATGTATGCGGCGTAGTAACAAAGTATAGACTGCATATGAAGATAACGCACAACGGAGCGTAGTAACAAAGTGTAGCTTCCTTCAGGTTGGTGCCTGTAAAACAAAGAAGATAGGGGTTTGGTGCCTCCTTCCAGTTGGTGCTGGAGAAAACACAGGGAGTTGTAGCTTCCTTCAGGTCAGTTCCTGTAGAACTAGGGGATTAGTGCCTCCTTCCAATTGGTGTTGGTAAACATAGGAATTTGGTGCTTCCTTGAATGTATTATTTCTCATTATAAGGAAGCATTTTGTGGTTTTCTCCCGTTTGGGTTTCCATGTAAAAATCCAGTGTATTATGTGTTGTTTATGTGATGCATATATGTGGATGTTTATTTTCTAATGCATAACTAAAGATAAAGAATAAGTGAAGGCTAATCTGTTAAAGAAAGTAAAAACTACTAATAACTGCATTAATACTGATTCACCCCCCTCTCAATATTAAATCAATTCCAACAATTGGTATCAGAGCGGGTGTCTTCAGTAACATATTAACATCTGGAAGATAGATCATTGCACAGAAATGGATAAGCAGGAAGGGCTTTCCACTAACAGAGCTCCAATATTTGATGGCATGAATTACATCTTCTGGAAGGTACGTATGGAAGTTCATTTGTAGTCGTTGGGAGTAAATGTTTGGAAATCTATTGTCAATGGTTACATTGTCCCACCAGTAGTACCAGTCAATCCAGCGCAAAGGAGACTCTATGAAAGTAACGCTAGAGCCAGAAAATGATCTGCTATGTGGCTTGATGGGTGATGAATTCATCAAAGTTATGCACTGCGCATTAGCTAAGCAAGTTTGGGACAAATTCAAAGGTATATATGAAGGTGACGCGAAGGTAAATAAAGCAAAGCTGCAAAACTACTCTGGGTAGTTCGAATATCTGAGGATGAAATATGAAGAGAACATCACATCCTACTTCCTAAGAGTGAATGAGATATTTAATGCTATCAAGAGTCTTGGAGTCACATTGGATGAATAATCAGTTTTACATAAGATATTGAGAACTCTGCCTCAAAGATTCGATGCGAAGGTATCTTTGTTAGAGGATCGAGCTAATCTTGAGGACCTGACGAAGGATGAGCTTTAGTGGATTCTCACTACATATGAGATGAGAACTGAGAAATATACTCTCATCAGAAAGGAATTTGCCTTTAAATCCACAGGAAAGTATAAGCATGATCATGGAAAAGAGTGTTGTGATGAATCAGACGATGAGGAATCAAACTTTGTCAAGAAGTTGAAAAGAGGACGAGGTAAGTACAAGAAAAAGATACCTTTTAAATGTTTCAGATGTGGAAGAGTAGGTCATTATGCCTCAAAGTGTCCTTTCAAATAGAGTGGAGACAACGACAGTGATGAGGAATCTATCTCATACGATCGAAAGATTGCGCGCTCACAACATAGACCTGAGAACAGAAGGAGGATTCCAAAACATAAGAAGAGTCTGTACACCAAAGAAGGAAGCAATGCGTCTGAAGGAAGTGACTGCAGTGAACGACCTAAGGAAGTACTTTTCATGGCCCATGCAGTGGAAGAAATCAAATATGAAATAAAAAATATCAATTCAAACAACACTCCAGTTGCACAAAGCAAACCAGGATCACTAGACAAGAATTTCTTTAGTGGATCATTCAAAACACCTCCAAATCCAGTCACGCCTCCAAAACCTGTTGAAGAGGTCAAGACAGACATTCAATCCGATGATGAAGACACTGCAGACATTGATTGGGAAGGTGAATTGATAAGTTCCTTGGATGAGTTAAAGAATTCTAAGAAGAAGAATAAGTTATTGCAGGAACAACTGTCAAAGTATGAAGAACAGGACAAGCCATGTCAGGAATCTATTGGCATAGATATTCGTGAAAGGATAACCAACTATGAGATACAACTGAGTTGCACACAAGAAAAGGTTCTAGTAATTGAGAAAGAGAAATCTTCATTAAGATCCTCACTCAAGGAATTGGCGGAGAAAATCATGATGATGACAAATCAACTCGAGGAAAAGGATAGAGAAATATCCCGTCTAGAAGATAAGCTGACTGAAATAAAGGGAAAGAAACAAGTACATATTGATCCTATCTATGCATAATCAGGAATTAACAAGACATAATCTGAAGATGAAGTGCAGAACAAGTTAAAAGATAGCACGTCAATGCTAAATAGGATTCTAAAGGATCACATATCACCAGAGGACAAAATTGGTCTAGGTTATGTAAAGACACCTAAGAAAATCTGCAACAGAGAAAATTGCTCAAGTCAGTATAATACTTTTAGGTATGATGGTTCCTTCAACTATAATTCTTTTCAATATACTAATAAAAAAAGGATCAATAGGGTGAACTGCGCAAAATGCAGTCGTTTTGGCCATATTGAAAAATATTGTCAAATTGTGAGATGTTATGCATGTGATTGTTTTGGACAGAAAGCTATGTACTGTCGAAGATCATTAAACTATCCAGATGAATATTTGTTGCGCAAAGGCTATTACATTTAAAGAGACTTCAGTGGAAAATATCTAGAGCATAATAAAAATAGAAGTGCGCACAATCCAGGCACAGCAAGCAATTGCTGCCTCTCTAGCTAGTCTCATAAGGACTATGGAAGACCCTTGAGTTCAACATGATGCATCTTAAGGAATTCAAGGGATGTTAGTCAGGTGTGTGGTTAGGAATGTGTGATGTGTGGTTAGAAGTGTCTGAAGTTAGAATGTGTTCATTTTGTTCACATGTGATTGTATGTTAAGTTGATTATGTTGCAGAAAGGGAAAAGTACATGCATACATTAAGTGGTTATAGATTTACACTCCAGAACAAAGAAGCATCACATTGAGTTCAGTAGCACAAATACAAGCAGAAAATCTTTACATGAATAATCAAACACTACTGAAAGATATGAGACTGCGCAAAACGAATCTTTTCATTATATTCAAAATTGGGCATGTTTACAAAAAATTGCACGAGTTAAGACTCCATGCTGAGGCCAAGAATGGCATATACAAAAAGGATGATAAAAGAGGAAAAATTGAGAAAATGTCGAAGAATTCTACAACCCCAGTTCAATGTCAAGCTCCATATCTGGCTGGTTCACAAGATGCAACTCCAAATCCACCAGAACCAGGGTTGTGCATTCAGAAGTAGGGTGCAAAGGAAGAAGCTGCAAAGTGGCAGACAACGACGATTCAGCATGCTGAGGCCGAAGACGAGACAATTCATCCAGAATTTTTTATTGCTGATGCTCTAGATTATAAACCCGATGAGTCAGAAGGATTAACTGCTCATAATGTCTATGGTTCACCTGAGACTGAGAGTATTGATGAAGAATATGGTTATTCTGCACTTGTTGCTGCTTGGAATCCATATCAGTTCTCAAACGCGAAAACTCAACCTGTTGATTCTGAATGACAAGATGCACATTCTCAAGGGAACTGTTTAGTCTGTGATAAAAGGAGGCCATTGGAAGGAAACGAAAGAAAGAAAGGTAGGGTAAAACAACAAATGCAAGATGACAATGTGATATGGAAAATCAAGGATGCAAGAGGCGATGAACCAAACATTACTCGTAGAGATCTTATAGAATCCATTGAAGGGTGTTTGCACGCATGCAATTAGTTGAGGAGATAGGTATTCAATGTCGTAGAAGGTGGTGGATTCGTCGAAATTAAATGTTGGACTTAATGAGTTTTGGAAACAATTCAAAAAGGTGGAAATTCAATTCATTGCACCATATGATGAAGAATGTTGCCTCAAAAGGTTCGAGTACGGAAGCAACACGTCATTGTGGCCACACGAACTGATTGTCGTGTCTGATTTTATGCCGATTTGGCCGATAATTGAAAAATGTGCCATATCTTTGGTTGTCTTGGAAAAATATGTGACAACATTAAATGCGACAAGGCCATGTGATAGCAAGGTAAATGTTATAGGTGAAGCAGTCAGGTGCATGAAATGTAATTCAAAATCAGTAAAGGACTGACTTGTACACTGCGCAGTGGGTAAGTAAGGATGACAGTATGATCACTGCGCAAGGAATGATGAAGTAGTGTAACAGGAATATGAGATCAAGAGGAAGGAATCATGTAACATCTTTATCAGAAAAGCAAACAAAGATGATTATGAAAGGATATAAGTAAATAAGTTGTGCAACGTAATATAGCATAAAGACAAGGGGAGTTATCCCTGGATATAATCGTGATGGACGCCGGCGCAAAACATACAAAAGAACTCATATAGCGCAAACGAATGGCACTTATTTGCCATTGATGTCAAAGGGGGAGAAATGCATGAAGCTGAGGCATGAAATACACATAAGAATCTTACATGAAGAGGCCGAGACATGAAAAGATGTATGAAGTAAGTAGGACAGAATGAAAGGAAAGATGCATGAAGTTGGGACATATATGATAAGGATGGACATGAAGAAATGCATGAAATTAGCAGGACATCACGAAAGGGGGATAACTGCAGACAATAAATGCAAGAGCATGAATCCTTAGTAGACATGAAAGAGTGTGAAGAAGATCACTTAAAGAATTGCAAGCGAATAATTAAAGGAACAACATGAAGCTACAACAGACGTGAAAGAGTGTGAATAAGATCACTTGAAGAAATGGCATGAATATGGCTAAACATAAGGTCTGCGCAGATGTAACAGAAAGTAGAATGGTTTGCACAGAACTAACAGGAAGTAACATGGTTTGCACAGAGGTAGCAAAAGTGATAACAACAGAAGGCGTAGTAGCCAAAGCACAAAGAACTCAGGGGGAGCACTGCGATCAAGTACAGATGAAGCATACAGTTCAAAGAAGATGGGGTACAACTTCATAAGGTGTTGACATCAATGCCAAAGGGGGATATTGCTGAGCATTGGTTGTCATTGATGTCAACTAAAGATGATGTCATGTGTTTGACTGTCAACTAATGTTAAAGAGGATGTCAATTGATTCAATCTAAGTCATTGATATCAACCAATGTAAAAGTGGATACAGTATTCCTGTAGAAGTATGAAGAAGTATATGGAAGCCACTTTGAAGTAGTTGTTATACCTCTATATTCCACAGTGTCGCATCTCCACCACAAACAGAGTTGACGACACTTCCCTTGCTGTTTGAACCACCCAGAAGATGAATGAACCTTGAAGGTAAATCTACCCTGACAAGTTCTGACCCAGCTGAGACTTTATTTACCTACACTACCGCGCCTTGATCATTTATATGCGCGCGGTACTCCACACTACTGCACTATGATTTTTCCCCAGAACGCGGTAGTACCGCGTTGTGCTCAGACCACAGGACGCGGTACTCTTTTATTAGCCTTTTTCCCATGGCTTGTGGGATTTTGGATTTTCGAAGATAGTGGAAGATTGGGGTCCCTGATTCGATCCCAACTCACTTTCTGTGATTAGAAACCTTGATCCACTTATCTCTCCCTAGATCCACCCATCTCTCTTGTTGGTTAACCCTACCATACACTATAAGAGAGAGGCATTCCATGGGGAAGAGGGGGGACTCTTGAAGTACCAAACTTATGATCTTGCAGCATTGTGGAGATAGCTAGAGGAGAAGGCACTTGGAGCTAGAAGATTGGCTTGGACATCAAGCAACCTTTGTAAGCATTCTTCAAGTTGTAATAAGATAACTTGTCTTGTCTTTCCCATTTCATGTGTTTAGCATAAGTTCTTAGCATGAAATGTATCTAATCCAGATTTGAATATAATCTTTACATTCAAGGTATTTGGGAGCTTGTATGTTTGTTCTTTGGTTGATCTTAACAGGTTCTACACTGGAGCTTTGGATCAAAAGCTAGAAGCGGGACAAACGTCAGTTTGAAAGGTGTGTCTTATCTCTCATTTGTTTCTGAATACGTTTAATCTTGCTGTAAAAGTTAATTCAGGAATTTCAAGGTAGCATTTGTTTTGACTTGTTTCTTGCTTTAGAGTTAGTTGAAAATCTACTTTAAAGTTAAGAGAGTTTTGACTTATCCGTAGGGCAAAATTCCACATAACAAGAATGGTGACTCCGCTGGGTTTGATTTCTGTTTGATTGATTCAATTCACTGTCATCCATCTGTTGATTGTGATTTGTTTTATTGCACTTCAAACCAGTTTGAATCTTGGTCTTTTTTGACCTTTATTCACTCCTCCTCGTTGTATTTTTCTCCCTATCTGATCACTGAGTCCCCTGGGTTAGCAACAACCCTGAAAACTTCATTTTCTTTTCTCAAGTTGCGCTTTTTCCTTACCTTGCCACAGTACCGCGCCCTCAGAACTGCTTCCAGCGCGGTAGTACCGCATTCTCTGCATTTGTACCAGAGCGGTACTGTCATAGTGCCGCGCTCCAGTCAGACCTTGACCCGCGGTAGTGTCTGCAAATTTTAAATTTTTTATACTTGCTTGGTTTCCTGAGTCTCTCTCTGCCTTAGGTAGTCTTTGCTGTTGCCTGTTAGCATCCTGGTCATTTTACAGTCTGTGTGATCTGATTATTTCCCTGTTGTGAACTTGATTTATTTGAATTAGTGGCATTTTTGACACATTGGGTCATTTTTCCAGTTTGATTGCATTGGCTTGATTTTTTCACCACAACCAACTCAACACCACTGTTCTCTATTACTGAATCCTGTAGCTTTTACAGTCACATTATTTTTATCATTTTCAGTAATTATCATTTGAGAGCAATTTTGTTGTTTGAATTAAAAAAGTCTAGTAGCATTATTTTGCATTAGGAAATGAACCATTGATTTTGCCACAAAAAATTCTCATAGTTGAAGCATTGTAGATTGTAGGATCAGTGCATTAAAAGGAGTGTTTATTTCAGTTTGGCTTTGTTTACAAAAAGAAACGAAAATTCTTTTACTTTGGTTTTTTATTGCTTGTGAAAAATTTCATGCATATTTGATCGAAGAAACTCTATCTTTCCCTTAGCTAGATTTCATCGAAGACAAAGGCTTATTTTTTATTCATTCTCATTTTGCATGGTTTGAGTCGTCATAACACCATCAAGTTTCACGTCCACTACCTGATTGAGTAAGACAGCCACTAAAATTAATCTCCCTAATTAAACCAACTTTAACCTCACTTGAGGAAATCAAAAGAATTTGGTAGTTAGGTAGGACACCAGGGATAGGCATCAAAATAATTCCCCCTTGTCATTTTCATCTGAGACATAGTCGTTGTCTTTAGGGAACTAAAATCCTCTAGTATTTATTGACACGGTCACAGCTAGTTTGTGGAGGGGCCTCCTGACTGTTTTTAACTTTCAGGGGTTAAACGGCCGCAAGATTGAGAACCGGACGGACTCTGTGGATTACCGCACTCCACTTATCCCTAAGGCAACATCGATCGTTGTCTTCTTCGGAAGGCTGAAGTGCCCAAAACCTTTTCCGACGTGTCATGAATGAGGTAGCTTAGTATCTATTCTACTAGGGCTCTTTTACCCAGGATCCCTTTCGGTAGAGGGACATCCTTCTTATATCGGTCTCTCATGTTGTATTGTTCGACTTGGATTTCATCACCTTGCGAAGGATACAGCTTGTTGAGGTATCCAGCTCTTAGTTAGGAGTTTGCTTGGTATCTCATCTTCATAGAGGGTCATTTTTTCTTTGTAGGGACTGCTTGTTGGCATTCTGGCTATTTTTTGCATCAGCTCGCTTATTGAGACAGCGGTCTCAGTATAGATTTTAGAGCTTACTTTTTTGGCCTGCGAGCCTTGCTTTTTCTAGCTCCTCTTCTGCACACTCGGCTGCATTAGATTTTTTGAGTTCTTTGTTTACGACACTGCCCCCGATTTTCATTTCCTATCATCATGTCAGAACAACCACGAAGATCACAAAGAATACAAGGCCAAAGCCCTCCACCACCACCACCGCCACGGACTTCTGGTCTGCCTGCATCACGCATTCCTGCTCCTCCTGGCCGTGGTGCTGGTTGAGGCAACATTCCACCGCCGATACGTACAACATCTTCAGTTCCGCCCGTAACTGCCACACACAGCACAATCTCAGAATCTATTGCAGCTTCTGCAACCACTAGCATATCTGAGACTTCCACTGTCACTTCACCCACTGTCATTCCAGATTTATCTGTCACAGTGGACACAGTTACAGCAGCTGAACCTAGCACAACCCAGAGTACTAGACCAGAGGTCATCCTTCTACCGGATGTCAACACTTCCTGTCCATCAGACACTTTTCACGATGACACAGACGGATCTGTTGGTACCACCGAAGGGTCCGACCAGGACGTACCCGGCTTGATTTCAGTCCCAGGTGGATATGTTGAAATCGTTGAAGATACTCGACTCCCTGACACACCTTTTGAACCTGATTATGGCTTCATTACTTCCCAGGAGGAACTCTCGCCTGTTATTACTACGTCACCCAGTGTTCATCCTCAGGAGACAAGTTCTTCTAGCAACATACCTCGTATTATAGATCTACCCAACCTCCCACCGGGACATGAAATCATGGCTTCCATCCAGTCTAGTATGGTTAGTCTAGCGAACTCTCCGTTAGCATCGGCACAGTTTAGACGCAGCACAGAGCAAATGCTTTTGACAGCGTCTAGATATCCCCCCGTTTCTCGTCCTTTTGACTATAGGGTTCCCAATGTCCCATCTAGCACAGAGTTTCGTCACTCCTTTACAGATGGCTCAGGACCTTCGGACTTTACTATACCTAGGTTCCCGCCGGATCCCCAAAATCTTTTTCAGGATATGAACTCGGACCCAGTTCTCGATGGTCCTCCTATCATTGAACACGTTATGGACGACGTCGATACCCCTGGGCTAAATTCCCCACATTTGATACCATCACCCATTTTTGGTGCACATTCTATGAGGGATAACCCAGTTTTTTCTCTGTCCTCGCCTGTCAGATACGGACGACCTCCTCCGCAAATCGGTACTTTTGGCACCGTTGGCCAATCCACACTATCATACTTGGCTAGCAACGAAAGAACACCTAGTCATACTGCTGGATCTTCCGTTTCGACCGGAGGATCACCTTCAGCCACCATTTACACTATTTCATGAGGTGGACAACTGACTGCAGTGGCCCCTAACTCCAACATACAAACCCTCCCTGGTGGGCCATCAACCCAACCAGCTGGGGGGCAACTTTTTTTTGGGAACCCCATTGTTGGTCAACAACCTCCTCCCATAGGGTCATCAACCCAACCAGTTGGAGGACAACCTTTTGTTGGGAACCCCGTTCCTACTCAACAGCCTCCTCTCATAGGGCCATCCAACCCATCCGCTGGTGGACAACCTATTGGTTCTATCCAACAACTATCCCAACCAGCAGCATCTGCTCAGTACGGTATGTACAGCACACCTAGCAGCGGGCAACCTTATTCCGGTATTCCAACCGGACCTCATTCTCAACCTCCCCCGTCAGGCATGCTTCCTTCTTGGGATCCTCAAATCCCATAGAGTGGGGGGTACTCACTTTTTGGAAACTGGAACCAAGCTGGGGGGCAATCTCAGATTTCCCCCAACTTGAATTCTGGCTTCCCTTACCCTTCAGCTGCTACAACTCCATGGAACCCATCACTTCAATTCCCACTCGCTCCTCAAGCAGGAACGAGCCTTCCATGGACACCACCGTCGCAGCCATCCCCCAACCCTGCTATGGGAAACCCTCCACTTACACAGTATAGTGGTAACATCCCTGGAACACAACAATTCCAAGGAAATTTTCCCCAACAAGGAATAGCAACCATTCCTGGGTATCAACAACCCCAGGGTACCATACCCACTCAGCAGAACACTTACCAACCATTTGCCTACAATCAACCGGTTAACCAGATGGCTTACTATCCACAGAACTTCCAGCAGTATCCCGCAGGAAACACATATGGGTATAACACGCAGCAGTATGCTATGCAGGTCCCTCCAGGGTTCTCTGCACCACATGGTTATTACTCATACCCGCAGACCAACCGTCAACTTCCCTTTTTGGCCACACTTGACTTACCTGATTTGTCGAGGCTTATCAACGATCCTATATGGCACGAACCTCACTGGCCACCTATTCCAACCAAACTACCATCGGACATTCCCAAGTTCGATGCTAAGCCCGGGGAAGACCCCAAGAACCACGTGATGACCTTCCATCTTTGGTGTTCATCCAACTCCTTGATGGATGATTCCATCCGAATTCGGCTCTTCCAAAGTACACTCACCGAAACAGTAGCAAAATGGTACATCAAGCTGCCACAACACTCTTTTCATGATTTCAACACTTTGGCTATGCAGTTTCTGACTCATTTCCAGCTCCCCATCCGGTATGAGACTGGAACAGAACTGTTAACTTCACTGCGTCAAACCACTTCTACACACATTTCGGATCACATCCATGAGTGGCGACGACGCCGTAGGCTAATAAAGGCACCTATTCCGGATCAGCTACTTGCTGATTGGTTTACAAAATCCTTTTTGCCTCCCATAGCCATAGATATCGCTATGCGCGGATCGGTTACAGAAGAACAAGCCATCTCGGCAGCCCAGTACATGGATTTGGTATACACTCAATCCGGTACTTTACATGAACTTCTTCCACATGCCTCCCGCATTCACACTGATCCAACGAAGCCTACCACTGAACCCCCCATTGATGGTATTGTCGGTTCAGTCAAGACCCAGCCTGCTACCAACTCGACGGGACAACAAGCTTCTGCTTCCCCCGCTTTTACCCAGGCTGTTTCAAAAACAACTACTTCTCCTGTTGTTTCCTCTCAGGTGAACGCAGTTCAATCTACGTCACAACCATCCGGGGGAAAGAAGAAAAACAATCGTGGTAAACCCAAGAAAAACCAGCAGGAGAACCCCAAACCACAACCCACCCAGAATGACCAGAAACCACGTCGAAAAGCTAAGTTTCCCTGCTTGATTTGTCAAGATGATCATTACACGCGTGACTGTCCCTACAAGGACGAGGTCAACAAGTTCGTTAAAGGATCCTCTCGCCCGGCAGTGTTAACTGACCCTTTCCCCCAACAGCAACAGCAAATGGTTTCCCAAGAAACCCCACAAGGGGGCAACCTGACCAATCCCACCCGCAGAGAGACGTCCACAAACCGCGAAATCCTGATGACTAGTAACGAAGAGGTTCATATCACCACTCGTTCAAAGACGTATGACAACCCTCCAAGTTCAAACAAACAATCGGAGATAGCCAAAGGAAAATCTCCTGTTGAAGATCCGATTCCTATTCCCCCCCCTAACGGTCATCTCCATATCGAGAGACCGCTGATGGACACAGTGCTACGCCCACCCAAGGGCACCATACGAAAGGCGACATTTAATCCGAATGCGCGAGCTGCCCAAAACTACAACATTGTTGAGGATTTGGCTCAAGCACCTTGCGCCATGTCGACTCTCGAGGTTCTCCAACACTGCCCCACGCAGCGTAGAACCCTACTTTCAGCACTGGGGGCAATGGACCCAGATACTTCAAACTCCATCATGTTTAACTTGGAGCATGCCAAACCTAGGCTTTCTCATCAGTTAGCCTTCCAGGTACATACAAAAATTCATGGAAATATCATCGATCGCACTGTATTAGACGAAGGTGCTTCCACGTCGATCATGTCTTTGAACTGTTGGAGAGCCTTAGGCTCACCCGAGGTCACCACTTCTCCTACTACTCTCAGGGCGTTTGATGGACACGGTTTTCAACCTTATGGACTCATTCCCTCAATTGTTGTCGAACTAGGGGGAAAAACAGTATCCGTACACGTTGAAGTCGTAGATGCACCATTGGATTACAATCTCCTCCTTGGACGAAACTGGTTTTATGCCATGACCGCCATAGCATCTACAGTCTTCCGGATTGTGCAATTTCCTCATGAAGGGAAAATTGTCACTATTGATCAATTGGATTACTGTACCCCAGACTCCCATCCAAACTCCGCCAGCACCGTCCCATTATTGGATCAACCTTGGTACCGGTTCCAAGACGTTGGTGTTGGTCTCATGAAGGATTCATCCCTTATTGGAGTTTTTCCAGAGCTGGGAACCCATGTTCAACCAATTAGCATGATTTCATCGAGTATCACCCCGTCCAACGATTCATGGGTGATTCCGAGTCCCTCTCAGATTGAAGACTACGGCAACTCTATGCCTCTGAACAGAAACCTCGCAGCATATAACGCGATCCAATCAGCCATCGATTGGGTCGACTGTTCTACTGATCACACCGTGGCACAGCTCTCAGCTGAAACTCATCCATACCCACCACTTTTCAATCCTCTCAATTTGATTTTTCCCACCGACGAATCAATTATGGAGGTTATGTGCGGTGATGGCCACCATGGGGAGATTTTCATCATCGATCTTCATTCCCCACTATTCAACCACTTGAGCATGATACAAAACCCAGCACTTCACTTGGGATGGTTCAAACCAAGTTCCCCACTTCCCTCGACGAGGTATTTTCAGAAGGAAACTTGGCCAATCTTATGGCAACCACTCCCATCGATATTTCAGTGAAGCCTGGTATCGTGGAAAACGTACACATCGGCAAAACATGTACTCCCCTCGAAACGGAGTTCTATAGTGCCTACTTCAAAACTTTCCACGATGTTTTTGCTTGGAGTTATGAAGAAATGCCAGGGATAGACCCCTCGATCGTGGTCCACGAAATTCCTACTTTCCCTGGCGCCTGACCTGTTCGGCAAAATCTTTGACCCGTCCATCCTCGTAAGGCAGCCGCCATTAAAGCAGAAGTTGAAAAACTTTTGCGTGCTGGTTTTATCTATCCTGTCCCATTGACATAATGGGTATCCAACATCGTTCCCGTAGCCAAGAAACAGGGAACGATTAGGGTCTGTGTTGATTACCGTGATTTGAACAAGGCTTGTCCAAAGGAAAACTACCCAACTCCGTTTATCGACCAGATCATCGATAACTGTGCCGGGAGTGTCATCTTTTCATTTATGGATGGCTTCTCTGGCTATAATCAGATCGATATCCTCCCAGCCGACCAGCACAAAATGGCCTTTATCTGCCCTTGGGGGATCTTTGCATATCGAAAGTTACCTTTTGGCCTGAAAAATGCCGGGGCAACTTTCCAACGGGTGATGTCCTACGCATTTCATGACATCAAACATATTGTAGAACCATATCTTGATGATCTCCCCGCTCACTCTCGAACCCGGGAAGACCATCCAAACCACTTAAGCACCATTTTCAAAAGGTGTCGTCGCTACAATATACGTTTGAACCCGCATAAGTGCATCTTCTATGTAGAAGCCGAAAAACTGTTGGGCTTCATAGTCTCCAAAGACGGGATGCGTTTAGATCCCGCAAAGGTAGCAGCTATCGTAGCCCTGCCTTCACCCACCAATATTCCAGAACTTCAATGTTTGCAAGGGCATGCAAACTTTCTACGCCGTTTCATCTGCAATCTGTCCGAGATAACAAAAGGCTACATGCGGCTTCTCAAGAAGAATGTTCCCTTCATTTGGGATGACGAAGCCCAACGTTCCTTTGACAATCTAAAGGCAGCCTTAACCAAAGATCCTGTGATTCAACCCCCCATTTACACACGGGACTACATTCTTTATCTCGCAGCCTCGATTTCCACCATCGGTATGGTGCTAGTCCAAGAAGACCAAAATGGCATAGAACATGTGGTATACTATCTCAGTAAGAGTCTTCTTGACTCCGAAACCCGCTATTCACATGTTGAAAAACTGGCTCTGGCAACAGTATTTGCTGTCCAGAGATTCCGCCACTACATCTTACTCCGCCGGACCACTGTTATAGTTCAACCCAATGTATTACATCCTCACATGTCAGGTTCTTGGGGGAAAATACTCTCGTTGGATTGTCATCCTTCAAGAGTTTGACTTGGAGTTTGTCAAGGCTAAGTCCAAGAAGTCTTTGGTCTTCGCGGAATTAATTTGTAACTTACCCCATGCTACTGAGCAACCCGAGCCCATTGATTCTCTTCCTGACGAATCATTGTTCCTCATTAGCACGTCTGATCCGTGGTACGGGGATATTCTTTTATATCTCCAAACCCAGCGCTTCCGTCCCGACCTCACTCGCGACGAACGGCGACGCATCCGACATCACGCAAAATACTACCTCATAGTCAACGATAGTCTTTATCGGCGTGGTGTCGACACCATCCTTCGACGTTGTTTGACCTTAGATGAGGCGGAACGCGTTCTCAATGACTGCCACGCTGGAGCATGTGGTGGTCATCTCTCTGGGATGGCTACAGCCCAGAAAATACTGCGAGCAGGATACTTCTGGCCCTCAATTTTCAAAGACTGCATTAAAACAGTCAAGAAGTGTCCGCCATGTCAATTCTTTCATAGCAAAACACGCTCGCATCCTGCTCCACTCCATCCTGTTATTGCCGTCGGCCCCTTTTCCAAATGGGGCATCGATTTCATGCACTGTAAGCCCACTTCAGTCGGGGGGCATAGCTATGTCATAGTAGTTGTCGACTATTTTACAAAATGGGCTGAAGCGATGCCTACGTATGCTGAGGATGGCAAAACAGCAGCGCAGTTCATATTCAATCATATTATAGCTAGATTTGGTGTCCCACAGTCTATTGTGACCGATCATGGTTCCCATTTCAGGAACCATATGATCGAAGAACTAAGTGCCAAACTGGGTTTTTGCCATGAAAACTCAACCCCGTATTACCCACAAGCTAATGGCCAAGTTGAATCCATTAACAAAGTCCTGAAATGAATGATTCAGCGTATTGTGGGTACCCAGAAATCCAATTGGCACTCAGCTCTGTTCTCAGCACTGTGGGCATACCGAACCTCAGTGAAAAGTGCTACTGGGTTTACACCATTCCAACTGGTGTATGGCCTAGAAGCCATTCTGCCGATTGAATGTGAAATTCCATCACTCAAGATAGCCATAGAGCTACTTCCACACACTACTTCCGAAGAGGAACGGTTTCTATACCTAGCTAAGCTAGATGAAACCCGCCGCGATGCTGCTTTGGATAATGAAGCTCACAAAAAACGCGTCAAAGCTCAATATGACAAATCCGTTCAACCTCGGATCTTCAATGAGGGTGACCTCGTACTTACATATGATCAAATGCATGATAAGCTTGGAAAAGGTAAACTTGAATCTATGTGGTACGGCCCCTTTATTGTAAAATGTGTCTTAGAAAAAGGAGCCTATGAACTAATCGATTGTGATGGTACGCCATTGGCACGGCCCCGCAACGGGCTATACCTCAAATGTTTCTACGCATGAGGTTACCCTACGCGGGTTACTTGTTGTACATAATGTACTTAGTTTGCTTTTGCTTTCTTTTTGGTGTGTGCGTGGACCTCATGTATCCACTCTTACTTTGACTCGTGACTTTATGCGCAGATGTTTGCCTACTTTGGATTCGCCGACGGTGCAAGCCGACATACCCGGAATCTCGCTTCCGCAGCATGGGTAATCTATTCCCCCACTGGCGAGTTGATTTCTTCAGGAGCCAATTGTTTAGGTCCTGCAACCAACAATATCGCGGAGTACCATGCAGTCATTGGTCTCTTGACGGAGGTTGCTTCACTCGGAATTGACTCCTTATCAGTCTTTTTAGACTCCCAACTCGTGGTTTCTCATCTAAACTGTGTTTACACAGTTCGCGATCCCGTACTACTTCGTTTATTTCAGAGAGTACGCCTCTTGGAACGATCATTTAATTTTATCACATATCAACACATACCGAGATAATTCAATTGTATGGCTGATTCATTGGCTAATTAAATTTTGGATTGACATCTTGCCCACACATAAGCACATAATAAAAAAATAGAATGCACAAGTCATTGTAAATACTTAGATCATAAATAGGTCCATATCACTGTATATAAGAGTGTTTTTTCCAAAATACATAAAGTTTGTGTCAAAGACAAAATTTGGGACCAAATCCCATATACAAAATTTGGCTCTCAAAGCCTACATATCGTGTACATGCCGCAAAAAGATCAAGAGACCATCTATGGAGATCTAGGAGACCTATCATGTCCCTCATCGGACTCCTCCTGCTGCTGGTGGTAACATACTATAGCTCGAACCACCTTATGAAAAAGTCGACTGATACGACCAGGCACACCTACAGTATGCCGCTGGAGATGATAAGGGACGTCATCCATCCTCATAGCAGGGATACCATGAGTCAATCCCTGCAAGTTACTCTCAATGTCCTGAACGCCTCCTGCCTCGTCTTCATCCTCCTCCTCATCAAGAAAAGCTTGACGATCGACACCACCACGACGTAGTGGAGAGTACCCAGCTGGTCTCTGTGGTCCACGGTCTGCAACATGCATGCGAACATACATTAGACGTCTTTTACACATTCTAAAAAAGTAATAAAAATTAAATATTCAAAAAAGGAAAAAATACATATCCATGAAGGTCATACCGGAGTTGTCCCAATCATCATCCTCTGGTAGTGCCAAGTTGATGTCCTCGCGGAAATCTACCCCGGCATAAGGGTAGTCATCAATCATAACTCTGCTCCTCGAGCCAGGAAAAGAAATCCTCACCGAAGGCTAAGCGCTGAGGTCCCCCGAGACGTCCAGCATAATCACTCCATCGAGCCATCCATGGCTCAGTAGGTGGACGGGGGGGCATAGATATCTGCGGGCGCAACAGTGGCACCCTCGCCAGAAAGAAGGTGACCAGGATGCTCCCATAGCCGAATTGGGAATTCTTTCCAACCCTACACTTGTGCACTTGTTCTTTGAGATTGGCCAACATCGCCTCACACCAGTTAAATACTGTTCCCCCCATACACTCCGCTGCGAGATTCACTTGTGTGCAGGAGGCCTGATGCGGACTCACACTTCCTGCTGCACGCGTGATGGTGAACAGTACGGTTTTTACAGGAAGTTCTATAACATCCTTTATGGCCACCTTCCCGCTTTTCTTACCCGAACCCTGACGGCAATATCGAGCAATCAAATCATCTGTACTTGATTCTGAGGCTGAGTATCCAGTAAAGTTCACCCGGGCCCCTCTTTTCGAGAGGCCCGTGAGGAAATAAATATCCTCGACTTGAATTTCGAGAACATGCTCTCCCACTTGGAAAGCTTGAATGTCAGGGTCCCACAATTGGATGAGATGAGTGAGAAGCTTGGGTTGCTGATGAATCCCCTTGGTCTTAAAGAACTTCAACAAACCACATTCTCTCAATGCGGTCACGATTGGTAAGTGATTTTCAACTGCAAAATCATCCACTTCGTGCTCTCTTTCTTTCCAGCTTACCATTTTGCTCCAAACAAGTTGCAAACTCCTGCAAAAGGTCAGGGAAAACATTTAGTAACTATTTAGCAACTTAGTTTCAGCAAAACATTTGAGAAAATTTGATTTCTTAAACTAAAAAATCGCCTTCACCACGCCTGGGGGAAACTCTGCCGCACGGTACTGTACAGTGCCGCACCTCTGTTTGGAACTAGAGTGTGGTACTGTTAGACAGTACCGCGTTTCTCGATAGAGCCCCCACGCGGTACTGTGAAGGGCGATTTTTGCCCAATAGGGCTTGCCCAAAAATCGAATTTTTCCTAATGAAAGCAAATAATTCCTACATGAAATGAAAGAGGAGCTCAAGAGCTCTTACCTGGCGCAGACAGTTGTCGAAATGGTGTCCTAGAACTCCCGATATGGATCCTTGAAGTTTTGCTCCTCAAATGGGTAAAAATCTCCTCTTTGGGTAAAAACACAAATGAAATGGTAATTTCTATTTTTAACCATTCTTTATATAGCATTTTCACATATTTTTTAATTATTATTTTAAATGGTTAAAATAAAGCCTTTTTCACATTGCTAATGTCCAGTTTTTTGAGCATTTATTGACAGGATCCCCGGTAAAAAAGCGATATATTCACACTGGTGTTTATTCATGATTTGACCTTCATTTTGAGCCCACTTTATCTTTTTCGTGCTCTGGATTTAAAACTTGAAAAAGATTCCAAGCGCTTTTACACCCGTGTCATGCTTGTCAAACTCAAGTAAATGGTGTCGAGTACGGTCAGCTTTACTCATGCTCGTTAAACGATGAGGAAAGTATTATCTTGGTTGTATTTTATTCTTTTTTCGGACCAGAATAATTAAAAATTACGAAAAAAGACCATAGGAGTCCATAGTTAAGCTCTTTTCAGACTCCCTAAAATTGAAAAGATTGCCAAGTGATCTTGACTCTTTCACACTTGTAAAAGTATTTGAAAGGTCGTCTATTCGGTGATAGGTTACCCCTTTTTCGGCCTGTCTAGACTATTTATGAGAAAGGTATACCTTAGTCAATCTCGGCTGGGAGAGTTCTCTCGGGAATTGTTTTACACTTTTTCGGGATCGAGGGACTAAATTTACGAAAAAGTACATTATGGAGCCTCCTTTAAGTTTTTCAAGCTCTCTAAATGCGAAAAACTACCGAGTTTTCCTTCCTTGGACTCGTTAAAATTTTAACATCGAAGGACCCACTTTGGGACGAACCCCTCCTTTCTCAGGTTCGTAAAACATGTGAGATTGGACTCATCCATGAGATGAGCTACACCGAGCATCTGTTATCCTCTTCAAGCTCGCAAAACAACAAAGAGGTACTCGTCTATCATGTCGGGGGAATATGGGGGGATGAGTCAAGTTTATTTATGGCAGCTTGTCAGTTGTTACCTTTGAACATGGCATGTGTCTCTCTCTTGTCTATATTGGGTATCCATTTTTCACTGAGTTATGGTCATCATCATGAGTCGTCTCCCTGGCCACGAGCCTACTCATCCGGTGTCTATTCTCTGTGGTCAATAATCCCTGCTGCCAAGTCCTGTTACATGCCGTTATATGTTCAAAGGGTTGCATTGTTCAGAGTCGTTCATTGTGTCAAGCCTCCGCTGTGTCAGTACATACTCCATTGTTTCATCATCTTATCGTTCATGCCGATTTTGTGTCGATGATGTGGGAATCATTATGGCCCTCCTTCGACGAGTCTATCCCCATCGACACCAAATCACTATCCGGGAATTGGACTTAGAGATCAACCATTAGTACCTTGGTACCTGCATGCCTCAATGGAAGGTTTCCTCGTGTTCGATAGTAGGTTCACATCATTGACCTCTGATCGAATGATCTCTCGAATGCTCGACATCAACTCATCTATTCGCATTTCGTTGAGATGTACTTCAGATACCTTGGGGATCATCCTTATCATTGGTGATTTCCCTCGCATTTGTTAACGGTTCACATCATTGACCGGTAATCAAATGGTTTCTACCATGTTCGACTTCAACACCTTGTAATCACATGGCTAGATTCGTATATTTTGCGATCGGGTAGAAGACCCTGGGCGCGCCTCAGCATCTTGATTGCGTCCAGGTTGCGATGGAGATGTCCTTTGTATTGTCACACAGATCCACTTATTGTATTGGTCATGGCTGTGTCATTATTGTCTCATGGATCTACGCTTGTTCATAGTAGCCATGGTCTGTCCACAGTCTATATCATCTCAGTACTCATGGATCTACAATGTATTGGTCGGCAGCCAAGCTTTGAGTCATTTGTTTCCGAGCATGGGGATGCCCACCTCGGTGGTATATCTAACACTTTGTTTCTATTTCAGCTCCTTGTCGCTCTCCTTGATGCTATCTCTGCACATTATATTCGTAAATTCTTTCGGCCATCAGTCCCTTCTGACCTCACACTTTAGGGGGCATCTGTTATACCTCTATATTCCACAGTGTCGCATCTCCACCACAAACAGAGTTGACGACACTTCCCCTGCTGTTTGAACCACCCAGAAGATGAATGAACCTTGAAGGTAAATCTACCCTGACAAGTTCTGACCCAGCTGAGACTTTATTTACCTACACTACCGCGTCTTGATCATTTATATGCGCGCGGTACTCCACACTACCGCGCTATGATTTTTCCCCAGAACGCGGTAGTACCGCGTTGTGCTCAGACCACAGGACGTGGTACTCTTTTATTAGCCTTTTTCCCATGGCTTGTGGGATTTTGGATTTTCGAAGATAGTGGAAGATTGGGGTCCCTGATTCGATCCCAACTCACTTTCTGTGATTAGAAACCTTGATCCACTTATCTCTCCCTAGATCCACCCATCTCTCTTGTTGGTTAACCCTACCATACACTATAAGAGAGAGGCATTCCATGGGGAAGAGGGGGGACTCTTGAAGTACCAAACTTATGATCTTGCAGCATTGTGGAGATAGCTAGAGGAGAAGGCACTTGGAGCTAGAAGATTGGCTTGGACATCAAGCAACCTTTGTAAGCATTCTTCAAGTTGTAATAAGATAACTTGTCTTGTCTTTCCCATTTCATGTGTTTAGCATAAGTTCTTAGCATGAAATGTATCTAATCCATATTTGAATATAATCTTTACATTCAAGGTATTTGGGAGCTTGTATGTTTGTTCTTTGGTTGATCTTAACAGGTTCTACACTGGAGATTTGGATCAAAAGCTAGAAGCGGGACAAACGTCAGTTTGAAAGGTGTGTCTTATCTCTCATTTGTTTCTGAATATGTTTAATCTTGTTGTAAAAGTTAATTCAGGAATTTCAAGGTAGCATTTGTTTTGACTTGTTTCTTGCTTTAGAGTTAGTTGAAAATCTACTTTAAAGTTAAGAGAGTTTTGACTTATCCGTAGGGAAAAATTCCACATAACAGTAGTATATGCGCAAGATGTAGAAGAAAATGAATACCATAAGTATATGTGCAATGATGAAGGTGACAGATATGAATGCAACTTTAGAGTATATCTAGAAATGCATTCAATCTGAAGTTGTGTGTCCATGGATACATCATGCATGACAAGTTTGAATAAATACATAAGAAGATACATCATGCAAATCCAGTTCAAGAAAAGAATACAAGTAATGTATCCTACAACAAGTGGTCCTTGCGCAAAAATCAAGTCCACCAAGTCATACTCTCTCATAGCAATCAAAGGAGTTGGTTGAACAATGGTACATGTGTACAAGTAGCCAAGGAATTGGTTGAGAAAATGGTACTAGTGTGCAAGTTTATTAAAGGAAGTCTCTGGAATGTGCAAGCGATCCTAAGCGTTGCTTAGTTAATGCTTGGAAAATCCTGAAAGCATGCAAGCATAGACAATCAGAAGATGCTTTCAATAAGTGGAACGCGCACAAGTTCCTAGAAGGGTACAACGGTTGAAGACTATCTATGAGAAAATTCCATAGCCGACGATACAGCAGGTGCGCAAGTAACACAAAGGATTTCAAGGAAAAGGTCAAAGACTCACTTGGAAGAAGTTGGACTATGTGTAAATTATTAATACACCAAGGGTGCATTACCCACAAGGGATGGTATAGCAAGTCATGGACACATCAAGATGAAGTACAAGATTGCGCACATACCTTAAGGCAATGTTACATTAAGAGTGCAATGGTACACCACCAAGGTTAAAGTCCCACTAAGTTGTGAATCATGAGGGTGCAAGACACATATCAGATGACACATCAACAGCACAGTAGATGACACGTGGCATATGTATAATCTGTGAAGTATGGAAGAAGGGATTCCACAACCAAGTTGTGAACATACAATCCATGCAGGACATGTATAAATTATATAGATGCAAGTTGGAGATTTGAAGTAAGCTTGATGGCGAGAGAAGAAGAGATTCAAGTGTAAGTTTCAGTTGGATTTGCAGGGCATCAAGGGGCTCGTGGACAGAACAGATGATATATCGAAGATTCGAATACGCACATACAACATAATAAATTTTAGATGGTGCGTGGAATGATGTTGTAGATCTTTGACGTATGCACAAGTACTGGAAGGAAGAAATAATGAAGTATGTGCAAGTACTGAAAGGAAGAAATATTGAAGTATGCACAAGTGCTTGATGTTTCGAAGGACAGTAATACGATCAACATGTCGATAGTCACAGATGTTGTAGAGACAAAAGCGCAGAGATAGAACCGAAGTTTAACAGATAATGCACAAATGTCTAGCTGATGTATATGAGTAGAAGTGAAAGTGTGCGAAGTTGAGAACTCCATCTGATGCACAATGATAGAACATAAGCAGAATCCGATAAGTGCATCATGATACAGATGATCTAAGACAAGTGCATTAAAAAAATGGACAAATCATTTGATGTACAAGACGTCGCAAATTGTCTGAGAGAATGCAACACTTAATCAGAACAGACACATCAATAAGTGATCATGCCCATCTGTTACTAGTGCTCTATTCCAGTACAACAAATTATCAATTAAAAGCACGGTATCAGTTGGTTATTGCAGTCATGTAAAGCGGAACGTTGAGATAACCAGTAACACAGATTGCAGTATCAGCAAGCACTCAGTATATGAATTAAGTCATCGGCAGAAGTATATTTGATAAGTTTGAGAATTCAAGTGATGTATGCAGCGTAGTAACAAAGTATAGATTGCATACGAAGACAGTGCACAATGAATCATCAGCAGAAGATTAGTAGAATGCGCGGAGTTGAAGTTCAGCAAGATACTAACACATATTGGACATTAAGGCGGTCGTACGGGACAAGCAGACAGGGATATGGAGCTTCCTCAGGTTGGTGCCTATAAAACAAAGAAGACAGGGGGTTGATGCCTTCTTCCAGTTGTTGCTGGAGAAAAAACAGGGAGTTGTAGCATCCTTCAAGTCAGTGCATGTAAAACTAGGGGGTTGGTGGATCCTTCCAGTTGGCTCTGGTAAACACAGGAAGTTGGTGCTTCCTTGAATGTATTCTTTCTCATTATAAAGAAGAATTTTGTGGTTTTCTCCCATTTGGGTTTCCACGTAAAAATCCTGTGTTATGTGTTTTTATGTGATGCATATATGTGGATGTTTATTTTCTGATGCATAACTGAAGATAAAGATTAAGTGAAGGATAATCTATTAAAGCAAGTAAAAACTGGTAATAACTGTGCTAATACTGATTCACCCCCCCCCCTCTCAATATTAAATCGATTCCAACATTTTGTGGTAATCGTTTTGATTGCCAAGTCTAATATAGATGCTGCAAATCTTGGGTTGTTTATCATTTCACATGTACTCGTTCCTCCCAAACAATCAGTAGCACTTATGCCATTTTGCGGTCCTATCTATTGTTGGTCTGATTACTTGAATATTGTTAAATACAAGCACAACATTTCCATGTATAGTATGTGCAAGAATGGTTATATTTCTGGAAACTTTAAGAGGAATAACCTATTATATATAGATGGTTTTCCATTCACTCATGGGAACATTGCAAGGTTCATAAATAGTTCTAGGTGCTCTTTATTTTCTCCAAATTGTTCATTTGAGGAACACTTCGATGACAAGAAGTTCTTTATGAAAAGGAAAGCGTCCAGATTTTTTGTTGCACATGCAATACATAGTTTGTCTCGTGGTGACGAGTTGTTAATAAACTATAACTTTCGTAGACCACCAATCGCTCGTCAAAGACGCCTTGCATTGGGATTACCTTTGGACGTTACCTTGGGGCGTAAGACAAAAAAGCATTGATTAGTTGTATTTGTTAATTTTCAATGGGATTCATGTTAATATATTGCTTAGTTTGAAATTATGTTTTATAAATTGTTAATTTAATTTATAAACTCAATTTGAAAATGTGTTGCTCAACTTTAAATTTGTATATTTAATGTGGAATTCATGTTAATTAATCTCTCAATTCTAACGTTTGTTTTATAAATTGTTTGCAACTTAACATTTTCTATTGGAAATGATTCTCGTGCTTATGTAATAATTCTTTTTTATAATGCTAGATCAAACCAATTACATTGTGCTTACTAACATCATTGATGTAATGTTCAATATTTTTGAAATTGGGATTCTGATGATGAGCAACTTACCTACCATCTTCCGTTGCACCCTAGTATAATGTCAAATCAAGAGAAGGCTGAAAAAATATCACAACTTGGAGAGGTAGCATAACAAGGATGGTTGAATCAGCCACCTATTCAATTTCCACTGCGTCCATCCTCACCAATTAGGAATGCCTACAGTAATTGTAGCTCTTCACATGTTTGCAATGGAGGAAATGAAGTAGAGGTTGGTATGGATGAGTTATTATGACAAAGGAGTGCCATGGATGCAATGTTGTTACATACATTCCAAGACAATGAGCTAGGGGATGAAACTCATATCACAGAAGCCTTCTTCGAGAATTGAAATCCTTAAATTGGCTTCCACCACACCTCTCTTTGGACCTTTCGGTCAAAGTCTACATAGTTGGGGACAACAATGTTACTATACAAATTGAAATCAAAGTATGGCATGTTAGATGCATGTTTCTCAACAATGTTGAGGTAACTGACCATCAACTACATTATTGTTTTGAGGAATATTGTGACACAATCATCATTGAAAATGGTCGATTTTATGAAGGTTAAATGACATTGTACATTTGTATTGCCTACTAACTGTAGCTTATTCAAAGATAAGGTGCTTCTGAATGATAATGTCTTGCTCGAGGCAAAGAAAATGTTGAAATTGTTGGGTGTAGAGTACATATTGTTGGGTCACGGATTTGTCCATATTTTCATCACCTATCGACATATATTTCATCCCTCTTCTTCCTATTATTATCCATTTATCATTCCATTTTCCATCCATTTGCTGTAACTGCACGTAAAATACCATATTGCTTCCATTGATGCTTTAATGGTTAATCATGATTATTTTCCTTTATTTTTGATGAATTGAAGACTATTATGCATAATTTTACTGATGATGGTTTATGGAGTGATTTTTCATATTAGCAGTAGTAGCAGCCATGGTTCAAGCCTCCAAAGTTGGCATGCTAGCACACGTCCACATGAAGATTCACAACATGGTTTCATTCCTAGGATTGATTATGTGGATTTGTGATTTCAATTTGTGCTCAAGTCCAACATGGTAGCCTCTAGCTCATGATCAAACGGTCTTAACCAAAAACGCATGTCAGATAAGAACACATTGATTTGAATCACGATTTGCAGACAGATGGAGAAGAATCTCGAGGGATATGGGTTTTGTGCGTAACGGCCTCAATTACTTGACTCATGAGGAAATCGCCAAACAAAGCCACGGTTTGAGATGTACATCAGGTTCTCTAAACGTGCAATTCTCATATTTACTGTTGCGACCGGTTTTACAAATTAGCAATTGGTTGAAATAGATCACAAGTTGGGGATTCGGTTTCTCATTCTCCTGAGAGAATTTTATGTATAAATATGTAATCATTATGATGTGTTGGGGGGGAGAGAAGAGAAAGTAATGTTAAGCTGTAGGATTTGATCCAGACTCTGTTGTAACACTTTCATTATAATAATACATGTTGGCAATTTCTTAATTCTAGAGTTGTATACTTTCATTGTGGAGACCTAGCTCTACTCAGTGGAGGAAGGGCCCTCTTCCCTGAGCAGATGTTGGTAGTGTTGATTGTAGGTGTGTTATCATGTAGAATTGCTTATTATTTAGTTCATGCTTTCATTCATTAGATTTATCATAGTTGTATACTTTCATTCATTAGATTTATCATAGTTGTTTTCCTGTTAATTCGTTTGATAGATTGTTGGCCAACATAGCACTTATTTTAGATTCATGCAATTAGATCTTGCTTCATAAAGAGTTGATTTTGTTTTAAGTTAGATTTACAGTGTGATTTTATGAATAGGTTTGAGGTTTGATTTATTTTGAAGAAGGTGTGATCTAGTTTACAAAGAGTTTTGATTTCATACCAATAGATAAACAATGTCAGGTAGAAATTGTGCTTGCATAGATCTTGCACGATAGCCTTGAAATAAAAGACTTCCTCGGGTTGATAATTTATGTTCTAGTAGTTTTAGTTGTTTAATTAATTAGACAATTAATCCAACCAACACATATGATATCATGTGTGTCCCAGTGATTGTATTCTATATAGAGGCGAATATGTAAACAAAGAGATATGTCCAAAATGTGGGCATGCCAGGTACAAAGAATCAAAAAATAAGGCTAAAGCACATGGTACTCCTCATAAGATATTGATGCACATGCCTATGATCCCAAGGATTCAAAGGCTCTTTCGTTGCAATCTCACCGAAGTGAGGAAGGAGTTCTATGAATCCCAACATATTTGTAACAAATAATTAATAATACATTAATATTAATAATAAGTAGGAGTAATAGTTAAATGAGAGGATGCGTTCCCTCAAATAGGCAATGCCCAAGCTACTATAAAAGCGGGCCAACAATTGTATATTTATTATCGTATCTTATCAATCTATCAATTTATATATCATTTTACATCTACGGATTTGTGGGTTATTTCAGAAAGCATGGGTTCAACTCTAACTAATTGAGAATATCCAACTATGGATATTACATTGGTATCAAAGCCAACTCTGATCCGGCTGGTAGCCAACTTTGATCTGGATGGTAGCCCTCACTTTAGAGTTTCCGAAGATTCTTTTTTTTTACCGAAAAAGTCCCTTGGCCACAACACTCCCCCGCTTCCACAATTCCGCAACATCCCCATCCAGTGCTTCCGCAGCACTCCTTCTCCACCTCAGCAAAGCTCTCAAACTACACCCTCGTCTCCCTCCCGGCTTCCAGCTCCGTCCTGCCCCATCTCCCTTCTGCATTCTCTGATCCCCGCATCCCTCCTTCCACCCACTCGCATGCCTCCCATTCCCTCCTACTCACACTCCTCCCCCTTTCTACTCCCCCCTTCTATCTCACATCATCCTTACGCTGCTCCACTCCACCTGCATTCCACGTTGTCACCTCCACCTTCTCCGTCGCTCCATCCTCCATCCCATCGCCACCTGCCCACGGGGCTCTCCTGTGCACCACCCCTCCTCCTCCTTCCTTCCCTCATCCTCCACCTTTGCACTCCATCGAAGTCACCTCCACCACATCACCACTCCACCACCGCATTCTATCATCCTCCATCCCTGTCTTCTCTCCCTCCCCACGCCTGCCATTCCCACCACCTCTTCCACCTCACCACCCTGCGTCGAGCCCTCGCTCTCCTGCCTTTCCACCTCTCCCAGTTGTTGCGTCCATTCTGCAGCACATCCTCCACTCCCCTCCGCTTCCGCCAGCTCACCTCCCCATATGCTACCTTTGCTTCCATCCACCCCGGGCCCTGCGCCTCCCGCTCTTCCTTCCATCCCCCTCCTCTACGCTGCCATCACCGCAACCTTCCATGCTGTGTTATCCCTCCTCCTACCTTCCATCACACCTCCCTCCATCGTCTTCACCACCGCTGCTCCTCCCTTCCTCCCCACATTTCCCTACCTCCATCTCGTGCCACTTCACCACTGCTGCTCCTCCTTTCCGCTCCATGTAAACCCTAATTCAATTGCAGAACAAACAAACAAAAAAATATTATAATAATATTATTATTTTTGATAATATATATTATTATAATATAACCCTTAAAATTCAAAATCTTCATCATAATAATATTATTATTTTTTTTTGACATAATAATTATTTTATTGTGAAAAAAATTATATATTAAACTATTTATGTATATATAGTTTATATAACATTAATAATATTATTATTATTAATTAATTAAATTAATAATTATTATTATTAGCAAAAATGGAGTCTTAGAGTGGAAATCAAGAAATATTCCCTAAGAACTACTCAAAAGTAGCCAATAACATACTACAACTTGAAGGGACTATTCAAGGAAAAGATATTAGTATTGCTATTGTCCTACCATACTGGAAAATCGCATTAGCAACAGTTTGGCAAATCAATTATTAATCCTAGAATCAAGTATAATCGAAAAGAGATGTAACTACGATGAGAAGCAATATGAAATTACGAACTTACAACTAACAATTAATGAGTACAAGTTCACATCCCAATTCAATGTTTCGACTATATATTTAAATGAAGTCGACATCATTCTAGGTTCACCCTGGATGGAAACATTGGGATCATTTATCTTAAATATGAAGAAAAAGTTTTTAATGTTTTCATACAAGAAAAAGCAAATCACACTGCAAGATGTTTCAATGAAATCAAATTCAAAGGATGTGTCATCTGAATATTTCAAAGACATTTCAAAGATGATTTCACAAGAAGATCAAAAATCAAGACAAAAGATGCAAAAGGAATTAGACAAAGTCATCAAGGACAAAGAATAAGAGTTATCTCGTTTAAGAGATCATAATCAGAAGTTTCTCTTTCAAGTCAAGAAGGTGAAATATAGGGCATAGGACCATCAAAATATAGAGGAGGAAAATCAAGATCTCCAGAAGAAACTATTAGAGCTTAAAGACGATGCAAAATCTCAGGAAGAAACGATCAAGAATCTTAAGAAAGATAAAGATTTACTCGAAAACAAGTTCGCAAACATTCAGAAGAGGACATCAAAACCTTTGGGCTCAAAAAAACAAGTTGAGGAAAAAGAAGCAAATACAAATCCAGTCATCAATACAGATAAAAAAGAAGTCAATCCAGCAGAAGAACAAACAACAAAAACTCCTTATCGACACCCCAATTATAAAGGTCATTTTGACCAACGAAAGGGTCAAAATGAACACGCATGGAGGAGAGATGATGTCAGATGAGCAAGAACATCAAATCAAAATACAAAACAACAAACAAGAATACCCATCCCACAAAGCGATCAAATAGCTTCGATAAAATTAGATTTGGGATGGAACACATCAAAGACAATGCGGCAATTCTTCCGAGGAATTTGTAACTCATATCGCCTCGTTTCATCAAATGTCGCAAAGACTAAAGTTAAAAGATCAAGATATGATAGTTAAAAAAAAACCAGACAAAACCTTGTCTTCAATAAAGCTTTGAAGACAAAGCTTCCCTTAAGGGGAAGGCAATGTAACAAATAATTAATAATACATTAATATTAATAATAAGTAGGAGTAATAGTTAAATGAGAGGATGCGTCCCCTCAAATAGGCAATGCCCAAGCTACTATAAAAGCGGGCCAACAATTGTATATTTATTATCTTATCTTATCAATCTATCAATTTATATATCATTTTACATCTACGGATTTGTGGGTTATTTCAGAAAGCATGGGTTCAACTCTAACTAATTGAGAATATCCAACTGTGGATATTACAATATTCAATAGCCATGAAGCATATAGAGGATGCATGGACCAATAAATTCAAGGATGAAGTACGCAGCCTTCGACGGAGCATAGCCATTGATCGTGTCAACCCATATTCCCTACCAACCAACATCTATATTGTTTGTCCTGTAGTAGTGATCAATAAAAATATCCCCCCATGGTTGTCCATTAAAAATGAACATCTTATGCTGGCTCTTATAGTCCCTGGTAGAAGACAAGTGAATAATATGGATGTTTACCTAGAACCATTGATCAATGAATTCAAGGAATTATGGGAAGGGACACAGGTGTATGATGTGTCGATACCCATTCCATCAGAGAGGAGTTTTATGTTGTATGGCATATTTTCATACACCACACATGATTATCCGGGGTCAGGAGTTTTCTCAGGTAAATATGTTGTTTGATTTGTTTATATTCGAAGCACTTATTTTTGGCATATTTAATTCAGTGCGACTGTCTTGATCTTCAACACTAACGTGCTCTCTTTACTATAACATCACAGGTCTTGTAAAAAAAGGTTATTATGGATGTAAATGTCATGGACCTTCTATGAAGGTTAGGTGGTCCAAAGACCTACGAAAGACAGTGTACGACTTCTCTAGGGTACTCCTCCTAGAAAATCACCCTTATAGAAGAGCAAGATATGCTTTCAATGGTAAATGAGAGAGAACCCAAAGGCATGCAATAATGACATCGGATGACTAGATTGGGGCATATGACGGAGAGAAGGAGAAGGAATACACAGAGATGTTCAATTCAAATGTGAAACATGTGATCAATGATCTTGAAGTATTCAACACTTATGTTGAGGAAATTCCCAAAGGGATGAAAAGGAGATCGATATTTTATTATCTCCCATATTGGGAGCATCTTAAGATTGTCCACTCACTAGATCCCATGCATATATTTAAAATTGTTTCATGTTCTTTGTGGTGTCACATATCATCTAAAATATGTGACAAACTGGTTGTCAGGAAAGATCTTATTTCTTCAAAAACTAAAAAGAAGCATTGGTCAAGACAAGAAAATAGAGGAGAGGTTGTCCCCTCTTTTCCATTTAAAAAAGGCGATGTCCCAAGGATTTTGAATAAAGATGGTCTTAATTTGGAAAAGGAAGTTATATTGGGTGTGATGGCACCTTCTTTTTATGGGTCTACTCTACGACGCTGGTTCACTACAAATAAAGAGTTCTCGGGTTTGAAATCATATGACCATCTCAACCTACTAAGGGTATGTATAATGTCAAAAAATTGTTTTTACTTTTAATTTATATCTTTTACCACACAAGTTAAAATGCAATTAATTTTTTGTGTTTACTTTATAGTGTCATTATCTATTGTTCGTGTGTGGGTGTGTGAACCATGAATTTCCCGATGACCTACGGCATGCCATATCTAAACTATCTGCATTTGTACGACATATCACATCAAAGGATATTTACATTGCTAGCATTCCACGATGGTGTCAAGAGATAGATGAGATTGTTTGTATGTTTGAGAAGGAACTGATTTCAAGTTTCATGGACTTGCAGTTTCATCTTCTAATTCACCTAATTGATGACGTTGAATTAGTCGGGGTAGTCTCATGTCATTGGATGTTCTTCTTGGAGAGGAGAGGTTCATTGAAAAAGTGAAGGGATTTGTTCGATAAAGGGAAAAACCGAAGGGGTCTATGACAGAGGGGTACGTAGTATATGAGTTGTTATATTATGATAGTGAGTAGATCAAGCAAATCGGAAACACACCAGGCATAGTGATTTGGGATGATGAACATGATTAGGACAAAAGGGAAGGGGAGGTACTAGAAACGAACAAAAAAAGGTGCATGATAAAGAGTAAGTCACTTATCTTTCGATCTTCAAATTTCCACATAGTAACTGTCCACAACAAACTTCAAAATCTATATTTTATCCCATACTTACTAAATGTGTTTTTGTTTCCATGAATACAACAACAAATTCAGAAATTGATGCAATTAGTAAATTCATTATTTACAACGCGAGGGCAACTCAGTCGTGGGTTGGATTGTATGAAGAGAATAGGAGGAAATGGGACATTGACAGAAAAAAAATCTAGGCGGTTGCACGATAGAGGCATGCCCTTTCCAGATCATTTAAAAGAAAATATTCCAATGATTTGCCCCAACATTTTGGTTGCAGACCAAGTCAGAGAGAAATATGGTGCATCTGGTCATTTCCCTCCTGAAGAGGAGGATACGCTAAACATTGGGATCAGGTGCAACAATTTGGTAATAAATTATTTATGTACATTTCCAACTTTATAATGAAAATTTGAATTATAACATCTATGTTTAATATATTAATGGTTGGGTTATTAGACATATGACACCATCATTTGTTAACTTTTCTTACAGGTGCATTCGTTCCCATCTATGTGGGCTTATGGACATCATTTTCGCATTGAGGATGCTGATGATGGGCATGTTACATGACTCTGGATTGAAATTCGAGTTCGACCAATCTAGTCATGCTAGCCACCAAGATCGAAATCTAATAGGAGGGATGTTGGGTTATGTCAAAAAGATACAAGAGATCATTTTTAATGTCCGTAATTTGAAAAATTACTCAATTTTGGCCAATTTTCAAACCTTGGACTAGTGAACCCAAATTGCTCCAAAAGCACCCAAATGATTTAAAATTCTATATGTAGGGGCTTGGGAGGTATTAAGACATCCTAATTCATCTCTTAGACACTTATACATTCATTAGAAACATTCAGGGCTTTCAATTCTCAAGGAGGAAAGAAGGGGAAAAGTACTAGTGAATTCAATGGTTAAAAACCCCACTAGTCTATGAACTTTTTGAATTCCCAAACACTATACGAACATCCCTATTTTATGAAAATAGACTTGTATTTGATAGAGGACCTCAAGGGAAACCAGAATGCAGCATTACTTCAGGTTTTAGGGTCTTCTATAACTCCCATAAAACCGAATGTTGTGAGACATAGAAATTCAAAGAAAATTGTTAACAATGGACATGAGATTTGTTGCACAATCTTTAATAAAAAATCAAAGGGTCTACACACAGTATTTTCGCCATTAATATTACATCATAAGAATCTTGAAACATCATCAAAAACTCAGAGAAATTCTTATGTAAAACAAATACAAAATTACTCCAAAAACTCCATGTGAAGATAGAAGGGAAACTAGCTCGAATCAATAGTTTGCTTGGAAATATTACACGAAAGGTGTGGAATTTCGAGCTATGGCTCCAATGTGCAGCTCATTAAAGTGATATACATCAGATAACATAACCATGGATTCAATAAATCATCCTCCACAAAATATACTCAACTATGAGTGCCCCATCAACAGTAGAACATGGACATTGAAAGAAGATTGAGAGAAGAGATAGTGGACAAGGAGATAGTAGATGAACTCGAACTGAAATGGGACTCGAACCTGCGTCAAAAAAAATTCATTAAGATCTGATAAGAGGTATGAATGGCCTCTCCTCCAACCAACTTGGACAGGGATATTTCACCTTCGTATTTGGTTCAATAGCAGGGAGGATGAACATCCACCATGCAAGGACAAGCTAAGCTCTCCAAGAGTGAAAATGAAAATGATCCAAAATATTCCCTCCTTTGTCATCATCCTCTTTTATTAACCTCAAGTGAACTCAAGAGCTCAATTTACCTCCAAGATACTTCACTCAACTCGAATTAGTGATAGATTCTCTCATGAGACACTTGTCCACTTCTTCCTTGCATTCCTCTTTCCCCAATTCGAATTGGGAATATTGGCTGACCATAACTCCCTCTGTGCACCCTCTTGGTGGCTATTTTTAGGCCTGGTATGTCATATGTTCCATAGGTCTGCAATCAGGTCTAATTTTTTCATATTTTTCATATATTCCTTCATCATTGTTGTCATAGATGCCATGGAATATAGCTACAAGTGTCACAATTCCTCTTCCTCTTCCTTGGGAGTTACTCTTCCACTCCAATTTGACCTTCCTAGATTCTTGCCATGAATATTGCCTCTTCATCTCCCCCAAGTATGTTACCCTCCACCTTGGACTCGAATTGGTGAGAGAATGATTCCAAGTGTAGTGGGGAATCTTGCCACATGTGGGTCCCACACCCTCTTATGCGCCCTCATGACCAAATGGAACCTTATTTTTCTTTTATTATAATTTATTACACCCAATTAATGTGAATTTGTAATTCTAAATTCAATTTCGGGTCTTGTAGTTCCCTTATTCCAAGTTTTAATGCTTCCACTCCAACCCAGGGAACTAGTAGGTTGGTGGAATTTTTCCTCCACGAAGATTTATTGAAATGGGGACATTACAGTCCTTCCCACCCAAGATTGCTTGTCCTCAAGCAATTTCAAACATGGATGTTGGAGAACCTACTTTCATTCCAAAAAATTTCTTCCAACATGTTCTAAAAATCAGTTGAACCTTCATACTTGCACTGAGCTTTCCAACTTAACTCCTGCCCTCAATCCATGATTGAAATTTCTTGGAACACTGCCTTGCAAAATAGAGTTTGAATTTATAGAACAACCAATTTTCCTTAGTTGCAATTTGAGTAGTGGCACTCATGCATTGCAATTGTGTGTTTCCAAAAGTAAAAGATGTGGATTTTTTCATATTGATATTTCTTGTGACAGCACCACTAAACACCAAAAGATTAATTAAATCCATCAAAACAAAATTTGCACAATCAATCTTTACCTCCTTCATATTTTGGAAACCTTTTTTGAACATTCAACCCTTTTTCTCACTGTATAATTCTTTGAAGTTTCCACCGAGTTGCCAAAATTTGAGTTTTTAAGATTCCAAGAAAATTTCAGAGAGGAACCACCATGCTTGCTACTGCACTACTCTGATTACAATCACCTTCTCAAGTGGTGACTCAATCTCCCATACTGCTTGCTTCCCCAAAAAATTGAAATCAATGAGACCAAAAATGATCCCAGTGTCCCAAATGATCATGATACATGCATGGTATGAAATGTATACTATGAAATTCCATGAACACCAAGCATGTGAAAACTAAATCCATCTCTCAAAAGGTCTCCCACACAGGAAACTGGAACACTTCTCTACAAGAGATGAACTCAAACAGTTAAGGTTGGTTTTCTCTCAAACCAACAATCGAACTGCTGCTCCAAGTGAGTTGAAACCAAGCAATACCAGGATCCCATTGCTTGTATTGCATCCTTCCAAACATCATGAGTACAAAATATAGATCATCAAAGTACATAAAAACATCATACAAATGTACATCAAGAAGGTACCTCATCAAATAATCATGAAAGTGAGTGTACATATAAGTAAATGGATCTGCATGTGCCCCATACACACAAGCATCAAGTATTATATCAAATCTTCTCCAATGAAATAGGTGAGGATCCCATGTCCTATAATGCTTCTCCAAAATAATGTAAGATGAATCAAAATAACCAGCCATGTGTTCTTTCATCCAAGAAGTGAATTAAGAACCTCCACCAAAGTCTGAACCAATTAAGGAGCAAAGAAAACAATGATCCTTCAAGGGGATCAAAGGAGTACCATATGTGCATACATGAGTATGTGTATCATCAAGATATAACAAAGGATGTTGTTTCCAATAAGAATGTGTTCCAATCATATATCTCTTCACCCAAGTATTATATGAAGTTCCTCCAACATCAAATGAACTAAGCAAGGAGCAAGGAAAATCATGAGTCTGCAAGTGACTCGAGTGAACATCATCGGTGCATCCATGTAGATGTGTATCATCATAAGGTAACAAAGGATGTTGTTGTAAATGTAAATAAGAAAGTGCTCTATTCATGTCATCATCAAAAGGATAGATAGTATTTTCATACTCCTCATGCGGCACCATCAGAAAGAAACCTTTCACCCATACTTCATTAGGATGAATGCTGCAAAATGTGGAAGTGTAGGATGTAGGAGAATGAACCAACTCACCCAAATGATCAGAAAGTGAAAAATTTTAATCATGTAAGGGATCCATAGGGGTATTATCATGCACCTCCCTCAAAAGTGTGAAACTTTCCTCATAGGTTGGTTCCAAGGTAGTGTAATCATGCACTTCTTCAAAAAGTCTGTAACCATTATCAAGAGGCAACTCAAGTTTCTCTTCCACCACAACAAGTGCTTGGCTCTCATCAAGCTCATATTCAAACACATAAAGCACATGCAATTTTCCATGTTTCTCATGATCCATAATGTCATGAGAATCCTCCAAGCAATCTACCATATGACAATCCGAAACATAGGAGGAAGAAAAATTATATTACAACCTCTCAAAAATTTGCTCATTTTGAATTTTGAGCTTATGAATATCCTCGTTATTCTTCAAGTATGCTTCATGTAACCATTCATTAAGCTCAACCAAATTGTTTCTATCAAAAATAAAAGACATGAAATTACCTTCGATGTTGCACATTGCTCTTTGAAACTTCTCCATGTCTTCACGGAAGAATGGCTCCTCCAATGAAGAAATTCTCCAACAAGAATTTGACACCAATGCTTGAGTGTCATGGAGTATGCTAAGGGCATCATATATCTTCCTTTCACTCATCTTCAAAGACCCTCCAATGAAGGATGGTTTATGAGAGTGAACCTCCTCTTCTTCTTTTTTCTTGCTTGGACCAACTTCATGAAGCTCAAGTGGTGATGGGGAAGTTGATCTTGGTTCCTCTTCAACTTCTACAAGGTTTTCATCTCCATGGTCAATGGAACTTTGGCTTGCAACAACACCTTCAAAAGTGATCTCTATGTCACCAACATAGAGGTGTGAGCACCCATCAGTAGATACTCCTTCATAGTTCAAGCATCCATCAGTAGATGCTCTTTGATCCATGTCTAAAGTATAATGTGTCTCGGAATGATCTTCAATAGTTTCAATGGAATATTATCCATGCTCATGTGATGTTTCATCTTTTTCAGAGTAACTTGGGAGTGACTTTCAATCCTCTTCACGTAATGCTTCTTCTGCTTCACCACTTATAGAACTAGGTGGCTCATGGGTCTCCTCAATGTTTTTGGATGATTGATTGTTCCTTACCAAGTTCATGTCTACACTCTTAGGCCTATATCCAAAAACCCAATCGACAAAGTATTCAAAAGGAATGGTCTTCTGTGCCTTTCCCATCAAAGCAAGATATGCTCGGTATTGCTGAGGCAAATTTCTACATGTTGCTCTCAGTATTTATAATTCATTCATGAGATTAGCCTTTGGTGTTATGGCACATACATATTAATCATACAAAGGGTCATAAGAATAACCCTCATCCCTTATGAAATTGTAAGAAGTGTTGCATGATGGCACCTCTTCCTCATACCATTCACATTCTTCTTCATATTGCTTACAATCATCTTCATACTGCTCATAAGATTCATCATAATAGTAATACATGGCTGAAAATTCTTCTTCAATGGATTATCTTAAAGCACATGTGCAAGGACCATGATCTGATACCACTGTAATGTCCCTAATTTGAAAAATTACTCAATTTTGGCCTATTTTCGAACCTTGGACTAGTGAACCCAAATTGCTCCAAAGCACCCAAATGATTTCAAATTTTGTATGGATTGGATTGAGAGGTATTAAGACATCCTAATTCATCTCTTAGGCACGTATAAATTCATTATAAACATTCAGGAATTGTAATTCTCAAGGAGGAAAGAAGGGGAAAAGTACTAGTGGATTCGATGGTTAAAAACCCCAATAGTCGATGAACGTTTTGACTTCCCAAACATTGTACAAACTTCCCTATTTTATGAAAAGAGACTTGGATTTGATAGAGGAACTCAAGGGAAACCAGAATGAAGCATTACTTCAGGTTTTAGGGTCTTCTATAACTCCCATAAAACCGCATGTTGTGAGACATATAAAATGTGAGAAAATTGTTAACAATGGACATGAGATTTGTTGCACATTCTTTAATCAAAACTCAAAGGGTATGGACATAGTATTTTGGTGATCAATATTACATCATAAGAATATAAAAACATAATCAAAAAACCAGATAAAGTCTTATGTAAAACAAATACAAAATTACTGCAAAAACTCTATGTGAAGATACAGGGGAAACTAGACTCTGAAGGAAACAAGATGACGGACTATGCATGGGGAATAGGGAAGAAGACCAACAACAACGCAGAATGGATTGTGCTTCTTCAAGGGATCGATATAGCAAAGGAAAACAACGTCCATGACCTGGTCGCAATTGGTGACTCTCTCTTGGTGATCAAAGAAGCTAGGGCACTTGCAAAAAATAATCATCAACCCTCCTCCAAATTCCAACTTCATTTCTCTCAAAAGATAAAGGATCTCAACTCCATCACTCTCTATCACATTTTGAGAGGTAACAATGAACAAGCTGATACAATGGCCAATATAAGCGCTAGATTGAATTGCGGCACCTTAATAAAGAATGAACAACATCCAACAATAGTATGGGTTCCCTAACCCCCTCTCCTCTCCACAAGGTTTTGAATTTAATCAATCTGAAATGAGATCCAAAAACCCCACATCAAACATTGGCCTTGGGTGTCAACATGGGAATGTGCACCTATTAATTGGCATCCTCCCCAATTTTTTATCCACCTGGCTGATGGAGGTGAAATTCAATCACATAATCCTCCCAAGATTGAGCTGCAGGGAGAAACAACGGTGTCTGCAGCTTCAAATTCCCCGCCCAGCATGCGAAAATTCAATTCGTAGCATACGTCTGACAGAGAAGGCCTATATTAGACACTTGGTTGTTATCATTCCTCCATCAACAAAATCTGAAACATTCTGTGAAGGTAATCTGGTCTACAGGCGTATTGCATGTTTCATCATGGAAAATGGTATCCCTTCTGGTCTTTGTCTCCCTGTGCTGAAGTGCAAACAATGCAAGACCTCCATTCAAGTTGCTGAAGGTATTGGCCTGAACCACTACATCTATGCCCTGGAAGTTCTGCAGGGGAATGGCCACAGCAAAAATAAGGGAGTCATGAACAAAGCGAAGCATGTTTGCCGGCCCACTGCACTGGAAATCAATAATAGCTGGGTTTCGCAGGGTGGTGGCCATTTGCACCAGGCCAGCCTGCCAAATGGATTCGAACAAGATACTCGGAAGCTCTAGCGCCCGTTGGAGTCCAACGCTCAGCTTCTTGGCAACCTTGCGCATCTCGGGTTGGGTGGAAATGTTGGGGACGCTGTCATAGGCAAACTCTGGAATGTTACTGATGAAAATGTTGGGGTGGTGAACCTCGACTCCCCCAGCAGACCAGAAAGCCCTCCACCTGGTCTTCTTTCTCATTTGCAAGACATTGAAGCTCAAGTTGGAGTGCTGAGAGGTGAACAGAAAGATCTTAAGAAAAATATCTCCCATTTAGCTATGTTTGTTCAAATTGAAATCTCTGAGGTGAGGAACAGCAACAACAAAATGAAAGAGTACATTGATAGTATCGCTGGTAGAATGGAGACCATGCACAGCTGCCTAAAGATTGTTGAAGCTAAGGTAGACTGTATCCGGACCAACAAGAGCAATAGCCCATTGGTCATTCTGGGAATGGAGGAAAATGCCAATCTGGCCACCAGCAGCAAGAAAAAGCCACGTCGCTCAGTAGATAATTAACTACTGGTTCTTCTTCTAGTTATTACTTATCTATATGTATTTTGTATAAACAAGTTGTTTTATCGGCCTATCTTCTTCTCTTTTTAAAAACTATATGTAGCTATGTTTCCTATGAACTGTTAAGACTGGAATCGAGGTGCCCAATTCCCTCATTTTTTATGGGAACAGTCTCCCCTTTTTTGTATCAAATCTTCCCACTTTTAATATAAAACTACTTACTTGTTTCTGTAAAAAAAAAAAGATAGAGGGGAAACTAGGTCAAATCAATAGTTTGCTTGGAAAGATTGCATGAAAGGTATGGAATTTTGAGATATGGATCCAATGTGCAACTCATTAAAGTGATATACATAAGATAACAAAACCATGGAGTCATTAAATCATCCTCCACAAAATCTACTCAACTATGAGTGCGCCATCAACAGTAGAACATGGACATTGAAAGAAGATTGAGAGAAGAGATAGTGGAGAAGGAGATAGTATATGAAATCGAACTAAAAGGGGACTCAAACCTGCATAAAAAAACCTTCATTAAGCTCTGATAAGAGGTCTAAATGGCCTCTCCTCCAACCAAATTGGACATGTATATTTCACCTTTGAAATTGGTTTAATAGCAGGGAAGATGAACATCCACTGCGCAAGGAGCCTTATGTTTTCCCAAAACACTGCAACCAAGTGTTCTTTTACCCAGATGTGTTGGATAGAGATTGGTGGTTCATATTTAGACACAACCCTAGATCTAAACATGTTTTTGAGAACAATAGTGTTGTCATACCAACCGAGGAAGATAACGAGGGTGATGGCGAAAGAGAATGATATGTACATGTTTTATTTCATCATTTATGGATTGAGATATCATTTTGTTACTGTTATCTTTGATTGTCTAATTATATTGTTTATTTTTCATGTTATGGCGGTGGAAATGGAAAGTTTATTTTTGAATGTAGTTTTTAAACAATTTCAGTTGGTTAACAACCAATATGATGTGAATTATGGTTTATGTCTATGAAGTAATTTATGATTGTATAGAATGATTATATGTCATTGTCCAAATTACTCATATTCTATGTTGTGTATACATATAAATACACCATGAAAACAACTTACATGATTCAATTTTATTTTTGTGAACGTAAAGGCTAACATATTCTTCCTCACTTGAAGGTGGTCTCAAATTTCTATATTAATATTTCAATGCTTGTATTTTATGATGTTTTTGTTATAAATAATGTTAAGAATTATAATTGCATTAATTTATGACATTTATGTTAGAATGTAATGTTTTTTTATTATATGATTTGATTAAATTGAAATTTCGTTATAATGTAATGTTTTCGATTTTTTTATTATATTTATAATGTTAACTCCAACATAGAAAATGACACCTTTGTAACCTTGATGGAGATTGAAAATTCAACATTTTTTTTACTAGTGCTGAGCTCTACAATGACTTAATTTATGGCCTTGATAGCAGTGTAATTTACAACAAAATTTAAGGTGCTTTCTAATTTCTCCATCAATATTTGAAAGTTTGTATTTTCATGATGTTTTTGTTATAAATAATGCTAACATTTATAATTGCATTAATTTATGACACTTTTGTTATAATGTTTGCAAATGTTTTGAGAATGGCAATAAGAGAGAAAAAATGGCTTTAAGGATGAAGTTGTAGGTATGGAATCTTCTTTAGGGGAAAAAATGGCTTTAAGAGAGAATCTTCTTTTTCCTTTGTAATAAAAGAATTAAATATGTTATATTAATTATGTTGGATTGAATTTCTTCATCTCTCTATTTCTAGGAGGTTAAATTGTTAAAGAAATGTAACTGCGGAAGATATTATAAATGTACTTGTCTATTGTATTATTGTATTCCTCCTTTGGGATATGCCATTGATGTAATTTATAATGTAAGAGTCATTGAAAGAGACAATGTAAACCCTAACTGTTAGGTCGACCTGGAAATATCTAGAAAATAATATTTTATTGTAAAGTGTACAGGTCGACCCAGTTAAGTGAGTCAAGACAACCTAATTAGTAAAAAGGTCAATTCATTTGATTAGTATAAATGAGGATTTTGACCTCCTCATTTGAACCACTCACCCATCCACTCAAGTTCGCATAAGAGAGAGAGAAGTTCGCACAAGTGAAGGAGAGAAGTTATTTTGTCTTGGGGTTTTATCTTGTACTTGGTGAATTCTATATTGAGAAAGTTTTGTTGGGGTTTTATCCCTTGTGGTTTCCCCGAGAGAAATTTTGTGTTCTTTGTGTTTGTTATGCTTGTCTTTCTTTCAGTGAGTATATTGTTTATGTTAATATGCTAAACAAGTAAAAACTAACATGGTATCAGAGTAGGCCTGAAAGAAAACATTGTACATCCTCTACAACTGGAGAAATTAGGGCTTCTTATTATGGGAGCTCGCTCCACAAATTAGCTGAAAAAGAGGGTGCATCTAACTCGCCTCACTAGGGTGCATCTTTATGTTGAAGAAGAATTCAATTCCGAGAATTTTCATTTGTGGGTCCACCACTACAGCCCGAAGAACTAGGGCATCAAGTTTTTGGAATATCTGCTCACATATTTGGGAGAAAAAGTGCATTGCTCAAATCGCCTTGAGGAGGCGTATCTTTTCCTCCAGTCAGTTTCCAAAGATCCCAAAGTTGGAAAATTAGGTTTTCTCTGTCAAACCCTAGGTCAAGGTAGAAGTAGTTTTCAAAAGGACAACCTTACTGGTAAGTACTTTCTCCATTCTATTTCCATTTGAGGTTCTCTTATTATCAAAATGACAAACACTACCAAGCTTGATGAGAATCTTGAAGGAGTTGAGAACTTCAGGGCATGGAAATATAGAGTCATGCTTATTCTTGAAGAACATGGCCTATAAGGCCTTATAAAGGAAGAAGTTGCAGAACCAGAAGGAGATGAGGCCAGAGCAAAACACAAGAAGAATATGATCAAGGCTAAGAGGATCATTGCTAACTCTGTCAAAGATCACTTGATTCCTCAAGTGTCTTCAAAGAAGACACCAAAAGAAATGTTTGATGCTTTGAACAATCTGTTTGAAGGAAAGAATATTAACATAAAGATGACCTTGAGAAATCAACTCAAGGGTGTAAAGATTCAGAAGTCTGAGACTATGCATTCATATTTCACTAGAGTACCTCAGATCAAAGAACAATTAGAAGCCATTGGAGACATGATAGAAGAAGTTGAAGTTGTGATGACCACTCTGAATGGTCTTCCTAGAGATTGGGAACCTTTCGTTCGTGGCATATGCTCTAGGAAGAGATTAATCAAGTTTAGACAACTATGGAAGAGTGTGTGCAAGAGGAAGAAATAATAGAAGTAAGAGAAGAGAAACTCAATGATAATGAAGATCAACCTTTGGCAACCCATGCCAAAGGAGGAAAGAAAAGAAAGAATGATGTACGTGCTCATGACCACTCTCCCATAAGACCTCAAATATTTCAAAGGAACAAGAGGGTCAAGATATACTTCTCCTCCTTTGAATGTTTCTCTTGTCACAAGATGGGACACACTGCAAGAAATTGTCCTCTCAAATCTGGACAATTCAAGAAGCAGAAGAAAATATTTCATGCTCATGCAGCCGAAGATAATCAACATGATGACGAAATCAAAATGAGAGAAGATGAAGATTCCAATTAAGAATATGTTCTAATATCATCCCTCACTGGTTCAATATCTCATGGAAGTGACACTTGGCTAGTGGAGAGTGGAGCCTCCAAACACATGACAGGATACAAAGTCTCTCTTTCACATCTCATGTAGAAAGATTCTCCACACAAAGTAAATCTTGGAGATGATTACCAATATCCTATCAAAGGAATGGGAGAGGCTACTTACAAATTGGACTCTGGAAATTCCATGAACATGAAGGAAGTCCTATATGTTCTAGGTTTGAAAAAGAATCTTCTTTATATCTTATCATTAGATAAGAAAGGTTTTAGAGTTGTATTTGTAGATGGTGAAGTTCTTATGTGGTCAAAAGGGAAGACAATCAATGATGTTGTTGTTATTGGAGTTGAAGAAGGAGGAATCTATAAACACAAGGGTCATTCAGATTTAGCACTAATGGCTAGTACCATGATTCCTGTGAGTTGTGGTATTGAAGACTTGTTTAGAATTGTTGGTCATGAGAAAGAAAGGAACGAGTCCTTAGAATCAGATGATGGAGTGAAGCACACTGTTAGAGATTCCTGCAAGGAGACTAGGAGAGATCCTACCAAACAAACAAATATAAGTTATTGAATTGTCATTTTGTGTATTGTCTCGTTGTTCACATATTTATGTTCCTAGATTTAGGATGTGTATTATGCATGTTAGAATGTTTGCATTGATGAAAAAAATACTACTAGTATGCATGTGATGGGTAAGTGGCCTATGGTGTTGTACAATATTCCATTGCTACTTATCTAGAATGAAACCTCTTTGTTGACATATTGGGAGTAGTGCATGCTCTTAATAATGTTATGGTAGAGATGGAAGGCATATAGAAAGTTACCGTATGAATACAGGATATGGATGAATGTTGTGTTGAAGCATTGGCTATGATAGTTGCATGACTGTGTGACCTATGTTTGTATGCATAAGAATTCGTCATTATTAATATGTTTTGGAAACTATGAATTGTTTCTAACCATGCAACTAAAATTGACTTGTAGGAAATATCGTGTACAATCACCTACAAACGAAGAATGATGAGACTTGTTCCGTAGAACAAGTGACAATGGTTCAACTATAACATTCAACAAGATTTATGAAATCAAGCATACTACAGAAGTACAAAGCGAGGGTTCTCTCAAAAAGAGGGATTAGACTATGATGAGATATTTCTCTAGTGGCCATACACGCTTCCTCAGTGGTGGATATTACACTAAATAGATGGTGTAATCGAAGTAGAAGAATATATCGAGCAACCTCCAGGACTCGGAACTCTCTATAGAGAACCACATGTGTGCAGATTGAAGAAGAATTTGTACGGGCTCAGAAGGAACCCATGGGATAGGATGATCACCTAGAGTGATGAGATATAAACCTTTGCTACAAGGTTGAATATGAGGAGCTCATGGATGGGTGCAAGAGAGAAATTGAAACAGAGTTTGAGATCTAGGTATCCAGTGACCTAGAGAGATGTCATAGATGGATACCCAAAATTTTAACAGAAGAGAATGCTACCAGTCACTCCAATGCAGAATGTCCCGATGCAAAGGGAGGATAATGCTTAGTTAGAGAGGGAGCAGGGAAGCTCTGCTTTAGAGGGAGTGACTACAACATCGATAGTGAAGGTTGTATGCCTCAGTATCTCAGTTATATGCTCAGAGTGATACTAGATGTCTCCCCTCACAAAGAAGAAGATTGTTGTTGAATTTAAGATAAAAGACCTTGGAATGACGTATTACTTTCTAGTTCTTGAAGTATGGCAGTTTCCAGATGAGATTTTCCTAAATCAAGGAAAATATACTGTTGATATCCTAAAAATATTTGGGATGTTGGATTGTAAGGCCATGACTACTCTGATGTCAACTAATTTGAAGCTCTTGAATGATGCTTCATCAGAAACAGTAGATGTCACATTATACAAACAGATTATTGGCTCATTGATGTATTTGACCAACACTAGACCAAATATATGTTTTGTTGTGAACACCTTGATCCAATACATGGTAGAGCCTAGACATGTACACCTAATTGCAGCAAAACATGTGATCAAGTACCAAAAAGGTACGTTGGACTATGGACTCAGATATACTTCAGATAGTGAGTTTAGATTGTATGGATATACAAATTCAGATTGGGCTGGAAGTGTCGAAGATAGAAAAATCACTTCAGGATGTTGTTTTAGTTTGGGATTAGGTATGATCTCATGGCTCAGTAGAAAGCAGCCATGTGTTTCTATCAGTACAACAGAAGTTGAATACGTCGCAACATGTTCAGCTTATAGCGTAGCAGTTTAGCTTCGCAAGATGTTGGCATGATCATTTGATGCAGAGATAGTTGTGACTGATGTTCTTTGTGACAATCAGAGTTGTATCAATATGTCAGAAAATCCATTGTTCCATGATAGATCGAAGCATATCAAGATCAAGTATCACTATATCCGGTATATGGTGCAGAAGGGAATTGTAAAGCTCAAGTATGTTCCCACAGAGGAACAAGTTTTTGATGTGTTGACTAAGCCTCTGTCTCGCATAAAGTTTGAATACTTTTGAGACAAGATTGGTGTGGTCTGAAAGGACCTCCCTCGAAAGAGGGAGTGATGATGATGATTGGAGCTCCTTTGAAAGAAGGAGTGGGGTCCGAAAGGATCACCCTCGAAAGAGGGAGTAGTTTCCTGGAGCCTTGCTATGGCAGCTCAGTCTAGGATTGGTACGTTAGAATGAAAAGGCCTGGTTGATCTGAAAGGATTGGTATATCATAACTGGCTAGATCCTAGGGGGATTGGTATGTCGGGCTAGGCTTGTTTGGTCTGAAAGGATTAGTAATCCAAACAAGGCCTTTTTTATCCCTGGGTAGATTGGGATATCTGACTAGGCTTGTTTGGTATGAAAGGATTAGTAAGTCAACATCATCTACCAGAGTGCCCACCACAGTGCATATTCCATATGTTGATGTTGTTCCAGCATTCACTTGCTGATGATGATATTGTTCCAGCATTCACTTGCTGATGATGATATTGTTCCAGCATTCACATGCTGATGGTTGATGTTGTTCCAGTATTTCTATAATGATGGTTCCAACATTCACTTGTTGGTGATGATGTTGTTCCAGCCTTCACATGCTAATGGTTGATGTTGTTCCAATATTTCTATACTGGTGGTTCCAACATTCACATGTTGATGGTTGATGTTGTTCCAGTATTTCTATACGGATGGTTCCAACATTCACTTGTTGATGATGTTGTTGTTCCAATATTCACATGTTGATGGTTGATGTTGTTTCAGTATTTTCTTACTGATGATTGATGATGTTCCAATATTTACTTACTGATGGTTGATGTTGTTCTAGTATTTGCTTACCGATGATTGATGTTGTTGTTCCAGTATTTACTTATTGATGTTTGATGTTGTTCCAGTATTTACTTACTGATGATTGGTGTTGTTGTTCTGGTATTTACTTACTGATGATTGATGATGTTGTTCTAGTATTTACTTATTGATGATTGATGTTGTTCCAGTATTTACTTACTGATGATTGATGTTGTTTTTCCAGTATTCGGTTACTAATGATTGATTATGTTGTTTTAGTATTCATATACTGATGATGATGTTGATGTTCCAACAATTTCTTGCCGACGATGATGATGTTGATGTTCCAACAATTTCTTGCCGACGATGATGATGTTGATGTTCCAACAATTTCTTGTTGACGATGATGATGTTGATGTTCCAACAATTTCTTACTGGCGATGATGATGTTGATGTTCCAGCAATTTCTTGTTGGCGATGATGATGTTGATGATCCAGCAGTTCCTTACTGATGATGATGTTCGATCAGTTCCTTGTTGATGATGATGTTCGAGTAGTTCCTTGTTGATGATGAGGTTCCAACAGTTCCTGTTGATGATGATGATGTTGATGTTCCAACAATTTCTTACTGACGATGATGATGTTGATGATCCAGCAGTTCCTTGTTGATGATGATGTTCCAACAGTTCCTGCTGACGATGATGATGTTGATGTTCCAGCAATTTCTTGATGACGATGATGATGTTGATGATCTAGTAGCTCCTTGTTGATGATGATGTTCCAACAGTTCCATGTTGATGATGATGTTGATGTTGCCCTAGACATATGATGACGTTCCAAAAAATTCCTACAACATATACAGTTTCACTAATCGGTTGTACAGTTGTTGAAGATGATGCTCGTAGAATACCTTCCTAGTTAAGAGGGAGTGTTAAAGACATGTAACTACGAAAGATATTCTAAATGTACTTGTCTATTGTATTATTGTATTCCTCCTTTGGGAGATGTCATCGATGTAATTGATAATGTAAGAGTCATTGAAAGAGTCAATGTAAACCCTAACTGTTAGGTCGGCCTGGAAATATATAGAAAATAATATTTTATTGTAAAGTGTACAGGTCGGCCCTGTTAGGTGATTCAAGCCAACCTAATTAGTAAAAAGGTCAATTCATTTGATTAGTATAAAAGAGGAGTTCGACCTCCTCATTTGAAGCACTCACTCATCCACTCAAGTTCGCATAAGAGAGAGAGAAATTCACACAAGTGAAGGAGAGAAGTCGTTTTGTCTTGGGGTTTTATCTTGTACTTGGTGAATTCTATATTGAGGAAGTTTTGCGAGGGTTTTCTCCCTTGTGGTTTCCCCAAGAGAAATTTTGTGTTCTTTGTGTTTGTTGTGTTTGTTGTGCTTGTATTTCTTTCAGTGAGTATATTTTTTAATGTTATTATGCTAAACAAGTAAAAACTAACATAAAATCCATCTTAGAAATGGTTGAGACAATAAGGATTTAGATGAATAAGTTAACAAAGATGTATGCTTAATATTTATTCACCTTATTTTATGGTTTGTAAATAAGTACATAGTTTTGATTTGTAAATTAAATCCATGGTTGTATATTTGACTAAAAATATTTCATATATATACCAATATATAATCATTGATTTAGATTTTAGAAATGTAAATTTATAATGACATAATCCTATGTTAATCTAATTTATATAATTAATATGACTATATACTATTTTAGAAATTAAATATATTCATTGACAAACTCAAACATGAATATTTTATATCTTAAATCTTGAATAGTTTTGAAATTATTATTCAATCCAAAAATATTTTAATGTTATTAAATAAAAAATTAAAAATAATAATATTAACAAAGTAATAAAACAATCCTTTAAAAATAATAACATTAACAAAGTAATAAAACATCAATAATTAATTGAATTAATATAAATTTACAATCATTTATATATAATTAATTTGCTTAATATTAATAGTTAATCTAATTTATATAACTTTACTCTTCAATATAAAAATTTATTTTGACGACTTAAATGTTAATATGATAAAGAAGTAGTTGGAAATGTGACATGTGTCTCCCCCTTCATTAATCAATTAGTTATAATATATATTTTACAATAGAAAATAGCTCAAATATTTCATAACATTTAAAAACATGCATAGGGAAAATGTGCATGATAATTTTAAACACCATCATTGTCACCATCTAACAAACTAAAAAATAAGCACCATCATACCATCATGTTAACGGATAAATCCGTTGGTGTGCACATCAACCGATCTCCCGAGTTCGAATGGTTCGGATCTAGAACAAATCAAAACAAGAATGAAAACCTTTCCCTAGATCTATCAAATTACTTGAATACAAAGAGTCCATCCCATACCTTATTTATGAAGGTTGTCCTTGTGGATGAAGAGATTCCCTGCAAAAGACTCAAAAGGACAAAGACAAGAGACTACAAGATAACATGATACATTTAAGAAATTGACCAAGGAGAACTACTATAAATGAATTACACATCATTTATGGGAAAGAAAGACATTGATGTATTAATGAAAATAGAGGAAAGAATTACAACCAATGAAGCCCTGGTGTTGAAGATCCTTTCCAATGGAACCTTGCTCAATTTTCCAATCATGGAAGAATGGATTATTGGCTTAATTTCTCTAGCATTTGGATGCCCCCATTTCAACGCCCCTATCCCATGAAGAGGAGCTTCATTTATAGGCCAAAATAGATGAGGAGAAGAGGAGAGGATTAGGGAGAAGGAGGAGCTGGGATCCTACTAAGCTGGGAGGCGAGTAAGATCCACCCTATATGGAAGGGATAAGCCTCCACGAGGGTCTCCTGTGAAAGACTTCTCGAAAATTCTCTTTTTTCGCTCCGTACAGGCATCGACGCACCCTAGACACTAGCAACATGCGCCAGCAATGCAGTCTGTAATGGAGCAAGGTGCGTCTATCAGGAAAGACGTGCTTTGGTATAAAGCAAGGTGTGTCGGCCTCTTTAAACAGGGCTTTTATAGGGGGAAAACCTCATGACTCATCTTCCAAGGATTTTGGTCAAGTACGTCAGGTATTTAGGCAAGGATAAAGTGTACATGGTTCGTAATCATTATGAGTACAAAATTTCTGTGTAATAGAATTCCCCCCAAAGTATGAAGCTAGAGTAACAGGATAGATGAAATACTTTGATGGATAAATTATAAAGGATCGATGCAAGGAACCATCGGTTGGAAATCTGTCAACAATAACCAAGGATATTTTGCAGTACAATAATTTTATCATCTCAACGACTCACAACATGGCTTCCGACCAATACATTGCAAATCCATGTTGATACTAACCGATGATATTGCCACCAAAATACATCATGGATCCAAATCTGAATGACTAAACATAATCATGGCTACTAAAATACAAACGTAGATCCATAAAGAGATAATAACATAGCTGTTAGCACCGTATAATTTTTGGCACAAATTGCAACTATGGATAACGAAATTTGGTTTGTTGCAAAAGGAAAAAATATTAGCCCAAAGGATTAGCTCCTCGCGACCTGCAGCCACAACACACAAGTCAAGCAAGACATTACAAGCCCAACGCACAAGCGCCAAAGCCAAATGAGGAGCATAGTCAGCACACAACACATTAACATAAGTTGAAAGCATTGGTGCATATAAACACCAAAGGTGCTCCCATCCTCTTCCATGTGGGATTATTCCCAAAAGTAAAAAAGAAATAAAAATGCAAAACCTGGAACGCCACGCTTCCATTTTGAAAGCCAAGTGCCAACTTGGTCATACTAGCTTCCATTCCAAATGAATGTCAAGGCCACAACCTCAGTTTGATATTAAGAGCCAGAGCATTGACGACAAACCTGTACCAGGATCGACATCGATGTCAGATCGGTTGCATCTTTTGTTCTTATCTCATTGATCAAAGAGCTTCGTAAAGGTATCCCCAAGGAAAGAATGGATTTTGTGATCCATGCTGGATAGAGATGGCTTGCAGTGGCTAGATGCGAGGAGAACGCTCAGAGAAGTTAAGCTTCTCAGGCTGCTCACCCATGAAAGCATATATGTTTTAAAGGGCATCGTGACCCCTGTTGTCGGGGCTAGTTTCAACGATGTTTATCTGATATGGGATCTTATGAACACCGACTTCCACCAAATCATCAAACCTTTTCAGTTCTTCATCGAGGACCATCGCAAGTACTCTCTCTATTAGTTGTTGTGAGGCCTAGAGTATTTTCATTATGTCAATATGTTGCGTAGAGATTTGAAGGCAAGGCTCGTAGCAAGCCTTTGCAATTACAAACTCGTGATGTATAAGTAAAATGCAGAAATGGGAAAACCAACCGTCAGATTGTTAGATGGAAGCAGATCTACGGTTATCATTTGTTTCGCAAAGTAAACATGCAAGAATAATTAAACTTTCCAAATCTACAAAAATTGGGTAGGCTCCACAAGTTTCGACGGCTCAAATCAGCAGATGAAGAAAATCCACGGTCCTAATAAAGTTCACAATTTCAACATGCAAGGAGAAACCAAATTTCAAATTCAACGAAATCTACATGCTCATGCAGCTGGGCAAATTTTATGAAAATGATTGTTCTAGTCATCGAGTTCAAAGAGTTGTTTCCGCTAAATGGGAAGGAATTTTTAGAAACTGAGAGAGTTTTCTCTTCAGCACGGACCAATATTCAAAAACCTCCCTCAGTTTTTACATAGGTATCATGGTTTAAGAGAATCGAAGTCATCTTCACAGGGTATTTTTTCCATAAATTCGCAATCCTGTCTAAGTCATCAACTTCAAAAGCATATTCCGATGAGCCGGAGGAGAATCAGAGAAAATAAAGACATGGGTTTTTTCAGGCACATGTTCAATTACAAAAACCTCTCTCAGAATTTACACAACTATCATCATTTGGGATTTGCAGGTGGGGCTTTGAATCCTATTTTTCAACAGTCCGCTTCTTAAAAGGGTAGGACATCTACAGGTGGAGGCAGACAAAATTAGTTGTTAGGGTTGTTTCAGTATTTCAAGTTGAAGATGACAGTTGGCTAAAGATCGTTCCAAATCCCTTCAATAACTCATCAATTCAAGACATTTTCCCACCTACTCCAAATATTCGAAAGAGGCATTTAAGCCAGTAACCTAGCTGATTATGAGTCCTATAGATTCGATGATGGACTTGTCTGTATAGGTGTCATCACTTTTGTAACATATTTTTGTTTTGGAGGCTAGGTTAGAATAATTCGAACTGGAAGGCTGAGGTTATCTTCTCCTACATATTCATGTGTAATAGAGAAAAAAAGGGGGGATTCTCAAGAGCAAAGAGGCTCTTCATTGTAATAGGGTTTGATTTTCCAGAGATGAATAAAATTGCAGAGATGGAATGCTGAGAGGTTTCCATGGAAGAGATTCTTGTGCCATCACTTTCTTGAGTAAGTGATCTTCTATGTGACTAGTTTTCCCAGTTTAACACTCCATTTTATGTTTCTTTTCATGTTTGAACAGTAGTTTTATGGACTAGAATTCAAAGCATTTTCTTCTAAAGTCTTGCAGAACTCACCCAAGCTAGGTGCTCTGTTTGAAGGGTTGTCTTCCTTGTCTTCTAATCAACTTGCAAAATCCCCAAGACTGAAGAAATGGTGTCTACCTTGCCTCTATCCATGATCCTTTCAAACCCCTACCTCTTGCAACTTAAATCAGATCTGATCATTGACTCCATTGCCCAATGGTTTCTCTCTTGATTGTCCTACCAAAACTTTAAAAAAAAAATTGCCCTATCAGAAATCTGACCTTCTGGATGTCATTGATAGAATATCTTGAGTAAGAAGGCTTCGTAAATAGTGAGAGATCCCTCTCTGATTGTATTAGGTCAGAAATACAGTCTAAAGTGGTTTTGTGGTTACCTCAAGGTTTCCTTGACACAACCCAAGGAAAATCTGAGTGCTAACAAATTGGCGCCGTTGTCAGGGAGCGAAAGTTGCATTGTCCCTGGGCAGAATGACAAACTTTCGGATCTAATTACTGATGGTGAACAGCGATCAAAAATCAAACAGGCTGTGTACCATTCACCTGGCGACTCCACTCATGGTTCAATCCAATTTGCAGGCTCCACTGGAGAACGAGCTCAGTTGACTAAAACATGGAAGAATTAAGATCCAGGTATCAAAGTGTCAATTTCTTCAAAGAGGTCTTGTTCTTTTACATTGACTTCTTTTTATCTTTATGTGTACATATCGAGAAGTTTATGTTTTGTCAGAAATTATCAGGCCATGAGAAAACTACCCTTGTATATCCTTCATTAGATCTTGTAGACATACCTTCTTCTTCTATTCTTAAAGATAATTTGAGTCTTTTTTATGAATCACATGAGATCCATGATCAGTCTTACAAACCCCGTGAGATTAAGGCTGATGAAATTCCTCCTGTACATACTCCTTTACCTTCTAGATCTCAACAGAGATATAGTCCTTTAAAGCTGCCCCTTGTTCTTCACGAATATCCTCCAAAATACCATAAATACCTCCATGTTTTTTATGGAGAAGATGGCAGTCTCACAGCTGAAAAACATTTCCAGTCTTTTGAGCATTTTGTAGACCTTTCAAAATTGAACATGATGATGTTCTCATGAGAACTTTTGCCCAATCTTTACGATGAGAGGTCAAGCAGTGGTTTACAAATTTGTTGCCTGAGTCTATTAGCTCATGGAGTGAGTTAAGTCATGCTTTTATGAGATTCTGGGGTAGAAGAAAATCTTGGGATCAATTTCTTTCAGAGTTTTATGCCATGAAGAGAATGCAAGATGAACTATTTCAAGTTTCAATAGGAGATTTGCTAGTCTCTATTATAAGATACCTGAAGAGATTCAACCACCTAAAGGTCTTGCCAAGTTCAAATATGTCCAAGCCTTTCATCCAGATCTCTCTTATCATCTCTTGGAGAGAAGGTCTCCCACCTTACAGCAAATGTTTATTGATTCATTGGAGGTTGAAGACAATATTAGAATGTCTAGAAAAGTTTCAGAACAAGATAGTGGTGATGAAATGGAAAAATAAATTAGAGATGGTTGAGAAATATGAACAAAAATAACTTGCCCTGCCTTCCAATTCTATTTTTCGTCAGCAAAACGATGGTCATCCCAGTGATGTACAAGAAGAGTGTTGTAAGGATTTGTTTCATGAATATTGCAATCAGCCTGTCATAAATTCTGTTAGTGTTGATTTTAAAAAATATTTCAGCCTTTTAATATATGATGAGCATGAGGAGGACTACTTGGATTTTGTGCCTAAACAACCATCATAAAATTTTGCAAGTTCTGAGACAGTTAGTGAAGAAAATCTGATTGCAATTTATGGTCAAAAGTCTAAAAATAGGGTGAATAGTGAGTGTGTTGAAAGTGATTGTTTTCCTTTGTGTTGTTCTTCATTTGAATTGATGAGACAAAGATTGAGAGCCTCTAATCGAAAACAAGAAATTGAGGATATGAGTAATGTCATGGAATTTTTAGAAATGGGTAATGAAAAGGATGAATAGTCATGCAATCAATCCCAGCATGTGGAAAAACCAGCAGTTTATGATGAGGTATTGAATCATAAACAAGAAGATAAGGTTTCTCAAATGGATGTTTCTTTTTGTTCTTCAAATTCAGAAATTTCATGTCAAGAAGGATTTTGTTCACTTGATTTCTTTGAAAAACGAAATGATAATTATTTTGAAATGCATGGAAAGAATGAAGTTGTAAAATCAGAAATTTTGAATGAAGTAGTGGGTGTCTCGGTTGAAAGTTGTCATGAGTATTCCTTGCATGGTTCTTTTGAAGATCAGTTTGACAGTGTGCAAGAGGAGTTACATTTTGAATAGCCTAATCATGGCAAACAAATGACAGAAAAGCTTGAAGGCTGCCATGTTTTTTATGACCCAGTGGTTGAATACATAGATAGAGTTTTAAGTCATAATGGTTGGTTATGTGTTTGCAACAAAGGTCAAAACTTTTATCATTGTTTTTTACCATTATGCTTTTTTGTCCTGATTTCACTCAAGCATGATGAGAAAGTTTACTCATTGGATCAGTTGCTTGATTGGTTACATTGGCACTTTTGTATCGCCTGATATTGCAGTCATTTTAGCAGCATAGGGTAGAGTGATCTGTATATGAATAAGCTCGACATGGTGAGCATATTTTCTATCTTTTTCAGTTGCAGTAGGATAGTACAATTTCAGTTTGGTTTCAGTATGAATTTTGATTTTTAGCTTGAAGTTTTGAGAGCAGATTTGCAATTTATATTTGGTTCCAGTCTTCAGATGAAGAGTTACAAGTTACAGTTTTTTGTGGGAGCATCCCAATGGATCAGGCACTTGGTCTATGTGGTTCTTTGCTACCTCGCATGGAAGATAGCATCCCTAATTGGAGCTAGTTGTTAGCACCATATAATTTTTGGCACAAATTGCAACTATGGATAACAAAATTTGGTTTGTTGCAAAAGGAAAAAATATTAGCCCGAAGGATTAGCTCCAGCTCCTCGTGACCTGCAGCCACAACACACAAGTCAAGCAAGACGTTACAAGCCCAGCGCACAAGCACCAAATCCAAATGAGGAGCATAGTCGGTGCACAACACATTAACATAAGTTGAAAGCATTGTTGATATAAAAACCAAAGGTGCTCCCATCCTCTTCCATGTGGGATTATTCCCAGAAGTAAAAAAGAAATAAAAATGCAAAACCTAGAATGCCATGCTTCCATTTTGAACACCAGGTGCCAACTTGGTCATACCAGCTGCCATTCCAAATGAATGTCAAGGCCACAACCTCAGTTTGATATTAAGAGTCAGAGCATTGATGACAAACCTGTACCAGGATCGACATCGATGTCATATTGGTTGCATCTTTTGTTCTTATCTCATTGATCAAAGAGCTTCGTAGAGGTATCCCCAAGGAAAGAATGGATTCTGCAATCGATGCTGGACAGAGATGGCTTGCAGTGGCTAGATGCGAGGAGAATGCTCAGAGAAGTTAAGCTTCTCAGGCTGCTCACCCATGAAAGCATATATGTTTTAAAGTGCATCGTGACCCCTGTTGTCGGGGCTAGTTTCAACGATGTTTATATGATCTGGGATCTTATGAACATCGACTTCCACCATATCATCAAACCTTTTAAGGTCTTCATCGATGACCGTCGCAAGTACTCCCTCTATCAGTTGTTGCGAGGCCTAGAGTATTTGCATTCTATCAATATGTTGCGTAGAGATTTGAAGGCAAGGCTCGTAGCAAGCCTTTGCAATTACAAACTCATGATGTATAAGTAAAATGCAGAAATGGGAAAACCAACCGTCAGATCGTTAGATGGAAGCAGATCTACGGTTATCATTTGTTTCGTGGATTAAACATGCAAGAATAATTAAACTTTCCAAATCTGTGAAAATTGGGTAGGCTCCACAAGTTTCGACGGCTCAGATCAACAGATGAAGGAGATCCACTATCCCAATAAAGTTCGCAATTTCAACATGCAAGGAGAAACCAAATTTCAAATTCAGTGAAATCTACATGCTCATGCAGTTGGGCAAATTTTATGAAAATGACTATTTTATTCATCGAGTTCAAAGAGTTGTTTCCTCTAAATGGGAAGGAATTTCCAGAAACTGAGAGAGGTTTCTCTTCAGCACAGACCAATATTCAAAAACCTCCCTCAATTTTTACACAGGTATCATGGTTTAAGAGAATCGAAGTCATCTTCACAGGGTATTTTTCCATAAATTTGCAATCCTGTCTGAGTCATCAACTTCAAAAGCAGATTCCGATCAACTGGAGGAGAATCGGAGAAAATAAAGACATGGGTTTTGTCGGGCACATGTTCAATTACAAAAACCACTCTTGGAATTTACACAGCTATCACCATTTGGGATGTGCAGGTGGGGCTTTGAAGCCTATTTTTCAGCAGTCTGCTTCTTAAAAGGGAAAGACATCTACAGGTGGTGGCAGACAAAATTAGTTGTTAGGGTTGTTTCAGTATTTTAGGTTGAAGATGATGGTTGGTTAAATGTCGTTCCAAATCCCTTCAATAACTCATCGATTCAAGACATTTTCCCACCTGCTCCAATTATTCGAAAGAGGCATTTAAGCCAGTAACCTAGCTGATGATGAGTCCTATAAATTCGATGATGGGCCTGTCTATATAGGTGTCATCACTTTTGTAACAGCTTTCTGTTTTAGAGGCTAGGTTAGAATAATTCGAGCTGGAAGGATGAGCTTATCTTCTCCTATATATTCATGTGTAATAGAGAAAAAAAAGGGGGGATTCTCAAGAGCAGAGAGGCTCTTCATTGTAATAGGGTTTGATTTTCCAGAGATGAATAAAATTGTAGAGATGGAATGCTGAGAGGTTTCCATGGCAGATATTCTTATGCCATCACTTTCTTCATTAAGTGATCTTCTATGTGACTATTTTTCCCAGTTTAACACTCCATTTTATGTTTCTTTTCATGTTTGAATAGTAGTTTTATGGACTAGAATTCATCCTGCATGCTCTAGGTTCATTGTTCAAACATTTTCAAAGCATTTTCTTCTAAAGTCTTGCAGAAATCACCCAAGCTAGGTGCTATGTTTGATGGGTTGTCTTCCTTGTCTTCTAATCAACCTACAAAAGCCTCAAGACTGAAGAAATGGTGTCTACCTTGCCTCTGTACATGATCCTTTCAAACCCCTACCTCTTGCAACTCAACTCAGATTTGATCATTGACTCCATTGCCCAATTGTTTCTCTCTTGATTGTCCTACCAAAACTTTAAAAAACAAATTGCCCTATCAAAAATCTGACCTTCTGGATGTCATTGATAGAATATCTTGAGTAAGAAGGCTTCGTAAATAGTGAGAGATCCCTCTCTGATTGTATTAGGTCAGAAATACAGTCTAAAATGGTTTTGTGGTTACCTCAAGGTTTCCTTGACACAACCCAAGGAAAATCCGAGTGCCAACAATAGCCACGACCAATACAAGAGTGAATCTATGTGACAGTACATCAATGAGGTTTCCACCATAACATCTGTGTGGGAACGTACTAAAAATCTCCATCGCAACCTAGGTGTAATAATAAGACATTAGAACAAACAGGGTTTTCCACCGGTTCCCGAAATTATATGAATCTAACCATGTGATTACAAAGCGTTTAAGTAGAACATCGTATAAACCACATGATTACCGATCAATGATGTGAATCGTTAACAAGTGCAAGGGAAATCACTAATAATGACAATGATTCCCAAGGTATCACTAGTACATCCCGACGAATGCGAATGAATGAGTTGGAGTCAAACATACACGAAATCATTTGATCAAAGGTCAATGATACAAACCTACTGTCGAAAGTGAGGAAACCTGCCCTTGAGGCATGCAAGCTCCAAGGTACCAACTAGTTTCTAAGTCTAATTCCTAGATGACGAGCTGATGTCGACAGGAATAAACTTTTCAAAGGAGGGCCATAATGTATCCCACATCATCGACATGAAAATAACACAGGAAGTGATATAATATGGTAGATTCAAATGAGTGTGAACTAACACAAAGTTGTAATGGTAGATAGGGACGACCAACACAACAGAAGGTTTAATGACTACAGAGGTTGATTATGGCCATAGACTTCCTCTGAACATTTAACGACACGACAAGTGAATTGGCGGCATTGACTCAACATAATAAAGACCAAGACATAATGCAACAAATGATTGAAGCATTCTTCGGAGTACCCAAAGGAGTAGAATGATTCATGGAATTGTTATGACTCGAAGACAAGCTGACTACCCAAATGTTTGACTAGAATGCAGACAAGTGCCATGTTCAAATTTTACTTTAAGATACCATTAATACAAACTCAAATACATCTTCCTATTCCCTTAATTTCCCCATCATGATGGATGAGTGCCTCTTTTCCTTTTAACGAGTTGGAAGAGGGTAACAAACGCTCGATGTAGCTCATCATATGATGAGTCCAATCTCACATGTTTTACAAACCTGGGAAAGGAGGGGTTTGGTCCCAAAAAGGGTCATTCCATGTATAATTTTACGAGTTCAAAGAAGGTAAACTTAGTGACATTTCACATTTAGAGCGTCTGAAATGGTTAAAAGAAGACTCCTAATGGTTCTTCTTCATAAAAGTTAGTCTCCTCACCCGAAAAAAGGATAAAACAATGTGAGAGAGAACTCTTCTAATCATGAATGACTAGAGTATTCCTTTTTCATAAATAGTCTAAACAGTCTGAAAAAGGGATAAACTATCACCGGATAGACGTCCTTTCAAATCATTTTACGAGCGTGAAAGAAACAAGTTCGCTCAGCAATCTTTTCCTATTTTGGGAGTATGAAAAGAGCTTAAAGAGGATTCCATGTACAACTTTGTCATGGTTGATGACCGAGTACGACAAAGAAAATTAAACTCGGCCCAGTTCATTTTCCGTAAGTAGTCTAGCGAGGCCAGATAAAGTGATAAACCTATACTCATTAGACATACCTTTTTACTCATTTTTTTAACGAGCACAACAATGGTATCAAAATCACTCGGAATCTCTTTCATGTTTGAACCAAAGCACAAAAAAAGTGAAAAGTAAGCTCAATACTATCTTATTGTTTTTAACGTGCTCGAAGACAGGTGAAAAGAATGCTCATGATGTCTCCTTCATTTTTTAACGAGCTTGTAACAGAAAATAAACTATGCTCGGTATAATGCCCATTGGCAGGTTTCTTCCCAACATGATATCCAGAGATTGGAAATTTGCCCCCAGCATAAGAAATTGACGACTTACCTCCAGGATGATGTGCAGAGGCTGGAGACATGCCCCCCAAAATTTGTTTCATTCACCTACTCTTTTCGTCATCCAATCAAACTTGTGGTTACTAGTAGGAATACCTTCACCAGTAGAGGGAGATAAAAGAGGATTAAATAGCATAGGTGAATGAAATGAAGGTTCAGGTATTAAATCTGGAGAAAAACTCGACTCAAGGGGAGGGAATTTGTTTCATTTTTTTTTATGCGCTTGACACAGGAAGAGAACTATGCTCATGGGGTGTTGTTTCATTTTTTAACAAGCTTGACACAGGAATAGAACTATGCGCATGGTCATTTGTTTCATTTTTTAACGAGCTTGACACAGGAATATAACTCTGCTCGTCATCATTTGTTTCATTTTTTTAACGAGCTTGAAACAGGAATAGAACTATGCTCATGGGGTATTGTTTCATTTTTTAACGAGCTTGACATAGGAATAGAACTATACTCATGGAACTAGTTTCATTTTTACGAAAGCTTGAAACCAAAGGTAAACTATGATAGGGAATGGCTTCATTTTTACACAAGCTCGAAACCAAAAGTAAGCTATGCTTGAGAGGACCTATTTTATTTTTACACAAGCTTGAAACATAAAATAACTATGCTCGAAGGGAGCCATTTAATTTTTTAATGAGCTTAAAACTGAATGAAAACTATGCTCATGAATTCCTGTTTCATTTTTTAACAAGATTGACACAGAAAGGGAACTCTGCTCGTACTGGCCTATTTCATTTTTTAACGAGCTTGACACAGAAAGGGAACTATGCTCATGATGAACTCTTCATGGATTCCAAGAGGACAATGCTCCAAAAGGAATACATGTTGAAGGATAAGCCTCGATCATGGCTTCTAAGAGGTCCTCATTGGAAGGAAGATAAACCATGTCAACTCTCGACTCCAAGGTTAAAGAAGACGAGCGATCAAAGAGAAGCCCGTGTTCAGTGGAAGTTGGAAGCATGGGATATAATTCCACATAATTGACCCATGGCGGGTAAGATGTCGCGTGGACATAGGTTAGATGATCGGTAGTCGGATGAGAGTCACAAATGAATTCTAGTCAATAGTCATAATGCATCTGTCATGAGGGAAAGAAAACACTTGGAAGAGTGTGGGCACGAGAGATTTCATCACATAGACATAATCTCATCGAGGATCAAATTAAAATCCAAAGGACTTGGAACTACCAAAACATCAATAAAGATTGTTTTTCCACCTAACTAAATAGGCAACTGAGGAACAACCCCCAAAGGTTGACTTATTCCTCTGTTAAAAGCTAACAGATTCTGACTAATGGGTACAAGTTGCGGGGAACCCATAGCCTACCAAGAATTTGAGGACAAAATGCTAACTGCGGCACCTTCATCAACTATAGTATGAGGTACATCTATATGACCAACCAGCACAATGATTTCGAAAGGCAAATAGGAAGAAAGGTTAGGTGCAGAGAGTTTGTTCCAATCGATTAAAATCAACTGATTCCGAACCAAAGGTGGAATACCATAAGCCTTATTACTTGGGGGAGGTCCTGTAATAGAAGGAGTAGTGCCCCTGCATGGTATATGTATTAACAAGAAGAACTTGAGCGGTATTAGATTCACTCTCTAACGGGAGAGTGGGATCGATCGAGGATGAAACTAGATCAACCACTTGGGTTTCACTCTTCAAGGGAGGAGTGGGTTCGACCGAGGATGAAACTAGATCAACCACTTGGGTTTCACTCTTCAAGGGAGGAGTGGGATCGACCGAGGATGAAACTAGATCGACCACTTGATCAACCAATGGCAATTCAAGAGGCAATTTACTAAAACTTGTTGGAGGCTGCGATTGAGACACATAAACACTTTCCAATAATCGTGAAGCTTCGTTCATGCGAGGACAAAGGTAAGTATGATGCATGCCCCTACATAATAGTCAAGGATTATTTACTGTACTTTTATGACTCTTAACCAAAGAGTCGTTGGTTGACAAGGTATCATCGGTATGATGTCCAGAGGTTGACGATACACGTCATTCTGAATCTTGCGACCATACTTCAAAGACCTTGGGAATACCAAGGCAATCCTTAAGAAAATGGGGTCCCTCGCAAAGCCTGCAAGGGAACTTAGGTTTACGAAGATTCGAAACAGGTACATCAATACTCCCAGCATGATAATCGGTGGCTGGTGGGTTTCCAACATGATGGGAAGAGGTTGGATCTTTGACCTTCTGCTTAGTGTTCTTCTTCTTAGCCCTCCTTTTCTTCTTCTTCTTATCCACCTGGTTACTAATGTCACAGTTTTCAACAGGTGAAGAGGAAGAAAGGTAAGCTGACTCAACATTTGATGAAGAAGGCGAGGGATCAACATGAGGTTGATGCTCTTGTGGGGGAGGACTGTGATCTGAAATAATCAGTGCACTTGGGATAACCGGATTGGAGAATAACCATACTGGTAATCCTATAGTCAATCCGGGAAGGCTCAATGTGGCCATGAAGGGAGGACCAACACTTCCGTATGAAGGAAAAATAAAAGACGTACCCTAAAAAGGGGTCTCTTGGTTGGTAGTCTTGGAATATTTTTCCATATCTAAACTCTCTAAGAACCTCTAAATTACCACACAAATCAAACACTACACAAATCTAAAAGCAACAAGCAGTATGTGGAAGGGATGGATAAATAAGCTGTATTCTCACAGGATTATCAAATTGTTGCAACTCACGATATACTGTAGGGTCCAACAGTTATACTCGGCCCAATATTTCATAGCACTAACCAGGGAGGATTAGGACCGTACCCTTGATCGTATAAACCGACTACCTAGCAGTACGTGCATAGTAATCTCCCTAAGTGTTGTTCTCGGTGTATTGCAACAATAAGACGGCCAATAGGTTTACTCAGATAGTTCCAGTATGCTAAAGGGGTCTCCCGATATATGCAAGGTACATGGGAGCTCAAATCCGTAGTGGTGTTTTCTAATGCACAACCGTATGAAAGGGGCCTTCCTATATACCGCCGAGTAAGTGAAAGAACCTTTCGATATACCATAAAAGTACGTGAAAGTTCGTTCGATATACCAACGAGTAAGTGGAAGAACCACACAGACCCCAGAATGCAGTGCAGGCAAATAATGATAGCTCCTACGCTTTAATACGCTGGAACACATCTCTAACCTATTATTGAATTTTCTAAATATTCTAACTTAACTAACGCTTGATTTTATCTTATGCAGTTAAGTGGATGCATGAATTGTAGACTTGTAAAATAAAAAAGAATGCACAACTAAGTTAAATGAAGTGCAAGTCTTTCATTTTTTCGATGAAGTCCTACTTAAAGAGAGAGTAACATGTTCTTTTTCCCAAGTGAAACTCTATGCAAATGCCATTTTAATTTTTCGAAAATGGTAGAAACAAACCAATCCACACCAAAGCAAAAATTATTTGGAAACCTTAATATGGGTCAAAGATGTTAGGATTTTCTTATACTCCATCCTAGTCCTACCAGCCTCTCAGTTATTTTCATTATCAGTCTTGCATGCATTTCTGCATGCACCATGCATTCTGGATGCATTCGCATGCTACCCAGTCATCAGGTTGAAACCTCCAGCACCTAGTCCCTAGTCTTCCAGCACTCGGGAGCTTATTTCCACTCGGATTGAGCCCTCCTAGCCAGTGATGCGCCCACTTCTCACCCATCACTTGAGAAGGGCGCCTTTTTCTCACCTACCACTTTTGTTGTACTTTAGTTAGTTGAGTTATCATCAGTTCCTTCCTTGATTTAAGGCCCGACTGACTCTCAACTGACTGTATTACTCCGATGGACCTCCGATGAGACCTGACTCCCATTATGACTCCAAATAGCTCCTCATGCACCCTCCACTGAGCCTCCTTCATTCAGTTAGTGCCTCCATGTGCCAGTTACACCTACCACACTCAGTTAGACTCAGTCTAACTGATGGTTGACAGTTACTTGTGTATTGATGACTCCACCGATGATGAGATAAGACTTCTAGTTGTGCTTGATGACACTCCATTGATTTTGAATCTATCCATGCAGGCTAATTCGAATCACACCTGGTGTATTCGAATCATGAGCATTGTATATTTACTGTTTCATTATTCAGATTAATGTAAGATGTGTAATTATTCTACCTCTATCTGATTTCCATTGGATCTATGTTCTGCTGCACTATACTTCTTCTATTTTCCTAAATTCTTTCATTGTGAGGTTTACATCATCTCTTTTGGATCCACTGTAAGGATTTCTACAAAAGAGACTGTAGGATACACCATGAGGGGGAATTTTTTCTTCTTCAAAAATGCAATTCATTTCGCTTAAAAATGCAATCAAAATACTAGTTTTGACTAAAGGGGCCAAACATGGCTCCAAATCTCAAGAAGACCCAAGAAACGAGACAAATTCTTTTGCTTTAACAAATAATGAGAGAGCACATATTTAATGAAAAGAAGAAAGTATCTAATCACTGTTTCCAAACAAGAAAGAACATTTCTAACCCCTAACTATGCAAAAGCTAAAAATAGTTTTCTTTTCTTTTATAAAACTCAGATCTGAACCAAAACAAGACAAGCTAAAAGCAAAACTATTTTGGGAATTTTCATAAATATTTCAAATCTAAGAAAGAAAGTAAAAATAAAGCTCTTTCTCTAAACTAAGATGGAAACAAAATATTTTATTCTCTTCAACTGTAGAAAGCAGAAAACACTGTACCAACCCAGTCACAAACCAAGAATTAGAGCACTCAAAGGTCTAGGCAGAAAATCAAGCTAAAAATCAACAGGTCAACGCAAGTTGCAGGTATACACCAAAGCATCAAAACCTCAGTGATGCAGTTTTCTAAAGAGAAAATGGCGGGCAGCGACGCACTCTGTCAGAAGGCAAAGCGCGTTAGGCTGACAACAACACACTGTACATGAAGGTAAAGTGCGTCAAGCGACCCAAGAAAATGAAAAAATAAAGATTTTCAAGCCAATCAATAGAATTTAGGGTGTGAGACCGAAAGAGAATTATACAGTGACATATAGACAATCAAATCTACTAATTGGATGTGACCAACCAATGAAAATTAAGCCAGGTCTAATAAAAAATAAGGCAATCAAGGAAATTTACAACTTAAATAATCTTATCCCAGTATGATCGCCAATTTTGTTAACGGATAAATCCGTCGGTGCGGACACCAACCGATCTCTCTAGTCCGAATGGTTCGTATCTAGAACAAAGAAAAACAAGAATGGAAAACTTTCCCTAGATCTATCAAATTACTTGAATACAAAGAGTCCAACCCATACCTTATTTACGAAGCTTGTCCTCGTGGCTTGAAGCTTTCGCAATCCTGCTTGTTGATGAAGAGATTCCCTGCAAAAGACTCAAAAGGACAAAGACAAGAGACTACAAGATAACAGGATACATCTAAGCAACTGACCAAGGAGAACTACTATAAATGAAATTACACATCATTTATGGGAAAGGAAGACATTGATGTATCAATGAAAATAGTGTAAAGAATTACAACCAATGAAGCCTTGCCTCAATTTGCCATTCATGGAATAATGGATTCCTGGCTTAATTTCTCCAACATTTGGTTGCCCCCATTTCAACCCCCCTATCCCATGAAGAGGAGCTTCATTTATAGGCCAAAAGATATGAGGAGGAGGGGAGAGGATTAGGGAGAAGGAGGAGGTGGGATCCTACTAAGCTAGGAGGCGAGTAAGATCCACCCTTTATGGAAGGGATAAGCCTCCACAAGGGTTTCCTCTGAGAGACTTTCGAAACTTCTCTTTTTTCGCACTGTACAGGCATCGACGCACCCTAGACACTAGCAACATGCGCCAGCTATAGGGTCTGTAATGGTTCAAGGTGTGTCTATTAGGAAAGACGCGCTTTTCTATAAAGCAAGGTGCGTTGGCCTCTTTAAACAGGGTTTTTACAGGGAAAAAACCTCATGACTCATCTTCCAAGGATTTTGGTCAAGTACTTCAGGTATTTAGGAAAGGATAAAGTGTACATGGTTCGTAATCATGATGAGTACAAAATTTCCGTGTAACAACATCATTAACATAAAACTAACAAAAATAAGCATGAATGTACCACCATAAACATTATGTTACATATTCATCTAACATATACATCTTACAAATTTAAACATCATCTAACACACATATGATCTAACAATAACATTTAACAAAACACAAGTTCCATTTTCTAACATAACCATCAAAAACATCTAGTGAACATCATCGAACCTGACCTAACATACACAACATGACCATCAACATATAAATAAACATCAACATCAACATTCGCAAAATGGAATGTCAAATATACATGTTTAGTCCACCCCCGAAACCATATCATCATCACTATTTGTCGACCCACCAAATGTATTGGCACCTCCAGCAGTAGAGCCATAGGCATGATCAATACCTCTACTAGGAAATAAACTAGCATGTAGATCAGTATGAAAGACATCACTAGGAATCCAAATCATCTCACCCAATTTGAGCATCCTCTCCAAAGCTGAGGGTACTAGTAGATGAGGATCATGGGGAGTTGATGGATCTATAGAGGCTCGTCGGTCGGATATGTATAATGGATTAGAAGCTAGATCAGTCAAAGGAGGGGGAGGTGGAGGATATGTCTCAGATGATAAAGGAGGATCAGGAGGAGGTGGATGAGATGTCGGAGGAGGTGGATGAGATGTCGGAGGAGGTGGATGAGATGTCAGAGGCGGTGGAGGTCGAGGAGGAGGTGTTTGGGATGTGGAGGCTATGTCAGCAATTGAAGGAGAAGGTGGAGCAGTAGATGTTGAAGATGATGGAGGAGGGGGTGGAGGTGGAGGAGGTGGAGGAGGAGGTTGACGGTCATCCCTCCTAGCAGCCAACTGAATTTGTGCACTAACAACATGTTGCATCAGCAACTTGATATGACGAGGAAGAATCCTCCATATCTTCACAAGCTAATGTTGTTGAAGAATGTCGTGCAATCCAACAAGATAAACACCACATCTACCAACAATGTGGCCAACATGTCTACCACACCCTACTGATATCTATATTGGGGCCTACGTGGATGGTGGCCAATATGTCTACCAGACAACTGTGGCACAACCTGATCGTGCTCCCCCATATCCTCATCCCCATGAGCGGGAGGAGGTAGCCCAACCTTGGCATCAAATATGCCAGTGTCTACAAAATATATAGTACACAATAATAATTAGACATTAACATTAAAAAAATTAATATGTATAAGATATTTCATTTGCATTAAGTATAAAGAGAGTAAAATGAAACTAGAGTAATTTAAACATAACGATAATATTACCTCTCTAATTAGGTGGCTCATCCGGTGTAAAGAAGATCTCGGGGCACATAGTATGTATAGTGCATGGTCCTCCTCACCGTCTAGCATCTCCAACACATCTGAGGTAATCCTAGCTGGGAACTCAGGTTTCCCCCTCTTGGTCATCATCTCCCCCCACATGTGCATATGCACCTCGGTTGTCATCCTAGAAGGTAGGGGCTCAAATGATGGCATGATGGCCGGAAACCTCTCAAAAAATAAACAAAAAATCTCTTAACCGAAAGGGAAGTTGGACCTCCCATCAATCACTGCATGACATCTATCCAAATCATAACAAAATTGCCACAAAAAAATGGTAGACCACCTAATGAATCTAGGTCTCTGCACTAAAGAGTTAACATAATACAGTAGAGGGCAACTAACTAATGCGTTGCCCGTCACTAGTGGAGTGCACCAGCGTCGTAAGCAAAAGAGAGAGGCACCTAACCGCTTCTCGACCAAAAGCAGAGATCCTAAGCTGCACACCACTCACTTGAAAATCCAATTTATATAAATTTACTCTTCAATATAAAAATTGATTTTGATGACTTAAATGTTAATATGATAAAGAAATAGTTGGAAATGTAACATGTGTCTTCCCCTTCATTAATCAGTTAGTTATAATATATATTTTACAATAGAAAATAGCTCAAATATTTCATAACATTTAAAAACATGCAAATGGGCAATGTACATGATAATTTTAAACACTATAATTATCATTATCACCATCTAACATAAACATACCATCATTATCAATGTCACCATCTACCAAACACAAAAATAAACACCATCATTAACATAAAACTAATAAAAATAAGCATGAACGTACCATCATAAACATTACGTTACATATTCATTTAACATATACATCTTCCATATTTAAACATCATCTAACACACATATGATCTAAAAATAACATGTAACAAAACACAAGTTCCAATTTCTAACATAACCATCATAAACATCTAATGAACATCATTGAACCTGACCTAACATACACAACATGACCATCAATATCAACATTTGCAAAATGGAAAACACTGTTGAAATATTGTAACTTCTAAGAATATTATATTTGTACTTTATTATTCTGTAGATGTTTCATTCCTCCGTGGAGACCCTTTTGTATATCCGGATATGTTTATTCCTTCGAGAGAATGTGGTAACTAGGGTTATTAGATCTCCCATTTGGGGTCGGCCCTGAGTTAGATGTTTAGGGGTTATTAGACTCTCTTAGGATAGGTCGGCCCAGTTAGGGTGAAAAGTCAGTTAGGAGATGAGTATAAATAAAGGAGGTGTGTTCCTCATTTATCACTCATTCACTCACTTGTGTATTGCGCATAGGAGAGAGAGAGATCTGCATAGGAGGAGAAGGAGCTCTTGTTTAGTGACTACATCTTTGTATTGGTTGATTATCTATATTGAGGAAAGCATTGCTGGGTTTTCTACCCCATGAGGGTTTCCCAAGGTAAATATTTGTTTATCTTGTGATTTTGTTTCTTTCAGTGATATTGCTTGTGAATTTAGGCTAAAATTAACATGGTATCAGAGCTAGTTTGAATAGGACATCTTTCACAAGGTGAAAATACCTCTCTCTCCTCCTTCGGTGAAAATTAGGGTTTCTGCAAAAGTTGGAATTTTTGGATTCTGAGAGCATGGCTGGATGCTCCTCCTAAAAATCGAAATTTTGAGCCCTAGATCGAACTTTTTGAGTGCGTAGAACCCCGATATTTGTCAAACCCTAGTTTGACTTCTGGACCAGAAAAACCCAAAACCCAAAATTTTTGTTGCTGATCAGATTTGAAGGGTAAAAAGTTGAAGTTTCCAGAAGCAAAGTACACTAGTCATCTCAATTCAATCAAGCACATCTCCTGGTAAGTTCTATTCTATATTTTGAGAAACTTCAATTTATGTGACCTCCTGGCTAAGATGGCTCCAAGCACTAAACTTGAAGACAGGCTAGAGGGTATAGAGAATTGGCATGGAAATATAGGATTGGTCTCATTATTGAAGAGAATGATCTTGCCCAATATATCAAAGATGAGGTTGCAGAACCTGCGGAAGGTTAAGCCAAAGAGAGGTATAAGAAGGACTTGATTAGGGCAAAGAGAATCATTGTTGATTCTATCAAGGACCACTTGATTCCCCAAGTTGCATCCAAGAAGACCCCAAAGGAAATGTATGATGCCCTAGGAAGAATGTATGAAGGGAGGAACATCAACAGGAAGATGAATTTGAGAACTCAATTGAAGAATACCAAAATGAATAGAGGAGAATTTATTCAAGATTATTTCACAAGGGTCTCCCAGTTCAAGGAACAACTAGAAGCCATTGGAGACACCCTTGATGAAGATGAACTAGTCATGACTGCTCTCAATGGTCTCACTAGACCTTGGGAGTCATTCATCCAAACCATGAGTGCAAGGAAAGAAAGTATGAATTTTGATGTGGTATGGGAGGATTGCATTCAAGAATAGGCTAGAGTAGCCAATAGAGAGGCCCTACTCAAAGAAAATAATCAAGCATTAGCCACCCATACCAAAAGAAGAAGGAATCCATCCAACTTCAAGAAGGAAAGTTACAAGGAGTCTCAACCTCCCAGGAAGTTCCATAATGAAAGAGGGACCATTCAAGGAAAGACTACTCCTCTTTCCAATGTTACATTTGTCACAAAGTAGGACACATTGCTAGGGATTTTCCTTCAAAGAAGAAAAGGAGTTTTCACCACAAAAGACATCAAGCACATCTAGAGGAAGATGATAGTGAATATGAGGAAGAGGAAAGACCTCAAAAGAAAAGAGCTAAAGCAGTAGAAGAAGATGCAGAAGAATATGTTCTATTCTCTGCACTCTCTAGGTTTGTAACACCTGGAGAAGACACATGGCTTATTGATAGTGGTGCTTCAAAGCACATGACAAGACAAAAGAAGACTCTTTCACGACTTGAAGAGAAGACCTCTCCATAGAATGTATCTTTAGGAGATGACTATCAATATCCCATCAAGGGAATTGGTGAAGCAAGCTACAAGCTTGATTCTGGAACTCCATTGAAGATGAAAGAAATATTATATGTACCAGGTTTGAAGAAGAACCTTCTTTCTATCTCAGCTTTAGATAAGAAAGGCTATAGGGTTGCATTCATAGATGGACAAGTACTCATGTGGCCCAAAGGAAAATCAATTGAGGATGCAATTGTTATTGGTGAAGAGGAAGGAGGTCTATACAAACTCAAGGGTCATCCAGAAGCTACCCTCGTTCATGAAGCCACTAGCCCAAGTGAGCTATGGCATAGGAGGATTGCTCACATTAACTACAAAGCACTACCTCATGTGAGTAAGGTAGTTATAGGACTACCAGATTTAAAGGTTGATCATGATGGCACATGCAAAGGATGTGCAAAAGGGAAGAATATCAAGAACCCATTTCCAAAGAGTGAAACAAAGACTAAGAGTACTTTGGAATTGATTCATTTAGATGTATGTGGACCAATGCCATCCACATCCTTGAGTGGGTATGAATATTACCTTACATTTATTGATGACTACTCAAGGAAGACTTGGATATATTTCCTAAAAGGAAAAGATGAAGTCTTTGGAAAGTTCAAGGAATTCAAAGCCTTGATAGAAAATCATTCAGAAAAGAAGATCAAGATACCCAGGAAAGATAATGGTGGAGAATATATTTCAAAGGATTTTGAAGTATTTTGTAAAGAAGTTGGAATCAAGAGGGAGCTAACCACTCCCTACAATCCTCAACAAAATGGTGTTGCGGAGAGAAAGAATAGAACCATTATGGAAGCAGTAAAAACAATGATACATGATCAAGACCTACCTATGTATCTATGGGCTGAAGCAGCCAGGATAGCAGTCTATGTGCAAAATAGACTATCTCATAGTGATCTTGAATTCAAGAGCCCAGAAGAAGTGTTCACAGGGAAGAAGCCTGAGGTAAGCCACCTCAAGATATTTGGATTCCCAGTATATATTCACATACCAAAAGAAAAGAGAACTAAGATGGATCCTTCTAGGAAGAAGGGAATATTTGTTGGATATTGTGAAGCATCCAAAGCATTCAGAATTTACATCCCAGGATTCCATCATATGGAAATTAGTAGAGATGTGAAATTTGATGAAGAGGCAGCTCTCGAGAGATTTAGGAACTGCCAGTATGAAGAAGTATATGAGGAAGATGCACCTCCCAGAACTGAAGAGGCTGTACCCATCCCTGAAGATGTAACACCTGAAGACCGTGACATGATAGAACCACAAGAACCCCCTACCATAAACATATCAAGAAAGAGAAAGCCAGCATGGGCAAGAGACATCATACTAGGAGCAAAAACGTATGGAGCTCCTGAAGGCTCCACTAGAGTGAGCAAGAAACCAAAGTCATTCTCCAACTATATGGCTTTGATGTGTTATCTTGTAGATCAAGAACCCACTAGTTATGAAGAGACATCTCATAAGAAAGAGTGGGTAGAGGCAATGACAGAGGAATACCAGTCAATAATGAAGAATGATGTTTGGGATATAGTTCCCAAACCAAAGGACAAGCGTGTGGTATCCTCCAAATGGATATACAAGATAAAGCATGCTGCGGATGGTAGCATTGAAAAGTATAAGGAAAGGTTTGTGGCCAGAGAATTCTCTCAGAAAGAGGGAATTGACTATGAAGAGACATTTGCACTAGTTGCAAGGTACACTTCCATTAGAACCATCATGGCACTTGCATCCATGATGAAGTGGGAATTACACCAGATGGATGTAAAGACAGCTTTCCTGAATGGTGTGATTGAGGAGGAAGTGTACATAGAAAAACCATAAGGATTTGAAGTTGAAGATAGAAGAACCCACGTATGCAAACTGAAGAAGGCTTTGTATGGGTTGAAACAAGCTCCCAGACCTTGGTATGGAAGAATTGACAGTTTATTGACAAGCTTGGTCTTTACCAAAAGTAAAGTTGATCCTAATCTTTATCTCAAAGTTATGGATGATGAACCTGTCATATGGTTGCTATATGTGGATGATCTATTTCTGACTGGAAATGAGAAATAGATTGTCGAGTGTAAGAAGAAGCTATCTACAGAGTTTGAGATGAAATATATCGGATTGATGCATTACTTCCTAGGTCTGGAAGTATGGCAAGGTCCAGAAGAAATCTTTCTCAACCAGGGAAAGTAGGCGGTGGAAATCTTGAAAAGATTTGATATGTTGGAATGCAAAGCCATGGCCACTCCCATGGATTCCAACTTGAAGCTGTTAGCTGATGACTCATCAGAGTTGGTGGATGTGACTCTGGACAGACAGATTATTGGGTCATTGATGTATCTGACGAATACCAGACCAGATATATGCTTTGTTGTGAACACCTTAAGTCAGTATCTAGTAGAACCTAGACGTGTTCACCTGATTGCTGCAAAGCATGTGATGAGGTACCTAAAGGGTACGATAGACTTTGGTCTATGTTATCTTGGAGATCATGACTTCAGATTGTATGGCTACACAGATGTTGATTGGGCAGGAACTGTATCAGACAGGAAGAGTACATCGGGAGGATGTTATTGTTTGGGATCTGCCATGATCTCGTGGTTTAGCAGGAAGCAATCTAGTGTGGCTCTCAGCACAGTTGAAGTGGAATATATTGCAACTTGCTCTGCTAGTTGTGAAGAGATATGGCTTTGAAAGTTGTTATCAGGATTATTTGACTTAGAGATGGACCCCACTGTGATCCTGTGTGACAACCAGAGTTGTATCAAGATGACAAAGAATCCATTGTTCCATGATAAGTCGAAGCACATAGAGTTCCGATATTTTTATATATGGGATATGGTGCAGAAAGGAGCTATCAAGCTCGAGTATGTGAGCGCTGACGAACAAGTTGTTGATATATTGACCAAACCTCTGTCTCGAGTAAAGTTTGAGTATTTCCGAGACAAGCTTGGTGTCATTCAGAAGGACCCTCCTCGAAAGGGGGAGTGATATGGTCAATGATGATCTTTGGATATTGGTATCGATGTGGATGCCTGTATCGATGATGAGATTGCCTATATCGACGATGAGGTCGATAATGAGGATACCTGTATTGATGAGGATATTGTATGAGGTTACCTGTTCCGACGATGAGGTCGATGATGAGGTTACATGTTCCAATAAGAAGGTCGATGTGTGGTCCTTAGACTTTGTGTGAGTGGACGTGATAGGACTGTATCATCCCTGAACGTTTGGTTCAAAATGTACATGATAGGACTGCATCGTCCCTGAACGTTTGTTTCAAAATGTATGTGATAGGACTGCATCGTCCCTGAATGTTTGGTTCAAAATGTACGTGATAGGACTGCATCATCCCTGAACGTTTGGTTCAAAATGTACGTGATAGGATTGCATCGTCCCTAAATGTTTGGTTTAAAATGTACGTGATAGGACTCCATCGTCCCCGAACGTTTGGTTCAAAATGTATGTGATAGGATTAATCATCCTTAGATAGTAAATCCAGTAATTCCGAAAGGAAGGATAGTCTTAAATGATTGTGATAGGATTAATCATCCTTAGACAGTAAATCCGGTAATTCTGAAAGGAAGGATAGTCTTAAATGATTATGATAGGAGTAATCATCCTCAGACAGTAAATCCAGTAATTCCGAAAGGAAGGATAGTCTTAAATGATTGTGATGAGATTAACAGTGATCCCATAATTCCGGAAGGAAGGATCATGTGTGCTACAGATGATGATGTTATTGTTGATCGAGATGATCTAGATGATGATACTGTTGATCAAGATGATCCAGATGATGAGGCTGTTGATCGAGAGATCCAGATGATGATGTTGTTGATCGAAATATCCAAATGATGAGGCTATTGATCGAGAGATCCAGATGATGATGTTGTTGATCGAAAGATCCAGATGATGAGGTTGTTGATCGAGAGATCCAGATGACGATGTTGTTGATCAGGAGATACAGATGATGATGTTGTTGTAGTTGTTCGAGTGCTGTAGAAGATGAAGACTCAGTATTGAAGATGTTGATGTTCCAGTATTGAAGGTCTTGAATATATTCCAGTAACTATTTGAGTTACTGATGATGTATGAAGAAAGCTTCCAATGATTTATAGATGTATCATGTATCATGTAGTCGATGACTCCTTGCTCCTGCAGATTTTGTTATAATATCCTTCTCGTTAAGGGGGAGTGTTGAAATATTGTAACTTCTAAGAATATTATATTTGTACTTTATTATTCTGTAGATGTTTCATTCCTCCGTGGAGACCCTATTGTATATCCGAAGATCTTTATTCCTCTGAGAGAATGTGGTAACTAGGGTTATTAGATCTTTTATGTGGGGTCGGACCTGAGTTAGCTGTTTAGGGGTTATTAGACTCTCTTAGGAGAGATTGGCCCAGTTAGGGTGAAAAGTTAGTTAGGAGATGAGTATAAATAGAGGAGGTGTGTTCCTCATTTATCACTCATTCACTCACTTGTGTATTGCGCATAGGAGAGAGAGAGAGATCTGCATAGGAGGAAAAGGAGCTCTTGTTTGGGGACTACATCTTTGTATTGGTTGATTATCTATATTGAGGAAAGCATTGCTGGGTTTTCTACCCCATGAGGGTTTCCCAAGGTAAATCTTTGTCTATCTTGTGATTGTGTTTCTTTCAGTGATCTTGCTTGTGAATTTAGGCTAAAATTAACAAACACAAACAACTAATGAACATCATTGAACCTAACCTAACATACACATCATGACCATCAACATATAAATAAACATCAACATCTACAAAATGGAAAATGACGTGTGTGTATATATATATATATGGCACCTCCAGCAGTAGAGCCAAATGCATGATCAATACCTCTGCTAGGAAATAAATTAGCATGTAGATCAGTAGGAAAGATATCTCTAGGAATCTGGATCATCTCACTCGATCTGAGCATCCTCTCCAAATCTGAGGGGACTAGTGGATGAGGATCATGGGGGGCTAATGGATCTATAGAGATTGTTCGGTTGGAAGGGTATAATGGATCAGAAGTTGGAATGGTCAAAGGAGGGGGAGGTGGAGGAGGAGGAGGTGGAGGAGATGTCTGAGATGATAAAGGAGGATCATGAGGAGGTGGAGGTCGAGGAGGAGGTGCACGGGATGTAGAGGCTATGTCAGCAGTTGAAGGAGGAGGTGGAGTAGTAGATGTTGAAGATGATGGAGGAGGGGGTGGAGGTGGAGGGGGTGGAGGTGGAGGTGGAGGAGGTGGAGGAGGAGGTTGATGGTCATCCCTCCTTACAGCCAACTGAATGCATGCACCAACGACCTCATATGACGAGGAAGAATCCTCCATATCTCTGCAAGTTGAGGTTGTCGAAGAATGTTGTGCAACCGCATAGGCTAAACACCCACATCTGCCAACAATGTGGCCAACTTGTCTGCCACATCTTGTCGATACCTATCCTGGGGCATACGTGGATGGTTTCCAAGATGTCTACCAGCCAACTTGGCCTAATCGTGCTCCCCCATATCCTCATCCTCATGAGCAGGAGGAGGCAGCCCGACCTCAACATCAAATGTTCCAATGTCTACAAAATATATAACACACAATAATAATTAGACAATTTCATTAAAAAATTTAATATTTATAAGATATTTCATTTGCATCAAGTATAAAGAGAATAAAATGCAACTAGAGTAATTTAAACATAATGATAATAATACCTCTTTAATTAAGTGGCTCATCCGGTGTGAAGAATATCTCGGGTGCATGCACCATGTCTAGTGCATGGTCCTCCTAACTGCCCAGCATCTCCAACACATATGAGGTCATCCTAGCTAGGAACTCAGGTTGCCCCCTCTTGGGCATCATCTCCCCCCACATGTGCATATGCACCTCGATCGTCGGCCTAGATGGTAGGTGCTCAAATGATGGTTTGATGGTCATAAACCTCTAAAAAAACAAACAAAAAATCTTTGAACCGAAAGGGAAGTTAGACCTACCATCAATGACTGCACAACATATATCCAAAGCATAACAAAAATGCCACAAAAAAATGGCAGACCACCTAATGAATCTAGGTCTCTGCACTAAAGAGTAAACATAATACAGTAGAGGGAAACTAATGTGTTTCCCATCACTAGTGAAGTGCATCAGCGTCATAAACAAAAGAGAGAGGCACCTAACCTCCTCTCGACCAAAAGCATAGATCCTAAGTTTCCCACCACTCACCTGAAAATCAGAGGGATGGACGATCACATCCCTGATATATCTCAGAGAGTAAGCTAGTTGACTCTCTGTTGCAGCACCAACTGGTACATCAGGGAACTGGGGTAAATCCTCTCCTCTATTGGATAGCCCAGTGGTGAAATAAATATCCTCCTTAGTGGGCTAAAACCACTGATCGACACCAACACAAAATGCCTGCCTATGATGATCCCAACGTCGGATGAATTGACACAATAATGAAGAGTTACCCTTAAGGGATGTAGTCTCCTGATAGAACTTCAGGAGGCCAACAGTCCTCAAGAGTTCTTTATTTTGAGCAATACTGGGGCGAGGGTACAAATCCCTCTCCCTCTCCCTAGCCTCCCATTGTTTAACCATGTTGTACCATTCCAACTGTGCATGCTCATGCTGAGCAGCTTGTTGCTACTCACGTCTTTGTTTCGCATATTTCATACAATTAAAATCTTATTTAATAACATCAATCATATTTATTTTTTTCTGTAAAAAAAAATTAATATCATCGCACATAAATAACCGATGTGCACCGCTTACGGTGCTTAAGTTAACCAACTACATCGCCAACAGTGCGCTGCAATAAGAATCCCACACCGGTACTATATTTTAATAAATTTAAAATTTATTTAAACGGTGTGCCAAAGATCCGATGCACCGGAACAATTTTTAAAATGTGGTGCACGGTGCGCCTAAATCACGTTAGCACACTGGTGCGTCTGATTATGTAAATGCACTGCCATTTATTACATTTAACAATTTTATAAAAATCTATTCACAATGCGCCCATGTCACGTCAGGGAACCAACGACCGGTGCACTGACGTGACCTGGGCACGCCATCATTAGATTTTTATAAAATTGCTAAATCTAGTAAAAGTTGGTGCGTTTAGAAATTTGCTTGCCGGTGTGTTTCATCCAAAACTGCGCACCATACACGGTGCACTTGAATGATTGAAACACACCGCAATTGATTAAATTTTATATTTTATATTAAACTGTTGACGATGCACCTATGGCACGTCTGAGCACCAGTACCGGTGCAATGACGTGACCAAGGAGCACCGTAAAATTATGTATTTGGCACTCCAGTTTATACTATTAAGTTGTTAGTGCGTTTAGTTCAAGTAAGCACACAGTTGACGGTGCGTTGACTTAAGCCAAATGCACTGTCATTTAACAATTGTTAATGTGGAATTAGAATATATTCACGGTGTGCCTATGGCACGTCAGAGCACCGACACCGGTGCAGTGACATGCCATAGGCACACCGTATAATTTTTTTAATTTTTTAAGGTATTGTTAATCAATGCGTTTGATATATTTAAGTGCATTGGATAACTGGTGCTCTAAAATATTGAACGCACCGATTACCATTTTTATGTTTTAAATTTTTTTTACAGTGTGGCGGTGCGATCAAGCCATTCAAATTGCACTGTCTGCAGTGCTGCCTGTAAAAATTTATAGGGTGTACCACTATCCGGTGTGAGACAAACGGCTCGAACACATAGTGCAATTTTTTTATATTTTTTCCAAAAATAGTACAAATTTAAGCTCAATTCTAAAACGTAATCTGCTAAAAAATTAAATTATGAAGTAAGAATCAATTTACATGTTAACGGCCTGTCGGGGAGGCATCTTGGTGATGTATGGAAAATTTGAATTTTTTCCTACCGTTTGGAAAAATTCAAACTAGAAGCATCAACCAATAGGGGTGAATAATTTGCCCACGTGGACCATGGATGTCAGGGCGTCCAAGTGGGTAAAGTAAAGCACCTGTGCTGTTGGGCTTAAAACACACTAAGAAAGGTAAAAATGAGTTTTACCTTGTGGTTTTTTTATATTATTAAACCTAGTTCCAATGCGGCTGACAATAGCGTGCACCGATGTGTACAGTAATCCGAACGCACCGAAGAGTAGGGTTTTTTAAATAAAAATTTAACTGGTTTTGTAATGAAATTATTTTTTTTCTATTTTTTTATAATAACAAGCAATGCATTTGTTTATTTGACATGCACTGGGGTGTTTCGGATTATCTAGTGCACCTGTTACTAGGTTTCAAATTTTTGCTAGATCTGCCAATAAAAATATATTGATAGAGTGGTGCGTTATTGTCTATGTAATGCACAAGGGCGTTTATGTTGATGTATATGTAACTTCGGAATGTATTTCACTTGTATATTTTATATTGTATTCATATGACATTGTACTTATGACGGAGAGGTTTCATTCCTCCGATCGGGAAGGTCATCATTGTATTTGATAGGGTTATTAGACTCCCCTAGTGGGGTCGGCCTTAAGTCATGTTATGATGGGTTATTAGACCCTCCTGGGAGAGGTCGGCCCAGTTAGGGTAAAAGGAAAGTGAAGTCAAGTATAAATAGAGAGTGTGACTCTCTCATTTAGTCATTCACTCACTTACTCATTCATACAAGTGAGAAGTGCGCACAAGTGGAGGAGGAGGAGCTGCGGAGGACTATCTCTTTGTTTTGGGGTTTTGTATTATTGCTCATTCTATCTCTAAGGAAGCTGCAGGGTTTTCTCCTTTATGGTTTCCCCGGTGAAATGATTTGTGCCTATTGTCTCTTGTGATTGATTATGATGTGCTTGTTATTCTCTCAGATTAGATCCTAGGTCATATTGAATTAAATGATGAAAATCTAACATGGTATCAGAGCTAACCTGAGAAGAAGACACTATGCAGCTATGGAAGCTAGGGCTTCCTAATTTTTGGGTTTCTCTCCATAGTTCATCAAAGGCAGGAGGCTAGGCTGACTCTCCTAAGGAAGGTGCATCTTTCTGTCGAAACAGAATTTGATTATGAGCATTTTCAGTTTTTGCCCTATCACTGCTGAGGGAAATTAGGGCTTTTAACAGAAGTGGAATTTTGGAGTGCTCTCAACATAAGATTTCTCTCCTCAGCAAAATCGAAATTTAGAGACCAAGATCAAACTTTTTGGTTGGGCATAACCCCAGGATCTATCAAACCCTAGTTCGGGTTTTGGACCAGAAAAACCAAAAAACCAGATTTTGACAGAAGTTGTAGATCCGAAATTCGTAGGTCATTTTTGGAGGGTCAATTTTTGGAGTTTTCAAAATCTGAGCACACCAGCTTGCTCGCCTCAGTCAATTGCATCTCCCTGTCAAGATAGAAGTTTGAAATTCCAAGTTTGGATTTTTAGGGTTTCTCTGTCAAAACCCTAGCCAGCTCCAGATCCAGTTTCAGCAAATCAAAGTGGTAAGATCTAGATATTTTATTTCCATTTGAGTTTCTCATTAAGATGTCTCACCACACCAAGCTTGAGGATAAGCTTGAAGGGGCTAGTAAATTCTGAGCACAGAAGTATAGGATTGGGTTAATCCTAGAAGAGAAAGAATTGGACACCTACATAAGTGAAGAGGTTCCAGTCCCAAAGGGAGATGAGGCTAAGGCCTTAAATAAGAAGAACTTGGTCAAGGCCAAGAAGATCATTGCAGATTCTATCAAGGACCATCTCATACCACATGTGTCATCTCTAAAGACACCCAAGGATATGTTTGATTCCCTAACCAAGCTATTTGAAGGGAAGAACATAAATCGGAAGATGACTTTGCGGAACCAATTGAAGCATGTGAAGATTCAAAATACAGAGACCCTACAGTCTTACTTTTCAAGGGTCTCCCAGATAAAAGAACAACCTGAAGCTGTGGGAGAAGATATAGAGAATGGAGAAGTAGTGATGACCACCTTGAATGGTCTCCATACGTCATGGGATTCCTTTATTCAAGGAATTTGTGATAGGAAGAAGCTCATCACATTCGGTAGGATGTGGGAGGAATGCTCACAAGAAGAAGCTTGAATTGTAGCTCAAGAAGAAAAGATGGGTAATGAAGACCAGGCTCTCACAGCTCACACCAAGAAGACCAACATCAAAAGGGAGAATCATCATCACAATAAGGGTAAACCCCACCACTAGAATCGGAGGGAGAACTTTGGAGGATCCATGAGAGATCTCTCTCACATTCAATGTTATACTTGTGATGAGAAGGGACACTATTCTAGAGATTGTCCCAGGAACAAAAGGAGCTCCCACTAGAAGAAGAACACCAAGAAAAGACATCATGCTCACACTGTAGAGGATGATGAACCTCCTAGGAAGAGGGCCAAAGAATAAAGTGAAGATTCTTCAAGCGATGAAGAGTATGTTTTGATTTCTGCCCTCACAGGTACTATTACTCATGGAAGCAATGATTGGCTTATAGATAGTGGGGCTTCCAAGCATATGACAGGATTCAAGGAATCCTTTATGAACCTATTTGAACATGAATCACCCCACAAAGTGAAACTTGGGGATGACTACCATTATCCTATAAAAGGAAGTGGTGAAGCCTCTTATAAGCTAGACTCTGGAAATTCTATGAAGATGAAGGATGTCTTATTTGTACCAGGACTTATGAAGAACCTTCTCTCCATATCTGCATTGGATGCAAAAGGTATGAGGATTGCATTTGTAGATGGCCAAGTTCTAATATGGCCAAAGGGAAGACCATAGATGATGCAGTAGTGATTGGAGAGCAAGAGGGAGGCTTATACAAATTGAAGGGCCAACCAGAACAAGCCTTGGTCCATGACTCAGTAGAGCCAAGTGAACTTTGGCATAGAAGGCTTGCACATGTGCACTATAGAGCACTATCTCTTGCAAGCAAGGTTGTTGAAGGTCTTCCAGATATCCAGGCAAAGCATGAAGGTGTTTGCAAAGGTTGTGCAATAGTAAAGAACACAAAGAAGACATTTCCAAGTAGCGAGAGCAAGGCAAAAGGAATCTTGGAAATCATCCACTCCGATGTATGCGGTCCGATGTCATCCAGTTCTTTGAGTGGGTATGTATATTATGTTTCTTTCATTGGTGATTTTTCTAGGAAGACATGGATATATATCTTGAAGGGCAAAGATGAAGTATTCAGTAAGTTCAAGGAATTCAAAGCCTTGATCGAGAACCACACAGAGAAGAAAATCAAGACTTTTCGGTCTGACAATGGTGGAGAGTTCACATCAGAAGACTTCAAGAAATTATGCAGAGATTCAAGGATTAAGAGGGAGTTGACCACTCCATATAATCCACAATAGAATGGGGTTGTAGAAAGGAAGAATAGAACAATTATGGAAGCAGCAAGGGCAATGCTTCATGACCAGGATCTTCCTATGCAGCTATGGGAAAAATCTGCTAGGATAGCTATGTATGTACAAAATCATACTCCACATAGAGTACTTGACAACAAAACACTAGGAGAAGTTTTCTTCGGCAAGAAACCAGAGGTCAGCCATCTCAGAATATTTGGTTGCCCCGTGTACATACACATTCTGAAAGAAAAGAGGCCGAAGTTAGATCCTTCAAGAAAGAAGGGTATATTTGTGGGATATAGTGAAAGCTCGAAGGATTATAGGATATATTTCCCAGGATTCAAGAAGATCGACATCAGCAGAAATGTAACATTCGACGAAGACTCAACATATCATAAATCCAGAAAGATACTAGTTGAAGAAATTAAAGAACCAGAAGTACCCAGGAATCAAAATACAACAATGAATGAAATAAATCCAAAAGAAGATCGTGAGATAGAAGATCTTATAGATCCATCCCATGAGAAGAATTCTCACAAGAGAAAACTTGCATGGCTACAAGAGGTAATTCAAGAAGCAAAAAAGCATGGCGCTTCAAAAGGAATGCATAGAGAAAGCAAGAGATCGAAGCCATACACTAGTTATGTAGCCCTGCTATGTGACATCATTGACAAAGAGCCTTCCAACTATGAGGAAGCAACTGAGAAGAAAGAATGGAAGGATGCCATGATCGAGGAGCACCAGTCGATTATGAAGAATGATGTCTAGGATGTGGTCCCGAGACCAGAAGGGAAGTCTGTGGTGACTTCCAAATGGATCTACAAGATCAAGCATGTTTTAGATGGTAGCATAGAGAAATACAAGGCAAGATTTATGGCACGTGGCTTCTCCCATAAAGAAGGGATAGATTATGAGGAGACATTTGCACCTGTAGCTAGATACACTTCCATCAGAACAGTGCTTGCTCTGGCTTGAGTGATGAAATGGAAGATACACCAGATGGATGTCAAGACAACATTCTTGAATGGTGTAGTGTAAGAGGAAGTGTATGTGGAGCAGCCACTCGGGTTTGAGACACAGGGAGACTCATGTGTGCAAACTGAAGAAAGCCTTGTACGGTCTGAAACAAGCACCTAGGATGTGGTACGGCAGGATTGATAGCTTCCTGACTAGTTTGGGATTTACCAAGAGTAAAGCGGATTCCAACCTTTACTACAAGGTTGAGGAAGGCAATCAAGTGATACTCCTACTGTATGTATATGACCTATTTGTGACAGGTGAGGATGGATTGATTGATAATACGAAGAGGAAGCTTGTTGTTGAGTTCGAGATGAAGGAATTGGGTATGATGCACTATTTTCTAGGCATGGAGGTGTGGCACAGTGCGGATGGAATCTTCCTTGGACAAGGGAAGTATGTAGTAGAGATCTTGAAGCGGTTCGAGATGATGGACTGCAAGGCCATAACCACACCTATGGCATCGAACCTGAAGCTATTGAGTGATGATTCATCGAAGTCAGTTGATGCCATGATGTATCATCAGATGATTGGGTCCTTGATGTACCTGACAAATACGAGACCAGATATTTGCTTTGCTGTGAACACATTGAGCTAGTTCCTGACGGATCCAAGACATGTTCACCTGATTGCTGCAAAGCATATTCTGAGCTACCTGAGGGGTACAGTTGATTATGGGCTCAAGTATGATGCGAATCAGAAAATTAACCTGGAGGGTTATGTTGATTCAGATTGGGCAGGAAGTGCCATTGATAGGAAGAGCACTTCGGGGTGCTGCTTTAGTATGGGATTAGGTGTGATCTCTTGGGTTAGTAGGAAGAAGTCCTGCGTGGCACTAAGTATAGCTGAAGCAGAGTATGTCACAGCTTGTTCGGCTAGTTGTGAGGCAGTATGGCTAAGGAAGCTATTGTCTGATTTGTTTGATCTCCAGTTGGATGCTACTTGTATATATTGTGACAACCAGAGTTGTGTGAAGTTGTCTGAGAACTCAGTGGTCCATGACAAGTCGAAGCACATTGAGATCAAGTTCCACTATATTAGGGATATGGTGCAGAGAGGAGAAATGAAGCTCTAGTATGTTGTGACAGACGAGCAGATAGCCGATGTATTGACCAAGCCACTGGCCAGAGTGAAGTTTGAGTAATTCAGAGAGAATCTTGGTGTACTTCAAATCGAGGTTCCTTCCAGGGGGAAGTGATGAGTCCGGAAGACGCAGATGCACATGGGATTTTCCGACATGGTCAGAGGTTAGTCCTTCCATGGTCGTTGCTGTAAATGCTGGGATTTTTCGACATGGTCAGAGGTTAGTCCTTCCATGGTCGTTGATGTAAATGTTGTGCCTTTCCGAGATGGTCAAAGGTTAGTCCTTCCATGTGAGTTGATGTAAGTGCATAGCCTTTTTGACATGGTCAGAGGTTAGTCCTTCCATGTGCGTTGATGTAAGTGCAAAGCCTTTCCGACATGGTCATAGGTTAGTCCTTCCATGTGCGTTGATGTAAGTGCAAAGCCTTTCCGACATGGTCAGAGGTTAGTCCTTCCATGTGTGTTGATGTAAGTGTTGAGCCTTTCCCGGATGGTCAAAGGAAAGTCCTTCCATGCCGGTGAGTGTAAGTGTTGTGTCATGTGCATCTGGGTTGTGCTCCGCTGACGATGAGATGATCTGAAGATGATGAGGTGACAGTAGGGTACACAGGTTTTGCATAGGCATATAATCAGTCCTGGGATGCTCCTTCAGGTTTTGCAGTGGCATATAATCAGTCCTGGGAGATCTTGCAGGTTTTGCAGAGGCATTGTTATCAGTCCTTAGATGTACCTACTTGATGGCTTGCTTGCAGAGATGATGAAGACCTACATGGAGGCTAGGCCTACATCCAGCATGAAAAAGGGCTGGCTCTGTATAACTTCCTATGACGAGTAGATTGGAGATTGATGATCGAGATAGCAACAACCGTGACGATGATGTTCCATCTTTGATGATGATCCTCTAGTGACGAAGACTTGTGTCGATGAACTGTGTCAAGAAAATACCTTCCTAGTTAAGAGGGAGTGTTGATGTATATGTAACTTCGGAATGTATTTCACTTGTATATTTTATATTGTATTCATATGACATTCTACTTCTGATGGAGAGGTTTCATTCCTCTGATCGGGAAGGTCATCATTGTATTTGATAGGGTTATTAGACTCCCTTAGTGGGGTCGGCCCTAAGTCATGTTATGATGGGTTATTAGACCCTCCTAGGAGAGGTCGACCCAGCTAGGGTAAAAGGCAAGTGAAGTCAAGCATAAATAGAGAGTGTGACTCTCTCATTTAGTCATTCACTCACTCACTCATTCATACAAGTGAGAAGTGCACACAAGTGGAGGAGGAGGAGTTGTGGAGGACTATCTCTTTGTTTTGGGGTTTTGTACTATTGCTCATTCTATCTCTGAGGAAGTTGAGGGGTTTTCTCCTTTAAGGTTTCCCCGGTGAAATGATTTGTGTCTATTGTCTCTTGTGATTGATTATGCTGTGCTTGTTATTCTCTCAGATAAGATCCTAGATCATATTGAATTAAATGACGAAAAATCTAACAGTTTATTGTCAAACGCACCTGTGCATATAGTATATATTAACGCATCGTTCTAGGGGTATTAAAATAATACATTTTTTTTAATTAATTTTTTTTATTGATAGTTTTTTCTAGTGCAGTGCGATATAATTTGTGGTTTCCCCAGTGCGTTATGTATGGAAACACACCGGTACGTTTTGTCAGAAAACGCACCTAAAAAAAAATCCACTAAAACCTCTGCATGCTCGCATCCGCTAGAAACCTCCTCTATAAATGAATTTTCAGGCTTTTTTTTTAGGGGCTTCCGCTATAACCTCTGCTAGAGGGCCTTTTCCTTGCAGTGTAAAAAAAAGGTCTCCATTCCTCTTTGTTGCTCTTTAAGATCCAACTGAGTAAGAGCTTGAAATTCATTAAAGGGAGGGGACCATGGAGGGGCTCTTCTGACAATGGATGTACTAGATTTTCCAAAGGATCCCCCCCCCTTTTTACATGTTTCCATCCGTCTTCTTTTTCCTTTTCTGCTTGAGAAGAGGGCACTTTAGCACATTTTCTTGAAAAATATCCATATTCACGACATATCATACACTTAAATGGAAGTTGCTCATAATATAGCTTCAACGTGTGAGTCTAGCCAGCCATAGAGAGATTGATTGCCTTTGGAAGGCCTTTTTCCAAGCAACTTCAATGCAGATGAGAGCACAAGTGAACATAGGGGATTTTGGTTCAAATCTATTGACATATTGACCCAGAGAGTTACCTATTTCCACTATATTTTCGTCGCTCAAACAATGCAAATAAACACGTGGAAGCTTAACCCACATAGGGATAATAGAGGGAACATCTTTATCTAGATCAAAGGCTAAGGACCACCAATTCAAGTACATTCACCTTGACCCCATGAAGTAAGGGCCGCTTCAAAATATCAAGTCTCAATCTTGTTTTTATTTTATATAAAGACACGTGATATCTTCTTCCATGAAATCTATGCCACAACTCCAAATATGAGGGGCCTCCAATTCTTGTTGATCCAAATTTCCATATCTTTAAGAGACAACCAAATCCCAATGAACTGTCCAAATAATTTAGGCTCCGAAAGAGAAAGAACTTTATGTTAAGATGCATGAGATGAAAGCTTAAGCTCTGGCACCAAGGAAAGCTTAACAAAGCGATAGGGTAGAGGGGAAGAAGTGTTGGGGGCAGGGAAATGAAGCTGATAATGCACAAAAAGATTCGATTTTGGATTGAGAGATCCCCCCCGGACTAGATTCCATAGGATCCTCCATTCAAGCACACAAGGTTTTAGGGAGAGCCTATGCACCAGGCTAGGTGGCTAGGGTTTATAGAGCACTTGAATCCTTTAAAAGTTGTCAAATCTTCTTTATTTTGTAGATTTTTGTTGGAAAAAATAGAGTGACTATTTTAGAAGGCATATAATGCAAGGATGTCTAATTTTTTTTGAGTATCTTTCATAATGTTTAATATTCTATAGAGGTACATAGCTATGTGAATGTATGTTTCCCAAGCATTTGATATGTATGATTGGTTGTAAAGGCACTAAAAAAGGTTGTTTTGTTGGAATCAATAAAATTGTGATTTTTTTCAAGGAGAAAAAGTAAGCTACAATTCATTAATCATCACATACATGAGCCTAATTAATTCAACAAGTAGGAATACACATCATTAGAAAACATTCCACATGTCACATGTATAGATACACACACATATCTATATAGATAAGTAATTTGCATCAAGTCCAAATTATAACATATGATTCATCAATATCCAAGTCATAGATAACAAAACTCATCAACTAACCAATGATTAACCCCTTTATCCAAACCAAATCAAAGTCAGGCGAAATGGTGCATTACAATAAGTTTGGTACTATCCAAGTTCGAGACATCAATCCCTTACGAAGGAGGATTTTTATAACCTTTTGATCCTCCTAATGTTTGTACATGAAGTAGGTCCACATTTATAATAATCCCAATATGTAGCTTTGGGCACACCAACAATGGTCAACATTTACTGAATCAACTCGAGAAGGCACACCAATCAAGTTTGACCTTGTTCACGAGATGTGCAATGGTATTGTCCCCTTTCTAGTCCTTTGTTTTCAACTTTGGGGGAAAATGTTACAACCATCAACAACATCAAGGAAAATGGATAATATTTCCAAATTTATTGGAAAAATTAGGATTCTCCACACAAAACAGACCATGTAATGCACCCTGAGGTTAGAACTACTTGGTAAATGCAAAAGGTCCCTCAATAATACTTATAACTACATTGCAATTTTTAATTTGAATGGATGCCTCAATCCTTTTACAATGAACTTGTGTGTTAGTGGTTGTTATAGCATATTTTGTCACACTTGTCCCTGAGATGCTCTAGATGGTTTGATCTTATCCATTTTCATGTTTTTGCAGACTCTCTTGATCCCTTGTGATCTTTGAGCAAGCACTTTACCTAAAAAGCTCCTAAAAACTAACTTTTTCAAAATGTGCGCAACCTTTATACTGATAAACCACGTATACATGGGTTTCCCTTATCAAACCCACGTACATGTTTGTTCGAGGAAAAAAAATAAAAATAAGTTACTTTATGGGAAAAGTTGCGGTTTCAACCGTTCCCACTTCTCCCAATCCCATAAGTAATTGTCTCCAACTTCCCTAACTGCCTCCCCATCAATATAAAAGAGGCATAGGAGAAGGAAAAAAGAACCAAGTATTGGAGAGAGAACCCTCTTGTTGTTCATTTGAAATTTGATCAAGAACCCTTGTTATCCCGATCTGTAAAACTCCCTGTCCCATATTTGTAACTTTGTTTTCTAGTCCTCTTGAGAGCCATTATTATGCTAAAGAAAGCTTGGAATTCTTTTGAGCATACTTCATAAGGAAGAAAACCAGATTGGATGTTGAGTGTGTGAAGACTCAGGTGGAGGAACTCGGGATTCGGTTTCAGAACGGTGCCACAACGAGGTTTAGGTTGTATCTTATCATTTGTACCTTGTTGTCATATTTTATATAAAATATCTCTCTTTTCCGTCCATTTCATGTGTTGGAATTATTGTTTTTAATTAATTAAATTTGGATGTGTCTTTCAACAATTTAGTTTATATATTCAATCTTTGCAACAATGATCTTTCCGTCGAATCTTTGTTTATTCTTAGGTTTCCATTGGAGATTTGAAGAAAATATTGGAGCAGTCATAGCTAGAGGGATTCTTCATCAAACATTTGGATACTGGTGAGTTAATTTCTTAACTTACTTGCTTATTTAAAACTCTATTTGTAAATATTGTTAATTATTTGTTTGCTTGAAAGTTTGAGTCATCTTTTATGGGCATTGCTTTGTGGTGACTATGCCCAAATGTCACTAAGGTTTCTAATATACCAGAAACAAAAATCATAAAAGTTTTGTATGTCACCATTGAACCTGCCTTCTCAATAGCTAGTCATAATGCACCTTTATAAACATAACACATCATGTTTGATGCATCTTGAGGAAATCAAATCATTGATGAGTGCAACATTGCACAATGTAATTTCATTTAAATAGTGCACTACATGATGTAACAATGCACTTTTTATGTCTACATAGTGTTAGCATATTCCTTATTACTTATCATAGTATAAACTCATAAAAGCATTGTATGCCAGTGCCGAATGGCACACATTATCTACCATTGTCTGCGAGGTTGTGATGCACCTTTATAAACATGATGCACAATGTTTGGTGTGCCTTGAGAAAATGAAAGCGCTAATAAGCAAAGTGTTGCACATTGTAATTTCATTTGAATAATGCATACATGCAACACTTCGCTTTTTGGGTCTATAGAGCACTGATGCATTAATGCACCCATATTAAAGTGGCATACTGAGAAACCTAAACCAACATTTGTAAAAACCTCCACAATATAGAGGTTTTAAAAGAATCCATGCAAAAATATTTGCCAAAGGTTGTTTTCATATAGTGGCATGTTATATCCCTAAATGCAACATTTTGTCATGAGATACATTTGACATATTTTGAAACCAAGTCCTTAGGTCATAGTTATAGGACTTATGATAGTATACAAGTGATAGTTACATGACTTGCAATAATATACATTGTAAAAATCCATAAGCACTAAAGCATATAATTATAACAACCACTAAGCATTTACTTATAACAACCACTAGGGGCTTCATTGCCTAGCCAAGCATATGTGGTGATATCCCCCCCTCAAGGTTTCATATCTCTCCAAAAGTGTGATATGCTTTGCCTCGTCATTGAGGCAGAGTCACTAAGGTCAACATAAGCAAGTCAAGCATGGTCAAGGACAAAGTTCTCGCCCTTAGGGTTTTTGGCTCGTTTGCTAATTAAGGTGTTGACATAACAACTCTACTCAAGCAGAGTCTCTATGTTAAATGTTGTAAATTGACTAGAACAAGTTTACTACATTGTGATATATAAAAACCTCGAGTAAAAAAAATAAAATTATTAAATTAATTAACACCCTAAATAATGTATACAATATACTTGCCGAGTTAAGAAATTTATGTAATAAGCTTCACTTGCTATAGAGGGGAAGTTTCCCATTTAATTTGAATCTCCCCTATCAATCAAATACATTTTTTCGTAATTTTAAATTCATAATAAGTACATATTTAAAAATGATCTATATCCTCATTTTCTTTATAACGTGTAGTGGTAGGTTAGTGAGCAACTGTGGAGGTTAAGTCACCATAGGTCACCTGTTCAATTCCTGTAGGTTAGGGGTTGATGGTTGGAGCCTCCTGGAATGGAATTAAATTGACCCAAGGGATTTCTAGGATGGTCTACATCTTCGTACAAACTTGGTGTTAACACCCAAAAAGTGCTCACTACCTCATCTCCCTCATTACATGACTCATTTGTCTATATTTCCTACCATATTTGCCTCCAAAACCTTAAAAAACCATTAAAAAGTCTCCAAAAGGCCAAAAAACCCCATTTTTTTCCCTTAAAATAATTTAAATTCCTCCAAAAATAGCAAAAACCCTCTAAAAGGGCCCTGAATTCCAAAAAATCAAATAAAAGAGTATAAAAAATACAAAAAAGAGGGAAAAGAGGGAAAAAAGGAAGCAAAAACCCTATACAATTGACCTAAACCATATGGTGCCAAAAACCATGGGTCAACACTCCACCACTAAAAACCTATAAATAGGTGATGGAGGCTCCCCATTTCACATCCACAATCTTCCCTATCCTCACTATGCCAAAATCACTCTCGAAACCCTAGCTTATCATTTGAGCTAGCTTTTCCCACTTTGAGTGCCCCTTTTGGCCCATCATCCAAACACTTTAGAGAAGGAGAAGGAACCCATTGGAGCTTGGAAGCAACCCTCCTGGACTACTGCAAGAGCTTCACCAACCTTAAAACTTGAGGTAAATGTATCCTGGTTCCCATTTTTTAATACAAAAGAAAATTCTTATCATATTACTATCTTTTTATTTCTTGTTGATGCACATGCTAGTTTAAGTTTAGTTTGCTTTACTGTCATATTTTACTGTTTTATTGAACTGTTACTAAGGAGTCCCTTCTCCTTAGTAGGTGCTCATTTGCACAAGCTAGGGTGAAAACCCTAGCTACAATTTTGGCAACTCCACTAGTGTTCCTTTGAATTTATGGTTAAAAATTTTGAAAGTTTTATTTTCTGCAAGTATTTTTATGTTTTCCCCTTTTGGCAGTTGAGTTTACTGTCGGAAATCGCGTATTTTTTCCCCACAGCTGTGATCGGATCGCGTCTTTCAGCCTGTTTCCTGCGATCTCCCCGCGGTTTTCAGCCAGTTTCCTACGATCTCCCCGCGGCTTTCAGCCTGTTTCCTGCGATTTCCCCGTGGCTTTTAGCCTGTTTCCTGCGATCTCTCCATGGCTTTTAGCCTGTTTCCTACGATCTCCCCGCGGCTTTCAGCCTGTTTCCTATGATCTCCCTGCCGCTTTCAGCCTGTTTCCTGCGATCTCCCCGCGGCTTTCAGGCTGTTTCCTGTGATCTCCCCGCGCCTGTCATCCTGTTTCCTGCAATCTCCCCCGGCTTTCAGCTTGTTTCTTGCAATCTCCCCACGGCTTTCAGCCTGTTTCCCGCGATCTCCCCACGACTTTCAGCCTATTTCCCATGATTCGGCCGCGCAGTTTCACCACAGACCCGCGATCTGTTTTCTACACTTTTTTACCCTGTTTGAACCCAAAACTTTGCTGCAATATTTTTTGCACCTGCACAGCCACTTGTTCTATCTGCAACCTTTTTCTGCAGTTTGCTTTCTGTTCTATTTACAGAGATTTTTAAGTTTAAGCATTTCAATTGAAAAATGAAAATTTTGCATTACAAGTTTAATTTCTGCATTATTATTATTAGTTAGAAAGTTGCCCACCCCCTGGCACTTTTAATTGGGTTCATTCTCTCACACGCACACACTTTGTCACCTAATTCTAGTGAGCCTTTAAAAACTACTTAACACAACCAACATTCTAACCTCATTTGGGAAACACATAAGAATATTGTAGTTAGGTAGGACAGGGGGGATAAGCATCCAAATAACACCCATCGATCACTCACACTTAAGACATAGTTGTTGTCCATTAGGGAACCAAATCCCCTAGTATTTTTTGGCACGGTCACAACCAGTTTATCAGAGGGCCTCTCCCTTAAGAGGGTTGAAGTAGCAAGACTGGTTCCGAAGGCCTGAGTGGAATACCACAATCCATTCAATAACCGAAGGCTACTTACTCGTTGGTCTGCGTGTGGTGATTCCTTTTAGGCCCACACGGTGATAGGACCGGAGCTGCAGATTCACCTTTTCTGGACATGTCATGAACGGGGTATCTTAGTTACCTTTCTTCTAGGATTGTCTTACCCGGTGTCCCTCCCGGTAGGGGGATATCTATAGCCACTTAGCTCTACTATCCATATTGTCTGACTTGGATTTCATCACCTTGCAGAGGATATGTCTGGTTGAGTCAGAATACTATTTAGCTAGGTGTTTGCATGCTCCCTTACCTCCCTTTGGTCTAGCAAGTCCACTATTTTTATCTTTTAGGAAACATGTTGCTTGTTGGTATTCTGACCATTGTTGTTGACGCTCTGCTTATTGTAGCACAGCTATTACAGTGAGCGTTTTGAGTTGGTTGTTGGCCTGAGTGTCGTATTTTTTGCGTTCTCCTTCTGCACACTCGGCTGCATTAGGGTTTTTGAGCTGTTTATCACTCAACACAACCCCCAGATACTTGACACCATCTGTCACCATTGAGTCCCCAAGACATTCTTGGTGCCTCCGGGGTGAGCCCCCACATCACAGTTCACTTGACATCACCCGTCATAGACGTAGGGCTTCATCACTCGATTTCACTTGTCGATGACATAGAGCTCCGTCCCCCGGCCCTGACGCCCCTTATTTTACATCTGATTCTGAGGCAGAGTCCGATAACCCCACTTATACTGCACCAACCAGCCCCATGGCTGGCACGACATCCAACCCTTTCTTTGCAGGGACCATTGGTGGAGCATCCACCACCACCCCAGCTACCACACTCGCTTTGGGTATGCCCTCAACGGGGCCCACACCCACCATTCCGATCACTGTGCCCATTCCAGTGGTTAGCATACCCAACCCAACCCCACTAGTGACTCACACTACCCTTGGCGGCGTAGGACCATCCCATACTACCTCCATTCCTCCACCTGGAGGAAGCATCCCCAACATGAACCCAACCCCTACACTTAGGGGCATTGGCCCCAACGTGGTTACGACCACCAGTATGTCACATCCTTCTACTAGTTTTCCATTCATGACTGGTCTCAACCTTCCTGACCTGGCCAGATTGACCAACGATCCCATCAGACACGACCCTGCGTGGCCTCACATGCCCACCAAGCTCCCATCAGACATCCCTAAGTTTGAGGGCAAGGCAGGTGAGGACCCCCAGAGCCACATTATGTCCTTCCATCTATGGTGTTCCTCCAACTCCATAGTGGACGACTTTGTCCGACTCCATCTGTTACAACGCACCCTCACTAGCTCTACAGCCAAGTGGTACATCGAGCAGCCCCATGGGACCCATGCCACCTTTACTTCCCTCACCTAGACCTTCCTGGAGTTCTTTCAGTTACCCGTCCATTATGACGCGGGAGTTGAGATCCTACTGTCTTGGAGACAAAATACGACCACCCACATCACTAACCACATTCATGAGTGGCGTCAACGCCGAAGCCTATGCAAAATCAAGTTAGATGACCGTATCTTCTTAGATTGGTTTCTAAAATCTCTCATTCCCGTCATTGCTAAGGATGTGGCATCTGAGTGACCCCAATCCGAAGAAGAGGCCATCCTAAAAGCCCAGCAATTTGACCTTATTTACGCCTAGTCTAGTTATCTATATACCATTATACCTTACGCCCCCCGCGGCAATTCCTCCTGACATGATGCGTCGAGGGCATCCCATGCTGCAGATGGCATCATTGGCCGTATTGCCTCGCATAACCAACCATTTTCCATAGCACGCACTAGCCATGGCCCCGACCTTTCGCAGGCTACATCCCACTCTAGAGCAACCAATTTGTATGCTCCCATGGCACATCACCACCATTCCCACGGACCCTCATGTCCACCTCAGTGCTTTGGCCATGCATCCCCCGCTTACGCCCCCTCGGTCACACCTCATCCATATTACCACCCGCAGGCGCGCAAGCTCCTGTATCCTCTCAAGCCCCCCTGCTTATTATCCGCCACAGGCAGCCCTTGCAGCAAACCCACAACTCGTCACACAGACATATCAACAACCCCCACAAGGTTCAGCACCTGCACAGCCTCCACTCACTTATTATCCACCGCAACTTTCTCCCGCACCTGCACAACCCCAGAACCCACCTGCCACCCAAGGGCAAGTGTATGCGCAACAAAATCCGCAGCAGAACCAAAATAACCAACGCCAGCAAGGCCAACAAAACCGCGGAAAAGGACGTAATCGTGGGAACAACCCCCCTCCAGACCAAGGCGGCCAACCCCCTAATCCCCCGAACAATAATAATGTGGCACCTGCCAACCAAAACCCCGACAGGCCGCCCAAGCAAGCCAAAAACCCTAATTTGCGAACAAACCATCCTTGTTCTATTTGCGGGATCTATGGCCATTACACACACGCTTGCCCACATTTGGAGTGGGCTCGACAACTCTGGACGGATGATGCCCACCGCCAAGGACACACAGCACCTCAGGCGCCACCTAACCCCCCACCACCTCAGACTCAACCCTTGGTGTTACAAAACCCGTTACCAACCCAAGGCGTGGTGAACACTCAACCGTTAGCTCCCCCTCAAGGAAACACGCCTCCACAACAGCAAATCACTTATGCCGCTCCTGATCAACCCATGATAGATTCAGGTACCCATCACTTGTTAATGATGTCATCCGTCGATGTCAACCTTCAAACCCGTCGGAACCAATATGGCTCCACCCCTGAAGCCTCTCTCGCCGACAAAAACACCAACGCTCTTCCCACCGATCAGTCGTTATGAATACCTCCGGCTCCACTAGATGGCACCTCCAAAGCCCCTCGCTTCCCACTTCGCCGCATCAACAATAACTCCAATGCCCGCGCTGCGTCTAATTACAACATTGTAGATGACTTAGCTCAGTCCCCCGCAGCCATGTCTACATTAGAGGTATTAAAAAACTGTCCTACACAGTGCAAGACTTTGCTTTCATCCATTGGTGCTATTGACCCAACTGATTCACGAATGATGGCCTTCGATTTGGACCAATCCGAACCATGCCTGCCTTCCACATTAGCGTTCCAAGTTTCTGTATTCGTTCGGAATCTTGTCATCCATCGGTGCATCATCGATGATGGTGCCTCTACATGCGTTATGTCCACATTTGTTTGGCAGAAGTTGGGATCCCCTACTCTCCAGCAGTCCACCACTGCGTTGCAAGCCTACGACGGTCGTTTGGCTCAACCCCAAGGTCTCTTAGCTAATGTCCCCGTCCAGTTGGCTGGTAAAACAATGCTTATTGACATAGAGGTCATCAATGCCCAACTTGACTATAAGCTCTTCCTTCGCCGCAGTTACATGTACGCCATGCGGGCGGTTACCTCATCTGTTTTTCGTACCATGATGTTCCCCCATGACAGACGCGTGGTCAAGGTTGATCAACTCACCTATTACGATCCCAATGCCCCTGCTGCACCTGAAAATGTTCTCCCCATGGTTGAAAAACCTATTTGTGGTGCATCTACCTCGTTGGTTTCCTCAGTGGGACCCGAAGTTTACTCAGATACGTCGATGACCTCAACATTCCACTCCATTCCACCCTCGTCACCAATGACCGAAATATCTGACTTATGTACCCTATCCCACACTACACAAACACCCAATCATCAACCACCCTTGTTACCCCAACCACCATTGGTACCTAGTCATGTTGGTGTTACACCCATCCATACGCTCCCCTTCCTATTCCCCCTTTCGGGAGTAGTAAGCGCCCCAGTTATGGCTACTCTCAGCCTCACGGGGTTAACTTTAGGATTACCTATGTGGTATATCACGCCTCTCGTTCCCCCCCCCCCCGACACCAAATGTCATCCTACAACAGGTGAAACCCATCACCACTACTAGTCAACCACCTCCTGGTGTCACTCCTCCTTCCTCATCCACTAATCCATCCCCTCTTATCAAGCACATTGGGGGCAGAGGCCCACAACCATACACTGCTTTACCCCCACCCAAAATGGTTAAAAACCCCCCCACGTTTTGCGCTCCTCCCAAATGCTCTTTGTGTGATGAGTTGGGCCATGCTACCCATCAATGTCCACAATTACCCACATTACAAGAGCACCTGCAAATGCTTGACGACGACCCCAACATCCCGATTGTCCAACTCGACCCTACCCCTAAGCCTTGTGATAAATCACTGCATACCAACCACCCTTATGCAATATGCGGTATTTACGGCCATTACTCACATCACTTCCCTGATCTCCCAGATTACAGAGCCGCTCTCTACGAGATGAATAATTTGGACCTCGAGACATCTCCCCCTAGCATCCCCGCCAACCGGAGAGGTCAATACCATTTATATGATCTCTTCTACTAGTGCTCCCTCGTCCACCGATTTGATGACCCAAAGTTTCCACAATGATGAGGAGATTCTCAAGGCTCTTACCTGATTACCCCTTGGACGATATGCACCATCGTTCATATTTCCTCCCGAAGGAGTCCTCCCCCACCACAACCACCCAATTTTCGGTTGAGTCCAAAGATTTCCTCCCCACCAAAGTCGACTGGTTTAAAGAGTCCATTCCCGCTCCCGATGCCTTCGAGGAAGGTAACATGGCCAATATTTCACCCACACTCCACATTGATATCTCTGCCCCAGCCGGTGCTCCTGAACTCATTACGTTAGGAGCCTCCTGCACTGAGTATGAGATTGGAGAGTACAAAAAACTTTTCCAAGAGTTCTGCGATGTCTTTGCCTGGTCCTATATCGAAATGTCTGGTCTTGACCCCGCTATCATAGAGCACCACATTGACACATGGCCAGATGTACCCCCCGTTCGCCAGAAACAACGCCCCATTCATCCGTCCAAGCTCCCCGCCATTAAAGCAAAGATTGAGAAACTTCACACAGCAGGATTCATTTATCCTATTGCACACACCACTTGGGTTTCTAATCTCGTCCTTGTTAACAAGAAACAAGGAACCATCCGAGTATGTACTGACTTCCGCGATTTAAACCGAGCATGTTCCAAAGACAACTTCCCCACGTCATTTATTGACCAACTCATCGATGCGTGGACGGTTTCTCTAGATACAACCAAATTCAGATCCGCAAGAAAGATCAATACAAGACTGCCTTCACCACCCCATGGGGCACCTTTTCCTATTGTGTCATGCCTTTCGGCCTTAAAAATGCTGGCACCCACCTTCCAGCGGGCCATGACCTATTGTTTTCACGACTTGGTCCATATCCTATTAGTCTATCTTGACGATCTCACAACACGTTCCAAGAAATGATTCGACCACCTCAATGACCTCCGGCAAGTTTTTATGCGTTGTCGCAAGTATCAGATCTGCTTGAACCCACTCAAGTGTGTCTTTTGCATTCCGGCAGGTCGGTTGTTAGGTTTCATTGTTTCCAACAAAGGAATCGCTGTAGACCCCCTCAAAGTTCAAGCCATATTAGACCTTCCCGCCCCCCGCACGTTCTGACAGCTACAGAGCTTACAGAGGAAATCTAATTTCCTCCACCGCTTCGTTCTTGATTATGCCACTACAGTTCATGGTTTCTTATGCCTGCTTTGTACTCACATACCCTTTGTTTGGGATGACTAGGCGCAAGCTGCATTCGAAGCCCTTAAAAAAGCTCTCACACAAGCCCCTTTGATCTCCCCTTCGGATTTCTTTCACGACTTCATCCTTTACGTCTCCGCGTCCTAACATGCCGTGTCAGGAGTCCTTGTCCAAGAAGACATTGCTCGCCAAGAGCATGTCATTTACTATGTCAGCCAAACCTTTTCTGGACCACCCCTACGTTACCCGTATGAAGAGAGGCTGGCCCTTGCCATTGTCTTTTCCGTACAAAAATTGCGACATTACATTTTACTCAGTCATACCACAGTTGTCTCCGGCTCCAACCCCGTGGTCTATCTCTTGAACCGGCGACTTCTACAAGGCCGCGTTGCTAAATGGGTAATTATCCTCCAAGAATATGACCTAACTTTCACAACCCCTAAGAGCACTAAAGCCCTCGCGCTTGTCGAGCTCATAACCGACCTCCCATCCCTTTTGAAGTTCAAATCCATGTGGCAAGGCCCTTACATAGTGCATACCTGCCTTGGACATGGGGCATATATTCTAACTGATTCAGAAGGCCACCCCTTGCATAACCCCAGTAATGGGTTGTATCTTAAATGCTTTTATCCTTAACAATTCGGCGGACCCACTGGTCCGTATTGTATAGTTTGATTTCTTTTTGTTTTTCAATTTTTTCCATGCACCTCACCATCTCGATTTGCGTGCCACATCGGCCGTTGTCAGTTTTTAGCATTCCTTATACCATCAGATTCAGTTTTCTGAGCCCGTGATGATGCTTGAGATCATTTCTCGCTCTCACCCCCATATTTTTCGGGCATTTTTTACCAGCCCCTCATCATCTCAGTTTGCGTGCCACCTCGACCGTCGTCCGTTCCGACGTTCCTTATATCGCTGGATTCAGTTTTCTGAGCTTGTGATGATGCTTGAGATCATTTCTCGCTCTCATCAGAAACAATATCAACATTGTGTCCTGACACCTTGCTGCCTCGGTTTGTGTGCCACATCGGCCGCAATCGAATTGTTACACATTTTTACATGAGCCATTCACTCCATTCATACTGCAATTATTTCGTTATTTTGCCACCATTCATCATCCCGCAAGGAGGCCCACCAGTGTTCCCACCCACCCTCGTTCTTGGTTCTCATTGATGTCCCTTGATTGAACACTCTCTCCTTGCTTGGCCATTCCTTTTGTTCGGTATAATTTTATCCCTTTTTCAGGCCGGACAAGTCCTTTACGAAAAAGGCACTTAGGGAGTTTTTGTTAAGCTCTTTTTCTGACTCCTAAAAGAATGAAAAGATCGTCGAGCAATCTTGCTTCCTTTCATGCTCGTTAAAGTACCTGAAAGTGCGTCTATCTGGTATAAGTTTAACCCTTTTCCGGACCCGGTAGACTAATTACGAAAAATGAATACTCTAGTCCCATCGGCTAGAAGAGTTCTTCATTGCATCCTTTTATGCTTTTTCGGGCCTTGGAGACTGACACACGAAAAAGAAACCCCCTAGAGTCTTGTTATTGCTTTCAGACTCTCTAAAATTGAAAGCAACCATGAGCATGCATCGTCCTGGGCTTGTACAAATCCACACGATGGTACCATTCCTTTATTTCAGAGTCTTCTTATCGCTTTCAGACTCCTTAAAATTGAAAGCAATCACGAGCATGAACTGTCCTGAGCTCGTATAAATCCACACGACAATACCATTTTGATCACACTTCTTGCAGCTCCTTAAGCCATGAAGAAACCCCCACCAGTGCCCCTTGGCACTATGATCAATCCTCTCGGCAACACCCCCAATAAGGTCACCTTTGTTCAGAGTATTCTGCAGTCTCCTTCCATCTTACACCAACTTGAGTATCACTCATCCCAGTCACCCTCCATTGTCCATTAAAGATATGATCCCCTTACCACCAGTCAGTTTCATATGTTGCCCGGTCATCCCCGCCATCATACTCTGAACAAAGGAAGTTTGAGTCCACCCAATCTACTTACCCAGTTATTCCCCACCCCCATAGTATGTCCGTCCTACCATCAGTACTCTCACACGTCGGTTCTCCACCTCGTGCTCCTATCAAGGAAACATTATTGCCTTGGTAGTTGTAGGTCTCCCTCTGTCGACGCCAGCCCCTCTATTCCAGAGGATAGACCCAGAGGTCCTTGCGCCTTGGATTCATCACCATCTATGGTGAGTGCCTACAGACCATTTTGAGAGGAGTCATCAGTGCCTCTCCAAGTGGTTGTTTCTCACATGCTCGACTTTAACACCTTGATCGCATCGTTGAGAATCGCACATGATATATATCCCTTCAGTTATTGGTCGAAGACCCCGAATTTCCCTCGACTCTAGCACATTGGTGAGTCACTTCGGAACACCCAGTTATATGTTCCCATGGATGTCCGGGTTGCGTTGGTGATTGTATTCGGAAGCCATCCACTTATATGATTCCTTGAGTACCCAGTTCAGCTCCAGTCCAGTGTACCATTGAGGGTATGACTCCCCGTTATTATGATCCATCAGCTCATTAGTTCCTCTAGTACCATACTTAGCAACACTATTGTTATTCCAATGTATCAGTTCTTCAGCTCAGACATGGTCAACCCGGCAGTATATCCCAGATTTGTGTCTCCTTTGGACCCTTATGATGTACACAGTGGTTCTCCATGTATCTTTCAGGTCCCCATTTTTGGGCCTCACTGTTATTTTTTGTATATATACCTTGATACAAGCATGGGTATGCCCGCCTCGTCCATATATTGAGATTCTTCCTCATTCATTATTTGAGGCCATGTATCTTTCAGGTCCCCATTTTTTGGACCTCATTATTATTGTTATAGATCTTGATACGAGCATGGGTATGCCTGCCTCATCCATATGTTGAGATTATTCCTCATTCATTATTGAGGTCATGTATTTTCAGTTTTTGCAGTTTGTTCGGGACCATTGTTCCGGGATCTAGTTCGTTTCTTCTCCTCTCCACATCCCAGGAAAACCATAAAAGACCTATGATGTCTATCAGCCATGCGATGAGATCCTTCCCTTACACATCAGGGGACAATCTGTTAACACCCACAAAGTTCTCACTACCTCATCTCTTTCATTACATGACTCATTTGTCTATATTTCCTACCATATTTGCCTCCAAAACCTTAAAAAAACCATTAAAAAGCCTCCAAAAGGCCAAAAAAACCCATTTTTTTCCCCAAAATAATTTAGATTCCTCCAAAAATAGCAAAAATCCTTTAAAAGGGCCTTAAATTCCAAAAAATCAAATAAAAGGGAATAAAAAATACAAAAAAGAGGAAAAAGAGGGAAAAAATGAAGTAAAAACCTTATACAATTGACCTAAACCATATGGTGCTAAAAACCATGGGTCAACACTCCACCACTAAAAACCTATAAATAGGTGATGGAGGCTCCCAATTTCACATCCACAATCTTCCCTATCCTCACTTTGCCAAAATCACTCTCGAAACCCTAGCTTATCATTTGAGCTAGCTTTTCCCACTTTGAGTGCTCCTTTTGGCCCACCATCCAAACACTTTGGAGAAGGAGAAGAAACCCATTGGAGCTTGGAAACAGCCCTCCTGGACTACTGCAAGAGCTTCACCAATCTCAACACTTGAGGTAAATGTATCTTGGTTCCCATTGAAAATTCTTATCATATTACTGTCTTTTTATTTCTTGTTAATGCACATGCTAGTTTAAGTTTACTTTGCTTTACTGTCATATTTTACTGTTTTATTGAACTGTTACTAAGGAGTCCCTTCTCCTTAGTAAGTGCTCATTTGCACAAGCTAGGGTGAAAACCCTAGCTACACTTGGTGACAATATTTTCCGGGTGGGCAGATCGTTCTTCCATTCAACATTGGAGCTAGCCCTGATCTACATTATAAACCCATCTCTAGGATGTGAGCGATTCCTAATTTGAAAAAAAAATTGTAGGAATTCCTAATTTGAAAAAAATATCCTCTTTCTCTTTATACTTTTCATGTACAAGTTTATCCATAGATACTTCTATTTCACTAAATTTTTATACCTTGTTCTTATACACATCCAACATTAATTTTTCATTTTTTTTAAACTTATTTGGTCGTACTCCATGGTGGTTTGAACTTCTCATACTAGTTAATGGCTTATGTTTTTTTTCACAGGAAAATTCAACTTACTATTAATATTCGAAATAGTAAATATGTCCAATTGTCAACCCAAAGCCACGTTATACAATATGATCAATATAATCCCGGAACAAACCGGTTTTAAACAGCATAGTGCAACATCTAGCAATAACAGTAATATAGTCCATGTAGTGAACCATGTCTCATAATCATCCCAGACAGAAAAGTATCAAATGTCTATATCGTGACCACATATCACAACAGCAGAAAGTATATAGTTCCAAATATAATTAGGACACAAAACAAGAAAACATATATGCTGAGTGTCAACAGAGCAGCTCCAGCCGGATCTGATACCCCCGATAAGACCCAGGATGCAACAAATCAGCTGCTACCAAAAAATCCTCAGCTGCAATAGTATGCCGCAAATAAAATAAAAGATAATAGATAGTCCAACAAGTAGTTGAACACAGGATATATCATGGACTTGCACATATACGCTACGAGTCATATAAAAATATATATCGCCTACATCAGAGTAAACACATATAAGTTCAAACAAAAAAGTAAACACAACATCATGTCCAATGAAGCTGTTGAGACCCATGAGAAAATAGAGTATCATCCCGCCATTCTTGCCACATGATGATCCCAGCCTGAGAATGGAGAGCCCGCTTAGAGAGCATATCCGCCTCCAGATTTACCTCCCTATATATATGTTCAAAGTGGATGTGTTCAAATTAAAGGATGAGCTTCCTAGCCGCTTCCAGGCAATGTGAGAGACAAAGAACATCGAGAGGAGAGGTGCCCTTTGCCCCAGAAGATGATAGCCGAAGAGTCCCCAAATGTAACAAGAGAAAGGATCCCTCGTAGACGTGCCCAATACAATAATAACCAGAGAGCACAAATCTCACTTATCGTATTCATTCCGTTCCCCAGATTTAACCACAAGTGCACAGAGATAGAACAGGAAATATGTAGAGTTGCGCCCGAGCCACCCGTGCCATTCCGGCGAAGCAGCCCCCGTCAAAAAAACCACAAGGAAATACCAAGATAGGGGGAGTCAATCGATTTTTCAGATGCCGAGTACTCATACCCACAACAGGCTTAACGGTGTTAGCAAATTCCTTGTAAGCAGCAATGATTTTATAGCATAAACCAGTTCGGAATGGTTTCACATCTTCAAATATACAAATGTTGCGGGGCTCTCCAAACCTCCCAGATCATAAAGTATGGGAGTTCAATACACTCTGTGGTGTGATGTGACCAAGATTCCAAACAATCACCTAGTGAATGAAAATCCAGCAAAACTGAACACCGGCATTATCAGCAATCAATTTCCACAGGTCACGAATGAAACCGCAAGACATAAACAGGTGTTCAACGGTCTCCTCCACAGTGTAGCATAGGGGGCACCAACCCGGACCAATGAAGCCCACGTCTACATAGATTGTCCCAAGTGAGTACCCCGGTTCGATAACGCTAGCTAGATGAAACACTTAATTTTGAGAGGCATATTCAACTTCCAGATAACCTTCATCCACCAGCTATCCACCGTGAGAGACCCAGCAAACATCGCCTCATATGCCAATGCCGCAGTGACCTTTCCACAAGACACATCCCACCGACCAAATCAGCCTGTCATCCACGTCAGATAAATGAAGGTTGGATTGATAAAAGGATCTGATATATTCATTCCATTCAATTGCCATAGCTCCAGTTAATCCCAGTTGTGAAGCAGTGATCCACATAGTATGACCATCCCTAAACTGTTCAAATGCATGTGACAGAGAGCAATAACCTTTTTGTGTGAGATGCATCCTCAATTCCATCGTGAGGGTATGTCCCGTAGGGCCCCCCACGATCGGATCAAGCCCCATTTTGATGTCCACGGCCATTACCCCAGGTTTCCACGCAATCCATTGAGATACGATCTGAACGATCCCAACATTCCATTCCAAAAGTTTGACACCCCCACAGTTGAGGGACGGTCCAGGCGAAACCAGTTTGCAACAGATATATTTTTTAAGTACTTTGCCCTAATAATCCTGCCCCCAAATAGACTGATCAAATATAGCACGCCAAAGACTTTTTGCATGCAGGGCCTGTACAAAAAGGTCTAAATTCCTTTATATTCCAACCCCCCCAAATTCCAAGGGCGAGCCAGAACATACCATTTAATAAGGTGAAATTTTGAAATGTCACCACCCACCCGACCATAAAAAATTATACAGCTTTCTGCGAATCAGACATAGAATGGATCTAGGAACCTTGCAAAGGGTGAACCAATACACCCCCAAATTTTGCAGAACAACTTTTGCCAGCGTAAGTCTGCCCCCCAAAGATAAAAAACGGTAGCTCCAGTGTTTGATACATCCTTCAAATCTTCGAATGAGCCAAGTCCAGTCATTCACCAGGTAATTCGCAGGCTTCAAAAAGAAGCCAAGGTATTTGGTTCCCGCCTCCATCTCCAAAAATTTGAGGGGAAAAACAGAGCCAATAGCAGCTTCAACATCCATCTCAAGGGAGTATTTTAAAAACTGAGATTTTATGTAACTAATTGTCATACCAGTTGTCGAGCAGAATAAATCCAGAATCCTCTTATAATGTACCCACTCGTCGAGGGTACCCTTACCAAACAGCAAAGCATCATCCACGAACAAGGAGTGTGTAACAACAATATCTCTATTAATCTTAATGCCCTCAATCAGCCCATCCCTCTTCGCTCTATTGATGGTTAGACTCAGGCCTTCCATAACCAGGATAAAGAGGAGGGGTGAGAGCGGACATCCCTGACGAAGGCCCCGGGAAGCTTTGAAGAAATCCGTGGGGTGGCCATTTATCAATATAGCATAATTAACCGAGGTTGTACAAGCCATAATCCACTTCATCACCTTCCAGGGCAACCCAATCTGAATCAGAATCAGTCGCAAAAAGTCCCAAATCACCCTATCATATGCTTTCACCAAATCCAGCTGTAGTATAAGAGCATCAAGACGTTTCTGTTTCACAGTATGTAGAATTTCCTGAGCCACCCCCACCGCATCATGGATCTAACGGCCCTGCAAAAACCCATACTGTTCCATCGAGATATGTCTGGACAGGAAAGGTTTAATCCGGTCAGCAATGACCTTAGCAATAACCTTGTACACCAGATTGCAGAGGGCAATGGGTCTAAAATCATTATAACTATCCGGGTGTGATGTTTTCGGAATAAGAGTCAGATATGTTGAATTTAGTGCCCCAGAAATAGTGCCTAATTTTCGGGATTCCTCCACAGCCATACGGATATCCTCCCCCATGATATCAAAGAAGTGAATAAAAATTTCCACCGTCCACCCATCCGGCCCAGGAGATTTATCTTTGGCAAAACCATGCAGCGTGTTTTCCACATCACTCAAAGTAACTTCCATAAAAATATCATCCCCCTCCTCCTCATTGAATATACAGGGGTATTCCTTAATAACCTTAAACTGTTCTGCTAAAGATGTGTTCTTTGGATCACAATAATAGTCCTGAAAATGTCGGGTAGCCTCCTCCATCAAATCATCAGCCCCCCAGATCCGCCGGCCACCGTGGTCATTCAGATCCCATATAGCAGTATGCATCCTTCTAGAGTCCGCATACCGGTGAAAGAATTTTGTGTTCTGATCCCCAGCTTTGAGCCATATAGCACGACTCTTCAGCCGCCAAGTCTCCTCTTGAGTCAGGAGAATTTTTAGTTTACGGCTTTCCAAAGATGATAAAATTATCGCATCTCCAGGGCTTAACCCAGTACCAATATTACTCCTCATCAGAGTCTTCATATCTTGCTCAATCTCGACAAGTTCCTTATTCATCGATGCTTTCTTGTTCTTTTCCCACATAATAGTATAATCTTTGATAGCATTAAGTTTCACCGCCAGCTTATCCATAGCAGAACGTTCCCCCGAAACATCCACCAATAGCCATTCCGCCCGCAGACCCAGATTGTAGTCCTCGTCCGCGAGCCATGTAGAATTAAATTTGAAAGGGTACCCCAGATGTACATCTTCTACATCAAATTGTAGGACAATGGGAAGATGATCACTAATTTTTATTTGTTATATCCAGGATCTGTAGTTCCGAAGACTACCCAAGAGTGCTTAAGAAATAAAGAAACGGTCGATTCCCTTCTTAATCATCATATCACCCATACGACCATTATTCCAAGTTGGTGCCAATGGGTGTGGGGCCACATCAACCAGAGAGAATTTCCTGAAAAGATTATAAAAGTAAGTGCCCAGCGGATCTCTCCGAGCCACATTGCCCCAAACCTCTACATCACCCCAAGTGAAGTTTAAATCCCCATCAAGAATTAAATTTTCCAATTCCAGTAAATGATCCGTGGCAGCCCGTTCCCAGAATTCCATCCTGTAAGAGTATGGCCCATAGCAATTGATAATATTAATATTATTGTCCACCCCCCTGATATTGCCAGATAATAGTATACCCAGAGCAGTGACAGAAGGACAAAGTCTAAAAACTAAAGGATTCCAAGTAGCTAGTAGACCACCAGAAAGACCAACAGCATCCACTATACATACCATCCATCTCGGCTTGATTTTGTTAAAAAAAGTTCGAGCCTTATCCCCACACACCATAGTCTCCTGAAGAAGTATCAGGTCCGGATTAGTAATGTGAAGGACACGTTGGAGGGCCAATTGTTTGGGTAGGCCCCCCCACCCCCCGGATATTTAAAGAGAATAAAATCATTTCCTAACCCTTGCAAGGGATTTCATTCCTCTAAGAGCCCGGGTATCAGAAGATTTGGGAGATTCCACACCGCAACGGCCAGCCACATCCCCCTCCATAGCGACCTTCTTATTTTTCCTAGCACTCCTCGTTTTAAGAGGAGAGAAATCCGGAGCCAGACCACCCCTATGGGCTCCTCTTTGCAAGTCCATATCACCCACAGTAACGGGTGGTATCCCAGAGGAACAATTTTCGATTCCCACTCGAGTGGGTGGTTTCACGTCCACAGAAACACCATCCATCCCACATATAGCCACCGACTCCTCAAACATCCGATTTTTGTAGTATATAGGGATAGGTGTCTTCTTCACCATCTCAGAATATGATGGGATATGATTACCTTCTCAGGGGGCTCAATAGCTGTATCCGGCCCACTATCCATACCATCAGTACCCCGGCAAGATCCCATAGATCAAATCAACGCGACCCCCAGGTAAATCATCAGACACCAAATCTGATACAGTGGGGATCACCGTAACCCCCCCATCCCCATCAACCTCACGTGCCAAAGAAGGATCCTCAGAGTCACTGCCAATAACAACCGTCGGGGGTAACAGAGGAAGGAAACCCCGGGTTATCCGGTATGTTAGGGGAGGGTTCAGAAATGCGGAGCTCATTCACATTCTCATTCTGTTCATGCACAGTGAGAGGGTCATCATCACCAAATGTATTAGATGTACCATGTTCAGTTCCAGAGGAGATTGACGACAAGGGCTGACTTCGACATGTATAATTTCCATCATATTCATTGTTTAAGTCTAATTTATTGATAAATGAAATATCTATTTCATTGAGTGAATGAAAAAAGAAGGGATCCTGAGCTTTTAACTTACGGAACAACGCCGAATCAGGAGCATCAAGTGCAGTCACTCTGTTGGAGAAGCCATCCATGGTGCCAGTGGAATCTAACTCAAGATCACCACCCTCGTCCGATGACCAAAACGGCCCCCCATCCGTGAGCCGACCAGAAGATGCCGGAGCAGTGCATTGCCTCCATAAGTGACCCACCGCCTTGCATTTTGAACAGCGGAAAGGAATACCCCAATAATCAATGAGCTGAGTGAACTTACGACCCCACCAGTTGATGTTTAGTACATCAATAAGTCCCAAGGAGATGTCCACTTCCACGAGCACCCGACCCATCCGGCGATCAAAACCATTAAGGTGCCCCTCCTCCACATGTAGAAAACGACCAAGACAATTGCCAATGGCTTCAAACGCCCCACGGTTCCAGAGAGCAAGAGGAAGACCAGGTAAAAGAACCCATAAGTGCCGGAGGCGAACCGAAGCTGTCTCGGGGGCGAAATCAGTTTGCCATCTTTGCAACATTAAGCTCCCAGGGCCATGGAGCCATAAACCCTCCAAAATGCGATTACAATGAGCCTCTTGTATGAATTTGAAACCATACCACCCACACGCCAAGGCAATGACTTGTGGGGTGTAATTTAGTAATGGATTCCATTTGGCCGTGACCCAGCTGACAATATCACGGCGGTTCATAGCATGGTAAGAAAATTTCCCAACCAGGGCGGTCATATTGTATTCTACTACCTCCTCCATGCCAATATCGCGGCCCACCGTAAGTGAGACTTCCCCAGGCCTGCGAAAATACTTACCCTGCATTCGTCGAGCAGCGCGGGAGGTCGACCCAAAATGCCGCCGGTTTACCGCCTCAGGGATCCCCCTGCCACTACCGACAGAAGGGTCCGAGGCCACTGTCTCCACCGAAGTCCGTTGCCCCTCCACCTGTCCCTTGTGCGACTTGCCACGCGGCATATGCTGGCTGTTAACCGTGTTAAGTGCCCGCTTCCCTTTGAGGTTCCTGAATTGTGTGGCCGGCAGAAAACAACCCGCTTCTTCCATCTTATAATTGGAGACTGTTATGTTATCGTCCACCGGAGGAATGGAATCCGGTAGTTTATCCCCCATACCGGCCGCTAAGGGAAAGTTCAAATCTGTTACACAATCCCAATAAACAGAACGGGGCTCGCTTCCCCCTGACCGTTGAAACACCCCGTGTCGGAATCCCCGGTGGCAGTGGAAAGAAGAAGTTACAATGAAAAATGCAGAAAATAAGAAGACCATTGACATCCCGTGTTGGCACCCTGAAAGTGCATGCATGAAGAAGACCATTGACATGATGGCTTATGTATATCAATAGATTTATTTGAGATCATTAGTATAGACGCCCTCTATTTCTCTCTTAATTCCTTTAAGTTAGACATTCTGAACACGTGACATGGGAGACCGTAAATAAAACTTAAACACGTGACATGGGAGACCGTAAATAAAACTTAAACACGTGACATGGCACAGTGTTAAGAAATTTTTCTCCCACTGAAATTGATTTCGGTGAAAGAATTTATTTCAGATTTCATGAAAGATGTGACATATCACCGAACACCTTGTTATCATATTGTGGAAGTTGAAAGGACTATCCATATAACCATGGTTTCCAATTTCCAATTATGCTTTGTTTTGACCTGGTATTTGAGTGGATTTACATCGCAAAGCGTGATAGCTACTTTTATTCTTTTTCAATTTTTGTTTTAATAAAATAAAATATATGATTAATCAACTGATCTCTTCTTCCTCTCTCGATGACAAAGGTTGCCATATCTATTATATGAGGGTTTGAAGTTACTGGATGAGGTGGAGGAGGAGTTCTGTCTGGATCAGAGAAGGCATTTGTAGACGATAAGGTGACTGCCACCCTGCAACTTTAAGCTTCTATTCCATGCTTCGTTTGTTTGGTCGTTGCTTTCTGTTTTCATATTAAACTCTGTTCTTGGTTCCAGTTAGAAATGTCATGCGTCAGTAATGATTGAAAGCTTCATTTTCTGTTCATACTAAGTTGAATTCTGCAATGGACACCGGTAATTCTGAAGTGGGTTTTGTCTAATGGTTATTGGGTGGTCACCAGATCAAATTCAAATACTACTTTATCTTTTTGATAGTCACACGCTGAATTCTGAAATGTTACGGGTAATTTTGATTTGGGTTTGTTCTGATTCTTCCTGGGTGGTTTCTAATCAATTAGTTATTTCAAGCACTTACAATTCTGAGATGGTTTCTACAATGGATGATGGTTAGATTGAAATTGGTTACTCGCTCCAACGATAACTGGGTGGTCATAAAATGGATCTCATGGAGTCATGAACGTGCATCGATAATGCTATTTTTAATTCCAATGAACCGAACTGCTGGTTTTAATCAACAACGAAACCTATCTATATTTGTAGATTGCAGGAAAAGCATAAAAAAAGGCCTATGGCTATAAAAAAGAAGTCTACAGCTCTATGCCCCTAGCATAACAGGTCTTACATCGTTATCAGATATTAAAAACCTGCTGTCTTAACAGATCATTTTATAATTTCCTAGAGCTACAAGAAAAGTAGAGAAAACTGAGTATCAAAGGGAGAAAAGAACATGATTCCCTTCTGCCCTGTGTTCGGCAGCAAGAGATTCCCATGTTGCAGCTTTGGAAAGATCATTTGCCCTTGTATTATGCTCTCTGTATACATGTTGGAATGTTATATCATATAATTGTGTTCAAGAATCTTCGATTTGTTCCAGGAGAGGTCCCAGTGTTATGCAGTGAAGTCTATGTGTGCGTTTTATCCATTCTATCACCAATTTCGAGTCTCTGAAGATTTGCAGTCCGTCCATCCCTGTCTATTGCCAATTTTAACAAGAGATTTCAGAGCATGAAGATCCGCCCAGGTATTGCTACCAATCCCCAGTCCCAGTTTGAAGGAAAAAACTGAGCCATCTTTCAGATACATAACTTCACTAGCACCACTGGGTCCAGGGTTTCCTTGACTGGCTCCTTCGGAAAAGCCCCAGGCCTTTGACTGATCAATCTTCTATGTCCCAATCCGTTTTAGTGATTTTTTTTCTTAATCGGCTGCTTTATATCCTCATAAATAAATTTGATTTTATGATAAATTTTAAAGGGAGAGAAAGCTAGGTTCTGAAATAGTACTGCAATCCTAGTGGTTCCAAAACCCCTAGATACAATTGATGGGAGTTATCTGTGATTTGCAGCTGTACTATTCCATCCGTTTTTTGTATCCTTCTTCGAAGGTTTGACCTTCCCAAGACGCAGAATTCCCAGCTAAGGCAAGGGCCTCTTTCCATTCATCTTTAGTGAAGGGGCAGTCCATTGGGATATGTTTGATGGATTCTTCATTTACCTTGCATAGGACACAGAACCCCGGCCCTTGCTAGATTCTTTTTCGGAGGATGTTCCAAGTAGGCCCTTTATTGCTTACTGCCAGCCAAACAAAAAGAGTAGATTTCATAGGGGCTTTTTGTTTCCAGATTTGGTTCCACCATCAGCATTTGTCATGGTCTTTATTTAGAAAAATTGCCTTGTACCCATTGGTGGCTTTGTACTCTCCAGTTGGTTAGGAGGTGAAGTCAATATACAAATCTTGATATTCTCCTACATAGTGATGCATGGTTATCTACATGCGTGGTTCATATGCGGCTGGCCCCTCTTGCCTGGGGTTTTGGGGGCAGAACCTCCCAAGGCAAATTTTGTTGGAACCTTCTAGTGGAGCAAATTTTGTCTAAGGGTTTCTCTCTTGTGAGTGTGGCATTTATCTTGCTATTGTGCTTATCTATTGGAGATCATATTTTGCTAGCATTGATCATGTACTTCTTTTGAGTCATTGGAAGGGCACAATTGTCATATTGGATTGGATTTGGTATAAGGTTTTATGTTGGATTCACTTGAAGTTCTTGCATAGAGGGAGCTTTTTCTTTGTACTAATCCTAATCAAGATTTTGCAATTCTAATCCCTTCTACTGTAGGGTTTCACTCAAGGAAGGAAGTAACAAAGGGATTTGTCCTTCCCCTCATGATTGCAAATCGAACCCCCAATACATCTATGAAGGGTTGGAGGCTTAGAGCACTTAATCTTTCTAGGTGATCTTTGAAGCAAGGCCCTCTAATTTAGTGACCTATTGACTCCATTTGCAGCGGGTTAGATTAGCACTAGTCCTTTGAAGTGGGTTCCCTTATCCTCCCATCACCATTGTATATTTCTATACTACAAGTCTACAAACCTTTGCTAGGTCAACCAGTTTGGAATCACCTTGCTCCTCATTGCACTTTTGCCCTAGTAAAACCCTAACCACAAGGGACACTCCCCCTTGAGTTGGAGAAGAGCCAACCTAAAGTGAGAAGGGGATCGGTGTGGTGACATTAGCCTTTCCTCTTTGGTTCCTCTGGGCAAGTGTGCATCTTTGAGTCTTTAATCACACATGCTAGTTTGGAAGATAACATACTCCTTTGAGTTTGAAAGTGACAACTTTGCAAGATTCTATAATAGCATCAACATTGTGGCAAGACTTACTGCCTTAGCCAAGATCAAATGTCTCAAGTAAGACATAGAAGTATTGGAGTAGACAATGTTACAATAATATTTGGTGAAAATCCCACTCCTCAACAAGTGTTGCAAATGATGAGAAACAAAGGAATAACATATCAAAGGAGAGGCAATGACAACATTCAAAATACTCACGATATATTAGCCTCTAAGCTTCCTCATCGAAGAAAGGATCCTTCAAGCTCATCCACTGATTTGAACATTGACTTTGGTGGATGGTTCTCTAATGCAAAGATGCTTGTTCCTATATCCAAGATAGTTAAGATACCTTCACAAAAGCTAAAATTCTTTGGTTTTATTGAAGGTCCCAAATTGAAGAGTGAGGAAATTCATCAGGAAGATAGTCTAGATGTTCCAGTAATTTTGCAAGAAATAGATAACAGAAATGCAACCCATCAACCGTTCTTTATTTCATTAATTGTGAATGGCTTACTTTTGCATAATTGCATGCTGGACTCTAGAGCATTAATGAATGTGATGACTTTGAAAGTTATGAACCGGCTAGGATTGAAGACAACTAGACCATATACTAATGTGTGTGCTATGAATTCAAGAGAAATTGAAGTAGTAGGTTTTAAGGTTTACCTAGCCGCTCATCTGGACATCTCAATTCTAATGGATGTAATAGTCATAGATGTTCTTGATCAACAAGGAATGCTCCTATCAAGGAAATGGGAAGCAAGTTTAGGAGGAAATATTCAAATGGATTTGTCATATGCAACTATTCTTACTTGTGATAATACATTTGTCACCTTGCATAAAGAGTAAGTGAAAAAGTATCATGTAAGTGATCCCTTCGATGCCATGAATGAGCTAATTTTCATAGAAGAAGAGCTTGGTAGCTATGCCATTCTTTCAAATTTCGAAGCACCTACGAAAAAAGAGTCCCCAAAAGAAGAAATGGGTGAAGCATGGAAGATGAATTTTAATGGGTCCCGATCCAAGTTAGGTATTGGTGCCAAAATTGTGTTAACCTATCCAAAGAATGAAGTTTTCAATTATGCCTTTTGATTAGAATTCGATGCAACAAACAATGTAGCAGAGTATGAAACATTATTGTTAGGCTGGGAAATTGCTAAAGACAAGGGCATTAAAGTATTAAAGATTAAAGGCGATTTCGACCTAGCAATACTTCAAGCCAAGAACGAGTTTGCATGCAAGAATGAAATATTGAAGAGGTATAGAAAAGTTGTTTGGGATATAATGGAATGATTTGATGCTTTATTTTTAGACAAAGTTCCTAGACACGATAATTGCCAAGTAGATGCTTTGGCTGTCTCAGCCTCAACCTTGATTCCTTCTAAAGAGTTGAAACAAGGAGGGAAATTGGAATACTTTTTAGACCTTCATTTCCGGATAACTTTGAACATCGGCAAGTATTTGATAATGATAGTCAAATCATCAGATTTATCAACCGTGTGAAAGAATTTGTTGATATTAATGTGGATTGGTGAATAGAAGGATATGAGTACCCAGAAGAGGCAAGCTCCATTCCAAGAAGACTTATTCCCTTAGAGAGAAATTTTGATAGACATGATAAGTATAAGCAAAAGAAGGAAACTGTCAAGCCTGGGAACAACATGGAGATAAACATTGGATCTAAGGAAATCTCTAGGATCATCAAGATTGGTAGAGGAACATCTTCCCAAGAAAGAGAGATAATGAAGATCTTACAAAGGAATATAGAGATGTCTTTGCTTTTACTTGTGACGAGCTTAAAGCTTACAAAGGGGATGTTCTTCAACACACCATTCCTTTGCAAGAAGAAGCAAAGCCTTTGAAGCAAAAGTTGAGGAGGATCAATCCGAAGTTAGCTCCTCTCATTCAACAAGAGCTTCAAAATATGTTTGCTGTTGGAATCATTGCTCCAATTAGGCGTTCAACATGGTTGTCCAACTTGGTGGTTTTGAGAAAGAAAAACAGTGAAATAAGACTGTGTTGATTTTAGGAACTTGAATGTGTCATGCAATAAAGATAATTATCCTCTATTGCAAAGAATGATTGGATCAAGAATAATGTCCATGCTAGATGAATTTTCAAGATATAATCAAGTCTTAGTCAACAAAGATGATAAACATAAGACAACTTTAACAACACCTTGGGGTACATATAAATATCTAGAGATTCCTTTTGGTCTTCTAAACATAGGTGCAACATTCCAAAGAGCCATGCATTTTTCTTTCAAGTACTTAATTGGAAAAACTATTGAAATATACCAAGATGACTTAACAATTTCAAAGGATAGGAAGGATCATGTAAGACATCTTAGGCAAGTGTTTGAAAGATGTCACAAATATGGAATATGCTTGAATCCTAAGAAGTCAATATTTCGTGTAGATGAGGGCAAACCCTTAGGGCACATAATCTCTAAGGATGGAGTTAAGGTAGATCTAGAGAGAATTGAAGCAATCAAGGCATTTCCTCTTCCAATTAACAAGAAAGCAATGTAGTCATTCTTTGGAAAAAGATAACTAAGCCAATTTAGAGACTTTTGAGAAAGGATGTTGATTTCAAGTGGTTTGATGAAGGAAGAAACGCATTTGGACTAATTAAAGAAAGCCATTAGCAAATCTTTCGTTTTAACAAGTTCAGACTATTCCAAGAATTTTCAAATCTTTTAATTTGCTTTTGAGGACACTATTGCCAAAGTTATATTATAGAAAAACAACGAAGAAAAGGAGCAAACTATAGCTTTTCTGGGTAAATCTTTGCAAGGTGCAGAGTTAGAGTACGCGATCATGGAAAACCAAGCTCATGCTCTTGTTAAATCTTTGAAGCATTTTCAAGCTCATGTGGGTTATTCCAAGATAGTTGCTTACGTTCCCCATCCAATAGTTAAAGATATATTAGCTTAGCAAGATTGCCTAGGAGTTAGAGGCAAGTGGGTGTCAAAGATACAAGAGAATGACTTAGATATTAAGCCAACAAAGTTGGTGAATGGTCAAGGTCTAGCATAGATGTTGGCCAAAGGTAATGAGAAGGCATTGTGTATTAAAGCGCTAAATGAATCGTCATTGTACCCCACAGCTGTAGAAATTTTAAAATAACATGAGTGGTATGTGGACATCATTTATTACCTTAAGAATCTTACTTGTCCAAATCACTTGGTTAATTGCAAAAAAGGGCATTAAGGTTAGAGCCTCTAAATATTGTTTGGTGCAAAATGGACTGGGTTGAAGAAACCTTGAAGGATTAATACTTAGATGTGTTGATGATAAAGAAGCCAAGAAATTCATGTAGGAGTATGTGGTGGACATTATTCATCCAAGATGACAACTTACAAAATTTTAAGGGCATGTTATCATTGGTCCACATTATTCGCCGATGTCCATAAGTTTGTTAGATTGCCTAGGAGTTAGAGGCAAGTGTGTGTCAAAGATACAAGAGAATGACTTAGATATTAATCCAACAAAGTTGGTGAAGGTTCAGGGTCTAGCATAGATGTTGGCCAAAGGTAATGCGAAGGCATTTGGTATTAAAGCACTAAATGAATCCTCATTGTACCCCACAGCTGTAGAACTTTTAAAAGAACATGAGTGGTATGTGGACATCATTTATTACTTTAAGAATCTTACTTGTCCAAATCACTTGGTTAATTGCAAAAGAAGGGCATTAAGGTTAAAGCCTCTAAGTATTGTTTGGTGCAAAATGGATTGGGTTGAAGAAACCTTGAAGGATTAATACTTAGATGTGTTGATGATAAAGAAGCCAAGAAATTCATGGAGGAGTATGTGGTGGACATTATTCATCCAATATGACAACTTACAAAATTTTAAGGGCATGTTATCATTGGTCCACATTATTCGCCGATGTCCATAAGTTTGTTAGATTGCCTAAGAGTTAGAGGCAAGTGGGTGTCAAAGATACAAGAGAATGACTTAGATATTAAGCCAACAAAGTTGGTGAAGGGTCAAGGTCTAGCATAGATGTTGCCCAAAGGTAATGAGAAGGCATTGGGTATTAAAGCGCTAAATGAAATCCTCATTGTACCCCACAGCTGCAGAACTTTTAAAAGAACATGAGTGGTATGTGGACATCATTTATTACCTTAAGAATCTTACTTGTCCAAATCACTTGGTTAATTGCAAAAGAAGGGCATTAAGGTTAAAGCCTCTAAGTATTGTTTGGTGCAAAATGGATTGGGTTGAACAAACCCTGAAGGATTAATACTTTGATGTGTTGATGATAAAGAAGCCAAGAAATCCATGGAGGAGTAGGTGGTGGACATTAGTCATCCAAGATGACAACTTACAAAATTTTAAGGGCATGTTATCATTGGTCCACATTATTCGCCGATGTCCATAAGTTTGTTAGAACATGTGAGCTTTGTCAACTTTTCATGGGAAAGATGAAGTTAGCCACTCTGCCTTTGCAACCATTTATAGTAGAAGTACCCTTCCAACAATGGGGACATGCTTTCATCGACAAGTTCCATGAAAATTCGAGGAATGATTATACATGGATTCTCACTGAAATAGATTACTTTACTAGATGGGTTGAAGCCATTCCGATAAAGAAGGCAACAGACAAAGTGGTCATGGATTTCTTAGAAGATAAGATCATCACAAGATTTGGTGTTCCAGCTAAGATCACCATGGATAATGCCACGACTTTTAGTTCAACAGAGATCTCGACATTTTGTTTCAACTATGGAATTACTCTATCCATTCTTCTAACTATTATCCTCAAGTAAATGTTTGAGCTGAGTCTAGTAATAAAAATTTGATGACCATCATAAAGTAGATGTTTGGAGACAAGAAAAAATGTTGGGATAACAAGCTCAAATATGCTTTGTGGCTAGATAGAATAACAAAAAACAATCCTCATGGAAGAGTCCTTTTAAATTAGTATATGGGGTTGAAGCTACTCTACCTACCCACCTAAAAATCCTCTTATACTAGTTGCAGAATTTTGCAACTAATCAGGATGCAGTTCACGGTAGGATTAATCAATTGATAGAATTGGATGAGAATAGGAGGTAAGCTTTCGATTAGTTTGTGAAGAGCCAAGCAAAGGTCAAAGGTATGTTTGACAAGAGAGCCCGAGAAAGGTCCTTCCACAAAGGTGACCATGTCCTTATGTGGGATAAATGGAAAAAAAAGCTAGGTAAGCATGGTAAAGTTGACAATTTATGGTTGGGCACCTACATTATTGACAGTGCACCTAAATTCCTTCTATCTCACCCCACCTAGATGGAGAGAAACTCCCTTTGCTCATGAACGGGTGAATCCTAAAGTTGTTCTTCAAAGGTAACATCTAATACTCAGGGGGCATCCAGGTAAATTAAAGTAGGTTTTCATTTCTGTAGTAGCTTAGTTTACATATCATTTAGTCAGTGATTTTGACATTACACGTTGGTTTGATTTTTATATATTACGGTGCTGCTAATGCTTCTTGGTGAGAATGTGCAAATCACAGGTCATAGATTCTGGAGTTCTCTTATGCCTTCCATGGAAGAGCACATGCCCCCATGTGGAACCAGTTTTACCTCTCAGATTGCACGAGGAATTATTCAAGGGGTAAAGATGCTGATGATCCAGAAGAAGTCGAATGTATGGCTTGTCCAAGCCAATTTTGTAATCTATATCATCATTTGTATCAACTGATCCATGGCTATGTCGTAATGTTTTTTGTATGTAATGTGCGAGTCACAACTTATACTCATTGTCGCTATAACTGTTGCATGCCTATGAATGTCTCTTGAGTGTTTTCTTTATCGAAGAAGATTTACATTTTTATGAGCGTAAATCATTCGAAGTTTTTTCACTCGAAAATCTTCCAAAGCGAGGACATTTTGTACGCGTAACTTGCCATATGTTGATGAGCACCTGAGCCCTAAGGGTCAATGTAATGTATCACATCTCATGTATATGGTCACCATCGACACTTATGTGATGTCAAATCCTGGTCTAGAGTCTTAGGAGTCCCTATTGCACATGGTTTTACAATAATTTAAATGTGTTAGTGGTTAAGAACAAGTTAGAAGGTTAGGATTTCCTTTTCCCTAGTTCTAACTTTGTGTTTAATGTTCTAATTGTCCATTAACTTTATAACTCAAAGTTCCCTCTTCTCATGTGAGACCCTCAACATATTTTTATGCAGTCTCATGTATCCCCATGCAGTCCACCTGAGATGCCTCATACCCTAGCTTTGAGAGCATTGTTTTTTGACTGAGTGCCCCGAATTGTGCCATCTCAATTCCACGAGATCCAGAGTGGTTGTGAGATTTCCGAAACATGGTTATAATAGAAAATCCGATAAATATTAAGGAATCTGGTAAACCCATAACTACCATTTAAAAATTCGTGCCCCTCTTTTGAGCATTCTTTGCCCACACGTGTGAATTGTCCGCTTTCTTAGAGCCATTTTTTCCCTTTCCTAACCAATTCGTCCCCCTTCAAGCAAATCGTTTCTCTCTCTAAGGCAAGCGCTCCTCCTTTTGACTTGTCTAAACCTAGGCTGTAGAGGAGCACCCCCCATCATTTCGCTCCCAAAGCGTGCTTCTTGATTGCTCCTTTCTAGAGAAGGGAGTCCGCTCCCTGGATTAAAAAATTGCCCCCTGGATTAAAAAATTGCTCCCTGATTTTTCAAAGAGCAACCAGGGAGTGACTAGGGAGCGTTGTTCCCAGAGTGCTTCCTTAGCGCTCCTTGGTCGCTCCTGGGGGACAAAAAATGCTCCCTCAACACTCCTTGAGCGATTTCGAGTGGGTGGCTATTTTTTTCCTTTTTCCCTTTTTGGAACCAAGATTTGGTTCCATTTTGTTTTAGGCATGGATAGGGTCCTTTTAGGGGATTAAAACACACACTCACTCCATTTGCACTCATTCTTTTTTGCATTTCACTCATTTCATCCCTCTTTGCTAGGGTTTTGACTCTTGAGTAGGTTTGCGAGTTGTTTGTGAGCAAATTTCCGAGAGCTTGGAAGGGAGATTGAAGGATGCCATAGATACATTCAAGCCATTGGAGAGATAAAGAGGTAGGCTCTAAATCGCAATTTTTGTTTGTTTTTAAATTTTTTTCCACTATGTTTAAATTTTAAATCTTGAATGTTCTCCTCCTACTCTTTTCCATTTCTCCTTTTCCATCATTCTATTGTAGGCAACAATTCTTCTCATCTTGAATTAAGAAGCATGATGGGTATGTGGTTTTTCCTTTTGGTTCCATTTTTTATTATGATGGTGGTGTTGGGAAGTTGAAATACCAGTGACGAGGAGGAAGAAATGGAAGGGGATGATGATAATGAAGTTGATAGTGAAGAGGGACAAAAACACAAAGACATAACACCTTTATGGGAGTATGTGACAAGGCTTGGGGGAGGGAAAGGGATGGAACCACAAACTTTATATGTCCCCATTGTACTAAAACTTACACAGGTTCATATATTCGTGTGAGAAAGCATCTATATGGGATTATGCCATGGGATGAAGGTAAGACTATTGGAGTAAAAACTTGTGACAAAGTGCCAGGGAAAGAGATAAACAAATACAAGATGGAAGAAGAGGTTGCACAAAACAAATCCAAAAAAATGAGGGTTGAATTTGAGGTCTCAGGCTCACATAGAATGTTTGGTAGTTGATCCCCATCTCCCTCATAGTAGTGGATTCTCGCCTAAGTGTAGAAAAATATTAGATTTCCTTGACCAAGGTTGTAGGGATGATGCAGATTAAAAAATTTACAAGTTTTTCTATGCATGTGGTGTAAAATTCAATGTTCTTCGCTCACCCTATTGGCATGAAATGGTACAAGCCATCAATGGATCCATTAAAGGATATAGGATCCCCGAGTATGACAAAGCTAGAACCATGGGACTTGAAAGGGAAAGAGCTAAAATCCATAATGCTCTTGGAAAGTTTACAAATGATTGGACCAACTATGGGGTATCCATTGTATTTGATGGTTAGACTAATGTTAAAGGTCGACCATTGATAAATATTTTTGGTGTGTTCGCTAGTGGTGCAGTCTTCCTTATAGCCCATGACTACTTTGATCACTACAAGACTGGTATTAATATTATATAGCCTTTACTTAAAACCATTCAAGATATTGGACCATACAATGTCATTCAGGTCATTTATGATAATGCTGCTAATTGTAAGGCAACATGAGCAATCATTAAGGATATGTATTATGAACCCTAACATGTTTTGGTTAGGTTGTTTGGTTCACACATTGAGCCTTTTGATGCATGATATTATTAAGATGAAGGACCCTAATTATAGATGGATTGGTGCCTTGTACAAGAGAGGGGAGAAATGATAAATTTATTACCAATCATAGCATGGCCCACTGAATATTTCGCAATCACTCTAGGGTGGAGCTACTCAAGATTGCAAAGACTAGATTTGCTAGCTACTACCTCACTTTCAGTCATATTTTGAAGGTAAGAGAGGCATTGGTTAGTATGGTCACAAGTGATTCATGGCAAGGTTTGAAAGACAGTGTTGCAAACACATCTGATAGACATGACTTTTAGGAGGTGGAGGACACTGTTCTGGATGGTAAGTTTTGGGCACAAGTTAGGTATGTTGTGTGCTTCACCATGCCTGTTTATAATATGATTCAATTTGCAAATACAGATCAGTCGGTGATTGGGGAGGTGTATGTGCAGATGGATAGCATGCTAGGTTAAAGACATTGTTGAGTAGAGAGATGCAATCTTGTATGATCATATTCATAAACATGTGGTCAAAAGGTGGGAAATCTGAATATTCCACTTGATGCCCTAGCATATGTCCTTACACCAAAATATTATTCTCCATCTTGGTTGGCCCAACCAACATTTTGGGGTGGAGTTAGGAGAAAACCACACACGGATTCAGAGGTGCAGAATGGGTATATGCTTGCATTAGACAAGTTGGTCCCTATTGAAAAGGAGTGTGCTCAAGTACGAAGCTAATTGAGCAAACACATTAGTGAACATGGAGTCTTTGGTAACTTGCATGCAACCAAAGATTGAGTTAGGTTGAGTTCTATCGAATGGTGGAACATGTATAGCTCCCATATATCTGCATAAATTGGTGCTGAGGGTGCTTTCACAAGTTGTTAACACCTCTTTTGCAGAGAGGTGTTGGAGCACCTATAATTTTATCCACAACGTGAAGAGAAATCGCTTGAATGTAGATTGGGCATAAAGCTTGGTTTCTGTGCACTATAATTTGAGGTTGTTGTCCCATTATTGTGATGTGGCCAAGAATGATGGAACATATTTTACTTGGGACAACAATCCAAAGGAGGCTAATTTGGAGTATGGAGCCATAACTTTAGAGCTCTTGGAGGTTGAATTATTGAATGATCACGATGGTGATGAGATTCATACAATGAGATGCCACCCCCAACCACCAATGAGTTTCCAAATACAAGAGCTTTGCCTTTAGCTTCACAACATCCAGCATTGTGTGGAGTCTATGCAGCTATTGCTCGTGTTCCATGAACACTTCTAGTTGCTCCCACTCTTGTTCCTACCTAAGAAAAAAATGGAAGTTTTTCGTGGCAAGAGGAAAACTTAGTAGATAGATCATAGCACGTTCTCTTTAATATTTATTATGGTTTATTTTGTAAACATTATGTGATAGTTTAACTTTGAAGTTTGAAGTTTGAATGTTGAACCTACTTTTGAAGTTTAAATTGTCATTGCATCTTGCAAATATTTGGTAATGAATATGATGCTTTGTTTCATTTCGTGGTGGATGCCATCTGTTAGGTTGATGGAAAATGTTATATGTTGAAGCTTGAAGGTTAATTTGTTTAATGATTGATCATTTGATGACATTATTGTTGGAATATAATACCCATCTAGACATTAGACATAAAGCATTCTTTTGCTTTCCCTAATGTTTAAACCATGTCGTTGACCACCTAGTGCAAAGTCCTCATCATCCTGATTATCTGGGACTTGGTTTTGTCATTATTTCCTCATTATACATGCATGCACCCATGCATGCACCCTCTTGCATGATTTTAGGTTCATATGCGCCCTCCTCCCCGATTTTAGCCACTACCATCAGTTACAATTAGTTAATTGGGGCTCCCTCCTTGATTTCATGCATTCTGGGCTGATTTGAGCACTGATGACCATTGACAGTCAACTAATGCGCCCTTCATCACCAGTTAACTCCTGCATGCACCCTGATGTGCCATTTTGGTCCACCTACCATCAGTTACACAGTTAACTGAGCCGATTCAAAAGTTACAGCTGGAAGTCATGTCTAGTGATGGAATCTATGCCAATTAACACTGCCACATGTCTGGATTCCAATTGCCTCTTAAGGCTCATGAATTTCTCTATTGAAGATGTATTATAAATGTATACATAATTTTTGAATAATAGATGCATGGAAAGTATTCCAATTGAGTTCCAATCTTCTTGTGTCTTTTCACATTATTTCTTCTCTATTTTCCTGTAGATCTGTGTAAAACTTGTGAGGTTAGTTTTGTTGTTGGAGATCCACCCATGAAAGAATTTTCACATAGTATCAGAGCGGTCCAACTATCTAGTTCATCTCAGTTACTTCCATTAATGCACCAAAAGCTGTGGAGGTTCCACACAAATCCCGGGGCTATTGCCTTGAGGCCATTGGAGCAATCCTTTAAAGTCTACCCAGGTCTGATGCACTCCTGAATGTGCTCAGTGTCGAAGTAGAGATTGAGTGTGCTGTTATAAAACTTTCTTCCAGAGTGTTTTTTGCAAGTTATTGTCTCACCAGGAGTGCATTAGCAAAGCATGGATCAGATTCAAGCCGTGATCCTGACTCCATTCAATTATTTCGAATGGAAGGCCAAAATGGAGGTCCTACTTTAAAGTAAGGGTCTCTACAGAGTCACCATGGTGCTAGAAAATGAACCAAATGTTGCTGTTGAGAAAGTTAAGTGGTTTAACAGATTGGATGAAGCTTATGGTTTGCTTTGTCTCAGCATATCCCAAGATCTTCTATTTCATCTTGATGGTTTAACAACTCCAAGTTCTGTGGACCAAGCTTGAGTCCCTCTTTGGAAAGAAAGATGAGCTAAGAGGTCATCTATTGGAGAATGAGTTGATCTCATTGAGTCCAAGCAGTTTCGACACTATGCAAGATTTCATCTCAAAGTTCAAATCACTAGTGCTTCAACTCAAGCAATGTGGGATTGAGAAGAAAGAAGAGTAGCTCATTCTTTCCATCCTCTCAAAACTGGGTCCTCAGTACTCAGTATTTGTCTCAACATTCTATGCAACCAAGCAAGCATTTTAGAATTGAAAAATGTCGTCCTTGAGCGCATTCATAGAGTCTCTAACCAAAGAGCAAGACAAGTTGGTTCATATGGGAGCTTTGAAATCCTCCAAGGACCTTGCACTTGTAGCTTATGGAGCCACGAATGCCAAAGGAAAGCAAAAATTGAAAGAGAAGAAGTTGTCAAATGATGAGGGTTCCAATTCAACTGATGAAGGTTCCAATTCCAAGAAGAAGAACAAGAAAGGTGGATCCAAATGTTCTTATTGCAGCAAAGGTTTCCATTTTGAGAAATCCTGTATGAAGAAGAAATTGGACATCATGACTCAATTGCTCGAAAGGCATAACATTGATGCTTTCGATTTCACAAGAAATATAGAAACAAAAAAACCTGCTACTCACCAAGAACATTGTCTCAGTGCTACTCATGAAGGTAATCATTTTTATGCTTCGAGTGCTCGAGTAAAACCACTTTCTTATGCTTTTGATATTTATGATTTAGATGCACATTTTGATATATCAGAATCAGAAATCTCCATCCCTTTCTTGGAAGAATCTCTAGTCGGTCCACCAGAATCACCTCTTAATCCTTGTGTTTTTTCACATGTTTCTGACTTTCCTTCTGAAAGCTCTTTTCAAGTCCATTCGAACCATTTATATTAGATCTCTGAATCTGATTCAGAAGTTGATAAGCAGGTTGTATGGCTCACACATTCATCTTTCGCACCATTAGATTTAGAAAAGACTCCTCAGCTCCCAAGTGCGCCAGTTGACAAACCCATGGTTTCCAAAACTATGTCACTTGTTTCAGTTGCATTCCAGTCTTTCATATCTTTCAGTGGTTGGGATACCATCACATTGGCTCTGTTTGGGCTGATATTCCACATTTTTAGACTTGATCTCACCTTTTTTGCTTCAAAGTTCAAGGTTACACAGTCTAAAGACCTCGGAGGTTCACTCAACAATCAATATAATTCTGTTGCACAATCTTTTCTTTCTGTGATCCTACTCGCTCATGGAGACACTTCACCATTGATGTTTGCTGCTCCATATGATTCCTATTTTGCTGTTTCAGAGCCTCATAAGCTCTATTGTGAAGTTAGGAAGGTGATCAATCAGTTTAAGAAGAAGATACATGGCTACATTATCCATTATGCACCTGCACATGTTACTGATCCTGATGAGTTCATTGATGCATTTCTGATAGGAGAGTGCACAGATATCTTGTCCAACATTGATTATATTTTCAGATTTGATTATGTATGTGTCCACATCAAGAAGCATTCAATTGATGCTCCTCCATCAACAAAAGCTGAGTTCAAAGGGACTCCTACACTTGTTTTTTGTCTACATTGCATTGAAAAATTTGTGCATGATCAAGGCATCTACAACATCTTCACCAAGTCTCTCACCAAGAAGTAGTATATTCAGCTCATTTAAGTGAAGAAGAAGACATTGTGAAGACCTTTTTTCTCTGTGTCATGTCCTTTTTTGAGGGGAGGTTTTGTTCCCAATGGGTTTTTCTTCTTTCCTCGGTTAATAGGGACAATTAAAAACTTTTTTGTAAAGGGTGACCTTTGGTCTTTGTTACCAGGGCCCTAATTTTGATTTTCCTTACACAAGTCAGGCTTCAGAGGGGGTGTTGGAATATCATACCCATCTAGACATTAGACATAAAGCATTCTTTTGCTTTCCCTAGCGTTTAAACCATGTTGTTGATTACCTAGTGCAAAGTCCTCATCATCCTGATTATTTGGGACTTTGGTTTTGTCATTATTTCCTCATTATCCATGCATGCACCCTCTTGCATGATTTTAGGCTCATATGCGCCCTCCTCCCTGATTTTAGCCACTACCATCAGTTACAATCAGTTAACTGGGGCACCCTCCATGATTTCAGGCATTTTGGGCTGATCTGAGCACTGATGACCATTGATAGTCAACTAATGCACCCTCCATCACCAGTTAACTCCTGCATGTATCCTAATGCACCATTCTGGTCCATCTACCATCAGTTACACTTAGTTAACTGATCCCATTCATAAGTTACAACTAGCAATCATGTCTAGTGATGGAATCTATGCCAATTAAGCCTGCCACATGTCTAGATTCCAACTGCCTCTATTGAAGATGTATTATAAATGTATACACAATGTTGAATAATAGATGCATGGAAAGTATTCCAATTGAGTTCCAATCTTCTTGTGTCTTTTCACATTATTTCTTCTCTATTTTCTTGTAGATCTATGTAAAACTTGTGAGGTTAGTTTTGCTGCTGGAGATCCACTTGTGAAAGAATTTTCAGAATTATTATAAGTTATAGCTACTAGATGATTGATGTTATATGTATACTAAATGATTATATCTATGTCTCATGTTTTCTACAACTAATTCGGCATTATGCATGTTTTTTTTAATATATGGGCATCAAAATATATATTATACAAAAAACACTCCCAAAATGCTCCGCTCCCAAAAGCTTTTGAAAATTTTGCTTCTTATTCTCACTCCCGCTCCCTACGCCCAACAACCATGGTCTAAACAATTCTTTAGCATTTTTATTATTATTTTACCATGCCAAGAGGGATAAAGTTAGGTTTCAAGTCTTCTAGAAGGAAACAATAATTGTTTAATGAGAAGAGGTTGAGTCTCTCATCCTATATAAAGATCACTCATCTCTTATTTTTGTTGTTGGTTGTAGCTGAGGTACACAAGAGCTATCTTTTTAATTTTGAGAGTATTCTTAATAATTTTTTTTTGGATTTGGAGGTTCTTGGGGCTTCTTGTTGATGCATGGTATTTTACTTGTTCTTGAGCTTATCTATTGGAGGTAACACCTGCTAGCATTGTCATTTGTTTCTTCTTGGGCCATTGTAAAGGTATTATTAATTTATTGGATTGTATCTAAGATGATATATTCCATCCTAGATTCTTTTGTTATTGTGCATGAAAGGTGGTTTTTCTTTACATTGTTTTTCATTAGAATGGTGCAATAATAAATCCCTTTGTGTATGGTACACCCAAAGAAAGAAGTAAATGAGGGATTCATCATTCCCTTTGTAATTTGCATTTGAATCTTCCAATGCATCTACGAGGCAGGAGTAGCCTAGAGCACTCATCCTTCCTAGGTGAATCATTTTATGAGCAAGGCCATCTAAGAATTTCTTGGTGACTCCATTGTTCTAAAGGTCCAACACTAGTCTCTATCTCTAGCAACCATCCATAAAATGTAAAAAACCCCAAAACCCCAAAACTCTAAATCCCTTCTTTATTTCTTGTATTGAAAAATAAATAAAAATACAAAAATATTTTCTCATTTTTTGGGTGAAATCTACTAACCCTAACATCGAATCCTTATAGACTTCACACAGATTAAATCTATTTGGTTTTATTGAATATCTTAGGGTATATCTATAAAATTCCGAATTTGTTCTTCATATAAAAATATTTAAATTCAGATTTTTACTAGTTACTCATTAGTTGTTGGCATATAATATTTTTGAGTAATTAGCTAAATTCATAAATCTCGAAATTACATTTAAAATTTATATTTAATTTTTGGATTTATATGTTGGTGTTTTATTAAAAAAATTATAAGTTTAACTAGGCTTTCACTGCACATCTTAGAATTCAAATTTTACGAGTTACTTGGTGTGTTTTACAAGTCTGAGCATTTTCTTCGAGTAATTATAAAATTTCTGCAATCTAGAAACTCAAATTTAAACCACATATTCCAGATTTAGTAACTCATTAAATACAAGTGTTTTATCATTCGTTTTTTCGAAGTTATTTATTTAGATTTCTGCAGTAAATTTCAGCAAACATTTTCTTTGTTATTGCAAAAAATTGTTGAGTAAAGTACATATTATTTCAAGTGTTACTTGAGGCATTTACTTAAATTTTTTATTTCTGGAAATTACATGTAAATTTCTACAATTTTAGGCATTTTCACAATTGTATTTCCTTTTGTTACTTCACACATAACAATTACCAAAGACCCAAGAGGAAATAATAGTGGTTTTCACCACTTGCCCTTTGAGCATAATCACTAAGAAATATAATCTAAGTTGCTTGTTTAATGCATTGTTATTTTTTTTATCTAGCAATTAGATTTGTCTTAAGTGGTGAGTATTTTTTGTTTTACTAAGCCAATAAAGTGTCACTTCAAGTTGCTTATCAGTTATCATATTATTGGTTTAGTTGGATGATTAAGACAGTAAATTCATATAACTAAAGCTAATCATCCTTGTGCCTAGTACAAACTCTAGGGATTTCCCCTTGGATCTTGTAGTATGCTTTTGACTAATTATTAATTCTAATCACAATTGCTATACTATTTGTTGATTAGTAATAACTTAATAAGTATTTTTCTTGCATCTTGTTCTCATTACATATTTATTTGAAGCAATTTTCTTTTGAATCTAGTTTTACCATTGTTCATTCTCTTAAGTGGATTCATTGGTTAATTTTGAGCATCTATTGTTATTGTTATAGATTACATGGTGTTTAAGCTTTTACTAAGCTCATAATTTAATATTTTGCCTTATTTTCATTTTACTTAGTCTAGAATCTAGATAATGCTAATTGCTATATATTCCATCTAGACTTTAAAAAAGAAGTAATCAATTAATTCAGGCTACCCATCTAGGCTTTGAATTTAGAGTTAACTTGTTAAGGCCTAAAGTGAGAGGTTGAGTGTTGAGGTAACAACGACATCCAACCTTGGTTGCCACCAGGGTTGTACTAGTGGGTTGGGGCTTTTTCATCTTACGTACAGGTTGGGTGGTAACACTAAGTATTTTTAATTTTTATAGACTATTATTTTAAAGAATGTGGGTTTATTTTATGAAAAATAAATCGGAATCCTTTAAGAGATTTAAAGAGTTTAAGGCATGAGTAGAGAAAAGCTCGGGCAAGTCTGTTTTATGTCTTAGGTCAGATAATGGAGGAAAATATTGTTCCAAGGAGTTTGATATATTTTGTACGCAAGAAGGAATTAAGCACTAGAAGACTGCGCCAAATACTCCATAGCAAAATGGTGTGGCTGAGCGGATGAATCGCACAATCATATAACGCACAAGAAGCATGCCCAACACATCTAGGTTGGATAATGGATTTTGGGTAGAGGCTGTTAATACATTTGTTTATTTTATTAATAGGTCACCCATAGTTGCATTAGAAGGATAGATTTTAGAGGAGGTTTGGTGTAGAAAGCTAGTTGATTACTCACATTTGTGTATCTTTGGCTATGATGCAATTGCTCACGTGTCCAAAAAAAAGGTCCAAACTTGGCCCAAAATTAAGGAAATGTGTTTTTCTCGACTATGATAATACAATAAAGGGGTATAGACTGTGGGATCCTACCGCCCACAAGGTAATTGTTAGCCGGGATTTTATTTTAATGAAAAATCCATGAAAAGGAAGGACGTACAACAAACACTTGAAATTGTACCTGTTGAAGTAGAAATGAGTGCAGATGAAAATGAAAATGAAGCTTCTTAACAACATGAAGAGTAGCAGGTATAGGAGCCACAATTTAGAAAATCTACACGTCCCAAAAGGCATCTAGAGAGGTATTCACCTGGTTTCTAGTCTTTTGCTTTGTTAATTCATGATGGTGAACCCAGTTCATTCCAAGAAGCTAGAGAATTTGAGAATGTAGATAAATGGAGGAAAGCCATGGATGAGGAAATGAAAACACTACACAAGAATGAAACATGAGAATTTGTGGATCCCCCACTTGGAAGAAAGGTTGTTGGTAACAAGTGGGTGTACAAAGTAAAGAAGAACAATGACGGGTTGTTGAAAATTTGAAATGCTATAAAGTTTGCTTGGTGCAAAAGGTTATGTGCAGAAGTCTGGTATAGACTTTAATGAAATCTTCTCTCTAGTTGTGAAGCTGACTATTGTAAGAGTTTTACTTGCTCTTGTAGCAACACAAGATTTAGAGTTGGAGCAACTCGATTGTAAAACTGCTTTCTTGCATGGTGATCTTGAGGAAGAGATTTATATAGATTAGCCCGAGGGCTACAAGGAAAGAGGCAGACTCATATTTGATGTGTAGACTCAAGAAAACTTTGTATGGATTGAAACAAGTGCCAAGGATGTGGTACACAAAATTTGACACTTTCATGAAGAGCCAAAGTTTTAGTAGGAGTGAAGCTATAACCATTGTGCATACTATAAGAGATTTGACGATGAAAGTTTTTTTATCTTGTTATATGTTGATGATATGTTGGTTGCAGGCCCTAGCATGAAGAAAATCATTGACCTTAAGGACCAATTGGCTAGGACATTTTAAATGAAGGGTGTTACCGGGCAAACTAGCAGGACTAGTTCCCAGTAATCAAATATAAGAACTGTGACTCAATGTCACCTCGATCACAATTCTAACTTCTTTGGAGTGTCGGAACCTCCAAGGGGAAGGATCCTTTTGATATCCTGCAGGTCACTGATGCAACAAAAACTATGTTCTCTACGCAAATATTAGTTTAAAGCCTGCCACTGCCTGTTCGAAGGGTGCTGTTATTTGTTTAGGGCTGTTTGGGCCTGTTGTTTACTGTGTGACTGTCCTAAGGACTGTCATCTACTGCAGTAAAGGTTTAAGGCTGCCATACTCATTTGTGAGATGCTTGAGGTTGCCATTCACAGTTGGACCCTTGTTGGCTGTCTTGGTTAATGTCTTGGGGTTGATATTGCATGTCCTAAGCTGCTTTACCTTCTATTGTAACTGTCTAATTCTATTCCTCAGCGCTTTATCTCCTTCTCTCTCTCAGGTATGTGATTACCCTCTGGTAAGGGTCAGTTATTTGTTCCATTTAGTGACTTGTCTCTGAGAGGCAAGATCTGATCTGAAAGTTAGCTCTGAGTATAAGGAATTTCCTCACCATCAGATAAGTTATCAGATCTATTTTGTTACTTAGCTTTTTGTCCTATTGCTTATGATTTTACTTCAGTGGTATTGTTTACTGTTTATGATTTTCAGTAGTACCTTTACTGTGTATTTCTGCATTTAGTTAAATTTTTTGTTTCAAACCCTAACATTAACACAAGGATCCTTAATTATTGTTAAAGCTGAAAGAGATGAAAATTGTATCTTAAAATTTAATAGCTTTGACATCCTCTCTAGGCTCAGCACCAGTGCTTTGATCTCAGCTTCTATTACTTCAGCATGTACTCTTGCATTTCGTTTTTTAGTTCAGTGCCGAATCTGCCGATGCTTTGATCTTAGCTTTTATCACTTCAGCATGTACTATTGCATTTAGCTTTTTAGCTTTCCTTTTAGCTATCTTCCTATATGTATACCGGATACCCATCTAGTTCTTTCTGCTTCTAAGTTAAATGATGCGGGGAAACGGAAACGTGTATCCGATACGGAAATGCACTGGAAACGCGACCTTTGGAAACGGGGAAATGCAATATATATATATATATATATATGCAAATTAGCAAGGATATTAAAAATTATGTGAAACATAAATGGCAAGTGATAAATCATAATTTCAAACATCTAACATCACATTTTACTCATAAGTCCATCTCTATATCATTAATAATTGTCATAGATGATTACATAATGCAAGTTGCCAAGTAGTAATATCCAAAAACAACCTTGGCAATACAATATATTCAAAATTTCAAAATCGGCCTTTATGTATGAGGCGACAATGCTACATATATCAAAATGTGAACAGTCAACATAGAAATAAAACATAAGATAAGTCAATTTGCATAGTGCTGTAGCTGACTGTCTTCAAATCGGCTTCCTCAAGGGGGTGCTTGCTCAAATCGTTGTGTGATGAGGGAAGTAAATCCTCCTTTTATAAAAAAAAAATGACTTTTAGAGGCTTCTAGAGGTTTCCTAAACCATCATTAACCCATTAAGAAACAACTTAACCCATTGATTAAGATAATAGGTTCTTTTTTTGGCTGGAAAAGTGAGAATCCGAGGAGGAAATGTGCCATACGGACGTGGGTACGGCATGGAAACGCGTTTTCATCCATACCACCCACATTTCATCCACATGAAACGTGGTGGTACGGTCGGAAACCTGTTTCCGAGGAGTACCAAACGTGTTTCCGAGTTTCCTGCCTGGTACGGGCCACGGCAGTGGTACGGGCCCTAGTACCAAGTTCCTGCAACTTAGTTCTGCTTTCATTCTAGGGAATGCCTTTCGCACTCCCATATTGTTCTTTTTTTCTTGGATGAACCTTTTCAGTCCCATTGACCTACCTTTGTGGTCATTTGTTGGACATGAATAAAGTATTTTATCCCTTTAATAGTGCTGTAAGTGATCTGCAAGAAGGTGCACTTGTTGTTGAATGCTTGACGTTGAGTATATATATATATATATATATATATATATTTTTTTTTTTCATGTAACAATACAAGTTCTTGTTGTACTTCAAATGGGGTATGATTTCATATGAACACAATCCTTTTACTGCACATTACCCATCTGGGAAGGGTGACTAATACATGTTTCTGGTGCAATGCTGTTATAGTTGAGTTTAAACCTTGCAAGTTACATCTACCAGGAACCAAACTAATAGCCTTATTTTTACAGTAATATCTAGGACTTCAACATTTGAATATTTCTTTGGAGAATATCTTTATTTACTATTTAGCTACTTACTGCTATTTTAACAATTTGCCACCTTTATCAATAAGAATTGACAATTGCAGTTATGCTGTTTTCAGAAATGAATTGAAGTTCATCCTCAAAAGTGTGGGCAGTCTTCATTTGAACTTTGGAGTACATATAAATTTGAATGTTTTCAAGCAAGTTTGATTTCCATGTTCTCTGTGATATCATTATCCACCTTGACAAAAGATGGCTTCACAAAAAGATGTGTCTTCCACTAAGCGCTCATCATTAAATCCAAATGCAGCAGTATTTGTTCCATCTGCCCTTAGAGCTGCATCTTCCAATACAAACAGCTCAGTTGTAAGGAATGAATTAACTGGAAATTCTGGTCCAGCTGTTACCCACAGGAACGATTCTTCAATTTCAAGCACTTCTAGAAATCAGAATTGGGAGGATTACCGCCTTCTACTTCCTGATGATATTACACCAGACTTTCGTAGTTTGGATAATCACATGTCCATTACTGAGGATGGTAGGGCCTTTATAGATGAGCATTCACCTACATATATCGATATAAGGGATCCTATGGAGTTTCTTGTTACAGAGTTTCCTGGTTATTCAGTAGAGTGCCTCAAACAGTCTTATGATGGAAATGGCAATGATTTGATCTCAACAATTGCGATGCTCAAGGAGCTTGAGGATGCAGATAGCAATGATTTAATCCCAACAATTGCAAGACATAATGGGCTTGAGGTACAGTTGTTTAAGCACTTCTTCAAGCTTTCATATGCATTTTGGATTGCTGAATCAAGGTTTGTGTGGATTGCTTCAAGTGCAGAGCATGTTTGCCTTGCACCGGACTGATGTAATATATATATTTAACAATTTGGTCTTGATTTTATTTGAAATCTCTCTTTTATCTGAGATGAATATCAGTTTGGGATGCAGTCTCAAGATATTGACAATCTACCGTGGGAAAGTGAGATAGAGTCTGCATCTGGTACAAATATGGATCCCAGTGCTGGGACTGGTGGAAGTGTTCAAGTTTCACCCAGTATGTTTACACCAGACACCAGAGTTTGCAATGGAAATTGGCTACAGGAGTATGCTACCCTTCAACAGACACATCAATTCTGCCCACAAATTTCTTTCAACACTGGAGAGACAGTGGGTGAGTTCTTAAATAATGGCCAAGGCCGTAGAGTTTGCAGGCTTTAATTCTATTGACTTTGAGGTTTGCTTAAATTTCAAATAGCAATTTTGATATGTTCTGTGGACGTATTTACTGATGTCTTTGGTTCAATGTTGCAGGGAGAGTTTTTTCTTCGGATTTGGTAGAGTCTGCTAAAGATCATGCCCATGTCCAAAATACATGTCTTGAACAGGTATTTACACTAGAGTGAGATATTTTATTTTTTGTTTTTTCTGGGTTTGAAAATGCTTATTTTATTATACTGAGAAACAAAAGATTTACATAGGATGTTAAATCAGTGAGCTAAGCACTGACCATGATGAATCCCTTGCCTAACATTTGTGAGAAGATTCCATATCCCAGCCTTAGCTCCAACCTCCGGTGAATCAATATCTGTTGTGGAAGAATCTACTCTTGTCATCACCTATGCCACTGGTCCAGATTTGAAGGCTCACACAGTTTAACTTGGAAGCTTCTCCTTTAAATGTTTTCATGCATCTCTTCTTCCATTAGATCAAGGTATCTGCGAGGTGGTTGGTACTTCAAATTTCCCTACTTTGTAGCACGTCCATCAATTTTGTTTCCTAGAATTTCTCCTTTCCACCATAGTGGACCCACAGTAAGAACTGAATATTCTGCTACAATTGCTGCAGTCCAATCTCAGAAGGCCTTTGCTTCAGTGCAATTACAGGAACTATGTTTCATCAATTCTTCTTTTTGGTAAACCACACAAAGATCATGCGACTGTAAAATTAGTCACAGCAGATCTATTGAACAAGAATATCAATCACAAAGATGTAAAACAATTTGGAGTAAAAACTGTGCAAGAGAGATGCATCAGTTCTCTATAATCCAGAATGGTAGAATTACAAAACAATATTGTCACAATGAGTGAGCAAATCGAATTAACCAAGGAGGTCATTCGAATATACTGCATGGCATAGCTTGGCTCCAACTAGGAGTCCTCATCATCAATCAATGGTGGTCATCAATGCACAAGTCACTGTCAAATAGGTGTCAAACTGAGTGTAATAAGTGTAAATTGATGGTAAGTGGCACTAATGTAGGGATGGAGGCTCAGTGGAGGGCGCATGAGGAGTTAACTGCACTCAGAATAGGTAGTCATGTCTCATCGGAGGTCAATCGGAGTGATAACAACAGTGAGGAGTCAGTCTACCCTCAAATCAAGGAAATACTGGTGGCTAACTAAAGTAAACTGGACTGGTAGCTGAGAAAGGCGCCCTTTTGCAGTGGAAGGTGAGAAGTGGGCGCATGACTAGCTAGGAGCGCTAAATCTAAGTGGAAAGTAGCTCCCAAGTGCTGGGAGACTAGGGACTAGGTGCTGGAGGCATCATACAGGTGACTGGGCAGCATGCAGGTGCATGCAATGCATGTAGAATGCATGCATGCATGCAAAATGCATGCAAAGTACATAAGTGAATGATGAGATATCCTAACACCCCCCCTCAAGCTATACTATGATGTAAAAAATAAAATGTAGGGCCGTGGTTACTGAGACCAAAGGTCACCCCAATACAATAATCCAAAAAATGTTGAAATAAGCTAAATGAGGAAAGAGGGAAAATCCAGTGGGAAGAAAGCCCCCCCTCAAGCTAAACATAAAAATGGATCTAATCTGTCTCCACCAGATTAGATCCATGACTAGCTAGGAGCGCTAAATCTAAGTGGAAAGTAGCTCCCAAGTGCTGGGAGACTAGGGACTAGGTGCTGGAGGCATCATACAGGTGACTGGGCAGCATGCAGGTGCATGCAATGCATGTAGAATGCATGCATGCATGCAAAATGCATGCAAAGTACATAAGTGAATGATGAGATATCCTAACACCCCCCCTCAAGCTATACTATGATGTAAAAAATAAAATGTAGGGCCGTGGTTACTGAGACCAAAGGTCACCCCAATACAATAATCCAAAAAATGTTGAAATAAGCTAAATGAGGAAAGAGGGAAAATCCAGTGGGAAGAAAGCCCCCCCTCAAGCTAAACATAAAAATGGATCTAATCTGTCTCCACCATGATGGAACTCACCCCCAACAGTGAACGGAGGTAAGAGAACTTCTTCTCAGTGAAGCTCTTGGTGAAGATGTCTGCAATTTGCTCATCGGTAGGGCAATATTGCAGAATGATGGTGTGATCATGCACCAACTCTCGGATGTAGTGCATATGAATCTCAATGTGTTTGGTCCTCTGCCGTTGAAGTGGATTGGTGGAGATCTTAATAACACTTTGATTGTCACAAAATATGATAGTCGAAGTAGTGCTACCAAAATCAAACTCGGAAAGAATACCCTACAACCAAACTGCCTGAATGCAGGCATTGACTGCCCCTCGATACTCTGCCTATGTTGAAGAAAGTGCAATGGTTGCCTGCTTTTTGCTTGACCAACAAATAGGCCCATGTCCAATCATGAAAACATATCCGGAAGTGGACTTTCGATCTATGCTATCACCTGCCCAATCTGAATCAGTAAAACCAATGAAATCTAGCTCAGAATTTGCAGCATAATGTATGCCAAAATGTTTTGTACCTTGCACATACTGCAAGATCCGCTTAGCTGCCCGCTAATGAAGCTCATGGGGCTGCTGCATATACCTTGATACAGCACTCACGACATATGAAATATCAGGCCTTGAGTGTGTCAAGTAAAGTAGTGAACCAATCAACTGTCGATACATAGTGCAATCTGCAAGCGGTGTGGAATTTCCCTTTTCAAGACTGATTCCTGAGAGGAATGGAAACAGAGCAGCCTTACATTCTGCCATATTAAACTTTAATAGCAGGTCTTTAGCATACTTTTGTTGAGATAATGTGATCCCATCAAAGTTTTGAGCTATCGCCAAACCCAAAAATTGCTTAAGCAAGCCCAAATCGCTCATATCAAAAGCTAGATTTAAAGCGGTTTTCAACGTGTTAATTGTGAGGAGAGTGCTACCAGTAATGAGAAGATCATCAACATATAAAACAACAATCAACAAATTACCTTTAACTTGCTGTAGGTACACATTCGGATCAGATTTGCATCTTTTGAAATTCTGAGAAAGAAGGAAGGAGTCCATCTTTGCGTATCAAGCTCTTGGGGCCTGTTTCAATCCATACATAGATTTCTTCAACCAGCAAACTAATGATGGATTTGATATGTATCCTTCTGGTTGCTTCATATATACCTCCTCATCAAGGTCTCCATGTAAAAAAACACTCGTCACATCCATATGGTGCACTTCCTAGTGCTTGGATGCGGAAATGGCCAAAACTAGGCAGATGGAATCTATCTTTGCAACCGGTGCAAAAGTCTTAGTGTAGTCCACACCTTGGACTTGGGAGAAACCTTTTGCCACCAACCTAGCTTTGTATTTGCTGATAGAGCCATCAACAGCAACTTTCGTGCGGTAGATCCACTTGCATTGAACTAATTTTCTTCCAGTTGGAAGAGAAACTAGCACCCATGTATTGTTCTTTTGAAGAGAACTGTACTCTTCATCCATGGCGGTTTGCCATCGTGGATCTCAGTGGGCATGATAGTATGATTTGGGATTTGAACCAATCATCAAATAACATTTCTCAGATAATAATGGATCAGAAAATGAAAGAGCAACAGAATTTCTCCTCTTCGTAGTTTGCTCTTTGATAGTTTGCTCTTGTTCTCCTTGGATCAGCAGGATTTCCAATGTTTGGAGCAGCAGAATGTAGAGTGTTTTGGGCTCACTTTGGTAACTGAGGAGGATCATTATGGTCTGATTCCGAACCTGATATGTCATGGCCATCAAAGTTTGATAAAATATCAGAGATATCAGATCCAATGCTTTCTTCATATTCTCTCGAATCTTCTTCTTGTAGAGGTTGCGGATCGACAGTGTTTTCCTTAACTAGTTTCAGATCTAGCAGCGGTTCTTCAAACTTCACACTTCGCTCTATGAATATCTTTTTGGATCTGATATTCGTGAGTTTATATGCTTTTGATTCTTCCCCATATCCTATCAGGATACATTCAATACTTTGTGGATCCAAAGTCTTTCTCTTATCATAAGGAATTCTAGCCCATGCAGTGGAGCCAAAAACCCTCAAATTGGACACATCCGGTTTGCGACCAATGAAAGCTTTGAAAGGAGTTTTACCTTTCACGGATGAATGTAGAACTCGGTTCTGAATATATGCAGCAACATTCATGGCTTCAGCCCAAATATTTGCAGCCAAACCTTTTGACTCAAGCATGTAGGTAGCCATATCTTTCAGTGACCGATTCTTCCTTTCCGCTACACCATTCTACTGGGGTGTGTAGGGAACTGTATGTTGGATCGGAATTCCGCTTTCGGCACAAAGTTGCAGCAACTCAGTCTTGATATATTCTCCACCATTATCAGATCTAAGAGCTTTGATCTTGCTCTCAGTGGCGGTCTCAACAGATTCCTTAAAATCCTTGAATTTTCCAAGCACTTCTGACTTGTTTTTGAGAAAAAATACCCAAGTAAAGCGGGAGAAGTTATCGATGAATGTCAAAACATACCTTGAACCATTCGTGGATATATTTGGCAGCGGACCACTGATATCAGAATGTATGAGGCCCAAAATGGTAGAAGCTCTGCTAGCTTTGCCGTGGTCGAACTTGTGCTTCCCAACAATGCAACCGGGGCAAATTCCCTTCGAGGAACGGAGTTGTGGAAGACCATCAACCATGGATTTCTGTTGTAACAGCAGCAAATACTTGTAATTAAGGTGTCCAAACCTTTCATGCCAAAGCCTACTAACCTCGTTGCCATGAGTGAGGAGAGCAGTGGGCTTTTCAAGCGGCACAAAGTGAGAAAACTCATAGTATTTTGCAGTGTGGTTTGCCTTTCCGACTGCAATAAGTCTTCCACTTTTGATATCAGAAATTTCAACTGTGTTATGGCTGAATGTAACTTGCTTCGGTTCACCAATGTGTGTCATTTGATACACATAAAGTAGATTTGAAGCCAAGGAAGGCACATAGAGAACATTTTGAAAGCTTCCATGCTCTACATGGATGGTACCTTTGCCCTTTGATGAAATTTTTGAGTCATCTCCCAAATGGATGGGAATGGAGCTGTTTGGATTGAATGAAGAGAAGGAGTCAATATTTGCAGCCATATGATTTGAGGCACCGGAATCTATCAGTAGAGTGGTGGGTTTCGAAACAGTTGCCATGAGTGCTTGACCTCTTTCATGATCATCATTTCTATCCTTCTTCCGTGCACCATCGGGAAGACATATGTTATTCTTTTCCAAAAGGAGGGCCATTTGATCTATTGTTTTCTTCATGCATGAACTTTCAAGATGAAAGCCACAGTTGCAATATGAACACTTAGATTTTTCATTACACCCTTCTGCTTGTTCCTTGAACCAGATGGTGCATCCGATTGCTTGCCTTTCTCTCTTTGCTTGTTAGGTTCGAATTTGGGCTTCTCTTTCTTTTGCTTTCCTTTGCCATTCGAATTCTTGGATCCTTGAACAAATAGGGATTAATCTTTGGAGTTTATGGACCCCATTTGAATCAACTTGTCATGCTCTTTGGTAACGGATTCAATGAAGGCATTCAAGGTAGGCATCTTCCAATTCGGGGTAGTTAGCCGACCAGAATTGAAAGTAGAGACAAATACTGAGTAATCTTTCCCAAGCTTTGTGAGAATGGAGAGGATCAATTGCTTATCCTCTTTCACAACACCACTGTTCTTCAACTACAATGCCAAGTGCTTGAATCTTGTGAAAAACTTATTGATGGTCTCGAAATTCTCAGGACTAAGAGCAATCAATTCATTTTCCAATTGAAAGGCTTTAAGCTCATCTTGCTTGCCAAAAAGTTTGTCAAGTTGCTCCCATATTGCTTTTGGAGACTTCAATGCACTGAGATGGAAATGAAGATCTTTGGAGATGGAGAGGCAAAGAAGACCATAAGCTTCATCAAGCTTATTGAAGTATTTTGACTTTTCAATGAGAGTGTTTGGCTCCAATTCGAGGCCCATGGTGACTCTATAGAACCCTCTTGAGCGCAATATTAACTCCATGTCATCTTTCCAATCAAAATTATTGAAAGGAGTTAGCATAGGCTTTGAAGAAGTGGAATCCATCACTGAAAACGAGTGCAATTAATGAAGGAGAACCTGCAAATCACAAGGTAGTGAATGCACTTGATGTAGAAGATTATCCTGCAAATCACAATCAAAACAAGAACAGTAAGGTCGAACAATCCACCCTTTTAGAGTTGCATCACACCTGGGATTGGAGATCAAGCAAGCTTGAAAGGATCCAATGTATCAAATCCAGGAATTATGTAGAAAACTCAAGCTTTTGGAGTGGATTGGAGTGTATTTTCTGCTTTGTATCAAATCCAGGAATTATGTGGAAAACTCAAGCTTCTGGAGTGGATTGGAGTGTATTTTTTGCGTTGCATTCACATGAGTGAATGCACATGAGATATTTCATGCCAAAACTTCTTCAATTTTGAGCAAATTCACTCAATTCTTCATGTAGAACACTTGTAGGAGAGAGATCTTGTCCCTGCAATGGCTCTGATACCATGTGAATTAGTCATAGCAGATCTATTGAACAAGAATATCAATCACAAAGATGTAAAACAATTTGGAGTAAAAACTGTGCAAGAGAGATGCATCAGTGATCTATAATCCAGAATGGTAGAATTACAATACAATACTGTCACAATGAGTGAGCAAATCGAATTAACCAAGGAGGTCATTCGAATATACTGCATGGCATAGCTTGGCTCCAACTAGGAGTCCTCATCATCAATCAGTGGTGGTCATCAATGCACAAGTCACTGTCAAACAGGTGTCAAACTGAGTCTAATAAGTGTAACTGATGGTAAGTGGCACTAATGTAGGGATGGAGGCTCAGTGGAGGGCGCATGAGGAGTTAACTGCACTCATAATAGGTAGTCATGTCTCATCGGAGGTCAATCAGAGTGATAAAGCAGTGAGGAGTCAGTCTAGCCTCAAATCAAGGAAAGCCTGGTGGCTAACTGAAGTAAACTGGACTGGTAGGTGAGAAAGTCGCCCTTTTGCAGTGGAAGGTGAGAAGTGGGCGCATGACTGGCTAGGAGGACTAAATCCGAGTGGAAAGTAGCTCCCGAGTGCTGGGAGACTAGGGACTAGGTGCTGGAGGCATCATACAGGTGACTGGGCAGCATGCGGGAATGCATGCAAAGTACATAAGTGAATGATGAGATATCCTAACAACCACACTGTGTTGCGCGGTCTGGTTTCGACAGCTAGTAGTTGTCATTCATCTCAGCACATGGGATATAAAAGAAACTCTAGGTTTCTAAATAAGCTAGCATCTTTTGACCCATTTATCTTTGGTATCCTATGCCTGCCATCTTTTAATAAGTTTATCTGAAATATTGTAACTTGTTCCAATCCCTTGTGCAACTTATTTGTATCATAGCTGAAAAATGGTTTATTAACACACTATTTGCAGGCCTTACAAATATGTCCTAGTGCATCTAGTTGCATCTTAAGTTCTTAACGATGTCAGGGTTGGGGACAATTTTGCATAACTCTAAGAAGGCTTTTTTATCAGAGGTAGGGTGGTTTTGAATGTACTTGATTGGTTTCTAGTCTTTCCAGGCTTCTGTAATTTTATCCCATAAATCTCTCTACAGATGAAAACTCCTCCTAGTTGGTCTTTCCCCACACAATTTTCAAGGAGACCGACCTGACCTCTTGATGTTGGGCATGTCCAAATAAATCTAGCTACCAAATTCCATCCATTTGTTGGCCTGTCAAAGTCCTGTTAAGTTCTCAGGAGATTTCTCTCCAAACATTTTGATACTTTTGAGAACTGACTTAAAAATGAGAGTGCAGATTGTGAAAGTGCCTTTAATCATATTGTCTCTATCCTTTATACGATAAGAAGCTACGTCGGCGTATTTGTAATGAACATGATACACAATAAAGCATGGTAAACCTTCATACCTGCATACAAACTATTTATACCAAATATTGACGTGGTTTACAATTCCCAAAAGTATTATTATGATAAGTTACAGAATAACTCCTTAGAAATTAGGAGAAGAACTCCAAATAACCCTAATAAATCCAAGATTAATAGGCCACTGTGTGTAATAATGATTCTGTTGACCTCTTAGATATGCTAGTTCGTACTCATTGATCATGTAGGCCCAGTACTATGCCAACCTACTATTTACATATACGTTTGATCCCTTATCCCATTATATACCCCCATTAGAATTTAGGATCATTACATACATTTACATAGCATCCCCCTTTGAAATGATTTGTCTTCAAAACTTTGTAGTTGAGGGTTTTGTCACTTTTACATATGATGAAACCGAGTAATAGGGTTTCCTCAGATGTTTGATCTCTTGTTGCCATTGTTGATTATCCATCCATCCATTATTCATCCTTGCTTGCGTAAATATTTATAAGATGATGCCATAGTTTCTTTTCTTTTCTTTCCATGCATTGTTGTAACTTTTCCAATTTGTTGTAGTTGTTAGTCTTTGATGATATCTTGTCGTGTAACTAGTCTTCGACCTTTGGTTCCATAAATGTGGTTGATTCTGCCATCTTCTTCTTTGGACTTAAGGATCTTTTTTTGTAGTTTCTTGTCTTTATTGTAGACTTTTCTGATAGCGAGGATGTCGATATGGTTTCATTTTTTATGGTTCTCCTTCCCCATTGACCCATCTTGTACCCATCTTCCTTTTTGGTAGAGTAAAATGTTCTATCCTCCATGTAGGTTATTTGATTGTATTTTCTTGGGAGAGAATGCTGTCATTTTTTGCTTGAGTTTCCCAATTGGACATTTACCTTCTCTAGTTGGATCTCTACTTTTTGAAATATCTTTTGATGATCTTCTTGTTGCTTTTCTTCATCATCCTCCTACAAATTTGATGCTGAAGGGTGAGAATATTCATCAATTTCTTTTGTCCTTCAATTCTTGTTTGCATTTTTTATTTTATCTCATTTGTATGTAGGGCTTCTTCAACCTTTTTAAAAATTTCCTTTTTAATTTTCTTGGTCATCTCTTCATGTATTATCTTTTCTTTTGCCTCTTGTAGATGTCTTTTCACATTCTTAACATCATCAAGAAGGTTGTGATTATGCTTAGACATCCATTTTTATTTCTTTGTCTTTCTTTGCCCATTCTTTCATTGAGTACTTAACCTCCTTAATATATGTTTGATTAAGGGCTTGCAACTTGGAGAACTGCCCATCTGTTTGCACAAGTTCCTCTTTAGCTTTCTTTGATTTTCTACATGTTTCCCTCATTTTCAACATGAAGAGTATCAGTTTCCTTTGATTTGTTTCTTTCATCCTTCTATTTGAAAAGAGTTTTTCAAAATCTTCTTACATGTAATTTAAACTAGTGTCTATATCAAGAGACATCCACCACTCCCAAGCCTCATCCTTCAAATAGAGACTTGCAATTAGAGTTTTCTTTGCAATACTTAACCATTTTCTAGATTCAATCCTCTCTTTATCCCCATTAAAGAATTGCATTCCCATCAATTCTAGATCAAAACTGGGGGTCTTATCTGAACTGTTGACTTCCATCTCCACTATCTTCACAAGAGCCATTGTCAATTGTCACAAGTTTTTTCCATATATATTCTTTTCTATTTCCACTTTCAATTGCCTTTAGAATCAATTAAAATGGAAATTTCCAATCAAAGGTTATGACCATTTTAAGCCCTTCTATTGGAGTGCTGTACATGTCAACCTTATCTTCGAGATTTCTGCTCCAAGTTTGTTAGAATTTCGACCTATAACAGCCTGAACTGTCTTCTCTTGCATGCCATTAATCTTACTCAGTTTGGATTTTCCAAGAGGAAGTTATAGCCGAGTTACTAAGCCCTGTTTTTACTTGGGAAACATTTGTTGGAAATGTAAAGTAAAAGTAAATAGATTATTTGAAGTAAAAAGTAAGGTAGTTTGGAAAGCATGACTACTTTTAGAATTATAAATATTAAATAGGATGAAGTAAGGTAGTTCGGAAGACATGACTACTTTTAGTAAAGGGATTTTTTATCTTGGAACTTTGTGTGAAGTATTTTTAAAAGTTTTAATACTGAAGCCATTTCTGGGACAGCATTTAAGAGTTTTGTTTTTCTGATATTATTTAATTTGAAGATTCACCTTGGAATGGTCATGAATGCTGTGAGAATATGCACTATGTTATGAATTATTTCTAAACACTTCATATATTTCTTACGTGCAAGTTGCAACCTTTTTGATGTTCTACCAAGTTGTGAATATTGGTTGTTGTTTTAATTACAGGCTATCCTTTATTTTTGTATTAGCTATTTGAGATCCTGTGCCATGAAAGCAATCATTTTTCATGCTGATGAATACAATGTCTCATCTGGTTTAACATTCGGTTCATTAGATCATTAGTTAGTGATCGATAACTTAGTTTTGCTTTGATATTTGATTTTTGTATTATTTATAGCACTTAATTTTCTCTTGTTCAGAAAATATTTTGAATGTTTATAAATAATTGCCGAGCTAGAATCCGTAGGATTCCCTATCACAAATGGAGCTGAGTCCAATCGGGACTGTAATCCATGGTGAATTCATACTATTGGCAAAGGGTAGTTTTACTTGTCAACACAAAGATAGATATCAGCTTGGCATTAAGTATGTCAACTGAAATTTAAATCGGTTGGTTGAATATACAAATTCTGATTGGGTTGGTGATGGGGATGACCACAAAAAGACTTCTAGATATGTTTTCCATCTTAGATTTGGTCCAATTGTTTGGTCAGGTAAAAGAAGCAGGCTATTTCCTTCTATACCACTGAAGCTAAATACAGAGTAGCAATAAATGTTGGAATTGGAGTAGTTTGGATTTGCAACTTGATGGGGGGGCTTGGGTTTCCTCATAAGGAATTGACTATAGTGTATTGTAACAATCAGAGTGCAATACAAGTGGCTAAAAATCCTGTTGCACACAACAAGGTGAAGCATTTTGAACTTAATGCATATTACCTTAGATAGTTGGTACAAGAGAATGGGTAACACTTGTTTATTTTAGGACTGATGATCAGATCGTAGATATCTTTATGAAGTCATTGACTGAAGTGAAGTTTATTAAGCTTCGATCTATGCTTGGGCTTCAAGAAGTTGTCATTAAAGTGGGGGGTGCTCAGATAATGCCACCTCCTAATCGTCTAAAAAGTTGTGTTGAAGGGGGCATGTTGAATTTTTGTGATTAAACCCAATTCTTGGATCTCAGTTGGTGTATTTTGGTGTTAGTCAGTGGATTGACTAAGCATTAGATCAACTCAGTGAGGGATTTTGACTGGGTGTATCAGACCGACTAAAGTGGTCCCAACCAGGTGCATTGCAACTGGTTGGGCATTGAATAAGCCAAGAAATGCAGATTGTCTAACCACTTTAGAACCATTTTGGGTGATGAAAGTTGACCAAATCAATTTTATTTTAAGGGAGATTGGTTGCATGCTCAAGTATAAATGGATGATCACTTGTCGATACCTATAGAGTGAAGTATGGTGAATTTTTTTTTGTTATGTTGATATAAACTGTGATATTGCTATAACAGTGTTTCTTAACACCATCTTTCTGCTTGGATCTATTGTCTACTTCTGCGATATACCTGTGAATTCTAACATAGGTAATGAGCACTTTAGAGATATGTAGTCTTGGAGTGCAATTAACACGAAAAGAGGCAGGATTTTGTTAAAGAGACAAGTGATATTTGGAGGCAAATAGTTCTAATTTTATTTTATTTCAATTTTTGCCTTTATTCAAACTTAAAAGAACAATGCCGAGGAGAGGCAAATGATGAACAAGAGAGAAGACATGTTATATGGTGTGAAAAGAAGAGAAACAGAAAAGGAGCAAATAAGAGGTACATGCAGCAGTTGAGCTAGTGCCAAGAAAGTGGTTTTGAGACCACTTGTTATGTTCCTATTACCAAAATGAGATGAACAATGAGGAAATATGAGAGAACAGGGAAGATATTTAAGAATAATGATTAGTATATTTTGAAGGGTTACATATTTAGATAGCACTCTTCTAGATGACAAATGAGAAAATGGGTGCACTCTTTAACCGTAGACCATGATTTAGAAGTCAAATGTCGAATTGGATGTAGATAGTATAAAATATGACTTATGATCATGACGATACTCTATTGAAGAGAAGACTTATCTATCCATCTATCTATATTTATACACACCCTAGGTAGATCCTACAAAATCACTTTTTAAGGGCTTGACTCTTTGTAGTAGTTAGATTAAATAGTGATGTATATTGTGAGTAGGGTGTAACCAGGGACACAACAACCAACATCTCTTGCCTTTCATGGAGCACCACAAGATGATGTTTTAAGCCTAAGGGAGTTATTTCTTAAGGTAAGAAGCTATGTAGACCTACAAATATGTCATCCTCTCTAAGCTCTCAGGGCCCTAGAGAGTTCAATATGACTCCCCAATTACATTAAAGGATCTTTATGAGGTTCTGAATGTTAAGGTTGTAGACAAGACCCCCACACTTCTCATGTGAAATATTGTAAAGCTATGTGGAAATTTGTTGACCCATAGAGGTTAACAAGAAACAATCCTTGGGGAGTATTGAATATTGATCAACTTGGGAGACATCAAATTAATCCCTAGGGTTGGTACCGAAAAGGGATCACTGTATGAAATCTCATAACCTTGTTCAATGTGTCTGATAAGATTTAGTAAAAGCCTTAGCCCTGTGCCTTAAGCCTACACTCCTGTTATCACGCGCATCCGCACCAACAGATAAGCCCAATAATTATAGGTCTCCTAGTTCCATCACAGCTAGATGCCTCTCCGTTTCTGGCTGGTGCTTTTCCAGTCCAAGGGGGTTGCCCTTAGAGGTAACACGCTGTAATTTGATTTGCAAATCTGTGTAGAAAAGTAAGAGAAAACAGCATGCTATAGCTCCCTTTTGACTGTCCTAAAACAGTCAAAGAGGGAGTGTTATTTAAAATGTCGAATTGGGAGGTTGAGAACAATATTTTGAAGAGACTTTAACTAGAAAAACCAATGGAAAGAAATTAAGAAATTTGTGTCTTTGAGTGATTAAATAAATCAAAACAAGAGCAATAGGGAAACACCGAACATTTACCAACAATCAACCATTAGCATCCAATGTGACAAAGAACTAATATAAAGCATAATCAAATCTATCATATGTTATCAAGAGACTATTTTGCACCATAGTGGTTGACGTGCAACAGGCTGCCAATGATCTCCTTGCCAGCAAATGAGGGTGGTGGTCAGAGAATGGTGGATGGAGAAGTGAAGAGCTGTTCCGCTGCGGCCAATAATGCTCCCAAAATGAATGTCTAACTCTACCTCTTGCTAGTTTTTGTAGCTCCGACAGGTACTTCTACATAGGCTATGTGTCTAGCATGTGGATGTGGTCTGAAAAGTGGCTCTCTAGGTGAGCACTTTATAAAGTGATTTTATAAAGTGACTTTTATTATTTTTAATGACTAAAGTGACTTTTTATAAAGTTTGAGTGACTTAAGTGATTTAAGTCATCTCAATGAGAGATTAAGTCACAACTGTAGATCTAGTGAGGCCACGATCTAATCTTGACCATTGAGATTTGGAGGTAGCCGAAGAGTCATTAATGAAGTTATAAAAGAGACCTAAGGAGAGTGGAGAGACACATTGAATGAGAAATTTTGGAGAGCTGAGGAGAAGAGAGGAAATAGCATTGCAGCAAGAGAAAGGGGGAACAAATCCCAAGGAGGGAAGGAGGGCACATTTCCCAAGACAGCTATTGCACAGAAATCGAGGAAGAGGAGGATTCCAGCAGCTTGGGCATGCCAATCGATGCAATTCTGGTACTGTCTATACAGCAGAGAAATTTTGCCCATACAGCTGCATTAGTGAGGGGGTTTGAGGGCTGTACAGGCCGTACCATCTCTGCAAGCTGGGCCATACAGGTCGTGGTCTGTTGGGGACTGATTTGGCATGGTTTTCAAGGCAAGTTCAGCTGGTAAGAAGGCTGTACAGTGTACAGCAGAATTTGGCATGATTTCCCAGGTTGGCACGAATTTCTGTGTGATTTAAAGCTGTAATAATTGCTGTAAATTTCCAGATTTATTTTTCTGTGGGCAGATTAATAAATTTTTTCTCATTGACTGGTTTTTCCTTCAGGGTTTTTCTAGGGGCATTGCCCAGAAAATTACTGTGTCAAATGTGTGTGATGAATGTGTGTTTACTGTTCGTTTTCCCCTGCAAATTTTCAGTTCTTAGTCGTTTGTATTTCTGCTCATAATTCCATTTGAATGCCTGTGGGTTTAACATGCATTAATGGTGAATAATTATTGGAGACTGAAATCTAGTTGTTGGCTAAGTGTTTGACAAGATCTCAACACCTCTTGCTCAAAGACCTCTAAGAGAGGCCTCATGCAAGTTGATCTCATATATTGTAGTAGTTTGGAACTCCTCTTTGCATGCGTGCCAGGGGCCCTCTCATGTTTATGTTAGCTGAACTACAAAACTCAGCTCATTCATGTTTAATCCTCAAGTAGTACTGCTTGTTCTCTTAGGCAGGTGTGCCCCTCCTTAACTGCCTCTTTGGTAGGTGCGCCCCTCTTTTTAACTTGGACTAATTTACATGCATGGTGCGCCTCTCCTTAACTGCTGCTACTACTTGTTAGTTCGCAGTCAAGGCTTCTTTTGGACTAATTTGCATGCATGGTGTGCCCCTCCTTAACTGCGCTTATAACTAGTTAATTCACTCTCAAGTCTTCTTTTACATGCTTCACTTAACTAAAACATGCATGCAAACTGGTAATGAAGTGCCCCCTCTAACTACCAACTGAAACTGATGTTTCAAACAGCTAGTTGACTGAGCCCATGCACCCTGCTTGTTAATTAACACAAAATGAGACCTCTGCTCCATGCATGTGCCCACGAGTCAACTCAAGTAACCTTCTCATGCATGAACCCAAAACTCCAACGAAGGGTTAGTTCCTCCCCTAATTCGTGGTCTTCACCTTCCTTAAGTGCACCCTTCTCGTCCTTTCGAATGCGCCCTTCTTCTTAGCCTCTTCAACAGTGATGCATGTGCTCTCACACGTGTGCTTTCCTCGTACAGTTTTTTGGGTTTGATAATGCAGGTTTTTTGGAGGCTTTCCTTACTGTCAAAGGCATTTAGTGTTAGAAAGTGACAACAAGGAAGGTCTTACTGCATTGCATGCATCCTTGCATGCAGAAGACTTAAATAAGGAAGCCAATTGTATTTAATATATTTTTCTTAAGTTTACTTTGGAAAAATTAATTAAAGTGATCTAATTATTAATTGACTTATTGGAACACTTCTTATTAAGTGAAAGTGAAAATATAATAAAGTGATGGCTAATTTAATCTTGGCCATTGATCTCACTGGAGGATCTCATCCATAGATTTATAGTGAGATTAGGTTTTTCTCTTAGCCAATGAGTTATAAGAAAGGTCAATTGGTGGAGAGGACAACACAATTACATTCTGACAGAGACAGAGAGGAAGAATAGGTTTGAGAGAGAGTTTGTGCAGAGAAGAAGACAGAGGGATAATCGTCCAGAGTGAGGCTGTACGGATTTCTAGGGAGGCCGTACATCAGCAGAGGATTCGAACAACAAGCTTGACCGTATAGCAGAAGTAGAGGAGGAGCCCGTACAGGGTGACGTAGGCCGTACGAAACAGTCCGTATAGCTGACGCAACAGCCGTACGATTTCCGTATTGCTGACGCAGACAGGCCGTACAACACAACAGGTCGGCCGTACAGGTTGGTGGGGTTTCTTAGTGATTTACCGTGGTACGAATTTGTCCAGGTTGGGCATAATTCGATTTCTGGATTGTATTGTTCCATATTTTCTTAATAAAAGTATTTCTCAGACTGCTGCACCGGTTTTCCCATCTTGGGTTTTGTCCGGGGGTTTATACATAGTGTTGTCTCTATTGGCGTGATTGATTGGTATTTCTTTCAGTATTTATTTTCCACTGCATAGTGAAGAAATCCACGTGTGGTTAAAAGTATTAATTTGGGTTTACTTAATTAATTCGACATACTCTAGCCCTAGATTGGATTTTAAGGAAATTTACATGGTATCAGAGCTCTTTTGAGCAGACTGAAAGAAAGCAACAGGTTGGTTGGATAGATTATTGGCATATCTATCCTAGGGTTTACATGCACTATTCACTATGGCCGTACAGTTGAGAGTTGAGGATAGACTCCAGGGGGCACAAAACTTTCCTACTTGGAAAGAGAGGATCACCGGGATCCTAGATGTCAGTGATGCTAAAGAGCATATTGATGATAAGAAGTCTGCTCCCACAGATCCGACAGAGTTGGCTAAGTGGAAGAAGATAGATTCCAAAGCTATGTTGATCATCTTAGATGGGGTGAAGGACCACATAGTCTCTCACCTGTCTGGGAAGAAGACCGCATTAGAGATGTGGAAGGCTTTGGAAAGTCTTTACCAGAGCAAGAATGAAAACCGGAAGATGGTGCTGTAGGAGAGATTGCGCAGTACTAGGATGGCCAAGGGTGAAGGAGTGGTGCCTTATCTTACAAGGCTCACACAGATTAGGGATGAGCTTGGAGCAGTGGGCTCTAAGTGTTAATTTTTGAGCATTAATTCAACATACTCTAGGATCTTTACTGATAGAATAACATGTACAGCATATCAATCATATCAATCACAACAAGCAATCACATAAGACAATAGACACACAGAGGTTCACTGGGGAAAACCATAAAGGTGAAAAACCCCACAACTTCCTCAGAGATAGAAAGAGCAATGATACAACCCAAGTACAAGAGATAGTCCTCCTAATAGATACTCCTCCTTCCTCACTTGTGCGCCACTTTTTGGTGAGTGTAGAAGTGAATAATGAAGTGATCAAATAGAGTGCCTCCCGCACTCTATTTATACATGACCTGACCTTCCTGATAAACTAGTAGGGCCAACTTGTCTAACTTAGTCTAATAACCCATGGTAATACTAATCAGGGTCGACCCCACACTTGGTGGTCTAATAACCCATCACATGCAAGTTGTGACACTTGTCAATACAAATGACGACACTTTCGTATAGAGGAATAATACTATCTCTATAGGAGTACAATATACATAGGTGAAATACATTCCAAAGTTACATATACATGAACACTCCCTCTTAACTAGGAAGGTATTTCTCGACACAGATCTGCTAGCACAAGTCTTCTTCTCTGGATCATCGTCACTGGATCATTGTCATCGAATCATTGTCATCGTCACTGTTGCTGCTATCTCAATCAATCTCTAATCTGCTTGTCATAGGAAGTTCTACAGAGCCAACCCTTTTTCATGCTGGATGTAGGCCCACCACCTGTAGGTCTTCATCATCATCGGCCATACTGTGGATCCCAGGACTAATTACGTGCGTCAAGCAAAACCTCGAAAGAGCATCCCAGGACTGATTACGAGCATACTGCTCAACCTATCGGATCTCCCAGGATCTTTTACATGTAACTGCACAACCTATCCATGGCCACGGAGTATCATCCTGATACTCATGATCATACTGATCATCTCATCGTCTACGAAGCACAGTCCAGATGCACACAATACAACACTTACACTCACCGGCATGGAAGGACTTTCCTCTGACCATCCGGGAAGGGATCAACACTCACATCAACGCACATGGGAGAACGCATCTACCACCATGTCGGAAAGGCTCTGCACTTACATCAACGCACATGGGAGAACACATCTACCACCATGTCGGAAAGGCTCTGCACTTACATCAATGCACATGGGAGAACACATCTACCACCATGTCGGAAAGGCTCTGCACATACATCAACGCACATGGGAGAACACATCTACCACCATGACGGAAAGGCTCTGCACTTACATCAACGCACATGGGAGAACACATCTACCACCATGTCAGAAAGGCTCTGTGCATTTGTGTCTTCGGACTCATCACTCATGATCCACCTGATCATGTCAAAGCATCCTCCTGATGCATGTTATCATAGTATGATCATCCTGATCATCAATGCATCCACCTGATGCATATCATGTATCTACCTGATACATATCATCATACATGATCCACCTGATCATACAATGTATCCACCTGATATATATACAAATACATGATCCAACCGATCATACAATGTATCCACCTGATACATACACAAATACATGATCCCACTAATCATACAATGTATCCACCTGATACATACACAAATACATGATCCCACTAATCATACAATGTATCCACCTGATACATATACAAATACATGATCCAACTAATCATATCAAGCATCCAACATGATGCATACACATATACATGATCCAACTGATCATACAAAGCATCCAACATGATGCATACAAAGCAGTAACTGGAGCATCGTCCTGATGCTCATCATCCAGCGCTTACATCCACAGCCATGGGAAAGATCCTCCTCTCACCATGCTTGGAATGGCTCCTGCAAATGTGTCCATCACTTCTTCCTCGAAGTGTCGTCAATCTGAAGAACACCAAGCCTATCTCTAAAGTACTCAAACTTTACTCTGGCTAGTGGTTTCGTCAGCACATCTGCAACCTGCTCATCCGTCGCAACATACATGAGCTTCACTGCTCCTCTCTACACCATATCCCTGATATAGTGATATTTGATCTCAATGTGTTTCGACCTGTCATGGAACACCGGGTTCTCAGACAGCTTCAGACAACTTTTGTTGTCACAAAAGATACCAGTAGCCTCCAACAGGAGATCAAATAACTCAGACAGTAGCTTTCGGAGCCACACTGCCTCACAACTAGCCGAACAAGCTGCAACATACTCTGCCTCGGTTGTACTCAGTGCTACATAGGACTGCTTCCTGCTAAACCAAGAGATCACACTTGATCCCATACTGAAGCAGCACCCAAAAGTGCTCTTCCTATCTACAACACTACCTGCCCAGTTCGAATCAACATAACCCTGCAGGTTAAACTTTTGATTCACATCATACTTGAGCCCATAATCAATTGTACCCTTCAGGTACCTTAGAATATGCTTTACAGCAACCAGGTGAACACCTCTGGGATCTGTCAGGAACTGGCTCAATGTGTTCACCGCAAAGCAAATATCTGGTCTCGTGTTTATCAGGTACATCAAGGACCCAATCATCTGACGATACACAGTGACATCAACCGGATCAGATGAAGCATCACACAGAAGCTTCAGGTTCGATGCCATAGGTGTGGCCATGGCCTTGTAGTTCATCATCCCGAACCTCTTCAGGATCTCTACTGCATACTTCCCTTGTCCAAGGAAGATTCCATCTGCACTCTGCCACACCTCCATGCCTAGAAAATAGTGCATCATCTCCAAGTCCTTCATCTCGAACTCAACAGCAAGTTTCCTCTTTGTGTCGGCAATCAAACTATCATCACCTGTAACAAACAGGTCATCCACATACAAAAGTAGTATCACGGGATTGCCTTCCTCAACCTTGTAGTAAAGGTTGGAATCCGCTTTACTCTTGGTAAAGCCCAAACTGGATAGAAAGCTGTCTATCCTACCATACCAAGTCCTAGGAGCTTGCTTCAAGCCATACAAGGCTTTCTTCAACCTGCACACATATGACTTCCTGTCATGTGTCTCAAAACCAAGTGGCTGCTCCACATACACTTCCTCCTCGATTACACCATTCAAGAAAGCTGTCTTGACATCCAACTGGTGTATCTTCCATTTCATTACTGCAGCCAGAGCAAGTATTGATTTGATGGGAGTGTATTTGGCTACAGGAGCAAAAGTCTCTTCATAGTTTATTCCCAAAAGTCTCTTCATAGTCTATTCCCTCATTCTGGGAGAAGCCACGAGCTACAAACTTTGCTTTGTATTTCTCTATGCTGCCATATGTAGCATGCTTGATCTTGTAGATCCACTTGGAAGTTACAACAGACTTTCCTTTAGGTCTTGGAACCACATCCCCAACATCATTCTTCATGATCGACTGGTATTCCTCGACCATGGCATCCTTCCATTCTTTCTTTTCCGCTGCTTCTTCATAACTGGAAGGTTCTTTGTTCATGGTATCACAGAGTAAGGCAACATAGCTAGTATGAGATCTAGTCCTCTTCCTTTCTCTGTGTTCTTCTTCTGGAATGCCATATCTTTCTGCATCTTGAATGAGCTCTCTAGCTCATGCAGGTTTCCTCTTGTGAGAGTTCTTCTCACGAGGTGGATCTATAGGTTCTTGCGGATCTTCAACTTCACGATCAGCTTCTGGAATTGCTTCAGTCATTGTGGTGTCTTGAAATCTGGTTTCCTTTGGTTCTTCATGATCTTCAACAGGTGCCTTCTTTGATTTGATGTAAGCTGAGTCTTCATCAAATGTTACATCCCTGCTGACATCAATCTTCTTGAACCCTGGAAAATATATTCTGTAAGCCTTCGATTTTTCACTGTAACCCACAAAGATTCCCTTCTTTCCTGAAGGATCTAGCTTTGTCCTCTTTTCCTTTGGAACATGTGTATATACTGGACAACCAAATATTCTGAGATGGCTGACTTCAGGTTTCTTACCAGAGAAGACCTCTTCTGGTGTCTTGTTGTCCAATATCTTGTGAGGTGTTCTGTTCTGCACATATACAGCTGTCCTAGCTGCTTCTGCCCAAAGATGCATAGGCAGATCCTGGTCATGCAGCATTTCCCGTGTTGCTTCCATGATTGTTCTATTCTTTCTTTCTGCAACTCCATTCTGTTGTGGATTGTAGGGAGCAATCAACTCCCTCTTAATCCCTGAATCACTGCATAGTTTCTTGAAATCACCTGAAGTGAATTCTCCGCCATTGTCGGATTTGAATGTCTCGATCTTTTTATCAGTTTGATTTTCCATCAAGGCTTTGAATTCCTTGAATTTATCAAACACTTCATCTTTGTTCCTCAAGAAGTAAACCCAAGTCTTCCTAGAGAAATCATCAATGAAAGAGACATAGTATACATACCCACTCAGAGAACTGGATGACATCGGACCGCATACATCGGAGTGGATAATTTCCAAGATTCCTTTAGCTTTGCTTTCACTGCTTGGAAATGCCTTCTTAATGTTCTTTCCTTTTGCACATCCTTTGCAAACACCTTCATGCTTTGTCTTGATTTCAGGAAGACCCTCTACAACTTTGCTTGCAATAGGTAATGCCCTATAGTGCACATGTGCAAGCCTTCTATGCCAAAGTTCACTTGGCTCCATGGATTCATGTACCATGGCATGTTCAGGTTGCCCTTTCAATTTGTACAATCCTCCCTCTTGCTCTCCAATCACCACTGCATCATCTATAGTTTTACCCTTTGGCCACATTAGGACTTGGCCATCTACAAATGCAACCCTCATGCCTTTTGCATCCAATGCAGATATGGAGAGTAGATTCTTCTTGAGCCAAGGTACATATAAAACATCTTTCATCTTCAAAGACTTCCCAGAGTCTAGGTTGTAGGAGGCTTCACCACTTCCTTTGATAGGATATTGATAGTCATCCCCAAGTTTCACCTTATGGGGTGACTCATGTTCAGATAGATTTACAAAGGATTCTCTAAACCCAGTCATGTGTTTGGAAGCCCCACTGTCAATAAGCCAATCATCACATCCATGAGAGATAGTACCTATAAGAGCATAGATTAGAACATATTCATCTTCACTAGATGAGTCATCACTTTCTGCCCTAGCCTTCTTCTTGGGAGGTTCGTCATCCTCAGCAGCATGAGCATGATATCTCTTCTTGTTGTTCTTGTTCTTTTTGTTGAAGTTGTTGTTGTTGTTCTTTTTGTTCTTAAGACAATTTGAAGCAAAGTGTCCCTTCTCATTACATGTGAAGCATCTGAGATCTTTCTTATCTTTATGATGATGGTGGTGTGAAGATTTCTTAGCATGAGAATGCTCCCTCTTTGACCTTCCTTTCTTGGTGTGTGCTGTGAGAGCTTGATCTTCATTTCCCATCTTTTCTTCTCGGGCCACAAGCCTAGCTTCTTCTTGAGAACATTCCTCCCATAGACTACTGAAGGAGATCAACTTCCTTCTTGCACAGATTCCTTGGATAAAGGAATCCCATGACCTGGGTAGACCATTCAATGTGGTCATAACAACTTCACCATTATCCACTACTTCATCCACAGCTTCAAGTTGTTCTTTGATCTGAGAGACCTTAGAAAAATATGATTGAATGGTCTCTCCATTCTGAAGTTTTATCCCTTTCAATTGGTTCCGCATAGTCATCTTTTGATTTATGTTCTTCCCTTCAAATAACTTGGTTAGGGAATCAAATATCTCCTTGGGTGTCTTCAGAGATGACACATGTGGTATGAGATGGTCTTTGATAGAATCGACAATGATCCTCTTTGCCTTGACCAAGTTTTTCTTATGTAAGGCCTTAGCCTCTTTTCCCTCTGGGATAGGGACCTCTTCACTTATATAAGTGTCCAATTCATTTTCTTCCAGGATTAACCCAATCCTATACTTCCATGCTCAGAAGTTATCAACCCCTTCAAGCTTATCCTCAAGCTTGGTGTGGTGAGACATCTTAAAGGGTACTTCAAATGGAAATAGAAAAGATTTAGGTCTTACCACTTGATTTGCAGAAATATGGATCTGGTGTTGGATTAGGGTTTGTCAGAGAAACCCTAAAAATTCAAAATGTGAATTTCAAACTTCTGAAAGGATAGAAAGATGCGCCTTGATGAGCTGATCAGCCTGGTATACTCAGAAATTGAAAACTGCAAAGTTTCACCCTTCAGAAATGCTTTTCAATCTCCCGGATTCACTTGGGAGGACCCTGAATTAGGGTTTGAGTTTCCCGGAGCTTCACCCAACCAAAAAGTTCGAGTCAAAGCTCTAAACTTCGATTTTTTCAAGGAGCTTCCAGCTATGGTCTCAAATTTCATAAATTCCTATTTTGTGGAAACCCTAATTTTTAGGGCCAAAAATGAAAGTGCCCATAATTGAATTCTGATTGGATAGAAAGATGCGCCTTGCTGAGGAGAGTCAATCTACCCTATTTCCTTTCAAGATCTGTGGAGAGAAACCCAATAAAAAAGAAGCCCTAGCTTCCGCAACTGCACAGTGTCTTCTTCTCAGGTTAGCTCTGATACCATGTTAATTTTTGAGCATTAATTCAACATAATCTAGGATCTTTACTGAGAGAATAACATGTACAACATATCAATCATATCAATCACAACAAGCAATCACATAAGATAATAGACACAAAGTTTCACTGGGGAAAACCATAAAGGTGAAAAACCCCACAACATCCTCAGAGATAGAAAGAGCAATGATACAACCCAAGTACAAGAGATAGTTCTCCTAGCAGCTACTCCTCCTTCCTCACTTGTGTGCCACTTTCTGGTGAGTGTAGAAGTGAATAATGAAGTGATCAAATAGAGTGCCTCCCGCACTCTATTTATACATGACATGACCTGCCTAATAAACTAGCAGGTCCGACTTGTCCAACTTAGTCTAATAACCCATGGTAATACTAATCAGGGCCGACCCCACACTTGGTGGTCTAATAACCCATCACATGCAAGTTGCGTCACTTGCAACACTTGTTAATACAAATGACGACACTTTCGTATAGAGGAATAATACCATCTCTATAGGAGTACAATATATATAGGTGAAATACATTTCGAAGTTACATATACATCCACACTAAGATTGAGGATGAGGAGCGAGTTCGTACATCGCTCAATGGCTTTTCTAAGCCATGGGACGTCTTTGTTAAAGGCGTGGTGGCTAGAGAGAAGCTCCATGAGTGGCAGAGATTGTGGGATGACTTCGCACAGGAAGAGACCTGAATGGGTCAAGGTTCAGCTTCATCCAACGGTGCTCCACAGATCATGGATGAAGAGGCTCTAGCCCTAGCAAGCAAAGGTAAGGGGAAGGCAAAGAAGAAGAAGGGTGGTAAGAAGAACTTGGACATGGCAAAAGTCAAGTGCTTCATATGCCACAAGTGTGGACACTTTGCTTCCCAGTGCCCAGAGAGGACGAAGAAGAAGAACAACAATCAGATGGTAGGTTCTGCAGAGGTGGATGATTTCAGCAAAAGTTTTGATGAAGACTTTTGCTTGATGGCTTGCATGGCAAGTTCCGTAGACAACAGTATCTGGTATGTGGATAGTGGTGCATCTTGTCACATGACAAGACATAGGTCTTTCTTCAAGAGCTTGAAGGAGGGTGGAGTGAATCTCCATATTGAGTTAGGAGATGATGTGCGGTATCAGGTGCAGGGTATTGGTACTGTTTCGTTTTAGAGGGAGTTTGGAAAACCTATTAGCTTTGCTAATGTGTTATATGTCCTGGGGATGACAAAGAATCTCATATCAGTTTCCACACTAGAAGACAAGGGTATTCTAGTGACTTTCTAGGATAGGAAAGTATATATCAAGCCATCGGTCATATCAGAGATTGGACAGGATGATTGAGGTTCGGAGTGGGAAGGTTTACAGACTACAGTTTGAGCCTGCAAAGGCTCTGGTCAACAACAACAATAGTGATGGTGAGTTATGGCATAGGAGGATGGCACACTTACATCATGGTGCATTGAGGCATCTGAGATAGGAAGTTATCAGAGTTCCTTTAGTACAGGAGGAGAAGCACAACCACTGCAAGGGTTGTGCGTTGGGGAAGAACATCAGTAGACCTTTCCCACATAGTGAGCACAAGTCTGAGGGAGCCTTAGACTTGGTGCATTCGGATGTATGCGGACCGATGAGCGTCCATTCTTTAAGAGGTTACAGTTACTGTGTCACATTCATTGATGACTATTCCAGGAAAACCTGGATCTATTTTCTGAAGGCCAAGTCAAATGTCTTCGATCGGTTCCGAGAGTTCAAGACTCTCGTGGAGAACCAAACAGGGAGAAAGATCCGGACATTGAGGACAGACAACAGTGGTGAGTACACCGACAAAGAGTTCATGGAGTACTGTGCATTAGAGGGGATCAAGAAGGAGCACACTGTTCCTCACACCCCGCAGCAGAATGGAGTGGCGGAGAGGAAGAACAAGACACTGGTGAGTGCAACTAAGGCCATGTTATTTGATCAGGGATTACCACTATTCCTATGGGCCGAGGCATTTCGGACTGCAGTATATGTCCAGAATAGGTGTCCACACACTGCATTGGGGAGGAAGACACTTGAGGAGGTATTTACAGGTACTAGACCAGATGTGAGTCATTTGAGCATATTTGGGAGTATCTGCTATTGTCACATTCATGCTGACACTAGGAAGAAGCTGGATCCTTCTGGAGAGAAGGGGCTTCTAGTTGGGTATAGTGAGACTTCCAAGGCTTATAGAGTATATGTCCCAGCTCGCAAGAGGATCATTGTGAGTAGGGGTGTCTAGTTTGATGAGGACAAAGCCTTGAGAAGATCTATGGACTTACCAACACAGGAGCAACCAATCGAGGACTCGGGAGGAGTCAAGTTGGAGGAGTCATAGGCTAAGTCACATGGTTCGAATTTGAATTTGAGTTTGACAACCATTCGATTCAATTCGAATTCGAATTATTCGATGAAGTTCGAATGAGATTCGTCTTTAAATTCGAGAATATATATATATATATATATATATAACAGTCACATGGTTCGAATTTGAATTCGAGTTTGACAACCATTTGATTCGATTCGAATTCGAATTATTCGATGAAGTTCGAATGAGATTCGTCTTTAAATTCGAGAATCTCTCTCTCTCTCTCTCTCTCTCTCTCTATATATATATATATATATAACTTAAAAATGAAATATATAATATTCTTAAAAAATCATTATCAATATTAACTATTCTTAATTTACATAAATCTTTAAATATTATAAAAAATTTATATCAATAAAAATTATTAAAAATTTATAACTAAAAGTTAAAACCATTATCAATATTAAAATATTTATTTTACATCAATATCAATATGAAACTATTAACCGCGTCTTTGTGACTCCACGGTCCCCACTGTACACAGTCGATGTCGACGTCGGTGGTCCCGCGTGAGACTTAAGCCCAAGTCGACCGCAAATTGCAAGAAATGTGGGTGCAGCGATCGGGTAGAAACATGCAGTGGTCACCGCTATTGGGTATTTATCGGGTTTCAAATTTCTAGTTCATGGAAGTTCCAACAGTCGAAACATTGAAAAATACCACGCGCTGGGAACTACATAAATTGATTATCGTAGCCGCCCAACAGTTGAAACACTGAAAAATACCACGCGTGGGAACTACTGAAACACTGAAAAATATCACGCGTGGGGAAACACTGAAAAATAGCACGCGCAGGGAACCGCAGGTCTGGGTGGGTAGGGTAATGTGTTAGGCTTTGTTTTTTTCAACCAAATGGAACCCGCCACTGAACCCTAGCCGAATTTCATATTAAATTCGACGAATATCCATGAATTTTATTTTTTCTTTGAGATTCGCCGAATTTCGAACCTCAAGGTTGAAATTCGGCGAATCTTGTGACTTAGGTCACAGGTACAGGTTTAGACACAGGGTACAAGTTCTAGTAGTTAGAGGGATTCAAGTGGACAAGATCCTCCTACCATTGATATGGAGGATGAGCAGCGGCAGGAGGAGGTATCCAGCAGCCGGAGGAGTCAGTCATCAGGCCACGACCTAGGTGGTATAGGACCACTGTTCAAGATTCCAGATAGGTGAGTCTTCCACAGAGATCCATAAGGCGGAGCAAGCTACCAGATAGATTGAGCTATATGGCACTGATGACAGAGTTGATTGACTCTGAACCTTCTAGTTTCGAGGAGGCTGCACAACATGATGTGTGGCAAGGGGCCATGGTTGAGGAGTATGACTCAATCATGAAGAATCAGGTATGGGAGGTTGTTCGGAGGCCAGAGGATAAAAAGGTGGTGGGATCCAGATGGATCTACAAGGTAAAGCATGCAGTAGACGGAAGTGTGGAGAAGTACAAGGTACACTTCATGGTGAAGGGGTATTCGTAGAAGGAAGGTATTGACTATGAGGAAGCCTTCACCCCTGTCGCCAGGTATTCTTATATTCGGACTATCCTATCATTGGCAGCAGAGATGGGTTGGCGCATTCATCAGATGGACGTTAAGACAACCTTCCTCAACGGAGTTATTGATGAAGAGGTTTATATTGAGCAGCCAGAGGGGTTTGAGGCGGAGAGTAGAGAGTCTCATGTATGCAGGTTGCAGAGAGCTCTTTATGGGCTCAAGCAGGCATGTCGAGCATGGTACTCGAGGATTGACAACTATCTACGAGAGATGGGTTTCCAACGGAGTGAGGCAGACCATAACCTGTACTTCTTGTCAGGTGAGGTACCTCTCATACTGGTTCTATATGTGGATGATCTCTTTCTTACAATAGATAGGAGGCTGATCAGAGACTGCAAGTCCAATCTTGAAGTGGAGTTTGAGATGAAAGACCTTGGGTTGATGCATTACTTTCTAGGTCTGGAGGTTTGGCAGAGAGATGGGTGCTTCTTCATTGGACAGGGGGAGTATGCAGTAGAGATCTTGAAGAGATTTAGGATGGAGGATTGTAGATCTATGGCTATACCTCTAGTTACCAACTGGAGGAAGATTGATGTATCAAGATTAGAGGAGTTTGATCCTACACTGTATAGGCAGCTTATCGGGTCGTTTATGTATCTGATCAACACTCGACCGGACATTAGCTTTGCAGTCAACTCTTTGAGTCAGTTCATGGTGAACCCTCGAAGAGTACATTGGACAGCTGCGAAGCACATACTTTGCTACATCAGAGGTACAGTGGAGTATGGTTTGGTTTATGAGCGCAGTTGGAGTATACAGTTGGCAGGTTTCACGGATGCTGACTGGGCAGGATGTGTAGAGGATTGGAAGAGCACTTCAGGTTGTTGCTCCAACATTGGATTAGGGGTTGTCTCTTGGTTCAACAGGAAGCAAAAGTCAGTTGCATTGAGTTCAGCAGAGGTTGAATACATGGCAGCCAGCATGGTTGCATGTGAGGGGATGTGGCTGAGGAAGTTGCTCTGAGGATTGTTCGAGAGTGAGATAGAGACTGCCATAGTTCACTGTGATAATCAGAGTGGTATTGACCTTTCTGAGAATCCAGTGTTCAATGACAGGAGTAAACACATTGACATCCGGTATCACTTCCTCAGAGATTGTGTTCAGAGAGGAACCATTCGGTTGGAGTACAATCAGACAGATGAGCAAGTGGCAGACATATTCACCAAGGCACTTTGCAAACTCAAGTTTGTAAAGTTCAGAGACAAGCTGGGGTTGTTACCGAATCTCTTCCTCGTTGAGAGGGAGTGTCAGAAAGTGACAACAAGGAAGGTCTTACAACATTGCATGCGTCCTTGCATGCATAAGACTTAACTAAGGAAGCCATTTGTATTTAATATATTTTTCCTAAGTTTACTTTGGAAAAATTAATTAAAGTGATCTAATTATTAATTGACTTATTGGAACACTTCTTATTAAGTGAAAGTGAAAATATAATAAAGTGATGGCTAATTTAATCTTGGCCATTGATCTCACCAGAGGATCTCATCCATAGATCTATTGTGAGATTAGGTTTTTTGCTTAGCCAATGAGTTATAAGAAAGGTCAATTGGTGGAGAGGACAACACAATTACATTTTGACAGAGACAGAGAGGAAGAACAGTTTTGAGAGAGTTTTTGCAGAGAAGAAGACGGAGGATAATCGTCCAGAGTGAGGCCGTAGGGATTTCTAGGGAGGCCGTACATCAACAGAGGATTCGAACAGCAAGCTCAGCTGTACAGTAGAAGCAGAGGAGGAGGCTGTACAGGGTGACGTAGGCTATACGGAACAGTCCGTATAGCTGACGCAACAGCCGTACGATTTCCGTACTGTTGATGCAGACAGGCCGTATAGCACAGCAGGTCGACCGTACAGGTTGGTGGGGTTTCTCAGTGATTTACCGTGGTATGAATTTGTCCAGGTTGGGCATAATTCGATTTCTGGATTGTATTGTTCCATATTTTCTTAATAAAAATATTTCTCAGACTGCTGCACCGGTTTTCCCATCTTGGGTTTTGTCCGGGGGTTTATACCCAAAAAGAATGTGTTGTCTCTATAGGTGTGATTGATTGGTATTTCTTTCAGTATTTATTTTCCACTGCATAGTGAAGAAATCCATGTGTGGTTAAAAGTATTAATTTGGGTTTAATACTTAGAGCCCACTACTCCAAGCTCATCCCTAATCTGTGTGAGCCTTGTAAGATAAGGCACCACTCCTTCACCCTTGGCCATCCTGGTACTGCGCAATCTCTCCTGCAGCACCATCTTCCAGTTTTCATTCTTGCTCTGGTAAAGACTTTCCAAAGCCTTCCACATCTCTAATGCGGTCTTCTTCCCAGACAGGTGAGGGACTATGTGGTCCTTCACCCTATCTAAGATGATCAACATAGCTTTGGAATCTATCTTCTTCCACTTAGCCAACTCTGTCGGATCTGTGGGAGCAGACTTCTTATCATCAATGTGCTCTTTAGCATCACTGACATCTAGGATCCCGGTGATCCTCTCTTTCCAAGTAGGAAAGTTTTGTGCCCCCTGGAGTCTATCCTCAACTCTCAACTGTATGGCCATAGTGAATAGTGCCTGTAAACCCTAGGATAGATATGCCAATAATCTATCCAACCAACCTGTTGCTTTCTTTCAGTCTGCTCAGAAGAGCTCTGATACCATGTAAATTTCCTTAAAATCCACTCTAGGGCTAGAGTATGCCGAATTAATTAAGTAAACCCAAATTAATACTTTTAACCACACATGGATTTCTTCACTATGCTCTAGCCCTAGAGAGGATTTTAAGGAAATTTACATTTAGGACAGTAGATTTTGGCACTTAATTTCACCTCATAATTTGCTGTTTTGACTGAAGGTTCTTGGCATTCTTTCAATCATCATTCTTGTAGATATCCATTTGTAAAATGTGATCAGATCTCTGCTTTTGATTTGCTGCAACCATTAGTCTTCTGTCTATTGATTTTTTGTCTTAGGAAACTTCCAAACCTGCAATTGTTTAGCTGCTATCACTTTTTTCTGGCTGCTTCTTACAATTCTGTCATGACTGGGACACGTACGCTGTCAAATCAGCAGAAAAAATCTGCCTAGTGTCTGAACTCAACATTTTTCTATCCACCAAACCTTGACCACCCTCTTCACTGCTTGCTCGATGTTTTGACATTAAATCTGTACCTAGCACATACAAAATTGGTAATCATAGATGTGCCTGAAAAAGTAGAAAAAACAAATAAGCTGTCTCATTGGGACTTGCTTCTTTTACAAACCCAACATACATGATTATCCATGTCATGTGGCCCTCCTGATCAATGTGCATGCCTGGATCAACGGACAATGTGACCAGCCTGATGGAATCTTGCTGGATCTTAACCCTCCAGAAGTGTAGGCATAACTGAGGGTTAACAACTCCCATGAATTGTGAATCCAAATAGACATGCATCTTGAAGAGAAACTATATTCTAAATATTATTAAAATTGTCTTTGAAAAAGTGTATGATAGGCCATTTCTGTTTTTGGCCACCATGAAGAATAAAATGGAGGTGGATGGTTGGGATCTTTTGCTCCTTGAGGCACTTGTAAAAGCATTGCGGGGTTACAATGGTCACGACCAAGAATCACTTGCTAGTGGGTTGGGGTGTCATGGAAAGCTGATTGGCTGCAACCGCAATGCTTCTATTATTCATAATCGTGATATGCATACAATTGGAAGGCCATTAATTGTTACATTTTTTATATTTATGGTGAATTTCTGGAACTCTTATGAATAGTTGTGGTGTCAGCTTCAGGGAAAATTTTGGGGGTTAAATTTTTCCATTGGGCTAATTTTCAATATTTTTTTCCAAAAAAGATTCACCAATTTCCATTTTTTACAAAATACAATTTGCCCAAATTTTGTAGTATAAAATTATTTCACTCTAAAAATTGGCAAATTTTTCTAGAAACTAAACAAAATCCTTCGAAATTTGAATATTTTTACAAAAATATCGCGAAACACTGCATTTAAGAATTTAGTAACATTTGCCAAAGTTTCTACACTTTAAGATAAGTATGGATCCTTAAAATTTTTATTGGTTGGTTTTTAAATGGCCATTTTGTGTCATGGCATGGGCGGTTTATTTCTTGTGGGCCCTTTTTTGTCATAAAATACTGTTGTACTTATTGTGAATTAAATGAATGCCTTTTTCTATTTAAACTATTCTAGATGTTTCTTGCATTTTGATAATGGAAGCTACGTTCTTCTCACAAAATGTCACGTGTTGTTGAAGGCAGCCATCATGTGGCTTTGTTCCCTTTTGTGGATTTAAATTCTACTAAGTATTGGCAATGCAAGTGTTCCCATTACCTAGAACCCAAAAGTGTTGTATGGAAGCTCCCCTTCCCATCCTACTCTCAACTTTGGAAGCTCACTCTATATAGGCGTGCTAGAGGAGATCTCTTGAGAATGCATTCCCAAAACACTCCTAATCGAGATATTTTTGAAAGCGTGTTCTCAACCTAGCGAACCATGCTCCCCAATGCCCCTGATCGGGAGTACGCTTTTGAGAGTGCTCCTCATACGAGCCAAATATGCCTAATATTTTATTTAATTGGGCCCTATGGGAAGGTCCCATGGGAAGGCCCCAATAGGACCCACACCCTATGGTATAGGGTTTAGACTTTAGAGCTTATAAAAGTCATAATCAATCTTCCTTTCTCATTCCATTTGTCACTAATTCATTTCACTCTTCACTGATTAGGGTTTTGAGAGTTGCTCGTGGCAAGAGGAAACACCAATAGATAGTAGAATCATTTCTTTACTTGTCATAGAATTGTTTCTACTCCCCAATATTGATGACTTTGTAACTGCTAGATGGTTGATGTTATTCGATTCAATTTCATTTCCCATTCTACTTCATGCAATCTGATTTTTAACTTTGTAACTTCCAATGGTTAACAGTTGGTTACAAACTCTTGAGACTTGTATTAAATGGTTCATTCTCTAATCTGCTCTAAATCACATTTTAAACTTTTTAATACATTTGCCTGCTAGTAACACTAAAATCTATATTTTCTGCATCTAAGTGGGCATTCTACATTTTTTTTCATGAATATATATATACATTATAATATGTAGAAATATATATTAGTATGGAATGCTACTGGGAACACTTCACTCCCAAAGTTTTTTCCGGATGGACTGGTCCCACTCCCTGCTTCGCTCTGCGCTTTGGAAACCTATTATATATATATATATATATATATAGCTCAATCGGTTGAATTAGCCCAAGGCATGTTGCCAAAGGGAAGGCCATAGATCACAGTTTAAAGTCTGGTTGAGTCCCTCGGGTTTACCAGCCACTATTGTGGCTGGCAGTTGAGCTGGCCTCCATCTGGATATTCCGGGGAAGAGCGGGGAGGTGGGGGGGGGGGGAGGGGGGATTATGTGAGGTTTTCCATTGAAAAAGATTGATACTTTTACAGCACAGGGCAAGTTCTGATATTTACCTGTTTCCTAATATTTCAGCCTTGTTTGGATGCAGCCTTCCTGATATGAAATGAAAAAATGTCACAAAAAGACCATTGGAAATATTGTAGAAATGTGCTAAAATAATTGTTCTTGGTTTTGAAAAAATGTTTTCTTTTTTCTCACAAGTCAGTTCCTATCCTTTATCCTGATTAAGATTTTTTATTGTGCTTTTAAAGAACTCTACTGGTCTGACTGGCTTCAAAGGGGGAGAACCGAATTATAAACAAAGGTTAGAGGCTGACAGCTTGTTTCTGATTTTTCTTATCACTATTAATAGCTTATTTCTTGTTGCATTATTAGCTGTAGTCATTTGAGACTAGGTTTTTGTATGGTGCTTCAAATATTGACTTCTCACTTCTGTAGGAATATAGACACTGATCAGCAGTTTAACTTTGAACCAGGACAAGGCATGGATAATTGACTGCAAAGTTTGGATGCAAGTGAAGCCGTTATGTACAAGGCATTCAATTTCGATTCTGCAAATTTTTTCTAGGCATATAGGTCAGTGGTAATGGGTTTTAATTTATGTTGGGCTGGGTCAACAAACTCAGAGATCTCTTACACGAGCTAGATTGCCCCTTGACATGGAATGGTACCTTGTGGAGGAAGAGTGAATTGATTATTATGAAATACAGGCAGGAATGCTGGAGATTGTGATATGATGACCAATAAAATTTGTCATGGGGTAGTGGGTTTTATTCAAGCAATAACAGGGTTTAACATTTTGCATCTCTGATTTAATTGTGCCATTCATGTCCTGTATCTTTACTCTGACATTAGCTTCTTCTATCGGAGCACTTATATTCTCACTTTCCAATATTAATGTTGTGTGCGTTGTGTATAGACAAATAATCAACCAACTGCGCTTAGCATCTATGAGAGGTTTTCTGTTTTCTCAATTTGGTAGAACAAAGTAAGAGGTCAAGTTTTGGTCAAGGGAACAAAACTCCATAGGAGAGGCAATGAATTGCATTACCGAGTGCTGTTCATTTTATATGACTCCATAATGAGTTAATCCCGATTTTTTTTTCCATCATGGGGTCATTTTTCAAAATTTAGAAGAAGAATTACACGAAGATAATATCTGTGTGGTTTTGTCAAATTTACTCTAGTGCCATATTGGAGGTTAGTCAATATGTTTACTTAGCTAATCCATACTAAAGAGTCAAAACGTTGTAGCCAAGCATGGAACTTTACCTAAAGCAAAACCAATGCTAGGTCAACTAAGGTCACCTTTATCTTTCTTAGTCATAAATAACTACGAGTGGATGTTTTATGTCCTTTTTTGCTTCAGGATTGACTTTTTCCCACATGGTTAGGGAAGTTACATCTCAAATTTACTTGGATCTGTGTAATTGATGTTGGGAGTGAGTCCATGACACTCATATATATGTATTCAAGGGATTCCATAGCATCAACTGGACTATCTGTATTTCTCTGAAGTATTTAAGTGGGCCTCAATATAATATTTTCATCTGCTAGGCATTTTCTTGGGCGCTAAATGGATCAAGTGGCTTTTGAAGGATATCAAGCAGGGAGTTTCTTAGTTAGGAACAGTACTGAAACTCAAAAGACTTCTTACATGGTAAATGAGCTAGAAAATACCCATTTGTGATTTAATTCTTAAACCTGCTGAGGTTTGCGAGTGATTTTGTTTTTCAAGTCACAGGGTTAGTGTGCGGTTTATTGAAACTATGGTATGGGGATTGCATACTTAAAAATACTCTCCTACAACGAGTAATGTCATGAAGAAGGGGTAACCTTATCTATTTTAGAGGGCTTCCCTTGTCCGCAGGTGATGACAAATAGAAGACAGACTTGTTGCAAAACATTGTGCCATCCTCTCTGTCATGAAGCAGGGTGCTACCCATTTTGCACTTTTGCATTCAAAACATTACTTTCCATCATTCATATAAAAATGGCTTTGTGATGTAGTGTGTTTATTTATTGAGCATATTTAGTTTTGGTGGTATATATATACTTTTGATATTGTCTTCAATAATTAACCTTGTGAGTGCCAAGTAGAACTACTGTACCTTGGAGGATTTTCTTGAATTCCTTCACTCTCTCTTTGGAGATGTTTTGTAAGTCACATTGTGTCTAATTAGTTTATAACTAATTGTTGGCTTGATTTTCCATTTGGTATCAATGCAAATAGAACTTGCAGTAGTCCTAGGATGACCAAATCTTTACTATTACATTTGTTTTGGTTGTGAAAATTATTTATATTATTTATTTGGGATTCATTTCAACAAATTATTCCCCCCTCTATCCATTAATGATAGAAGAAAGTGGAAGAGTGACATTGATAGAAGAATGGTATGCATGAGTGATTGTTTGTGTTCTGGTACTCCATTCCCCCATTTATTTCTTTTATTTTCTAGATTAATAGTCTTAGAGAAATGCTATTTGCAACTTTCTTCTTGTTAACTGGTTTGTCGTGAAACCTTGAATTTTTTGTTTCTTTCAACGAACTGCTTTGCATAAGATGCACAAGAGGTTGATTGATCATTGTTTGAGATGATTTGAGACATTTGTAGATGCATGCAAGCTTGTAAAATATTAAGGTAAATATCTAAGTGTTTTATATGTATGGCTTTAGAGCATGAGTTGTTTCGTGATAGGTGTAAACTAATACTTACTGGTGTCAATGAATTTTGGAAATGCAACATATATTTTATTATTGTATTATACAAACTACATAGAAACATCCTCAAATCGTAAGTAAAGGAAATCAAGGAAAGATAACTCAAAACAACATATCTTTAAAACTATTTATACAAAGTCTGGATCCTTGAAATATATCATTGCATCTCATTTCCAAAGTGGATTTAAAGAGACCACCTTGGCACAAAGTCACTTCTAACAAATGGATTAGAACTAGAGTTATATAACCAGGATGGTTGCAAAGATCTCAACAACATATGCATAAATCTTGTTTGCACCAGTCTTAGTCCCAAAAAACTTGCTCTACTGTTTCTTGTTTCCCACAAATACTGCAAGAAGATTGTTGTATATCAGGGTCTTTCTACAAAATCTCTGCTGGCTTAGTAAAACTTCACAAGCCATGCAAATAGCCTAAGTTGCTTGGATTTTAAACAAAGAGTGATCGCCTACAAGACAAACATCGCAAAGCATGCTTACACAAACATTCAAATTGCGCTTACAAACAAATCTGTAAATAATTAATTATTTCTTAGAAAGGGTCAACGTCAATCGACATCATGTGTCAGTGACTTGATATGATATTCAAGTCCTTTGTGCTATTTAAATTATAGTGGCAAGGGATGTAAATCCTTGGGTTGATATTCAGGTCATACGTGCCTTATGGGCCTTGCAAACCCTTAAAAACATGATTTGTGTAAATCATCATGTTGGGTTCTTAATTTCTTGTGAGTCCTTGAAGAGATTGATTTATGTGAAAACTTATCAAAACTGTTGAAGATGGCCTAAATGTGGCAAAATCAAGTTTATCTTCTAATAGGATAAATAAGAGTGTAACTTTGTCCATAAGAAAATTTCACTGGATGATAAATCAGTTTGTAGTATGGAATGTTTTTTAATTTTTCGTATTCATATTCATATATGTTATGGTCTATAATATCATTGGAATTATGGTTTTTTTGTTTTGGGTCTCTTCAGTTAAATGTATTTTCCATTTTCAGAAGCAATGCATACAATTTTTTTTTTTTTCAAATTTTAAATATGTATATTGTTAAATATGAAACGACCATTGATTTGTAAGTGCACAAATTAATCAATTTTGCATATCACGACCATCAGATTTATGGAGAAGCATTTATATTTTGACTTTACCGTCCATACATGTGATCATTTTCTCAGTATTGTGTGACCTAAGTATTGTGGTCATTTTCAATTTTACTATTTGTTTTCATGTAAGAGTCGGTTTGGATACTGTCTTGGGTCATTGTGACTATGCCCTTATGCATGTCTAGATGATACTTTGTATGGTCTAGATGATACTCGCTCGGTATGTGTAATGTTATGTATTAACTTTGAGTTTGACCCTTTTTGTTGGAAAACAAGATACGGACATATACTATCGACATGTAAATAAAGCTATGTTTAAAAAAATCATTAAAAATTAGTTTATATTTGTAAAATAAAATATAATATGTTACAAATATTTTTTCTTTAGGGATCTTTTTGGTTTTAGTAGCTAGCATTTTAGTGTATCTCTTGGGAAACCCTAGATAATTTCTTATAAAGATTAAAAATTACGAGAATTTGGGAAACCCCTAGATAATTTCTTATAAAGATTACAAATTACGAGAATTGCAAAATGCTCTTTTTGGGAGCTAATTTATTCTTATTGTAGATATGGTTTGTGATTTCAAAATTTGTTGGTCTTTGATTTTGGTGGTGATTTTAATTGATTAGAAGTCAAGTGGTTTACCAAGTCATCTTTAGAATTTAGGTGAGTGATTTGCAGTCTCATTCAAATAACATAGATCTGAGCTTTGCTTGCGTAGATTTGCAATGCACAAAAGTGTGCCCCCTTAGAAGACTAGTTTCAATTGCAGAGTATTGGATGACACATTTGGGTTTGATCTCAACCTAGGGATGCTTGTATCTTTCATTAATGGCTTGATCAAAACAATATAGGGCTCATTTGGAAGATAAACAACACACTATAGAAGTGAGCTAACCTAGGAGGGTTACCATGTTAACCTTAGGGCCACTCATATTTCAAATCAAGGCACTTTCACATATTTTCATGCACTTCATGTATTTGGAGGCATATTTAACCATGAGACTAGTGAATGTGGATCCTTTGGCACACTTCTCAAGCAAGATTGTAGTCCTCTAGAGGAGCACCCTACTTTGGAGAAGGTTATGGGTTGCCTTGAAACATGCTTTGTGGAAGACAAGGATAAACACATATCTATGATGACAGACACCCTACTTATGGATATGCCATTTGGAAAATGGTGATATGGACCATCAAACCCAAGTTAAAGCAAAGACCACCCTATATTGCGAAGCACTCTACATGATACAATGAAATGTAGTCCCAAATTGATTTTTGCACTTTAAACAAAGCATTTAAGCCTAATTGTGTTCCACATTAAAGGTATTTATTGAAGGTGTTTATGGCATATGAAGATGACATGTTTTGGTGGACCTTTTCAAACCTCAAGTAATGTCAATATGACCACTTGAAGAGGAACATCCTTCTTGGAGAAGACTCCAAGGCCATTTTTATATTAGTTTATGGAGGGCGTGACCTTTTCTTTTGGAGGGAAGGTGGATAAGAATATTCTAGGTCTTTCATAGTAATATTTTGATGGAGAGTATTTGGAATAGAACTATATATAAAGGGGTCTAATTTCATTTGCTTGTTAAATTTAGGGTTAGGTAAGGGTTTGAAGCATATTTTTTTTTTTGTACTTTAATGCAAAAATAAAACTAGTACTAAAAAACTAAATAGTACAACAATAACAGTATTAAATTTAATTGACAAGACAAATTTAGATCTGACAAATTAAGACATAATTTCCATCTCTTTCAACTTTAACACTCCCAAAGATCACTGTGTTAAAGTTGAAGCACACATTTAACGACTGCAGATATATAACCAACAGAGAAACAACAATAGTAAGACTAATTAGATAAAATTATAACAACAGTAAGAGATCTAACTAACAATACGAAAAGAACAAGTTTGGACCTTTCTTATACTCAGAAATTTAGCTTTCAGAAGAGACTTTGCTTCTCAGAGGCAAGTCAACAACTGGAACAAAACTCACCCTTACCTGAGGGTATGTACAAACCTAAGAGAGAGAAAGAGATAAAGTGCTGTAGGAAAGGGTTAGACAGTTACAGTAGAGGCCCAAGGCAGTCAATGGGTACACAACAGTTGAATGGCAGCCACAAAATCCTCACAATAGAGTATGGCAGACACATACAAACCCCAACAGCCCCAGATTAACTTCAACAGTAAAAGGCAACCTTTAAATAGTGAATGGTAGCCCCAAGCAACCCTCAATAGGCAGTAGCACCCTCAAGAAGTTAACACAGACCCAAAAAGACCTCAATAGGGCATGTGCCAGCCTTCAACAAGTCATCTACAGGCATCGACAACCCTAGAAGAGACTCTATAGTGGATGAGGGCTTTAATAAAGGATACGAAAACCTTCAACAAGTAGATCGCAGCCTTAATTAAAATATTAATAGCAGGAGGTAGCCCTAAAACTTTAGATCTGACCCAAACAAAGTCCAAGCAGGCAACGGATTCCCTAGCAACCCTTAAACAAGGTCTCGGTGGTCACATACAAGACACACCAGTTCTCAAACCAGTAGCGGCATAGTCCAAAACAATCCACGGTGGCAGCAGACAGCGACCTCCTTAAAACAGTCCACGGTGGCAACAACCAACCCTACATAGGTAGAGGCCTCCTTGAAACAATCAACGGTGGCAGTAGGTAGCCCTACACAGGCAGCGATCGCCTTAAAATAGTCCACAGTGGTAACAAGTATACCTACACAGGAAGCGACCTCCTTAAAACAGTCAAAATAGCGGGCAACAACCTCTAAACAAGCTTATAACAGCTGATGATACCCTTAGGGAGTATGTGGCAGCCCTAGGAAGACAAGGCAGACTTCATTAAGGTGGTGACAGCCTAAGACAGTCACCAACAGCTTGAAACCCTTGACGTCACCTTCAAACACAACATCAAACCCTAGGATAGTCTCAAGTAATTAGATCTGAATTGTCACCACAAGATGATTTCACAAATGAAGAATTAGACTTGTATTTATAGCCTCTTAATGGCTTCTAGAAGGATCTTCCTTCTAATTCTTCATTGACTCAGGGTTCCTAAAAGTTAGGTTAATATATCATACACATAAGGAGGGTTAACACACATAAAGTTATAATTTAATATTTTGATGTCTTTAGGAGTGGGTACTAGGGTCAAGATAAAGGCTAGGGTGACATGCTTAAGGTGGGGGCTAGCACATAGGACCAATAAGGAAGGGTCAACACAAGACAAGACTAACATAAGGCTAACCACCATAAGAAATGGTAAACACCTCTCAAACCACAAGACCAAGGATGTAACCATAAGGTGGGAAGACAACCGTTTTACCCACAAGACCAAGAACAACAAAGTGGGAAGACAACCTTTCTAACCACAAGACCAAGGGGGTAATAACAAGGTGGGGATACAACCCATTTATCTCTCTCTCAAATGTACAAGTGTTCCATACACTAACTAAAAGTTCTATCATCACCATGTAAGGAAGGTCCACATTGGATGATGTGATCCTGTGGTCCTCCCGACTGCTCCTGAGGTCAAGTGTTAGTACCTGTTAATATTATATGCTACTAAAGACTAAATTCTAACTTCATGAGCATTCAATGCATTTTCACAATAGCAGCATAATAGGGATCTCTGAAAGAACTTCCTCAATATAGATTACCAAAGTACAATGCCCAAAAATAAGTCTCACAAAGAAGAGAGACAAAAACCCAAACTCTAGAGCCAAGCCAAGCCAATCCTCCTCCTTCGCAAACTTCCTTTCTCCTCTAATGCGCAATACATGAGTGAGTGAATGGTACAAATGAGAGAAAGACTCTCTCTATTTATACTTTACTTTTACTTGACATTTAACCTAAGTAGGTCAGCCTGACTTAACTTGACTGGGCCGACCTCTCTAGTGAGACTCAAAATAATAATAATAATAAATTCTTTTGGGTACTATCGACCCAACTTACAATGGAGATTTTACCTCGTGACTTTTACATGACCAAATATAATAATGACATCCCCGAACGGAGGTAAAACACCCCCGACGGAGTTAAAATAATAAAGTACAAGTAGAATATTCTTCGAAGTTACATTAATTCAAGAGTGTCTTCATCAAGGGGTGGCCAATCCCTTAATGAAACAACTTAGCTCAACCATCTCAAAGACCTAGTAGAGGAGGGCATCACACATCATCATCTTGGTTAACTGACCAGGTATGTACCTGCAAGAACTGCTTGGTCCCAGACCAAGAATTTGCTTGGTCCTAGACCAGGATGTCTCTGTCTCTGCTTGGTCCTCGTGACCAAGAAAATGTCTGGTCCCAGACCAGAATTCCCTAGAGATAGATAGGGTCTCTAGTCACATGTTAGAGACTTTGCCATGCCTCAACCTTCTTGGTCCCATAAGCACATGTAAAACCAATAAGATAGTACATTTTTTGGGCAATTACACTTGGGACAACAACATAGGAGAGTACATTTTTCCATGTGTAGCCTCACGTTTCAACAATCAAAAGGGGCAACGAACCCTAAAATACATTTTGATTTTTATTTGCCCTTGATTCTGTGGAGCTTTTCTTAATGATATCAAAATAAGACAACCTATTTTCAATTTTTCTTGGCACTGTTTAAGATCCCTTTATTGTTTGATGATGCGTAGGAGGTTTTTTATAGCAACAAAGAGGAAAAATAATTGGAGGATGCAAATCAACCCTTGAAGACTTTTTGACGGTGTTTGCAGGGCCCAATGGTGGATTGTCCCATTTATTTCTTAGAGGTGGTTTATATGTGAGCTCTATCCAATATTGGATGGACCATATATGCAAGGGTATAAATTAACCATTGTGCGATCTTGGTATTTCATTCTACGACTTGGACTTAACATTATCTTTCAACAATAGAATATAAGAAATTACGACTAGCATTGGGAGGCAGTTGAAAGTAACCTTGTTTTAGTTCATCACTAAACACAATGGTAGATCTCATGTAGTGTATGAGAAGAGTAGGTGGCTTCATTGGTGATTTGATTTTACCTAGTAATATTTTTCCTTCCTGAAGAGTGGGTTATATGTAATAGGTTCATTTCTCTTGAGTAGTAGAATATGTTTTGATTTATGCTCTCTTTGTCATATTGGTTCATTTCCTTACATGTAGAGCCATTTTGGGAATGTAAACACTGAGTATGAATTTAAACTATGAACATTATGTTTAGGGGGGCATGCAAAGTTTTGGATCCATATTGTTCCCAAATTGTTAGTTCATTTGATCATATTGCAGGTAAATCAAAGGTAGAGGTTGACATGTGCTATAGATTATGGAATAGTCTTACACCCCATAAAGAAGTGTAATTCCCTTATAGATCCAATTGTCATTGCATGAAAGTGCATGGTTCATTTTTCACACTTCAACAACAATGATTGACCATTTTTTCTACCTTAGGAGGCTCCTAAGGCCAACATGCAATGTAGAGAAGTATACACCCTTTTAGTATCGGTTTCAAATGCAGAGTCTTGGAGAACACATTTGGGTTTGATCTTGGCCTGGGAATCCTTGTATCCTTCATTCATGGCTTAATTAGGGGAGTATAGGGCTCATTTGGAAGGTAAACAACAAACTATAAAGGTGAGCTAGCCTAGGATGGATACCAAGTGAACCCTAGCTCCACTCCTACGTTAAATTAAGGAACTACCACATATTCAATGCATTTCACATACTTGGAGGCATATTTCAGCTATGAGGTCTTTTGAGGTAAGGAAACATTGTTTGACGCATGTTCCACATATTTGAATCATATTTCACCTTTGAGGTCTTTGGGGGTGTTGTTCAAGGCAGGTTCCACATATTTGGATACATATTTCACCACTAGGATGGTTAATGTGGACCCTTTGACACACTTCATTAGCAACATTACACTCATATATATTAGTGTGCTACTTTGGAGAAGGTTATGGGGTGTCTTAAAGCATGTTATGTGGAAGAGAAGGATAAAAAAACATCTATGAAGAGGAGCACCTTATTTATGGAGATGTCATGTGGCAATATGGACCATTTCAATACTAAGTTAGAAAAGGAAACCCTACCTTGAAGAGTGCACTACATGAAAGAGTGAAATGCACCCCAAATAATTATCTTTAGCACTTAAACAAGGTACCTAATTTAGAGGGACACTCTACATTTAAGGCATATATTGAGGGGGTTTATGGCATATGAAGATCCCATATGGCTAGGTGGAGCTTTTCAAGCCTTAATTCATGACGATGGCACCACTAGAAGAGTAATACCCTCTTTGGGGAAGACTAGAATGCCATTTTTATATTATTTTATGGAGGGTGACATTTTCTTGTTGAGGAAAATATGGAGAAGGATTTTCTAGGTCTTTCATAATATTATTTTAATTGATAGTAACTAGAATATAATTATATATATTTTCCAAGGAATAACCTCGCAGAAAACCCTTTGTGTATTTCCCCATGATTCATGGATGGTAAATGAGGTAAATTGTTGGCCCTATTTACGAATCCTAACCCAAAGGGGATCAAAAGAGTTGAACCCATGATCTCCTCAACTTTGGGGGGAGAGATCTCACATTTGGCTCATGATTGCTTGAGCTAACCCTTAGGGCTTAGAATCAAATTATATATATATATATATATATATCGTTTAGAAAGGGCGAATGATCAAGTGGAGGAAAACACCCTAAAGGCCAAGTAAATTGTTGTTTCGCATGTATAGAGGAGGAAGTGACAAGTTGGAGTTCCAATTGTCTATTTTTTTTCTTCTATGGATCACATTGGTATGTTTAGTTTACATTAGTTTGCTGCTATTATTATCCCTTTTTGGTTAAGGATGTTCATTCATTTTGGAGGGTTCTTGTTAAAAGGAAGAGGTTAACACTGAGATCTATGATCTTGTTTTGGCCTTTGATCCATTTTGAAAATTATATCAAGAATTTTCTATTGTCCATTCTAGTTATCAAGGTTGTTTGTTGTTACTTTTTATTTGAATGATTACATGGTACTTTTGCTGAAAACTACATAGTTGTGATGTGTGCATTTTAAGGGATTTCATGTATCATTGTAGCCTTATTGATATCCTTCCATTCCATCTTGAAACCCTATGCTCTTGTTTCCCTAACTTCATATCCCAAAAGGACAAGGCACTAGTCTATTTGACTTCCATCATTTATAACTTTATTACCCTAAAAATACCAAACTCTACTAATATTATTTTCAAACTTTCTCTTCAAGGACATATTAGTTGATTATTTGAGGGGTTCCTTTGTCAATTGAAGGGGTTTTGGTTTAAGTGAGAGGAAAGGTTGTTAAGGTGATGATGGATAACTTTTCGAAGTCCCCCTAGGGGTGTACTTTATTGAGATATTTGAATATATTTGTTAATTTTTGAGCATCAATTCAATATGATCTAGGATCTTAACTGAGAGAATAACATGTACAACATATCAATCACGAGAAGCAATCACAAGAGACAATAGACACAGAGTTTCCTTGGGGAAAACCATAAAGTTGAAAAACCCCAATAACTTCCTCAGAGATAGATAGAGCAATGATACAAAACCCAAGCATAAGAGATAGTCTCCTAGCAACAGCTTCTCCTTCTGGTGAGTGTAGAAGTGAATAATGAAGTGATAAAATAGAGTGCCTCCCGCACTCTATTTATACATGACCTGACCTTCCTAATAAACTAGCAGGGCTGACTTGTCTAACTCAGTCTAATAACCCATGGTAATACTAATCAGGACCGACCCCACACTTGGTGGTCCAATAACCCATCACATGTAAGTTGCGACACTTGCGACACTTGTCAATACAAATGACGACACTTCCGTATATAGGAATAATACCATCTCTATAGGAGTACAATACACATAGGTGAAATACATTCCAAAGTTACATATACATCAACAATATTTGGGTGTATGTTTGTGAGGTAACAAATTAGCAACATTATTGGGGACCAAGTCCAGTTCCTGGATTCAATGGACATGTTGCAATGATGTGATTATAAATTTTTCTTTGACAATCTATTATCTCATATGGTGTCTCCATGGAGGAACAAATCCCTATTTTAAAAGTTTGAAGTGTCAAGTTGATCGGAGAGGGAGATCAACCACTAGTGTTGAAGGATTTTTTTGAAGAATTAGCACCTTTATTGAGAGTGAAAAATGTATAATTGTAATATCTTTTTAAAATTCCATATTAGCATTCCTTTATGGAGGTATGGAAGCAAATAAATATGACATCATTTCAAGAAATGTTGGAGGCCCAATTGTTTGGTCCTTTAGATTTCTTGGGTATTACATGCTATCCAAATAAGTTCCTTACTCTAGGATGGAGCAAGCATATGAAATTGATGCAAATGGATGGTTTAAATGGATTAGTAGAGGGGAAAGGTCCTCATTTGCAGATTTAATCAAAGTGTAACACCCCATTTTTGACCCCATGATGTGATTATCTATGTAATGATGTGAAGGCTAGATTCCAGACTTATATCATCTAGGAGACCATAACTATCGTAAAGGACGTACAATATAGTTAATATAAAAATACTTGACAATTGCAAGTGAAGAGGGACGAAAAAGAGTTGGGGGACTATGATTCCACAAGTTGAGGAAGTGAGAGGGGCCTAAGGGGTGATGACACTACTTAACATTAACTTATGTCTCCAGCTTTCATTAGCCTTTTTAATCCGAAGTCCCTCAACCATGGTTATGTGGTTCACTTTAATTAATCATGGACTAATTATCTTAATATGGGATCAAGAGGGGAAAAGTGGCCTCTTTTGGGGAAGCCACATGTTAAGACAAATCCATGCATATATAGTGTTAGAAAATCACTCATTTCTCATTCATTCACTTTGTTAATCACTCTATAAAGCTATATGAGCTTTGGAAAGTATACTGAAGAGTAACTGGGCATGTTATGAAGGGTGTAGGAACCATTTTTTTTCAAGTTTAAGAGTTAGCTTTGTGAAATTTGGAAAATCGTAGTTTGCAAGCAAATTGTTTGAAAAAATACATGTGACTGAATTCATGGTATTGAATGCAACATATTAATTTTAGAACCAACATAGGAGTTGGTATAGATTTGGTGTTAAGATTTGGTCATAGTAGATTTCAGGTTTGAAAAAATTTGGGTGAAATTCAAGCCAGTGCTAAAAATTACTCATTCTGTCAACTAACAAAAAATGTTTTAGTTTGGGGGAAAAATGTCACCTGGTTTAACTTTGCATTAGCTATCTGTTGACAAATTAAAAATCTACATATTTATGAAAATTCAATGTGGTCCCATAGAATCCACGTGGACAGAGGTATGACGTGGAGGAGCCACGTGGATTGGATGTACATATGGAACTGTTAGAAGGGGTCATATGGTGCATAGGTGGCAACTATGAGGTGGATCCAACAAGTTGTTTGATCACAAATCAAATGATGGATATCGTGAGATATCAACAACCCATATTCATTGAGAGTTTCCAACATGCTTGACTTTTAATTTTTCCTCTTTGACCCAAAAAAAAAATCACCTTTACACATGGCAGGTTCAGAGGCATTTCAACTCCGAAGGAAGGTTTTGGAAAACTACTTTCTTGTCGACCCAATAGTGCTCAAGTCAAATGAGTGGTAAGTTTAAGGTGACATGGAAGATTCAGGAGGACGAAAAATGACATGGTGGAGGAAACAGATGGAATGTTCTCTCTTGGTGATGATACGTAGGACCCCACTATCGCATAGGAAGCCACGTGTCATGCCATATCAACATTCTGCCACATTAGTAGTATGGAAAGGTATTAAAAAAATGTTTGGAGTTGAAAATTTGTTTTGGCTATAACATGAGCACAATAACTCAGAATTGGCTGAAATTTGAGCGTTTGTCCGTGGTGAAGAGGACTACAAAATTAATAGAGGGGCATATAAGCCTTGTTCTCCTCCAATTTTCTTTAAGAAGGGAAATAATGGTTTTGAAGACCATCACCTAACTACTTGAAAGGGGCACCTAGCTACTTGAAAGGGGTCCTATTGGGGATGAAAATTTTATGGCACAATCATTGATCAAGCACAGGGATAACCTAGGTGTATTTTGAACAAATTTCAAAGGATTTGGAGCAGAGGTGCAGAAGAAGGCCAAAACCCACTATTTGGGCACACACTTTTGTGATTTTGGAAAATATCGAGGAGGTAAACATGACCCAAGGTGTCGAAACTAGAAAAAATTGTGAACTCAATTTTTTACCTACTCATCAAGATGAACAACTTTGGTTTGAGAAAGTTTTTTTAGTTTTGCTCTGTATGTGATATAACCGTTTTTGCTAAAAAATCCAGGTTTGGAGGAAGTGCAAAAGTTAAAAATTGTCAATTCTAGAATTTTTATAGAAAATGGATGGGCCATTGAATTAGATATTTGAAGTTTTATGTGTACTTAGAATCATATGGTCTACCAATTCCCCATATAATTTTTGTTCAAGTTCTTTCCATATTTTCTTATACAAGTCTTAGAAGTTGGTCCCTGGGATGAAGTGCAGTTACAAAAACAATTGAAAATTGGGTAGATTTGCAAACTTTGGAGAGCTGTAACTTTCATAACTGAGATCATAAATGGGGAGGGGTACAACCATTGGGAATAGTATAAGTAGGAGGAGAAATGAAATCAATTAGATCAGAAAGATGTGCTTTATATCCTTTCAGAAATTGTACACAAAAGGGTCATGTAGCTCTAATTTGACAAAAATGTCAAATTGATAGTTTCCAAAATTCTTAAATATGTATATATTTTTATAAAATTTTGAAAATGCGATTTATCTAAAAGATTTGATGGTATGAACACATTGTAGATGCAATATTGCACAAGTATAATTGTAGATCATAATTCTAAAACAATAATGAAGAGGAAAATTGAAGAAGGGGAAATTCCATACAACCATGAAGAAGAAGTCAGAGGTTTGAATATCAATGTGGATGGTGAAGAAACATAGTCTAATGGACACATAATAAACATTGAACTGATAGATATGGTATAAACAATGAATAAATTGATGATGGATGTGCAAAGTCGTAGGGCAGACAATGAAATAATGCTAAGGTTTCAGGAGTAGCAAAATCAATTGAATACTCAATCGATGTAGACTTTGCAGAATCTGTTACAAAAGAAAATGTAGAGCCGATTAGCCTCACTTCATAAGAAATAAGACATAATATTTAAATAAAATATCTCATGAAAGATCCATGCATTCCAAGAGTGCTAACGAGAGTACTAGACATTTTTCCTCACCACCTCATGTAGTCCGAAGGTCCTACTCATCTGCAGAATTAAGGAGAAGCCCATAAATGTTTTCAATCAGACATCATACAGGGAGATATACAAAGGAATAGCTGTAATGAGATCTTAGGGAGATTAAGCCATCCACTTTTTATGGTGAGGATAAGAAGGGAGAAGATGCTTGAGCTTGGTTATTGGGGATGAGGAATTATATGTAGTTGCATGCTTATTCTTTTAATATAGAAGTTAGAATTGATATCTACAATTTGGATGGAGATATCCATTTGGCGGGATCAAATGGTTCAGGTTAGCATATCAATTCAAATATAATCTAATTGAAGCCGTTCAAAAGGTACTTTCAATGGAGGAACCTATTTGAGAATTACTATGACACGAAGATGGAGGATTTTCTTGAACTCAAGTTGGGAGGAACATGAAATAAATTTTTAGATTTGCTTCAACATGCTTGGTTTCTCAAAGAAGAGAAGGTAAAGATACTTAGGTTCTTGAGTGGGTTACCTTCATTCCATCCATATGGAATTCAATTTGATGAACCAAAGCCTCTGGAAGAAACAAATCAGAAATCCAAATGCATGTATGACCAGAATAAAGGCAAAGTAGATTTTGAGAAGTCTTGGAGAGATAAGATGAAATATACGCAGAATCAAAGAAAGAAATGATTTAAGCCTCCTTTCGTCAGGAACCAACCAAATACATATCAACAAAGCAATCCAACTCAACAAGAACTTGGAATTGCAGAGTCACGATAAAAAGGAACAAGGAAACAACTCAAGTGTTGGGGACGTGAAGGAGATCACCTATATAGAGTTTGTCCTTGTGGGAGGATAGAATGAGGAGTATGCACAACATACACAAAGTAATCACTATGGAATATATGGCCATAAACATTCCAAGAATATATGCAACCTTGGATAATATACATGCATTATATTAGTCCAATATGATTGAGCTTGAAAGTAAGATCGCCAATCAACCCATTGCCATTTTAATTAATTCAATAGCATGCCATAGTTATAACTTATTGTTAAAGTTAATGCTTAAGTTCCAATTTTGTAATATGTAATTGCTTACAGATGTTGGCAACAAATTTTTAGGTTGCAAACTGAATACTTTAATTAGTCAGATTTAGACTTAGATAATTAATTAGAACTAGTTTTAGTTGATTAGTAGTGGTTTCTACATTTATAGAAATATTTATCCTATGTATGAATATACTTCTGATTAAATAAGTAAGATGAAGAGAAGAAGAATCTCAGGCATCCAGTTCTTTATTGTCTGGTTGCAATCTTTATTATGTTTTATTATGTTTGAAGTGAACTTATCTGCCTCCTCTTAAGATCATTACCACCAGCAACAGTAATGGTCTTAATATTTCTCATCCTCAAATACCAATCTTTAAAGGTAAGAATTATAGCTTTTGGAACATAAAAATGAAAACGTTGCTTCTTTCACATGAGCTATGGGATTTGGGGGAAAATGGTTATGAAGAACCAACCGATGCTCAAGATCTTGTTGTTGGAATATTCTCCCCATCATTTTTCAGTTTTGCATGTCTGCATGCATCCAGTCATCTGCATGCAATTGCATGCATCCAGTCATCACCTTGATGGTCCTCCCAGCACCTAGAGCTTGTTCCTAGCTCTCCAAAGCCTGTCTACAACCCACCTACCTGAAGCGCCTTCTTTGATTTTCTGCATGCCAAGTGCGCCTTTGCTCACCTACCACACTCAGTTAGTGCGCCTTTGCTCACCTATCTTTAGTTATCACTCAGTTAGGGCATCTTATCTCACCTACCAGGAGTTATCACTCAGTTCGTGCATGGATTGAGTAGTTGTTCCACTGATTGCTCATCCTAACTACCTGTAGCTCCTAGTTAGCTAGTTTTGGAGTGCCACTTGACCCTATGACAGCCTCATGTGCCCCCCTTGGAGTCTCCAATCCCTGATTTATGCCTAGATGGTTTTTTTAGACTCAGTTGGACACACTTGACTGACTCTTACCATTTATGACTGATACTACTGACTGGATGATGTCTCCATTGTTATCCAAGCTAAATTTTGTGCTCCAATTCGAATTCCCTACTTGGCTAATTTGAATCCTATATGATGCTACATCATAGTTTATTGTATCACATTCTTTACATTCATTGTTTGACATAGTGCCAGCTTACAATTGATGTATGATACTATTGTTCTACATTTTCTGTGTTCATGAGTGATTATTGAGTGCATTCTTCTCTTCTTCTTTGCAACATTATTGAGAGTTTGATTGTGAGTTTGTTACAGTTGCTAGATCCCTTGCAGATTATCACATGGTATCATAATAGGACGCAACTATTCGAATTGCAGCAGCAGTAGTTGCAACATTTATTTGAGCAGCTATCTTTCACTTGAGCACCAGAAGCCTCTGAGTTTCCACAACAAATCTTGGTGCTATTAATTGAATTCATTGGAGAAATCCAGTGAGGTCTAGCCAGGTGTGAAGGACTTAGTCTATGTGCTCAGTGTTCAAAAGGTAATGTTCAGTCGAAGTGTAGCATTCTCCATCAGCAAAAAAAAACTCTTCTTGTTTTGCAGGTTTATTCACCCATTCGAATTCTTCTTCAACAATTCGACCTTCTCTGTTCAGATGGATCTAAAGCTCACATCTTCCAACTATGTTGAGTGGAAATCCAAGATGGCTCTCTTCACGTGATCCAAGAGTTTCACCAGAATACTCAATGGAACGATGGTAGAACCTCTCAGTGCGGTTGAAAATTCCAAGTACTTGGATAGGCTTGATGAAGCAGTTGGCCTCCTCCTTCTCTCAATTTATGAAGATCTTCACTTCCATGTCATCAATCTTACATATCCTAAAGAGGTTTGGGACAAGCTCGAATCCATTTTTGGACAAAAAGATGATATGAAAGGACACAAATTGGAGAATGAACTCATCTCTTTGAGTCCTGATAGCTTCGAACCAATCAATGCCTTCCTTACCAAGTTCAAAAGATTGATATCACAGTTGAAAAGATATGAGATAGTGAAAGAAGACAAGCAACTTATTCTTGCCATTCTCTCAAAGTTGGGACCAAACTTCTTAGTTTTTGTCTCTACTTTCTAGTCAGCTAGGATGTCCATTCCAAGATGGAAGTTTCCCTCACTTTATGACTTAATCCAATCTCTTACTCTAGAGGAAGATAAGTTAATCTCCATGGGAATGATCAAACCCAAGTTGGATTCGGCCCTTACAACTGCTGAGGCCAAAAGGGCGAATGGTAAAGGCAAGCAAAATATTTTCGAGAAGAGATCGAATGATACAAAGCCTACATATATTCCATATCAATCAGATGGGGCTTCGAACTCAAGGAAGACCAAGCATTCTTAGAAGGAAATATCCAAGTGCACATATTGTCATAGAGGTTTCCATCCTGAGAGTACTTGCATGAAGAAGACTATAGATTTGATGGCTCAGTTACTTGAGAAGAACAATCTTCCTGTACCTGCTTGTGCAAGGAAGAAAGATACTGATATTGAACCTTCTAGATCTGAAGACAAAGAAAGATGTCATGCCCTCAAGGCAAGTGCATCAAAAGATTATTCTTTCATCATAGATTCGGGAGCTACAAGACACATGTCTTCCTCCAAAGATCTCTTCTCCAATTTCGAAAGCTCAGTTGGCCTTTCCATCAGATTGGGCAATGATTCAAAAGTCTCCTCTCAGGGGATTGGAAGAATCGATCTTGACCATGGTTTCTTTTCTGATGTGCTTTATGTTCCTTCTCTTGCAACTAATGTTCTTTCAGTGTATCAAATGACTCATATTGGAGAGCCCAAAAGAGTGATCTTTTCTCCAAATGAATTTGAGGTACAACACATGGTTTAAGGGGAAATCATTGCAAAAGGAGTTGCAAATCATGAGACAAAACTCTATGAGTTTTCACACTTCTTATAACCTCTCTCAAAGGAGTCTTCTCTTTGCTCTCATACTCATGAAGAGAGTAGACTATCTCATCTCAACTACAAGCTAGCTCGAAATGTGGTTGATGGTATTCTAAGTGGCAAGTTTTCTCATGGAACCTTCAAAGGTTGCTTAAAGGGAAAAGATACATCAAAGGAGATTGAGAAAAAGAGGATTCTTGAAGAAGTGCGAATGCTAGATCCATATCCACAAGAACCTGAATATCTAGCACCTATTTGTTCAACTCCTACTTCAAAATGGGCCACCACTACTGCATCCTCCTTCGATCTTAATGAAGATCCATCATCATCTTCTTCTAGTCCTTTTGATATTGATCACAACTATGATGGTTCGAATGAGATATCAAAGGACTACATGCACATTCTGAAGCAGTTTCATGATATCCTCATTTTTGGATCTTAGATAAAACAATTCAAGTACGGAGATCGATCGACACTCCATGGTTCCTTCTACACTTTCCATGCTTTAGCAAAATCCTCGTTGGACTTGTATTCCATCTTCACCGGCTCTAACCGTGTGGCTTGAATACTCATCGTGCTCAGTAGTGCAACTTGTTGGCTCCATGTGTTTCCCACCTTATTCGAATTTCCCAAATTGTGTTGCAACACAAAGGCGTAGCTCTATAGGTACTCCACCCACTTCATATGCCTTTGGTTCAACTGGTTTGAGTGTTCAGATATATCAGAGCTTGGTGGTCAGTATATAACACAAATTCCTTGGGCAACAAATAGTGCCTCCATTTCTTCAATGCCTGGATGATGGCATAAAACTCCTGGTCGTAGAACGAGTACTTCAGCTTGGTGTCGTCCATTTTTTCACTAAAAAAAGCAATTGGTCAACCTTCTTGGATCAACACTGCTCCAATCTCCACTCCACTTGCATTGCAATACTTCATCGAAATCAGGGAGAGCTAGAACTTGTCTCTCCATCACCTTTTGCTTCAACTTCTCAAATGCTCATCCGGTGGTCTCTGTCCACCCGAACTTGCCCTTCTTTATGCAAATTGTTAGTGGTGCACATGTCTGACTAAAATATCTGATGAACTTCCAGTAAAAACTGACAAGTCCTTGGAAACGCCTTACCTCGGTGGCATTTGTCGGTTCTGGCCACTCCAAAATAGACTTGACCTTTTTTGGGTCCATCTTCAAACCTTGGCTCAAGATTATGAATCCCAAGTATGCCAACTCCTCTTTCATGAAGAAACACTTTTATATTTACCAACAACTTTTCTTGACTCAGTCGTTGCAACACTTGTCGAAGATGTGACAAGTGTTATTCCTTCGTCTTGCTAAAAATTAGGATTTCTCTGAGGTAGACTACGACAAACTTCCCCAGGAATGGCTTTAAAACCTCATTCATCAGCCGCATGAATGTACTAGGTGCATTGGTCAGCCCATGGAATTACTAACCATTCATACAGCCCCTCCTTTGTCTTGAAGGTTGTTTTCCATTCATCACCTTCCCTTATCCTTATCTCATGATATACACTTTTTAAGTCGATCTTGGTGAAGTACTTAGCTCCACTCAAGTAGTCGAGAAAATATTCCATTCTTGGTAATGGAAACTTGTATTTGATCGTAATCATGTTGATGGCGTGGGAATTGGTGCACGTCCTCCATTCTCCTCCCTTCTTTGGTGCTAGTATAGTTGGTACTGCATAGGGATCAAACTCTCCTGAATCAGGTCCCTGTCCAACAACTCCTAGGCCTATTGGTTCATCTAAGCATTCTCCATCGATGTCATCAGATGCGGTGCCTTATTTGGTAGTATCAATCTTGGAAATAGGTCAATCTGATGGGATATGATCCTTGTCGATGGTAGTCTAGTCGGTATCTCATTGACCATAATGCCTTTAAAATTCGATGACACCCTTCTGACTTCTGTCGGGATTCCACTCGTCAGTCCCTCCACATGTAGACCCTTGGGGATGGAAACGAATCAACACTGTTTCTTTTCTTCCTCCTTCAAACATTCCTTGGTTGAACACATCGACACTCTTTTCTCCCAATAGTTTTTCTCTTGTCTTTGGCTATTCTATTCTTTGACCAATGGAGTCATTCGAAATATCTTTCCACCCTTTTCGACCGTAACCACATTTTTGTGGCCTTCATAAATCATATTCCAGTCGTATTGCTATGGTCGTCCTAACAACAATTGGCACGCATCCATCGGAATCACATCGCATAGCACACTATCATGTAAACCTTTGATCCTGAAGTTGATCAGACATTGTTGTGTCACTGTAACATGGTGATCCTTCTGCAACCACGACGCTTTATATGCATTCAGGTGCGATTGATACTTCAATCCCAATTTTTCGATCACCTCCATCGAGACCAATTCTTTATGTTTCCTCCATCGACGATGTGAATACAACATCTGTCCTGAATCTTCACCTTTGTCTGAAATATGGACTTCCTTTGAATCGGTTCCATCTCCTCTCATCGTACCGACTGCAACAACAATTTCTGGGTCGTCAAGTTTTGACCTTCTTCCGATGCAGCTTCGTTGAAACTTCCCCTTCCAGTTGGACTAGCTTCGTCGTACTTGTTTCAAATCCTCATGTCTAATCGACTGGTGTATGTAAGTTCTTCGGGAATTCATATGCCTTATGTCCCAATTCTCGACATGTGTATCAGGATATTTTTTTGGGTCGGTCTACACGTCTTCCTCCCAAGTTTCCACCTTGACCAAAAGCGCCATGACCTCTAGGATTGTCACCATCCTATTGTCGTTCCGATGCAATGTCTCTGATCATTCCTTCATCTCATACTAGAATCCATATCCTTCACCATATTGTGCATATACTTCTTCAAAGTGGCTTCCATATACATATTTAAGCTAGCATGGGAATGTTGTATCCACTTTGACATCAGTTGAAATCAATGACTCAAACTGAATCAATTGACATCCTCTTTGGCATTAGTTCACATCAATGACAACCAAAGTTCAACATATGATCGAAGAGTTGGTAGAATGTGCCTTATAGGATGCAGGGATGTTCAATCCCAATGGATAGATTTTCACCATCATTCTAATTTGGAAAATGGTTTTGACTTCCTAGCTGAAGTGAAAGTGGAGTATCCACTTACAGATTCTAGGTGGTTTAGATTTTAACCAAAATCTAGTGCATTGAAGAAGACCCACTTTTATTTATGCGTATTAAGCTCTAGAGACTACCCATTCTATAGAGAAGACAAAGAAAAGAAAGAACACATCAACTAATTATTGACACTTCTCGTTCTATAGAGGAAATAAGAGATCACTTATGTGCATATTGACACCATTGGTGATGGTTGGATGCATTCTCAATGATTTATTATTTATTATATATTTGAGAGAAGAAAGAAGATGCTCCATACATATCTCTTGTAATGTTGTGAAATCAATCCATCAGATATAATATTCCTCTCATAATAGGTTCAAAATCCTTGCTTGAAAGTATGACTTCTAATTCAGAGGATAACAAATCTCATGGTCTCAATTAAAGTCAATGGGCATAGACTATTGATTAAATGGTTAAAATGTTACTCTTGATTTAATTTATATGGATGCTTAGACTCTTGCAAAAGATTTGGAAATTTCATATTTGGTAGTTAGACAATGAGTATTTTTTAGATCCATAAAGAGTATCAAGTCATAAACACGGTCTAGTCATTTTGTAAAGTATTGTTTTTCGCTATTTCTTTAAGAAAAAATACTCATTTTTTTTCCAGAGTATGATCAATCTCCTAGTATGTATCACTCTAGAAATTCTTAGGCATATGAAGATTGGGAATATGGTTTGGTAATTTCCAGAGTTATGGTAGGTTTTCCCATCTTCATTGTAACTTGCATTCTTACAAACAAGTTGTTTCCATCAGTTTAATATTGAAAGAAGAGTTGAGCATATAAACTTATAGATTTCATATTCTACGTTTAAATGGTGTATGGTATCATTTTTCCATATTCTAATGGGGCATGGTATTGTTATTCCATATTAGGGCATGATCTATAATAACTAGGAGTAGGATTATCATTTGAACAACACATCTAAATATTTTTAATATTGAATGATACTGTAATTATAATCACATTCATATCAATTTTTTTTTCATTTATAATACACAAATGTGTTCCCAACAAAATATGATATGTAATATTATAGTACATGTGTATGAACAAAATCTAACATGAATTTCTCTTGAACCTTCTACTGAGACATGGGAGAACTACTGAGACATGGGAGAACATGTTGTATTATATAACATGTACATAAGAAAATCCAAGATGACTTTGTCCATGAAATTAAAATATGTCATTTTACAAGATAATGGAGGTGTTCTTGTTAAACATCTTCACATAAAAAATACACATTTCCTAATGGCTTGATAGTTGAAATAGTTAAATGGGATTGGAATGTTTAAATGGGTAGGACCAATATTGCATGATCTTCTTAATGATATGTTGAATCAAAACTAAGTTATATGGTATAGGTTTCTTAGGCATCATTCCAGAGGGAAATTGAAGTGAGCATGATAAAGTAGAAACATGTCTCCTCCTTAGGCAAGTTTTCCACTTAAGTATTCAACAATTTATATGAGAATTTATTAATTCTTAAAATTTATTTTTGAAAAAATAATAAGGAAAAACAATGTTAGTTAATCCCGAAGGGTTATTTTGATCAATACATTCCTTTGTGCTAAGTCCACAAAGGTCTTTTCATCTATTCCTATGGGGTTCTTTAAGTCCTCATTCTTTGTTGAAGTGTGTGAGGGTGGGTTAAAATAAACAATAAAATTGGTTTGAAATAAGGATGTTCTCTCTCACCAAAATTATTTAATTTATTTATAAATGAATTAAAATGAAGAAGGAAAAGAAGTGTATATAGTCATCCATGTTTTTCTATTGTTTAGTTTTATAAAGGAAATGATAGTCTCCCAAAATGTTTTATATTCAATGGTGAAAATTGGATGCAGTTGGTCCTTACATGTACTTGGGCCTCCAATTTGGCTCTAGTTTATGTGGGAAAAGGTGAAATCATAAAAATCTTGAATTTTTATAAGAAAAATATGTAGGAAAATCAATTGGGTGAATGGTAAACTAAATTTAACCTACGTATAGTTGGAAATCTTGTATAGAGGCACTAAATCTCTTTATTATGTGAAAAAATAAATATAGGTGAATTTATTTTCTGAGTTAGAAATTATGGAAGATCTTACTAAAATTGTTGGTGTAGAAAATAGGTTTAGGTCTCTGAAAATACTATAGGAATAAAGTTAATAGAATTCATAAAGAATTTTTATTAAAAGAAATATAAATAAAAATACAAACTCGTTGTGCTATCACTTAAGAAAAAAACATGGTATCTATTATTATAGTAAGAGCCTTATGTCAATTTATGAAATTTAATTCAAATAAATGATAATTGAACCATGGAAACTCAAATTAATGGTTCTTATGAGTTTAGAAGATGAAATGGATTAAAAAATAAGGAAAAATAAATACATTTTCCTCATAATATATTAGTAATTGTATGCTTAGTACAAAATAAAATATAAACAAGCTATTGAAATATTACCTACACAAAACAACAATGTTCGTAAGAAAAAATTTCAACGCATAAAACATGAGTTATTTGTCAATTCATAGTAAGTTCTCATAACATATGACTGAAAGAAGGAAATGAAAAATATAATCGAAACATAATCAATCAATAATGTAAGCAATTGAAACATATTCCTTCGATATTGGTTGTGAACTATACTACTTATGATGAAGAGTGAAAGTACACCATAATTGCTTGGAATTTTGAACTTGGAAACATTCCTAAGTTTTTGTGGGAACTTAAGAATGTCTACCAAAATGGAAAGAATTCCAATAACTTACTTGTAACCTAATACTTTACAATTTGGACCATTTGTGTAAATAAATTGAAACAATGTTTAGTTTTTCCTTTGAAATATTTCCTTTGGTAATATTTAGAAAATGAACATATAGCTTGCATGTAAGTATATATTGCATTGGATGAAAAAATATTCTCTGGGAAATGATCGTGAGAGGGATAATGCGCTCCAAGATATGAATTCGCTCATAGAAATAACAGCGTGAGCTAAGATTTGAATTCGAGTCAGGGATTCAATCTACACGCAGAGAAAACAGGAAGCCCTATTCGATCTTGAAGGCTGGGGTTCAGGAGGAACGTTTGGACTTAAGTTGCAATGGATGCTGGAGGGGGCCCCGAGGCCCTCCCTCCTCTGCCAGAAATAGTTGCATTCAAGAAGTTGGTGGCAGCCTGTGGGAACCGACCTCCGAATGAGAATCAACATAAATTCATAAAAAGAATAGACAACATCTCCACGGTTGATCTCCCATCTGAAGAATCGTGCAGATCAACGCTGAATCTTGCAGAAAGAGGGCTCATAGGGCAGTTCACCGGGCTTTGGCCTTCACCTAAAGCAGTGGAGAACTGGGTGCAAAGAAACTGGCGCACATTGACCCAAGACGGCATCAGTAGTCACTTGGTGGGTAAGGGATCCTTTGTTTTTGTTTTCACCAATGCAGAGGACATAAACTTAATCTTTAGGAATGGACCTTATTTTATGGGCCCCCAGGGTCCATATCTGAATAAATGGACCCTGGACTTTGATCCGATGCAAGACCTGCCCTCGGCTGTTCCAGTCTAGGTCCACTTGCCACATCTACCTTTACACTGTTGAAACCCCAAATCGCTGGAAGATATAGGTAATAAACTGGGAAAATACATTGACCAGGCAGAGAGGAAGGATCAATACACTTGCGCCAGAATTTGTGTGGAGGTGGATTTGGAAATAGGGCTCCCCGAAGCAATTAAACTAACAGTGGCGGATTGGTCATATATACAAGAGCTCGATTACGAGCAACTTCCATTCAAATGTCGATTATTCCAGGCACTGCAAAAAGAAGGGAGAGGAGGAGATAGAGAATGTAAAAGGCAATCAATGGACCCTATCTTAGAAACCAATAGTAGCAAAACAAGTCAGCAGACCAAAAGGCAAAGGAAAGTCTACGGAAAATGAAGGCCAATCCTCTAGACAGCCACAAGGTGAAGGGAACTCAGGACCACCAAGGATTGAGGCATCCAAAAATCCATTCGAAAGTCTCAGAGGAATCACTAGTCTTAATAGCATAAGAGGTTGAACAGCCCACCTCAATTGCTGAAGACAAATCCCATGAAGAAACTGCAGCTCTACAAGATGGATCTCCTATTGGAGTTACGAGCCCTCTCTCATATGCTGAAATGATAAGAAAGAATTCTCTGGATACTTCAGGCTCTTCATAGGATGAGACCTTTGAGAGACCATCGAAAAGAGTAGGGAGAAAATCTCACCAGGAGACAAGGGCAGAAGAAATGGAGAGGCAAAAAATGAAAGGCAGCCAATCAACAATTGAGATGTCAATTGGCAGAAATACCAGAAACAGACGTCCCAAGGGAGGAGATGCACCCTCATCAACCAGTAAGTAATGCGTTTCGTCTCTTGGAACTGTCGAGGATTGGGGAACCCATTAAAAGTAGAAGCAGTAAAAAATTTGGTGAAATCTGAGTCTCCTGAAATCCTCATGCTCCAAGAGACAAAAATTGAAGGGGAAGCTCTCCTCCTCCTCAGTAAGATGAATTGGAAAAAGAATTATGGGAGAGCAGTCAATGCTAGGGGTTCCTCCGGAGGGCTGGCTACCTTGTGGACGGAGGATATTTTCCATTTTGAAAGTTCCTATGAGACTCAGCATTGGATATACACCGACCTCAGACACAAGGTGAATAAATTGTCCTTTGCACTTGTCAATTTATATGTCCCTGTTCATTATGCTGAAAAGAGAGAATGTTGGCACTCTCTGTATGTCTTCCTAGAGTCAAGATCCCAACGAAACATAATCCTTGCTGGTGACCTCAATCTTGTTTTTGAATCAAAGGAAAAACATGGTGGCAATAGTAGAGATCAGAACCTTCCGTTGGTTGAAGATATCCTTCAACAATGGGATTTATTAGATATTAAACCGAAAAAAGGTCTATATACTTGGACCAATAATCTTGTTGGGGATCATCATATATCGGCCCGACTGGACAGATTCACAATTCAAAGCTCCTTTCTGCTGGAAAAAAGTTACCAAAATTGACATCGGATCATAATCCTATCTTGTTGCAGTTTGAGGAGGAAAAAAACCTGGGACCTATCCCCTTCCGGTTTAATCCCTTATGGGCTGATAGAGATGGGTTCGAGGAAACTATCCACAATGCCTGGAAAGCTCCTATTCAAGGTTCACCCAGCTTTGTTTGGGAGCAGAAAATTAAAGCCACCAAAATGGCTTTAAAATCTTGGATAAAAAATCCTACTATCACTTCCATGAGTTGTAGAAAACATACTTCAAATCAGCTTGTAGAATTGCATCTTGAAATGGAGTCCAAAGAAGTAACTCATTCTGCCCTGCATAAGGAACAAGTGGCCCATATTCTTTCTCTTCAATCTTTCAGGTAGGAGGAAGAACATTGGAGACTAAAATCGAGAAGCCTTTGGATGAAGTCGGGAGATAAAAACACACCTTTCTTTCATAAACAATACAAAGCAAGACTCACTCGTAATCACTTAGATGAAATCACTGCTTCGGATGGGACGGTCCACAAAGAAATAGCTCAGTTAAAAGAGGTAGCAACTTCTCATTTTCAGGAACTCTTTACTGAAAAAGGAAATGACATGGAGGACGAATTTCCTCAATTCCTCAATAATATCCCGAAATTGGTAGGGAAAAATGATAATGCTGGCCTCTTGAAGCCCTTCACAGAAGTTGAAATTAGCAATGTTATTTGGGTAATGGAGCCGGACAAAGCCTCGGGTCTTGATGGATTTTCCATACATTTTTACCGAATTTGCTGGAATTTAATCAAGGTGGATCTACTCCGTATGATTAGGGGCTTCCACCAAAAAGCCAAGGTTGGAGGCAGCATCAACTCTATATTTTTGGCATTAATCCCGAAAGAATCAAATCCTGGAACCTTTGATAGGTTTAGGCCTATCTTGTTGTGCAATGAATCCTATAAAAGTCTCTCTAAGCTCATTGCCAATAGAATCAAGCCATTGCTGGGTAACCTCATCTCCTCCAGTCAGGGTGGGTTCATGAAAGGTTGGCACATTTTGGACAGTGTGACCATAGTGTAGGAAACCATCCACTCCAGCAATCAATGGAAAGAACAAGGGATGATTATCAAGCTTGACATGGCTAATGCCTTTGACCGGGTAAGGCATTCCTTCTTGTTTCAAGTTCTTCTAGCATTTGGTTTTAGTCCTGATTTTGTAAGGTTGATCAAAGCTTGTATAGGTAGGCCTTGCATAACGCCATTAGTGAATGGTAGACTTGCCAATTACTTCCAATGTACTCGGGGAATAAGGCAGGGTTTCCCTCTGTCCCTATTCTTATACATTCTGATGGTAGATTCCCTTAGTAGAAAATTGAATGCAGAAAAGGTTGCAGGAACCATTCCAGGTATAAGAGTTACGAAAGATCTAGACCCCATTAATCATTCCTTATTCACAGATGACTCACTACTCATGGGAGGAGCTTCTGTCAAAATTGAAAGGGTCTTCAATGATATAATTCAAAGTTTCTGCAATGTGTTTGGAGCTCTTCTCAATAAGCGAAAATGTGTAGTGTATTTTTTGAATGCGAATCATGCTACCATTCAGCATATAGCTCATTACCTAGGCTTCACAGGCCATGTAGATTGGGATTCTCTTAAATATCTGGGCCTACCATTAACCCTGGGCACTACCAAGGCTAGTCATTGGCTTGACATTAGAGAGATTTTGAGGTAAAAAAATGGCCTCCTAAGAGATGTACTACAAAAATATGAGATATATTAAAATATTATGAATTGGGGGTTTTATGGGGTAGGTATATATGACAAGTCACCTCCCACACTATTTTCTATGCACAATATAAGTAACCATGGTTGAGTTACTTTTCAAAATTCACTAGAAATAAAATTAATAAAATAAGTCTACATTGATGTGACTAAGATTCATTGTAAATTCCCAAAAATGTATTGTCCTGTAACAATTATTTGTCTTGAACTTGCAAATGAAATTAAATAATAAAAAACATTTTTAAGAGCTATTTTTTTAATTTTATGTTGACTTTTTATATTTAGTACTTTTATCATGAATTTAATAATGTAATTTAATTGAGAATTTATTTATATATAAAATGTCAATAATATTATTATAATCCACATTGTATTATTATTATTATTTATTAAATCTATTATTATTATTTATTAGTTTGACATTATGTTATTAAATAGAATGGAGTGAATATATAATTTAAAATTAAAAACATAAAAATGATAATATATTATTTTATAAAAAAATGTGAAAAGACTTTCTTTATGAATTAAGAGTACTTCACTTGAAAATGACAATAATATTATTTTATGAGAAAGTGTGAAAAGACATTCATTATGAGTACTTTACTTGAAAATGACAATAATATTATTTTATGAAAAGACTATCATTATGAGTACTTTACTTTATGACTTAAAAGTACTTACACCACTACCTTGGTTAACTATGTGTTTTCATCCACCATAGAAAATTTGACAAATAAGCATTCTTAACTCATGCAATGCCACCTCACCAAGGGGGATGATGTCATCTACTAGAATGTGATTGGTTGTATTTTATAGTACATTTTCTTTGTTTTGAGGCCATTTTTTGACCTCAAAATTTCTCTAATGAGTAATAAGCAAAATAAAAACCAAAATTACAGCCTGGGGAGGATAGTGGCTTACTAAAGCTGGGAAATTAATTCTCATAAAATCCGTTATCTCTTCTCTACCTCTCTATCAATCTGCATTCCTATTGGCTCCGAAATTGATTGCTCTGCAGGTTGCAAAGCTCATAAGAAACTTTTTGTGGCAAGGTGGTAATGGGAATCATAAAAAATTCCATTTAGTGGGCTGGGACGTAGTGAAAAAACCTTTTGTTGAAGGAGGTATGCATGTTAGAGATCCAGGGATTGCGAATCTGGCTCTAGGGGGAAAGATACTGTGGAAGATTTTTTCCACTCCCAATCACCCAGTCAGCCAAGTGCTAATTAAAAAATACCTGCACAATGTGTCTGAATCCAGCATGGATAAAGCTGTAGCCATTAAAGGCACAACGACGTGGAGATTATGCAGCCACGGATGGAAATTTTTTAAAAATGATCTCTATCACATACCAGGAAATGGGAATCAGACTTCCCTTTGGAATGATAAAATTATGGGTCTCCCTCCACTCAGCCAGGATTCGGATTTCCACGAGCTATGTGTGTGGCTCACTCAGCGTGGAAGCATTAAGCTATTAGATATCTCAATTTGGGATCAATTTGGCAATCGGGAAAGAATGGAACATCCCGAGGCCACCGAATGGGATTTTAGACCAAGTAAATTCGCTCCTGATAGCTCTCAACAGCTTAGCTCCGGTTCATATTCGCTGCAGGGATAAATGGGGTTGGGGTAGGACAGGAGAATACACAGCCGGCCTTGGTTTTGAAGCTCTCCAAACGCAACATCCTCAGTCACAATCAAACGCTATTTGGCAGCATGTATGGACTTCATTTGGTATCCCCAAAATTAATTTTTTCAACTGGGTTCTTCACAGAATCTTGACAAGTGAGAACTTGGTAAACGTGGAATATTAGGACCCCACAGATGTGCACTTTTCCATATAGCCGAAGAAACAATCGACCATGTTTTTATCGACTGTCCATTTATGTAGGAAGTGTGGCAGCTTGCATTGCATGGACTCTTGGTTCATACTCCAACTCATTGCACTGTTGTTTTCTTATTTTCCACATGGTCAGAATGTTATCCCCGGAAGATTAAAAGTAAATCCTTATGGTCCAAGATATGGCAGGAAGTCCCAAAATACCTCTGTTGGGAAGTCTGGCTAGCCAGAAATGAAGCCATCTTCCAAAACAAAGTGAGTACCCCAGCAATTGTTGTGGCAAAAGCTAAGGCTTTGCTATTGGAAACGGTAGAGAATTATCCCTTTAAGCAAAATCATAAGCTTCTTCCTGCAGATATCAGTTGGATCGGAGACCCAAAGAAGTGTCCTAGGAACAAGAATTATGTTCGACCTATTAGAAATCTTGAGTGGAGGCTACGGTACAACGCTTTTGAATTCTGTCAATGGTGGAAGAATAAAAGGAAAGACACTATATTTTTTGATGGAGCATCTAAAGGAAATCCAGGGAGAGATGGCGCAGGAGGGGTATTCTATGCTGCCAATGGTATTTTAAAATGCAGTTTCAGTTGGGGGATAGGTCAGGGTACTAACAATCAGGCTGAACTATTAGGTCTCCTCAAAGCATGTCAGATAGCACATCGAAGTGAAGAGCAGGATATTCAAATCTTTGGAGATTAAAAAATTCTTATTAAACTCTTAAACACTGATGGACATTTCAATAATGCGGTGTTAAACAAGACTTTGCAACGAGTTCGGCAATTGCTGCAACAATTTAACTCTGCCTCTTACTACCACATTCTCCACAGTCTAAATCAGGAAGCTGATTATAGGGCCAATGTAGGCTTCCTTTTAGCACCTGCAGATTTGATTCAGAATGATGGTAATCCTATTCGGTCCCCCATTCCGTAAGAGGGCTGCCCCTTGTATCTTGGCATTTGTAGGAATTGGTATATATCTGAAAATTGATTTTATTGATATTGTTTGATGGGTTGTTTAGGCACAAGCCCAACCAAGTATCCTTCTAATAAAACATTTAACCGTTCTTGTGAAAAAAGAAAAAAGAAAAAAGTATATATTGCATTAGAAAATGAAATTATAGCTTGCATGATTTTTTACATAATCGACACTAGATGGTACCAAGCTTGCTTGTTATAGTCTTCTAATATAATTTCATTCCCCGTTAGTGTTATAATGGAAAACATGATTTATACATTATATTTATGTGGAATGAAATTGGATGAGATAATTCATAGAGATAGTTTTTTTCATCACCTACCAAGGAATTTAGATATATCATCAAACAATAGTGATAATTTTTCCATTTGAGAAACAACTTATGGAGTTGGGAAATATTACTAAACAAAATTAAAGTGAAGAAGGAGATAATAAATTAATTGATCATTTTCAGTTCAATTTCTAAAAATAATTTACAACTGAGTTATGCAATAAAAAATAGAAAAAGAAATAAGCATGCAAGAAAAATGTTAAAGAATATTATAGATTGAAAATAGCATCATCATCATGTACATTGAAGGCAAGATGACTTAGACAATTCATAGAGATAGTTTTTCTCATCACCTATCCAGGAATTTAGATATATCATCAAACCATAGTCATAATTTTTACATTTGAGAAACAACTTATGGAATTGGGAAATATTACTAAACAAAATTAAAGTGAAGAAGGAAATAATAAATTAATTTATCATTTTCAATTCAATTTCTAAAAATAACTTACAACTGAGATATGCCATAAAAATAAAACAGGGATAAGCATGCAAGAAAAACATTAAAGAATATTATAGATTGAAAATAACATCATCATCATGAACATTGAAGGCAAGATGATTTAGATGATAATTTAGTTGAACACAAGAGTGTAGTTAACATGCAGTAATTCACATATCTCTATTCAAGACCCAAAATTCATTGAAATTCAACTTAAATATAAATCAATGTTATAAATACCAATATATATTTAACAATTTTATATGTTATAAACCTAATCAAAAGAAAAATAGTGAGCAATGTTTTCCATTCATATGAAAGGTGTTAGTGGCATGCTTTCAAGAATTGTTTCGTGATCTTTTACCAAAAATTTCCATTGTCGCCTCTTATATTTTTTTCTACTTTTGACTTGTTTCAAATGCATCCAATATGCTATGACCAAATGCCTATATTGGGCATATATAACATTTGTCTAATACCCTTGAAAAATAGTGTGGGCACTGAGGTTTTTGACTTCTTAAAAGAAATGTCCCATTAAAACCATTGAACTGGTTGGATGTGTATACTAATAGTTGGGAATATGTAGTGATCTACATGGACATTAGATGTTGGATAATTGGCAGTATAGTATTCCATTTTGTGAGCGTTTCAAGCATCTACTTTGACATCATTTTTTTCCTGATGATGAGCCAAAGTGGAGGCTCAAAATGTTGATAAAATGAAATACTCTACTGCAGATTCTCCGGCGCCTAAAGGATATGTATAGTTTGAGGGATATTTAAACTCTCGTGTCAATGCGTTTTTCGACCTATTGCATCACATTAAATAGTAGTGCATTTTTTTGTATTATTTTATGGTGCGGGGACAACAAAGACATCACCGTAACAAAGACATCACCTTCTCTAACTATATCATAAACATGATTATAATCCTTTCCTATCACAACCTATTCACTTACCATCTCTACATCAGTCACATTTCCAAATGGTGGCAATGGTCTCAGTTCTTCATGCTTCCATGCTTTGGAAAATTCGCTATTTAGGTTCTGACACTCATTAGTGGACACTACATCATCAATGCAAACAAGACAAAAGAAAGACTCACTTTTGTTTCTCAATTGAGTATACGATTTTCATTTTCTTAGTCCTAACAGAGTGTAATTACCTTGTTCTAGGTACTCCAACACAATTATATGGAATTGATCTATCAACCTCACCCATTTAAATATTCCAAAAAAACCCAAAAATGGTGTCCATATGCATGCCAATTTTCACAAATAAATTTATTTATTTTCAGTTTGAAATAAATCTATATACATGCAAAAATTTATATAATTAGAACTAAATTTAAACTTATTAAAGGTCATCCACACTTACCTATCCACATTAGCCATCCTTGGGTTCAATTCATGGCCTAAAATTTCTTTGCACTAGTTAACTACATCGACTTAATCTACCAATCGAGAAGCATAGTGACTCAATTGATACCTCGTAAGTGCCCATTTTACACAAGCCCCTTCACCATCATGATCTCCTTTTCCATTTCACATCTCAAAGAACCTCCATGAGTGACATATGTTCATTTTCTAATAAAGGTGGCACAACCATAAGGATGATCACATTGATTTAAATTAACCAGCACAACCATCTAACCAAAACCATTGTTCTTCAAAGGTGACCCCTAGTTTCACTATGTATTTATAAATTAAATCAAAACAATGTTGAAAAAAACACGTATTATGTGTAGGGTCATCACTACTATAAAAATGATACTTTTTAACCACTTCATGATTATCAACGTTTCTATAACAACCATTGGTATCGAGGTTTGCATGTTTATACAAAGTATGCACAAGTATAGAAACCTAGTCTGAATGATAATACTCACTTTGTATCTCCTTTTGTATAGTGAAAGTGTGATTCTTATCAAAATCAACCATCGATAATATTGTTCCATTCAGAAAAAAATGTTAAGTGAATTCTTGAACTATAAGTTCCACCACTATGTTGTGTGAGAGTGCTTGATATATCTATATATTTGATCCTTGAACTTCTTCATGAAATTTGCCACCAAGATATCATCTTCAAGTAAATCAATATTTTTGATGTCGTAGAAGAATCTATGATAGCAGTGTTCTTAACATATTCATATCTTTTCCACTTCACAATCATAATTGACAACTGAGGATCATTATTTAGATCAATATGACACTTAGTTCTAAATAGTGCCAAATCATAATATTCTTTTCATCTTCTTCCACTAATGCATTCTTTCTAATAAAATAATTGATGATTATATCATGCACATATAATATGTTAAACAAAAAATCATGAACACTAGAAGGAGGGAGGCCATTTTATCAGTATCCTATGTGAAATTCTAGAAATGTCTCATAATACAACCAAAATTTTACATGTTACTAACAACATGTATCCCAAACATTAATGGGATTAACATACCATGGTTTAAGCTTCACAAATGTGATAAGGAAAATGTTCACATCAATATTATTATCCTTAAAAATTTTGAACAATTCGACTTGGGAAACCTATATTATATGCTTGGCATGAGTTTCATACACCCCTATTGACATACAACATTGCACAATATCTTTTTCATTTGGTGAAACATAAGAATTCAAATTTCAAAACTCTTTCACCCTATCCCTCACATTATCTTCAAGTCAAACTTAGTAGGGTTTCCTACAAATAATATCCCAACATGCAAGTTCATCATCCTCATCTAATTGAACGCTAAACCTTTTATTCTTTCACAATGTTTTCCTCAAGGTTTTCAACAATTTTGTAGTCTTTAATATTAAATGACTTGATGCAATTATTTTTTTAATGTCCAAAGAATTAGAAACTAATATTTAAATGCAATGCCAAAATTACACTTGAGTGAGGAGCCTAGAATTCCACAAGTGATCAAATAGATTCCAATATATCTCAAAGCCAAAATTTGACAAGTGAGGAATTTTTTTTTCCAATACCCCAAAGCCAAAATTTCACAAATTATGAGGCCAATTCCAATATTGCAAAGCAAAAATTCCATAAGTGATAAGGAAAATTCCAAAATCCCAATGCAAAAACTCCAAAATTGACATTGATGTTTTTTTACAAGTGACAAAGAAAATGACATATGCAAAACATAAAAAAAATTAATGCTTTATTTTCTTAATTTTTCTAAGGTAATTTGAATAAAATTCATCTCTCTCTCTCTCTCTCTCTATATATATATATATATATATATATATATATATCTATATCTATATATATCAAAATGTTGCATCCATTGGTCCACCCAGCAGTTGGCATTATTGTCGGATGCCAACTTCGACTTCGACAAGTTCAGCAACTTCGACTTGCACCGACGTCGACATGCATCGTCAATATTGGTGACTGACGAATTACGACATATTGTTTGTCTGTCTTTGAGTCGACCGTAACGGTTGAACCTTTGAAACCATTGTAACTTCTCTTATAAATGAATGTAATGGGCATACAACCCAAGTGTCTCAGTACTCTATTTAAGCATGTAAAATATTGTAATATACAACAAATGACAGAGAAGAATCAAGATCAGTTCGCATTTATGTGCCTAATGAATAATGTTTTCAGCAAGTACTTGGATAAATTTGTTGTGGTGTTTATTGACGACATCCTCATCTATTCGAAGAACGAAAAGGAGCACGAGGAACACTTAAGACTAGTGTTGCAAGTCTTGAGAGAAAACCAACTTTATGCCAAGTTATCCAAGTGTGATTTTTATAAGGACCAAATCCAATATTTGGGTCATATTATATTAGCAGAGGGTATTGCGTTGGATCCCGACAAGATAGAGGCCATAATGAGCTGGTCTACACCCCAAAACGTAAGCGATGTCTGCTCCTTCATGGGATTGGTCGGGTATTATCGAAAATTTATTGAAGGGTTTTCCAAAGTAGCCCATCCCATTACTTCGCTTAAGAGGAAGGAAGTAAAATTTCTGTGGACAGCCAAGTGTGAAGCAAGTTTCGCAAAGATGAAACAATTGCTCACTTCCGCCTCTATCCTAAAAGTGGCAGATCCTTATGGATATTTTGTCGTATGCACAGATGCATGCAAGGATGGATTGGGAGGCGTGCTTACACAATAGGGCACATTAATTGGTTATGAATCAAGAAAAATGAAAACACATGAAGTGAACTATGCAATGCATGATTTAGAATTAGCTGCTATCATTCATGCCTTGCGAATGTGGCGACACAACCTTCTTGGAAAAATATTTGTGTTGAAAACCGACCACATTGGGTTGAAATATCTTTTCGAACAACCAAATCTAAATGGAAGGCAAGCAAGGTGGCTGGCCTTCATAAGTGTGTTTGAATTTGAAATTCAGCACATCCAAGGTAAGGAAAATAAAATTGTTGACGCAATTAGTAGACGCATGCATCTACTAACTATGGCATCAATTAATAATTTTCAGTCTGATTTAATAGCGCAGATCTGGACAGCAGTTGAAAAAGACCAAAAATATCTGAATATAAGACCAAAATGTCTTTCAAAAAATTTAGAACAACAAGCAAGAGATTTCAGCATGTCCAAGAATGGACTGCTACTGTTCAAAAACAGGCTGTACATACTGGATCAACCATCCTTAAAGCAGTTAATTATGGATGAATTTCACGTAAGACCATATTCTGGTCATCCTGGCTACCAGAAAATGCCGACTACTGTTAAAAAACAACATTATTTCCCAAGACTGAAATCAGAAATTGCTGAATACATTTCTAAATGTATGGACTGTTAGCGGGTGAAAATAGAACATCAACATCCGGCTAGTTTGTTGCAGCCCATACTAGTGCCAGAATGGAAGTGGGAAACCATTTCCATGGATTTTATCACCGAATTGCCTAAAAACATTAAACAACATGATGCAATCATGGTTGTTGTGGATAAGCTAACTAAGGCAGCACACTTCATACCTGTCAAATCCACTTTCAAGGCAATAAATATTGCAGAGGTTTTCATGAAGGAAGTCTTTCAACTTCATGGAATTCCCAAGGTGATTGTATTCGATAGGGACACCAAGTTCACCTCACACTTTTGGAAAGATCTATTTGCAGGTTTGGGGACTAAACTGAGCTTTAGTATAGCCTACCATCTGCAAACTGAGGGGAAGAATGAAAGGGTGAACCAAGTCCTTGAGGACATGCTTAGATTATATGTCATGGACAATCCAAAGCAGTGGGAAAACTACCTACACTTAGCTGAATTTGCCTACAATAATGGTTACCAAACTTCTGCAGGAATGAGTCCATTTGAAGTGTTGTATGGCAGAAAGTGTAAAACCCCTATGACTTGGGACGATCTGGTAAATCGGATTGTGATAGGTCCTAAAATGTTAATTGAATTAGAAAACATTGTGCAAAAAGTTAGAACAAACCTGAAAACTGCCCAAGATAGGCAGAAAAGCTATGTAGATCTGCATACGGAAAACAAAGAATTCAAAGTTGGGGATCACGTATTTCTAAGAGTGAAGGCCAAAAAGAGTTCTTTGAGCTTGAGCAAGGTTTCCAAGCTAGATTTTGTGGTCCTTTCCAAATACTTTCTAGAGTAGGACCTGTTGCTTATCAGTTAGCTTTACCAACACATTTTAAAGTACATGATGTGTTTCATGTTTCATTGTTGAAAAAGTATGTATATGATCCTATGCATATTGTGAACTGGCATGTGATTCAGGTGGAATCGAAAGGAGATTTCCAGACAGACCCTATATGCATACTAGATCGGAAAGAGGTGGTACTTCGGAATCGAACCATCGTTCAGGTAAAAGTGCAATGAGAGCACTACAAGCCTGATGAGGCTACCTGGGAAATGGAAATGGAAATGCAAGCAACATACCCCTTCTTGTTCGGTGAAGACCATGACAAAAACTGAATTTTGTTTATGTTAATTTGTGTTGTTTTGCAAAACTGTTTAACACCAAGGACGGTGAAAACTTAAGGGGAGGGGAAATGTAATACCCCTATTTTGGACTTTGAACCCCTATTATATTTTATGCTAAGTATTATTTCATTTATACTTAGGAAAGTTTAGAAATCTTCTAAAGAGGTTTCTATTGACCATGTGGACCAGCACATTAGAAGAGGGAGTCACAGTCTCCTAAGGTTGGAGGGAAACTGCCACTTAATAATAATAATAAGAAATTATTATTGGAGACAATTGGAAAACCCTAAAGAAAATAATTGAGAGATTAATGAATTAAAAGAATTCAAATAATGAGGAAAATTCCCCTAAGAGAATAAAAGGTGAAAACTCATTGAAACTCTCATAATTCATTATGCATCATTCACAATCTCATGAGATGAATACACAAGAGCAATGGGAATGGGAAAACCTGAACCTGAGGCAATGAATGCTGGTGAGGGAGGACAAATTTGGGAGAACCAAACTGGTCCTGAAGCCAAGTGATTGAGTGCATATTTGGGAGGACCAAACTGACTCAGATCTGGAGGAATCATACAATATGGTATGAGCTTGGCCACTTAATTGTGTGCAGGTAGGAGAACTACCCCAAGCTTGTAGGAGTACTGCATTTACCTGAATAGGCTGTGTTAGTGATTCTCTCCATGGCTATGGCTTAAAAGCCCCTGGAGCATCCTGGAGCTCAAGAGTATTGAGTTGGGTGTTGGGTTGTCTGCTGCCTTTGAAATATCCTGAATAACTTGGGGAAATAACAAGTTAAGGGTAACTAAAATCTATACTCTACCTAGGGGACTGTGAACTCAGCTCGGGGGTGACCTAAGAGCAAGGAGAACTTGCTGGTCAAAGGATGGGAGGTTTGTGCCTGGTTCCACTGGTCAACAGATTCAAATAAGTGTTTATAATATGACTTGCAAAGTATTTGTTTTGGACAATATTTATATATGTGTTGTTGAATATATCTGATTCACTGTTGAATGGAAAATGTATCAGATATGACCATATATGTATTGTTCTTGATTATTCTAAGCATGAATCTCAGCTAGAAACTAGATCTCTGTAATGAGTTATCTTATGATCATTTTTATAGATCTGGAATATTCGTATTGTGGGTTGGCTGTGATAATATCTACATTCTAATGGCAGTAGATTTACATCATTAAGACCCCCTATACTATTGAAAATGTATGCAACATCTAATATAATACTGATATGTATCATGTGATAACCTATGGTTTGCTGAGACATGTTTTCATATTGCAGGGGTTGTATTTTTAATATATTCCATTATTTAAATAAGATCTTATGCCTTGCATGGGAATGCTGTAAATAGGGAAGGCAGGTAAACCTAAAGGTTTACATGCCTAGCCCATATGTTTATCTACTCTTTTATAGTAGAATTTGTTTCAGAAAAGATCAACCCTGATAATTCTAGGGTTCAGACCTGTTATAGATCTGAGTTAGTGTTTTGGACAGAGTTTGTATTCTATTCAAATCTGGTCATAATCAACTGCATGAATTTAAATGGCATTTCGGTTAAGTTTTCTGAGTATTGAAATAAACCATACATTGCTATCTTTCTGAGTTGAATATATGCCTGGATATTATTCTAAATTAAATGGATAATGCTTATGCAAACAATATGGCAATACTCATTATTAGTATGAATGTGAATGTATTTTCCAATGGCGTTATGCGACCCATGTATAACCTAGGTCACCAAACCTGTATATATATATATATATATATATATATATAGAGAGAGAGAGAGAGAGAGAGAGAGAGAGAGAGAGAGAGATTGAATGCATTTTTTAAATTCCGAAGTGCAGAATGCAAATGATTCAAGTATATATATATATATATATATATATAGAGAGAGAGAGAGAGAGAGAGAGAGAGATTGAATGCATTTTTTAAATTCCGAAGCGCAGAATGCAAATGATTCAAGTGTCTGCGGGTTTGACCCTTTGCATGGATGCCATAATATTAATCTATGGTATTATACATGGATACATTCACCTGTGCATTTTATTTATAACCTGACGTTTTCAACTATTGTGTAATAGTATATTGAATACATTAAAAATGAAAACGATGCTGGGCATAAACGAAGTTCACATAATAATAATCAAACATCGTAACATATAAATACTTTTGGTATGCTAAACATTGTTGAAGAAAAAGACAACGTTTCGATGCTTTGGAACATTCATTTGTGCATACAATGGGCAGGCTAAATGCCTCTACCCTAAACAACCTCAATACACGAATTAAAACTATATTACAGTATACCATTTTGAATGCAAATGAAACCATGGAGGACGCATGTAATGAGAATGATTCCTTCTATGTGAGCATTAAACGACGAATTCAAGCTTATGCTGTTAGCAACGAATTTGTATGTTCACGCTAACATCTTGCAACTAACATTTAAACTGATATGCATACATAGCTGTGAAGCTAAACATATAAAACGCATATTAATATCAAGTTCCAAGGGCATTTATACATTACAACATGTAATCCAAAAACATATCATTTAAATAACCCACAGACCCGACGAGAATCGCGATGGGCTTCAAGTCAACCGGGGCTTGCATCTAAGTTACCATTCGAGTTTTAATTTCAAACAAAACATACAGATAGAGGTTGGAATCGTAAATGCTATGGCATTGCCACTTTAAATTACAGAGAAGCTGGTTAGATAATCCCGATGCCTCTGCCAGGGGCAGAGCGTCACTGGATTGCTTTTCAACTACACATGACTGTGGGAGTCCCTTGGACTACAAATCTTGGAGTGCACAACAACCCTGCAATGAAAATGGAGCGAATAGAGGTCGCAGTGACGCTCTCATAGGATGGATATACCCCCTATCATTTTGTTCGAGGGCCGTGCTCCTTAAAAATGTGCAAACAAAAGCAAGAGAAACTCTAACCTCACTAACATCGCTTTAGTAACTCTGCCCCCACCAATGGGGTGAACCAACCCGAGGGAGTGGGATGGCGAGTTACCTGTGGAGCTTAGCAAGTTGCCATGACCCCCATGTCCATTACAAGATCGCGGGAGTGCTTCACTTCACCCTTTGTCGTTGGTTTCTTGCATATCACAAGTGGCAAGAGGTCAAACCACTAGAATACCCACGATCCAACCATTAATGAAAGTAAACTACGCTACGATGGAACTAAAAGATGGATTGTGATATTACCTGGTGAAGCAACGAGTCGCAGCAAAGCTCGAATCCGTTGTACCTGTCACAACAACATCACAAAGGTCAACCAGGCCTTTAACATGCAAACGAAAGTGTAACTTACGGTATGTAGCGACATTGTAAAACGTAAAGTTGGTACAAGCAGTAAACGTATCACTTACCTTGCAATGGAGACCACGATGAATAGGGTGACGACTAGTACAGTGTGCATCCCTGGAAGCCAAGTGCCGAAGCTGGGAAGTAAACCTTCACCATACCCTACGCAGAGCCGAAGCTCTCATTGCAGCCGAACAACAAGTGAACCAAATTCCAAGTGAAGGACTATCAAGGCGGGATATTGGAGAGAGCAGGTGGAGACCACTGCTGCTGCTGAAAGGATGAGTTAATGTAGGCATGGAGATGGTTGGGCGTGAAATCCCATAACATGGATCGACGGTGCTGAACTCATCACAACTTCCCATGCACGGTCCCAGATCACCATCAATGACTCAGAACGAAGGAGGGTGTTAATGTATTTCCAAAGTTGGGTGTATGGTACGCCTCGGCATAACTCTCCACTGACAGAGTTCCATAAATGGGACGAACCCCTATGTTCACCACGTCCCCGAGACTTTAAACGCAGCGTGTGTCGACTCTCCATCCACGTGAGAGTGTGTCTCTGTCACCTACCAACAAGGCAGCTAAGAGAGGGTTTAAAACGTGTATTTGGATTGGTAAAGCTTGAGTAGCGTAAGCCACAAACCACGTCAGCCACCGTGTGGGATTGAGTCGGCTTACAACCTGTCTGAGTCGTATGTCTTTGTCCACGTTTAATTCCAAAGTCGAGCTAGGTTCATTCATAGGCTCTGAGTATTACCATCGTGGCAGCACGATTATCTCATACGATTGTGTGTTGACTAGTTTTTAACCCAAAACGTTAAGTGTCGACGCGGTGCTTGTGAGCCACGTCGAGGTGGTAGGGTCGGCTTTCATTAGAGACCGCATTTAATGTAATTAACATTGGTATATGTTAAGTGTATGCATTTAGCCTTAAGGCTAATGTTTTAAATATTTATTATTCCATACTATGTGCATAGTGGGGTGGCGCATTGAGCCTTAGAAAGGAGCGCTTCACTATATATAAACTTATATATAGAACCTTATATATATTATATCCACTATATGCATAAGGTGATGTAATGACCCCGAACTTTATTATGTGTATTGTTATATGGGTAAGTTGAATTGCATGTTAGTGCAAGTATTGAATTATCATATTTATATTAATAAGTATGCTTTGGTTATATGGTATGAAAAGAATTAATATATATATATTAGCCATGGTAATTGTAGTATATAGTTGCTATTGTTTTAATAATTAACTTTTGCACTATATGACCTTGTTATATGAGAATATAGTATTAATGTATGCCATTAATATAAGTTAATGTGTAAACATTTTAATGTGCATGTAGTCAATACACATGTGCTCCAAAGATGAGAGTTGTGGTTGAGCCCATTAAAGTATTAATGATAATATTAGTTTAGGATGGCACGCACTTGTTTAGTGCTATATGCATACTGTTGAGGCATTCCATAAAGTGTTACACCCTTGGTGCATATAGGTATTCTGTGTGATCATGTTGGCATAAAGGACCTCTACGTCACACACACTTTTTTTAGTACGCCAGTGTTATGACACTTAAGACGTAAGGGTGTGTATAATCTGAAGGATTATAGCACTTCGGTAAAAGAGTCTTGACGAGATTTTTCGCAGAAGGTGTGACAGACTTACTTAAATTGTTATGTTCTGATATGTTTATCTAAGTATAATTATTACCTAGTGGTGTAACTATGGACAGTATTGTAGGGCTATGGGCTCGTGCAAAAAAAATGGTAAGAGGAGACATGACAGGAATGAAATTCGCTGAGATAATTCATAGAGATAGTTTTTCTCATCACCTACGAAGGAATTTAGATATATCATCAAACCATAGTCATAATTTTTCCATTGTTGGGAAATATTATTAAACAAAATTAAAGTGAAGAAGGAGATAATAAATTAACTGATCATTTTTGTTCAATTTTTGAAAATAATTTACAACTGAGATATGACATAAAAAATAGAAAAAGGAATGAGCATGCAAGAAAAATGTTAAAGAATATTATAGATTGAAAATAACATCATCATCATGTACATTGAAGGCAAGATGACTTAGACCATTCACAAAGATAGTTTTTCTCATCACCTACCAAGGAATTTAGATATATCATCAAACCATAGTAATAATTTTTCCATTTGAGAAACAACTTATGGAATTTGGAAATATTACTAAACAAAATTAAAGTGAAGAAGGAGATAATAAATTAATTTATCATTTTCAATTCAATTTCTGAAAATAACTTACAATTGAGATATGCCATAAAAATTAAAAAAAGGGATAAGCATGCAAGAAAAACATTAAAGAATATTATATATTGAAAATAACATCATCATCATGTACATTGAAGGCAAGATGATTTAGATGATAATTTAGCTGAACACAAGAGTGTAGTTAACATGCAGTAATTTACATATCTCTATTCAAGACCCAAAATTCATTGAATTTCAACTTAAATATAAGCCAATGTTATAAATACCAATATATATTTAACAATCTTAGATGTTATAAACCTAATCAAAAGAAAATTATTGAGAAATGTTTTCCATTCATATGAAAGGTGTTAGTGGCACGTTTTCAAGAATTGTTTCGTAATCTTTTACCAAAAATTTCCATTGTCGCCTCTTAGATTTTTTTCTACTTTTGACTTGTTTCAAATGCATCCAAGATGCTATGACCAAATTCCTATATTGGGAATATATAACATTTTTCTAATACCCTTGAAAAATAATGTGGGCTTTGAGGTTTTTGACTTCTTAAAAGAAATGTCCCATTAAAACCATTGAACTGGTTGGATGTGTATATTGATAGATGGGAATATGTAGTGATCTGCATGGACATTAGATGTTGGATAATTTGTAGTAGAGTATTCCATTTTTTGAACGTTTCGAGCATCTACTTCGACATCATTTTTTTCCCGACGATGAGCCAAAGAGAAGGCTCAAAATGTTGATAAAATGAAATACTCTATTGTAGATTCTCCAAATCCTAAAGAATATGTATATTTTGAGGGATATTTAAACTCTTGTGTCAATGTTTTTTCGACCTATTGCATCGCATTAAATAGTAGTGCATTTTTTGTATTATTTTATGTTGTGGGGACAACGAAGACATCACCTTCTCTAACCATATCATAAACATGATTGTAATCCTTTCCTATCACAACCTCTTCACTTACCATCTCTACATCAGTCACATTTCCAAATGGTGGAAATGGTCTCGGTTCTTCATGCTTCCATGCTTTGGAAAATTCGCTAATTAGGTTTTGACACTCATTAGTGGACACTACATCATCAATGCAAACAAGAAAAAAGAAATAGTACTTTTGTTTCTCAATTGAGTATATGATTTTGATTTTCTTAGTCCTAATAGAGTGTAATTCCCTTGTTCTAGGTACTCCAACACAATTATATGGCATTGATCTATCAACCTCACCCATTGAAATATTCCAAAAGAACCCAAAAATGGTGTCCATATGCATGCCAGTTTTCACAATAAATTTATTTATTTTCAATATGAAAACAAATCTATATACATGCAAAAATTTATATAATTATAACTAAATTTAAACTTATTAAAGGTCATCCACACTTACCTATCCACATTAGCCATCCTTGGGTTCAATTCATGGCCTAAATTTTCTTTGCACTAGTTAACTACATCGACTTAATCTACCAATCGAGAAGCAGAGTGACTCAATTGATACCTCCTAAGTGCCCATTTTACACAAGCCCCTTCACCATCATGATCTCCTTTTCCATGTCACGTCTCAAAAAACCTCCATGAGTGACATATGTTCATTTTCTAATAAAGGTGGCACAACCATAAGGATGATCACATTGATTTAAATTAACCAGCACAACCATCTAACCAAAACCATTGTTCTTCAAAGGTGACCCCTAGTTTCACTAAGTCTTTATAAATTAAATTATAACAACCATTGGTATCGAGGTTTGCATGTCTATACAAAATATGCACAAGTATAGAAACTTAGTCTGAATGATAATACTCACTTTGTATCTCCTTCTGTATAGTGAAAGTGTGATTCTTATCAAAATCAACCATCGATAATATTGTTCCATTCAGAAAAATGTCAAGTGAGTTCTTGAACTATAAGTTCCACCACCGTGTTGTATGAGAGTGCTTGATATATCTATATATTTGATCCTTGAACTTCTTCATGAAATCTGCCACCGAGATATCATCTTCAAGTAAATCAATATTTTTGATGTTGTAGAAGAATCTGTGATAGCAGTGTTCTTAACATATTCATATATTTTCCACTTCACAATCATAATTGACAACCAAGGATCATTATTTAGATCAATATGACACTTAGTTCTAAATAGTGCCAAATCATAATATTCTTTTCATCTTCTTCCACTAATGCATTCTTTCTAATAAAATAATTGATGATTATCTCATGCACATAATATGTTAAACAAAAAATCACGAACACTAGAAGGAGGGAGGCCATTTTATCAGTATCCTATGTGAAATTCTAGAAATGTTTCATAATACAACCAAAATTTTACATGTTACTAACAACATGTATCCCAAACATTAATGGGCTTAACATACCATGGTTTAAGCTTCACAAATGTGATAAGGGAAATGTTCACATCAATATTATTCTCCTTAAAATTTGTGAACAATTCGACTTGGGAAATGTATATTATATGCTTGGCATGAGTTTCATACACCCCTATTGACATACAACATTGCACAATATCCTTTTCATTTGGTGAAACATAAGAATTCAAATTCCAAAACTCTTTCACCTTGTCCCTCACATTATATTCAAGTCAATTTTAGTAGGATTTCCTACAAATAATATCCCAACATTCAAGTTCATCATCCTCATCTAATTGAACACTAAACCTTTTATTCTTTCACAATGTTTTCCTCAAGGTTTTCAACAATTTTGCAGTCATTAATATTAAATGACTTGATGCAATTATTTTTTCAATGTCCAAAGAATTAGAAACTAATATTTAAATGAAATGCCAAAATTACACTTGAGTGAGAAGCCTAGAATTCCACAGGTGATCAAATAGATTCCAATATATCTCAAAGCCAAAATTTGACAAGTGAGGAATTTTTTTTTCCAATACCCCAAAGCCAAAATTTCACAAATTATGAGGCCAATTCCAATATTGCAAAGCAAAAAGTCCATAAGTGATAAGGAAAATTCCATAATCCCAATGCAAAAACTCCAAAATTGATACTAATGTTTTTTTATAAGTGATAGAGAAAATGACATATGCAAAAAATAAAAAACAATTAACGCTTTATTTTCTTAATTTTTCTAAGGTAATTTGAATAAAATTCATCTCTCTCTCTCTCTCTCTATATATATATCAAAATGTTGCATCCACCATAACCTTGTTGGATTGAAATATTCTTGGGGTGAAATTTGATCATACTCTCAACTAAGAGTTTGCTAAAAATATCTGCCAAAATATTGTGTCCCATTGACTCAATAAATTCTCAAGTGAGATTTAGTCAAAATCTCGACCCTTCATTTCTTTAAACTCTAGGCTGGGAGTTTTTTACAACACTTGGATGAGAGTTTTCTATAACCTGAGGTTAATGTTTTCATGGAATAACTCTTGGTTGAGTGCTGAAAAATAAATCTTGGCCAAAATAATATCTCAGACGAGATATTTTGGTCAACCAAAACAACAAAAATTACGACATTTTTCAAGAACTTGCAACTTCAATAAGGGTAGGCCCCTGGAATTTTCGAATATCATATATCAAACTTGCTACCAACAGATTCATATATGAATCTAGTTTGAAATGATATAAGAATTCATGATTTTCATGAAAAATTGCTATTTATTAATAATTTTCTTCTAAACGTTATCACTTCATAAATTTATTGTTCTTAAAATCACCTAAAATGAAAATTCAATATCATCAAAATGACAATACGAGAAAAATAGCAAAAATCACAATGCACTTACTTACATTGTCCTCTTCCAAAGAGTATTTTCAATTTTATTAGTAATGATTGCATAAAAAATAAAATTGGTTCTCACGGAAATGTGTAGATATGACACCATTTTGTGTTTACTCTATTTTAATAAATAATAAAAAAATAATACTTAAAGAAAAAATTATATAGGTACCAGTGTAATGCATGTAGAATGTGATCATATATTTTTCTCAATTAAAATAAATATCCATCTAAAAAATGTAGACAGCCATGTAGATCACTCATTATTCTTACTTAAAACATTTAATGTAGATCACTCATTATTCTTATTTAAACATTTAATGTATATGTAGTTAATAAAAAATAGATTTATTTTACTAAATGTTCATAAAAAGGGATTAAAACAATATGATTATAAAGATAAGACAATTTTCTACACATCTTGTTTTTATATATTAAAGTGAATTTTTAAATAAAATAAGAGTTTAGTAGGGTTGTTGAAAAACCAAAAACAAAATCTAGTTTTTTTCATAAAAATAAGTAAACGTTTTACCAATTTTCATGTTTTCATCCAGTAAGTTGCATATATGACACATCTACCATATATGACTATAGAAAGTTACACCCTATGCATTAAAAACATCATGATACATAATTATGTATATAGTTGATCATACACATTGGAAGATCAAGAAAAATAGAGTATCACAATGTCCATCCATGCTTACTATTGCCCCCTTCATGTGTGATTTCATGTGGTCTCCCTTTAACATAAATAGATATAAACATTATTGTTTTAGAAATGTTATGGAATTTGAAAAGTTTTGTTTTAGAATTTAAAAATAGTTTTTGTTTATATAAATATAATCACTTCACTTATGAATTCAACAAAGAAAGGAAATTCTTAAAATACTTCTTAATTATAAGTGTCGAGCATCTATCACTTAACCAAAAGATAAATAACTGTATTATATTTTATAATATATATCGTTTAATTTTCTTAAATTCTTTTAAACATGTCACTTAGAAAAAATGAATTTTATGGGAAAAATATCACTCTTTTGATTGAAAGACCAATCAAATTTTCTTAATCCAAATAAAAAATTATAAAATAATTACACACTATTCAAAATTAAACAAAGAAAAAAAGATTTATATTCATTTTTTATCAATAAATTATGACATTTTTATACTATCCTAACTAAATTCCTAACTAGGTTCATGGAGAAATGCTTCCTTCTTGTTGTAAAATATACTGCTAATCTAAAAAATATATCCATCTCCATTGCATAGATGTATTTTGAAACCATGAAAAGAAAGATTTTTATTCAATTTTTATTAATAAGTATGACATTCTTATATTGTTCTAACAACATCATAGAAGAATGCCTCCTCCTTGTTGCACAATATGTGTAGTAACAATCTAAAAAAACTACCAATCTCCGCTCCCTATATGTATGTGTGTACTATTAAATCCCTTTGCATAATAAGTGTTAAATCCAACTTGTGCCACGGAATTCAATGATTTAAATTGTGATTCCGTCCTTGCTTATTATCTTCCCAAGAAAAATGCATTTTTGATAAGTCCACTTTACAAAATATTATTATCTTATATATTAGAATGGAATATAAGTGACTTCGTTTATGGAATCAATATGATGTCATCACAACTCTAGGTTTCTATGTTACATATTTCACATATATATTAATTTTATTTGAGTGTAACAAATGTACAATTTCATGTGCTTTTATGTTACACATTTTAGTGCAACAAAGGTATGAAATTTTCATGTATTTAGAAAGTGTGCATCTTCCAGGTTCATGTTAGTATTTTCTAACTAAATTATGCTTATTTTATAATTAATATTAAGGGGCATTATACACCTATGAGGCATAACATAATTATTTCATAGGTTCGGAAAAGATCCACCACACCTAGTAGATTGGGTGAAGGAAAAATCACCCGATCATTTGCAACAACTCTGACTTCTACAAATTTAAGGGGCAATTTTCCTTCATGTCGAAAGTCAAGTATTCTTAGGAAACTCTAGTCATCGTTGGCAGTACCATACAAGCCAAGTTTCAACAACATGAACACACCCAAATACCTATGTCACATACATTGTGGTCCTGCACACACACCTCAACTCTACAACACTTATGTGTGCACTCTTAAGACCATTATGGAATACCAACTAGTACACTTACAATGATAAGAAAACAATAACTTTATTGATTGTGACAAAACAAAATTACCCCCAAACACTGAAAGGACATTCTTTTAACTAAATGTACTCCAATGTATTCTATGATAAGAAGCATAAAACACAAATCATAGAATATTATAGTTAGTTCTCATGTATCTCTCATGTTGTTTATCACAATGTATTGTATCTAACTCTTACATAGCAATAAAAACACCATTACGATCACTTCTGGTTTTGACGGGATCCTTCTAGCTGTCAAGTGATAGGAGGACGTGTTGGGGATGACAGAACCTCGATCGACGTGTAGGGTGGTTGTCTCAACGGACAATTACCTCTTGTATTTTTGAACATTTACCTATTGTTTAGGGTTTTTGGTTTCCTTCTCATCACACTGTAACTACTTGGTTTTTGTTGTGGTAACTCTCTCTACACGATGGTAGATTTTGATGAGTTGGTTGACTACTCTTATGACCCGTCGGACGGGGAGCAGATTTGGTTACAGACACTTGGCTTGGGGTGGGTTGATGTGGCGGTTGATGGCGTGTAGGACCATGTTGGGGCATCATCTGGGTGGCGAAACAGGGGCTTGGGTTTTCTCTGTCCGCTTTCTTGGTACAGTCTTCGACACTTGATAATCTTTTGACGGTTTTGATCCCTAGGGTTTCCTTTGTTTCACCATTACGGGAGGCGGCTGCTCCGTTTCGGTCCTCGGCACAGGTGGTGCAGGATTTTGAAGGTCTTGAAGGAGGGGTTGGTGGGCTCTCCCCAGGCGGTGTTTTGAATCCAGGGTTGGTTGATCCTCATAATACTCCGGCGGAACCATTGTTTACTGGAATGAGGGCAGGAGGGCCTACAGAAGGTATCGGAACACGCTGCTTGGGGGCACAGGAACAACGAGGGTTTGCTAGTCCACTGGTGGGCTCGGGCACTAGCTCGGATGAATGGGGTGGACGATCATCTGATAATGCAAACAATCCGATGAAGCGAGGTCGTAAGCGGTGGTTGAAGCTGAGCCGAACCAAATATAATTACGCCCTTGGTGAAGACATAGAGTGGCACCAGCTTCTCAAGATGACATCTGTTACTTTGGTAGGGAAGGCTTTAGGACATTCTTTCTCGCTGTGCACTATCGAGGAGTGGTCTACAGAACTTTGGTCTCAACAGATGGGTTATGCCCTTCAGGTAATGGAACTGACTCGGAACTGGTTTGCCTTTAATTTTCGGTGTGCGGAACATGCACAGTAGGTTCTAAACCGGAACTGGAGCTGGGATCATTTCCCTATAATGTTCAAGCCTTGGCACCCGATGTTTGATGCTAGTCGTGAAAGACAGGATTTGGTCCCCATTTGGGTTCGTCTTCCTGGTCTTCCCTTACAATACTGGTCCGAAAGACATTTCAAAGGCATTGGGGACCTAATTGGAACTTATTTGGAGGGCGATTATAGTTTTATGTAGTCTCGACAGAGGAAGGTGGCATGCATTTTGGTTAATTTGAACATACGGGATGGTCTTGCAGCGGATGTCACTCTAAGTTGGGGACTGTTTTCTTATGTGCAAAAGCCGGATTACGAAAATGTTCCTTTTCGCTGTAGGCGATGCCATGCTTATGGTCATCCTGTGGTCAAGTGCAAGTTTCCACTTAGGAGTCGGAAAGGTGGTAGTATTTCTAAAACAAAAGTGGGTGGGGCTCCTCCCGTAGGTATTTCTTCTCCGGTTATCTCTCCTTCTGAACATGAGGGGTCTGGAAATGAACCAGGGAAGGCTTCGGGTCTGTCATTGGAGGAAGAGATGCTTCCTGTCAATGAAGGTATTGCTGGTGCTGGTCCTTCGGTGCTCCTTCAACCATCGGTGACTCCGGCTGCGGGTATTTCTCCTCCTCCCAATTCTCGTTCCATTAATTTTGTTTTAAATAGTTTCTCTCTGGATAAGTTGGATTGGATGGAGGCTCTTAGCAACTTGAAGATCTCTTCTACATCTGTTCCGGTAAAACCCTCCCTTCTTGAACTCCCTGATGTCTGTATTGAGGAGATTTATGGTGCTACTGTTGTTATTCCTGTTCCTGACCTACCCCCTAAGGAGGCTGCCATACCCCCCTCTCCCCATGATTCATCATATTCGGGTTATTTCCTTCGGTATACCATGAAAGCCACTACAGGAGGTTTGGGTGTTGGGGAGGGTTGCACTAACAAAGGCCGTGGAAGGAAATCCTATCTCTCTAAGGCTCAGTCCAAAGCAAGATCAGATCTTTTGGAAGGTAAATAACTGGCTATTTATAGGGCGCTTAGAGAGGTGCATTCCCACAAAAAGGGACGCTAATGAAGGTCATGTATTTTAATTGTCGGGGTCTAGCTGGTCCCCATAAAATATCAGCATTGCAGAGAGTACTGGTATCTCTTGAACACCCAGATATCATTTTGCTTCAAGAAACTATGGGTGACGGTCATTTGGTTAAGTCTTTGTTGGAGAGTTGGTTTAGCGGTTGGTTGTTTGTTACTTTGGATGCTCATGGTCATTCTGGTGGTCTGGAAATTGGCTGGAATGTCAGAACTGTTAAGATACATACTTTATGGGGGATGGAATCAGTTCTGGGGCTGTCCTGTACGGCTCTTAACATTGGTGAGGTATTTTTCGTGATAAATGTTTATTGTCCTTATATTAACCGAGTCCCCTTCTGGGACTTTCTCCTACAAAATCCCTTGTTACAGGGTGGGGATCTTCTATTGGGAGGAGATCTCAATTTTTCTTTGGGTCCTTCTGAAGTTTGGGGTCCCAGATCCCGTTCAGATCCTTTGGCTGGTTTTTCTCTCAGAAGCTCATGACCAGCAATTTGATCGATATCAAACCTATAAATCTCAAGCCTACTTGGAGGAATAACAGGGCTGGTGAAAATTGAGTGGCGAAGCGTTTGGATAGGTTCTTGGTGTCTAACTCTTTTGTGGATTGGTTCTTTCTCATGAGGTAGTGGGTGGGCTCGGGTGGGTCCTCTGATCATTTTCCTATTTTTATTGAACTATGCCCTAGTCCTGTAAAACCTTCTGGTCCTCTGAAGTTTAACAAGGTTTGGTTGAATGATGAGTCATTTTCTAACCTGGTCCGATCTCTATGGGTCCCCTACAACCCCAGGGGTGGGGTTTCAGCCTCCTTTCAATTTGCTGCAAATATTAAGAAGGTTAAGGGTCCTATCAAGGACTGGGCACATGAGAAGAGAATTAGGGAGGATAGAGAACTCAAATAGATTGAGGATGAATTGGGGATTTTGTATGAGTCAGGGATTGGGGGTTTGGGGTCTCTGGATGAAAAGGATCTTTTGGTCTCATTGGAAGGAAGGAGAAACACTCTTCTGTTGGAAAAAGAGAAAACTTGGAGGCTTAAGAGCAGGGCGATTTGGTTGGAGGCTGGAGACGAGAATACAAAATTTTTTCATGCTTACATGAAAGGTAGGAAGGCTTCCAATATGATCTGGAGTCTAGAGGACTCGATGGGGGTACCTCAAACCTCTTTCGAGGGTATGGCTAGGGTGGGGGTTGAACATTTACAGAATATATTTAAGGCCCCGGCATAGGCTTCGGTTGCTGAAGTTTTTAGGATGGATCAGTTATTTCCATGCTTTGTCGGAGATGAAGATAACCAGGCTTTATTGGCAGGGGTTACTAAGGAGGAGTTGAAGGGGGTTCTCCATAGCTTTCAGAAAGACAAGATCCCGGGTCCAGATGGTTGGACCATTGAATTTCTTCTGGCATTGTATGATTTCTTGGGGGATGATCTACTTCAGGTGGTTGAAGATACTCGCATCTCTGGGCGGATTCTGACTCCTTTTAATTCTACTTTCATTGCACTCATTCCTAAGTCGGACAACCCCTCCTCTCTTGGTGATTTTAGATCCATCTCCTTGTGTAATTGTGTGTATAAGGTGGTGACTAAAATTATTGCTAAAAGGATGAAAGTTATCCTGTCTAGGAATATCTCTGCTGAACAATTTGGATTTTTGGAGGGTCGTCAGATTCATGAGGCTATTGGGGTGGCTCAGGAAGGTCTTCATAGCATGAAATCAATGAATCCGAAAGGGTTTGTTCTTAAGATCGATCTATCGAAGGCTTATGATAAGGTAAGTTGGCTCTATATCCATCTGCTTCTTACTCATCTGGGCTTTGATTTGGATTTTATCAGGTGGATTATGAGTTTCATCTCTTCGGTCTCCTTTTCTGTTCTCATTAATGGGGAGGCCTCCCCATTTTTCCATTCTGAGAGAGGTCTTCTCCAAGGGTTTCCTTTTCCACTGTTACTTTTTCTACTGGTGGGTGAAGGGCTGAGTAGGTTGCTTAAAGAATCCTGTCGGGTGGGCACTCTTCATGGCATTCAGGTGGCTCCAGAGTATATCATTACACATCTTCTCTTTGTGGACGATATTCTTATTTTTTGTTCTGGTTTGAACAACGATGTTGATACTCTTTGGGACATTTTACAACTCTTCTCTAAAGCCACAGGGATGGATATTAATGAAGGGAAATCAACTTTGTCAGTGCATTTGTTAAGGGAAGCTGAGGTTCAGGCTTTCAGCAAGTTTTTTCCTTTTACTATCTCTACATTGAATGAGGGCATCAAATATCTGGGATTCCAATTAAAGTCGAATGCTTACACTAAACAGGATTGGAATTGGTTTATTGATAAACTTCATAAAAGACTGAAAGTATGGAGTCACAAGTGGATTTCGCGGGCGGGCAGGCAGGCTGGTTCTTGTGAAATCTGTTCTAGAGGCCATTCCAGTTTATTAGATGTCCTTATCATGAATTCCGAAAGGGACATTGGAGAAGGCTCAGAAAATTTGTTTTCGTTTCTTATGGAGTGGTAAAGGGGACTTTGTTTCTCTTTGGGTCAGGTGGCAGCGGATTGCACTTCCTAAGGCTTTGGGTGGCTGGGGGTTAAAAAACATCTTTTTATTTTCAAAAGATCTAGCGGCTAAAGGATGTTGGAGGATTTTAAACCTTGATAGTCTTTGGACCAGGGTGGTCATCTAGAAATACATTGCACCAGCTACTGTCTTGGACTGGGTGAGGAATCCTGTGAAGATTCATCGTGGAGGATCGGTTATCTGGAAAGCAGTGATTGACTCCTTTTTTGTAGTTGGTAATCTGTTGACTTGGGACATTGGTAATGGAAGTCGCTTACGGGTTGAGGAAGATCCCTGGTTTGGTTGTGTGGGTCGACATCTTTTATCAGATAGATTGGTGGCTTCCCTCCGGACCCAGGGTATCATATACTTATCCCAGTTGGCGGATCAGGTGTTGGAAAGACCGTGGGTTCAATCTTGGAGGGATGTTAACACTTTGGCTTTGTCGGCCATTGAATAGGAGGAATTAAGACTTTTTTACAGGGCACTTCTTCATTCTCAAGTACTTCTTCAGGACAGGGAAGATTCTCTTGTGTGGGAAGGTGCTCCGATAGGTATTTATTCTCTGAAGGATGGATATATCATCCTTAGCATTTTTGAAGATCCTCGGGCCCTAGTTTGGTGGTGGAAGCCACTGTGGAAACTGAAGTGTCCGATGAAACAAAGGATGTTCATGTGGAATATCCTTGAAAACAAGGCACCAACCTGGGATAATCTTCAGAGAAAGCATCGGGCTGGACCAGGGTGGTGCATTTTATGCAAAGTGGCTGAGGAGTTTATTTTGCACTTGTTTATTCAATGCCCTTTCACGACCAGGGTATGGGCGGAGTGTTCTTTGATTATTGGTTTATGGTACACTTGGGAAGGGAATTCCCTAGTACATGCTTGGGATAACTGGAATGTTGATCCAATTGGTAGATCAGTAAAAGCTTTACCTCTGATGGTTTGTTGGGGAATTTGGCTGGAACAGAATAATCTACTCTTCTCTGAAAAACCTTACGCCCCTGGCATTTCTGCGGCTCTTATCTGTGGCTTCCTCACTGCATTCCCCCAGCATATTAGAGCTACAAAACAAAGGGAGATATTGGAGGTGGAAATTGATAGGACTAATCCTTGGGGGTTCTTTGATGGTGCTACTTTGGAAAATGTATGTGGGGCGGGGTCGTCCTCCATATTTCCATCACACACTACTATCAGCTTTTCTGGGGGTTGGGGGTAGGCGGGAACAATTATGCTGAACTCATGAGTTACAAGCTCCTTTTATTGTTTGCTATTGAGAAAGGTTGTCACAATCTAAATTTCTATGGGGATTCTATGAATGTCATAAATTGGTCTCTTGGCATCGAACAGTGCAGAGATATTAGATTAGCAAATATCCTATAGGACATCCGCGATCTACAACACTCATTTGTACACTTTTCTTGCAGACATGTATACAAGGAGAATAACACGGAGGCGGACGCGGCTTCTAAAGAAGGTGAGAATTTTGAAATGGGGATGTGGAAAGTAAAGGAGTTCCGGGAAGGAACTTCACATGAATACTATCATCGACCCTTTGTTGATGATGCGGCTTTATGATGGGGAATCTTATTATGGCTTCCTATTGTTACATATTTTCTGTCTAGTGGGTGGTAAGGCACTTCTTTATGGTTTTTTGATGTTACATGTGGGTATAGTGGTCTTGAAGGACTTTTATCAGACACATTTGGATGTATTTTTTGAGGCTCGGGGAGCTGGATGTAATCTTTCATTATCATGAACATATCAATGATGTCCTGGTGGTTATTTTAACACACTAAGAAGGTGAAGAGATGACTCTTTGTCTATATCACAGTTACAGGTTTTGTTCTTATTTCCGCATGCACACTCAATGTGCATATACAGAATGCAATTTTGTTCACCTCTGCTGAAATAAAATTACTCTTTTTTTCCAAAAGAAAAAACACCATTACATTCAAATTTTCTTTGTGCACATCTTCATTATTCGTTTTTGTGCACATAACTTAATCAATGCAATCTATTTAAATTGTTCTTTAATTTTCATCTTGGAATCAAATCATTGCTATTAAAGGCACATACTAGAAGCAATGCACTGACCTTGTTTATTCATTCATCTATATGTCATTAACCATCATTTTGGATTTCATCTCTTGAATATTCAAGCCTCTTTTAGTTTTGATTATCCACTTGCTAGAGTGTGAAAGGACACCACAACCACATCAAGGAACACTCACAATCTCTGAGGAACTTCTTAAGGACTTCCTTGATTAATAGATGAAATATGCAATAGAAAAATTCTTGACAATCTAAAGAAGACCATGAGACAAGATGGATTTTGCACTATTGGTTCTAAATAGCCTCATGGTGGAGTCATGTCCTTAAAATTCCATATGAATCTAAACATCCCCAACCTTAAGGGAAAGGATAACATAGAGACAATAGATATTTGGATTCAACAACTCAAATCATACTATACCATGATTGATCTCACAAATAGAGATAAAGTGACAACTTCCATGGTATTGAAGAAGTCCACAATCACGATACATTATTGGTGCTCAATGCATAACACATCAAAAATAAGAAATCCCTATTAACACATGGGAAGACATTATCAACTGTAAAGGTGGCTTTTTATTCTCCCAAGTAGAAGGAGCAACTATAAAATTATGGCAATAATTAAACCAATAGAGTGACTACACTATGGAAATCTACACCAACAAGTTCTATTGATTCATGGAAAAGTTGTGCATTACAAAATTAGAGAAGCAAAATATCTTATGTACACAATCTCAATCACTACCTTGAAACATATATAGAGTTCTTCACTCTGAAGATTCTCACAAAAGCATATCACTTTGAGTTCAAGTTTATAGAAAAGTTGCACCATAAGAAAGACGTCTTGGCCTTAGGTAACAAAAAAAGTGACTCCAAGCCCTATACTAGTTCCCCTGACCAATCAAAACATGGGAATAAGAATGTGCCAACAAATAAGCTTGACATAATAGAGGAAATTCATGTAGAGGAAAATGACATGACTACTAAAACTCACCTTGTCATGACCATAAACATTGTTGAGCATGTTCAACCTTCATCATAACACATCTGCCTTCGCAATAGTCTATGTAGGAAGACATGCCAACCTCAAACTCTTTGGTTACCAGTGTCAATGGAAGTTATAATTTCAAAATTCTAGTCACACTTATATCCACTAGACATTCATGTCACGTCCCCATTTTGACCCCCCTTTGTAAATGATGTAAATACTGATATTTAATCATGGTGAGGAGCTCAAGGCCAAGGCCCCACCATTGATTTAGCGTTTATGTATCGGCAATTAAACTAGATGCTTATGACTCTTGTGCTAGATGGGCACAATGTAAATGAGACATCATGTAAATATGAATTTTAATGAAAAATACCCACAACTAGCTATGCAATGCAACAAAGAGATGGGGCATGATTCTACAAGGAATAGGGAGGGAAATTATTCAAACCCTTGAGCCAATGGTATTAGTCCACGTGTCAATGGGGAAACCCATAAACCACCAACTACCCTTTTTGTCTCATGCACCCAATCATTTAATTCTCTCAAGAAATTGGTTAAGGAAGTTAATGCCTTGGGAATGAGGGAGTATGGCAGCCAATTTCGTGCATGGGCAAGCCATCAACCTGGAAATTCGTGTTTTTGCTTGTGGGGCAAGAAAACACCCACGAAATGGTGCCCAAAGCCATGGGGAAGGGGGGGGGTCTTCTCTCATTCACGCAGATGGAGAAGGCTGGGAGTTACAGTCACGTTTTTGAGCAAAAACGCAGGGTTCTCCCTGCCCAAAAACTCGTTTTTGGTTTTGGATAGTAGCTGGGAAGGAGGGGCTGCGATTTGGGACTGTAGGGAGTTCATTTTGTCCCCGATTTGCCATGGGCGTTTTCCCTAAAACCGTTTTCTGCTACCTGGGGTTTTCTCCAAACCTCCATTGCTCATTTTTAACCTTCCCACGTTTTTCTGAAGCCTAGGGGATCATTTTCATGCCTGTCACTGTACAAACGATTTTCATTATGCCCATAATTGTGTTATGCTGCTATGTGCACCCTCGTTTTTGGTTTGAGCCTGTGAATTGAAGTTTTGGAGTGGTAGTGGACAGAAGTGGCTTGATAAACCTAGTGGGGGAGACAACCTCTCAAGAAGATCAAGAGGGCTTTGGTTACTCTTCTATGCATGCCCTGAGAGCACTAGATAGGGAAGGTATGGCTTGAGGGACTGTACAGCAGTGAAAAGAATACTTCCTTGTGCTGGGTGTGTAGGTATTGTGGGTGCCAAGCTAGATAGATCTTGCAAGGTTATCCCTGGCTCTGTGCTGGAGTTCACTAGCTTAGCAATTCTTCCCTCCCATGTCCTAGCAGCCTGATAAACCCAATTGCAGATTGGCTTGGCTCATCTTGGTGTATGCTTGGATATGTGTGAGTCTGTTGTTCCCTGATTCCTTGTAGAGATCATGCCCAGCTCGGGGGGTGGCAGTGGTGCTGAGAGATTGAGGAGCACGCTGGCCTACGATTGGGTGGAACGTTGCAGTTGCATAGCCAGTTGCGTGGGACTACTTTCGTATAAGATAAGTATCCTCTTGTGTTAAATTGCAATTACCATTTGATGAATATTATGAATGTGTGAAGATTGTGTAATTCATAAATAAATTCCGCTGTGATTTCTGATAATTATGCATCTATATATCTCTATTTTAAAATCTGAATGATTGTTTGAATCTTTCTGTATAATGTATGGGGCTGGATGCCCAGTTTAACCTCACGATCCTCTCCATCTAGCTGGTAGAATGGGAGGGGACGTGACAATTCAACAAACCCATCTACATTGGTGAAGGATGTAGACAAAGAGATACTTTTTTCAAACATAGATTTTGTTTGAACACTCAACATTGACCTCACATACAATCATTGACAATGATAGCTAAAGGAACTTGATTTTTGTTGCAACCATCAAACAACTTGGATTGCTACTATGCTTCATACACAAACTTATACCCTAGAGTGGATGAATTACAACCATCTATTACATGCCAAACATCAATGTCAACCATAGAATTTGATCAAGCTTATTAGTGATTTATTCCTTTGTGATGTTGCACACTTCAACATCGTTGATATCATTTTTGGCCATCCATACCTTTAGAAGTGACACAGTTGCTATCACTCATGACCACGTAGTATTCATGTATGAGTCCAAACATATTGGTATTAAATCCATGAACTAAAATGATATCAATGGATTGAGAAACATTAGCACATAAATATTTTTCATAACCATGTAATCCCTCATCTGCAGGGTGAATTTGCACAAGTGGGCCCAATAGTGAGCACAATGGGTTTAATACTTATTCATGTGAGGAGGTACAGTTCAAGCATATCCATGGGTACTCAACACAAACTCATGGATATTAGAAAGTTCCCATCTCTAATGCTAACCTTCTTCATCATCCCCCCCCCTCAATTCCTAACCCGTCTTATAGGTTCAAGGGGAAATTCCCCTTACAATGTCTAAGAGGCAACACCCCCTATGACCTCTTATTTCCACCGAAAACATCGTACACAACAAGTTTTAGCAGTTCACATGAACAAGCCACATGCACGCTCCATGCATGCATGATATCCCATATGCACACTCAACCTACACTTATGCCTAATGGGATACATGTTCACTCTCTCTCTGTGCACATACCTCAACATCAGTACACACATTCCAAGAACAATGTGCACACTTCAATGCCACATACCCAATGTTCTTATGGAAGTTCCATTGATTATCGACAACCAAGAACAATGAAAGTTATAATTTCAAAATTCTAGTCACACATATATCCACTAGACATTCAACAAACCCATCTACATTGGTGTAGGATGTAGAGAAAGAGATACTTTTTTTCATGCACAAATTTTGTTGAACACTCATCATTGATTTCTCATACAATTATTGACAATGATAGCTAAAGGAACTTGATTTTTGTTGCATCCATAAAAACAACTTGGATTTCTGCTTTTCTTTGGATCCATTTGGATTAAATATGCTACTGGACTTGGATGTTGCACCAACAATTTTGCAGAAATGATGAGTTTGAAACTTGTGCTCATCCTAGCTATCTCGACAAGTTTTATGGTGATGCCTTGTTGGTGATAAATTGGAAGAGGGAGGGGGAATATCCAAAGAGCATCATTATGATGTCTTTATTCGAGGAGTTGATCAGATTGACTGAAAATTTTCAGGAGATTCACTTTGTTAATATTTATAAAGAAAGAAACAATATTGTTGATCAGATGTCCAAGACGAGGCTTTTGATGGATAAGGGAACTTGGAAATTATGGGAGCATACTGAATATTCTCTCATTGACCATGACCTTGGACCACATCCAGTATAATTCTCTTCAAGGCATTGGTATTTTTGCAATTGTTAGACTTAATGCTACCAATGGCCTTTTCTTTTTACTGAATTATTTAAAAAGTTTTTATCTTTCTAACACCATCCTTTCTCATGAATATTTCATATGTAACAAAACTATACTGTTTTGATTTGACAATCAGTCATTAGCTACAATATTGGCAGCTCGTATGCTTTCTACTGGATGATCTATTTTGATAGAATGTACTCTTTTTTAATTCCTATGTGTCTTATAAACAATGTGGTTAATTTAAATTAATGAATTGTGACTTTTTTGGGAGGAACCTTCATCAATTAAATGATGAAAATGCACGATATATCAGAAATAGTAGAACACAGAAGGAATTTATTGATCGCAGGCCACTTCGAGGAGGAAACCTCCTTTGAGCAAGCTCAATACAAATAACTCGTGGATGCCTTCATTGGCCTCAACACGTACTTATATACTAAGTCTAAGCTAAACAACTATTACTCCCCATGAATGTGGGATAATACATTATACTCACGGGAGGACTTACAAAGCATATGTGTCCAACAACAATATACTAACAATGTGGGATAATACAATATACTCACGGGACGAATTACAAAGCATATGAGTCCAACAAAAATATACTAACAAAGTAAAGAGAAGAGTTGACATGGGTTCCTAACATCCCCTCCCCCTTAGAAAAATCTTTGTCTGCAAAGCTTTAGATGTGGAAATTCTTGCTGAATCTGAAGGAGTGGTTCCCATGTAGCATCCTCTGGTTGCATTTTGTGCCACTGAATCAATACCTCTATGATGTATCGAGAGAGAAGATGACGAGTGCGCCTATTGAGGATGGCCTCCGACTCCAAAATGATGGATCCTTCATTATTTAGTTCTGGTAAAATAGTTTGTGCTCTGATGTTGGTGCCAAGAACTTTCTTTACACAAGAGACATGAAATACTGGATGAATGCAGGAAGAAGGAGGAAGTTCCAATTTATAAGCAATGGACCCAATATTCTAAAGAACCTTATATGGCCCATAGAACTTTGGAGCTAGCTTATGATTCCCTTTGAGTTTCATGGAGGATTTCTTGTAAGGTTGTAGATGAAGAAAAACCATATCGCCTACTTGAAAAGTGTGCTCAGAACGATGTTGATCGGCTTGTTGTTTCATTCGATTTATTTCCATGTGAATATTGTCCTGCAAAATGCGAAGAATCTGATCTCGGATTCAAAGAACCGTGTCAACAGCATGTACTAGTGAACTGTTGGGGGTGTATGGAAGAAGCACTGGCGGTGCTTGACCATAGACTGCTTCATATGAAGTCATTTTAGAGGCAGTGGAGTAGGAGGTATTGTACCACCATTCAGCGAGAGGGATCCACCTTTCCCATTGATGCTGTTGTTCGGAGGTGAAGCAATGAAGATAAGTTTCCAAACATTTGTTGATAAATTCAGTATGACCATCTGTTTGTGGGTGATACCCTGAACTCATCTTTAGTTTGGTGCTAGTGTGGCAAAATAGTTCTGTCCAAAAATGATTGGTGAAAGTTGCATCGTGATCTGAGACAATGGAAGAAGGGATTCCATGAAGATAGAAGATCTGGTACAGGAAAATTTGTGCGACTGAGGAGGCAGTATATGGATGGTTGAGTGATGTTTGAGGGCACAAAAATGACTATATTTGGAGAGGAGATGAACCACAACAAAAATCATTGTCTTCCCTCCATATTTAGGGAGCCATTCAATGAAATCCATAGAAATATTAGTCCAAATCCATGTAGGTATGGGAAATGGTTCGAGAAATCCTGGAAGGAGTGTCGTTTCACCCTTGTTGCGTTAGAAGGTATCCGCATTCAGCCACCAACTGTTGAATTGTCCTTTTCATTCCCTTCAAAAATATGTTACGCCGTGCCCACTCATACGTTTTGAGGAACCTAGAGTATCCTACCGATGGATAAGCATGGAGTTCATAGAAGACAACTTGTTGAAGATCTGTGCTCTGGGGAAGCACCAGATGACCCTTGTATCTTAGGTAAGCACCATCCCAAGAGTAATGTGGTACAACATAATGGTTGTTGGCCAACTGCTGGATGATTTGAGATAATGAGGAGTCATTGACATAGCCCTGTTGAAAATATTGCAACCAATTTGGAACATGCATAGAAATAGATGAAAGAGAAACTTGGTCATCAAATGTGCGAGAAAGAGCATCCGCCACAAGAATATTTGTTGATGTATATGTAACTTCGGAATGTATTTCACCTATGTATATTGTACTCCTATAGAGATGTTATTATTCCTCTATACGGAAGTGTCGTCATTTGTATTGAAAAGTGTTGCAAGTGTCGTAACTTGTTGATGGGTTATTAGACCACCATATGTGGGGTCGGCCCTGATTAAGTTAACCATGGGTTATTAGACTAAGCTAGACAAGTCAGCCCCATTAGTTTATTGGGCAGGATAGGACAAGTATAAATAGAGATCGAGAGATCTCTATTTGGACATCTCATTACTCACTTCTACATCACTTGGAAAGTGGCGAACATGAGAGGAGGAGAATCATCTTCTAGGAGAAGACTATCTCTTGTACTTGGGTTGTACATTGGTTGTATTATTTCTCTATCTATCTTTGAGGAAGTTGTGGGGTTTTTTACCTTAGGGTTTTCCCCACGGAAACTCTGTGTGTCTATTGTCTCTTATGTTTTCCTCTTGTTGTGATTGACATGATTGAAATGCTTGATATTATTGATATGATGTACATGTTATTCTCTCAGTAAATATCCTAGAGTATATTGAATTAATTCTCAAAAATTAACATGGTATCAGAGCTAGCCTGAAAGAAGGCATGGTATGGCATTTATGACACTTGTTGCACTTGCGAAACTAGGGCTTGATATAGAAAAAACCAATCATCATAGAACTTTCACTATAAATCCATTTCAGAGAGGTTTCAGGATTTGAAACTCTTACAGGTCGAAGATAAGATCCCCATGTACCTTTTTTCCAAAGCAAAACTTCTAATTCGTTGTACTTTGTGTTTTATGATATGTACAATCTAGGGTTTCTGCCTCTTCCAGATTTGAGTCATAAACAGGTGACCTAGGAAAAAAGGTCATAACTTGGGCTAGGAAGCTCCAAATGAAATTTCGTCATAAGTGACAGGTAGGGCACGGAATTTAATTTCATAGGCCGAAGGTTGAGAGGCTGAAAGTGAACCAGTGACATGTGGGACTCCGTACAAGTTTGCTATCCTGTTTTATCCCATAAACATATCACGTTGCGACACTTGGCATAACTCTCTCTTAGAGAATCCAATTAAGGTCAGACCTATGGGGTTGGAAAGATGATAGGTCGGGATACCGCAAGTAGAATTTTCAGTCCTTGTGGATTTGTAATTTCGGAGTTACACCAGAAACAATCAGGTGCATATTTCTGTCAAAACAGAATTGGATTTTGAGCACCTTCATTCATGGCTCCGGGAATTAGGGTTTTTGAGAAAGTTGGAATTTTTGTAATCGGAGACCACGGATGAATGCTACTCATCAAAATTGAAATTTAGAGACCCAGTTCAAATTTTTTGGTTGGGCAGAAGGCCGGGCTTGATCAAACCCTTGTTCGGGACTTTGATCGGAAAAGTGGAAAATTAGGGCTTCTGCAAAAGTTGGAATTTTTGAAGTCTGTGACCACGGCTGGAAGCTCCTGAGAAAAATCAAAGTTTATAGCTTTGGATCGAACCTTTCAGTTGGGCAGAAGGGTGGGATTTATTAAGTCCTAGTTCGGGATCCTGTCTAGAAGATCCAGAAGTTTCAAAGGCAATTTTGAGGAGTGAAACTTTGCAGTTTTCAAATTCTGAGTATACCAGCTTGATAAGCTCATCGAGGCACATATTTCTATCCTTTCAGAAGTTTGAAATTCAAAGTTTGAATTTTTAGGGTTTCTCTGACAAACCCTAATCCAGCTCCAGATCTAGTTTCTGCAAATCAAGTGGATTGGGTTAATCCTAGAAGAGAATGGATTGGTCACCTGCATAAGTGAAGAAGTTCCAGTTTCAGAGGGAGATAAGGCTAAGGCCTTACATAAGAAGATTACAAGCAATCTCGACAGGTATGACTTATCCAGGTATGTTTCGAGATATGTTCATGATTAAGTTTATGGTATGTTTGTCTTCATTAAGGTTAGTACAATCTTGATTAACTTTAGACTTGTCATATCACCTTAATAAAATTATGAATGCACGATAAAAGATATTCATTGATTAGGGTTTTGACACTTATGATTGTACTAATGCATTGTGGTGTTGTATGAGGTTGATGTTGTCCGCTAACATGAAAGGTACATCAAGAAAGACAAATCATGTTCTAGTTCAAGAACATATGACCATGGTGACATGAAGACAAAGGTTCATCCATTGACATGGATCACATAGAAGATCTACTTACGAGGTATGTATAACTTGGTTTTATAATGGTTAACCTATGAGATATGCAGGTTACTAGCACAAGTCATTGAAGAGAACAAGAAGACATTATGTGGGTATGTTAGACATAACTAGGTAGGATGCTAATCCAGGTATGTTTTTCCTATATCGAGTTAGAATCCTACCTTGCATTAGGATCTCTTATATAAGTATACATGGCATGATTGATAATGATTATTCATTGAAGTTAGTAATCATAGGTTTAGGCATATTATGCTTCTTACTTTGATTGATGATATGACTAACTAGAAAAGTCATTTGGTCAAATAAGAATATGCATGAGTAAAAGAAGTATTCCCTGAAACCTTGAATACTAATGTTTATAATCTGTGTTTGAAATGTTCATGACTATACATGTTTAAGATTATTGTGAACGTATGATTATGTATGAGATCTCGAGGGTAACACAATGATGATACTAGTAAACATGCATAGTGATCAAGGATGGATATAAGTTCAAGGATAGGTAATCCAGGAAGCAAAGATCAAGAGGGAGCACACTTTAGTAGTTTCTGTAAGGATGCAAATATTCAGAGGGATTTGACCACTTCTCACAATCCACATCAGAATGGAGTTGCGGAAAGGAAGCAAAGACTGAGAGGGAGTCCACCCTACAACCAAACAAAGATAAGTATTTGAATTGTCATTTCTTGCATATTTGTTTGTTTAAATAATATTGTTCAAATGATGTATATGCTTATGTTCTTAGAATTAGGGTGTGTATTATGCATATTAGAATAATTGCATTAATGAACAATATACTACTAATATGCATCTAATGGGTAAGTGGCCTATGGCACTGTACAACATTCCATTGCTACTTATCTAGAATGAAACCTTTTTACTGACATTTTGGGAGTTGTGCACACTCTTAACAATGTTCTGGTAGAGATTGGAAGGCATCTAGAAAGTTACGGGATATGGATAAATGTTGTATTGAAGCATTGGCTAAGATAATTGCATGACTGTATGACATATTTATTTATGTGTAAGAATTTGTTCTGAAAACTATGAGATGTTTTCTAATCATGCAATTTAACTTGTTTTGTAGGAAAGATCGTATACCATCACCTAAAAAAGAAGGACTACAACATTTGTTCAACAACAAAGTTATCTATTGAAGATAGTGAAGTTCCCAGGATTCGAGAAGAACGCCATGATCGAGGAGTACCAGTCGACCATGAAGAATGATGTTTGGGATGCAGTCCCAAGACCTGAAGGGAAGTCTGTTGTGACTTCCAAGTGGATCTATAAGATCAAGCATGTTGCAGATGGTAGCATGGAGAAATACAAAGCGAGGTGGTAGATTGTGGCTCCTCCCAGAAAGAGGAATTGACTATGAAGAGACTTTTGCACCTGTAGCCAGATACACTTCCATTAGATCAGTACTTGCTCTGGTTGCAGTGATGGAATAGAAGGTACACCAGATGGATGTCAAGACAACTTTCTTGAATGGTATAGTTGAAGAGGAAGTGTATGTGGAACAACCACTCGGGTTTGAGACACATGACCGAGAGTAACATGTGTGCAATCTGAAGAAAGCCCTGTATGGTTTGAAACAGGCACCCAGGACTTGGTATGGTAGGATGGACAGCTTTCTATCCAGTTTGGGCTTTACCAAGAGTAAAGCAGATTCCAACCTATACTACAAGGTTGAGGAAGGTAATCCTGTGATACTACTTTTGTATGTGGATGACCTGTTTGTAACAGGAGAGGATGGATTGATTGTCGATACCAAGAGGAAGCTTGCTGTCGAGTTCGAGATGAAGTACTTGGGAATGATGCACTATTTTCTAGGTATGGAGGTGTGGCAGAGTGCAGATGGCATCTTCCTTAGACAAGGGAAGTATGCAGTAGATATCCTGAAGAGGTTCGGGATGATGGACTGTAAGGCCATGGCTACACCTATGGAATCGAACCTGAAGCTTCTGTGTGATGCTTCATCTGAGCCGGTTGATGTCACTATGTATCGTCAGATGATTGGGTCCTTGATGTACCCGACGAACACGAGACCAGATATTTGCTATGAAGTGAACACATTAAGCCAGTTCTTGACAGATCTGAGAGGTGTTCACTTGGTTGCTGTAAAGCATATTCTGAGGTACCTGAAGGGTATGGTTGATTATGGGCTCAAGTATGATGTGGATCAAAAGTTTAACCTGCAGGGTTATGTTGATTCAGACTGGGCAGGCAGTGTTGCAGATAGGAAGAGCACATCTGGGTGCTGCTTCAGTATGGGATCAGGTGTGATCTCTTGGTTTAGCTGGAAGCAGTCTTGCGTAGCACTGAGTACAGCCAAGGCAGAGTATGTTGCAGCATGTTCAGCTAGTTGTGAGGCAGTATGGCTCCGGAAGTTACTGTCTGAGTTATTTGATCTCCCGCTGGAGGCTACTAGTATCTTTTGTGACAACCATAGTTGTGTGAAGCTGTCTGAGAAACTGGTGTTTCATGACAGGTCGAAGCACATTGAGATCAAATATCACTATATCTGGGATATGGTGCAGAGAGGAGCAGTGAAGCTCCTTTATGTTGCGATGGATGTGCAGGTTGCGGATGTGCTGACGAAACCACTAGCCAGAGTGAAGTTCGAGTAATTCAGAGAGAGGCTTGGTGTTCTTCAGATTGACGACACTTCGAGGAAGAAGTGATGGACACATTTGCTGGATCCATTCCAAGCATGGTGAGAGGAGGATCCTTCCCATGGCTGTGGATATAAGCGCTGGATGATGAGCATCAGGACGATGTTCTAGTTTCTGCTCTGTATGATCAGTTGGATCATTTATATATGTATGTATGCATCATATTGGATGCTGTATATGATCAGTTGGATCATTTATATGTATGTATGTATGCATCATGTTGGATGCTGGATATGATCAGTTGGATCATGTCTATGTATCTGTAGATGTATCAGGAGGATACATTGTATGATCAGGTAGATCATGTATGTTTATATATGTATCAGGTATGATCAGGTGGATCATGTGTTTGTATATGTATCAGGTGGATACATTGTATGATCAGGTAGATCATGTATGATGATATGTATCAGGCAGATACTGTGTATGCATCAGATGGATGCATTGTATGATCAGGATGATCATAGATGATGAGCTTCAGGATGTTGCTCCAGATGACATGCATCAGGACGATGCAGTGATGATGATCAGGTTGATCATGTGATGATGTACATCAGGATGATGTATATGGCCGTGGATAGGTTGTGCAGATGAGCATATAAGTAGACCTCGGAGATCTGACAGGTAGAGCTATGTGCTCGTAACAGCTTGGGATGATCTTTCGAGGCATTGCTCTGGGTGGACATATAAGTAGACCTGAGAGATCCGACAGGTAGAGCTGTGTGCTTGTAACATCTTGGGATTCTCTTTCAAGGCATTGTCCTATGGCATTTAAGTAGACTTGGGAGATCTGATAGGTTGGGATGTGTGCCTGTAATAAATCCTAGGATTCTCTTTCGAGGCATTGCAATGACCACATGTAAGTAGACCTGGGAGATCCGATAGGTTGGGCTGTGTGCCTGTAATAAGTCTTGGGATTCTCTTTCGAGTCATTGTGGTAGGGGTCACATGTAATAAGTCCTGGAGATCTGGACAAGATGAAAAGGCCTCAGATGCTCTTTAGAGATCTTGCTTGGCAAGACAGTCTTTTAAGGTTTTGTGACAGTCACATGTAAGTGGACCTGGGAGATCTTGTCGGTCGTGCTTCGGCACATAAATGGTCCTGGGATACTCTTTCGAGGCATTGTGATGCACGTAATAAGTCCTGAGGATTCCACAGTATGGCCAGTGATGATGAAGACCTGCAGGTGGTGGGCCTACATCCAGTATGAAAAAGGACTGGCTCTGTAGAATTTCCTATGACGAGTAGATTCAGAGATTGATTGAGATAGCAGCAGCGATGAGGATGACGATGATGATGATCCAGAGAAGAAGATTTGTGCTAGCAGATCTGTGTCGAGAAATACCTTCCTAGTTAAGAGGGAGTGTTGATGTATATGTAACTTAGGAATGTATTTCACCTATGTATTTCATCTATGTATATTGTACTCCTATAGAGATGTTATTATTCCTCTATACGGAAGTGTCGTCATTTGTATTGACAAGTGTTGCAAGTGTCGTAACTTGCCGATGGGTTATTAGACCACCATATGTGGGGTCGGCCCTGATTAAGTTAACCATGGGTTATTAGACTAAGCTAGACAAGTCGACCCCATTAGTTTATTGGGAAGGATAGGGCAAGTATAAATAGAGATCGGGAGATCTCTATTTGGACATCTCATTACTCACTTCTACATCACTCGAAAAGTGGCGCACATGTGAGGAGGAGAATCATCTGCTAGGAGAAGACTATCTCTTGTACTTGGGTTGTACTTTGGCTGTATTATTGCTCTATCTATCTCTGAGGAAGTTGTGGGGTTTTTCACCTTAGGGTTTTCCCCACGGAAACTCTGTGTGTCTATTGTCTCTTATGTTTGCCTCTTGTTGTGATTGACATGATTGACATGCTTGATATGCTTGATATGCTGTACATGTTATTCTCTTAGTAAAGATCCAAGAGTATATTGAATTAATGCTAAAAAATTAACATTATCCTTACCCTTCTTGTAAGTGATCTCATAGTCATAACCCGTGAGTTTGCTAACCCATTTCTGTTGTGCCAGGGAGGAGACCCATTGTTCCAGGAAATATTTCAGATTCAGGTGATTAGTCTTAATGCAGAAATGATTCCCTAATAGCTATGGCCGCCACTTCTGTATTGCATACAAAATAGCCATCATTTCCTTCTCATATGTAGAGGTGACTAAATTCTTACCAGAAAGGGATTTGCTGGTGAACGCAATGGGATGTTCATCTTGAAGGAGAACAACACCATGTCCATTGTTGCAAGCATCACTCTCAATAGTGAAGGGCTTGAAAAAATCAGGCATAGCTAGAACAAGTGTAGTACACATAGCTTGTTTCAGTTTTTCAAATGCACACTCAGTAGCATGTGTCCATGTAAAAGCATCATTTTTCAATAGAGCGGTTAATGGAGCTTCAATATTCCCATAATCCTTGACAAACTTGTGGCAGTATCTAGTCAATCCCAAAAAACCACGAAGGCTCTTGAGTGTCTAAGGATGCGGCCAATTTTTCATGGCATCTATTTTGGCAGGATCCACGCGAACCCCTTGTGTTGAAATAATATGCCTGAGATAATCTACTTAATCATGCCCAAAAACACATTTAGACTGTTTGGCATGGAGATTATGATCAGAGAAAAGTTGCAGTACAAGATCCAGATGCTAGAGATGCTCAGCCTATGTTTTACTATAGATGAGGATACCATCAGAGAAGACCAGAATGAATTTCCACAATTAGGGCCGGAATATTTTAGTCATCAATGCCTGGAATGTGGACGGAGCATTAGTGAGGCCAAAAGGCATGACCAAAAACTCATAGTGGCCATCATGTGTGCGGAAATTTGTTTTAGGGATACCATCCTCATGAACTCAAATTTGGTGATACCCATAACGAAGATCCAACTTGGAGAAAAAATGAGCACCATGAAGCTCATCAACAATTGGAATTGGAAAATTGTCCTTGATTATGAGGTGATTAAGTGCTCGGAAGTCAATGCAGAGGCGCCATGACCCATCTTATTTTTGGACAAGAAGATCTGGTGAAGAAAAGGAACTAGTATTACGGCGAATAATACCTTGCTTCAGTATGTCCCAAATGAGCATCTTAATCTCTATATTTTGCTGAAATGGATAACGATAGGGCCGGATGTTGGGAGGAACACTTCCAGGAAGGAGATGAATATGATGGTCCTCTAGTCTTGAAAGTGGCAATCCCACTAGTTCAACAAATACACATGCATATATATCCAAAATTTGTTGTAGATCCAAAGGAGTAGTGGAAACTGTTGATGGGTGCATCTGAATGGAATGGAGCTGAGCGATGACACCATGTAAATTCTTCTTAAGGAGATTTTCCATGCGATGTGAACTGATGATGCTGAGAGACCCTGGTTGTAAGCCCTTCAATGTGTGTTTTTTTCCCATTGACTGAAAAATGCATCCAAAGTTCAACAAAATCCCATAAGATGGGGACAAGTGTGAGTAACCATTGAGCACCCAAAACCACATCACATCTGCCTAAGGGAAATGCAAACATGTCAGAGCGCGGTTTATAATATCCAGTACAGATACGCACATTGCGACATTTCCCCCTGCAAGGTAAGGTGCCCCCATTGACAATCATGACTTCAAAGTTGGAGCAAGGATGGAAAAAACAATCAGCCTGTTTGGCGATACAAGGGTCAATGAAGTTATGAGTGCTACCAAAATCAATGAGTATTGTAAGAGGGAGATTCTTGAAGTAACCCTTGACCCACATTGTTTGGGGGGTGGTGACTCCGGCTAAAGCATGGAGAGATATATCTGGGTGGTCGTCCTGAGAAGGAGGGTCAAAAGGAGGCTACTGAATGTCGACCTGACCATCTATTGTATCCTGAGCTTCTTCACAAATGTTAGTTGCAGGTGGAGAATCCACATCCAAGAGATAGAGCTTTTTCTCAACACATCTATGTCCCCGAGTGAATATCTCATCACAATGATAACAAATCCCTTTTTCTCTACATGCCTGGATCTCGGCTTCAGACAAATGCTTGATAGGAGTTGCTCTAGGAGCTGCCGTGATGGAAGGTTGTTGGGAAACCATATTTATGAATGGAACAAAAGTGGATTTGGAGCGCTGTTGGGATGATCTTGTCCTCCGCCAACTTATCCAACACTAGGACTTCCATCATTGTGTTGGGACAGAAAATTTTAACCTCAGATTGGATTGCATCCTTCAGACCAGTGACAAATAGCTCTTGTAGAATTCATCGGGAAATTTAGTGAGTGTTCCTGTGAAGTCATCAAAAGCACTAGGACCAAATCGTTGCAAAAGGAGTTGGAAAAAATATGTCCATTTTGGCTCTTCATGAGCCTTGATGTACCAACGGAACCATTAAAGGGCTTCATGTTCTAAATGAAATGATGCAAGTGGAAATTTGTTGACGTCAAAAGTATTATGCAGACTGAAATTGTTCTGTCCGGTATATCCATCTAGTCGGATCTTCACCATTGAAGTGAGAAAAATCAAGCTTCGGCCCACGAAAATTGTTGGAAGAAGAGAACCTAGTGTATGCAAAAGATTCTAGTTGTCGTCTATTGTTCATGGCTGAATGTTGAAGATGGAGGCCAATATGTTTTTCATCCAGATCCTGGAGTTTGGTCTTGAGAGCTACAAGTTCTTCCTCCATGTTTTTTGCTCCTGCGCGGGTGACAACCATAACTAGGATTTTTTTTTCATGGGAGTGGGTAGAAAAACAAAAACAAAAACTTTTTTAGTAAATGAAAATTTGGATTTGGGAAAAACTTTGATAGGTAATTGGGGTTTGACTAGGTTTTTGACACTTTCTAATGGACATGGAAGTAAAAAATGAGGATTTCAGAAGCTAGGTGAAAGAATGAGAATTTTTTTCCAAGAGGGACAAAGAAGCATAAATATGAAATGAACACTGTGGCAAAATTTGAAGGTGATTGGGAGAAAATCAAAGAATTTATGGAAAACCCTAAAAATAGACATATGTGGGATTTCTAGCTTCAGGAAGTGGAATTTGAGATAGGGTCCTCATAAAGGAAATATGCAGAATGGAAGTGCAGGGGTTCCAATGAATTTTCAAGGGAAACAAAGCTCAAACAAGGAAGATTTGACAAAAAAACATATTTTTCTTTTCTTTTCGGAATTGATCTGCAACAGCTCGGAATTGATCTGCAATGGATCTGGATATATGCAATCTGTTATTTATCAGCTGGAAATAGATATGGACCCCAGGTATGCTCATCTTCCTAAAGGTTCAGGGGATTCACTCGGCTACCAATGTTGTCTAACGACTTGCATATTGGGGCAATACCCCTCACTCCACGACTAAGGTAAAATTGATAATCGCTTTTCCACAAACGACAGCGCTTGGTTTACCTCACAGGTGAGAACTAGTCAATTAGGTAAGGGTCGTTTCCCTTTTCATTGGCAGGTCCTCTCAATGGGATGTCTACTTCGGGGTTCCTGTGGTACTCCTCACAATGAGTTTTAGGGCTATGCCCAGGTACTTCCCATAGCTAAGCGAACAAGGATTATTCCCAGATCGGAATCTGCAATTGAAAGGAACAATACAGATACAAATAAAAAGAACTATTGCAATAATCACGACGCTTGGAAGCCACTGCGAAAAACAAAATTTGACAAAAATTCCACCCAGCAAACCCAAGAAAGTGCTATGATACCAGATGGGAGGAACCTTCAGCAATTAAATGATGAAAATGCATGATATATCAGAAATAACAAAACACTGAAGGAATTTATTAATCGCAAGCCACTTCGAGGGGCAACCTCCTTTGAGCAAGCTCAATACAAATAAATCGTGGATGCCTTCATTGGGCTCAACACATACTTATATACTAAGTCTAAGCTAAACAATTATTACTCCCCATGAATGTGGGGTAATACATTATACTCACGGGACGACTTATAAAGTATATGCGTCCAACAACAATACACTAACAATGTGGGATAATACAATATACTCATGGGACGACTTACAAAGCATATGCGTCCAACAACAATATACTACCAAAGTAAAGAGAAGGGTTGATATGGGTTCCTAACATTTTTCCTATGGAAAAAAACTTGGATTGCTACTATGCCTCATCCACAAACTTATATCCTAGAGTAGATGAATGACAACCAACCATTGCATGTCAAACATTAATGTCAACCATAGTATTTGATCAAGCTTATGAGTGATTTATTCCTGTGATGTTGCAAACTTCAACATCGTTGATATCATCTTTCGCCATACATACCTTTGGAAGCGACATGGTTGCTATCACTCATGACCATGCAATATTGATGTTTGAGTCCAAACATAGTGGTATTAAATCTATGAACTAAAAAAATATCGATGGAATCATAAACATTAGTGCATAAATATTTTTCTCAACCATGTAATCCCTCATTTACAATGTGAGTTTGCACAAGTGGGCCCAATAGTGAATAGGGTATTTTTTAAGGATTGTAATATTACACTTAAGTGTAGTATTCTAGACGATTGTTTTGGATTGAAAAAAACATATATATAGATAGGTAGGTGAATATTAAATATGAAACCTACAATTTACTATTGAAAATTGTAATTTTTGGCGAATATTATGATAAAAAAAATATTTTATCTAAATATAGGCGATATTAAAGACTAAAAATGACCAAATAGCGAATTTATTTTTTGAAAAAAATAGCCAATTGGCGAAATTTGCCCCTAAAAATTACCATGATAGTGAGCACGATGGGTTTATTCAAGTGAGGCACTAAGGAGGTACAATACAAGCATATCCAAGGGTACTCACCACAAACTCATGGATATCAAAAAGTTTCCATCCCTAATGCTAACCTTCTTCAATCAATCCCCCCACCCCCCCTCAATACTTAATTCATCTTATAGGGTCGAGGGGCAAGTTTTAGCACACACATTGCTTTTACCATCTCTGCCACGACTGCTTGGTCAACAGAATATGATTTGGATCTAAATCTCCTAGTACTATTGGTTCCAGCACTAGGTATCTATCTCGATCCGGAACTGGATATTCATAACATGAGTGGCCCATGCATGCTCACTAGTATTGCACTATAAGTGGATACAATCTACATAGTCCCAAGCATGCAATTAAATAACCCTAGACACACACAACTTTCAATAGTGTTGGGAAAAGAACACATGCATACCTAATAACCCATGTGCACACTCAACTGCACTCGCCCAATGAGCCACAATCTCTGTGCACATACCTCAACTTTGCAAGCAAATGTCAACACCACTACATACATAAGACCAATGTGCACACTTCAATGCCACATACCCAATGTTTTTATGGAAAACCAAGAAAATGAACAATAACTTATTGAGAATCACATAGGCAAATGATCTTTAACAACTGAACAAATATTCCTTTCATTAGATTGTACTCTTATGCATACTATGATAGGAAATATAGAACACAAAGCATAGGAGTTGTCTAAATGATCTACGATTTCGCTCGGAAATCCTTTCTTCGACGATCATGTGGAAACCCCCGAATCAAATCCAGTGTTGCAAGCATAATTTCTTTGAAGATGTAATTGGCAGCATTGGATTCAATTCGTTGGTCAAAGAAATTATGCTCCCAGCACTGGATTCGATTTGTTGGTCAAAGAAATTATGCTCCTAGCACTGGATTCGATTCGGGGGTTTTCGCATAATCCCCAGAGAAAGGATTTCCATGTGAAATCGTAAATCATTTAAACAACTTCCAAAGCATATACCATATGCTATTTAGTGATATTTTATTTCTATCTTACATTCTAGTTTGTTCTATCCACCATCTTAATTAGTGAAATTTATTTATTTAATTAATGCAGTTGCATTCTTAAAAAATAAATAAGACACAATTTAATGAGTGAAAAATCCATATCTTTTCATGGAAACTCTCCCAAAAATCCAATAGATATTTTGTCGAAAAGCAAACCATGATACGTTAAAGATGATGGCGCCGCAACTTTAAAGTGTACACAACGCCTTTGAAGACAAGTCACCTGGTTGCATGATGCTGAGTCTGGACTTCTTTATATCGTGGAAGTAGCGAACGACGACACTTGCCCTGCTTTTAACTGCTGTCCGGAGTGATGGTAAAGCCGGAATGTTGTTTGTAACGCACGCAACTCATCTTCTTGATTTCTTTATCTTTTCGGGATCACGACAATTTCTTTTATGCATTTTCTTCCAAACCCTAAAAAAAGGGAACAGAAATAGACATACTCGTGGTTTTGAGTGAACAAAGGCTACACGCCATGTCTGGCTAAAGATGAAACACATCATCTTTCGGAAGGCGTCGTGTACGGGCAAGTGGAATGAATGCAGATTGCGGCGGAGACCCGTCAAAGCTCCATTGCCACGCCGGGACAGGTATGGCTAACGGTTCCCTTCCACTATGGAAACGCTTCCACATGCACCACGTACTGAGTGGAGAAGACGGGGACGGTAATCTCTCTGACAGTTATTAAAAGACGCGTCGAAGCCTTTTTGGTGCCACGTCTCTGCAAAACCACTGTGCTCCAATGGGAGACGGATGAGTGGAAAACGAATGGACGCGTGGGGAGGCAAGAAGAAGGGCGTGGACAGCTGTGGGTGGAAGAGAGGGGACATGTCTAGGGGAGCCGGGTGAGCCGGGCCTCCCGGATCCCGACGGGCCAAAGAACTTGCCCCCGCCTGGCGTCTCTTATAGCCATCAGGCGACCAGAGAGCGGGAGATCGAATATCGCTGGGAGAGAGGACGACGGGTCACGGAGCGGCCTGTATTGCATTCGTTATTGGTTAGTAGTAGGATATGAAGTCTGGAACAAGAAACACAAGTACGTCATCGGTTCTCGCAAGGTGGGAGGATCGAAACCGGTCGGGTGCACCGGGCCTGGCGTTGGGCAGCAGTAGCAAGTTGAGGCAGAGGAAGATCCCGGCGAAGGGGTCGAAGAAAGGGTGTATGAAGGGCAAGGGCGGCCCAGAGAACGCGCTGTGTAGTTACAGAGGCGTGCGACAGCGTACGTGGGGGAAATGGGTGGCTGAAATCAGGGAACCCAACCGAGGCGCCCGTCTTTGGCTCGGGACTTTTGCTACTGCCAAGGAAGCCGCGCTTGCCTACGACGGAGCAGCACGGACGCTTTACGGATCATACGCCAGGCTTAACCTGCCAGATTCTTCTTCCTCCTCCTCGTCGGTCCATTCCGAGACCGCGACGTTCCAGGTGCACTTAACTTCTTCCATCACCAGACGCCGCAGTGCTCACCTCTTGAAGCCGAACAAGAACTCGTTCAGCTACCCGGAGGATGATCAAGAAGATTCCCCGTCTTCTTGTTCCACAGCCGAGGGCGCTGTACCTGCGCCCAAGTCCTTCAAAGATGACTTGGAAGCCACGAAAACTGTTACGGATGGCGCCGAAGCCGCGATTGAAGATGCAGAGACATTTGGAGAAATGTTCAAACCTTCTGATTTTCTGTACACAGATCAAACCCTGACGACCGGATCATCTGTACTATGGGAGAGCCTGTCAGACGTGACCTCTACCCGGAATAGTGATCCGTCGATATCGAACGAGCTTGCAGCTGCTGCATCGCTGGATTTGGAATGGATCGATTATTCCTTGATGCAGCCTTCTGCTATGGATCAACTTGCACCTTCTGCAACAGAATCAGAAGATTTCAATGCTTTCAGCGATTTCCAAATGGATATCGGCTTAACTAGGGACTGTCATTCGGAAGGCTACGATCCGTTTCAGCTGTCCTGGATTTCTACAGTTTGATAATTCATCGTGATCTCTGTTCATAGCGTGCAAATGTATTCTGATTCTTTTTCATTTTTATTTGTTACCAATATATTTGATATATGTATATAAGACCGGGCAACCATACCCTTCTCATGATCATGTTCAAACCATGATCCCCACCCCACTTTGAATTTGAATGTGAACGTTCATGTAGATCTGCCCTTCTGTGAGAGGTATGGACTTCAAACTTTGCTTGGTATAGAGGCCAGTATAGAGTCCTTCTGTTTGTAAGGTGAATGTGGTATATTGTATGGGATGGGGAATGTGAATGTGTTTGTGTGTAGATTCTTAGAGTTCTTTTCTGGTTTTTTCCATCATCATGGAATTGAGATGCTCTACATTATTTTAAAATCAAATTAACTTAAATGTACACTGATAAAATAATTTGTTACGATGAATTTTTCAGGAGTTTTAACTGTGATAATTGTTTTGATATGCTGATTTTTCCATTACATTGCTACCATCTTTCATTATCCAAAGTAGGCAAAAGGACCTCCCTATCAAGAGTAGGTCAGTGGTGAAAGCAGTATTATTTTCAGGTAAATCTGGGTTTAAGTTCTTTGAGAGGTGGAATTTCATATTCAGGTCAGTGGTACAAGGTAGGAAAAAGGACTTCCCTATCAAGAGTAGGTCAGTGGTGCAAGCAGTATTATTTTCAGGTAAATCTGGGTTTAAGGTCTTTGAGAGGTGGAATTTCATATTCAGGTCAGTTGTATAAGCAGTATTATTTTCAGGTAAATCTAGGTTTAAGAGTCTTTAAGAGGTAGAATTTTTTAAGCAGTATTATTTTCAGGTAAATCTGGGTTTAAGGTCTTTGAGAGGTGGAATTTCATATTCAGGTCAGTTGTATAAGCAGTATTATTTTCAGGTAAATCTAGGTTTAAGAGTCTTTAAGAGGTAGAATTTTTTAAATTTCATATTCGTCATATCATTTTGGTTAAAACATTCTTTATTTTGGATTAACTTATTAGAAGGACCGTAACATGGTTAAAACTTAAAACATTCTATATTTTGAATTAACTTATTAGAAGCACACTAACCTGGTTAAAACATTCTTTAAGCATAGTAACATAACCATTCTTTATTTTGGATTAACTTATTAGAAGCATAACACAAACACTCTGCTGGTTAAAACATTCTTTATTTTGGATCAACTTATTAGAAGCATAGTAACATGGTTAAAACATTAAAACATTTTTTAAGCATAGTAACATAACCATTTTTTATTTTGGATTAACTTATTAGAAAAACATTAAAACATTGGTTAAGCATAGTAACATAATTTTAAACTTATTAGAAGCATAATAACATGTTTAAAACATTCTTTAAACATACTAATATAATTTGAAACTTATTAAAAACATGGTAACATAATTTGATTACTGAATAATATCAATATTATAATAAAAAACATTAAAAACATTCTTTAAGCATAGTAACATATTTTGAAACTTATTAGAAATATAATAACATAATTTGATTACTGAATAATATCAATATTATAATAAAAAACAAATAAAAAACATTAAAACATTCTTTAAGTATAGTAACATATTTTGAAACTTTTAAGAAACATAGTAACATAATTTGAGTACTAAATATCAATATTATGTAACATTAAAACATTCTTTAAGCATAGTAACATATTTTGAAACTTATTAGAAATATAATAACATAATTTGATTACTGAATAATATCAATATTATAATAAAAAACAAATAAAAAACATTAAAACATTCTTTAAGTATAGTAACATATTTTGAAACTTTTAAGAAACATAGTAACATAATTTGAGTACTAAATATCAATATTATGTTATTATAATTTGAGTACTAAATATCAATATTATGTTATTAAAGTATTGTTAAATAATATCAATACTATCAAATTATGTTACTATGATTAAATAGTCTTATTAGAAGCAGCATAGAAGCATAATTTAAATACTGAATACGATCACATTATGTTACTATGATTAGATGAAGTAGATCAATAGTAAAAGCATTATGGTTAAACTTATTATATAATATTATGTTATTAAATTACTGTTAAATAATACCAATACTATCAAATTATGTTACTATGATTAAATAAAGTCTTATTAGAAGCAGCATAGAAGCATAATTTAAATACTGAATACGATCACATTATGTTACTATGAATAGATGAAGTAGATCAATAGTAAAAGCATTATGGTTAAACTTATTACATATTATTTTGAGACGCATTGAAGCCAATAACATTGTGGATAAACTCTTGGGTTAACTTGGTATTTTTAGATGAATTAAAGCATTTGGATAAGCTTATTACTTTTAGATGAATTTGTTGGGAGATGGGATTTCGCTATCATATTAGGTCAATGATACAAACATTCTGGATGAACAAATATAACAAATTATTTTTAAATGAATATACGAAGAAGGATTTCACCATCATAATTGAAAAAAAATAACTTAGAAAATCATCTAACTGGCTTGAATATGATTGAGAAGATCGGATGACGTTGGTCTTCATTCATTCATACAAAAATTCATGTTCAAGAGGAGCATCTAACTGGCTGAAATATGATTGAGAAGATCGGATGACGTTGATCTTCATTAATTCATACAAATTCATGTTCAGGAGGAGTATCTTACTGGCTGAAATATGATTGAGAAGATCATATGACGTTGGTCTTCATTCATTAATACAAATTCATGTTCAGAAGGAGCGTACGCGTAACGTTGCCTTATAGTAACTGGTTGTTTTAATAATCCCAATTCACTTCAAGTCCACACAATTACAGAATGCTTTCGTTCTTGCCATTTTAATAATCCCGATTCACTTCAAGTCCACACAATTACAGAATGCTTTCGTTCTTCCCCGTCAGTTTATACGGTCTAGATGACAATGAATTCAAGGGAAAAGCAAACTGCGCAGTAAATAAGATTTAGCTGTGCAGTAGATGAATTTTTTTTTAGCTTAAAAATTATAACTGTGCGGCCATTAGGCAATACCTTACTTAGTGGACTTCACAAACTTGAAAAATTAGAACTTTTAATGTGGATTAGAAATCTTGATTTCTTTTATGCCCTTGAACAATATTCAAGGAGAAGATGTGCCACTTGCAATATTCAACATTGCTTCAATCTTCTTTTTCAGAGAGCTTGGGCTCTTGTTACAATCTTCATTGATCTTCAATTCTACTCTTCTTCTCTCATATCTTCAACTAACTTCTATTTATAGAGTTTCAATTCTACTCTTCTTCTTTCCGATCTTCAACTAGCTTTTATTTATAGAGTTTCAATCATCGCTTCACTTGGAAGCTACATGATTGCATCAAACACTGTATTAAACATTGTAATTAATTCTTATCTAAGAATTCTTGACATGAGAACTATTAACGCGGTTGCGAAATTACTGACAGACTGACATTGCAGACTCTGTGCGGTTGCGAACTTACTGACAGACTGACATTGCAGACTCTGTGCACTGACACATAACGACTGACAGGGTTACTGACAGAGCCGGCGCAGTAGATACGCGATCAGCTCATTAATTACATATTTTCCAACATGAATTCTGTTGAAGTCTAGAATAACATTATATTGGATGTTGTCATTATATTTTACATATACAGCTTGGATGTTGTCCGATGGTATCTGGTTGTGCCTTGTTTTTTTGGCGCTGCAGTTACACAAATAGCACTAACAACATGTTATCCATGCATTAACTACGAGTTATTCATGCATCATGTAGTTGCACAAACTGCCTATTATCTGCATAGCTATAACCAGTTATTTTTATTATTTCTTTTTATACTTTTTTATTTTATCTTGAATTTTGAACATAAAATCAATCTCCACAGTACACTTGTCTAATCCTCATACAATCCAATTTAGGAAAAGCATAAGCTCTAGTCCACTCCAAATTCTAAAATAAAAATACCTACCCTTGTTACTGAATATAATATTTTCAATTACTATGGATTAACTATCGATAATCGATGGGTTAACCATGTTTTGGGATGACTTGAATGAGTTTGATTCAATGTGGGTTAACCATCCTTTTCTCATTACAATACAATGGGATGAGTTGGATGAATTTGATTCAGTGCATCCTTGGCCAACCTTGGTGAGGATGCACATGGCAATTCTTTTTTAAAATGAAGAAGATCCAAAGAATTTGGGACAAGTGTAGAGTGCAACAGCATGATGAAGCATAAAGATAAGGTGAAAGGCCAAATCCTTCCTGTCTTCATTTTCATGAATATTTTTTTCAAATCGTGTGGTCATTTTCATGAATATTTTTTTCAAATCGTGTCTTCATTTCCATTAATTCATTTTTAAAAATCCTTCGTGTCTTCATTTTCATCAACTCATATTAGTCAGTAGTAGGGCATGCTGTCCTTGTACAATTGGTTGATGATAAGTAGTTGGGATGTGCTTAGTTATACAATTGGTTAAAAGTTCAAATTTCATGGTGTGAAGTTATGAGGGAAAGAATAATTTATTGTTAATTTTAAATATGGATTTAATGTATATAGAAGGACGTTAAATCTTATTACTCTAATTTGTTGGGTATAAATTTTTTGATTTTAAATTTTATATAACAATAAAATATTATTTGATTTTAAATTTTATATATTAATAAAATATTATATTTTAAGAAATTTGATTTCTAATATTTTTTTTTAGTTTTTTTATAAAATTTAAAATTAAAAAAAAATATATTCACAAATAATTTTATTTTTGTTATCACATATTTATATAACATAATGTTGTTTATATAAAAATTATTAATTAACAAATCAATGTTAATAAAATTGTTGTTTAAAATATTGCAGAATGAAAGTTAGAATGTTCAAAGAAATAAAAGAATAATATAAATTTATTTGAAACTAAGTTTAAAATTAGTTTTTGTGTAAACTTTTAAAATTAAAGAGACATGTGTTGGAATGCAAAAATGGTACAACTAAATAGATCCATCAGGCAGATGTAGAACAAGATCATCCGACTAATAAAGAGGAAGACTTGAGGCCTAGGTAACCACTGCACCATGCGGGAGGTCCTACTATTGGAACATAGCGTTGTAAAAAATACTAATTGGTGTAAAATATTTTAGAATAATAAGTTAGAAGGTTTAAAGAAATAAAAAATGATAGAAATTTCTTTGAAACTAAGTTCAAAATTAAATTAGGGTGTGTGTTAAAGATTATCCAAAATCACCTCCTTTTTATTGAATAACGTAGGGCAAAATATAATAAGACTTTTGGTGTTTATCATAGTTCTAGAAGATCAAAGTTTCAAAGTCATTGTTGTACGTTGAACCTCGAAAAGTCTGAGACACTAATTCTAATATCACATAAAAGTGAAGACACTAATTCTAATATCACTTAAAAGAAGATTTGGAGTTGTAGTTGGAATAGACATTAAACATCAAGTAAATATGGGTTAGATTTTGGATATTTGTCCTTGGAAGGTATCACCATGCCTAAATGATTTGGTGATTTGATCTCTTCATGTCATGTTTGTACATACAACCATGTTAAAAAATGGAATGGTTGGGGAAGAATGCCCATTGTTTGGGGCGGTTTACCCACTTAGCCGACTTGTCTATTTTACATGATTTCTTTTATGGTTTTTACATCATCAAATACAATATGAATATTTATCGAAGGAAGTACAATAAAAATACAATAAGGATATATTCCGAAGTTACATTCTTCAACACTCATTCTTAACAAGGAAGGTATTCTTCCAGCGCTATCATCATCATCACTACCGCTGTAACTCTGTACTCTAACCATTGACTTCTGGCATCTCTAGAATCTATACATCACAAGAAGTTCTACACATCCAACCCTTTTTTATGTTGGATGTACTTGCCTTTGTAGTGCCATCCCTTTTTTATGCTAGATACAACACTCTACAGTGCCAGCCCCTTTTCATGTTGGATGTAACCATCTTTGTAGTGTCAAACCTTTTTCATGCTAGATGAAAACCTCTATAGTGCCAAACCTTTTTCATACTAGATGTAACCATCCTTACAATGATATCCCTTATCCATGCTAGATGCAAACCTCTACAGTGCCATCCCTTTTTCATGCTGGATGTAACCATCTTTGCAGTGTCAAACCTTTTTCATGCTAGATGAAAACCTCTATAGTGCCAACCCTTTTTCATACTGGATGTAACCATCCTTACAATGATAACCCTTATCCATGCTAGATGCAAACCTCTACAGTGCCATCCCTTTTTCATGATGGATGTAACCATCCTTGTAGTGTTAGGCCTTTTTCATGCTAAATGAAAAACTCTATGGTGCCAACGCTTTTTCATACTAGATGTAGCCATATTTGCAGCACCAGTCCTTTTTCATACTGGATGCATCTCTACAGTGCCAGTCCTTTTTCATACTGGATTTATCCATCTTTGTGGTGCCAGTCCCTTTTCATACTGGATGCAACTCTACAGTGCCAGTCCTTTTTCATACTGGATGTAGCCATCTCTGTAGTGCCATTCCTTTCTCATACTGGATGAAACTATCTCTATAGTGCTAACCCTTTTTCATACTGGATGCAACTATCTCTGCAGTTCCAGTCCTTTTTCATACTGGATACAACTATTTCTGTAGTGTCAGTCCTTTTTCATACTTGATGCAACTATCTATGCAGTGCTAATTCTTTTTCATATTGGATGTAGTCATCATCCCTTTTTCATAAATCGAGCAAGCCATCTGATGGGTCCATTCCAAGAGCATACACTATGTTGCAACCACCTGCATTACCTTACCACGTGTCCAAATCATCTCGTAGTCTAGGAGACTCAATTACGTCACATAACCTATGACTACTTTCTACCACGTCACACATCAACATCGGGAAAAAACACATTGAGTGTAGCCTAGGAGACTCAATTACGTCACATAACCATTTACCACCCACTAAAACTCACATCTCAAGTGGAGACGCCCAAGAGACTCAATTACGTCACATGACTTGTGACTACCTGTGTCTCACACGTGCTATGTTACTCATCACTCCCTCTTGATCTGAACCACCCAGAGCTTGTCCCTGAAGTACTCAAACTTCACCCTTGATAGAGGCTTGGTCAACATATCAGCTATCTGCTCCTCTGTCGCTCTCTACCGGAGCCTCAATACTCCTCTCTGCACCATATCCCTGATATAATGATACCTGATCTCAATGTGCTTCGACTTGTCATGAAACATCGGGTTATCATACAACTTCACACAACTTTGGCTGTTACAAAAGACACAACTCGCCTCTAACTTGAGATCGAACAAACCTGCAAGCAACTTCCAAAGCCACACTACCTTGGAACTTGACAAATAAGATGCCATATACTTTGCTTTAGCTGTATGGAGTGCCACACTCTTCTACTTCCTACTAAACAATGAGATCATACCATATTCCAAACTAAAGCAACATCCTAATGTGCTTTTTCTATTTGTGACACTACCAACCCAATCCACATCAACATAACCCTGTAGATTAATCTTATGATCTGATGCATATCTGAGACCATAATCAGTCATACACCTCAGGTATCTCAACACATGCTTTGCCGCAATCAGGTGAAAATGTATTCGCTCTACCATGTACTGACTCAATGTGTTCATCGCAAAGCATATATCCATCCTCGTGTTCATTAAGTACATCAACAAACCAATCATCTACATGTATACCATCACATCCACTATATCTGAAGAAGTATCACACACCAACTTCAGATTCGATGCCATTTGTGTGGCCATGGCCTTACAATCCATCATCCTGAATCTCTTCCTGATCTCTACCGCATATTTTCCTTGACTCAGGTAAAGTTCTTCTGGATTCTGCCACACCACGTCCTAGGTGCCCATTTCAAACCGTACAAGGCCTTCCTCAATTTGCACACATGTGTCTTCCTGTCATGTGTCTCAAATCCTAGTGTTTGCTCCACATACAATTCTTCTTCTACAACACCATTCAAGAAGACAGGAAGACACCTAGTACGCGTAACTGGCTGAAATATGATTGAGAAGATCATATGATGTTGGTCTTCATTCATTAATACAAATTCATGTTCAGAAGGAGCGTACGCGTAACGTTGCCTGATAGTAACCGGTTGTTTTAATAATCCCAATTCACTTCAAGTCCACACAATTACAGAATGCTTTCGTTCTTCCCATTTTAATAATCCCGATTCACTTCAAGTCCACACAATTACAGAATGCTTTCGTTCTTCCCCGTCAGTTTATACGGTCTAGATGACAATGAATTCAAGGGAAAAGCAAACCGCTTGAACAATATTCAAGCAGAAGATGTGCCACTTGCAATATTCAACATTCTTGAGAATGAAACATAAAACTAAAGACTTATATATATTACCATAGTAAACTCGGCAATACCTCATACATGGAAATGAGTTTCTGCTTCAATCTTCTTTTACTTTCACAGAGCTTGGGCTCTTGTTACAATCTTCACGGATCTTCAATTCTACTCTTCTTCTCTGAGATCTTCAACTAGCTTCTATTTATAGAGTTTCAATTCTACTCTTCTTCTTTCAGATCTTCAACTAGCTTCTATTTATAGAGTTTCAATCAACCGACTCAAGATCGCTTCACTTGGAAGCTACAGGATTGCATTAAACACTGCATTAAACATTGCAATTAATTCTTACCTAAGAATTCTTGACATGAGAACTACTAACGCGGTTGCGAACTTACTGACAGACTGACATTACAGACTCTGTGCACTGACACATATCGACCGACAAGGTTACTGACAGAGCCGGCGCAGTAGATATGCAATCAACTCATTAATTACATATTTTCCAACATGAATTCTGTTGAAGTCTAGAATAACATTATATTGGATGTTGTCATTATATTTTACATATACAGCTTGGATGTTGTCCGATGATATTTGGTTGTGCCTTGTATTTTTGGTGCTGCAATTACACAAATAACACTAACAACATGTTATCCACTCCAAATTCTAAAATAAAAATACCTACCCTTGTTACGGAATATAATCTTTTCAATTACTATGGATTAACTATCGATAATCGATAAGTTAACCATGTTTTGGGATGACTTGGATGAGTTTGATTCAATGTGGGTTAACCATCCTTTTCCGATTACAATGCAATGGGATGAGTTGGATGAATTTGATTCAGTGCATCCTTGGACAACCTTGGTGAGGATGCACATGGAAATTCTTTTTTAAAATGAAGAAGATCCAAAGAATTTGGGGACAAGTGTAGAGTGCACATGATGAAGCATAAAGATAAGGTGAAAGGCCAAATCCTTCGTGTCTTCATTTTCATGAATATTTTTTTCAAATCGTGTGGTCATTTTCATGAATATTTTTTTCAAATCGTGTCTTCATTTCCATCAATTCATTTTAAAAAATCCTTCGTGTCTTCATTTTCATCAATTCATGTTCGTCAGTAGTTGGGCATGCTGTCCTTGTACAATTGGTTGATGATGAGTAGTTGGGATGTGCTTAGTTATACAATTGGTTAAAAGTTCAAATTTCATGGTGTGAAGTTATGAGGGAAAGAATAATTTATTGTTAATTTTAAATATGGATTTAATGTATATAGAAGGACGTTAAATCTTATTAGTCTAATTTGTTGAGGTATAAATTTTTTGATTTTAAATTTTATATATCAATAAAATATTATTTGATTTTAAATTTTATATATTAATAAAATATTATATTTTAAGAAATTTGATTTCTAATATTTTTTTTTAGTTTTTGTATAAAATTTAAAATTAAAAAAAAAATATTGACAAATAGTTTTATTTTTGTTATCATATATATATTTTTTTCCAGCGAAGATGCACAGGAAACTCACCAATACTTCCCCACATTTCGTGGATGATAAGGATGGTAAACTGTCGGCCAACAACAACGGCTGGCCTAACCCCTTAGGACATACTTATATAACATAATGTTGTTTATATAAAAATTATTAATTAACAAATCAATGTTAATAAAATTGTTGTTTAAAATATTGCAGAATAAAAGTTAGAATGTTCAAAGAAATAAAAAAATAATATAAATTTATTTGAAACTAAGTTTAAAATTAGTTTTTGTGTAAACTTTTAAAATTAAAGAGACATGTGTTGGAAAATAGTTTTATTTTTGTGATCACTTAGTTATGTAACATAGCGTTGTAAAAAGTACTAATTGGTGTAAAATATTTTAGAATAATAAGTTAGAAGGTTTAAAGAAATAAAAAATGATAGAAATTTCTTTGAAACTAAGTTCAAAATTAAATTAGGGTGTATGTTAAAGATTATCCAAAATCACCTCCTTTCTATTGAATAACGTAGGGCACAATATAATAAGACTTTTGGTGTTTATCATAGTTCTAGAAGATCAAAGTTTCAAAGTCATTGTTGTACCTTGAACCTCGAAAAGTCTGAGACACTAATTCTAATATCACATAAAAGTGAAGACACTAATTCTAATATCACTTAAAAGAAGATTTGGAGTGGTAGTTGGAATAGACACTAAACATCAAGTAAATATGGGTTAGATTTTGGATATTTGTCCTTGGAAGGTATCACCATGCCTAAATGATTTGGTGATTTGATCTCTTCATGTCATATTTGCACATACAACCATGTTAAAAAATGGAATGGTTGGGGAAGAATGCTCATTCTTTGGGGCGGTTTACCCATTTAGCCAACTTGTCTATTTTACATGATTTCTTTTATGGTTTTTACATCATCAAATACAATATGAATATATATCGAAGGAAGTACAATAAAAATACAATAAGGATATATTCCGAAGTTACATTCTTCAACACTCATTCTTAACAAGGAAGGTATTCTTCCGGCGCTATCATCATCATCACTACCGCTGTAACTCTGTACTCTAACCATTGACTTCTGACATCTCTAGAATCTATACATCACAAGAAATTCTAGAGATCCAACCCTTTTTTATGCTGGAGGTACTTGCCTTTGTAGTGCCATCCCTTTCTTACGCTAGATACAACACTCTACAGTGCCAGCCCCTTTTCATGTTGGATGTAACCATCTTTGCAGTGTCAAACCTTTTTCATGCTAGATGAAAACCTCTATAGTGCCAACCCTTTTTCATATTGGATGTAACCATCCTTACAATGATATCCCTTATCCATGCTAGATGCAAACCTCTACAGTGCCATCCCTTTTTCATGCTGGATGTAACCATCTTTGCAGTGTCAAACCTTTTTCATGCTAGATGAAAAACTCTATAGTGCCAACCCTTTTTCATACTGGATGTAACCATCCTTACAATGATATCCCTTATCCATGCTAGATGCAAACCTCTACAGTTCCATCCCTTTTTCATGTTGTATGTAACCATCCTTGTAGTGTTAGGCCTTTTTCATGCTAAATGAAAAACTCTATGGTGCCAACGCTTTTTCATACTAGATGTAGCCATATTTGCAGCACCAGTCCTTTTTCATACTGGATGCATCTCTACAGTGCCAGTCCTTTTTCATACTGGATTTATCCATCTTTCCAGTACCAGTCCCTTTTCATACTGGATGCAACTCTACAGTGCCAGTCCTTTTTCATACTGGATGTATCCATCTCTGTAGTGCCATTCCTTTCTCATACTGGATGAAACTATCTCTATAGTGCTAACCCTTTTTCATACTGGATGCAACTATCTCTGCAGTTCCAGTCCTTTTTCATACTGGATGCAACTATTTCTGTAGTGTCAGTCCTTTTTCATACTGGATGCAACTATCTATGCAGTGCCAGTTCTTTTTCATACTGGATGAAACTCTACAGTCCGAGTCCTTTTTCATACTGGATGTAGTCATCATCCCTTTTTCATAAATTGAGCAAGCCATCCGATGGGTCCATTCCAAGAGCATACACTATGTTGCAACCACCTGCGTTACCTCACCACGTGTCCAAATCATCTCGTAGTCTAGGAGACTCAATTACGTCACATAACCTATGACTACCTGCTACCATGTCACACATCAACATCGGGAAAAAAGACATTGAGTGTAGCCTAGGAGACTCAATTACGTCACATAACCATTTACTACCCACTAAAACTCACATCTCAAGTGGAGACACCCAAGAGACTCAATTATGTCACATGACCTGTGACTACCTGTGTCTCACACGTGCTATGTTACTCATCACTCCCTCTTGATCTGAACCACCCAGAGCTTGTCCCTGAAGTACTCAAACTTCACCCTTGATAGAGGCTTGGTCAACATATCAGCTATCTGCTCCTCTGTTGCTCTATACCGGAGCCTCACTACTCCTCTCTGCACCATATCCCTGATATAATGATACCTGATATCGATGTGCTTTGACTTGTCATGAAACATCGGGTTCTCATACAACTTCACACAACTTTGGTTTTTACAAAAGACACAACTCGCCTCTAACTTGAGATCGAACAAACCTGCAAGCAACTTCCAAAGCCACACTACCTTGCAACTTGACGAACAAGATTCCATATACTTTGCTTCAGCTGTATTGAGTGCCACACTCTTCTACTTCCTACTAAACAATGAGATCATACCATATCCCAAACTAAAGCAACATCCTGATGTGCTTTTTCTATTTGTGACACTACCAACCCAATCCGCATCAACATAACCCTGTAGATTAATCTTATGATCTGATGCATATCTGAGACCATAATGAATCGTACCCCTCAGGTATCTCAACACATGCTTTGCCGCAATAAGGTGAAAATGTATTGGCTCTACCATGTACTGACTCAATGTGTTCATCGCAAAGCATATATCCATCCTCGTGTTCATTAAGTACATCAACAAACTAATCATATACATGTATACGATCACATCCACTATATCTGAAGAAGTATCACACACCAACTTCAGATTCGATGCCATTTGTGTGGCCATGGCCTTACAATCCATCATCCTGAATCTCTTCAGGATCTCTACCGCATATTTTCCTTGACTCAGGTAAAGTTCTTCTGGATTCTGCCACACCACGTTTTAGGTGCCCATTTCAAACCGTATAAGGCCTTCCTCAATTTGCACACATGTGTCTTCCTGTCATGTGTCTCAAATCCTAGTGTTTGCTCCACATACAATTCTTCTTCTACGACACCATTCAAGAAAGCAGTATTCATGTCCATCTAGTGTACCTTCCACTTCATCACCGCAACTATCGCAAGTATAGCTCTAATTGAAGTGTCTCTTGCTACCAGAGCAACAACGTCTCATCGCAATCGACTCCCTCTTTCTAAGAGAAACCATGAACCTTTCCTTGTACTTCTATAGTATGCTTGATTTTGTAAATTTGCTTCAACCTTCATCACTTGTTCTTTCCAGAACAAGTCTTATCATCCTCTCTTGTAGTTCATGTGATAATCTGCAGTAGGATTTGACAGTTGTAACAAGCCTCACACAAAACTCACTCAAGAAGTGCAGAGAAGAAGAGAAGAATGTAGTCAATAATCACTCATGAACACAAAAAATGGAGAATAGCATTATCATACATCAGCTGTGAGCTGGCACTGTGAAATAATGAATACAATACAATAAATATGAATAGAATTCGAATTAACCAAGAGGTCATTCGAATTCATCCTTAGTGTCTATTGTGGATAACATTGGAGACATCATCCAATCAGCAGTATCAATCATAAATGGTCAAAGGTCAGTCAAATGAGTCTAACTGAGTCTAACAGAACCATCTAGGCATGAATCAGTGGATGGAGACTCCAAGGAGGGTGCATGAGGTTGTCAGAAGGTTAAGTGGCACTCCAGAACTAGCTAACTAGGAGTTATAGGAAGTTAGTATGAGCAATCAGTGGAAGAACTGCTCAATCAATGCTCTAACTAGCTGTCAGACTCCTGGTAGGTGAGATAAGGTGCTCTAATTGAATGATAACTCCTGGTAGGTGAGAAAAGGCACACATGTCATGCAGGAGAGTCAAATAGGGTGCATCAGTTAGGTAGGAGGGCTACCGGGGGTTGAAGACAGGCTCTAGGGAGATGAAATTAGGCTCTAGGTGTTGGGGAGACCACTAAAATGATGACTGGATGCATGCAAATGCATGCATGATGACTGGATGCATGAAAAATGCATGCAGGCATGCAACTATGAAAAATGATGGGGAGAATATTCCAACACCCCCCCTCAAGCTATACTATGAGGTAGTAACTGAAAACTGGAAAAAGTAGGGCCTTGGTGACTGAGACCAAAGGTCACCCCGTACGGCAATCTAAATAATAAATGAGGAAAGAGGGAAAACCCAGTGGGAAGAAATCCCTCCCTCAATGATAGATTGAAGGATGCTAATGTATCATGTCATCACTCACCCCAAGAAGATATCTAAGGTAAGTGAAGCTCTTCACCGTGAAGGTCTTGGTGAAGATATTTGCAATATTCTCTTCCATCGGAAGGTAGAGTAGTGAGATGATCTGATCATGCACTAATCCTCTGATGTAATGCATGTGTATTTCAATGTGTTTGGTTCTCTGTCTCAGAACCGGATCTGTGGAGATCCTGATGGCACTATGATTGTCACAATAGATGACAGGTGGAGTACTGAATCGAATCCCAAACTCTGTTAAGATGCCCCGCAACCAAATGCATTGTGTGGCTGCATTTACTGCACCTCTGTACTTGGCCTCTACTGAAGAAAGAGATAAAGCAGTTGCTTTTTGCTCGACCAACATATAGGTCCATATCCAATCATGAAGACAAAACCAGATGTAGACTTTCGATCTTAGCTATCTCCAACCCAATCAGAGTCATTATATCCAACTAGGTTCAAAGGACACCCAGCTAAATAGTGAAGACCAAGATTCTTGGTACCTTGCACATAGTGCAAGATCCTCTTTGCTTCCTTCTAGTGAAGCTCATGAGGCTCTTTCATGTATATGGAGACATCACTAACTGCATAGGATAGATAAGGTCGAGTGTGTGTAAGAAACAATACACTACCAATCAACTGCCGATACAAAGTACTGTCTACCAAAGGTGTAGAAGATCCATCCTCAAGGTTGATTCTTGAAAGAAAGGGGAATGCAATTGGTTTGCATTCACTCATATGGAACCTATCAAGCAAATCTGAAGCATACTTGGATTGAGCAAATTTGATTCCTGAATCTCTCTGAGTGACTTCAAGACCAAGAAATTGCTTAAGCAATCCTAGATATGACATGGAGAAGGAGTTGTGGAAAGCAGTTTTTATAGATCTAATACATGAAAAATTGCATCCTGTAATCAACGAATCATCAACATAAAGTACAATGAGAAGTAAGGAGTTACCATCATGTCTCATGTAGACATTCGAATATGATTTGCACCTCTGAAAATCTTGTGAGAGCAAGAAGGAATCCATCTTGGCATACCAAGCTCGAGGAGCTTGCTTAAGCCCATACAAGGACTTCCTCAATCTGCAAACAAGTGAAGGATCATCAATATACCCCTCAGGTTGCTTCATGTAGATCTCCTCCTCTTGATATCCATGAAGGAAAGCACTCTTGACATCCATATGATGCACTTCCCAGTGCTTGGATGTAGCAAGAGCAAGAACAAGACGGATGGAATCCATCTTAGCAACATGAGCGAATGTCTCAGAATAGTCAATCCCATGAACTTGGGAAAAACATATTGCAACCAATCTAGCCTTGTACTTGTTGGAGACTCCATCTGAATCCATCTTAGTTCTATAGATCCACTTGCATTGAACAAATTTCCTTCCAGGTGGGAGAGAAACAAGATCCCAAGTCTCATTTCTTTGAAGAAATTGATACTCTTCTTCCATAGAAGCTAGTGCTACCCATCTCGGATCTTGGGAGGCTTCAAAGTATGTCTTTGGATCAAATCCAATCATAAGAAAGCATCTCTCAGCTAGAAATGGATCAGAGGGAGAGAGTGCAGTTCTTGTATCATGAAGATCATATCTATCTTTGACAAGATAATTGGTGGAGACAGGAGAAGTGGTGGCCCATGTAGAAATAGGAGATGAAACTTTAGGTGCTAGATCTTCAGGTTCTTGTGGATATGGATCTAGCATTTACACTTCTTCAAGAGTCCTATTTTTCTCAATCTTTTTTTGTGGATCTTTGCCTTTCAAGCAACCTTTGCATGAGCAAACTTGTCATTTGGAAGACCTTCAACCACATTTTGAGCTTGCATGTCTTGAAAATGCTTGTAGTTGAGATGTCCAAATCTCTCATGCCACGATATGCTTTATTCATTGGCATGAGTATGGAGAGCAGATGGCTTTGAGAGCAGTAAGAAGTGGGAAAACTCATAGAGTTTTGAAGTGTGATTTGCAACTCCCTTTGCAATGATTTTCCCTGAAACCATGTGTTGTATCTCGACTTCATTTGGAGAAAAGATCACTATTTTGGGCTCTCCAATATGAGTCATTTGGTACACTGAAAGTAGATTTGCTGTGAGAGAAGGAACATAAAACACATCAAAAAAGTAGCCATGGTCAAGATTGATTCTTCCAATCCCCTGAGAGGAGATTTCTGAATCATTTCCCAACTTGATGGAAGGGCCAACTGAGCATTCAAAGTTGGAGAAGATATATTCGAAGGAAGACATATGTCTTGATGCTCCTGAATCTATGATGAATGAGGATTCTTTTGATGCACTTGCCATGAGAGCATGGCATCTTTCTTTGTCCTCAGATTTAGAAGGTTCAGTATCTTGCTTCCTTGCACAAGCAGGTACAGGGAGATTGTTCTTCTCAACTAACTGAGCCATCAAATCTATAGTTTTTCTCATACAAGAACTCTCAGGTTGAAATCCTCGATGGCAATATGTGCACTTGGATCTCTCTTTCTGAGATTGCTTGTTCTTCTTTGAATTCGAAGCCCCATCTGACTAATATGGAACATCTTTTGGATTTGTATCATTCGCTCTCTTTTCAAATACTTTTTGCTTGCCTTTTGCATTTGGTCTTTTGGCCTCAACAACTATAAGGGACGAATCCAACTTGGGTTTTATAATTCCCATGGATATTAACTTCTCCTCCTCTTGTGTGAGAGATTGGATGAAGTCATCAAGTGTAGGAAACTTCCATTTTGGAATGGACATCTTAGCTATCTGAAATGTGGAGACAAAAACTGAGAAGTTTGGCCTCAATTTGGAGAGAATGGAAAGAATGAGTTGTTTGTCTTCTTTCATTATCTCATATCTCTTCAATTATAAAATCAAGCTTTTGAACTTGGTTAGGAAATCATTGATGGATTCGAAGCTTTCAGGACTCAATGAGATGATTTCATTCTCCAATTTATGACCTTTCAAATCATATTTATGTCCAAAGAGGGATTCGAGCTTGTCCCAAACCTCTTTTGGAGATGTTAGATCGATGAAATGGAAGTGAAGATCTTCAGAAATTGAGAGAAGAAGTAAGCCTACTGCTTCATCAAGCCTATCCAAGTACTTAGATTTCTCTATTGCACAGAGGGGTTCGAACATAGTTCCATTTAGTATTCTGGCGAAGCTCTTGGACCTCATGAAGAGGGACATCTTGGATTTCCATTCTACATAGTTGGAAGAATTGATTTTTAGATCCATCTGAGCAGTGGAGGTTGAATTGAAGAGGAATTCGAATGGGTGAATAAACCTGTAAAACAAGAAGAGTTTTGTTGATGGAGATTTGCTACACTTTGAATGAACACTGCCTTAGGACACTAAGCACATATGACTAAGTCCTTCACACCTGGCTAGACCTCATTGGATTGCTCCAGTGAATTCAAGGTAATAGCATCAAGATTTGCTGTGGAAACTCAGAGGCTTCTGGTGCTCAAGTGAAAGACAACTGCTCAAAGAAATGCTTCAACTGCTGTTGCTGCAAATGTTGCAATGGATGCAATTCGAATAGCTGCTGCAAGCTCTGATACCATGTGATAATCTGCAGTAGGATCTAATAGCTGTAACAAGCCTCACACAAAACTCACTCAAGAAGTGCAGAGAAGAAGAGAATAATGTAGTCAATAATCACTCATGAACAAAAAAAATGGAGAATAGCAGTATCATACATCAGCTGTGAGCTGGCACTGTGAAATAATGAATACAATACAATAATTGTGAATAGAATTTGAATTAACCAAGAGGTCATTCGAATTCATCCTCAATGTCTAGCTTGGATAACATTGGAGACATCATCCAATCAGCAGTATCGGTCATAAATGGTCAAAGGTCAGTCAAATGAGTCTAACTGAGTCTAACAGAACCATCTAGGCATGAATCAGGGGATGGAGACTCCAAGGAGGGCGCATGAGGTTGTCAAAAGGTCAAGTGGCACTCCAGAACTAGCTAGCTAGGAGCTACATGAAGTTAGTATGAACAATCAGTGGAAGAACTGCTCAATCAATGCTCTAACTGACTGTCAGACTCCTGGTAGGTGAGATAAGGTGCTCTAACTGAATGATAACTACTAGTAGGTGAGAAAAGGCGCACATTTCATGCAGGAGAGTCAAATAGGGAGCATCAGGTAGGTAGGAGGGATATTAGGGGATGAATACAGGCTCCAGGGAGTTGAAATTAGGCTCTAGGTGCTGGGGAGACCACCAAAATGATGACTGGATGCATGCAGTTGCATGCAAATGCATGCATGATGACTGGATGCATGCAAAATGCATGCAGGCATGAAAATATGAAAAATGATGGGGAGAATATTCCAACAGTTCATAGCACACGATCTTTCCTACAATTCCAATTTAGTCATATGATTAGTATCATTCCATGTAATGACAACTTCTTATGCATAATGTACACAGTCATGTAACTAATTCATCTTAACCAATGCTTCAACACAACACTCATCCAGATCCCATATACAAACGGTAACTATCTAGATGCCTTCCATCTCTACCAGAACATACTATTAAGAGTGTGCACTGCTCTTAACATGTTAGCAAAGAGGTTTCCTCCTTGACTAGCTCCATTAAGGGATCATGGGATATTGTGTAGCACTATAGGCCACTCACCTATTATCATGCACTACATGAGCCTACTGCTAGTCAAAATTAGTCATATATAAGTGCATAAAAGAAAACTATATCATAGATCTACATGTAACTGTTATGAGCAATATCTTTCAAAATAATCAGAAATTCAAATAACAGTAAATACTTATCTTTCACTTGTTTTGTAGGATCCCTCTTGGTTTCTGCCTCGTTGCAGAAGTTACTGGAGTTTCTTGAAATGTACTCTGCTCCATCATTTGATTTTGAAGACCTTGATCTTCTTCTTCGTCTAGTCTGGAACTTTTTGAATTATTCATCCTTAGTCCTCATGTACTGGACTCAAGATCTCCTTCGCTTTGTTATCACCACTTGGAAATGGTTTCTTCACATTCTTTCCTTTCGCACATTCTTGTATATGCCTTCATGTTTTGTCTCGATCTTGAGTAGACCAGTCACTATTTTGCTTACGATTGGTAAATCCTTGTATATAAACATTATGTGTCATAGTTCACTTGGTTCCATAGTGTCATGAACCAATGCTTGATTTGAGCAAGCCTCCCTCTTTCTCTTCATGAATTACTACTATATCATCAAAATTTCAAGAAATATTCTTCACTTGAGTAATCATCCCTTGCTTTCTTCTTAACTGGTTCATCATCTTCTGTAGCATCAGCATGGTGTCTCTTCTTATTTACTTTAGATTGTTGGTGCCTTTCTTCTTGGGATAGTTTCTTGGAATGTGTCCCATTTCATCACAATTGTAACATTTGAAGTTTGAGTAGTATTTGGGAGGTATTTGATTCTTATGGAGTCTTCTAGACTTGTAATGATGATCTTGTTTATTGCTTCTCTTAGCATGAGATTCTAGAGCTTGATTATCTTCTTCACCTAACTTCTCTTCTTTGGCTTCAATCCTTGTTTCTTCCTGAGTACACGTTTCCCAATGTGCACTAAATCTGATAAGTTCCTTTCTGGAACACATTCCTTGAATAAATGACTCCCATGATATTGGAAGACCATTCAAGGTGGTCATTACAAGTTCTTCATTCTCAACATGATCTCCAATAGCTTCGAGTTGATCTCTGATATGGGAGACCCTTGTGAATTAAGATTGAATGCTTTCTTGTTAGAGGAATATTATACCTTAGTACCTTAATCATTAATTAATTAATGGTTATTAGGTGCTAGCTGGTTAATAATTACATCCCCAGGTGTGAACAAGGTTATTATGAGTTGGCTAGAACTTGTATGGGAAAGTATGAACTAGATAAAAATGTATGGGCCAAAGTATGGGCCAAGGGTGGTCAAAATAGCTATTGGGCACTCTCCCACATGCATTTATTACCACTAGCATGACTAAGGCACCCTCCTTCCTTGTTTTAAGGATTTGCTTTGACCATAGGCGCACATGTATTGAACCTAGCTATTTTCCCCTCTTTTGGCTATTTTTGGCCTACCCTAGCCTACCTAACTCCAACCAACCACCTCCTCCACATGTGTGAACCCCAATTTGGTCTCCCATGCTCACCCAATGTTCGCATACACATTTTAAACTTGTTTGGGATATTTTGGAACTATCTGGTCAACCTATGGGGGATTGAGGCTAAATCTAAGCTAGCTAAGTGTGTACACTCCAAGTGCATCCTATTTCTTCCTATTTTTATATAAGGATGATCCAAAATCATCGTAACATTGGACAGTTAATAAACTCTGATATTTGATCATTTATGCCTGGTTTTTTATCATTTGTTTTCCAAAAATGTATATGCACTTGTTTCTTGCATAATAAGTTAAATATTTGAATTGTGAGGTATCTATAGTAGCTAGATCCTATTGTGGTATAGATTTTACGTGGTATTAGAGATCTTGGAGCTATTATTCGAACCAATAGACTATTTTAGTGGTGTGCCAGAAGCAGTGGAGAAACCACAGAAGTCCCTAGAACTATTGCATTGAAGCCATTGGAGAAATCCATTGGAGTCTATCTAGGGTGTTATGCTCTCCCAAATGCACCTACTATCAAGAAGGGTTTTAATATGTTAGTGTAGATCCCTCCTGAGTCTTGAGAGTTTTTTATTGCAAGTTTTCAAGAGCACCATTGTCACCTAGTGTGCAAGCAGTAGAAGAAGATGGAGCAATCTCATCCAAATTTGCTCACTCCTTTCAACTATTTCGATTGGAAGGTTGAAATGGTGATTTTGTTGAGATCCAAGGGTATTTTCAGGATCACAATGGGCACAGAGGTTGAGCCAAACTCTGCTATGGAGAAATCGAAATTCTTCAATAGAATGGATGAGGCATTCGGCTTCCTTTGTCTCAGTATTTCGAGAGACCTCTTGTTTCATGTTGAAATTCTATCTACTCCAAATGAAGTGTGGCTCAAGATTGAGTCTTTGTTTGGAAATACTGATGAAATGAGGGGCCATCAACTTGAGAATGAGTTGATCTCATTGAGTCCAAGAAACTTCGAATCCATCCAGGATTTCTTCACCAAGTTCAAGAGCTTGGTCTTGCAAATCAAACAGTGTGGCATTGAAAAGAAGGAAGAAAAGTTGGTTTTGTCCATTCTTTCAAAATTGGTTCTTGAGTAATCAGTTTTTGTCTGTACATTTCACTCCACAAAGCTCATAGTTAGAAATTGGAAGATGCCATCTTTGGCTGATTTCATGGAGATGCTAACTCAAGAGAAAGACAAGTTGGCCTTTATGGGTTCCATTAAGCAAAAAGATAAAGTACTTGTAGCTGGATATTTGAAGCAAGCTAGAGGAAAGCAAAATCCCAAGTCGAAACCACAAGAGAAGAAGATGAAGGAGAAGAAGCAGTCAGATGAAGAAAACTCAATTTTAAGTGATGAAGATTCAAAAGTCGAGAAGATGAAGAGCAAGAAAGAGAAGCCCAAGTGTGGTTATTGAAAATATTCTCATAATGAAAAATCTTGTTTCAGAGAGAAGATAGACATCTTGACCGAGCTACTTGAAGAGAATAACATTGATGTTCCAGATTTTGCAAGAAAAGAAGAAGCCAAGCTCTCCTTGGAACAAGAACATTGTCTCTATGCTACCAGCAAAAGTGATAAGTTGTATGCTTTGGGTGCTAGAGTCAAATATATTTATAATGTCTCTGTTTATGATTCACATTCTGATATATCATATTAAAAAATCTCTATCCCTTCCTTGAAAGAATCTCCATCCAGTTCACCAAAGTTTCCTCCCAATACTAGTCATTTTTCACTAGTTTTTGACATGCCTTCTGAAAGCTCTTTCCAACTTCATTCAGATCCTTCCAATTCTGATATGAAAGGTGATATGCAGGATGATATACAGTTTATGACAGCCATAAAACCATTTTCCCAACCATTGGATGCCCAAAATACCATAAAACCCCCGAGTTCTCCAGTTGGAAAATCTCATAATTCCATTGTTTCCAATACTGTATCACTTATCTATGTTGTCTTTATGTCTTGCATATCATTCCTTGGTTGGACATCCATGTCATTGGATATCATGAGATTGTTGTTCCACATATCTGGACCTAATATCACCACCTATGGTTCAAAACTCAAGTCTCCAGACCCTTCAAGTTCGCTCAATTGTCAGTGTGATCTAGTTGCACACTTCCTTCTTACTGTAAATCCATTCGCTCATGGAGACACTATACCTCTATTGTTTGCTTCTCCATATGACTCCTATTCTGATATTTCATAGCCTCATGAGCTCTATTGCAGACTTGGGATGGTGCTACTTTAGTTTGGAAGAAATATACATGGTTTGATTTGCCATATGGCAGCTGCTCAAGAAGCTATTTTTGTTGAGTCTTTTGATGTTCTTTGGGAAGAATTTTGCAGAGATATCTTTTCCATTATTGATTATGTATTCAAATCAGAGTATGTATGCACCAAGAAGCATTCTTATGATGCTCCTCCATCATCAACTGATAGGTTTCAAGGAGCCTCCCAACATGGTTTTTGTCTACACAACATTGATGCATTGGTGCATGATCATGGCATCCACAACATCTTCACCAAGTCTTTCACTAAGAAGTTGTTCAGTCAACTCATTCAAGTGAAGAACAAGACCTGTTGAAGAATTTTTTTTTTTAATCTTTGTGTCATGTCCATTCTTGAGGGAGGAGTTTTCCATGTGGTTTTGCCTCTTTCCTCGTCTTACATGGACACATAAAATTTCTGTTGTAAAAGGTGACTTGAGCCTTAGTTGCCAAGGCCTTATTTTTTATATTCCACTAAGTATAGATTATGGGGGGTGTTAGAGAAATATTATACCTTAGTACCTTAATCATTAATTAATTAATGGTTATTAGGTGCTAACTGGTTAATTTTTACATCCCTAGGTGTGAACAAGGTTATTATGAGTTGGCTAGAACTTGTATGGTCATGTATGAACTAGATAACAATGTATGGGACAAAGTATGGGCCAAGGGTGGTAAAAATAGCTGTTGGGATCTCTCCCACATGCATTTATTGCCACCAGCATGCCTAATGCACCATCCTTCCCTGTTTTAAGGATCTACTTTGACCATAGGCGCACATGCATTGAACTTAGCCATTTGCCCCTCTTTTGGCTATTTTTGGACTACCCTAGCCTACCTAACTCCAACCAACCACCTCCTCCACATGTGTGAACCCCAGTTTGATCTCCCATGCTCACCCACTATTCATATACACATTTTGAACCTGTTTGGGATATTTTGGAACTATTTGGTCAACCTAGGGGGGATTGAGGCTAAATCTAAGCTAGCTAAGTGTGGACACTCCAAGTGCATCCTATTTCTTCCTATTTCTATATAAGGATGATCCAAACTCATTGTAACATTGGACAGTTAATAAAATCTAATATTTGATCATTTATGCCTTGTTTTTTATCATTTGTTTTCCATAAATGTATATGCACTTGTTTCTTGGATAATAAGTTAAATATTTCAATTGTGAGGTATCTCTAGTAGCTAGACCCTATTGTTGTATACATTTTACAACAGATTTTCATATTCATAACCTTGAGTTGAGTTCTCAAGGTCATCTTTCTATTAATGTTCTTTCCTTCAAGCAATCTCTTCAGTGCATCAAACATCGCTTTCAAAGTTTTCATAGATGAGATGTGGGGGATCAAGCGATACTTGATGGAATCAACAATGATCCTCTTGGACTTAATCAATTTCTTCATGTACTTGGATTTATCTTCATCTCCCTCTGGCTCCGCAACTTTTTTTTTACATAGTTTTCCAACTCATTCTCTTCTAGAATGAGCATCACTCTATACTTCCAGGAATGCAAGTTATCTGCTCCTTCAAGCTTATCCTAAAGCTTGGTATTGATTGTCATATTGATAAAATGAGAACTTAAAATGGAAATAAAGATAATAGGTCTTACCAATTGAGATGCTCCAATCAAGTGTTTGCTTCAACATATTCTTAGATCTGACTTTTGGAAGACTTAGGGTTTGTTAGAGAAACCCTAATTTTTCAACTTTGGGATCTTGAAAAAATGAATGGAGAGAGAGACATGCCTCCATAAGGTGAGTTGAGAAAAGGTACTTTTCTTTCAAATATGTGGACAGATATGGAAAAAAACTTGATGCCCTAGTTTTCCCGAGCAGTAGTGGGAGGGACAAAAATGAAAGTTCTTCGATCTGAATTCCGCCTCCACAAAAAAATGCGCCCTCCTAGAGTGAGTTACTTTGACCTCCTTTTTCAGCTAAACTATGGTGAAAATCCTCCGGAATGAGAAACCGGAGTTTTCACTTCCGACAATTTCTACTGCACAAGGTCGTCTTTCAGGCTAGATCTGATACCATGTTAGAATTTTGATAATTCCACTATGGTTATGTTAGATATTCAAACCATTTATATTATTATCACAATAACCATATACAATAGGATCACTAAAAGATAGACAAGCACAACATAACAAGAGAACACAAATATTTACCCTAGGAAAACCCTCTCACAGGAAAAACCCAACAAAAATTATTTAGTATAGATTCATCATAAATTATAATGTCAATATCGTATGATAACCTGAGAATAAGACACAATAGAAATCCCAAGAAAAGATGTCTTCAATGCAGCTACTCTTTCTCCCAAGTGAACTTTCCTTTCTGCTGCTACTCATGCGAACTTGTTTGAGTGAGATGATGCACAAATGAGCTAGGCTCCACCCTATTTATACAGGTCACAAAACTGGCCTTTTTACATAACTGGGCCGACCTGACTTTCCCTAACTGGGTCGACCTAACTAGGGTTGTTCTACCCATTGTTTGGGGCAGACTACCCATTTTTTGGGGTAGTTTACCCACTAAGCTGACTTGCTTATTTTACATTATTTCTTTTATGGTTTTTGCATCATCAAATACAATATGAATATTTCCTGAAGGAAGTACAATAAAAATAAAATAAGAATATCTTCTGAAGTTACATTCTTCATCTCTCTCTCTCTCTCTCTCTCTCTCTCTCTCTCTTTCTCTCTCTCTCTCTCTCTCTCCCCCTCTCTCTCTACTTTTTCATTGTTGCAAATCCCCCTCAAAGTTTAGACTTTTCAAAATTTGTTACCATCTCATGATCTCCAATGATTTCTATATTCTCAAGGAATGCCTACAAGTTTCAATATTGTGTAAATCCTCTAATGATATTTTCATAATAATGATGCATTACATATTCTTCCCAAGGTTCTATCTCAACACATATTGCAATGGGTCCACACAACCATCACACAATTTGTTAAGATAAACTGCTAGCAAGATTTTAAAGTTTTCAAGGATACGCGATAAAATACACTTGGTGCATATTTTCAAAAATTGTCTCTTTAGGAATCTTGTGATCCATTACAAGTTTACAAGATTCCATCTTCATGGTTATTGTAATAGAATCCTAGGCCATCATACAAGTTGTAAATATCATCCTTTATATGATGCGACCATATTGCATATATCCCTAAAAGGATGCAATATGGTCCATATATCCATATCGTCCATATATCCCTAATAGGATGAAGTTTTCAAAGGATGCAAAAAAAAGTTAATGTGTCCATATATCCATTGCATGGAACACAAAGTTCTATCTTTTAAAGAAGTGCAACAACGCCAAAAGTAAAAGATTTTAAATATATCAAAAACGCAATTGCACAAGTTGGAAAACTATAAGCCTTGTGCTTCTATTGCACTTTTCCCTAGGATTGTGATTGAAAAGGGTTGCAATCTAAGAGTTTAAATGATATATCCTACTTGATTTATGTATTGACATGCACAATTGGAAGAGTTTGCATTGTTTTTCATTTAAAGGTATTTTTTCAAACACTAACAGTTAGAGGGCACTATTACTTCCGCACAAGGAATATATGAAATAAGTTCAATGATTTTACCCATGCGAATGACTAATTTAAACACCTATCACAAGTCATAGGTTGGTTACCATATTCTTTTGCCTATGTTTTTGTGGATTAATGGTTGTGGGCCAATTTTTTTATTTAAAAGAGAAAGAAAGAATACATGGTGTAATTTTTTAGTTCATACACATTTTTTCTTGGTCCCATTACATATGGTTTGGCATTAAAACTAAAAACCAAATTCAAATATTTATATCGGTAGCTAGGATTACCTTTTGAATATTGTTTCAATATATTAATTATGGGATTTGAAATGTGGTTCATTAGCATGACTACCTATATATTCTGCCTGAGCTTAAAAAACATGTACGTTCAAGCCATCCAACGGACAAGCAATGGAGCCAACCGTTGACTTTGCTGTAGGTCTGTTGGATGGCTTGAACGTACATATTTTTTAAGGATGGCCATATATTCTATCATTTTTAACCAATAATTGCATCCATAATAGAGGTGTTATAGTCTTATACATTGGGTTTGTTGTTCCCATTATGGATATGTTTCAATTTGTAGAAACTATGGACTTCGTTTCCCAAACCCATTCTCCTTCATTCATTTGTCATTGAAGGGATTATGCATAGGCCTTGTGCCATAATCTATTTGATATATTTTGACATGTTGTCAAGGTGGAATTTCCACATGCAATCAGTATGGTTTATCCTCGATGTAAGGTCTCAACTAGACCTCATGTTATTTGGAATTGAAAATCTATCTAGCTAGGTTATGGCCCGACCACAATTAGAGTTTTTCAAATAAAATTATGAAGAAATGCAAAATGTGAATGCATTCCTATTCTAAATGCAATATGTAATTCTACCATAAATTTCCCCTACCCCTATTTAAGGTGAGATGAATGTGGAGCCAAGTGTACTTCTACAGTTATACTTAGTAAATAGTTATTAAATTAATAATGCAAAACTATTTAATTAATAATGCAAAACCATAAGTAACCATTGATTGATTGATAATAGTATGTAATTAGATAAATGCCTATAGTTCTATATCATAGGATATAACAAATGGATGAAAGGTGAAAACAAATGAGACTACATCACTAATTTGAGAATATTATGCATATTAAGAAACACTCTCACAACAATTGCAATCACACTAAGCAAACAAAAAAAACTTCCATACACATTATAATATTATAATTTTAATTCATCTTTCAACAACTTGGGAAAAATGCCTTGTCCTCATTGATTTTATAAATAATTTATAAATTTCTACAAGAAAATTTAATAACTTTACACTTTCCACAAAGTTACATGTATACTTTTCCTTACAACTACGTACTCCCTTTCTAGGTCTCTTGGCCTTTTGAATTCCACAATATCTTTTTTTTTTATCTTTTCATAAAAAGAAATCATTCCTTCAACCTTATCTTGGAAGTAATGTGTCCAAATTTCATAAGATCTACTCAAAATACACCTCATACATGGTTAGCTCTCTAGACATTAGCTCTAGTCCCCTTTTCAAGGTATTAATGAAAAAATTAATCAAAGGTATTAATGAAAAAATTAATCACGTTTATTTATTTTGAAGGAGTCGACATATACTCCATCAACCTTTTCTTAGTCACATTTGGGGTAGTTTCTATAACCACCCTCTCCATCTTAATATTATTATCCAAGTATTTCATGCATTGGTGTAGTGGCTTGGGTGATTTTGCTTCACCAAGAGAAGGGATATGAAATATTTGGATTACTCTTTGATTTGATTGGAACAATTGAAGATGTTTGTTTTAAGATTTTTCAATATTATTCTATAATTTGGTTTAGGTTGACTTCGTTTTCTAGTGCCACCACTATGCAATCAATCTCTTTATTTCTCATCCTTAACAAATATCCAAGAGCATCCTTTTTTTGTTATTAAAATTTCATTAGCTTGAATTTGAGTTCCTTCTTTTTCTTCTTTTTTCACTTTCAACCTATTAGAAAAATGGTGAAGTTGAAAACCATGTTCCTAAAAATCCTAGAATTTTCTAAACAATAACCTTTATGTTGCATTCAATTAATCTTGTACCTTCATAGTGCATGCCTTGAGCTCTATTAAGATCACTATTTCATCTAGATAGGTTAACATTTATATATTTTTTTTTGTCTCTTGTATCTCTTTCACAACATTGGTTATGTTTTTGTTAGAAGCCTAAGAAAGAAAACCATGTTGATATTGTGGATATCAGGTTGGAATTTATACTTTATTAGAAAAATATAAAAACATAAGAAAAAAAACAACAAGATATTAACATGGAAACCCTATTATGCACATAGGTAAAACCACTAGGTAATGGTAGCTTAGAATTTCATTATTACTCATAAAAAAATTTACAATACTTTCTTGTACAAAAATGTCAAAGGTCATCTCCATTCTCCATTTTATTGAATACATAATAGGGTTCTGTTATAATCTAAGGGTTCCCTATAGCAAACAAACCACTGGTTGGACTGAAATCTAGCGAGTTCACACACTGCAAATGACTTTTGGCTTGGAGGGAAATCGTGAACACTATGCAAGAAGGGAGATGAATCAAACTCATATTATTTTTCTTCATCATCAAACGAATGACCAATATTTGTGAATCACAATTGAACTTCAAATTATCCACCTACAGCAAATATATTACTTTAAGGTGAAATGCTCAAATATAAATTGCTAACACAACCCTCATCAAGTTAGTCGTACATTCTTCATTTAGAAAACTTCGATCACACAGTCAAGTGTTTTGCAGTTAGGGTATCTTCAACAACAACTAGCTATCCATCATGAGTCGACTAGAATTATCCACATAAAATAACAATCTGTGTCCCTAAAACTCAGTCGATAGTTGCAGGTGTATATATTTTTTTCGATTCTTGATTGATGTTGTATTCAGTCAAAACAATCATGTCAATGTTTCCACTTTAGCGGTCGATTCTTGGTCTTTGTCTTCACATGAGTTAAACAAGGATTCTTTTTTTCAAGTATCAACGTGCTATATATCCATGCTGGGGAATACAGTTAGGAAGTGGTGTATATATGTGTAAATGCACTAAATATCCATATTTATGCAAGCGTTGATCTCCACACATTGAGTTGTATATAGTATGGTACTCCACAGGCTAGTTCTTTGATTATCAGATAACATGTTGACCATAAAAATTAAAAATCATAAGTTGAATTTCCGAAGAAGGATTTCACCATCATAATTGAAAAAAAATAACTTACAAAATCATCTAACTGGCTTACATATGATTGAGAAGATCGGATGACGTTGGTCTTCATTCATTCATACAAAAATTCATGCTCAGGAGGAGCATCTAACTGGCTGAAATATGATTGAGAAGATCGGCTGACGTTGATCTTCATTAATTCATACAAATTCATGTTCAGGAGGAGTATCTTACTGGCTGAAATATGATTGAGAAGATCATATGCCGTTGGTCTTCATTCATTAATACAAATTCATGTTCAGAAGGAGCGTACACGTGACGTTGCCCGATAGTAACCGGTTGTTTTAATAATCCCAATTCACTTCAAGTCCACACAATTACAGAATGCTTTCGTTCTTCCCAGTCAGTTTATACGGTCGAGATGACAATGAATTTTATAGTGGAAGTTTTCTTTATATTTTGTAGATGTTGTCGGATCCCAGATGTTGTCGGATGGGATCTGGTTGTGCTAATAAAAATAATATAATATAATTAGCATAACTACTTAACTTGTGGTTGGTGAATACAAATAGACAAGTTATTTGTTCCTTGTTTTTTTGCTGCATTTACATAAATAGCACTAACAACATGTTATCTATGTATTAACTACCATGTAGTTTCACAAACTGCCTATTATCTGCATAGCTATAACCAATTATTTATTATTATTTTTTTTTTATACTTTTTTATTTTATTTTGAATTTTGAACATAAAATCAATCTGCACAGTACACTTGTCTAATCTTAGTGCAATACAATCTAAGAAAAGCATAGACTCTAGTCTACTCCAAATTCTAAAATAAAAATACCTACCCTTGTTACGAAATACAATCTTTTCAATTACTATGAATTAACCATCGATAATTGATGGGTTAACCATCCTTATGGGATGAGTTGGATGAGTTTGATTCAGTGTGGGTTAACCATCCTTTTCTGATTACAATGCAATGGGATTAGTTGGATGAATTTGATTCAGTGCATCCTTGGCCAACCTTGGTGAGGATGCACATGGCAATTCTTTTTTAAAATGAAGAAGATCCAAAGAATATGGGGACAAGTGTAGAGTGCAACAGCATGATGAAGCATAAAGATAAGGTGAAAGGCCAAATCCATCATTTTCATGAATATTTTTTTTCAAATCGTGTGGTCATTTTCATGAATATTTTTTTCAAATCGTGTCTTCATTTCCATCAATTCATTTTAAAAAATCCTTCGTGTCTTCATTTTCATCAATTCATGTTCGTCAGTAGTTGGGCATGCTGTCCTTGTACAATTGGTTGATGATTAGTAATTGGGATGTGCTTAGTTATACAATGGGTTAAAAGTTCAAAATTCATTGTGTGAAGTTATGAGGGATAGAATAATTTATTATATTAGTTTAAATTAATTTAAATAGTGAGTTAATTTTAAATATGGATTTAATGTATATAAAAGGATTTAATGTATATAAAAGGATGTTAAATTTTAGTAGTCTAATTTGTTGAGGTATAAATTTTCTGATTTTAGATTTTATATATTAATAAAAAATTATATTGTAAGAAATTTGATTTTTATTTAAATTTAAGATAAATTTTTTTAGTTTTTATATAAATTTTAAAATTAAAGCAAAATATATTGGTAAATAGTTTTATTTTTGTTATCACATATTTATATAACATATGTTGTTATATAAAAATTACTAATTAACAAATCAATGTTAATGAAATTTGTGTTTAAAATATTGTAGAATAACAAGTTAGAATATTCGAAGAAATAAAAAAATAATAGAAATTTCTTTGAAACTAAGTTTAAAATTAGTTTTTGTGTAAACTTTTAAAATTAAAGAGACCTATGTTGGCAAATAGTTTTATTTTTGTTATCACTTAGTTAGGTAACATAGCTTTGTAAAAAGCACTAATTGGTGTTGAAAATATTTTAGAATAATAAGTTAGAAAGTTTAAAGAAATAAAAAAATGATAGAAATTTCTTTGAAACTAAGTTCAAAATTAAATTAGGGTGCATGTTAAAGATGATCTAAAATCACCTCCTTTCTATTGAATAAAGTAGGGTAGGGCACAATATAATAGGATTTTTGGTGTTTATCATAGTTTTAGAAGATCGAAGTTTCAAAGACATTGGTGTACCTTGAAATTCTCTGAGACACTAATTCTAATATCACATAAAAGAGAAGACAGTGATTCTAATATCACTTAAAAGAAGATTTGGAGTAGTGGTTGGAATAAGCACTAAACATCAAGTAAATATGGGGTAGATTTTGGATATTTGTCCTTGGAAGGTATCACCATGCCTAAATGATTTGGTGATTTGATCTCTTCATGTCATGTTTGCACATACAACCATGTTAAAAAATGGAATGTGTTCCATCCAACATGAAACAGATGGTTCATAATGAGACCTCAACCAAGAAAGTCATGAAACATTACAGTAATTGTTGCAAAGTAAATATATTGATCTTTAGATCTATATTATTTAATAGAAATGCAACCTTTGGATCTTTAGATCAATTTATTTAAGTCCTCCTTATTTCCATTGTGATACATGCCATGAGTGCATTGCCCCATGTGTTTCTTCAAGGTCTTGTTGAGTTTAACAACCTCCCCAAGTGTTGGAACTTGGGGAACCCTCCTAAATTTCCAATCATTTTGAACTTGCTTTATGGTATATGCATTTTTATTGTTGTATTTTAAGAAGCATTTTTTATTATCATGGAATTCATAACTCAATTGTTGATTGTGCTTTTAAATGTATCATGTGATTAATATTAAAACCTTGCTTATGGAGGATATCTTTATTGTCTATAATCTCTACTCTTTGATTTTTTATTCAAACAATTGTACTTGCCAATTTTCAGAAGGGTTGTGATCCATTTTTTTATATATCCTCTCTCTTATTCTCTTGGCCAAATCCAAGTATGTTCATCCCTCATGGTATGTTGATCCCCCATGGTCTCTGATGTCGTCACATGTTTTAAAAAGTTACATTTCTCTAAAGTTTGTGATGTTGAGCATGTGTCCAATCTTTTCCTCTTTTGTATCCCTCTGATCATTGCTTGATAGCTTGATTAGCTAGAGAACGAACCCTCTTGGATAATTTGAATGTTCAATTTATGCACCATCACATAAAGCATCAAAAGATCAGAAGTTTTTGCATATCATGACAAGTATTAATTTTTTTGGGACTTTTGTGATATTGTACATCTATCAAAAAAATATAATTCCTTGAAGCTTGCACAAGTGTTTAAAAGATCGTATCTTTCTCAAATTTCTGACTTAGTGCACCCATCCCATCACAATTTCTCTCTCTCTCTCTCTCTCTCTCTCTCTATCACAGTTCTCTCTCTCTCTCTCTCTTACACAACTCTCTCTCTCTCTCTCTCTATCAGAGCTCTCTCTCCCCATCACTGTCTCTATCACAACTCTCTCTCTCTCTCTCTCTCTCTATCATAGCTCTCTCTCTCTCTCTCTCTCTCTATCATAGCTCTCTCTCTCTCTCTATCACAACTCTCTCTCTCTCTCTCTCTATCATAGCTCTCTCTCTCTCTCTCTATCATAGCTCTCTCTCTATCACAACTCTCTCTCTCTCTCTCTCTCTCTCTCTCTCTCTCTATCATAGATCTCTCTCTCTCTCTCTCATATCCCTCTCTCCCTCTCTCATCTCTGTGTGTGTGTGTGTGTGTTAGAATTTTGATACTTCCAGTATGGTTATGTTAGATCTTCAAATAATTTATATTATTATCACAATAGGGTGAATCCATTAATGTGGTTCACCATTTTTGGCAGATTGCATGGGGAAAATTTGTTTTTTGGACCCTCGATTGAGGTATTTTAGAGCCCTCGATCGAGGTTTTAAATGCTCGATCGAGGGTTTAAAAATACCTCGATCGAGGGCTCTAACATACCTCGATCGAGGGTGTTTTAAACCCTCGATTGAGGGTCTAACCAAACCCTCGATCAAGGGTTTGGTTAGACCCTCGATCGAGGGTATGTGACAGGGAAAAAAAAACAAAATAGGGCCCGACTGGCCCTGTTTTGTGCAGTGGCTTGACAGAGACAGACACAGCAGCGACCGGAGGCCTCGATCGAGATCACACCCGATGCCACCTCCCCACACAGACGCCACCTCCCCACACGGATGCCATCATGTCATCTATTCCACCAGGTGGGTAGAATTCCACCATTTTTTTTGTTATTTAAAAAAAAAATATTTTGTATTTGTTGTATAAATTTGTGTTTTTGATCAAATCTAGTTTTAATTTGGTTTTCTAGAAATGGTTAGGATGTAGGCATTGAAACTAAACCAAGATTGAAACCGAAAACCACCATTGAAACCAAACTAATTGAAAAACAAAACCATTTGATTTAACTAAAACAAAAACCCATTTCAAACCAAAACAAAACCAAAACCAAAACCATTTGAAATTTGAAATAGATTTAGGGTTTTAAATATTTTGCAGTTATTTGTTTAAATTATTTGATTTATTTTTGTTTATATATCAACCGGTAGCATTTCACTGCATAAATGCTACCGATTTTATTTTAAAATGTGTTTTTACAAGCAGAAATGCTGCCCATTTTTTTTCAATCCTTCGAGAACACCAAGAGGATTGAAAAAAAAACCATTTGAACCTAAAACAAAAAACCATTTCAAAACAAAAACCAAAACTATTTGAAATTTGAAATAGGTTTAGGATTTTAAATTTATTTAGCATTTATTTGTTTAAATATTATTTGGCATGTAAATTTGTTTATATATCGATCGGTAGCATTTCACCGCATAAATGCTACCGGTTTTATTTTAAAATGTGTTTTTTACAAGCAGAAATGCTGCCCATTTTTTTCAATCCTCCGAGAACGCCAAGAAGATTGAAAAACAAAATCATATATTAATATTAATATTATAATATAAAAAATTAAAAAAATGAATATTAATAATATATATAATCATATATTATTTATTAATTTTTACTTAATTTATTTAAAAAAATAATTTAATATTAATAATATAATATAAAAAATTAAAAAATGAATATTAATAATATATAATCATATATTATTAATCATAACCATAACCAACTTGCCAAATTGTCCTAAATAGGATCCCCTCTTAGGCCATGAAAAGTATGTCCACAATGTGAGCATCAATGAAGTTAAATTGGCATGGAACCATAATGGATAGCTTGGAAAAATTCCCAACATCAGGTGGCCAAACATCATTAGATGATGTCTCTGAATGATATAAGCCACTACAAATGCATTTTGTTGGACTAGACTACATGTGTTTGGATTAGATTTTTCCACCATCTTTGTGGAATACAAACTACGATTCAACAATAAAAACACCTTTTTAAAAATATGGACATTTCTAAAATGTAAAAATTATAAAAATGGCTAGACAAATAAAACTTATGGAAATGCTCCTTGAAAATTGGCAATGGAGGACTATAGGTCCTCTTAGAACAAGCTCATATTACCTAACATTACTTTGTCAACCTTATTATTTATAAGGAAAATACAATGAAAGAATATTATTTATTTCTATCCTTTAAGTCCCTTGACCATAGCTTTATGATTGTTATTAAAAAATATTGGGACTAGTGGTCAAAGAGGGATACATGGATTTCTCATGAAGGCATGTGGTCTATCCTTTGCAAGAAAATAAAATTCCTGAATTTTGGGCATGCACATGATTATTTGAAATTCATTCTTACTAGATTTGGGATCATAGCCTAGGCCACCATAGTTTTTACAAATATAGAAATTATTCAAACAAGTACAATCATTATGAGAAAATTATGCACAAAAAAATGGTGATGAACAATGCAAAATAATTCCTCCATTATTTAGTGAACTAGAAAATAATTATTGCTAGAACTACAAACTTTTCCCATTCGATCTGCCCAAAATGAGTGTCAAGGTACCTTAGTGCATTTCGACAGGTATGAAATGATATATTGAAATCGATTCCCTCGTAGAATATGATAGTCAAGATGATAGAATATGATAGTCAAAATTAAAAAATTACAATGTTCTCCCTAAATCTGATCTAGGTATGTGATATTCTTGGTGAGTGTGTCTGTGGTGAATTTATGAGTTCACCCCACAAAAAAATTCTATACCCGTCTCTTAGATCTTAAATATGGTTTTTAAACAACTTGTGGCAATTTATAACAAAATATTGTAGATGGTAAATTCAAAGTAGACATTACAAGGTTTTGAGCTCACTACCTTGCAGGGGGTAAGCTTATCACCTTCTCCATAATGTGTTAGAACTGGACGTTATAAACATGTCCCATCAAGAGATCATGTACTCATGAATTGCAAACGGATTTAATTTTTCAGAAAACCCCGACAGTAGAATTACAAGTTGATATAAAGACTTGTATCCATAGTTTTCTTTTCTAATCTTCCAAATCACAACTAGACATAGGAAGAGAGCATACTCATGAATATGGCGACTCTCTATATTTTGAAATCTACAACTTTAAAATCATAGTAGAAAAAAATTCACCTCATATGCAAACCTCAGACTTTTAGCTCCTGAAACTCTACTTGTTTTTCCTCCTTCATATGCATCCCTTCATAATTTTTCCTTCCAATGGTTAGTGGATGGGGTGGTTCTTACTACACCACCAAATAAAATTGAAATAATTAAAAACTACTCTACCATTTATATTCAAATGAAATAAATCTATAGAAAACACACCCTACTTAGAAAATTCCAATGCAAAACTAATTATGTATTTGTATGCCTTCATGCTACTAAGACCATGTTGTCACCAAGTTCTCTATTGACATGAGTTAGATTTGTACTTTCCATGAATCAAACCAAAATAAAGAAAAATATACTAGCATTCTTCAGATCTTGCGTGATAGCATACTCACAATAGTGAAAGCATAGGTTCTTACCTCCCATCTTACCATCACTATCTCACTGCATCTGGAACGTTAGCACAGCCAAAAATCATACGGAAATACATAAAGGAAAAATGAAAGAACTAAAACCAAATTACCAATGCCTAATCCCTTAGCATCTCCCCAACAACATCATCAAAATGTTGGTCAATTTAATTACTTAAATTGGTAACATAAATTATCAATCTGGGGGTGTCTGTAAAATTATGAGATGCCAACAAAATATATGCAGAACTAGGCATCTAAACTAATGCAACTTGCTTAATAGATCATTTCCAGAAGTCAATATTAAACATTGAGGCTATATTCATTTGGTTCACTCAACAATTCAAATAACTCGCTTAGCTCTATCAAACATCAAATCCGAAAAAATAAATCTTGCAAAATTTAATCCAAAAATCTAAAACAATGATTGTAGGAACCTTCCTCTCACTCGATGGTTGAGGATCAATAGGAGCAAAATCTAGTCCAGTGGTGGCCTTGAATTTGAATTGGAATTGAAATTGAATTTGAAATTTAAATTTGAAATTTGAATTTAAAATTTGAAATTGAAATTGAAATTGAAATTTAAAATTGAAATTGAAATTTGAATTTGAATTGAATTTGAATTTGAATTTGAAATGTGAAATTTGAAATAGAATTTGAAATTTGAATTGAATTTGAATTTGAAATTGAAATGTGAAATTTGGAATAGAATTTGAAAAAAAATTAGAATTAGAAATTGAAATGTGATGCAGATAGTCCTGAAGAGAGAGATTCAATGCTTCGTGCTCCATGAAGCACGAGAGGATCTGACGTCGCCTGACAGGGAGGCCATCGACAATGCTCTCGTTCACCGAGGAGTGATGCCAGGCCGGGGGTCGGCTGCCACTGGTGGCGGAAGCAGGAGAGATAGTGTGTCGGTTCATCCCAAGGACATACATGTGGATCCCCAGGCGGAGGATGTGCAACAAGACATGAGTGCATCAGGTGCGTATTTTTTGTTAGCATATTTTCAGTAAATTTTTAGTATATACTGCATTGAATTTCAGCTACAAGTTATAATATATATTTTTAGTAACATTTGTGTTTTGGTTTGGATCGCAGGTGCCCCATCAGGGGGATTGTACGATGATGAGGTCGCATAGATCACTCTCGCTGATATCATTTCCCAGCGAGAGTGGGTGAGCTCATGTGTGTGCACTTTGAGGGAGGATTCTCCCACACGGCGATCTTTGTCGATGATGTTATCAGCAGTTGATGAGATGTTGGCCCTCTACAAGAGGGTAGGACCTCTCAGTGACATTTGGCGACATTCATGCAAGAGGAGGAGACATGGTGTCATTGGGATCCACAAATGGGAGGATGTCAAAGTCACCATAAAAGGGCATGACATCAAGGGTGCTTTATTCGACATCCCTCGTGATCGCGCCCCTGGTCAACCGCTTAGAATCAGGGAGTTTAAGTTGGAGGTCGCTGCACCACATCTATATGATAGATTCGTGGGAGCGTGGGGCATGTTCCCCCACCATGACCAGGTCCCATTGTACTTTGCAAAACATGTTTATGCAAAGTTCTTTTTGGACATGCACCCGGATTACACTAGCACAGGGGTCCCAGTTCTATGGGGCTGGTAGGGGACGCTCCTATCAATGTCCTGGAGTTCGGAGAGACCCTGCCTTCGTGGCACCCCCTCCGAGGTTGGTACCGTTTCCAGACAGGATGGTTATCAGGTCGGGGGATGTGGCACAATCATCCTAGCTTTCTATAGAGTCTAGATAGGACCTTGTAGAGTCGTTGTTCACTGCCATGGGAAGTGCTATTGTTGCTGTGCATGGAGAGGCATCTAGACCACCCCCTCCACCTGCAGAGCCAGAGATAGAGTATGTCTCTAGTGACATGCTCAGGAGTTTCGATGGTGAGACCCTACTGCGGTATGTTGAGTCAGCGCGAGATGCATACTTTCAGTTATATCGTAGATGCGTTTCTACATGACAGGTATACTTTTGTACAATCATGTATATATGTTCTTCATGTTACATCATATCAATGTCGCAAATTGAATGGTTAATAATACTTAAGGGAGTTGTATTCTATTGATCCATGCAGGGGACCCCATTCATGGATCAACTCTTTGTAGCGAGCTATCGGTTGGTCCATCCGCTCGTCCCCACCCGCAGACGACAGTAGTCGAGGTAAGTTATAATTTATGTTCCAATATAGTGTCTAAGTGTACATTTAATTTGAAAATTATTCTAATAACATTGAAAATTGTTAGTAAAGTTTAGAAATTTGAAAATAGTTAATATGTACATACATTTTAACTTGAAAATAGAATCTAAGTGTACATTTCATTTGAAAATTGTTGGACAATAAAATTGAAAATTGTTAGCAAACTTTGACATAATTTGAAAATTGTTAAAGCAACTTTGAAGCATAATTTGAAAATTGTTAGCAACTTTGAAATAGTTTGAAAATTGTTAAAGCAACTTTGAAGCATAATTTGAAAATTGTTAGCAACTTTGAAATAATTTGAAAATAGTTAAAAATATGTTCATATCTTAACATGAAAATAGAATCTAAATTTACATGTTTCATTTGAAAATTGTTCTAATTTAACATTTGTTTAAAGCCATTTGAAAATTGTTCATTTAACATAAAAAATGTTGCAAACTTTGAAATTTAAATAACAAATTGATGAAATAAATAAGAATATCATTACAAATAAATATGAAACAAATTAAATTATGAAATGTAGTTAAATTTATTGGAAAATTGTTACTAATTTTGTAAATTATGTAGCATGATATTTAAATTATGATAGCATGTAATTCAATAATTTACCTTGGTTGTCCTCCATTGGAATTTGTTGTACCAAATGTGCATCTTCTTCTTCTCTCAACCTTGCTCTTTGTTGTCTCATTCGTTCTCTATTGTACTCACGTTCTTCATTGGCATTTTGTTATCTAGCATGTTTTCTTTGTTTTTTTTTTATTCCCCATCAATCTACAATGAAAACAAACAATTTTTTTTCAAAATGTTATAACAAACAACAATATGTTAGTATGAAATCTTGAAATATGCCTACAAAGAAATCTTACATGAATCAATCTACAATGAAAACAAACAATTTTTTTTTCAAATTGTTATAACAAACAACAAAATGTTAGTATGAAATCTTGAATTATGCCTACAAAGAAATCTTACATGTCTAATGAGGTCTAATTCAGCAATATGAAAATGACAAATCTCTAATTCAACAAGATCAGATTGACAAAGCTCTAATGGAAAAAAAAACTAGAAATGAGGTAAATTGTTGTTTGTGAATCCTTGTTTGCTAGTTATATACAGGTTAGTTGATGTTTTTACGAGGGAATGGTAGTTGGAAACATTAATTGTTGCCAACTCCTTTCGTGGTTTCGCCCCGGTTAGTTTATATATATATTTTTTACATAGATGAACCCTCGATCGAGCTTATTTGACAGACCCTCGATCGAGGGTTTCATAACACCCTCGATCGAGGTCTTGTTTAAACCCTCGATCGAGGTTCTGTTAAGCCCTCGATCGAGGTATTTAAAAAAGCTCGATTGAGCAAATAGCTCGATCGAGGGCTTAAAATACAGGCCGAGAGCCCTTTTCCCTGCAGAATGGAATGTTTGTCTGCCTTCCACAGAGTTAAACCATGTCATTAAATGCTCATTAATGAGAAGACTTGATACCATTGGATTTGTCAATGAATCCTCTATCCAGATATATACAATTTACGAATTTTTATCTTGATATGTATTTTTTTTTAAATTTCTACTAAAACTTGCCCTAAAAAACTATGCCGACAACTTCGATTGACCTCAAAGATAAATCCACAAAATTCAAAATACACATCCAAAAACTTTGAAAAAATACACACGCCCTAGATAAATGCGTCCTCTTTAAAATGGTATTTTTATTTTTGCAAATTATGTAAAAAATCAAAAGATTTCGTGCACGCACACACATGTGTGCAAAATATGACTTAAATATTCATTGGTTATTTTCGAAAAATAATAATAAATATATTTTTTTGATAAAAATAAAAAAATATATGTAAGCCCTAGTGCATTCTATCTAGATCATGTTCACATATTTTATTTTTTAAAATTATTACTTTAACATTAAATTATTGTGCACGCACACAAACTACTTGTTAATTGCTCTTCAAATTTTTAAGTACACACGTTTCATTAAATGAAAATTCGACATGATATATGAAATTGGTATATTTCAAAAAAAATATCATTGGAAAGCCAACACAATTCTCTACATTTCGTTTTTCAACCGCATGTCAAAATTCATGTGGCAAGTATGAGTTTCGAGGGCTTCAATTTAATACATGGGTAAATTTTATGCTTTTCACCATTATATTTGGCCAAAAAGAGTTACCCATCTTCATGGAATCACCCAATAAACATATACAATAGGATCACTGAAAGATAGAAAAGCACGGTATAACAAGAAAACAAAAAGATTTACCCTGGGAAAACCCTCTCACGGGAAAACCCCAACAAAAATTATTCAGTATAGATTCATCAGAAAGTACAATGTCATGAGAAAAAGACAAAATAGAAACCCCAAGAAAAAATGTCTTCAATGCAACTACCCTTTTTCCCAAGCGAACTTGCCTTTCTGTTACTACTCATGGGAACTTTCCTTTTTGTTACTACTCATGCGAACTAGCTTGAGTGAGATGATGCACAAATGAGCTAGGTGCCACCTTATTTATAATGGTCATGAAATTGGCCTTTTTACATAACCGAGTCGAGCTGAATTCCCCTAACTGGGCGATATGACTCGGGAAGTTTGGCCCATTGTTTGGCGCAGACTTCCCATTGTTTGCGGTGGTTTATCCACTGAGCCGACTTGTATATTTTACATGATTTATTTTATGTTTTTACATCATCAAATACAATATGAATATTTATCGAAGGAAGTACAATCAAAATACAATAAGAACATCTTCCGAAGTTACATTCTTCAACACTCCTTCTTAAAAAGGAATGTATTCTTTTGGCGCTATCATCATCATCACCACCGCTGCAACTCTGTACTCTGACCATTGAATTCTCACATCTATCGAATCTATACATCACAAGAATTTCTACATATCTAACCCTTTTTCATGCTAGATGTACTTGCCTTTGTAGTGCCATCCTTTTTTCATGCTAGATACAACACTCTACAGTGCTAGCCCCTTTTCATGCTGGATGTAACCATCTTTGCAGTGCCATCCCTTTTTCATGCTAGATGCAAACCTCTATAGTGCCGGCCCTTTTTCATACTGGATGTAACCATCCTTGCAATGCTAGCCCTTGTTCATGCTAGATACAAACCTCTACAGTACCATCCCTTTTTTCATGTTGCATGTAACCATCCTTTTAGTGCTAGGAATTTTTCATGCTAGATGCAAACCTCTATAGTGCCAACCCTTATTCATACTAGATGTAGCCATATCTGCAGCACCAGTCCTTTTTCATACTGGATGCTTCTCTACAGTGCCAGTCCTTTTTCATACTATATTTAGCCATCTTTGTAGTGCTAGTCCTTTTTCATACTGGATGCAATTCTACAATGCCATTCATTTTTCATATTGGATGTAGCCATCTCTGCATTGCCAGTCCTTTCTCATACTAGATGAAACTATCTCTCTAGTGCTAATCCTTTTTCATACTAGATGCAACTATCTCTGCAATGCCATTCCTTTTTCATACTGGATACAACTATTTTTGCAGTGCCAATCCTTTTTCATATTGGATGCAATTATCTCTATAGTGTCATTCCTTTTTCATAGTGGATGCAACTCTACAGTGCGAGTCCTTTTTCATACTAGATGTAGCCATCTCTGCAGTGCTAGTCCTTTTTCATACTAGATGAAACTATCTCTGTAGTGCCAGTCCTTTTTCATACTGGATGCAACTATCTCTACAGTTCCAGTCCTTTTTCATACTGGATGCAACTCTATAATGCGAGTCCTTTTTCATACTAGATGTAGTCATCATCCCTTTTTCATAAATCGAGCAAGCCATCAACTAGTGAAGCAATTGATTCACCACTAATCCCATATTTTGCTCAACAATAAGTTCGAGGATTAGAAATTTGACCCTTGCTTATAAAAAAATGATCAAAACAGTCCATTCCTAATAACCCAGCTTCAAGATATCCTTCAATATCCTCGTTCCTCTAGACCTACCTGGAAGCTATCTCATTTAGCCATAAAGCATTCATATAAGCGACTTATTATTCCCAACTAGTCATTGAGTCGGTTGGTCCAATAGATTACACATCCAAAAGTTCCAATGTATGTGTTCTAAAGAGAATGTGTATCATAGTCCACATGCCCATATCATATCGTAGTCTAGGAGACTCAATTACATCACATAACCCGTGACTACCTGCTACGACGTCACATATAAACATCAGGACAACAAACTTTGAGTGTATTCTAGGAGACTCAATTACGTCACATAACCATTGACTACCCGCTACAACTCACATATCAAGTGGAGACGACTAGGAGACTCAATTACGTCACATGACTCGTGACTACCTGTGTCTCACACGTGTTATGTTACTCATCACTCCCTCTTGATATGAACCACCCAAATCTTGTCCTTGAAGTACGCAAACTTCACTCTTTACAGAGGCTTGGTCATCACATAAGCTATCTGCTCCTATGTCTCTATATATTGGAGCCTCACTACTCCTCTCTGCACCATATCCCTGATATAGTGATACTTGATCTCGATGTGCCTCGACTTGTCATGAAACACTAGGTTCTTAGACAAATTCACATAGCTATGGTTATTACACAAGACATAAGTCGCCTCTAACTCAAGATCGAAAAAACCTGCAAGCAACTTCCAAATCCACACTGCCTTGTAGCTTTCCAAACAAGATCCCATATAATCTACTTCAACTGTACTAAGTTCCACACTCGTCTACTTCCTACTGAACTATGAGATCATACCAAATCCCAAACTAAAGCAACATCATGATGTGCTTTTTCTATCTGTGACACTACCGGACCAATCCACATCAACATAACCCTGTAGATTAATCTTTTGATTTGATGCATATTTGATTCCATAATCAATCGTACCCCTCAGGTATCTCAACACATGCTCTGCCGCAATCAAGTGAACATGTCTCAACTCTACGATGTACTGACTCAATGTGTTCACCGCAAAGCATATATCCAACCTCGCGTTCGTTAAGTACATCAACTAACCGATCATCTACTCGTATACCATCACATACACTATCTCTGAAGAAGTATCACACAACAACTTCAGATTCGATGCCATTTGTTTGGCCATCGATTTACAATCCATCATCCCGGATCTCTTCAGGATCTCTATCGCATATTTTCCTTGAATTAGGTAAAGTTCTTCTAGATTCTACCATACCATGTCCTAGGTTCCCATTTCAAACTGTACAAGGTCTTATTCAATTTGCACACATGTGTCTACCTGTCATGTGTCTCAAATCCTAGTGGCTGCTCCACATACACTTCTTCTTCTACCACACCATTCAAGAAAATAGTCTTCACGTCCATCTGGTGTACCTTCCACTTCATCACTACAGATATCGCAAGTATAGCTCTAATTGAAGTGTATCTTACTACCAGAGAAACAACATCTCCCCACAATTGACTCCCTCTTTCTAAGAGAAACCGTGAACCTTGCCTTGTACTTCTATAGTATGCTTGATTTTGTAAATTTGCTTGAACCTTCATCACTTGTTCTTTGGAACAAGTCTTATCATCCTTCTCTTGTAGGTCATAGCACACGATCTTTCTTACAAGTCCAATTTAGTCATATGATTAGTATCATTCCATGTAATGACAACTTCTTATGCATAATGTACCCAGTCATGTAACTAATGCATCTTAGCCAATGCTTCAGCAAAACTCTCGTCCATATCCCATATACACATAGTAACTATCTAGATGCCTTCCATCTCTACCAAAACATACTATTAAGAGTGTGCATTTCTCTTAACATGTTAGCAAAGAGGTTTCATCCTTAACTAGCTCCATTAAGGGCTCATGGGATATTGTGCAGCACTATAGGCCTATTACCCATAATCATGCACTACATGAGCCTACTGCTAGCCAATATTAGTCATATATAAGTCCATAAAATAACAGTAACTGTAACTGTTATGAGCAATATCTTTCAAAATGCTCAGAAATTCAAATAACAGTAAATACTTATCTTTCATGTGTTTTGTAGGCTCCCTCTTGGTTTCTTCCTCCTTACAAAAGTTACTGGAGTTTCTAGAAGCATACTCTGCTCCATCCTTTGATTCTGAAGATGTTGATCTTCTTCTTCGTCTAGTCTGGAACTTTTTGAAGTCTTCATCCTTAGTCCTCATGTACTGGACTCAATATCTCCTTCGCTTTGTTATCACTACTTGGAAATGGTTTCTTCACATTATTTCCTTTCGCACATCCTTGTATATGCCTTCATTTTATTTTTTATTTTTTATTTTTTTATTTTTTTATTTTATTTTTATTTTTATTTTTATTTTATTTTTATATTTATATTTATTTTTATATTTATTTTTTATTTTATTTTATTTTTTTATTTTATTTTATTTTTATTTTTATTTTTTTATTTTTATTTTTATTTTTTTATTTTATTTTTTATTTTTTATTTTTTATTTTTTATTTTTATTTTCTATTTTTATTTATTTTATTATTTTATTTATTTATTATTTATTTATTTATTATTTATTTTTAATTTATTAATATATTATTTATTATTTATTATTTTATTTATTATTATTATTATTATTTTTTTTCTTTTTCTGGATCTAGGGTAGACCAGACACCATTTTGCTTACGATTGGTAAATCCTTGTATATAAACCTTACGTTCCATAGTTCACTAGGTTCCATAGAGTCATGAACCGATGCTTGATTTGAGCAAGCCTCCCTCTTTCTCTTCATGAATTACTACTGTATCATAAAAAATTCAAGACATATTCTTCACTTGAGTAATCATCCCTTGTTTTTTTCTTAACTAGCTCATCATCTTTTGTAGCATGAGCATGGTGTCTCTTCTTATGTACTTTCTTGTTGTTTCCTTTCTTCTTGGGACAATTTCTTGCAATGTGTCCCATTTCATCACAATTGTAACATTTGAAGTTTGAGTAGTCTTTTGGGAGGTATTTGATTCTTATGGAATCTTCTAGACTTGTGATGATGATCTTCTTTCTTGCTTCTCTTAGCATGAGATTCTAGAGCTTGATTATCTTCTTCACCTAACTTCTCTTCTCTGGATTCAATCCTTGTTTCTTCCTAAGTACAAGTTTCCCAAAGTGCATTGAATCTGATAAGTTCCTTTCTGGAACACATTCCTTGAATAAATGGCTCCTATGATCTTGGAAGACCATTCAAGGTGGTCATTACAAGTTCCACATTCTCAACATGATATCGAATAGCTTCCAGTTGTTCTCTAATATGGGAGACCCTTGTGAAGTAATATTGAATGCTTTCACAGCTTTGCATCTTCACACCCTTGAGTTGAGTTCTCAAGGTCATCTTTCTATTATTGTTCTTTCCTTCAAGCTATCTCTTCAGTGCATCAAACATCTCTTTCGGAGTTTGCATAGATGAGATGTGTGGGATCAAGTGATCCTTGATGGAATCAACAATGATCCTCTTGGACTTAATCAAGTTCTTCTTGTGCTTGGCTTTATCTTCATCTCCCTCTCACTCTGCAACTTCATTTTTTGACATAGTTTTCCAACTCATTCTCTTCTAGAATGTTCATCATTCTATACTTCTAGGCACGTAAGTTATCTACTCCTTCCAGCTTATCCTAAAGCTTGGTATTGAATGTCATCTTGATAAAATGAGAACCTCAAATGGAAATAAAGATAATAGGTCTTACCAGTTTATATGCTCCAATCAAGTGCTTGCTTCAACATCTTCTCAGATTTGAATTTTGGAAGACTTGGGGTTTGTTAGAGAAACCCTAATTTTTCAACTTTGGGATCTTGAAAAACTGAATGGAGAGAGAGATGCACCTCCCTAAGTCGAGTTGAGAAAACATCCCTTTCTTTCAAATCTGTGGACGGATCTACCAAAAACTTGATGCCTTAGTTTTCCTGAGCAGTAGTGGGAGGCCCAAAAATGAAAGTTCTTCGATTTGAATTCCACCTCCACAAAAAATTGTGCCCTCCTAGAGTGAGTTGCTTTGACGTCCTCTTTCAGCCAAACTATGGTGAAAATCCTCCAGAATGAGAAACCCTAGTTTTCACTTCCGGTAGTTTCTGCTGCACAAGGTCTTCTTTCAGGCTAGCTTTGATACCATGTTAGAATTTCGATAATTCCACTACGGTTATGTTATATCTTCAAACAATTTATATTATTATCACAATAACCATATACAATAGGATCACTGAAAGATAAACAAGCACAACATAACAAGAGAACACAAAGATTTACCTTAGGAAAACCCTCTCACGGGAAAAACCCAACAAAACTTCTTCAGTATAGATTCATCAGAAAGTACAATGTAAATCTCGTACAATAACTCGAGAATAAGACACAATATAAACCCCAAGAAAAGATGTCTTCAATGCAACTACTCTTTCTCCCAAGCGAACTTGATTTTCTGCTACTACTCATGAGAACTTGCTTGAGCGAGATGATGCACAAATGAGCTAGGAACCACCCTATTTACACTGGTCACAAAAATGGCCTTTTACATAACTGGGCCGACCTGACTTTCCCTAACTGGGTCGACCTGACTAGGGAAGTTCTACCCATTGTTTGGGGCAGTTTACCCACTAAGCTGACTTGTCTATTTTACATGATTTATTTTATGGTGTTTACATCATCAAATACAATGTGAATATTTCCCAAAGGAAGTACAATAAAAATACAATAAGAATTTCTTCTAAAGTTACATTCTTCAACTCTCTCTCTCTCTCTCTCTACTTTTGCATTATTTCAAAATAAATTACCATCTCATGATCTCCAATGATTTCTATATTCTCAAAGAATGCCTTCAAGTTTCAATATTGTGTAAATCCTCTAATGGTATTTTCTTAACAATGACGCATTGCATATTCTTCCCAAGGTTTTATCTCAACACATATTGCAACGGGTCTACAAATCCATCACACAATTTGTTAAGATAAACTCTTAGAAATATTTTAAAATTTTTAAGGATACGCGATGATATCCACTTGGTGCATCTTTTCAAAAATTGTCTCTTTAGGAATCTTGTGATCCATTACAAGTTTACAAGATTCCATCTTCATGGTTATTGCAATAGAATCCTAGACCATCATACAAGTTGTAAATATCATCCTTTATATGGTGCGACCATATTGCAGATATCCCTAAAAGGATGCAATATGGTCCATATATCCCTAATAGGATGAATTTTTCGAAAATGCAAAAAAAAAGATAGTGTGTCCATATAGCCATTGCATGGAACACAAAGTTCTATCTTTTAAAGAAGTGCACCATCGCCAAAAGTAAAAGATTTTAAATCTATCAAAAACACAATTGCACAAGTTGGAAAACTATAAGCCTTGTGCTTCTATTGCACTTTTCCCTAGGATTGTGATTGAAAAGGGTTGCAATCTAAGAATTTAAAGGAGATATCCTACTTGCTTTATGTATTGACATGCACAATTGGAAGAGTTTGCATTTTTTTTCATTTAAAGGTATTTTTGCAAACACTAACAGTTAGAGGGAACTATTACTTCCGCACAAGGAATATAAGAAAGAAGTTCAATGCTTTTACCCATGCCAATGCCTAATTTAAACACCTATCCAAGTCATAGGTTGGTTACCATATTCTTTTTCCTATGTTTTTGTGGATCAATGGTTGTGGGCCAATTTTTGTATTTAAAAGAGAAAGAAAGAATAGACTCACATGATGTAATTTTTTAGTTTATACACATTTTTTCTTGGTCCCATTACATATGGTTTTGCATTGAAACTAAAAACCAAATTCAAATATTTATATCGCTAGCTAGAATTAGCTTTTGAATATTCTTTCAATATGCTACTTATGGGATTCGAAATGTGGTTCATTAGCATGAATACCTATGTATTCTATCATTTTTAACCAATGTTTCATCCATAATAGAGGTGTTATAGTCTTATACATTGAGTTTGTTGTTCCCATTATGGGTATGTTTCAATTTGTAGAAACTATGAACTTTGTTTCCCAAACCAATTCTCCTTCATTCATTTGTCATTGAAGGGATTATGCATAGGCCTTGTGCCATAATCTATTGTTATATTTTGACATGTTTTCAAGGTGGAATTCCCACGTGCAATCAATATGGTTTATCCTCGATGTAAGGTCCCAACTAGACCTCATGTTATTTGGAATTGAAAATCTATCTAGCTAGGTCATGGCCCGGCCACAATTAGAGTTTTTCAAATAAAATTATGAAGAGATGCAAAATGTGAATGCATTCCTATTCTAAATGCAATATGTAATTCTACCATAAATTTCCCCTACCCCTATTTAATGTGTGATGAATGTGGAACCAAGTGTACTTCTACAGTTAAATATTTAGTAAATAGTTATTAAATTAATAATGCAAAAGCATAAGTAACCATTGATTGATTAAAAATATTATGTAATTAGATAAATGGCTATAGTTCTATATCATAGGCTATAGACAAATGGATGAAAGGTGAAAAGAAATGAGACTACATCACTAATTTGAGAATATTATGCATATTAAGAAACACTCTCACAACAATTGCAATCACACTAAGCAAACAAAAAACTTCCATACACATTACAATATTATAATTTTAATTCATTTTTCAACAACTTGGGAAACAATGCCTAGTCCTCATTGATTTTATAAACAATTTATTTATTTCTACAATAAAATTTAATAACTTTATGCTTTCCACAAAGTTGCATGTATACTTTTCCTTACAAGTATGTACTCCCTTTCTAGGTCTCTTGGCCTTTTGAATTCCACTTGATATTTTGTTTTTATCGTTTCTTAAAAAGAAATCATTCCTTCAACCTTATCTTGGAAGTATTGTGTCCAAACTTCATAAGCTTCCAATAATCCTTATTGGGTCCAAATTTCATAAAATGTACTCAAAATACACCTCATACATGATTAACTCTCTAGACATTAGCTCCAGTCCCTTTTGCAAGGTATAATGAAAGAGTTAATCACGCTTATTTATTTTGAAGGAGTTGACATATACTCCATCAACCTTTCCTTAGTCACATTTGGGGTAGTTTCTATAACCACCCTCTCCATCTTAATATTATTATCCAAGTATTTCATGCATTGGTCTAGTGGCTTGGGTGATTTTGCTTCACCAAGAGAAGGGATATGAAATATTTGGATTACTCTTTGATTTGATTGGAATAATTGAAGATTTGTTTCAAGATTTTTCAATATTATTCTATAATTTGGTTTAGGCTGGCTTTCAGTTTTCTAGTGCCACCACTGTGCAATCAATCTCTTTATTTCTCATCCTTAGCAAATATCCAAGCGCATCCTTTTTTTGTTATTAAAATTTCATTAGCTTGCCGAAACGAATTTGAGTTCCTTCTTTTTGTTCTTTCTTCACTTTCAACCTATTAGAAAAATGGTGAAGTTAAAAACCATGTTCCTATAAATCCTAGAATTTTCTAAACAATAGCCTTTATGTTGCATTCAATTAATCTTGTACCTTCATAGTGCATGCCTTGAGCTATGTTAGGATCACTATTTCATCTTGATAGTATTTCACTTAATGTTTCAACATTTATATCTTCCTTTTTTTTTGTCTCCGGTATCTCTTCCACAATATTGGTTATGTTTTTGTTAGAAGCTTAAGAAAAAAAATCATGTTGATATTGTGGATAAGGGGTTGGAATTTGTACCTTGTTAGAAAATATAAAAACATAAGAAAACAACAAAAGAATAAAACAGGATATTAACATGGAAACCCTATTATGTATAGGTAAAACCACTAGGCAATGGCAGCTTCAAATTTCATTATTACTTATAAAAAATTTACAATGCTTTCATGTACAAAAATGTCATGGATCATCTCCATTTTATTGAATACATAATAGGGTTCTGTTATAATCTAAGGGTTCCCTATAGCAAACAAACCATTGGTTGGACTGAATCTAGCGAGCTAGTTCACACACTACAAATGACTTTTGGCTTTTGGTTTGGAGGAAAATCGTGAACAGTATGAAAGAAGAGAGATGAATCAAACTCATATTATTTTTCTTTATCTTCAAATGAATGACCAATATTTGTGAATTACAATTGAACTTCAAATTATCCACTTGTAGCAAATATATTATTGTCAGGGGAAATGCTCAAACTAACACAACCCTCATCAAGTTAGTTGTATTCTTCATTTAGAAAACTTCGATCACATAGTCGAGTGTTTTGCAGTGAGGGTATCTTCCAACAACAACTAGCTATCCATAATGAGTCGACTAGAATTCTCCACATAAAATAACAATCTGTGTCCCTAAAAATCAGTCGATAGTTGCAAGTGTATATATTTTTTTCGATTCTTGATTGATGTTGTCTTTCGTCAAAACAATCATGTCAATGTTTCCACTTTATCGGTCGATTCTTGGTCTTTGTCTTCACATGAGTTAAGCAAGGATTTTTTTTCTTTCAAATATCAACGTGCTATATATCCATGCTGGGGAATCAGTGGATAGCCCGTGGATTCTAGAGGCTTAGAGTAGGCAGTCTGTGTGGATCCCCAGAGACTTATAAGAGTAAAAGGCCTAATTGCTGTAGATTGTAAAGGTTTTTAAGGGTGTAGCTCATAATTCCTTGTAGTATTAGAGAAGTGCTAAAAATCCCTTCTGTAAAAGAGCATTGCAAAGGACAATTTATATCCCCCAAAAGAATCCTATAATAAAAAGTAGAGGACACATATGAACTCCACAACCTATAACCAAGATTTGCCATCTTCCTCGATATAGGCGAAACTACCTTGGGAAGTGTGAAATGCCTCAAAAATTGTGAAACATTTAAATACCAACTATACACATATAGGAGGTGATGTATACATGTGCCAAATTTATTGCCTAGGGATGCGTGCACTGCCTCAAGAAGCATGAACTAAAGAAAAGCACCACGTGTCATATATCAATAGAAAGTTGATGACAAAGGGATGAAGATGTGATCTTTTTTAAAATACACATGTGCAAGGATGACAAAGTCAAAGATAACCATCATAAGGAAGTCACTTTAAACAAAAGCATGTGTAATAAAATTATATATTTCCACAAATATGTATAGACCATGTATACAAGATTTAAACAACCATTCACATGTTAGTCTTCCTCATACATTCTTATACACACAAGTCATTATACTTCATTAGTTGGAGTTGATCAAGGTGTGAAGTAAATCTACATAGACCTTACAGTTAGGAAGTGGTGTATATATGTGTAAATGCACTAAATATCCATATTTATGCAAGCGTCTATCTCCACACATTGAGTTGTATATAGTATGGTACTCTAGTACATGCTAGTTCTTTGATTATCAGATAACATGTTGACCATAAAAATTAAAAATTTTCCATGAACACTGTCCAAACTTCAATTGCAACTTGGTCAGAATCTATATTTTGGTATGCATCTCGAATGGAATATCCAACAACAACTTTGATCAGCCACAAATTTTCTCATGTGCATAAAAAAAAAAAATATTCTTCAAAGCATCATCAACGTTAGATTTTGATTCTTCTAATTGACATGCAAATGTTTATTACTTTTTATCATCACTAATTTCCAAAGCAATTCTTGGAGTATTATATTTCAATATTAATGGCAGTACTGAGTGGAATTACGAGTCTACTTTTGTATTTGTAGAACATACACACTTCAAGTTTCAACTCTTTTCTTATTCTTATTTGAATATTTCAAAGCATTCTTTCTTCTTTTATGTGCATGATCCTTCCAGGCTAGTGTCACCCATCGCAAAGAAGGATGCTCCAAGATCCTCACCAACTCAATTCACTCTCACAACAATAGAAGAGTCTATAACAATGATATGTTGCTCTTTAGCTTGTCTGCAATATGGTAGGTACATGTGTAGTCAATGAGTTTCGCAATGCTTTGCTCCCACCAAATAAGGTCCTCTTGAATCTCTTGTTACACCTCTCTCTTTGGTGCCTCCAAGTTGGTGAGTAGATAATCTTGGTATCATTTTGCACCTGCACAACAACTGCATCCATTTATCTGGCTTCACATCCCAAGGACTACTTCTGCAGTTCTTGTGCTTTGGGGCTCATATTCAATTGTTCTTCCCATTAAGCTCTCTTTTATGTGTAGTATATAATGTCTCTTGCTTGAATGCTGTCTTCTTTTTCTGTCATTGTAGTGAGGATCTTGTAATTTATGTTCTTTGCAAGTGAGTGCTTCAATCATAGATGCTCAATCATGCTGTAGGTATGCTGTTAATTCCTTAGTTGCTCTGGGTTCTCAATAAATTGGTAGGAATGCTTTGCCTAGTCGAACTCATATTTGCTTCTTAGTTGAACTCTATTCTCTACTTTTCATTCTTGAACACTCATAAGTCTTCTTGGTGAATGGTCTTTAAAGGTATTTTACACTATGCAGTTCCACCTTTAGGCCCAAACAATCAAGCACCATGTTCAGTGAATGACCTGGGATTAGATTCATATATGGTGAGAACAGATTTCATGGTGGCGGAAGTCACGAATACCTGCGACCGTTGCTTGGCTTATAACATAGTGGTGGATTACTCGCGAGTGAAAAATCCCATTGGGAATAAATGTGCACAACCACCCAATTACAGTATTGCTTTCAACGAAAAATGGAAGTTTTGGTATGTCGAGAAATCAACACCCCTCACCATCTTATATGCGGATTTCAAAGATTGTGATTAATGCTACTTGGATTTGATATGAAAGGTTAATCCATATGGATTAACATTTATTATTATTGGTTAATAAAAGTTTTGTCACCGTTTTCCCGAATAATTTTTCAAAAGTTAAATTCAATCTTTTATCAAATTTCCAAATTATATCACAAATAATGTTTTATTAAAATTAAAATGTTTTTTTTATCATTTTAATTTATTTATTTGTAAGATTGTTATTTATTTTTATTATATTATTTATTTATAAGATTGTTATAGATTGTTATTACATTATTTATTTATAAAGTCATTTTTTTCAATTTTATGGTTTTGATTTTGATTTTAATTTATGTTACACATATATAATTTATGTATTTTTTTTCAATATAGACCTATGTAAAAAGTATGACTATTGATTACTTAAAGTTAAAAGATATGAGTAATATTTATTTAGATAAAGATATATAATTTAAAAAAATAATTGTAAATTTATTAAGTATTTATAGAATTAAATAATGAAGTGTAAATTTTATTATTATTTAATATATATTTAAGAATACATTAAAAAATAGAAACATTAAATATTTGTAACACTTCATTGTTTTTATTTATAACTTCTATATTTTTATTTATATTTATATGTATATTTAAATAACTTATATTTATTATTTATTATAAAAATTATATTTAATTTAAAATAAACATGTAATTTCTACGTTTATACACACAATTCTATTTGAATTGTAAAACATTTTTTATATTTTTTAAAATAACATTTAAAAAAAATTATGATTTTTAATAATTATAAATTAATATTAAAAAAGATATTATTTTACATTTAAAAACTTAATTTTTATAAAAAATTTAAAAATTTAAAAAATAATATTCAAAATAATAATTTGTATTTAAAAAAATACAATTCTTTTATTATATAACTTTAATCTAATACTATAAATAAACAATCTAATACCATAAATACAATTATACAATTATAAGCAATATATATAATCCCAATTTCCTTCCTTAGATGCAATCTTTCATTGGTTTGTTTTGCAAGATACAAAGATACAATGTGGATTAAATTTTGAACAGGAATGCTTTCATTGTGATAGTGGAGTTGATTATGTGATTTTTGCATGATTTCCTTAATGTGAAGACTTAATTGAAGAAGACTAATTTTGTCTATATGGGAACTTGGTTTATAGTTTTGACATTTTATTCCTATAATAGATTCATGAATGTGTTTAGTACAAAGTGAGTAAAAGTACGTAGTTCTTCATATAATTTAATAATTTTTTGATAATGTAAAATATTATTTTATTTGAGCGAAATATGTTGTAATTATTATATTGATCATTATTTTTCTAATCACTTAAATAAGAAAAATAAGTATATTAGATAATTATCTTCTATTCAAATTATAATATATATTTTAATTTTTTAAATATAATTTAAATAAAAAACTTAATAAAAAAAATTATAATTAAATTCACCCAATTTTTAATAAAATTAAAATTAATAAACAAATTAATTTTAACCATATAAACATTAATTTTTTTTCTTAAATATTAATATCATAAGCATTTTTTTCTATGAAAATAACTTATAATATTTTCCATAACACAAATATAAATAAACAAGTAAACCCTGCTACACAGCGAGCAATACCTTCTTTAAATATATATTTTTTTCCTTAGTACTATAATAACAATGACAAATAATATAAAAAAGGAAGACGGGGAAAAGATTTCCCTACTTTCAGTAAATTTTAAGGAAAATATTTGTGAAAAGAATAGCGATTGAACATATTTCTTATCAATGCCAAGTCCCTCATTATGATAATACCGACTCTAGGCAACAATGAAATCCAGAGAACAAAAAAATAATAGCAAATTTGATACCCATTAACGATGGTCAAACCCTCGCCAAACTCTTGGTCTTAGTCAGGAATAGAAGCTTTTAAGAAGCATTTGGACCTATGTCAACCCGTAAGAAAGAGGAAAGAGCAACATTACTCCACAACAAAACTGGGCTTTAAATACTTCTTTAAGAATCTTTGCGATTTTCTCAAATACAATAAAAAATAGTGGTTGACAAGATTCATGGCATTAACTCTACAATACTTATGACAACAAATTACTTTTTCCAAGATATAAGATGCCTAAACGCTTATATCTCAATCATATTCACCCAAGGCGCATTCGTTTAGGCTCTAATCTATTCGTTTACACTCTATTATATTCGTTTACACTCTATTATATTCGTTTACTCTTTATTAGTCAATGAAAGTCAACTATGGTAAACCATAGTCAACCAAATTTAACAATGGTGAACCAAATTCAATCATGGAAAGACAAAGTCAACCATAGTCAAACATGGTTAACTAAAGTCAGTCATAGTCAAACAAGGCCAACAATAGTCAACCAAATTCAACAATAGTGGTTCTATAATCAACATACTATTTTAAAGATAATCCTTCTATAATCAACCATATGATTTTAAAGACAACCCTTCTAGCACCCATAATGAAGCTAACAAATCAACCATAGTCAACCATATGATATTAAAATAAACCAATGCCAACCATGTTTAATCATAGTAAAACATAATCAACCATAGTCAAGCAAATCCAACCAAAGTCAACCATAGTTCACCAAAGTCAACCAAAGTCAAAAGTAAAAAAAAAGTTGACCAATAGCGAATTATGGCCAAACAAAGTCAACCATAGTCAATCATGGTCAACCATATTCAATTAGTAAGCCATAGTCAAAGTTAAACAAGGTTAACCAAAAGTCAAGCATGGTCAACGAAAGTCAACCATGGTTAACCAAAGTCAACTATGGTCAATCATATTTAACCTTAATCTACCAAAGTCAACCTTGGTCAACCATAGTGAACCAAAAATATACTAAAGTAAACCAAAGTCAACCATGGTGAGCCTAAATTCAACCGAACTCAACCATAGTCAACCAAAGTCAACCATGGTTAACGAGAGTAAACCAAAGTTTACCATGGTCATCCTAAGTCAAACATGGTCAACCAAAGTCAAGCATAATCAAACAAAGTCAACCATATTCAACCAAATTCAACAATAGTCAAACAATATTGGAATTATAATCAACCATATGATTTTCAAGTTAACCCTTATGTCACTCATAGTCAAGCCAACAAGTCAACCATAGTCAACCATATGATATTAAAATCAACCAAAGTAAACCACGGTGAGCCATAATCAACCATATTCAACCAAATTCAACAATAGTCAAACAATATTGGAATTATAATCAACCATATGATTTTCAAGTTAACCCTTATGTCACTCATAGTCAAGCCAACAAGTCAACCATAGTCAACCATATGATATTAAAATCAACCAAAGTAAACCACGGTGAGCCATAATCAACCATAGTCAACCAAATCCAACCTAAGTTAACCAATACTTAACCAAAGTTAACCCTAGTCAACCAAATTAAAAAGTCTAATAAGGTCAATCAATAGTCAATTATGGCGAAACAAAGTCTATCATCGTTAACCATAATCAACCGTATTCAATTAGTTAACCATTTAATCAAAGTTAAACAAAGTCAACCAATAGTTAATTACGGCTAAACAGAGTCACCCACAACCAACCTCAACCAACCATGGGAAACCATAGTCAATTACTCAACCAAAGTCAACCAAAGTTAATTATGGCCAACTAAAGTCAACCACAGTCGACCATAGTCAACCATCATGAACCCTAGTCAACCATAATCAATTGGTAAACTAAAATCAACCATGGTCAAACAAATTCAACTACAGTCAACCATAGTCAACCATGGTCAACTAAGGTCAGTTCAATTCAACCATGGTAAACCATAGTCAACCATATTCCACCATGGTCAACCAATAGTCACTATGGCCAAACTAAGTCCCATGGTAAGCCACAATTAACCATAATCAACCAAGGTCAACCATAGTTAACCAAAGTCAATTATGACCAACTAAAGTCAACCACAATCGACCATAGTCAATCATAATCAATTAGTCAACTAATGTAACGTCCCCACCCATCTATCCAATTCCTGGAAGGGAACATGATGCCAAATTCTGGGCTTTCACATAGTCTCAGCCCAAGTCATTAGCTTCATACAATTAAAAACAGAGTGTGGAGATACAAATTAAGCAATTTAAGCATAGCGGAATTAAAACTCAACCACACACACATTTCATATGCATACATCATATCCAAAAACAGTCATCAATTTAAACATTGCAGAAATAAATGCATAGACAGATAAACACTTATCTTTGTGGTGAAATGGCCCCAAACAACTAGTTATGTCGCTGCAACGTTCCACCCAACCATAGACCAGATGTGTTCATCATTTCTCTCAACACAACTGCCACCCCCGAGCTGGGCATGATTCTTACAAGAAAATGGGACATTCAAGCTCATACACAGCCAAAGCAATCATTCTTCCAAGCCAAGCCAGCCCACAACTGGGTTTATCAGGCTAATTCTGAACCCTCTGCATTTTTGGATGCTTGCACTCAAGCTCAAGCCAAAGCAACAGATACCCATTTAAACCCCAACATTCTCCTACACACAGCAACTCAAAAACTGGGCATGGATACATATTTTTAGCAATGGGTTTTACAACAAGATGGCCATGGGTTTCCCCAAATCGTGGGCACACCAAAACGGACCGTGGGAAGAGAATTCGACCACCGGGAGAAAAACCGATTTCTCCCACAGGTTATCAACCTTTCCAATGGTCCAAACGGATCCATTGAAACCCCAAATTGAACTCCATCTTTCCTATCAGTTCTGTAACACAAAAACGCCCTCTTCCCAGCTAGAGAACAAAGAAAAACCAAGAAAACATGGCTGGAAAACGCCCAGGCAGCTCCAAAAACGTGAGAGAAGCAAAACTGGTTGATGGGTAATGGCTTGGGAGGCAAATTCATGGCTCTTTTCTTGCCAAGGAAGCCAAACACGTTTTTCCATGCAGGGTGGTTGTCCATACTCGAATTTTGGACAGCCATACCTCTCATTCCCCAAGGCATTAACTACCTCAACCAACTTTTTGGGAGAAATGAATGATTGGGTACAAAAGTCAACATGGGTAGTTGAGTGTTTGATGGGTTATCTCATTGACACTTGGCTTTACTTGATTGGATTAAGGGTTTGAATGTTTTTCCTCCAAATTCCTTGTAAAATCATGCCCCCATCTCTTCTTGCATTGCATAGCTAGTTGTGGGTATTTTATTAAAATGCATATTTACAATTCCAATGTGCCTAGCTAACACGTAAACCATATGCATCAATAAATCGATGGCGGGGCCTTGGCCTTGAGATCCTCACCACGATTTTATAGCAATATTACATCATTTACCATTTTAATGCCATGGGGTCAAACTGGGGACATTACATTCCCCTCCCCTTGGAATAACACCGTCCTCGGTGTTCCAACACTTAGGAATAAATACACACTTTACACATGCTTCATAATTCACAAATGGTTGCAGGTCTGTCCTGCATTCATCTCTTTACTTTGGACTTTCAGGATTAAGTCCCTTGGCTTCCACAAGCTGCTCCTGCTGGATTTTACCTTGCTTATTAGCAACACTTGGTTGGTAACAAATGCAACCAATGGCTTTCAATGTCTCACTTGTGAGACTCATTATGGCAATTCCTGTTAGGACAAGCATAACACAATATTAAAATTAGTCAATTATTTTCCCAATTGACTTGGAACGTCCATGCTTTACTCATGAGATTTCCACACATTTCATGCTTTCCCAACATACACATGAGATCGTTCATGTTCATCCTTTCACAGGGAAATAACTATTTCAGCATTCACAATTCATTTCAAGCAATAAGCACAATCAACTTCCAGTCACAACATGCATTCAACAATCCTTTGTTTTTGAAATGCATCAATAAAAAATGAAAGAGAAGAGTAAGAGTTTCCCCCTCTTAGTCTTGTTCCAATCTGGAGCCACACCATCACTGTGGTTTCATGCTCCTTAGCCTCTTTCACTTCAATGTGAATGCTTGACTTGCTGTTTCTTGGCTATGACACTTGGTGTCTATAGTCTATTTCAGACCTCTCAACCATGGAGTCTCTCCACATGGTTTGTCTACAGCTCTTGGCTGCTAGGACCCACACAGTTCCACTAGCACCATCTTTCATTATTGCTCATGCTGAGCTCTTTCGAACGATCACATGTCCACATGCATTTCTATGATGCCTTCATAGTCCTTGCTTCTAGCAATTCCTATATTCAAACATTGAATTAATTCACATGTTCAGTTTATTCTCATAGGTTTTATTTCTAAACAAGAGTTTGAGAAATCATAAACAAATCATATACACATGTATTTCACAAGCAAGAAGCTGTAATGTAACCAAATACTTATCTGCATTGGATGTCTTCACTTTATTCCACAGGTTCCTTCTTCGCTTTATAAGCCTTAGATTCCCCATGGATGCAATAATGAATGTTGGGCTAGCACATAGGCTACTCCTCTACATCATGTAGTTAATGCCCAACCAATTACTCTCTGGATTTACCAAGAATTTTGTAGCGCCCAACCAGTTACTCTCTGGCTTTACCAATAATTTATAGTTCCTTTAGGGTCCTTGCTTCCTACAATGACCAAGGTTTCCAACAAAGAAACAATAGTGTATCAGCTTAGCTGTTAGAAAACTTATACCTGAAATCTTCATTATTTCAAGCAAGAAATAAATGAAAATGAATACTTATATGTATTGTGCATTCCCTCGCTAATCCATAGGTTTCCCTCTCTGCTTTACAAGCCTTGGATCACCTATGGGATGGATGCTTAGCCAACACACATGCTACTCCATAGCATTATCTGAATAGGCAATGCCAAGCTAGTACGCCGACTGGGTTTATCAGGTATCCTTGAAATCAGTATGCTAAGCCAGTACACCGACTGGGTTTATCAAGCATTTCGAAGATCAGTATGCTAAGCCAGTACGCCGACTGGGTTTATCAAGCATACAACGACCATTTCCAATCCAGTTCTCTGACTAGGTTTGTCAGTAAATAACACCCTTCACCAATACCTCCACAACATGCAAATAGCCAATGCCAAGCCCGTACACTGACTGGGTTTGTCAGGCATCCAACAACCATTCACCACAATATCAACACAACCAATGCCAAGCCAGTGCACCGACTGGGTTTATCAGGCATAAAACAACCATTCACCACAATATCCACACAACCAATGCCAAGCCAATACATTGACTGGGTTTATCAGGCATAAAACAACCATTCACCACAATATCCACACAACCAATGCCAAGCCAGTACACCGACTGGGTTTATCAGGCAATAAGAACAACATAATATGATTATGTGGCTCGTTCTCTTATGCAAACCAGGGGTTCCCTCCAGGAACTCCATAGGTGACTTACTTGACTGCAGGCTAGCATGGCCGCCACAATACCCACTCGCACTACACAATGATGATACCCCTTTTCTGTTACACAAGTCCTCGGGCCCATTCATCTCTTCTAGTGTCCTTCAGTGTGAGCGTAGAAAGGTTACCAATGCCCATACAGTCCTCTCGAGCACCCTTCTTAACTTTGCCTCTTACGTGCAACACTAGAGTGCATCTATGTAAGCTGATAGCACAAGAAGGATAAGCAGGCTCATAGGTATTGCTGCTCTAAAACTATAATCATATTTCATAACATTCACTATCAAGTATTGAAACACCAGGAATGCATCCATTCCCTTAGGGTGTAGTCAATATTGAAAACCGTAACATAACCCATCACCCAAAAGGTACGCATCCCTTTCTGATGTGAGCCATATAGGCCCTAGTCACACTCAAGCAGTCTGGAATAATAATGAAATAATAAAACATGCTCTACGTATTAAATCTAATAGCCAGACACGCATATCTTCAGTTAGGCTTACAGAATACTCATTCATTTCACAGATATATCTTTTCTTTATTTGTGAAGAATGGGGGCTCCCTTCTCTGAGTTAATAGTCCTTCGGTTCGCCACCCCAATCTTTTCACGTTCCATAACCAACATATGCCTTCTCAGCATAATTTTACTGTCTCACTCACATGATTCACCCACATGTAGTTTGACTGAGACATTATCAACATTTACAATGGTGTTTCACCTGAAACCCATTTCCAAAGCATGAGATCCTTCCCATCTAGTTTGGCTTCAGCAGGCCATCACACATGGTCTTCCTGCAATGTGTCATCCTGGCACACTTATCAAATAGCCAAACAGTCAACAACATTTAGAAATATGCTTCAAGTATGATTGTTCCATAACCAATCAATAGCATTAATAATTAATTCAACATGAATTTACAATTCTGTCTCCTACAGAAATTGATTTGCTTAGCAATGAGGCTATCCTCATATTGTTTGGCTCTCGTAAGTGGTATCACTCTGTCCATTATGGTTTCACCCTTTCTACTATACATGAACATCCCACTACAACATGTCCTCTTGACACAATTTTTATATACGCCAAATAGTGATTAGCAATTATAAGCAATTCTCAAATCTGAAATCTACAAATCTGTTTTCCTACAGAACTTAGATTTGCCACCATGAGATTATTCTCGTAAATTTAAACCAAAAAATTTTCAGATTTGTTTCATGCATAAGCTACAACCATGAGAACCTTCTCATAACCTTTGGCTTCTGCACATGGTAGATCCCAGTCTCTACTATGGACTTATCCTCATTGCCATACGTAAGACTTTTCTACCTGAAATCTGAAACTTCAATTAGCCAAACACGTTGTGAGTATTTTATGCACATAATCCTTTCATTGCTACAACAGTCGCTAAAGTGATCTTAGAATGATAACACTCAATAATTCAAACATCTTCAGCTGTTAATATTTGAAATGCAATGAAATATATACATTCTTATATATGCATCATTATCACAATAAAATTGCAAGACACAGTCACACTATCCATGCAATTTAAATAAACTGTAAATACTCATTACTTCACATTCCATGCAATTCTGTCCTTCCAACATAGTGCTCTGGTAGCCCATCACGTGTCTACCTTCTTCATGCAATCTTTCGCCTGCATTCATAGCAGCTCATGAAATGGTATCAGGATTAACAATAGTCCACCATTTCATCTATTATCTAATTGCATTGAAAAATATATATATATATATATATATATATATATATATATATATTACAACCATGCATTCACACAATGCATCTCAACATGTGCACCCGCACATATGCATGCACATTTACAACATTTACATAATATTTGATGTACATTCACTTAATGCATAACCCCTCAATGCAACCTTGCATTAATCCATGCATACTATGTACTCACGCCTATTATGGCCTAACCATGACTGCCACTCATAGCATGCACTACCACAACAGGGCCATAAGTCCTCACTTGCTTTGGTTGTTAAACTCACAACCGGCATACACAAATGGCATGATATAATTTCATATGAATGCATTGAGATTTCTAAGCAATCATAGGGTGTAAGGATCATTGCCTTCACTTACCCACACCTCACCATACTTGGTAGGTCAACATTCCCATTCAGGCACTCAATCCCACATGCAAACCAAATCAACATAGTTCAAACATAGTTGAAGGGATCTTACCAAATCCTCTTTCAATCATTTATGCAATTATGTACCAATAACCATTACCTGCATGGCTGTCATTAACATCGCTTGATGTTACCTGATTAGTTGGCCTCTTACCAAGGCTACTCAGTCATTTTTCCAACATCATGATCACGGATTTGTTGCACCATCCTTTCTTCATAAGGTTGTTGGTCTCGTGCAACAACGTCATCAACTTCTTTAGCCATGCTTTGATTGTATTTTGTCCTACAACCAATGCGAACACAACTAATTATTAGCAACCACAATCATGATCTTAAGTGGCTCATTGCATATGTAAAACCTCACTATTTCACCAATATGAAATATCATATACATGCAAAAACATTTTCACATGCACTGTGCAATGCTTATTGATATGCCATCTAGTGCATATTCATCTATGTAATCTCTTGCATTTTCAACATTCTTATGCCATAGTTTATATGCATGACCATTTCATAATTATAAATATGATAGCAAAATAGGGGTTAAGGAATTCTCCCTTTCCAATCCCTCATCGAAGCATGGAATCTCTCTTCCATATCATAGTTGGCCCGGTTTCCTTCTAGTTATGCAATTATAGAAATTGCCCATATTGACTAACAATTTTTTTTTTGTCAAAACAGCCACTAGCACTCTTCTGCACCAAATATCTATGATACATGTGGACCTCCTTCAAACTCTGGTCATGCATCCTTGTTCTCCTCTAGATAAGATTTCCAACGCCTATCCCTGTGCTCCATTCCGATCCAGATCATGGAATTTACATTCTTTCAAAAATGCAAACTTTGCCCAAATTTTCTGCATTTTTGCACAGTTGCAATTTGTTCTTGAATGCCAACTTCAGCTGCTTGTAGAAGAAAATCTAGGAAGATTCATGAAAACTTATATACTGGGAGAAGGTATTCCATATAACAAGGAACACTCATCAACCTTCAGATCTCTGTTCCAATGCACTAGTCAACTTCTATAAAATTCGGGGTTTGGCTACTTTTAACTTTTCACTTTTCCCCCAAAATCTCAAAATTTGGCCAAAAATGGCTATCTCCCAAACTATGCATTTCTGGAAAATCTTCGTCTAACGGAAACTATCCGTTTTAATGAGAAGATGAAATATCTAGTTCAGTAAAAATTTTTATTCCTACATATAGGGTCACTTTTACTGTCCACAGGCTTTTCAAAATCCTGAAAAAAGTGGCCCGGAACAGTGCTTTTTGGATTTCTGGTTCACCCCGACTCCACATCCTTTGGAGTTCGGCTCCAAGATTCCAAACTTAACATTGTGTCTGCTCCATGGCCGCGTCATATCGATTTCAGCCCAAACCGACCTTCCGTCGAGCCTCAAGACACCCTCTTGTAAAAGTCACTATTCTCCATTTTCTTTCAAATTGGAGCATAATGGGTTCGGGACCCTCTCTCGTTATTTCTTGGCCTTCGTTAATGGCCTCCGAGCCTCACATGAATCATCCCATTCTGAGCCCGATTACTCCTCCTACCCAAAAATAAAGTTTTGGCCTCTATATTTTTTTTTTCCTGGCTCCTCCCTCTGCGACCGTCGTGAGATTTAACTTTAAAATCGTTGACCTTGGCGCTGGATTTATCCCTAACTTCTGCACCCGCAATCCTTCGTCGTTGCGACCGTGTCGTAAGTTTTAAGGAAAAAATTGCTGCCCACGCAAGCCTCCATCGCAACTTTTAAGCCTAAAATCCGTCGCCAGTGTCACAGCTTTTAACATTACCTTCGCCGCACGCATCGCAGATTTTAGCCCTAAGATTGTCGCCGAATCGCAGGTTTAACCTTAAAGTTGTCGCCGTTTTGCCAGTGTCGCCGCTGACCGACGCATATTTTAACCTTAACTTCTGCGCCCACCGTGGCGGTCCTGGCCTTATCTTCGTTGCTCGCAATCCTCCGTTGCTGTGACCGCGTCGCAAAATTTAAGGCTAAAATTGCCGCCCACGCAATTTTTAAGCCTAAAGTTGTCGCCGCGTCGCAACCTTTCAAGCTTGAAATTACCGACCGCGTCACAGGCCTCCGTTGCAAATTTTAACTTAATTTTTCGCCGCCGCGTCGCAAAATTTAACATTAAAATTTGCGCAGAGCCTTTTATCTGCGACTACTCCGGCTCGAAATTTAACCAAAATTTTGCCAACCTTGGCGCAACAGTTATGGTTAAAATCGCTGACAGAGACTTAAGCAAAATTTTCAACACTGAAAATTTTTCAATTTTCAAATTTAAAACAAAACTTTTATAGAAATTTTCTGAATATTTCCTTCTTTTTGATGTTTAGTGCTGGACAGGAGGCATACTTACCGCTGCAACTGTGATATGTTAATTTTTCAGAATTTACTTCAATCTGATCTAGGATCTTAACTGAGAGAACAACATGTACAACATATCTACAGCATATCAATCATGGACACAATAATGCAAGCACACAAGAGACACAGAGTTTACTTGGGGAAAACCATAAAGGTCAAAAACCCCAATAACTTCCTCAGAGATAGATAGAGCAATGATACAACCCAAGCATAAGAGATAGACATCTCCTAGCAGCAGCTTATCCTCCACAAGTGCGCCACTCTCCTGAGAGTGTGAGAGAGAATAAAATGATCAAATAGAGTGCCTCCTGCACTCTATTTATACTTGACTTGACTTGCCTAATAACCTTTACTAGGTCGGCCTTAACTTAACCACATAACATAATGCTGATTGGGCCGACACCCAATAGGGTGGTCTAATAACCCTTTGACCCACATGGCTGACCCCCAATAGGGTGGTCTAATAACCCTTCGACCCACATGACTTATATAGGGCCGACCCCAACAAGGTGGTCTAATAACCCATTAAGTATAAGTTACGACACTTACAATATAAATGACGACACTTCCGTATAGAGGAATAATAACATCTCTATAGGAATACAAACACTTCTGTATAGAGGAATAATACCATCTCTATAGGAGTACAATATACATATATGAAATACATTCCGAAGTTACATATACATCAACACTCCCTCTTAACTAGGAAGGTATTTCTCGACACAGGTCTTCTAGAACAAGTCTTCTTCTCTGGATCATCATCACTGGATAATCGTCATCGAGTCATCATCATCGTCACTGCTGCTGCCATCTCAATCAATCTCTAAATCTACTCGTCATAGGAAGTTCTACAGAGCTAGTCCTTTTTCATACTGGATGCAGGCCCACCACCTGCAGGTCTTCATCATCACTGGCCATACTGTGGAATCCCCAGGACTTATTACGTGCGTCACAAAACCTGGCGGTAGCATCCCAGGCTGTTACGAGCACACAAATCTTCTAGTCGTATCTCCCAAGAGCACATTACATGTGACCCATCACAAAACTTGGCTGAAGCATCCCAGGATGTTACGAGCACACAGCTCTAACTGTCAGATCTCCCAAGAGCACATTACATGTGATCTCACCACAAAACCTGGCTAAAGCATCCCAGGCTATTATGAGCACACAGTTCTACCTGTCGGATCTCCCAGGAGCACATTACATGTGGTCCACCACAAAAATTGGCTGAAGCATCTGAGGCCTTTTTTATTCTATCCAGATCTCCCAGGAGCATATTGCATGTGGTCATGGCAATGCCTCGAAAGAGCATCTGAGGCCTTTTTCATCATGTCCAGATCTCCCAGGTCCACTTACATGCCATAGGACAATGCCTCGAAAGAGCATCTGAGGCCTTTTTCATCCTGTCCAGATCTCCCAGGTCTACTTACATGTCCTCCCAGAGAAATGCCTCGAAAGAGCATCTGAGGCCTTTTTCGTCCTGTCCAGATCCCAGGTCTACTTACATGCTCATTTGCACAACCTATCCACAGCCACAAAGTATCAACCTGATACTCTCCATACATCATCCTGATTTACACATGATCATCCTGATCATCATCACTGCATCATCCTAATGCATGTCATCTGGAAAAGCTTGTCATCCACAATCATCCAATGCATCTACCTAATTCATACCAAGTATCTACCTGATACATATCACCATACACAGTGTATCCACCTGATACATACATAGATACATGATCCACAGAATGTATCTACCTGATACATATCAACATACATGATCTACTTGATCATACAATGTATCCACCTGATACATATACCGATACATGGTCCAAGCATCCAACATGATGCATACATACATAAATGATCCAATTGATCATATCCAGCATCCAACATGATGCGTACATACATAAATGATCCAACCGATCATATCCAACATCCAACAAGATGCATACACATACATACAAATGTAAATGATCCAACTGATCATACATAGCATAAACTAGAACATCATCCTGATGCTCATCATCCAACACTTACATCCATAGGCATTTGAAGGATCCCCCTTCCACCATGCTAGGAATGGCCACAGCAAATGTCTCCATTTCTTCCTCGAAGTGTCATCGTTCTGAAGAACACCAAGCCTCTCTCTGAAGTACTCGAACTTCACTCTGGCTAGTGCCTTTGTCAACACATCTGCAATCTGCTCATCCGTTGCAACATACAGGAGCTTCACTTCTCCCCTCTGCACCATATCCCTGATATAGTGATCTAATGGAAGTGTATCTGGATACAGGAGCAAAAGTCTCTATGCTACCACCTGCAGCATGCTTGATCTTGTAGATCCTCTTGGAAGTCACTACAGACTCCCCTTCAGGTCGTGGGACTGCATCCCAAACATCATGATTGACTGGTACTCCTCGATCATGGCATTCTTCCCAGATCCTGAGAACTTCAATATCTTCAATATTTTCAATAGATAACTTTGTTGCTGAACAAATGTTGTAGTCCTTCTTTTGTAGGTGATGGTATACGATCTTTCCTACACAACAAGTTAAATTGCATGATTAGAAAGCATCTCATAGTTTTCAAAACAAATTCTTACACATAAAGAAATATGTCATATAGTCATGCGATTATCTTAGCCAATGCTTCAATACAACATTTATCCATATCCCGTAACTTTCTAGATGCCTTCCAATTTCTACCAGAACATTGTTAAGAGTGTGCACAACTCCCAACATATCAGCAAAGAGGTTTCATTCTAGATAAGTAGCAATGGAATGTTGTACAGTACCATAGGACACTTACCCATGTATATTAGTAGTATACTGTTCATCAATGCAACTATTCTAATATGCATAATACACAACCTAATTCTAGGAACATGAGTATATACATTATTGAACAGTATTATTTAAACAATAAAATATGCAAGGAATGATAATTCAAATACTTATATTTGTTTGTTTGGTTGGTTGACTCCCTCTCAGTCTTTGCTTCTTTTCTGCAACTCCATTCTGATGTGAGAAGTGGTCAACTTTCTCTGAATATCTGCATCCTTGCAAAAACTACTGAAGTGTGCTCCTTCTTGATCTTTGCTTCCTTGTAGGAACAACTGGAGTGTGCTCCCTCTTGATCTTTGCTTCCTGGATTACCTGTCCTTGAACTTATATCCATCCTTAATCACTATGCATGCTTATTAGTATCATCATTGTGTTATCCTCAAGGTCTCATACATAATCACACATTCATTAGTATAATCTTAATACACAATAATCTTAAACATGTATAGTCATGATCATTTCAAACACAGATAATAAACATTAGTATTCAAGGTTTTAGGGAAGTCTTCTTTTACTCATGCATATTCTTATTTGATCATAGGATTCTTCTAGTTAGTTAAATCATCAATCAAGATAAGAGACATAATATGCATAAACCCTTGGTTATTTACATTTCTACTTTATGAATAAACATAACCAATCATACCAAGTATACTTATATAAGGGATCCTAACACAAGGTAGGATTCTAACTTGATATAGGAAAAACATACCTAGATTGGTATGTTAGCTAGTTATGTCTAACATACCCACATGATGTCTTCTTGTTCTCTTTAATGACTTGTGCTAGTAACCTACATATCTCATAGGTTAACCATTATAGAACCAAGTTATACATACCTCATAAATAGATCTTCTAAGTGATCCATGACAAAGGATGAATCTTTGTCTTCATGTCATCATGATCATATGTTCTTGAACTAGAACATGATTTGTCTTTCTTGGTGTACCTTTCATGTTAGCGGACAACATAAACCTCATACAACACCATAATGCATTAGTACAATCATAAGTGTCAACACCCTAATCAATGAATATCTTCTATCATGCATTCATAATTTTATTAAGGTGATACGACAAGTCTAAATTTAATCAAGATTGTACTAACTGTAATAACATGAAGACAAACATACCATACACTTAATCATGAACAAATCTCGAAACATACCTAGATAAATCATACCTGTCGAGATTGCTTGTAATCTTCTTATGTAAGGCCTTAGCCTCATCTCCCTCTGAAACAGAAACTTCTTTACTTATGCAGGTGACCAATCCATTCTCTTCTAGGATTAACCCAATCCACTTGATTTGCAGGAATTGGATCTGGAGCTGGATTAGGGTTTGTCAGAGAAACCCTAAAAATTCAAACTTTGAATTTCAAACTTCCGAAAGGATAGAAATATGTGCCTTGATGAGCTGATCAAGCCGGTATACTCATAATTTGAAAACTGCAAAGTTTCACCCCTCAAATTTGCCTTTGACACTTCCAGATTCACTGGACATGACCCCGAACTAGGGTTTGATAAAGCCCACCCTTCTGCCCAATCAAAAGGTTTGACCCAAATCTCTAAGCTTCTATTTTTCTGAGGAGCTTCCAGCCGTGATCACAGATTTAAAAAATTCCCATTTTTGCAGAAGCCCTAATTTTCTACTTTTCTGATCAAAGTCCCGAACTAGGGTCTGATCAAGCCCGGCCTTCTACCCAACCAAAAATTCTGATCTTGGTCTCTAAATTTTGGATTTGATGAGTAGCATTCAGCCGTGGTCTCCGATTACAAAAATTTCAACTTTCTCCGAAACCCTAAATTCTGGAAGCCATGAATGAAGGTACTAAAAAATAATTCTGTTTTGACAAAAATATGTACCTAATTGTTTCTGTTGTAACTCTGAACTTTTCGATCCACAGGGTCTGAAAACATTTTTTGTGGTAACCTGACCTGTAATATTTCCAACTCCATAGGTCTGACCTCAAATGGAATCTCTGAGAGAGAGTTATTCCAAGTTTCACAACGTGACCTGTTTATGGGATAAAACAGGAGAGCGAACTTGTACGGCATGCACTGTGTCACTGGTTTAGTTTCAGCCTCTAAAAAAGTTACTTGAGAAATTTCAATCCATGCACTACCTGTCACTTTTTACTAAATTTCATTTGGAGTTTCCTAGCCCATGTTATGACCTTTTTTCCAAGGTCACCTATTTTTGACTGAGATCTGGAAGAGGCAGAAACCCTATATTGTATAGATCATAAAGAACAAAGTACAATGAATTAGAAGTTTTCCTTTGGACACAAGCTACATGGGGATATTATCTTCGATCTATAGAAGTTTCAGATCCGAAAAATTCACCAAAATGGATTTATAGTGAAATTTCTACGATGACTGGTTTTTGCTATATCAATCCCAAGCATCACAAGTGCAACAAGTGTCATACATGCCATACTATGCCTTCTTTCAGGATAGCTCTGATACCATGTTAATTTTTCAGAATTTACTTCAATCTGATCTAGAATCTTAACTAAGAGAACAACATGTACAACATATCTATAGCATATCAATCATGGACACAATAATGCAAGCACACAAGAGACACAGAGTTTACTTGGGGAAAACCATAAAGGTGAAAAACCCCAATAACTTCCTCAGAGATAGATAGAGAAATGATACAACCCAAGCATAAGATATAGACATCTCCTAGCAGCATCTTCTCCTCCTGCACAAGTGCGCCACTCTCCCGAGAGTGTGAGAGAGAATAGAATGATCAAATAGAGTGCCTCCCACACTCTATTTATACTTGACTTGACTTGCCTAATAACCTTTACTAGGTCGGCCTTAACTTAACCACATAACATAATACTGACTGGGATGACACCTAATAGGGTGGTCTAATAACCCTTTGACCCACATGGCCGACCCCCAATAGGGTGGTCTAATAACCCTTCGACCCACATGACTTATATAGGGCCAACCCCAACTAGGTGGTCTAATAACCCATCAAGTATAAGTTACGACACTTACAATATAAATGATGACACTTCTTTATAGAGGAATAATAACATCTCTATAGGAATACAAACAATTTCGATAGAGGAATAATACCATCTCTATAGGAGTACAATATACATATATGAAATACATTCCGAAGTTACATATATATCAACATGATAGGTAGCCCATGAAGGCCCAATGCTGCAACCAACAACTCTGATACCAAATGTAACGTCCCCACCTATCTATCTAATTCCTGGAAGGGAACATGATGCCAAATTCTAGGCTTTCACATAGTCTCAGCCCAAGTCATTAGCTTCATACAATTAAAAATAGAGTGTGCAGATACAAATTAAGCAATTTAAGCACAACGGAATTAAAACTCAACCACACACACATTTCATATGCATACATCATATCCAAAAACAGTCATCAATTTAAACATTGCAGAAATAAATGCATAGATAGATAAACACTTATCTTTGTGGTGAAATGGCCCCAAACAACTAGCTATGTCGTTGCAACGTTCCACCCAACCATAGGCCAGATGTGTTCATTATTTCTCTCAACACAACTACCACCCTCGAGATGGGCATGATTCTTACAACAAAAGGGCACATTCAAGCTCATACACAGCCAAAGCAATCATTCCTCCAAGCCAAGCCAACCCACAGTTGGGTTTATCAGGCTAATTCTGAACCCTCTTCATTTATGGATGCTTGCACTCAAGCTCAAGCCAAAGCAACAGATACCCATTTAAACCCCAACATTCTCCTACACACAGCAACTCAAAAACTGGGCATGGATACATATTTTCAGCAATGGGTTTTACAACAAGATGGCCATGGGTTTCTCCAAATCGTGGGTACACCAAAACGGATTGTGGGAAGGGAATTCGACCACTGGAAGCAAAACCGATTTCTCCCACAGGTTATCAACCTTTCCAATGGTCCAAATAGATCCATTGAAACCCCAAATTGAACTCCATCTTTCCCAGTAGTTCTGTAACACAAAAATGCCCTCTTCACAGCTAGAGAACAAAGAAAAACTAGGAAAACATGGCTGGAAAACGCCCAAGCAGCTCCAAAAACGTGAGAGAAGCAAAACTGGTTGATGGGTAATGGCTTGGGAGAAAAATTCATGGCTCTTTTCTTGCCAAGGAAGCCAAACACATTTTTCCATGCAGGGTGGTTTCCCATACTCGAATTTTGGACAACCATACCTCTCATTCCCCAAGGCATTAACTACCTCAACCAACTTTTTGGGAGAAATGAATGATTGGGTACAAAAGTCAACATGGGTAGTTGAGTGTTTGATGGGTTATCTCATTGACACTTGGCTTGACTTGATTGGCTCAAGGGTTTGAATGTTTTCCCTCTCAATTCCTTGTAAAATCATGCCCCCATCTCTTGTTGCATTGCATAGCTAGTTGTGGGTATTTGATTAAAATGCATATTTACAATTCCAATGTGCCTAGCTAGCATGTAAACAATATGCATCAATAAATCGATGGCGAGGCCTTGGCCTTGAGCTCCTCACCATGATTTTATAACAATATTACATCATTTACAATTTTAATGTCATGGGGTCAAACTGGGGACATTACAACTAAACTCAACCATGGTTAAACAAATTCAACTACATTCAACCATAGTCAACCAAGGTTAGTTCAATTCAACCATGTTAAACCATAGTCAACCATATTCCACCATGGTCAACTAATAGTCACTATGGAAAAACTAAGTCGACCATGGTAAGCCACAGTTAACCATAATCAATTAGTTAACCAAATTCAACCATAGTCAAACAAATTCAACTATAGTCAACCATAGCCAACCATGGTCAACCAATAGTCAACCATAGGAAATCATAGTTTACTAATCTCAACCATTGTCGACCATAGCCAACCAATAGTCAACCATATTTAACCATGGTCAACCAATAGTCAACCAATAATCAACCAATGGTAAACCAATGTCAACTAGGATCAACCATAGTCAATTGTAGTCAAGCGGTGGTTGACCATGGTTGACCAACGATCAACCAATGGTTGACCATTGGTTGGCATTAGTTGATTATTGGTTGACCAATGGTTGGTAAGCTAATAGTTGACTATAGTTGACATTGGTTCACCATGGTTGACATTGGTTGACATTGATTTACCAATGGTTGAATATTGATGGAATTGGAAGAGGTTGCAGGTTGGGAATAGGTTGACTATGGAAGACCATGGTCAACCAAAGTCAACGATGGTAGACCAAATTCCACCATGGTTAGCCATGGTTAACAATGTTCAACCATCGTCAGCCAAAGTCAACCATGTTCAACCATGGTTAATTATGGTAAACCAAAGTCAACCATGGTTGAATATGGTTGAGCATGGTTGACTTTGGTTGACCATGCTTGACTATGGTTTACCATGATTGGTTAATAATAATAATAATTGCAACCAACTATGGTTGGTTATTAATATTAATATTATTATTATTAACCATGATTGTTTATTGAGCTTTGTTGATTATGGTTGACCATGGCCAACCAAGGTCAAACATAGTCAACCTTGGTGAGCCAAAGTGAACCATGGTCAATCAAAGTCGACCATGGTCAACCATAATCAACCATGGTCAATCATGGTCAACTATGGTGAACCTACCATGGTTAACTAAAGTCAACCATTGTCAACCAAAGTCAATCAAAGTCAACCATGGTCAACCATAGTCTACCATGGTTAACCACTATATTTAAATATTATATATTTTGTTATCTAATTATTATTATTATTGTTATTATTAATCATTGTATTTATTATTGTTTAATTATATTTAATATTTTGTTTGTTTATATTTTCTTTTATAAATAATTATTATCATTTTTTCTAATAACAATTATTTTAATTATTATTATAATCATAAAAAATCAACAATCCTTCCCTGCACGCTGACCATGGCCTATATACACCGCTCGACGTATATCAACCATGTCCACACATTTAAATGTGGTTGATATAAGCCGATTCGCTTATATAAGCCATATTATTAATATTAATATGGCTTGCTAGTAGCAAATATGTTATTGTCGAAGAAACTTTAAAATATGAACTGCTAACACAACCCTCGTCAAATTAATTGTATTCTTCATTTCAAAAAAATTGATCACATAGTGGAGTGTTTTGCATTTATGCTATCTACCAACAAGAACTAGCTATCCATCTTGATTCGACTAAAATTATCCACATAAAATACAGTTTGCGTCCCTCAAAATAGATCGATAGTTCCAAGTTTATAGATTTTTGTGGATTCTTGATTGATGTCGACTGCCCTCAAAAAAATCATGTCAAATTTTCTACTTTATTGATCTATTCTTAGTCTTCATCTTCACATGAGTTAAATACTTGGCTTCTTGTTTTTTCATATATCAACGTGCTAGATCTCCATGCTGAGGAATATGGTTATGAAGTGGTGTATATATATGTGAATGCACTAAAGCTCCATATTTGTGTAAGCGTCGATCTCCACAAACTGAGTTCTATATAGTCTGGTACTCCACAAGCTAGTTCTTTGATTATCAAGATTGCAAGTCGACATAAAAATTTAAAATTTTCCATGAACACCACCCAAACTTCAAACGCAACTTGGTCGACTTCTATATTTTGTTTGGCATATTGAAAAAAGTATCCAACAACAACCCCGAGCAGCCACAAATTTTCTCTTGTGCATAAAAAAAATTAATTTCTTCATCAAAGCATCATTGACATCAGATTTTGATTCTTCTAATCGACATGCAAATCTTTATTACTTTTTATCATCAACAATTTTCGAAGTAATTCGTGCAGTAGCATATTCCAATATCAATGGCAGTAATGAGTGAATTACCTCTACTTTTGTATTTGAAAAGCATACGCATCTTCAAATCTTTTCTAATTCTTTTTTGCAAATTAATTTCAATGCATACCTTCTTCTTGTTGTTCTCCATCAAGAAGAATGTTGCTCCAAGATCCTCACCAACCTGAGATCACTCTCACAATGGAAACAAAAGAGACTATAACCATGACTTGTTACTCTTTAGACTTCATCTTCAATTTGGTAGGTACATATGCAGTCAGTGAGTCTTGCAACACTTTGCTCCCACCCAAAAAGGTCCTCTTTCTCTCTTCTTACACCTTTCTCTCCAGTTCCTCCAGAGTGGTGATTGGCTCATCCTGGGCTCATCTTGCACCTGCACAATAGCTTCCTCCATTCTCTACCTTATGGATTTTGAGGTCACATCCCAAGGACTACTTCTGTAATTTATGTACCAGGGGCTCACATGCTTTTGTTATCATGTCATCATCTTTTCATTAAGCTCTTTTTTGTGTGGTATATAATGTCTCTTTCTTGAATGTCATCTTCTTTTTCTATCATTGTAGTGATGATATGGTAATTTATGTGCTCTGCAAGTCAATGCTTCAATCATAAATGCTCAATCATGCTATATGTCTTCTATTAATTCCTTAGATGCTCTACGTGCTCAATAACTTGGTTGGAATTCTTTGCCTAATCAAACTCATCTTTACTGCTCAGTCTGATGAATTTTATGGAACAAGTTGTTGCTTTTCTAATCACATAAAACTTCATAATTACAATGGACTCGAAGGCCTCTATTTAAATACTTCCACATACTAAAACCTTAACTTAGCTCATGCTTTATGCCTTAAACTTTATGCTTTGTGCTGAACTTAGCTTTACTTCTAATAATAAAACTGACAAAAGTGGGAGGTAATTACTGTTTCTAACACTACCCCTTAATTACGACCGCTAAACATACGATCTAATTACAGCTAAAACATACTGCCTCTAGGGAATTTTGTCAAAAAAGAATGCTTGTTGGTCTATGTCTCAGCTAGGATTACAAAACATCTTCATCTTGACTTTCTTTGCTGCAATGTGCTGATGCCGCTGCTTCTCATACTTTCTGGTCCAAACTTTGAAGCTTTCAATGCTTTTCTTTTTCTTTGTGCTCCATAATTTAACCTTTTGCTGAGGCTTACTGAGGACTACGAACTCCCCCTCTTGAGTCCTCATCCTTTCTTCCTTATTGCCCCCTAAAAAAAAATATAGGGTTTGCTTAGTGACCCCTTAATGCAAGATCTCCTTATTTTTTCTTCTTTCAACAACAATGAACCTTTCACTGGAACTCTTTCTCTTCAACATGGGTCATGGCCATTTGCTTTTATAAAAAAAATACTTTTATAAAGAAAACCTTTTACTTTATATTCCCTTTATTTTTAACTTCACACTATAAATCTTTTTTTTTTAAATGCTTTTTCATACGTGGACTATCCTCTCCATAATCTCCTTTACAAAAAGCAAAGTATCTTCTTAATTTCTTTTACCTTTGCATTTGCATGGAGTAACTTACGGTTTTGTCTTTTAGCGAATTGTGGTCTTCTTTTCTCAACGGATTTAACCAGGGTTAATCCAATCTTCGCTTCAACTGGTTGTTCAGCCGATGGTTCTCCATGATTTCTTCACTCAGAATTGCCTGTGAATCACCCAACGAGATTTTGTTTTTTTAATCGGCAGGTAGGCGCTCTTCCACATGACTGTAATGTCTTCACGGTTTGGATCCAACAAGCTCTCACTTCGCGGTGGATTTCTTCAACCTTTTCCATGGTCAACCTTCATACGGGCTCATTGTCACACCTTCTTCACAACGATATCACTCTTGAACAACGATCGATTTTTCTCACTGTTAAAGTGGACAGTCTTCGGTTCATTCACGCACTTGGTTACTTCACGCTTTTTTCACAGCTGGAGAATAACTTAGAAAGATCTACGGTGGCTTCCCTCACGCGGCTATCTTCCACGAACTGATTGTGACAACCTCTTCAACACAAATTTATGGATTGGACACCTTCTTCACTCTCTGCAACTGCGGTGGGAGTTTCTTCGGCTCCAACAATCTCACTTATTGGCTGGGTGTATCTTCATGAATTTGCTTCAGAGATTTGCGGATCTAAAAGCTTTCTTCGGTCGATTTCTGTCTTGTGCTTCAGACACAAACCAAGATCTTGTCCAATTTCTTGGATCAATTCTCTCTCACTTGACTGGTGAAAGATGTTGGCTTGGATCAAATGATCTCTGCCTTCTTCACTATGGAAGAATACAACAATGTTGGATATGCTCTTGGATCAATATGCTCTCCAAGGTACTTAATCAAGCTCTGATACCATGATGAATTTTATGGAATAAGGTGCTGCTTTTCTATTCACATAAAAATTCATAATTGCAATGGACTCGAAGGCCTCTATTTAAACACTTCTACATACTAAAATCTTAACCTAGCTCATGCTGTATGCCTCATGCTTTATGCCTTAAACTTTATGATTTATGTTGAACTTAGCTTTACTTCTAATAATAAAATTGACAAAAGCTGAAGGTAATTACTGTTTCTAACACAATAGAGCCCTCTTCTTGTTGGATCAAAAAACCACAGAATACAATATGTAGCAGAAGCAATTAAAAACAAGAAATCAAATAATGACACACACATAAAATATATGCAGATATTTACGTGGTAAAACCCTATAGAGGGAAACATCCACAAAGCAATGGTATCGGTCTTCTTATTATTCAATAAATGAAGATTACAATATCTTCAACTCTCTCTCTATACATCTCTACGAGAATACAAGAAATATATACATTTCTTACACGGTTACTCATAACTGACCATACTCGGTTAGACAGTTACATATTCATCGAGAGATCGGTTGTCACCCGTTTCCAACAATCTCCACCTTGACAACAAATTTACCTAACACCATTTCTCATTGCTCTATTCATCACCTTTCCTGCAAGCCTAGAGAAGCTAAGCACCACCATAGCTTCTCTAAAGTAACTGGCTTCGTGAACATGTCTACACTGTTCTTTTGAGTGTGAACCTTTTCAAGAACCACTCCACCTTCATCAACAACATGTCTAACTAAATGGTATTTTACAGGAATATGTTTTGTCTTACTATGATAAGTTGGATTTTTAGCCAAATGAATAGCACTTTGACTATCACAGAAATTTTTTATAGTGTTATGAATCTTTCCTAACTCACCCGGCAAACCTTTTAACCAGATTGCCTCTTTGCAAGCATGTGAAGCAGCTATATATTCTGCCTCTGTAGTGGATAAAGCAACAATATTCTAAAGCTTTGACATCCAACTAATAGCTCCACCTGCAAGAGTAAAAACATAACCTGAAGTGGACCTCCTCTTATCCAAGTCACCTACAAAATCATAATCAACATAACCACAGACTTCATCACTGCAACCATCAAAAGTGATACAATAGTTGCTTGTGCCTCTAAGATACCAAAGCACCCATTTCACTGCTGCCCAATGCTCTTTTCCTGGACTTGCCATGTATCTACTGACAACACCAACTACATGTTAAATATCTGGTCTTGTACTTATCATCGCATACATCAAACTTCCTAGTACATTAGCATATGGTACACGAGACATATACTACTTTTCTTCATCACTACTAGGACTCAAACCTGAAGAAAGATTGAAATGAGAAGCTAAAGGGATATTAAAAGGTTTCACCTTATTCGTACTGAATCTCTGAAGTATTTTCTCCACATACTTCTTTTTTGATAACCACAACTTTCCATTTTTCCTATCTCTATGTATCTGCATGTCCAATATCTGATTTGCTGCTCCTAGATCCTTCATATCAAACGTCCTAGCTAATTGAGCCTTTAACCTACTGATTTCAAACATGCTCTTGCTTTCCACAAGAATATCATTAACATATAATACCAAAATAATGAACATGTCATTTTCCAACTTTTTAAAGTACACACAATGATCATACTCACTCCTGGTAAAATTCTGGATCACCATGAAAGAATCAAACTTCTTGTACCATTGTAACACCCCCTCCTATCATACCAGCATGATGGAGAGGACCGTGATGCTAAAACTGGGCATCTAGTCCCATACTTGGTAAACGATCATTCAATTTAAAATGGAGCTTTTAACTAAGTATTCAAGTAATTGAAAGAGCATATGGAAATGCATAATCATTTGAAAACACAGCGGAAGTAAATTCATTAACACATCCATCATACATTTATAATATTCACGAAATAATAATTGCAAAGTTAAGCACAAGAGAACACTTATCTTAACAAATAGTCCCAAGCAACCAGCTATGCATCTGCAACGTTCCACCCAACCATAGGCCAGTTGTGCTTATCAACCTCTTGATACAACTGCCACCCCCGAGCTGAGCATGATTTCTACAAGAAACCAGGGAACAACAGACTCACACATAGCCAAGCATACACCAAGATGAGCCAAGCCAATCTGCAATTGGGTTTATCAGGCTGCTAGGACATGGAAAGGAAGAATTGCTAAGCTAGTGAGTTCAACCACAGAGCTATGGATACCTCTACAAGATCTATTTTAGCTTGGCACCCACAATACATACACACCCCACTCAAGGAAGTATTCCCTTCACCAATTCACAGTCCCTCAGGCCATACCTTCCAATTCTAGAGTATCCCAGGTGTGCATAGAAGAGTAGACAGCTCTCTGGATCTTCTTGAGAGGTTACTCCCTTCACTAGGTTTATCAAGCCAATTCTATCCACTACCACTCCAAGTTTCTTGCTCACAGGTTCAAATCAAAACAGGGATGCACATAACAGCAGAGCCACACTTAATGGGCATGGTAAAACGTTTTTACAGTGAGATACCCAAAGATGGGGTTTTCATTAGCTTCAGGAAAACGTGGGAAACCCAAAAACGAAACTGGAAGATGGGGGAACAACCCTGGGAAGCCAAATCCATTTTTAGAAAAACGTCCATGGATATTTTGGGGCATAAAAGACCTCTATAACCCCCAAAACGTGACTCCCTTCTCTCCCAGCTGCTGTACAATGCAAAAATGACTCCCAAGCATGGAAAAATGCAGGAAATGGATGAAAAACGTGTAGAGAAAAACCCAGCGAGCTCCAACTACGTGAGAGATGAAAGACTAACTGTTCAGAATGGCTTTGGGAACCATTTCGTGGGTGTTTTCTTGCCCAAGAAGCAAAAACACGAATTTCCAGGTTGATGGCTTGCCCATGCACGAAATTGGCTGCCATACCTCTCATTCCCAAGGCATTAAATGCCTCAACCAATTCTTGGAAGAATTAAATGATTAGGTCCATAACCCAAAATGGGTAGTTGGTGGTTTATGGGTTTTCTCATTGACACATGGATTAACACCATTGGCTCAAGGGTTTGAATAATTTCCCTCCCTATTCCTTGTAGAATCATGCCCCATCTATTTTGTTGCATTGCATAGCTAGTTGTGGGTTTTTCCATTAAAATTCGTATTTGCATGATGTCTTATTTACATTGTGCCCATCTCGCACAAGAACCATAGGCATCTATTTTTAATTGCCAATACATAAAACGCTAATCAATGGTGGGGCCTTGGCCTTGAGCTCCTCACCATGATTAAACAACAATATTTACATCATTTACGATTTAATACAAAGGGGGTCAAAATGGGGACATTACAACCATTGCCTGGGAAACTGCCTCAGGCCATACAATGATTTTCTGAGCTTGCAAACAAACCTCTTGTTGAGATTATGAACAAACCCTTTTGGTTGTTCCATGAAAATTTCCTCATCTAAATCTCCATGTAAGAAAGCTGTTTTGACATCTAGCTGCTGTAACTCCAAATCATATAAGGAAACTAGTGCTAACAGAGTTCTGATAGAAACAAGTTTCACAACTGGTGAAAAAATCTCATGAAAGTCAATACTTGCTTTCTGAGAAAACCCTTTTGCAACCAGTCTGGCTTTGTACTTTAAAACAATGTCATCAGCTCCTTTCTTCAGTTTGTACACCCATTTGCAACCAACCACTTTCCTACTCTCCGAAAGTTCCACAAGATCCCATGTTTTGTTCTTTGCCAAAGAATCCATTTCTTCTTTCATTGCAAGTTTCCATTTGTCACTGTTAGACAATTCTAATGCTTCCTTATAATTGTCATGTTCTCCTTCATTAGAAATGAAAGCAATAGATGTGACAAAATCATCATACCTCTTTGGAAAATTTCTGTCCCGTGTAGAACTCCATAGAGTTTGTTGTGGTATTTCCTTTATTTATGTCTGCTCATCCTCCTGAGGAGTGTCCTCATGAATATCCTCCTCCTGGACATCCTCATGATTCCTCCTCATAGATGACAGAGTATAAAACTAAATTTGTTGTAACTGTGGTACATTACCCTGTTTCAAATCATTACTTACATCTAAATTTTTCAGAGAAAGTTCATCAAATATTACATCTTTGTTTATGATGATTTTGTGGACAGTAGGATTCCACAACCTATATCCCTTAACACCATCACCATATCCAACAAAGATCAATTTCTTGACTTAGGATCTAGTTTGGAACGTTGTTTTTTTGGAATAAGTGCACAGGCTTCACAACCAAATACTCCAAGATTAGAATAATCGCATGATTGACCTATCCATACCTCTTTTGGAATTTTGCAGTCAATTGCTGTTGATGGTGATCGATTGACCAGGTAACAAGCTGTAAGCAATGCCTCTCCCGACAATTCCTGTTTCAACTTCGCATTACTGAGCATACTCCTTGCTCTTTCAAGAAGAGTCCTGTTCATGCGTTCAACAACGTCGTTCTGTTGCGGAGTGTATACAGTGGTCTTATGCCTCTCAATCCCATCCTTCTTGCAATAATTATCAAACTCCTTAGAAGTAAATTCGGTTCCATTATTTGTTCTAAGACATTTAATGAACTTACCAGTGCTCTTTTCAACCAAAGCTCTAAACTGCTTAAATAATAAAAAACATCAGTTTTTCTCTTTAATAAATAGATACAGACTTTCCTCGAGTAATCATCTATAAAATTGACAAAATATGATGATCCCCCATAAGAAATTGTAGGAGATGGTCCCCATAGATCAGAATGAATGTAGTCTAGGATACCTTTACTAGTGTGTTTTCCAGATTTAAATTTTTGTCTAGCTTGTTTACCATAAATACAATGCTCACAAAACTTCAAATCTATAGATTTCAAACTAGGAAGCAAATTTTGATCAGCAAGTACCTTCATTCCTCTTTCGCTGAATGACCTAACCGTTGATGCCATAAACAAGTGAAGTCTGTTGTTGCACCAACTGATGCTACTATTGCGTGATCGATTTTCGTCCTCCCTTCAAGTTTATACAGGTTCCCTTTAAGTTCATATATTTAGCATACCCATAGCAGATATCTCCAACCTTATGCCATGAATGAGCCTAATGACCTCATATTTGTTGATCGAGGTGTCCATTTTCTTCCATTAGAACAATGTGATGATAGTGCCCATAGTAATATAGCAGCAGTGTTCCAATGACAATGGATGGTTCAGGTGATGGATATAGGTATATGACCCAATAGGTATATGGTTGTGCTTTGGATATTCATTTTGTTCTCTTTTACTTATATTGGTAGCTTGAGTGGGAATTTAGTGGTCATGATTTGGTGATATATCTATGTGGTTATTGGTCAATTGTCTAGAGTATAAGTGGTTTGAACTGCTTGGAATTATAATTTCTCGTGTATACTCCTTGGTCTCGCCCTCTTAGTAGTTATGGCTTGCTATTTATGGCATCACTTGTCACTTTTCCATCCATCCGTTATTGGTTATATCCTGACTTACACTTTATCCTGTGATGTGGAGGACTCCCCCACTTATGCCTCTATGTTGGATAGACTCTATTGTTAGGTGTCTCGGCTCCAAGTTATGCAACAAAAATTGACGAAGCCTTGATCCTTCTGGGCGAGGAGAACCCACTATTGTTGGTTCCTGAGCTTAGGTGAGTTGGTTCCTGAATCCTTGACCTCTTTGGTCAGTTTCCCCTGATGTTTGATCCTGATTATGGATGATTCCCCCTAGTTTCTTGAGTTGTGTCAGCTAGACTTGAAACGAATTGTTCTACCATCATTACATGCACATGTGATTCATTGTTATATCTCCTGAAATGCAATCCCATGGTAAAAATGAACTGTGCTTTTAAGAATAATGAAAGAGGGCTATGAAATGAAATGTAAAGCACCATGGATGAAAGATACAATTAGTTGTGCTTCTAAGACCATGCAAAATCTGAAGGGTCAAAGGACTAAAAAATCAGTGGGTAAATAAATGATAAATCTAAAGACTTTTGGCCATGATTGAAATGTAATGATTAATTATTCACGGAGTCTATGGGTTGGGATGTGAGATGGAGTAAGGGACAACTAATTCTAAGTGTCCCATAGTGTGAGAATTATTTATAGGTTGAATACTATGAGATAATTCTAATAGCCAAGAATATTGAAGAAAATAAGTCCTCACAAGAATTATTCAAAGATATGCAATAATAAGAAGAAGAAATATTGAGACAGAAACATAAGAAAAGGAACTCAATTGATGGAAATATCATCTCATGTATTATTCCTCAATATGAATACAATATATAATACATCTCAAGAGAGAAAATATAATTCCTTAAAGGCAAGTTGTAAAGCACAAAAAAGTAAGGCTTACTAAAAGCATAAAAAACCCTTAGGTGTCAAAAGCACTTTCCAAGATACTCTAAAGGCTCACAAATTGGATGAATATGGTATGGAATCTCATGAGTGATGTAAATGGAATGTAATGATGACTTTAGGAGATAAGAAAGTGGTGGAGGTCGAATTGGTCAAGTGGAGAGAGTTTCCAAGTCAACTAGCTTTACTGTATCCACTAGAAAGTAGAAAAACATGATAAAGTTGTCTAAATCAGGAAAGTGTCTTTCTAATTCAGGAATGGAATAAAATCAGATAGAATCCAAGGAAATCTTATCCAGAATCTATCCAAATGCGTTTTTGTGACCTAGGATGGAATATGGAGGCATAAAAGACAAAATCATAACAAAATTAACCTGCAATATAACTATTTGTAATACACTTAACAAAATACAATATGTTGTATAGCAACAATGTCAAATGCCATTAATATTTCACTGACAAGTACGTCGGATATGAGACACGGTCTAGGTTCGTCTAATATCTGATGTATAGTCAATTATTTGACTAAATGACATGGGTGTCAGGTATTCGATGAACGCCGCGCAATTTAAAAAAATAAAAATAAAAAAGAAAGTAAAATTCGACAATTTTTCCGATTTTATCTCTATTGTCGGAATCCTCCGTTGGATTTTCCGCCCAAATGTAGTAGTGCCCCATCATCAAATTTTAGAGTTCCTGGTGATGAGTTGGTGATGGTTTTCAACAAATGATCCCATTTATCCGGGATGCAAAAAATCAAGATAATGCTTTTTCCTCATTCTCCACCTTTTCATTAATTGAAATCGATTTACTAATTAGGGTATTAAACTCATTAAAATGATCTTCCGTAGATAAACCATTATTCATCCTTTTATGACAAAGTTTATTTGTTCAAGAAAACATTATTTGTTTCCAATTTAGTCTCAGATATATTATTAAGTTTATCCGAAAATATTTCTGTAGTCAAGTTTTCTTTAGAAACATTAAACAAGACAAAGTCTCCTAAGTAAAGATAAATTGTAGAAACTTCCTTCCTTTCCATCTTTTTCCACTCATCATTTTTCATGCCTCCAGGTTTCTAAGAAATGCCTTTGAAAGATAGGTCTTGTTTGTTTTGAACCAACAAACGCCCCCTCCTTTTTTCATCTTCCAAAGGGAGAAATTATTTCCATCAAACTTGTTAATCTTGAACTTGGTTAAACCACATGTCATTGTTGCATCTCCCACTCATAGAAAACCCTAATCCAATGATTTTTCAGAGGACCCATCTCTAATACCAGAGGTTAGAAACTATAAAAATAGAAATAGAATAAGCCAACAAAAACAATAAAACACAAGATTTATGTGGATACCTTACTATGCATTGGTAAAACCACAAGACAATTGTAGCTTTGAATTTTACTATTACTCGGAAAAAAATTACAATGCTTTCTTGTACCAAAATTATAGATATCATTCCCTTTTATATAATACATAAGAGGGTTCTAGAAGGAATCAAAACACATTAGAAAGTTCCATAAATTTTCACCTCGGGGGATCCACTCTAGAACCCTTAGGTAGGGGGTCATAGGTGAATCCCCTAAACAGTCTTGGCACATACAAATCACATGTGGGGATAACTATGTCTCACTCTACATGATAATATCATAGATATGGATATTGACTTCACCTCCTAACATACCTTTAATGACTAGGACTTCAATAGTTACAATGGTTTCTTCATCTTGTGATATGTTAAACTTTTTGTGATTCTATTTCACCATTTGTAATATTTTCTTATCAAAGATGAAGGAATATAAAACAACCAATTTTTCCATGTCTATCAATGAAGGTTGCTCTAAACTATATCCAAGAAAAGGGAGATGAACCCATATCATAGTCTGCATCATTAATAAATCTATTAGGTTTGGGGGACTTGATCACGTGTCTCTGTCATCCATTCATTTTCCTATTGTGTAGAAGTATCTTAATCTTGATTTCATGTTTCATATCATTCTTAGCCTTGTATTTTCATGTTACATCTTCTTCTTCATTATAATTTATCTCTTTCTCGTCTGTTTGTTCCCTAGCCTCCTACTCAACCTTCTTTTGTCTTTCATCTTCTCTTAATTGTTTGCACTTCTATACTTTTTTTTATTTCATCATTTATTTATTAGATGAACCACCTCTCTTATGTATCTTCTCATATAACTAATCCTCATTCTAATCAGGCCAATTATATTCAGTATCAAATCATAGCTTACAACTATGCCAAGAGGATCATGTATTCTAAATATTTCCTCACAAAAATGATATGATGACATTGTCTTCACTTTAGATACAATTTCCTTAGAAGTGCATATGTTGTGATATTCTATGGATAGTGGAAATGTAGCTCAGGGATATTTATTATCTATTATAAGTAATGTTTCAAGTATGCGCAAGAAAGTTAGATAGATGATTTATTGCGCAACTAGTTTATTAGGAATGAACTTGGGAAAAATATGTGGAGATTTGGATTCTCTATATACTCTAAGATAGGTATAATTTTCCATCATACCAATCACCTAATGTCCTTACCACTTGCATTGACTCATCATTCATACAGGGGGATTTTTTTTCAAAAAAATAAGGTATATACGAGAGGAATGAGATTGTCACAAATTCTTGTATACTCAATACGATACTCATGCTCCCACAAGATCTAGCAATAAAAATGAATTGGTTTATTTTCTAGTTTTCATTTCCATCCCAATCCTATGAAATGATTTGATGCACAAATTATATCTACTATGAAGTATGACATGTAGAATGTGGATGGGTGATATGGATAATGATCATTTTCTCTAGAGATAGCATCGTTCATAGTGGTTGATAAAATGATAGACCAGTTGAAGACTTGGCCTATATTTACTGCCCAATAGATAAGCAAAATCCATGAACTCTTGAACCGTGTGGCATCTTTTTTAGCATACAATATTCCTACTAATTCCACTGCATAAATATAAGGAAACTTATGATATGGGGCAGGTTATACACCTTTATATATTTCCCATAAGGCCTTCCCCTTGGTCCACCATCTTTTCAATATTTCATGATAATGTTTATTAGTGGTGAATTGAGTTACCCATTTATTGTTCACAATAAACTCTACCTTGGGGAACTTATAATATACATCCACACTTTAAGGCTACAAAAATTTTATACCCCTCCCATTCTCATGTTTAATCAACTTGTTATCAATGTTGGAGTGGTTAATAAGCCATGAGACTACTTATGTTATTGGCATTATAGTTAGCCAATATGCTACACTATTAAAATGAGATATTGTAATATGATCTTATAATATGATATTCGAATCTATTTGGCTAGGCTATGCGGACTGTTATGGCTATTTTTTTTAACATTGGATAAATTTCTCCCCATTATGAATTTTGATCTAAGGCAATTTTGCATTTAGTATATTCATAACATGGTCTAGCTACATCTTCAATCACTTGTTATGTGGAAGTATCATCTTCTTGCACAACTTGGGGCACCTTCCCCTTGTATTTATACTAATTTTCTAGGCATCTTGATGATATTTGATTCACACAAATAGCCATTTAAACCATTAAAAGCATTAGTAAGAATAGACAAAGTAAATCCATCATTTCTTTGTGATTTCTCAAGTATGTTGGTCTCAACAAGAATCCGATGAGTGAAGTCCTATCCAAAATTTGCATCTCTAATTCTATTCCAATATCCATCTATCTATGTTGAGAATATAATCTAGGTTTGACACAAATTAGGTCCACGCCATATTCTTTCCCATGCATTCTCCATATACTTGAATCAACTATCGAAATTAACCACTCGATAGTGTTCATAACACCACTAAGTCTATTTTGAAATGAAATGCAATGTTATTCATCTCATTTAGAGAGTCAATGGAACCAAAAATATCATCATCATGGTATTATGTGGCACACAAATATGGAACCTAAGTGGGTAAGACCCACTGGCATTCCTAAGTATCGTTATAATGCATGGGTGATAATTAGGGCACAACTCTACCATTTAATATTGACAAGTAATTTTTCCCTAGGAAAGCGATGTCTAACGATTTCCATTGAATAGAGTGATCGAGATTCTAGAAAAGGCACTAATGAAATAATCCTTTCATTATAAATTATTATTTAAAATGTCAGGGTTCAAATCTTGTCATATTCATGATGTAGAAATTCTAGAAGAATCTTAGCTATATGTTTTATATGATTATATGATTTCGTTGGCTAGTTAATATAGGATGACAAGTGGTGTTTTAAAGGAATCAAAACCTCTAGATATAAACCATATTTTCATGTAAGTGGGTGTTAACATTGCTTGGACCAATCTATTTATTAAAATATGGAATGTATTTTATCATTGACCATTCTCCCTAGTGAATAATTTCGTTGACGATGACTTGTCTCTTATATATATATATATATATATATATATATAACACCTATTTCATTAAATATGGAGTTATTCTAGTCAAAGTTCCTTCGAAGAAAGGTGAAAAACAACCTTTCTAAACCCCAAAATAAAGGCTTCTAAAGTGCAAAATTTGGTTCCAAAAGTGCCAATTTCATGTTCCAAAAGTGTACTTTTTCCTTTGATATTGCCACTTTTGAAGCTGGTTTTTACATTTTTCCAATTTGATAATGGCAATTTTAGAACTTATTTTCACTTTAGAAAGGTTTTTTCTTACATTTCCAATACTTAAATTTGCGGTTTTGAAATCAATTTTCGCACTTTCAAGTTCGAATTTGGTGCTTTTGAAAACTAAATTAGACACTTTACAAGTACTATAATCACATAATTAAATATAAAGATGTTGTTGACACAAACCCAGTTGACAGGGGTTCCCAACACTGTCGACACCCAAACCACCGTGATCTCCCTGAGCACCGGCCCAGACAGGTTTTACCCTATCCAGCAACACCTGTAGAGTAGATGAGGTCTCACCCGAGATGTTCAAGGGAGAGTTGACGAAACCATGTTTCCACCGAATGAAGGAGGATGTTGTGCATCAATTGACTAACTTATTGAAACATTCAGAAATATATCTAAGCATTTAACTCAGGCATTAATCATAATCGTGACATCATTCAATAGGAATAGAACCATTATTGCAACAGATAAAACAGTAAAGCATTAATTGCAGCAAGGAAACATCGCATCATTCATATATTCATATCGCAAAATGCATTTACCAAAGAAAGATGGAAAACGACACAAAGGTTCTGCTCAAAATATCTGTCACATCATATCATCTTCGTAAAAACCCAAATACAACAAGATACTCAGTTTTCCGCTTCGGATCAAGATCTCTCAGGTATCAATATTTACAACCACGTGCTCTAAAAAGATATCTCAACACTTACAAACCTACATCTATTTATAGGATTGCGCCTTTACATTTGTGGTCCACTTAGGCAACCGCCTAACTGCTTCTTAACAAAATTCTAGAAAAACTAACCCAAAATCCCACAAAATATAGTCAAACGAGCCAAAAAACCCCATAGTGCGGTCTAAATGACCCAAAATATACATGGCGCAGTTCAAATGTCCCAAAAACTACCAAAATAGTTGTCACCTTGCTTGTCATTTTCCTCCTTTCACTGTACCTTTGGCCTTGTGCAACACCTGTGATGTTGACTCATCAAACCGCTTGCCAACAGGCCCCCAACAGAATATTGTGGCTCGCCCTCGAGCCACGTCAACTGGACATGGTGTACTCATTGATTTTGACCCTGAAGTCCTCGTACTACTGATCGACTTCCATGACCTGCTCCTTTACTACCGCAGTCGTTGCCTGAGTGTCTCTCACATCTTGCGTAGATGGATGCTCGCTCAGTTTCACAGCAACTTGCTAGCGACCTTCCTGCACAGCCTGGAGTGCAGAACTTTCCTTAAGCAAAAACTGATTGCTAATCTCCTGGAAATCCTCCATTTGCGCAGCGCACTTCTTTTGACGCTCTTCAACCTTTGTGATGCATTGCTGCAAATCTTTCAATTCTACTGATTTGGAAACCTGAGCCACCAACGGCATTGTTTGCATCACCGCTTTCAGTGTCACCAACTGCCCCTCCACTTCTTTCCTCAGCTTGGTCAGTTGTTCTATCTTCTCATCCTGAACAATGTTTCCCCAAAATTGCACGGTATTTGCAGTGATCTTTGTCGTTGTCTATTCCATTTCTCCTAGCTGTGTTGCCGCCTCCTCAATGGTGCATTTTTGGTCATCTACGCGTTCTTGTGGTGTGCCCAGGTTTAAAAGAGTTGTTAACTCCGCATTATCATGCTGTAATTGGATGATGACAGCCCCAAGTCGTTGTGCTCTTTCAACTGGATCCAATTGCGCGGTAGGCTCGAGAACATGTTGACAGGCCTCAGAGACTATCTCTTCCAACCACACCTTGTTGTCCCAGATGGCATCTCTTTCTACCATCAACCGATCCTACTCCTTCTTGAGCTCTATTACTGCACTATTCTACTCGACCATCAGCTGCTCAAGTTTGTCCTCTAATTCATTGACCACCTTCATCGCTTCAACTTCCTTTCCCTTTAGCTCCACAACCTCTTGCTGGGTTGTTGCTTCGTTTTCCTGCGATCACAGGAACTGACTGCTGATGTCTTGTATTTTGTCCACCATTTCCTGGCTGGAAACTGCCTGCACATTTGTCAACTCCTTCGTTTGCAGCTCATTGACGTTAATGGTCAAATTTTCCAACTGCGGAAGAAAGGCCCGGAGAGCCTCATTGTCAGTCACAATCGCAGTCGAGGGAATATTCATATTTCGAACCCGTGGCTGAGTGCTGATTGCGCCAATAGCCTGCCTAGTTGCAACCTCCGGTCCCTTCTGCAAAACAACATCCCATAAAGAATCAAGCTAAAAATTTAACTCTTTGAAACCAGCTTCCGCCTTCGCTGTCATTGCTCGGGCTGCCACATTTATCGCATTGGTGATAGCTACTATGAGGCATCTCAACTGCATCTCCGTCGTTGGAGAGGCCCCACTGATCGTTGCATACTCATGAAGTGCCTTCGTTCTTCCCTCCTTGAGGTCGCGGTCGATATCCTCATCTGTGGGTGTCTTTGTGGATGAATCTTGATCCGAGTCATGGTGACTCTGCTGGTCTTGCGCGAACAATGCATCTTTTGGGCCCGTTGCTGGAGGTCCCGCCTCAATCTCCACTAGACTAACTGGTTCTCACCATTCAACCATCCAATCACTAACGACTCCCTCCATCACTTCTTCGGACGGCTTATAGTGTGTCAACAACCATTGCTTCGCAGGTTCGCGCCTTGCCTGCACGTGAATCACGTGAGGCCGAATCGCAAACAGCGCAATCGGCTTGTACTTCACTATGGTTTCTTCAGTTAAGCGGGGCAACTTCGTCGCTGCATCTTGTAGCATCTCCCAATACAACAAAAACTGCATTGCACTTTCCCTTAGACACTCGGGTTCCTGCACCCACCACAAGTTCTGATATTGCGCACCCTTACGTTCTTTCGCGGTGTCAACCTCCATGCCCTGGTAAGTGTCAAGCTCCTTCCATGAAACTAGCACGATTAAGATTAAGATCCAACTGTACGTGAAGGGGCCTTTTCCATCTTGGACGGCGGCTGCATCCTCCGCTAATTGGTTCAACAAAAATAGTGACCAGTTCATCTGTACACCTTCTGCACATTGTGCTGCACACGCCATGACCCCTGAGTTGCATTGGTTGGGTCGATTCTTTTGGACCACTTTTCAACTTAATATCTTTGTGTTGGTGAGGACCACCTTATCATTGATACTGCTAGTGTAGTAAGCGCGACCGTCACGTTCCAAGGCGTATCACTGGACCAACTGTGATGCTCGCTTTTTGTCGTTCTCCTTCCCGCGGAAGTATTGCGAAGGATCTACCCCATCCTTCGACAACCCGGCGATCTCAGCAATCAAGTCAACAGTGACTGGAACTGGCCTATCCAGCCACAATGTGCCACCGTGGAAGCAGGACAGTAGCTGCTTCACACAAGCATTAACCTCTTGTAGTTTCCCAAAGTGTGGCACATTAATGAGTCCCAGCAATCCTTCTTGGGCCAACCCGCGCGCCCAATCTTGCAGAACCGGCGTACCACTAAGCCGTGTCCTCGACACGTAGGGGTCCGATGCAATCTCCTTATAGGCCACCATGTCATGGTCATCATATTTCAGGCACATCAATGCTAGCACAATATCGACATAGCACTCCATACCTGCTGGGAGCACTGGCATCAGCACAGGGTATTTCTGATTCTTTGTGAGCTTCCAGAGCGATATACCCAGCCGACAGGGGGGGACATACCTAGGGATATCCGCAATTGACCACCCTACCCAAGCTTCTGCTTCATCAACTCCACGGATGGACTGTCCTACCTCCACTTGGACCTCCTCCATGACTATTGCAGATGATCTTAGTTGTCGTTTACTCTGTGGGGACTCGAAATGCTGACCCCCCCACCGCTTCTTGGGGATTACCGTAAACGTTGATCCACCCGACATGCTGACAACTTCTTCTTTGATGCTTACCGCCCTAGCTGATGAATCTACCCTACTGGAAAAATCAAACATGGGCATGCTCGGCATGCCGTAGCAGTGCTCCTCGTGGCTCAACAGTTCCTCACTTGCCAACCCAACTTGCTGCTAGCAAATACGCAACACCTAACTCGGCAATTCAACTGAACAATGCAACACTGAACTCTCCTTTGCACTCGATGAAATGGTGCCTTCCGACCAAAGCCAACCCCCTTCTTATAGTTCCAAAGTGTGTCCTTAACCATCATTACCAAATTGAATTATGCATCATGACCAAATCATGCCTTAATTACCCGAATCCACCGTCGATTCGGTCAATCCAACGGTCAGATTCGCTATAAATGCCGATCATTCCATCACACATTGCTAATTAACTATTTTTAACTTTCTGCATTTATTTCCGATTTGACCTGGTCGCGACCCTTTTGCTATCGCAAACCTACTCCCAAACTGCGACACAAGCATTCCTGCTTGCGCATTCTGTTCCTGCTGGTGCGCCAACCTGCCACCAATCATCCTACCATTTTTTTTTTTGCCGATGCGACTCAGGCATCGCGCTACTCCAAGCCCATCCTTTAGGGCTTCAACCTGCTACCATTGATAAAATTTGTGAGCATCGCTCCATCTAACTGCTGCAACTGTACGGCTCCTCCTGAAGTGACGCTACTGATGCAATATGGACCAAGCCAATGCATCTGCAACTTCCCGAATGCTTTAAAACTTGCTGTCATACAACAACGCCAAGTCACCCTGCTGAAACTATTTGTTTTTGATATGGTGATCATGCCAAGCCTTCTGACGATCTGTCTCCATGCTCTAGTGGAAGCCTGCGATAAAGCAGTCTTCCTTAAGCTACACTAGCTGTTTCCGACGTTCTCCTAATGCCGCTTCATCATCCATACCTGTCACTACCGCGATGCGCAAACTCGGAACGATGTACTCCATAGGAATAATTTCCTCTTTCCCATACACCAGTTTGAATGGTGTCTGTTCTATCAACCTTTTACAAGTGGTGCGATATGCCCATAACAATGCTGGAATCTTCAAATCCCAGTCGTCGCGATTCGCATTGCAAACCTTTGTCAGTGCATGCTCCAAGATCTTGTTGAAAGCTTCTACTGTCCCATTTTCCTGCAGATGATATGGCGTGCTCTTCTTATGTTGTATCTGCAGTTCTGCTGTCAATGCACTGATGGTGCAATTGATAAAATGACTGCCCTGATCGCTCATCAATACCTTTGGGCAGCCAAATCGAGTGACGATGTTGTCGAACAAGAACCGCATTGTTGTTGCCACGGTGCAATCAATGACTGGTGCAACCTTCGCCCATCGTGTCAAATAATCTGTCACTGTAATGATATATCTTGCACCAGTGTGCTTCCCAGTCGGGTTGATAGGGCCCACGAAATCCACTGCCCATTTATCAAATGGCTGCAGTGTAACTTGAGGTTTCAATGGCATCTCATCCCTCCTAGAGGGTTTCCCAGTTTGTTGACAAACATCACAGGTCCGCGCATAATCTGTCGCATCATTATGAAGCGTTGGCCACCAAAGCCCTGTGCGAAGCACCTTTCTAGTAGTCGCATGACCTCCATAGTGTTCACCAGCTACTCCTACATGTGCTTCCGAAAACATATGCCCTTGCTCATGAGGTAAGACGCAGTGCCTCTGGATCTCGTCGGATCCCAGTTTGTACAACTGTCCTGCAATCAGCTGGAAATCTGTAGCCTTGACCACTAGCTGCTTCTTCTGACTGGTGGTGAACCCTGCTGGTGTAGTTCCTGTCTCTAGAAACTGGATAATTTTTCCATAGTAGTCATCAGCTACTTCAACCTTAAATAGTTGCGCATCGGGAAACCCGTCCTCAATGTTGGTTGGTTCCTCTCCTATCTCAATCCGCGACAGATGATCTTGTCCCACGTTAAAGTGTCCTGGCTTCACAATCACCTCAAAATCAAACTCTTTAAAAAGAAGTAGCTAGCGACATGTCTTCCCCCCTAACAAAGGATTATTGACCAGATATTTCAATACAGAGTGGTATGTGAACATCTTAAAGTGACCACCTAATAGGTAATGCCTGAAATTCTGTAGCGCATATACCATCGCTAAACCTTCCCTCTCTTTCATTTTATAATTTATCTCGATAGACGATAACTTCCGACTCGCGAAAGCAATGGGGTGATACAGATCCACTTCCCTTGGTTGCGCAAGCACTACTCCCAGCACGATCGATGATGCATCATCATGGACATGGAATTCTTTGCTCTAGTTCGGAAACACCAGTATCGGTGCTGAAGCCATCTTATCCTTTAGCGTTTCAAAACTAACTTGACATTTAGGACTCCACTGAAATATCGCATCTTTCTTTAGCAACTTCTCCATAGGGGCCGTGATCGCTGCATACCCCCTGATGAACTTGCGATAATACCCAATGTGTCCCAATGTCGGTCTCAACTGCTTGACATTAGTCGGCGGTGTTAAGCTCAGAATGAGCGCAATCTTTGCTGGGTTGACCAACAATCCCTATTTATAGACAATGTGACCCAGCAATATCCCAAATGGTGCACAGAAGATGCACTTCTTCAAGTTCAGCAATATCTTATGCTATCGACAGTGATCCAACATTAGTCACAAATTTTCCAGATGATCACTGATCAATCCGTAGACTATCCAGTCATCCATGTACACCTGCAAAAATTTATGAATCAAATCCCTAAAAGCAGCAACTACGACTTGAGAGAATATTGCCAGTGCATTCTTCAACCCAAACGACATCATTGTGTACTGAAAAAAGCCCCATTCTGTCACAAAGGTTGTCTTGTGGCGGTCTTCTTTCGTGATTCTTATCTGATGATAGCCAGCGAAACCATCCATGAAAGAATACATCTCTTGGCCACCCACGCCCTCCAGTACCTTATCAGTGAACGGGGTCAGAAATGGATCATGCAGACATGCGTCGTTCAACTTCCACAAGTCGACACAAATGCGCACTTCACCTGTCTTCTTGTCCTGCACCACCATAGGACTAATCCAGTCGGATTCCTCAACTCGTTCAATAATTCCAACATCCAACATGCGATCAAGCTCTACCTTGACCCTCTCCTTATGGTGCGGATTCAAGTGACATGGTCGTTGTCTGATCGGTTTTGCATCTAGTTTCAACAGGATCTTCATTTCCCTTAAATCCCCCAAGATTCCCTTCATCTCAGAGAACTTCGTAGGGAACAAGTCTTGTAATTCACGCAGCAAGTCGGTAACTTTCCCCATCATCTCATCATCCCAATAGTCCCAAACATTTGCAAACTTTGGACTTTCCTCTGTTCCAATGTTGACTTTTTGGAGCTTTAGTGGCTGACTGATCGGATCAGTTAGTGCATCTAGTGCGACCACATTGCGACTGCCTTCTGATTCTGGAATATTGACATTCTATGGATCATCACCATCCTCTGGCCCACCTGTGATATTATAACATTCCATCATGGACTGCATCTTGTAGTGCGTATGCAGATCCAAAGGATATGCCACCAAAACAAACTTCAGAACTACGTCGTGGATGAGCTGCAAAGCATTATGGACATCTGGGTTGGCATCCGCAAAGCTAAACGTATGAGTAAAAAAATCTCTCAACTCCAACCAAGTGGTAATCTCCCCTCGCAGTTCGGCTGTAGTATACCATGATCGCGACATCTCATCTAGCGTATGGAAAAAGGAATGGACCCACTCATCCTTTGGTCGTGATGCCCACAACATTTGACATTCCATCAAATGACTGCCAGCGTCATTCCGTCCATCATATTTCCCTATGTGGTAAAATTCGGTGTCGCCAAAGTGAACCGTAAGCAATCTCCGGCACTGCGGCCACCCAACAATCGATTTATTATGTGTCTCCCACCAACGTGCTGGAGCGGCCTTCAACGCTTCCTCCAATGCCAACAATCGCTGTGGTTCTGAGACCTTTTCCACGAATGCCACGAGAAAATCAGACAAACTGGGAAACCCTTCATATACTGGAAGTGCAACTGTTTCAGTCACAACGCGGCATAATGACTGCATGACTAACCCACACATGCGGAGTGACACCTCATGCAGGCGGTTCTACCAATTCTCTAAAGCATCATCCGAGTCGGAAGACGTAGAGCTGAACCTGTGCCACCCAAGCTCACCATCGGCAGTCGGATGAATATAATATTCTGAAATATTGTATGCATGGTCCCATCCACTGGGAACTTTATCGTTTACTGCTTCAATATACCTGCGTCCTTCAGCAGGATCCAACAGAGCTATGACTCTGAGATCGCGGTTTTCAAAAGTCATCATCCACTTCTTAAAGTTGATTACTATTGCACTATCATTAGCCCATCCAATCCCCACCAACGTAGAATAGGAGCTTCCCCCTTCAACTACTTCGATGACATCGAAGTCGACATATGTCTTCATTCCCTCAATGTCCACAACCAGACGTGGAACTCTCCCAATCGGTGTCACCTTGGCTTGATTAGCCAGACGAAGCTGTACGGGAGACCAGCTCAGGGTGGGACTCCCCATTTTCTGCCAGGCTTGCTTGGTTAAGATGTTGACATCCGAACCAAGATCTAGAATCACTGAATCAACTTCATAGTATCCAATCTGAATGTTCATGCGCACTTCCTTACCTGTCTTCCACCTTTGTAAGGAATTTACCGTCGACTCTCGTCGGCTCCTGGCTGGTCGATGCAACAACCCTTCAAGCTCGGCAAGAGAATCTGGATCCCTTTCCAGTGATAAACAACTTTCAAAAAAATTATGTAGGGTCCCAGACTGCCACGATGGACCTTCCTTTGAAGTGGCATCAAAAGCAGGAGGCATTTCACAAATATTTGCCTTATCGCGATCTTGTTCCATCGCATGATGCACTTGAAAGAAGGCATCCCGCTAGGAATCAATGTCAAATGATGCATTCTTCTGCCCGGCTAGCCGGATGAGAGATTGTGGACTGTCCTCGCCTGTCGTCATACCTCCACGAGTGATCACTGCAACAGCCACGTCTTGCATCCTCGGTTCCACATAAATTGTTGCGATAGTTGCACCCTGAGTCTGATTCAGTGGCGGATTCCCAGGTTGGTTCACGTTCTGGTTAGCATTCTAATTCAGACATTGGTTTTGGTTTTGTGGCGGTTGGTGTACTTGATTCTGCGCTGGTTGATGCACCTAATTCTGATTCTGTAACTATGGAACGTTCCTTGCTTTCCATCGTGCAATAAACTGTGGGCAATTTTCAATGGTGTGATCAGTAACAAAACAAAACATACACTGTGTCTGCAATTGTGGAAAATCTCATTGGTAGTGTCCCCACAGTTCGCAGTTATAACACTGGATAGGTCCTCGACCTCCTCGTCCTTGTCCTCCTCCATGACCAAAGCCACCGTCGTGTCCTCCCCAGAATCCTCCATGGAATACCCCTTGCTGCTTTCATTGCGGTTGCAGTTGCGGTTGCACATACTACCCGGGCTGCACATAGTGTGGCTACTGTGCAACCATTTGCATTGGAGCATATTGCATCATAAACTGTTATGGTTGCTGTTGCAGTACAAACTGCACCTGCGGTTGAGGTAGTGGCTGGGCTACCGATGGCTGCAGTTGTTGTACGTCATGATGGTCGTCCTTCACATAGAATGCATCATACATTCGTTCATGGAGTAGGTCATATGCCTGGAAGTCCTTGTCTTCATGTCCCACGGACTTGCAGAAGGTACAATACAGATGCATCGGTTTTACGACCATCTTTTGCATGTATTGATATTCCTCATGGCGGTACCCATATACCTGACAAATGCGACACCACGTCATACCGCCGCCATTCAACGGATTCAGTGCTCCTGAAACCAGATAATTGCGGAAGTTTGGGAAATTATCCTTAGTATACCCCTCTCTGCGACATTGCATGCACCATACCTCCTCACGATGTTCCTTACCTTTCTTAAGTTCTTGCAGCTGTATTGTCAAGTTAGCCAATTGTGTCTAAATCTGTGACATACCCACGACGTTCTCACCAAGTAGCGAAGCTTCCAACCGCATTGCAATATATAGAGCTTCACTCGGTGTTGTAATTTTCTGTTGCATCAACGGTAGTCAAATGTGAGGGAGCAATGCCGTGATGAACCATTATTTACGCTGGACAGTGCTCATGTCAAAACTGACCCTTCCCATCAATGTTTTGAATCGCTGGTCAAAATCCCACACAGTCTCATTGGGGTACTGCTTAATTTCTTTTAGTTATGTAATATACTGCGCTTTAGATTTGGGTTTTCTTAACTCTGCAATCAATCCAGCTTGAACTTCATCTAGCGTCTTTTCTGGAGTTCCTACAAGAACTTGCACAAACTTCATGAACCAATCTAATGCGTGACCCCGGAGGGTTGTCACCAATTGTCCTTTCTTGGAATTATCATCTGTAATTTGCTTTACAGTCCATACTACTTCACATAAGAACTAGTACTGCTTGGGATTATCTGTTCCATTTCCGTGGAATAGTGGTAACTTTGCATCTTCGCCTGCCATCCTAGGCTTCCTTCCTATAGTCGTTGAGCTACTAGAAGTTAAATTATGTTGATTTGATGAACATGGTGGTGTCAAAGTTGTATTTCTGACTGGTTGAGAGACAGTGAGAAGAGGTGTGGGTACGTTCCGGCTGGGGTTTGGCCCTGCCTCTATCCTGGGCGTAGCTTGACGTCCTTATCGACACTGTGAGTTCGCTTCATCCCTTGTGGTATTCCTTCATAGCCTTGCATTTCGATCATAGCAGGACCTTCTCCTATCCTCTGCCTCTTTTCATGTCTAAATCTTGCTCCTCCCCTTGTAAGACCACTCTCTTCCTCAGCTTCCTTCACAGTCTCATCATGACTCGTACCCATATACCCCTTATCATTCCATGTACTTCCCCCTTGCCCTCGCGGTATCCACGGCCTCTGCCCACCAGGGTTCTTACTGATCTAGGTGCATCTTCAGTATTCCCTTCTCGCAAATGAGCATTTTAATGGAAAACTGTAGCGACAACAGAAATCCACCCCTTGGCCCATTGGAGAATTCCCTTTCTGCCTCATTGTAATAATTTATGGTGTCAACCGCAAATTCAGTGATGTATCCTTCTAGTATGCTGTCGACCCAAACCTCAAGAACCCGTGACGATTTGTTGTCGACTTCTTGCAGCTCCTGGATCAGTTCTGGGGTCCAGGCTATCGGTTCACGACCTTGGAAGTTCCTCTTCTGGAAAGTCAGTTTTGCTAACCATTCATACAGGATGATTGGGAACTCACAGAAAAATTATTCGTGTGGCACACAATTTGTTGATAACCTAGGGTTCTTATTTTCTTTTTCAGTGAATTCTCGCAACTTTAGGTCGAACCAATCTTGGATCTCAGGTCTTTTCGGATGCCACAACATATCCTCCTTTCACTTCGCACTACGGTCCCAGCAATGAAACCATTTGTTGACACAAACCCAGTTGACAAGGGTTCTTGACACTCTCGACACCCAAACCACCGCGATCTCCCTGAGTACCGGCCCATATAGGTTTTACCATGTCTAGCAACACTTGCAAAGCAGATGAGGTCTCACCCGAGATGTTCAAGGGGGAGTTGACGGAACCATGTTTCCGCCGAATGAAGGAGGATGTTGTGCATCAATTGCCTAACTTATTGAAACATTTAGAAATAGATCTAAGCATTTAGCTCAGGCATTAATCATAATCACAACATCATTCAACATGAACAGAACCATCATTGCAATAGATAAAACAATAAAGCATTAATTGTAGCAAGGAAACATCACATCATTCATATATTCATATCTCAAAATGCATTTACCACAGAAAGATGGAAAACGACACAAAGGTTCTGCTCAAAAGCTCTGTCACGTCATATCATCTTTGCAAAAACCCAAATACAACAAGATACTCAGTCTTCTGCTTCAGATCAAGATCTCTCAGGTATCAAGATTTACAATCATGCGCTCTAAAAAGATATCTCAACACTTACAAACCTACATCTATTTATAGGCTTGCACCTTTACATTTGTGGTCCACTTAGGCAACTGCCTAACTACTTCTTAACAAACTGTTAGGATATCTCATCATTCAGTATGTACTTTGCATGCATGGATGCATTCTGCATGCATTGCATGCACCCGCATGTTGCCCAGTCACCAGTATGATGCCTCCAACACCTAGTCCTTAGTCTTCCAGCACTTGGGAGCTACTTTCCACTCAGATTTAGCCCTCCTAGCTAGGGAGGCACCCACTTCTCACCTTCCACTACAGAAGGGTGCCTTTTCTCACCTACCAATCAGTTTCAATTTATTTAGTTAGTTTTCTTTCCTTCATTTGAGGCTAGACTGACTCCTAACTATTGTTACCACTCCGATTGACCTTCGATGAGCCTTGACTACCTATTCTGAGTCTAGTTAACTCCTCATGCGCCCTCCACTGAGCCTCCATCCCTAGATTAGTGCCACTTACCATCATTTACACTTATTACACTCATTTAGACTCAGTTTGACACCTGTCTGACAGTTACTTGTGCATTGATGACCACCACTGATTGATGATGATGACTCCTAGTTGGATCCAAGCTATGCCATGCAGTTAATTTGAATGACCTCCTTGGTTAATTAGAATTGCTCACTCATTGTGACAGTATTGTATTGTAATTCTACTATTCTAGATTATAGAGCATTGATGCAACTCTCTTGCACAGTTTTTACTCCAAATTGTTTTACATCTTTGTGATTGATATTCTTGTTCACTAGATTTGCTGTGACTAATTTTACACAAACGTCTACAAAAACTAACCCAAAATCCCACAAAATGCAGTCAAACGACCCAAAAAACCCCATAGTGCGGTCTAAATGACCCAAAATATACATGACATAGTTCAAATGACCCAAAAACTACCAAAATACTTGTCGCCTTGCTCGCTGTTTTTCTCCTTTCACGGTACCTTTGGCCTTGCGCAGCACCCACGATGTTGACTCATCAAACCGCCTGCCAACAGAAGCCCAAAGACTTTATTTGTGACAAACAAAATTTAAGTACTGCCCCCTTGCCCCCTTGCCGTCGCGGTATCCACGGCCTCTACCCACCAGGGTTCTTACTAATCTAGGTGCATATTTAGTATGCCCTTCTCGCAAATGAGCATTTTAATCTAAAACTGTAGCGACAACAGAAATCTACCCCTTGGCCCATTGGAGAATTCCCTTTCTGCCTCACTGTAATACTTTATGGTGTCAACCGCAAATTCAGTGATGTATCCTTCCAGTATGCTGTTGACCCAAACCTCAACAACCCGTGACGATTTGTTGTCGACTTCTTGCAGCTCCTGGATCAGTTTTGGGGTCCAGGCTATCCGTTCACGACCTTGGAAGTTCCTCTTTTGGAAAGTCAGTTTTGCTAACCATTCATACAGGATGACTAGGAACTCGCAGAAAAATTATTCGTGTGGCACACAATTTGTCGATAACCCAGGGTTCTTATTTTCTTTTTCAGCGAATTCTCGCAACTTTAGGTCGAACCAATCTTGGATCTCAGGTCTTGTGGGATGCCACAACATATCCTCCTTTCACTTCGCACTACGGTCCTAGCAATGAAACCATTTGTTGAAACAAACCCAATCGACAAGGGTTCCTGACACTCTCGACACCCAAACCACCGCGATCTCCCTGAGCACCGGCCCATACAGGTTTTACCATGTCCAGCAACACTTGCAGAGAAGATGAGGTCTCACCCGATATGTTCAAGGGAGAGTTGACGGAACCATGTTTCCGCCGAATGAAGGAGGATGTTGTGCATTAATTGACTAACTTATTGAAACATTCAGAAATAGATCTAAGCATTTAACTCAGGCATTAATCATAATCACAACATCATTCAACATGAACATAACCATCATTGCAATAGATAAAACAATAAAGTATTAATTGTAGCAAGGAAACATCACATCATTCATATATTCATATCGCAAAATGCATTTACCACAGAAATATGGAAAACGACACAAAGGTTTTGCTCAAAATCTCTATCACATCATATCATCTTTGCAAAAACCCAAATACAACAAGATACTCAGTCTTCCACTTCAGATCAAGATCTCTCAGATATCAAGATTTACAATCATGTGCTCTAAAAAGATATCTCAACACTTACAAACCTACATCTATTTATAGGCTTGCACATTTACATTTGTGGTCCACTTAGGCAACTGCCTAACTGCTTCTTAACAAACTGTTAGGATATCTCATCATTCAGTATGTACTTTGCATGCATGGATTCATTCTGCATGCATGGATGCATTCTGCATGCATTGCATGCACCCGCATGCTGCCTAGTCACCAGTATGATGCCTCCAACACCTAGTCCTTAGTCTTCCAGCACTCGGGAGCTACTTTCCACTCAGATTTAGCCCTCCTAGCTAGGGAGGCACCCACTTCTCACCTTCCACTGCAGAAGGGTGCCTTTTCTCACATACCAGTTAGTTTCAATTTAGTTAGTTAGTTGTCTTTCCTTGATTTGAGGCTAGACTGACTCCTAACTATTGTTACCACTCCAATTGACCTTCGATGAGCCTTGAATACCTATTCTGAGTCTAGTTAACTCCTCATGCGCCCTCCGCTGAGCCTCCATCCCTATATTAGTGCCACTTACCATCAGTTACACTTATTACACTCAGTTAGACTCAGTTTGACACCTGTTTGACAGTTACTTGTGCATTGATGACCACCACTGATTGATGATGATGACTCCTAGTTGGATCCAAGCTATGCCATGCAGTTAATTTGAATGACCTCCTTGGTTAATTCGAATTGCTCACTCATTGTGACAGTATTGTATTGTAATTCTACTATTCTGGATTATAGAGCATTGATGCATCTCTCTTCAAAGTTTTTACTCCAAATTGTTTTACATCTTTGTGATTGATATTCTTGTTCACTAAATTTGTTGTGACTAATTTTACACAAACTTCTACAAAAACTAACCCAAAATCCCACAAAATGCAGTCAAACGACCCAAAACCCCCCATAGTGCGGTCTAAATGACCCAAAATATACATGACATAGTTCAAATCACCCAAAAACTACCAAAATACTTGTCGCCTTGCTCGCTGTTTTTCTCCTTTCACGGTACCTTTGGCCTTGCGCAGCACCCGCGATGTTGACTCATCAAACCGCCTGCCAACAGAAGCCCAAAGACATTATTTGTGACAAACAAAATTTAAGTATATTATTTAACAAACTAGTTCCAAACTTATTACAATAGGCCTCACATCACTAACACCATTCAAGTGTAGCAAGTAAGGCCAGAATCGATCTAACAAGAATTTGTCATTGGCATTGTGGCAAGTATAACATTATGTTATAATATAGTTCCCTTCCTTGTTACAAACATTTATTTCGTTTGAGTAATTTATAATCATTATATTTCTAGCATTGTACCATGGATCAAAATCTCCCAAAATTTATTTAAAGGTTTCAGATATACATAATGATTCCCAACACCATCATAACCTTCTCTTCCTATCTAAGAACAATCATCCTGTGTTAATATAACTCTAAATTGTTCCCTTTTCAATCATGTTCTTTGGAATAATAATGACAAAAACTCATCCATGTTTTGTTTTTGTTTGGTTGTACATATATACCAACTTCGAATATACTAAAGCACTTTTCAAAAAAATCTCTAAATCCTAGATGTATAAAATAATCTTTGTTCTTGTTTCAATGTCTAGATATTTGAAGCAATCAGATTCAGGACACGAAATCCATGCTCGATTAATAAATAATTATATATATTGAAGATGATAATGATTACAAATGAAGCTCACCTTTATAGGCTCCAGCATGTAAAATGAAAGGTTACATCCTTTCATATAATAATTAACTAATTTAATTAATATTTAGGACACGAAATCCATGCTTGAGTAATAAATAATTATATATATTGAAGATGATAATGATTACAAATGAAGCTCACCTTTATAGGCTTGAGCGTGTAAAATGAAAGGTTACACCCTTTCATATAATAATTAACTAATTTTTAATTAATATTTTATTTTATATTTGTTACAACTTCCTAGAAATATCAATTTATTTTGCAATAAATTTCTATGTATTGCATGTAACAAAACTCCATTGAAATTGGATATAATCAATCATTTGCCTACTAATCTTATATCTGCAAACAAAAAACAAAACACACATTCCAATATATATTTTATTACACATTTGAATGTTTCTATTTGTACATAACATAATTATAATGTATACTTGTATTATATGAAACTTTTGAAACACTTCACCACATGCATGATATTACATCCATTCGTGAATTAACAACATAAATATGAGAACTGTCAAAAAATACAAAATTGTTTTTACATTGTCAAAGTTGTCAAAAAATACAAAAGTTATTCAAAGGAACCATTAATTGTTATCTCACTAAATCAATTGTTCTCTCACTAATTTCATTTGAAGTTGAATGTTTTTAACCAACACCCTATTCAAATGAGTCCCTGGATGATTCCATAGAGAACACAACATTGCTTTTATAGTTATTTCTCTTTCTGATGAACTATTAAATGTACCACTTGATGGCATTTTCAAATAGTTATCCTTTCTATCTTTTGAATGATATTGTCCTTCACACACACACACACACACACACACACACACACACACACACACACACACACACACATTGGATAAATACATCCTTAAATGAATTTTTGTATATATGCAATACTTCACCAATATATGCATGTACATTGAGGAACTATATATAGTATGTTTACATTTCTCCTGACCCAAAATAAATACAAAGTACCCATTCTTCAACCATTCAAATTGATCAAGAATTTTTTAATTTCCATGCAATCCAATGAACAAAACCATATAGTTGTGTCAAAATGTTCTCTTGTAGCATTGATAATATCAATACTGAACATCTGCAAAAAATAATGGTATAGGTTATGGACAAAATAATTTTTTTTGAAATATGTTTCTCTTTTGGAAAAAATATGAACTCTAGAGAGTAATCCCTTTACTCCCAAGACTAATAATTTCTTTTGCATTGATTTTTGGACTGCATACAAAAACCGTAACTAGATATATAACCAGAATGGCAATACTTTGATCATAAATTTAGAAAAGTTTTAGATCACAGAAATGCAACTGTAAATGTAGATATTAGATTTAGAAGAAATACAAACATCACCCAACATAAGCTAAAAAACTCATTTATTATTTAAAATCTTCATAGGTTACATTTAATGTTTCTTCCTCTTGAATGAGGAAATGAAAGTTCCGATATCAATTGATTAATCCATTTTACTTAAATCCTACCAAAATCCGTGTATCATGTCACTCTCTTCCTTAGTGAAAGATATATTGTAGGGATAATGCAAAATACTATTTTCAGATGGATGTACTTTCACATCATCACCATCCAAAACAAACATTGATGTTAGACTCAAAGAACATGGGCCTGACATTAGACATAATAGAAAAAAGTCAGCACTAGCATAACACTCATTAAAAATAAAACATCAAATACAACTGAAGGACGCAAGAGTCATAGCCCTAGAAGATCATTATAATAAAAGGAGAATAAGGGAGGCCATCGAGATTGAAAATCACCCAAAAGTTTTTAATAAGGATAATGGGTTGATACTATGCAATTCATGGAAACCCATAATACATTCTTTAAGAGATAAAACTAGTCAACTAAAATTAAAAAAACTTGTCGGGTAAACATTTAATAAAAAAGAAACTTGTATTTATGGCATCATTAACCTTAAAGTTCCAATGAGACAATCAGCTCCTGAGGATGAACTTAGCTTAAAATTCCAAAACATGCGTAGAGTTTAAAAACTATATGCAGGCTATCCATATCAAGTCTCCACAAAAAATGACTACCTGCGAAAGCATGAACCAAAACATTGATGTATTACTTTTTGAAGATCTCACTAGGAACTCATTGTAATGCCCACCTCGGTACATTGACTGACCGTGGACTTGAGGACACTTTCCAAGTGACCCGACCGAATAGATTTTAGTAATTGGTCCTTTGAATAGTGAAAATGCTTGAACGGCTGAAGAATGCATGATGATTTGCATAACGATGCAATGAACGACACTTGTAGAAATTGATACCTTACTTAATAATGAATGCTCTTCTTAAATGATTAGCGAATTTATGAAATGAATGATGACTGAATGTTATATAGAATGATGAATGTTAGATATGCTCGACTGATTGAGATAGAATGATGAATGATAGATATGTTGAATTGAGAATTATGAAATAGAGATGATTAAATGAAATATATGCTAGATTGAGAAATTATGAAATAAAAATGATTGAATGAAATAGATGCTCAATCGAATGAGATATTATGATGACTGATGAAAAGATTTGATAGTGAAAATGAAGAATGATAGAGATACTCAACTGACTGAGATATTATGACGATGAATGATGAAATGATTTGATAGTGCAACGTTATTTAATGTGTGCTTGAGTGTGTGTGCAGTGGCAGGTAAGACGATTTACTGACTGAACCACAATGGAATTATAGGGGTCATAAGAACGGAAAGAACACATAGGGGTACGGCGAAATACTGTTGACCTGAATTAGCACTCCACGCATGGGTTGGAAGCTTGTGAGCTGGCCCGGGGAAGCGTGTGTCGTACGGGAGAGGCCATACCGACTTTGTCGCATACGAAAGTTGAGGGGCGCGCGATAAGGACAACCTTATCCCTCAACATCCCTTAGTCTCCAAGAAGTGTAGTCGAGAGATCGCGGTATCGACTCCCTGATTGCTACACAGTTCTCCTCACAAGAAGAAATAAAAGGAATTGTCGGAAGGGCCTGCCGAAGAGGTACCTAGACAAGAATAAGAAGAAAGAAAAAGAATTGTCGGAAGGGCCCACCGAAGAGGTACCTAGACAAGAATAAGAAGAAAGAAAATGAATTATCGAAAGGGCCCGCCAAAGGTGTACCTAGACAGGAACAAGAAGAGATTATCAATCAATTTTTCATAATGGAAATCCCACATGTAAAGTAAATAAAAACAATAATAAAAGAATAAATTCATTTGATTTTACTATTTTTGAAAAGGGGAAAACTTGAAAAAAAGTGAAAGATTTACTAAAAGAAATATTTTATTATTTTTGAAAATGAGAAAACTTGAAAGAAAGTGAAAGATTTATTAGAAGAAATATTTTATTTTATTATTTTTGAAAATGAGAAAAATTGAAAGAAAGTGAAAGATTTATTAGAAGCAATACTTTATTTCATTTTATTTTATTATTTTTGAAAAGGGAAAAACTTGAAAGAAAGTGAAAGATTTACTAAAAGAAATATTTTATTTCATTTGTGGAAAGGAGAAAACTTGAATGAGATAGATTAATGAACAAACTTATTAGTAAGTAAAATACAACTAGGACTCTAGTAGAAACCACTCCACCTACATCTCACTGATTTAGGATTATAGAAATTAACTAAGGAGACAACAAGGAGACATTTGTAAGGATTTAGGTGCACACTTAAAGATAAAGTGACACTTGTTTTATGAAAATAAATAATTGAGAATTATTAAATTAAATAATATTATTGCATGAAGAGAGACTTGGCAAGGATATTTTGGTTCTAAAAGAAAGGGAGGAGAAGGAGAATGGACACTCTTGCTTCCTAGTGTTGGACGGGCACCATAATAGTAAATTTATCTTGTGGTTCTTGTGAGTTGGGTTTAGCATTTTGGGGATTGGGAGATCCCAACAGAAAGCCTGCACTGTGTGTTCTTACGACCCCATTTGCTTGGGGGTTCGGGGGGAAAGAAGAGTACCCTCGATGTGGTAGGGAGGTCAACCGAGAGGTCTTCGGTAAATCGGGAGATTGGATGTCTAGATCAAAGCGGCAAGGGATATCGGCTACAACCACCTACAACCATCGGAAATCAGGTATATTGTTTTGATTTATGTACAAGTTGATTTTTAGCATTTTTAGTTACGGTTTCACATTTGATTTTCAAGATTTAAAATTTTTCATATGATGTTAGTATTATTTGGAAAGTCTTTTTGAGAAACCCGAAATGGGGGTCCCTACATTTGGTATCAGAGCCGATCGATCCTTGAGGGCACCAGACTTGTATTTTTTTATCAGGGGTCTCTGGTAAAATCTCGAAGCCTTCGATTGGACTCGAACAACAACTACCACGACATCTTATTCAGTCTTTGATCAACCGCCGAATCAAGTTCTATGTTATTTCAGTATTATATTGAGTGTTAATGTTATTTCCTTTGGCTTAAATTTGTGAAATGATATACTTCTGTAAGTCAGTCAAAAGTTGTAGTTCTGTTGGTGAATGATTTCGACATGAATTGCAATCTGGAAATGGAATTTTGTTTAAGCTATGAAAGAAGTTATTATACATACTATGTAGATTGAAATTTTATAGATCTGCTATTCAGTTAATTTCTGTGGGCATTCGGCGAAAGAAGTTTTTATATATACTTTGGTAGATCGAACATTTTAACTCTGTATGCAATTTTATTTTCCTTGAGATCCAATATAATTTTCTAGATCTCACGATTGAGTCGAGCATGACCGTTGCATCATTGGGAACTACATCCATGTTCTTAAATGGTTTTATATTACAGATTATTATATATATATATATATATGTGTAAACCAATACCGAACCGGTAGCGAACTGCCTCCATAACGTTTAGATCCTACTTTTGTTACCTAAAGATTTCAATGAAAGGAATTTAACTTCTTCCTCTTACTTAGAACTCTAAGTCGCCCAAAATTGGAGCTGGGAAGGGGGTTGTAATTAAATGCTCCTCGAATAGAGCTTGCGATGTATAATGATCATATAGAAATTGCTTTAAAAAAAAAAATTAGAGTTTGAGAAGATTTAAAAAGAAAAGCGAATGGCTAAGATACCTTATCTTATTTTAAGGGTGAACGTATAGATGGCATGTGGACACTGACATGGATAAATATCAATTCATTTATTAAAAGGGAATCTCTCATGGTTAATCTCGGAATATCCACAAGAGGTAGTATAACCCATTTGTAGAAAGGATAAGATCATGGGACATTCATACGTCCACTTTTACTTCACTTGCAGTTTAAAATAAAAACTACTCTAACTTGTTAAAATATGAGTGGCGAGTGACCTTAATAGTTACATGTAAATGTACATCACCCTAGTGAAAGAATTTGTTTAGTGAAGTAGGTTAATAGAGGGGTTAGCCATATTTATTTGGAGAAGGGAACTAGAATATACTTGTACTACGATTGGCTTGTGAAAAAAAAAAAACTCATATATAGGTTTATATATTTGTTAGATAGGAAAAAAGTGAAATAGATATTTCAATCCATATTGAAATAAAGATATTATGATTTATATATGTGTGTGGGGTTTAGGAAGAAAATATAAATGTCATTGAAAGGAAGTTTTTAATTATAGAAAACGAGCTTTATATTCTATGTGGAATAGAAAATAATGTTTATATTTTGTTGAAAGAAAATAAATTTTATGTTATATATCGAGAAGGAAAGACGTTTCTAATTAAATGTTCAAAGAAAGAAGACATTATTATTTTGGGGAGGATATATATGATTTAGAGGATGTCATAATTTACGGAAGAAAGATTATATATATACATTTTAGGAAATTGGACGAATGTTAAGAAATTGTGAAATCGTAATTGAGGTACATAAAAGGATAAGATCAAGAACTATATGTGTACATAATACCATAGTGAATATTTATTTATATTAAGGACAATTGATGCTAAGGATTCACCAATTGGGCACATCGTAAATAGCTTATAACTTTAGGAACATAGCCACAATGAGAAAACCGGTAGCCGACCTAGAATAGGCAATTAACGCTGGAAGTGAACTTGGTGATTTTGGCCGTCATAACACAAATGCATATACTTTCCTAGACTTCGACAGATGGTCGCGAGAAAGTGAAACGAACTTGAAATTTGAAAACAAGATATCCATGTTACTAGCATGAGGATCCGCACCCAGTTACACAGTTTTCTAGCCTGGCAATGTTGTTAAGGAGAATGGAGAAATACAACCTTGACTTGACCATGATATGATAAATGGGAAACCAAGGAAAAACCTATCATTGAAGGTATGAGAACAAAAGCTAACTTTGGGATGAAGTTTTAATAAGAGGGGTTGTATGTAATGCCTGCCTCGGTACATTAACTGACCGTAGACTTGAGGACACTTGCCAAGTGATCCGACTGAATAAAATTTAGTAATTGGTCCTTTGAATAGTGAAAATGCTTGAACGACTGAAGAACGCATGATGATTTGCATAACGACGCAATGAACGACACTTATAGAAATTGATACCTTGCTTAATAATGAATGCTATGCTTAAATGATTAGTGAATTTATGAAATGAATCATGACTGAATTTTATATAGAATGATGAATGTTAGATATGCTCGACTGACTAAGATAGAATGATGAATGATAGATATGCTCAACTGATTGAGATAGAATGATGAATGATATATATGCTGAATTGAGAATTATGAAATATAGATGATTAAATGAAATATATGCTCGAATGACTAAGAAACTAGGAAATGAAAGTGATTAGATGATATATGCTAGATTGAGAAATTATGAAATAAAAATGATTGAATGAAATAGATGCTCGACCGACTGAGATATTATGATGATTGATGAAAAGATTTGATAGTGAAAATGAAGAATGATAGAGATACTCGGATGACTGAGATATTATGACGATGAATGATGAAATGATTTGATAGTGCAATGCTATTTAATGTGTAGATGAGTGTGTGTGTGCAGTGGCAGGTAAGACGATTTATCGATTGACCCACAATGGAATTATAGGGGTTGTAAGAATGGAAAAAACACATAGGGGTACGACGACAGACTGTCAACCCTGAATTAACACTCCACGCATGGGTCAGAAGCTTGCGAGCTGGCCTAGGGAAGCATGTGCTGTACGAGCGAGGCCATACCGACTTTGTTATAAGTCAAATCTGCACTTCTTCGTCGGTGATCACACTGCTCTGTTGATCACACAAAAGGACACTATGGATGGAAGAGCTAAGTTGACCTTGGATGATTTGATACTGAGATCTTACATCTTTAGCTGAAAATATATTTTTTCTATATATTTCAGTGGATGTGCGCTACTCTTATAACTGGAAACCCGCGCACATATCTTAAATGTGTGCCACTCTTATAACAGACAACCTGCACACATATCCTGAAAGTTGCAAATGCTTGTTGTAAAGCACAAAAGTTGCATATTGTGCACTAATTTGGTTGTATGAAACCCACGCACATCTTAAGATGAAGTCAAAAAATATATTAATATTACGAATTGGGATTAGTTGAAGTTAGTTCTGCAACTTCTCCAACCTCCCAATTCAACCACCTCTCGAATCCAATTGCCTACCTTGTCCCATAAATACAAGGAGGATACATGAGAAAGGGACCTAGAAACAAGGCATTAAGTGTTGTTAGGTTGGAGGAATTCCCAAGTCATTGTGAAGAGCAGGAGCCCAGGACTCGGTTGCAGAAGCATCTTGACCAATTAGGTATATTTGTACTGATTCATGTTTCTTTGACAATAAAAAGGTGGAAATACCCTTCCTATCCCAAATCGAATGTCTATTAGATTGTATGTTCATTTGGTTTAGTATCTGATTGTTGTTGATGTTTGATTGCTTTCAATATTCATCATATTTATTATAGTCAAAATATGTAGAGGAAGGTTTCCTTTGTGTTGCAGGTTCATAATAGCGAAGGATCAAGCGGAAGACCAAGTGAAAGCTAGGACCAGCCGTCGATAAAAGGTACATCTTTCAATATCTTGATCTCTTTCATTTGTAAGAACTAAATGCAATGCAATGAATGTATTTACCTGTCAACCCCGCCCAAGTTGGTAGTGTCTCTCTTCACTATAAGGTATAAATCCTGAACAACAGACTGGTGACTCTGCTGGGGAGTAACTAGTAGTTTTTTCTGCTCTAGGAGACTTAGTTAGGATTGTATTCCAGTCCGTTTCAGTCTATTCTGTTCTTTGAGAGGTATTATAGGTCATTGTTACTTGTTCTTTCTTGCTTGATTCATCTTAGTTTACTGTTGCAAAGTCTGTTTCTATCCTTCTGTGACATGTGCGCTGGTTGAACCTACTTACAGTAGCGCATCTTTCCTGATGAGCACTGGTTTGTACACTTAACAGTAGCGCATCTTTCTTAGTGTGCATTGGTTTCTGCACTGCATAGTAGTGCATTTTCTTGTATCTTCCAGTTTTCTGTTAGGGTTTGATTTCTAGTGGTTTGGTTCCACTTCCAGCCTGTTGCTTTGCTTCCTTGACTGACCCCTGAGACTTCTATGTCTCTTTTGAGTATTACTTACCTCTCTGAAGTCCTTTAGTTTGTCTTTGCTTGCTTGATTACTTGTTCAAAGTGTCTTCACTATTTTCTAGCCCCTTTTTGAAGTTTGTGCACTACTCTCTTGCAGACATAGCTGCACGTTGTTACCCTAGTTGCTTGTTGCAGTCATAAAGACCTGCGTTCTTAACATTTGTTGTTTGTGGCAACAATAGCACACTTTCACTGTGTCTTATCCTTTCTGTTAGGGTTTGACCCCAAGTTTGAGTCCTTAGGGTGCTTTTGAAAGGTTGCTTGGTTTAGATACTTTATGATTGTCTTTTCAGTTTAGTCCAAGTGAGTCAAAGCCTTCCACTTTAGCGTTTTTTTGAGTCATTGTGTTAGTAGGGTCACTTACCTATTCCTTTGCTTGGATTAATGTTTTCTTAGGGTTTTGGTGCTTAGGAGCAACCTTTTAGGTTTGTCTTTCTGTTACAAGAATCTCTTTTTCTTCGTTTCTTTTACACTTTGTTTCCAAGCCCAAAGTTTTTTCTTTTGAAACAACTTGGTAGGTTGAGTTTTCCTCAAGTCTTTTGATTTGTTTGTTTGAGCCATTTAGGTGTTTGTCTTACTCACACTTTACTTTTAGGTCTTACTTGCTCTTTTACAAGTTCTTTTTCTTTTACAATTATCAGAAAAGACAAAAAGTGTTTTAAGTAGCTCAGTAATAAGGTCTATCATTGTTTTGAAATAGCATAGTTTGCTTTGGAATTTAAAAGAAAATACAAAAAGAATTTGATCTAGGATTGCCTAGTTTCGATTTTTGAAAGAATAAAAACGAAAAGAAAAAGTGTCTTTTGTGAATTTCAAAGCATTACTTTACATACACTTTACTTTCCTGTCGAAACCATTCCACACACCGCACTACAAGCCTTGAGTAAAAAGTACCCCTTAAAAAGAAATCTTAATAAAATTAACTAGCAACATTTTTCTTTTTAGGTATACACATCATCAACTAGATTAGGCTAGGATTTCAGGTTTAAATCACCTTAAACCACCCGAAATCGGCTTCATTACTCAACAATCGTAGTATGACTATCTATTAGGTAAATCCATCTCCATTAAATAGTCCTGGGATGCTCTACTCAAACCAGAGTTAAGCACGAGGCTGTGGGCGATTGGAATTGTTGAGGATACCCCCTCACTTTTCTCTCAACCATAAACCAGAGTCGATTCACGTATGGGGGTCCTTTCAGACTGCGGGCTTTGCTACCCTGCCCATGCGTTTCGACTAGGCTGACGACTGTCCCCCCATTTTATTTAGTATTGGTGGTAACCTTACTATCCAGACTCTAGGGCTCTACTAAGGTGACAACAAAAGGCTATTTCTGTTGTACCTAGGACAGACGTGGGAGGAAACCCTCTACAGAAATTTGGGAAGACAGCTTGGTGATTCAAACGCTTGCACCCAGAGGACCTCTATGTGGACCCCAGGTAATTGTTCTTCATCCTTCGTTGGTTAGTTCTGGGCCCTAATCATCCCAGACTTCCCTCCAGAAGGCATCTGTTTTCCTGGTTTGGATTACCTAGGACCTTTCTAGTGGTGTTCTCTTTGTGCTGCTTATTTTTAGTTGGCCTTAGAGATTTCTGGCCCATTGAGTCAGAAACGATGGATAGCATCCTAGTGAGCACCAATCAAGGGACCCCTCTTCAAGGGGATCCTTGTGCTTTTCCATTTATTGGGAACATTTTTACTCCCTTAATGGCTACCTTGAATCTTTCGGGATTCACTATAGGGCTACCGGTTTGGTTGTTTTCCACTCTGAACGCCTTGCATGCTCCTGATGGTTCTCAAGTAAGCACCTCATATTGAGAGCATCGAAACCCTATGCTTGCTTCCCCAGTAAAATCTTCTCCTCCTCCTTCTACCTCATGTGGTGAAAGTAGTAATACTAGTAACCATCAGTCTAAAAGGAATAGATGGAGGAAGAATAGGAAGAAGATGCCAAAGCAAGGGGTAGCCACCCAGCCTCTGGAAGTCGTGTTGGGGGAACCCACCCAACCTTTGGAGGTCAGTTGGGGGAAACATTTTAGTCACTGTAAATCATAGTGAACCTATGTGACCCTACCTCTGGAGGTCATGCTGGGGGCACCTACCCAACCTCTGGAGGCCATGTTGGTAGAATTCACTCAGTCACTATAAATCATGCTGAACCGACCCACCCAACCTCTAGAAGTCATGCTGGGGGCAGCCGCCTATCCTCTGGAAGTCATGCTGGGGGCACCTACCTGGCCTCTGGAGGTCATGCTGGGAGCAAAATTTCAGTCACTACAAATCATACTGAAAGCATGTCTTCAACCACTATCGCTCATATTAAGGTCATGTCATTGATCACTGTTGGTCATATTAATGACTAGTAACCAGTTACTGTGAGTCATACTGGAGACACTGAATCAGCCACTGCAAGTCATGCTGAAAAAGTTGACATTGTCGACAAACCTAATAAACAGAAGCTTAAGTTCCCTTGTAAGTTTTGCGAGGGAGACAACCTGACCTCTTTGTGCCTTGTACTTCCATAAGTGCAAAGAATGTGGTCCATAGTTCAAAAGTCTTCTTCTTCTGAGCAACCAGCCAATGCAAGTCATGTTGGGGGAAAGCTGTCAGCCAATGCTAGTCATGCTGTGAGTACTGTTGTTGTAAAGGAGTCTCTGTTTATAGGACGCAAGCCAAAGTTCCCTTGTAAACTTTGTAAGGTAAATCACCTACTCACCCTGCTATTGCAGAGGTGCGGAGAGTGTGGTCCATGTCTGAAGGATCCTCTGCTCCTGAATTGTCTATAGATTCCCAACAGCCCGATCAACCTTTGGTTGATGAAGTGGTTGAACCAATGCAATCTTTGCTCAACCCCACTCTTCCTTTGGAGAGTGAAGTGATCGAATCGATGCAATCTTTGACCGATCCCATCAGTCCTTCAGAGACTGATGCACCTGTCCTTGAAGACTTCTGCATTACCGGTTCGGATGTTTCTGAAATGGGGGGCACTTCATCTGTGCCGATTTAACCCCTACCAAGCTCTGGGATCATTTCCTTTGATTGGAATAGCCTAACTAGGCCTCTCCTTCCTTCTTCTTCACCTTTCCAGATAAAGGTTGATATCGGAAACCATGTGGTTCACCGATGTATTGTAGATGAAGGATCCTCTGTTAATATCTTATCCCCTTATGCTTGAAGAGATTTAGGTTTCTCTAACCTTGTTATAGTTCTTAATTGGCCATTGACCTTCGACAGAAGACCTAGTGAACCGTTGGGATTCCTCCCTCAGGTACCTATTACTTTCAGTGGAAAAACAGTATTAGTTGATTTTATGGTTTTAAAGGACCCTATGGATTTTGATATGATCCTCGGGCATGATTACGTATATGCTATGCAGGCTGTGGTGTCTACACTCTTTCGTGTGATGCATTTTCCCCACAATGAAAGCATTGTCACTATCGATCAGCTTACATTTGTTGATCCCTCTTATTACCCGACTATAGACCAAGTATGTCCCCCATCAGTAGACACTACCAAGTCACAATCAAATTATGTGGCATATTGTTCCTTGAGTCCAATTGCTACTAAGAAGAAGTCTCTGAATTCATGCTTAGCTTCTCGGGACCGGTTCCCGAGAATTGACCAGGTGATAAATCCATCTGAATGTTTATACATGTGTTCTATTTGGGATGATATACTTCCATCTGATGAAGTTTTCCTAGAGTCTATAATGTAGTCTGGCATTCATTTGGATATTGATCCACCGAAAAACATTCTTCCACCTTCACTTCGAGCTCGTTAAAAATAGTAAGGAATTTATGAGCATTCTTCTGTATCTCCTTTGAGCTCGTTAAAAATAGTAAAAAGGTCACAAGTTTACTTTTTCCGGTCTCGTTAAAACTTTACGAAAAAGATATTTATAGAGTTCTTCACGCTCTTGTTAGACTCTTTAAATATGACAAGATTTCCGAGTATAGTTGCCATGTCAGACTCATTAAAGGATTTGAAGCGACATCCACCTTGGTATAAGCTTACCCCTTTTCCGGACATTGGCGAATCACTTACGAAAAAGGAATACTCTAGTCATACGTGGCTAGAAGAGTTGTTCTCTCATCGTTTTAGACTTTTTCGGGGGAGGAGACTAACTATATGAAAAAGGACTTTTGGAGCCTTCTTTAGGGTTCTCAGACTCTCAAAAAATGAAAATACCAGTGAGCACTCACCTACTCGGGCTCGATGTGAAATCCACGAGAGGGTGTATGGAGATTTTGTTTAAGTTTTTCAGACTCCTTAAAATTGAAAACACCGACGAGCAAGAATAGATGTCGGCTTGATATTATAATCCAGAGATCAGTATTATAGAGTATTCTTCTATTTCTTCTTCGAACTTTGTAAACAATGAAGAAGTTCCTGAGTCTTCCTCCCATGGGCTCGTTAAAATTTTTACATGGTTGGATCTATTGAGTTTTCTTTCTTGGACTCATTAAAACAACAAGAAGGACATTCTTTTAACGAAAATAATAAGGGATAAGAAGGGTATATCACATCTTTTCAGTTTCAACGACAGTTAATTCAGTCATGTCCTTGAACACAATACCTACTTGAGTCTATTATTTCAGTTGGGTATTAGTTTTTGACCTTAGGGCGAACCTGATCTCTGATTTTTACTCCCCGAGTTGGTTAATATTCCAACCATATGGAGGGTCTGTCAATGTCTCCTACATTGTAGGCTTATATCATTTCCCCCTCATGTTAAAAGCTGCCTGGTTCACTTTGTGTTGTGCTCACTGTTCAAGGATATAGCCTATGTCGACAATATAGCAGTTTAACTTGACTTCATGTGTTGGCCATCTTGGTGTCAGTTTGTTTCATCTTGTTACTTGTCCTACTCCACACTAGCTCATACCTTTTGAGTGTTCCCCATGTTGGATGATGGAGGATGCCTTAAGGCCTCCCTTCCAGCAGACTTCTTCCCAACGACTTTAGCTCATTATGCTCTAGGAAAAAAGTTTAGATTTTCAGTTAGTACCTTGGGGATTGCAGTCATCAGTGGCAGTTTCCCTCACTGTTCAATAATGAGAATACATCAATGCCTCTTATTTGATGGGTTCCTCAAATGTTCGACTTTAGGTCCTCTTATTCACACTTGTTGGATCGTACTAGGTACCTTGGACCCCATTATCATTATCAATGGAAGTCCTCAGATTTTTTAATGGTATACATCAATGAACGGTAATCAAATGATACCCCCCATGTTCGACCTCAACTCATTTATTTGCATGGTTAGGGTTTGTACCTTGGGTTGTTTGGATGAAGACCTTGGGACTCTGATAGCATCACCATATTTATGTTATCACCCAAGCTACGCAAGACTGAGCCTCACTCATTTTGGCTCTTCATGAGACATAGATCGAGTTTGTTTTTATGGCTATGATATCTCATTTTGACATGGATCCATGCTTGTATTTTAGTGGCCATGCTATATATACATCTCCTAGTTATGTATTGGAGATCATGTTGTATCCTGCTACACATCTATATGATTTCAATATTGTAATTGCTCGCTGACCTTGATCATTGTTTCAGGTACTTTTGTGACTTGGTTCTTCGGTTTCTTGCTCCTCCTCTGACTTGGAATTATAATGTATTTCGTCCATTGTTTCCCTCTAACCTCACACATTAGGGGGCACCTATTATAGGTCAAATCTGCACTTCTCCGTCCGTGATCACACTGCTCTGTTAATCACACAAAATGACACTATGGGTGGAAGAGCTAAGTTGACCTTGGATGATTTGATACTGAGATCTTACATCTTAAGCTGAAAATATATTTTTTCTGCATATTTTAGTGGATGTGCGCTACTCTTATATTTGGAAACTTGTGCACATATCTTAAATGTGTGCTACTCTTATAATAGACAACCAGCGCACATATCCTGAAAGTTGCAAACGACTATTGTAAAGCACAAAAGTTGCATATTGTGCACTACTTTGATTGTATGAAACCTACGCACATCTTAAGATGAAGTCAAAAAATATATTAAGATTACGAATTGGGATTAGTTGAAGTTATTTCTACAACTTCCCTAACCTCCCAATTCAACCACCTCTCGAATCCAACTACCTACCTTGTCCCACAAATACAAGGAGGATCCATGAGAGAGGGACCTAGAAAGAAGGAATTAAGTGATGTTACGCTGGAGGAATTCCCAAGTCATTGTGAAGAGCAGGTTCCCAGGACTTGGTTGCAGAAGCATCTTGACCAATCAGGTATATTTGTATTGATTCATGTTTCTTTGACAATAAAAAGGTGGAAATACCCTTCCTCTCCCAAATCAAATGTCTATTAGATTGTATGTTCATTTGGTTTAGTATCTGATTGTTGTTTATGTTTGATTGCTTTCATATTCATCATATTTATTACAGTCAAGATACGCTGAGGAAGGTTTCCTTTGTGTTGCAGGTTCATCATAGAGAAGGATCATGTGGAAGAACAAGTGAAAGCTAGGACCATCCGTCGATAAAAGGTACATCTTTTGATATCTTGATCTCTTTCATTTGTAAGAACTAAATGCAATGCAATTAATGCATTTACTTGTCAACCCCGCCCAATTTGGTAGTGTCTCTCCTCACTATAAGGTATAAATCCTGAACAATAGACTAGCGACTTCGCCGGGGAGTAACCGATAGTTTGTTTTCCTCTAAGAGACTTAGTTAGGATTGTCTTCTAGTTCGTTTCAGTTTATTCTGTTCTTTGAGAGGACTTATAGGTCATTGTTACCTGTTCTTTCTTGCTTGATTCATCTTAGTCTACTGTTGCAAAGCTTGTTTCTGTCCTTCTGTGACATGTGCACTGGTTTACCCTACCTATAGTAGCGCATCTTTCCTAATGAGTGCTGGTTTGTACACTGAACAATAGTGCATCTTTCCTAGTGTGTGTTGGTTTCTGCACTGCACAGTAGTGCATTTTCCTTTATCTTCCAGTTTTATGTTAGGGTTTGACTTCCAGTGGTTTGGTTCCACTTCCATCCTGTTGCTTTGTTTCTCTGACTAACCCCAGATACTTCTATGTCTCTTTTGAGTCTTACTTACCTCTCTGAAGTCCTTTAGTTTGTCTTTGCTTGCTTGAGTATTTGTTCAAAGTGTCTTCACTGCTTTCTAGCCCTTTTTTGAAGTTTGTGCACTACTCTCTTGTAGACAGAGCTACACGCTGTTACCCTAGTTGCTTGTTGCAGTCATAAAGAACTGCATTCTTAACGTTTGTTGTTTGTGGAAACAATAGCACACTTTCACTGTGTATTATCCTTTCTGTTAGGGTTTGACCCCAAGTTTGAGTCCTTAGGGTGCTTTTGAAAGGTTGCTTGGTTTAGATACTTTCTGATTGTCTTTTCAATTCAGTCCAAGTGAGTCAAAGCCTTCTACTTTAGCATTCATTTGAGTCCGTGTGTTAGTAGGGTCACTTTTTTTTTCAATTACCTACTGCTTTGCTTGGTTTAGTGTTTTCTTATGGTTTTGGTGCTTAGGAGCAACCTTTTAGGTTTTCCTTTCTGTTACAAGCATCTATTTTTCCTTGTTTCTTTTACACTTAGTTTCCAAGCCCAATGTTTTTTCTTTTGAAATAACTTGGTAGGTTGAGTCTTCCTCAAGTCTTTTGATTTGTTTGTTTGAGCCATTTAGGTGTTTGGCTTACTCACACTTTACTTTTAGGTTACTTGACCTTTTACAAGTTATTTTTCTTTTGCAATTATCAGAAAAGACAAAAAAGTGTTTTAAGTAGCTTAGTAGTAAGGTCTATCATTGTTTTGAAATAACATAGTTTGCTTTGAAATTTAAAAGAAAATACAAAAATAATTTGATTTAGGATTGCGTCGTTTCGATTTTTGAAAGAATATAAACAAAAAGAAAAAGTGTATTTTTTGAATTTGAAAGCATTACTTTACATGCAATTTACTTTCCTGTCAAAACCATTCCACACACCGCACTACAACCCTTGAGTAATAAGTAGCCCTTAAAAAGAAATCTTAATAAAATTAACTAGCAACATTTTTCTTTTTAGGTATACACATCATCAACTAGCTTAGGCTAGGATTTCGGGTTTAAATCACCTTAAACCACCCGAAATTGGTTTCATTACTCAACAATAGTAGTATGACTATCTATTAGGTAAATCCATCTCTATCAAATAGTCTTTGGATGCTCTACTTGAACCAGAGTTAAGCACAAGGCCGTGGGCAATTGGAATTGTTGAGGATACCCCCTCACTTTCCTCTCAACCATAAATCATAGGATATTCGCGTACGGGGTCCTTTAGGACTTCGAGCTTTGCTACCCTGCCCATGCGTTTTGACTAGGTTGATGAATGTCCCCCCAGGTTATTTCGTATCGGTGGTAACCTTAGTATCCAGACTCTAGGGATCTACATAGGTGACGACAGAAGGATATTTTTGTTGTAACTAGGACAGACGTGGGAGGAAATCCTCTACATAAATTTGGGAAGGCGGTTTGGTGAATCAAACGCTTGCACCCAGAGGACCTCTATGTGGACCCCAGGTAACTGTTCTTCATCCTTCGTTGGTTAGTTCTGGGCCCTAATCATCCAAGACTTCCCTCCGGAAGGCATCTGTTTTCCTGGTTTGGATTACCTAGGACCTTTCTAGTGGTGTGCTCTTTTTGCTGCTTGTTTTTAGTTGGCCTTAGAGATTTCTGGCCCATTGAGTCGAAAACGATGGATAACATCCCGGTGAGCACCAATCAAGGGACCCCTGTTCAAGGGGATCCTTGTTCTTTTCCATTTATTGGGAACATTGGTACTCCCTTAATGGCTACCTTGAATCTTTCGGGATTCACTATAGGGCTACCAGTTTGGTTGTTTTCCACTCCGAACGCCTTGCATGCTCCTGATGCTTCTCAAGTAATCACCTCACATCAAGAGCATCAGAACCGTATGCCTGCTTCTCCAGTAACATCTTCTCATCCTCCTTTTACCTCATGTGGTGAAAGTAGTAATACTAGTAACCAGTAGTCTAAAAGGAATAGACGGAGGAAGAATAGGAAGAAGATGCAAAAGCAAGGGGGCAGCCACCCAGCCTCTGGAATTCATGCCGGGGGAACCCACCCAACCTCTGGAGGTCATGTTGGGGGAAAACTTTCATTCACTGTAAATCATATTGAACCTATGCAACTAGCCTCTGGAGCTCATGCTGGGGGCACCTACCCAACCTCTGGAGGTCATGTTGGAAGAATTCACTAAGTCTTTATAAATCATACTGAACCCACCCACCTAGCCTCTGGAAGTCATGCTGGGGGCACCTACCTAGCCTCTGGAGATCATGTTGGGAGAAAAATTTTAGTCAGTGCAAATCATATTGAAAACATGTCTTCAACCACTGTTGCTCATGTTGAGGACAAGTCATTGATCAGTACTGCTCATATTAATGACAAGTCACCAGTTACTATGAGTCATACTGCAGACACTGAATCAACCACTGCAATTCATGCTAAAAAAGTTAACATTGTCGATAAACCTAATAAAAAGAAGTTGAAGTTCCCTTGTAAGTTTTGCGAGGGAGACCACTTGACCTATTTGTGCCCTATACTTCTAGAAGTGCAAAGAGTGTGGTCCATAGTTCAAAAGTCTTTTGCTTCCGAGAAACCAACCACTACAAGTCATGTTGGGGGCAAGTTGTCAGCCAATGCTAGTCATGCTGGGGGCAAGTTGTCAGCTAATGCTAGTCATGCTGAGAGTACTGTTGTTGTAAAGGAGTCTTCGTTTATAGGATGCAATCCAAAGTTCCCTTGTAAAATTTGTAAGGGAGATCACCTTACTCACCTCTACCTTGTTATTCCAGAGGTGCGGAGAGTGTGGTCCATTTTTGAAGGATCCTCTGCTCTTGAATTATCTATAGATTCCCAACAGCCATATCAACCTTTGGTTGATGAAGTGGTTGAACCAATGCAATCTTTGGTCAACTGCACTCTTCCTTCAGAGAGTGAGGTGATCGAATCGATGCAATCTTCGATCGATCCCATCAGTCCTTCAAAGACTGACACACCTATCCTTGAATTCTTCTGCATTGCCAGTTCAGAAGTTTCTTTAATGGGGGGCACTTAATCTGTGCCAAGTGAACCCTTATGAAGATCTGGAATCATTTCCTTTGATTGGAATAGTCTAACTGGGCCTCGCCTTCCTTCTTCTTCACCTTTCCAGATAAAGGTTGTTATCGGCAACCATGTGGTTCATTGATGTATTGTAGATGAAGGAGCCTTTGTTAATATCTTATCCCCTTATGCTTGGAGAGATTTAGGTTTCCCTAACCTTGTTACAACTGTTAATTGGCCATTGACCTTCGACAAAAGACCTAGTCAACCATTGGGATTCCTCCCTCAGGTACCTGTTACTTTGAGTGGAAAAACAGTCTGAGTTGATTTTATGGTTTTAAAGGACCTGTTGATGCCCCGAAGATCGCAACATCAAGCGGAAAGGGATTCTCCCCAGTAGACTATCCCAATTAGATTTTCCACCATTTGGTATGGGGAATCCATCCGGTTAGCGGTTCCGGCAACCGGTAGATTTGCTTTCTTTTACACCGATTATGGCCCGATCCACCGTTTTTTTTTTTTTTTTTAATTGTTAAAATGATATGCAAGTGCCTAAGCTACTTTAAATTAAATGCAAAGCTTAAAACAAATCTGTATCTAATACTGGAATAAATCTAATCTATCCTTGCAAGGAGCAAAAGCTGCAAATATGAGTAATGTGCTGAAAGAAGCATCTACAGATCAATAGATAGCCATTAAACCATGAAGATACAACTACAACAAAAGGCAAAAGTGTTGATGTATATGTAACTTCGGAATGTATTTCACATATTTGTATATTGTATTCCTATAGAGATGTTATTATTCCTCTATACGGAAGTGGTTATATTCCTATAGAGATGTTATTATTCCTCTATACGGAAGTGTCGTCATTTATATTGTAAGTGTCGTAACTTATACTTGATGGGTTATTAGACCACCTTGTTGGGGTTGGCCCTGTATAAGTCATGTGGGTGAAAGGGTTATTAGACCACCCTATTGGGGGTCGGCCATGTGGGTCAAAGGGTTATTAGACCACCCTAGTGGGGGTCGGCCTAGTCAGCATTATGTTAAGTGGTTAAGTTGAGGCCCACCTAGTTGAGTAAAGGTCAAGTCAAGTTAGTGTATAAATAGAGAGCATGTCTCTCTCATTTTACACATTCTATTCTCTCACTCACACTTGGGAGAGTGGTGCACTTATGGAGGAGGAGGCTCTACTGCTAGGAGAAGACTATCTCTTGTATTCTGGTTGTATCATTGCTCTATCTATCTCTGAGGAAGTTATTGGGGTTTTTCACCTTTATGGTTTTTCCCAAGTAAACTCTGTGTCTCTTGTGTGCTTGCATTATTGTGTCCATGATTGATATGCTGTAGATTTGATGTACATGTTATTCTCTCAGTTAAGATCCTAGATCAGATTGAAGTAAATTCTGAAAATTTAACATGGTATCAGATCTATCCTAAAAGAAGGCAAGATATGGCATGTATGACACTTGTTGCACTTACGTTGCTAGGGATTGATATAGCAAAAACCATTCATCATAGCAATTTCGCTATAAATCCATTTTGGTGAAGTTTTTGGATCTAAAACATTGCAGGTTGAAGATCGGATCCCCATGTACCTTGTGTCCAAAGGAAAACCTCTAATTCATTGTACTTTGTGAGTTATGATCTGTACAATATAGGGTTTTTGCCTCTTCCGGATCTGAGTCAAAATCAGGTGACCTTGGGAAAAAGGTCATAACTTGGGATAAGAAGCTCAAAATGAAATTTCGTAAAATGTGACAGGTAGTACACAAACCGTACTAGCTTGGAAAAAGTTTTCAAAGGCTGAAGTGAAACCAGTGACACGTGGCACGCCATACAATTTCACCCTCCTGTATTATCCCATAAACAGGTCACGTTGCGACACTTCGCATAACTCTCTCTCAGAGAATCCAATTGAGTTCAGACCTATCGGGATGGAAAGCTAACAGGTTGAGCTATCACAAGAAAATGTTTCAAAGGCAGAAGTTGAACTAGTGACACGTGGCACGTCGTACAAGTTTCCTCTCCTGTATTATCCCATAAACAGGTCACGTTGCGACACTTGACATAAATCTCTCTCAGAGAATCCAATTGAGGTCAGACCTGTCGGGATGGAAAGATAATAGGTTAGGCTATCTCAGAAAAAATTTTCAGACCGCGTGGATCGAAAATTTCATAGTTACACCAGAAACAATCATGTACATATTTCTGTCAAAACATAATTATTTTTTAGCACCTTCATTCATGGCTTCCGGAATTTAGGGCTTCGGAGAAAGTTGAAATTTCTCTAATCGGAGACCACGGTTGGATGATACTCATCAAAATCAAAATTTAGAGACCAAGATCAGATTTTTTGGTTGGGCAAAAGGCTAGGCTTGATCAAACCCCAGTTCGGGACTTTGATCGGAAAGATGGAAAATTAGGGCTTCTGCAAAACTTGGAATTTTGGAAATCTGTGACCACGGCTGGAAGATCCTCAGAAAAATCAAACCTTAGAGCTTTGAATCAAATATTTTGGTTGGGTGAAGCTCCGGGAAACTCAAACCCTAATTCAGGGTCCTCCCTAGTGAATCCGAAAATCTAAAAGGCAATTTCGAGGGGTGAAACTTTGCAGTTTTCAAATTCTGAATATACCAACTTGATCAGCTCATCAAGGCGCATATTTCTATCGTTTTGGAAGTTTGAAATTCAAAGTTTGAATTTTTGGGGTTTCCTTGACAAACCCTAATCCATCTCTAGGTCCAGTTCTTGCAAATCAAGTGGATTGGGTTAATCCTAGAAGAAGATGGATTGGTCACCTGCATAAGTGAAGAAGTTCCTGTCTCAGAGGGAGATGAGGCTAAGGCCTTCCATAAGAAGATTACAAGCAATCTAGACAAGTATGGCTTACAGGTATGTTTCATGGTTAATTTTATCATATGTTTGTCTTCATATCATTACAGTACAATCTTGATTAATTACTAGACTTGTCGTATCTCCTTAATAGAAGATATTCATTGATTAAGGTTTTGACACTTATGAATGTACTAATTCATTGTGATGTTGTATGAGGTTTATGTTGTTCGCTAATATAAAAGGTACACCAAGAAAGAGAAATCATGTTCTACTTCAAGAACATATGATCATGGTGAAATGAAGACAAAGATTCATCCATTGTCATAGATCACATAGAAGATCTACTTTCGAGGTATGTATAACTTGGTCCTACAATGGTTAGCCTATGAGACATACAGGTTACTAGCATAAGTCACTGAAGAGATCCAGAAGACATTATGCGGGTATGTTTGACATATCTAGCTAGCATGCTAATCGATGTATGTTTTTCCTATATCAAGCTAGAATCCTACCTTGTGTTAGGATCTTATATTGTTGTGTTGTTGATAATGATTCATGAAGTCATAGGTTTGAATAGTCATGGCTGTATGCATATTATGTTTCTTACCATAATTGATGATATGACTAACCAGAAGAATCATGAAGGTATAGGTTTGAGTAATCACGGGTTTATGCATTGATGATTTAACTAATCAGAAGAGTCCTAGGTTCAAATAAGAATATGCATGAGTAAAAGTAGACTTCCCTGAAACCTTGAATACTAATGTTTATTATATGTGAATGATCATGACTATACATGTTTAAGATTATTGTGTTTTGATTGTATTAATATTATACTAATAAATGTGTGATTATGTATGAGACCTCAAGGATAACACAATGATGATACTAATAAGCATGCATAGTGGTTAAGGATGGATATAAGTTCAACGATAGGTGATCCAGGAAGCAAAGATCAAGAGGGAGCACACTCCAGTTGTTCCTGCAAGAAAGCAAAGGAGCACACTTTAGTAGTTTTTGCAAGGATGCAGATATTCAGAGGGAGTTGACCACTTCTCACAATCCACATCAGAATGGAGTTGCAAAGATTCAGAGGGAGTCCACCTAGCAACCAAACAAGGATAAGTATTTGAAGTGTCATTTTTTTGCATAATGTTATTCAATGATGTATATGCTTATGTTCCTAGATTTAGGATGTGTATTATGCATATTGGAATGATTGCGTTAATGAACAGCTTACTACTAATATGCATTTGATGGGTAAGTGGCCTATGGCACTATACAACATTCCATTACTACTTATCTAGAATGAAACCTCTTTGCTGACATGTTAGGAGTTGTGCACACTCTTAACAATGTTCTAGTAGAGATTGGAAGGCATCTAGAAAGTTATGGAACATGAATAAATGTTGTATTGATGCATTGGCTAAGATAATTGCATGACTGTATGACATATTTCTTTATGTGTAAGAATTTGTCTGAAAATTATGAGATGTTTCTAATCATGCAATTTAACTTGTTTTGTAGGAAAGACCGTATACCTTCACTTACAAAAGAAGGACTACAACATTTGTTCAAGCAACAAAATTATCTATTGAAGATATTGAAGTTCCCAGGATACGAGAAGAATGCCATGATTCGTCGATCATGAAGAACGATGTTTGGGATGCGGTACCAAGAGCTGAAGGGAAGTCTATTGTGACTTCCAAATGGAACTATCAGATCAAGCATGCTATAGATGGCAGCATAGAGAAATATAAAAGTGATGAAATAGAAGATACACCAGATGGATTTCAAGACAACTTTCTTGAATGGTGTAGTCATATATGTGTGCAGAACTTGGAGATGATGCACTATTTTTTTTTGGCATGGAGGTGTGGCAGAATGCAGATGGAATCTTCCTTGGACAAGGGAAGTATGCAGTAGAGATCCTGAAGAGGTTCGGGATGATGGACTGCAAGGCTATGGTCACACCTATGGCATCGAACTTGAAGCTTTTGTGTGATGCTTCATTTGAGTCAGTTGATATCACTATGTATCGTCAGATGATTGGGTCCTTGATGTACCTAACGAACACGAGACCAGATATTTGCTTTGCGGTGAACACATTGAGCCAGTTCCTGACGGATCGGAGGAGTGTTCACCTGGTTGTTGTAAAGAATATTCTAAGGTACCTAAAGGGTACAGTTGATTATGGGCTCAAGTATGATGCAAATCAAAAGTTTAACCTGCAGGGTTATGTTGATTCAGATTGGGCAGGCAGTGCTATAGATAAGAAGAGCACTTCTGGGTGCTGCTTCAGTATGGGATCAGGTGTGATCTCTTGGTTTAGCAGGAAGTAGTCCTGCGTAGCACTGAGTATAGCTGAGGCAGAGTATGTTGCAGCCTGTTCAGCTAGTTGTGAGGCAATATGGCTACGGAAGCTACTGTTTAAGTTATTTGATCTCCTGTTGTAGGCTACTGGTATCTTTTGTGACAACCAAAGTTGTGTGAAGCTGTCCGAGAACCCGGTGTTCCAGGACAGGTCAAAACACATAGAGATGAAATATCACTATATCAAGGATATGGTGCAGAGAGGAGCTCTGAAGCTCCTGTATGTTGCGACGGACGAGCAGATTGCAGATGTACTAACGAAGCCACTAGCTAGAGTGAAGTTCGAATACTTCAGAGAGAGGCTTGGTGTTCTTTAGATCGACGACACTTCGAGGAAGAAGTGATGGACACATTTGCTGAAGCCATTCCAAGCATGTTGGAAAGAGGATCCTTCACATGGCTGTGGATGTAAGCGCTGGATGATGAGCATCAGGATGATGTTTTAGTTTCTTCTCTATATGATCAGTTGGATCATTTACATTTATGTATGTACGCATAATGTTGGATGCTTGGACCATGTATCTGTATATGCATCAGGTATGATTAGGTAGATCATGTATGATGATGGATACATTGTGTGGATCATGTATCTATGTATGTATAAGGTAGATACATTGTATATGATGATATGTATCAGGTAGATACTTGGTATGCATCAGGTGGATGCATTGTATGATCAGGATGATCATGATGACGAGATTCAGGGTGTTGCTCCAGATGATATGTATCAGGATGATACAGTGATGATGATTAGTGTGATCATGAGCATTAGGATGATGCTTTGTGCGATGATGATCCATTGGATCATGAGTATTAGGTTGATACTTGGAGGTCAGAGATGATATGCGGTAGGTTGTGCAAATAGCATGTAATCAGTCCTAGGAGATCTTGCCGGTCGTGCTGCGGCACATAAATGTTCCTGGGATACTCTTTCCGGTATTGCTATGTAGTATGTAATCAGTCCTCAGATATCCGATAGGTTGATCTGTGTGCTCGTAATCAATCTTGGGATGAGGTATTACTATGGAGACATGTAATCAGTCCTGGAGATCCAAGAGGTTGAGCTGTGTGCTCGTAATTAGTCCTGGGATGCTCTTTAGAGATCTTGCCGGTCATGCTGCGGCACATAAATGTTCCTAGGATGCTCTTTAAAGGTTTTGTCTATCCACATGTAATCAGTCCTGGAGATCCGAGAGGTTGAGCTGTGTGCTCGTAATAAGTCCTGGGATGCTCTTTAGAGATATTGCCGGTCGTGTTGCGGCACATAAATGTTCTTCCGATGCTCTTTAAAGGTATTGTGGAGGAGATGCATGTAATCAGTCCTGGGAGATCTTGCCGGTCGTGCTTAGGCACATAAATGTTCCTAGGATACTCTTTCCGGTATTGCATCCACACATAAAATTAGTCCTGAGAGGCCACCTCTATCAGACCGTTCGCACAGATGATGAAGACCTGCAGGTGGTGGGCCTACATCCAGTATGAAAAAGGACTGGCTTTGTAGAACTTCCTATGATGAGTAGATTCATAGATTGATTGAGATAGCAGCAGCAGTGACGATGATGATGACTCGATGACGATTATCTAGTGACGATGATCCAAAGAAGATGACTTGTGCTAAAAGACCTGTGTCGAGAAATACCTTCCTAGTTAAGAGGGAGTGTTGATGTATATGTAACTTCGGAATGTATTTCACATATATGTATATTGTATTCCTATAGAGATGTTATTATTCCTATATACATAAGTGTCGTCATTTATATTGTAAGTGTCGTAACTTATACTTGATGGGTTATTAGACCACCTTGTTGGGGTCGGCCCTATATAAGTCATGTGGGTCAAATGGTTATTAGACCACCCTATTGGGGGTCAGCCATGTGGGTCAAAGAGTTATTAGACCACCCTAGTGGGGGTCGTCCCAGTCAACATTATGTTAAGTGGTTAAGTTGAGGCTGACCTAGTTGAGTAAAGGTCAATTCAAGTTAGTGTATGAATAGAGAGTGTGTCTCTCTCATTTTACACATTCTATTCTCTCACTCACACTTGGGAGAGTGGCACACTTATGGAGGAGGAGGCTCTACTACTAGGAGAAGACTATCTCTTGTATTCTGGTTGTATCATTGCTCTATCTATCTCTGAGGAAGTTATTGGGGTTTTTCACCTTTATGGTTTTCCCCAAGTAAATTCTGTGTCTCTTGTGTGCTTGCATTATTGTGTCCATGATTGATATGCTGTAGATTTGTTGTACATGTTGTTCTCTCAGTTAAGATCCTAGATCAGATTGAAGTAAATTCTGAAAATTTAACAAAAATATATTAAAAGATAGCTTCCAATTTACATATAACGCATTCCATTACTCATGTAGGAGAAAAATCATTTGCACATAAAATAGTAAGATCATTCAATACATAGAAATAATTCAATACAGCAAAGAAAGATCTCACTGTAGAATATGAAAGTCACAAGAATAATCCAACATGCATCCAACATCCATTTCCATGCAAAAGATGTCCTCTCCAGGCTCTTATTAGGCAAAATTCATTTTCTTGGAGCAAGTGCAAGATAGCTCGTACAAGTTAAGAAAATCCTTTTCCCTGCCAAAAGTCCCCTACACTATTCCCTAAGCCTCTATTTATATCTTTACAAAATGCCTCCTGGGCTGCCACCTGGCCTTTTACACTTGTCCTTTAAAGAATTTTCCCAGCAATAAACAATTCGTGGCCCTTTTCCATAATAAAATTCCTTCTCAAAAATAGAAAAGGATAGCTGTCCTAGCGACTCAATGCTCTAACCATAGGGACAAAAAACAGAAGATCAAAACAAAACAACGCATTATGTCTAGCGCGTTTATCCTTGGGGTGGTACTTCTGTTGGGGATGATGTGCCTGCATTGGCTGCTACTGCTGCTGCTTCCTTCTTCTCTTCTTCAGCAATATAACTGAACCATATACCAGTGTCTCTTACAGCCACATTTGCGGGTGAGGGGAGCAGGATCTTCTGTGAAGTCACATGCTTACCAAGCTCTTCTTCAATACCCTGAACTTCTACTCTTGCTGCCTGGTGGATCTCCTTAAGCAAATGATTGTATACTGATGAAAGTCCAATATAGTGATGAAGATCATCGGTGGCCAGTACATCAACCTTTTTTACATATTCTATTTGAATGCCCAACACTTCCTTCAAATCTGACAAACGCTGCTCTTTTCTTTGAAAATCATCCAGGGTTTGAGGAAACATAAGCTTTCATTTTTCATGTACTTCATGAATCTTTTGATACAGGCTGTTTCCTTTCCCCATTGTTCCCTGGATTTTAGCCATCATCTTAGCACCACAATTTCGGCAAAACTCCATGAGAGATACATCCTCCTTAAAACCATCTACAGATTTGAACGGGAGATGCTTAGGGAAATCCACCTTCCCTTCTCTCCACTACATCTGGCGTAATGTTTGCTTGAACTCGAGTGTATTTGCCTTTAAGTCGGGTGGCCTCGGCATCGACCTCTTTCAATATAACCAGCATGGTTTTGAGCCTGCACACTTCCTTAGTAATCAGATCCTGTGTGGCATGCATTTGTCTCAAAATGCCACAGGACTGCTCATGAAAGGGAGACATATCCATCGCTATGCTTTCTGCTTGTTCTAGCTGTTCAACCATTTCCTGTTTCTCTGCTTCCAGATGAAAAACTATAGCTTTAGAATCATTCTTTTCCGCTTCTAGAACCATCATCTAGATTGTCAGATGCTCCTTTTCTTCTTCTAGATGGTGATACTTATCTGACAGCTCCTTGTGATCAGTAGACAAGCGATTATATTTATTCACTACAAGATCCCTGTAAGCCTGCTCATTAGCCATAGTATGTTGCAACATGCGAGATTTCCTCTTTGTTGACTCAAACTCTTTGACCATGTCGATCACATTATCTTCTGTTGCTTTTGCTGCTGACACAGCGACGGATGCCATGGCTATGGGAGCCTTATTTGTGTTTTGCATAACCGTGGTCTCCCACTAGGTGACAATATCTGCGTGGAAAAGTCTCTTTATCCTCTCTTCCGACTTCAGGACCATCTCCTTCCTCTTCTTATAATACACAAATTTATCCCATCGGGACACAGTATGATCTTCGGATGGGGTGTGAGGGATGATTGGGAGATCTCTTACATGGACTTCTGTCTCCGTGGGTGGGGTCTGCACCACCTGAGATGGGTCTATTTCCATATCTTGGGTGCCGGAGCCACCCGCCTGGGCATCTTCGTTGGTCTTAAGCTCTTCTTCCGCCTTTTGTTCCTCTGCTTCCTTCTACTGTATTTCTTCCTCTGCTTCTCTCTGCAATCTTGCTTCTTCATTAAATCTTTGTTCTTCACGGGCCAAGGCCTCAACTGCCTCCCATTCTTTCTGCAAACTGGCTTCTCGGGCTGTGGCAGAGCTAGAGCTAGCTCCACTGCCATGAGGACAAATTTGCAACTCAGTCACATTATTGATTCCCCTGAACACTTCTTCTTCGTCATCATAGTAATGGGCATACTCAAAATGAGCATAAAACTCTTTGCAATGCTCCACAACCTTGTTCCGCCTGTCATTTCTATTGAAGATTGTCTCACCGAAGTGAAAATATTTCAACTCCTGGATGAACTCTTCGGCTGCTACAACCCATGAGAATTTATAGGCTCCTATACAGAAAGGCAAAGGAGGGAAGGAAGCCTTGTGTTGCTTATTTAGAACTTCCCCTATTCCATCAAGGAAAATTTGCCTGACTGCTTCTTTCAGGACTACATAATCAGTGGTGTATTTTGGTAGGATGTATGGTGGCTTAGTGCCTTTGAACATCATTATATAGGTACCCACTTCTGAGAAGTAGAAATATCCATAACCTTCCATGACCTTTATGGCGTTCTCTTAAAGGCAATTGGGCTCTTCATTGAACATCTGCTCATACAGAGGCATAATGAACTCTTCACAGATGAGCTTATAATGTGCTCTGTAATTTTGAGCCCATAGTAGTTTATAAGCAATGTATACTGGGGTGTTGGCCTAATCCCATGAGCAACCTAACCTGGGGAAAGGGAGCTTTGCCAAGATACAATCAATGAGGTATGAAGCCATGTAAAAATCTGACTTTTTAAGGGCCAAACCTTCCTTAGCTGTGGCCATAGTGGATGCTAAAATATCTGAGAGGATAGTATCCCAATCAAACACAATCCCCTTAAATGCTATGGCATGGATTATGGGGTCCCATTGTATCCTATATATGGTCTCATCAGGCAGGCCGAAAATTATGCTTAGCATAAGGGCAATCAACCTGAAAGGCGGCCTTGGGCTCTGAACGTCATACTCATCATTGTCCTTTTTCCTCAGCTGTTTTCCCGTGATTAACAGCCTCTTAGCTATTTCGTAATTATTCATCTGTCCCAACCATTCATCGTTCAATTCTTGCTGGGGACGTGAGAATTTGTAGGCTACTGCAATATAAGCTGGATGGAATGAAGCGAATGGCTCTCCCTTGCTGTCATGCAACACTCTTGTTTGTGGGTTGGCATGTTCCAATATCCACCTAATCAGTTATGAGCACAGGAATAGCTCAGGGCGAGTAGAAGCCCTATCTATGCCAGAGGTCCTAATGTTTAAGTAGATTTGTTCTTCTTCTAATAACACGTCTGGGATGTCTTGGTCCCTGATCATCCTGTAAACATCTCCCCACCTAACCTCGGGAGGGATGCCAGTGGTACACTTTGTATCTTGGAAAAGAGTTTCAGTCCTTGGTTGCACTGGCTCTGGCTCCATCATTTTAGCTTTCTTTCTACCACCTTTTGGCATCGTGGCTTATCCCTGTCAGCAACCATATGTGAATGAATATAAAATTGTAAAACATTATGAGAGCATAACATAGAGCAAGACAGTTTTAGCATGCTGATGATAAGTATAAACGAATTGTAAAGACACATGCTGGGGAAGCAAACCAAACATAGATTATCCAAGGAAACAAATATGGTCATTAAACTTGATTTTTATAGGGAAGCAAAGGAAGGAAGGAACATTTTGAGGTGCTCCCAAAAAAGGTGATGCATAAAACGTTTTTCCATCCTCGCTCTTGAAGATAAGCTTCCCTAAATTATAGGCGCTTCTAATGGCTAAAGCGCGAATGGTGGGATAACTTGGTTTGGGAAAACATATGAGGAAACCGAAAACATATAATGAAACCATTTTCAACGATCGGTATTTGGGCCAAACAAGCGAGCAGTTGAGTATCCCAACTAGCTATTACTGATGCTGCTTCTTATTCGATAGTATTTGAGAAGTGGCATGTAGCTGGCATAAAAACCTGGACTTGAGTATATCTGGGCAGGAGCACGACAGAAATGCGGCCAGTGGAACTAACCAAGCTCGAACGATTCAGGGACAAAGGGCCAACTGGGAATGACTAGCAAGGTTATGACTCCTAGCTATCAGCAATGAGAATTTTATGGGGCTGCAAATTTTTAAGAATAGTCTTCTACAAATGCCCAGAAGCCATGTAATGAGACAAAGAATGGCCGAGAAAGCCACGACGTATAGATAAGACAAGATTCATGGTTTAAGCACCTACCTGGCAATGAAATAACGGTGAAAACAAGGTCGATTTGGTGATAAGTGAGCTGAGCTGGAGTGAAACGATTCGAGTAGCTTCGAACGACGTTCTCCGAATCCAAAACTATCAACGGGGACAATAAAACCCTACCGTCCTTATATAAAACTTAATACATGTGGACATTTAATTGGGTAGGTGGCGACATTAAAACAGGGTTGATTACTCGTACGGCGCGGTCTTTTCAAACTTTTGGCATTTATGCGCAACTGTCAATACCGGGAGGAAAAGGTGAGTCTCGTCCGCCGTTGCGGATGGATTTCGTGAGTTTCTTCCGAAACGTGGATGGACTTTACGAGTTTTGGTCGTGGATGCTTGTTGCGGAAAGAAAAGGAAAGATGCTCCACTTTTGCGGAAAGGCTTGAAGAGTTCTTTCGACAACGAAGAGCTAGAAAATGCTAGCGGCGCAAGTTCTTGAGTTGTTCCGCAGTTTTGGGAGGATTTTGCGAGTTCTTCCGGAATTGACTCTCCCGAAAGATTTTCGTGGAGGATTTCATTAAGTTGTTCCAAAGTTGCGGAAAGACTCAGTAAGTTCTTCCGAGATTGACGAATGACTTTGTTAAGTCTTTTCGGCAAAGAGAATAGCCGGGGAACTTGGTAAGAGGGCGCCCATTGCGGAAAAACTTTACAAGTGTTCCCGCTGTTTCGGGAGAGAAATTTGAGTTCTTCCGAAGTCCAAAGAATATGCAAGTGCTTTCACTGTTACGGGAAAAAACCTTAAGTCTTTCCGCAGTTGCGGGTGCACATCCCAAGTTCTTCCGCCGTTTCGGGAGAGAATTTTGAGTTCTTCCACAGTTTCGGGAAAGAATTGTGAGTTTTGACTTAGAAGAAAAACTTCAATTTTAAAACACATTCCCCACTTGAAACAAAACTAAGTTCAAAAGTTTCCCAAAGGAGGCTTGATTCTTTTAATCGAACTTTTTTAGGAAAATAAGAAGGAGGGGCCCCAATATCTACAAAATTTTGGGGAGTGATGTTGCTGCAACAACAGGACCCTATGGATTTTGATATGATCCTCGAGCATGATTACGTATATGCTATGCAGGTTGTGGTGTCTACACGCTTTCGTGTGATGCATTTTCCCCACAACGAAAGCATTGTCACTATCGATCAGCTTACATTTGTTGATCCCCTCTTATTACCAAACTATAGACCAATTATGTCCCCCGTCAGTAGGCACTACCATGCCACAATCAAATTATGTGGCATATTGTTCCTTGAGTCCAATTGCTACTGAGAAGAAGTCTCTGAATTCATGCTTACCTTCTCGAGACTAGGTCCTGACAATTGACCAGGCGATAACTCCATCTAAATGTTTATACATGCGTTCTATTTGGGAGGATATACTTCCATTTGATGAAGTTTTCCTAGAGTCTATAATGTAGTTTGCCATTCATTTGGATATTGATCCACCAACGAGCATTCTTCCACCTTCACTTCGAGCTCGTTAAAAATAGTAAGGAGGCTACGAGCATTCTTCTACCTTCACTTCGAGCTCGTTAAAAACAGTAAGGAATTTATGATCATTCTTCTGTATCTCCTTTGAGCTCGTTAAAATCAGTAAGGAGGTCATGAGTTTACTTTTTCGGGCTCGTTAAAACTTTACGAAAAATATCTTTATAGAGTTCTTTCACGCTCTTGTTATACTCTTTAAATATGACAATATTTCCGAGTATAGTTGCCATTTCAAACTCGTTAAAGGATTTGAAGTGACATCCACCTTGGTATAAGTTTACTCCTTTTCTGGACCTTGGTGAATCACTTACGAAAAAGGAATACTCTAGTCATACGTGGCTACAAGAGTTCTTCTCTCATCGTTTTAGAATTTTTTGGGGGAGGAGACTAACTGTATGAAAAAGGACTTTTGGAGCCTTCTTTAGGGTTTTCAGACTCTCAAAACATGAAAATACCAGTGAGCACTCACCTACTCGGGCTCGATGTGAAATCCATGAGAGGGTGTATGGAATTTTTGTTTAAGTTTTTCAGACTCCTTAAAATTGAAAACACAGGAGAGTAAGAACAGATCTCGGCTCGATATTAAAATTCAGAGATCAGTATTATAGAGTATTCTTCTATTTCTTCCTCGAACTTTGTAAATAATGAAGAAGGTCCTGAGTCTTCCTCCCATGGGATCATTAAAATTTTTACATGGTTGGATCTATTGAGTTTTCTTTATTGGACTCATTAAAAAAAAAGGACATTCTTTTACTGAAAAGAATAAGGGATAAGAAGGGTATATCACATATTTTCAGTTTCAACGGCAGTTAAGTCAGTCATGTCCTTGAACGCAACACCTACTTGAGTCTATCATTTCAGTTGGGTATTAGTTTTTGACCTTAGGGAGAACCTAATCTCCGAGTTTTACTCCCCCGGTTGGTAATTATTCCAAACATATGGAGGGTCTGGCAATGTCTCCTACATTTCAGGCTTATATCATTTCCCCCTCATGTTAAAAGCTGCCCGAGTCACTTTGTGTCATGTTCACTATTCAAGGATACAGCCTGTGTCGGCCATTTTGCAGTTTACCTTGAATTCATGTGTTGGGAATCCTGGTGTTAGTTTGTTTCATCTTGTTACTTGTCCTACTCCACATCAGTTCATACCTTTTGAGTGCTCCTCGTGTTGGATGATGGAGGATTCCTTAAGGCCTCCCTGTCAGCGGAATTCTTCCCATCGACTTTAGTTCATTATGCTCTAGGAACGAAGTTTAGAGTTTCGGTTAGTACCTTGGGGATTGCAGTCATCAATGGCAGTTTCCCTCGCTATTCAATAATGAGAATACATCAATGCCTCTTATTCGACGGGTTCCTTAAGTGTTCGACTTCAAGTCCTCTTATTCACACTTGTTGGATCGTACTAGGTACCTTGGGCCCCATTATCGTTATCGATGGAGGTCCTCGTGTTTGCTAACGGTATACATCAATGACTGGTAATCAAACCTTACCCCCCATGTTCGACCTCAGCTCATTTATTCGCATGGTTAGGGTTTGTACCTTGGGTTGTTTGGATGAAGACCTTGGGACTCTGATAGCATCACCATATTTATGTTATCACCCAAACTGCACAAGACTGAGCCTCACTCATTTTGGCTCTTCATGAGACATAGATCGAGTTTGTTGTTATGGCTATGATCTCTCATTTTGACATGGATCCATGCTTGTATTTTAGTGGCCATGCTATATATACATCTCCTATTTAGTATCGGAGATCATGTTGTATCCTGCTACACATCTATATGATGTCAAGATTGTAATTGCTCGCTGACCTTGATCGTTGTTTCAGGCACTTTTGTGACTTAGTTCTGCGGTTTCTTGCTCCCCCTTTGACTTGGAATTATAATGTATTTCGTCCATCGTTTCCCTTTGACCTCACAAATTAGGGGGCATCTGTTATAGGTCAAATCTGTACTTCTCCGTCTGTGATCACACTGCTCTGTTGATCACACAAAAGGACACTATGGATGGAAGAGCTAAGTTGACCTTAGATGATTTGATACTAAGATCTTACATCTTCAGCTGGAAATATATTTTTTCTACATATTTCAATAGATGTGCACTACTCTTATAACTCGAAACCCTGGCACATATCTTAAATGTGCGCTACTCTTATAACAGACAACCTATGCACATATGCTGAAAGTTGCAAACGCTTGTTGTAAAGCACAAAAGTTGCATATTGTGCGCTACTTTGGTTGTATGAAACCCGCGCACATATTAAGATGAAGTCAAAAAATATATTAAGATTATGAATTGGGATCTGTTGAAGTTGGTTTTGCAACTTCCCCAACCTCCCAATTCAACCACCTCTCGAATCTAATTGCCTACCTTGTCCCATAAATACAAGGAGGATCCATGAGAGAGGGACCTAGAAAGAAGGAATTAAGTGTTGTTACACTGGAGGAATTGCCAAGTCGTTATGAAGAGTAGGAGCCCAGGACTCAGTTGCAGAAGCATCTTGACCGATCAGGTATATTTGTACTGATTCATTTTTCTTTGACAATAAAAAGGTGGAAATACCCTTCCCGTCCCAAATCGAATGTCTATTAGATTGTATGTTCATTTGGTTTAGTATCTGATTGTTGTTGATGTTTGATTGCTTTCAATATTCATCATATTTATTATAGTCAAGATACGCTGAGGAAGGTTTCCTTTGTGTTGTAGGTTCATCATAGCGAAGGATCAAGCGGAAGACCAAGCGAAAGCTAGGACCAGCCATCTATAAAAGGTACATCTTTCAATATATTGATCTCTTTCATTTGTAAGAAATAAATGCAATGCAATGAATGCATTTACCTGCCAACCCTGCCCAAGTTGGTAGTGTCTCTCCTCACTATAAGGTATAAATCTTGAACAACAGACTTGGTCGTGTACGAGAGTTGAGGGGCGCACGATAAGGAGAACCTTATCCCTCAACAACCCTTAGTCTCCAAGAAGTGTAGTTGAGATATCGCGGTAACGACTCTCTGATCGCTACACAGTTCTCCTTACAAGAAGAAATAAAAGGAATTGTCGGAAGGGCCTGCCGAAGAGATACCTAGACAAGAATAAGAAGAAAGAAAATGAATTGTCAGAAGGGCCCACTGAAGAGGTACCTAAAAAAGAATAAGAAGAAATAAAAGGAATTGTCGAAAGGGCCCGCCGTAGGGGCACCTAGACATGAACAGGAAGATATTATCAATCAATTTTGTATAATGGAAATACCACATGTAAAGTAAATAAAAACAATAATAAATGAATAAATTTATTTTATTTTACTATTTTTGAAAAGGGGAAAACTTGAAAGAAAGTGAAAGATTTACTAAAAGAAATATTTTATTTCATCTTATTTTATTATTTTTGAAAAGGAGACAACTTGAAAGAAAGTGAAAGATTTATTAGAAGAAATATTTTATTTTATTATTTTTGAAAATGAGAAAACTTGAAAGAAAGTGAAAGATTTATTAGAAGAAATATTTTATTTTATTATTTTTGAAAAGGTGAAAACTTGAAAGAAAGTGAAAGATTTACTAAAAAAAATATTTTATTTCATTCGTGGAAAGGAGAAAACTTGAATGAGAAAGATTAATGAATAAACTTTTAGTAAGCAAAATACAACTAGGAATCTAGTAGAAACCACTCCACCTACATCCCACTGATTTAGGGATTAGAGAAATTAACTAAGGAGACAACAAGGAGACATTGTAGGGATTTAGGTGCACACTTAAAGATAACGTGACACTTGTTTTATGAGAATAAATAATTGAGAATTATTAAATTAAATAACAATATTGCATGAAGAGACACTTGGCATGGATATTTTGGCTATAAAAGAAAGGGAGGAGAAGGAGAATGGACACTCTTACTCCCTAGTGCTGGACGAGCACCGTAATAGTAAATTTATATTGTGGTTCTAGTGAGTTGGGTTTAGCATTCCAGGGATTGGGAGATCCCAGTAGAAATCTTGCATTGTGTGTTCTTACAACCCCATTTGCTCAGGGTTCGGGGGAAAGAAGAGTACCCCCGATATGGTAGCGAGGTCAACCGAGAGGTCTTGGGTAAATTGGGAAATTGGATGTTTGGATCGAAGCGGCAAGGGATGTTAGATACAACCACCTACAACCATCGGAAATCAGATATATTGTTCCATTTATGTACAAGTTGAGTTTTAGCATTTTTAGTTACGGTTTCACATTTGATTTTCAAGATTTAAAATTTTTCATATGATGTTAGTATTATTTGGAAAGTCTTTTTGGGAAACCCAAAATGGGGGTCCCTATACTCATCCCATGATTTATCCAAGTTTTTGTTCATATTTCCTTCATTATCCCCAGTACATCTCTCTCCAAACCATAGAAATAAAATTTGGTACCCAATTTTGTTTTTCTTTGTCCCAATAAATTTCATAAAAAAGGGGTTCCGTTCATTGATTCCACATTTACATGACCAAATTCCAACATCAAATTTTGAAATACATACTTCCAAAAATTGTATCAAATTTGGTCGTGATTTATATAATTTTCCATTGAACTTAAATTCAAAATCTTCATTAGTATTTTCATTCACCCTTTTTCCTTTTTGGGAAGATTTATGGTAAAATAAAAAACCTTCCATTTCAAATTTCAATAACATTTTTTTTATGAGAAGGTACACAGAAAGAATGTGTTTCATGTATTCCATAATAAATTTGTTTGACCAAAAGGGTAGAAAATAATCTTTCTCCAACATATCAACAACAGGCTAACAGTTGATTGGAGACTAACTATGCTAAAGCTACCATATTTTTCTCCCAAATCCCTACCTGGTTCGATAATATCCAAGGCTCCCAACTCCATGCTTGGTTGGATGATATATAGGGAGCTCCTTGATCCTTTCTTTTGCTCTAGAGAATCCACATGTTAAAAAACAATTGAATAATTTTGGCTTGCAAATTAGCATTTGTTCATTTTTATTTTTATTTTTTAGCTTTTGAAAATAGAATACAATCCTCAAACATTAGAAAAACATTTCTTGAAAGATAGATAGTGACCTTCTTGTTTTCCAGACTCTGCTTGTCCATCTGTTTGGTAATTCTTTGTGGATTCTCCATCACCCTGAACATCTTCATCAGATATATTTTTATTGGACGATTCCTAAGAGTCCTATATACTTATATCTAGTATATAAGGAACTTGAAAAAGTTAGTGAACAGAAGAAACCTCAAAAACAAAATATAAAGAAATAAGATATTTGAAAACATCAATACAAAAACATTTCTTATAGGAAATTCATGATAGAAATTGTTGATAAACAATTTTTGATGTGTTATCTCCATGATATAAATTATTACATATTTTTTATGAGTTGGTTAAAGCATGAATAACTCTACTTCCTACATATATTGAAAGAATTGTGCCTTTATAAGAGATCAATTTGAAAACCATGTGATCCCAGAACTCTTGCATCCTTTCTTTTGCAAAAACATGGTTTCTCCAATTAACATGTGAAAACTTTGACAAATGTAAATCAGTGAGTGGTAGGTTCTCATCCTTAGAGTCCATATCGATATTAAGAGTAAAAATAATTCTCCCCTTCCAATCCGATTCTCCAATATTGTATAACATAGAATCCTATAAAAGAATCCTTTGAGAAATCCATATAAATGTCCTTAGTAGGATAATCCTTTACTACTTTTTTTTTAAAATTTCTTGCAGAATTGAGTGAATGATTTAGAAACCATGCATGAATTCTTCATATCATCTATAAAACCACAAGTACGTGTCTCTTTATTTTCTTCTAATTAGTACAATAAGGAAACCATATCTGCTTGTCTATGCAGAAACATAATTACACATATCTACAATAACAAGTTCACGGCTGATTGAAAAATGGAAAATTCAATGGTTTAGTGTTTTGACCATAGTTGAAAAAAATGGCATCTGAAAAAAAATAAAAAAAACGGTCCCAAATACAACTTCTTGGCAACATCAGTGAAAAAATCAGCGAAAATTGACAAATTGTGACAAACATTAAAAATACAAAATATATTCTTTTTTTTTTAGAATTTTATTCATATAAAGAACCAACAATATCAGGTTAACTCATTGGCTCATAAATATGGAGAAATCGCTGATATATGTGATGTAGTGGATGTGAAATAAAAAATGATACATCGAAGTTTCAAAGATTGGAAATTTGAATGTTTCAACACCAGTTGGAATTGTTGTGCAACCAAGTCCCAGAAAGAGCATGAAGAGAGCATAAATATAGACTAGAAATAGTAATCCATTCCTTAATAATGAAGAAAAGATATGAATACCAATCCTCCTCGAGGGGTAAACCTCCTTATACAATGTAATAAGTACACACAACAAGACAAGACAAGATAATTCAAATGAAAAGGTCTCCTTCCTTTATATAGGAGACAAAGATGTACAATTACAATTGATGGACCCAAGCTAACATAACTAATATAATAACACTAATGAAAATTACCACTAATAAGCCCTAGCCGGTATCAATAATATGTAATGAGCCACAATATAGGGGTAATGTGCCAACAATTAGGGATTAACATGCCCCTCCCCTTCATACAAGTGTTGTCCTCAACTGTTGATTAGTTGTGGATGCTTATGTATGAAATTCTCATCTTCCCATGTCAAATATTCAACTGGTAAGTTCTTACACTTAATGAGGCACTTAGTAATAGACAATTGAGTAGTTTTTTGGCCATTGTTTGATTGATTTGTTTAGGTTCCAATATGAATTTTCCTTCTTCATAAAGCTCTAGAAAGATAGTTTGAATTGGGATCTTGTCTCCTATTACCTTCTTTAATTAAGAAACATGGAAAACTGGGTGTACCCTGGAAGATGAAGGGATCTGCAATTTGTAATCCATACTACCAATCCCCTACAACACTTTATAAGGACCATAGTACTTGGGTGCTAATTTATTGTCTTTATTTAGTTTCTTAAGGGACATATGTTTGCAAGGTTGTAGCCTCATGAATACCCAATCCCCTTCTTCAAAACTCCTTTCACTGCGATTTTGATATGATTATTGTTTCATCATATTTTTTGACGTAGTCAAGTTGTCCTATAGTAACTGCAAAAATTCTTGCTGGTGCTCTAGGTGATCTTCTACAACTTGAACTTTAGATTTTCCTTTTAAGGGAGATGTGATAGATGGAGGATGGTACCCATAAATTTCCATTAATGGATACATTTTTTATTATGTATGGAATCAAGTATTGTATCACCATTTTACCAAAGATAACCATTTCACTCTCTCTGTTTGCTTATTAGATGCAAAGCAATGAAGATAGCCTTCCAATCATTTGTTCAGTATCTCATTTTCCCATCAGATTGAGAATGATAAGAAGAACTATGATCCAAGTGGGTACATGTTGCCACACTTTTACTTTGACCAAGGTTCAACATCTGACAAAACACCAACAAACACCATAGATACTGGCTCGAAAAGGTTTTATCCCTTTCGGAAACACCTGCAAAGCAAATGAGGTCTCACTCGAAGTACCTATGGAGACTGTAGGAACCATCTTTCTGTAGCACATAAGGGAAATTGCTTGACAGACCAATCATTTAACAAACTACCCATTACTTCAACAATTCTATAACATCGAAAGATCTGGATCATCGTCATAGCATTCACTCCGACAGAACTCAGGAGATAACCAAAATTCGCATAACATGCATTATATTTCAAATTCACAGCTTTGTTCTTCTAAAAATAATCATTCATTCATTCATGTAACTCATAAGCAAAGGAAATAAACACATATCACATCACAAAAATAACACAAATAAAACCATGTTTTAACGTGGAAACCCAACATAGGAAAAAACATGGAAGTGCTTTGTCTTTATTATGAGTTGCAACCTTTAAATAAGCACTTCATGTTTATGACTTACACATTCCTCCTTTGATTTACAACAGAACTGCGTACATATCTTGTAGATCACATGATTTGGCTCTTTACAACATCTTTAACAGACATAGACAACTCTTCGATTACAAGCATAGATAGGGAACAACTTCAAAACAACTTTCCAACCTTTAGTTAATTAGCTAATAGCCCCAAAATTTCCCTCTTATTACATATTTATATGGCGCACACAACCTTCCCTGCTCCCACTAACCCACTAACCGACTATTCGACTCATTAATGCAAGTGGACAAACTCTAACTAACTGAATCAACTCCGCCCTTTGACACAATCAACATAACCATTTTCCTGGTTTCTCGACCACTTCGTCGAACCGCTTTTACTTTGTCTTTGTCCATACCAAAACCACCTTACCAAAAATGGTACCCAAAATATACTAGGCCCAACAGGGCCCCAACACTCACATGTGAATCGTCTTGGTCCACTTCAAAATTGTGGTATAGGTTCCTGCATCTTCGACAAGAACTCCTCATATAGCTTCCTAGTTGCTTCAACCGACTGCTGGACTTCTTCATTTTTATGCTTGATTGCTTCAACCAGATCAGTAGTAACATGCTATCTTCTATGCTTGACAGTTTGAGTGACTTCTGACTAACATGATGCATGCTAGCCCCCCAAAAACTTCAGATAATTGCTCAACTTCTGACTGGAGCACTTACACCCTTTCTGACCACTGCCTTTGTTGAATTCTCAGTTGGTTAATCTCATTCTACAATGCTTTTCTTTTATGCAGCTTTCTTCATCCTCTCGACTGGTGGAAGAGTCTTTAGCATACCCCGTAGACTTGACATCTTTTATTCAACAACCCCAATTCTATTCCTGATCTCCAAAAGCTTTGCATCCTCAAATAGCGCAGCCCATGTCTTTGACACCTCCTCATACATATTCATACATTGAGCCTGCGACTCATGAATGCCTTGGATGGATCCTCATAACTCTTCATGTATTTGTTCTGTCACTTCAGGTAGGGTGGTGGGCACCAACTTGGCTTCCAATTCTTGTACTTTTTTCTTATAACTGGAAATGACAGCTTCTAGCAGCTGTAGCTTCTCCTCCGGTGTCATTTCCTCAATTACTTCTTCCTCAGGAACTGCGTGGCATGTTACTGTGATAACCTCGTGAAACTTATGCTTTTCCTAATGGAGCAAGTCCTTGTCCTACTAGATTTCAGGAAACTAGTCCTTTACCATTGCTTACTGGTGCTTGTATCCCTTCATAAGGTCAAAAATTGACCACTCCTTTGCTTTCAACTCCTGCGCGATGTTCTCTTGTAAATTATGTAAAATAAAAAGTGGCCAGGTGGACAACTTCAAATCTATAAAACCCTCCTGTGGAACTTGTACACATGGTCCTGCCTCATCACAACTTAGTTCTCTTGGTAACACATTTACCATTCCATCATTATATGGTGGTGGATCCAGCTTCTCCCAACTTTCTTTTTCATGCATAGCCTCGACTCGCGGTGCAGCAGCCTGCTACAGATTCAAGATGCTAATCCTCTTGACTACTTGACAAAGTCTGTCCAATATGTTGGCCATGTTTCTAAACAATTTAACTGGTTTCTCCTTTGTGATCTTCCGGTTCTCCTCAACAACTTTAGTCATCTATCGAATAGGATGTTGACATCTTCATATGTTAAGGCCCGGAGAGTACTGGAATTCTGCGCTTTTTTATTTTTCTTTCCTCCTTGTGTCGATGCTCTTTCCTTGTGCTTTTCTCTCAGAACCAGATCAATAGGATTCTGGCTTGATTCTTGGTCCTCATTCTCTAATTAGGGTGGGTTTCCTTCATCACCTCCAGCACCGGTGTTTTTTGTACTCTAGTTTTGAATTGTGTTTTGTTGTTTTCCAGAGGTACCCTCCTATTGATGTTCCTTCTACGATGGATCCGATGAGATATTTTCTGGTTCAATGGGGACTTTCCATTCTGTTAGTCACTCCTAGATAATTGCATGAACTTCTTCCAATTCCAACTTGAATCCGGTAGATATTCATTGCACATGCATGTATCACCTCACCAGGTCCTAGCTACCAGAATTGTTGATGATATTACCAGGTTGTACAAGTTTAACAACTTTGGGTCATCACCTTTTCCTTCAGTTTTTGTTACTCATAGTGATAACTTGAGCAAACTTTGGCATGAGCGATTTGGTCACTTAAATTATCGCTCATTGCAACAACTATGTAAATACAATATGGTGACAGGTATTCCGATGGTATCTTGCAGGGATGGTGTTTGTTCCGGTTGTGTACTGGGAAAACATCATTGGGACATTTTTAACAAACGTGCCTCTTGGCATGCCTCGATTCCCTTGGAGCTTGTGCATAGTGACTTGTGTGGTCCTCTTCCATCTGCTTCCTTTTCTGGTTTCAAATATTTCTTAACTTTCATTGATGATTACACCATACACACTTGGGTTTATTTCCTAAAGCTTAAGAGCGAAGTATTTAACATGTTCTTGGCCTACAAGGCCCTTGTTGAAAAACAATATGGTCATCAAATTATTAAGTTAAGACCTGACAATGGAGGATAATATGTTAACAAAAAGTTCACTACTTTCTGCACTGAACAAGGAATCCAACAACAACACACTGTTCCATATACACCACAACAAAATGGTGTAGCTGAAAGGAAGAACCACACTTTAAAAAAAATGGCAAATTGTATGATCCAATCTAAGGGACTAAGTCTTCAATTTTGGGTTGAAGCCATTAATTGTGCAAATTACATAGTTAATCGTACCCCCATTAAAGCATTACAAGGTATCATACTGAAAGAAGCATGGAGTAAAACAAAACCTGATGTAAGTCACTTATGTGCGTTTGGTAGTGAAGCATGGGCTCACATTCCGGTGTGAAAAACGGAAAGCATTGCAGCCTAAAAGTGAAAAGTGCATATTTGTTGGATATTCTGAAGATGTAAAAGGTTATAGACTTCTTCAACCTCATTCTCATGATGTAATCATTAGAAGAGATGTTAAATTTGATGAAAATCGCTTGGCCTGCGAGCCTAACTCGGCAATTATGCCATCTTTGCCCTGCGAGCCTGATTCGGTGATTGTGCCTTCTTCTTCTTCTTCCAACTTCCTTGAAAGGTTACCAACTCCAGTTTCTGATGATGACAGTGAGGATGAAAATACACCTCCGCTTGCTCATGTTCCTCAAATTGCACCAGCACAAGTGGTTCCTCGATGGGTCCGTTCAACATGTGAAGCAGCTGGTGATCTTGCAGGTGATCCTAGAGATCAACGTCGAACACATTCTCAGTTTCAGCGAGCCTCTTGTCTTTTGGCTCAAGTTTCCGAGAATCATGATCCATAAACCTTTGTAGAAGCTTCAGGAAATCCAGATTGGGATGCAGCTATGGATGAAGAATATCGTTCCTTAATGGCGAACGATACTTGGGATCTTGTACCTCTTCCAAAAGGAAGAAAACTTGTCAGATGCAAATGGGTCTACAGAACTAAGTATGCATCAAATGGAAGTGTTGAAAGACTTAAGGCAAGGTTAGTTGCCAAAGGTTTTTCCCAAGTTGAAGGGATTGACTACAATGAAACCTTTGCTCATGTCACAAAAATGAACTCCATCCGCCTTATTCTTTCCCTTGGAGCCTTATATACCTGGGAATTCCATCAAATGGATGTCAAGTCTGCCTTCTTACATGGTGATTTACAGGAGGAAATTTACATGGAACAACCTCCTGGATATGTTCAGAATAACTCTAGCCTTGTATGCCGCCTTAAGAAATCCTTATATGGCCTTAAGCAAGCTCCTTGAGCTTGGTATGCCAAAATGGATAGCTTTCTCCTTGACACTGGTTTTTCTAGATGCCATTCTGACTCCAATGTCTATACCAAGAAAGTAGGAAACCATCTCATCATACTTGTTCTATATGTTGATGACCTTATTCTTACTGGTAGTGACCCTAAGCTTATAACTCATGTGAAATCCAGTCTTAAGCAAAATTTTGACATGTCAGACTTAGGACATTTGCATTATTTTCTTGGTCTCCAAGTCCTACAAACCAAAGAAGGAATCTTTCTTTCTCAGTCTAAGTATGCTTGTGACCTTCTTCATCACTTTCACATGGAATATTGTACACCAGCCCCTTCTCCCTTCTATTCCGGAGTCAAACTTTCTGCCACTTGTCCTTCACCTGAAGTAGATGCCACCTTGTATCGTCAGCTTGTTGGTAGTCTCTTATACTTGACTCATTCCTGTCCTGACCTTTCCTTTTCCGTTGGTCGTGTTGTTCATTATATGAAAACACCTCATGAAAGTCACTGGAAAGCAGCTAAAAGAATACTTCGATATATTCGAGGTACAATTCAGTTCGGGATTCAGTACAGTACAGGGGGGAAACCTTTGTTGGTTGATTTCACTGATTCATATTGGGCCAGCGATCTTGATGATCGAAAGTCTACTATAGGTTATGTTTTCAGTCTAGGATCTGGACCTATTACTTGGGCTTGTAAGAAACAACAAGCTCTTGCTCTTTCTTCAGCAGAGGCAGAATATCGAGCCGCAGTTAATGCCAGTCAGGAAGCTTTATGGATTCGACAGATCCTTTCAGAATTTGGATTCGAACAACAACAACCTACTCCACTTTGGTGCGACAATCAAAGTGCCATCAAGCTTGCGAAAGATCCAGTCCTACATCAACGCAACAAACACATAGAGCTTCATATGAACTTCATCAGAAATCTTGTTCATGATCGTGTTCTTGAAGTACTCTTTTGTCCTACAGATGATCAAGTTGCAGACATCTTCACCAAGTCTCTTACAGAAGTGAAGTTTTCTAAACTTCGATCTATGTTAGGAGTTCAGGAACTTGTCATTAAGGGGGGATAGGCTCTAATGCCTCCTTTCTTCTCCTAATAGTGTCACTTTTGTAAATCCTTCAATCCTATTCCAAGTTTTTCTTAAGGGGGGATGTTAGGATATTTAGACACTTAGGAGTTAGTTAAGATCAACTTGTGTAATAGATCCGTTAGGTAAAGTGTGTTTCTTTAGTATGCATTAGTATGCATTTGTAAATACTTAATCCGACGGTCACGATATGTTCCCGACATAGAGTAATCTGACAGCTCAACTTCTCTTAGATCATACCTACCCTTGATCCGTGGCTTAACACCCGATTGGTCCATGATCTCTATTTAAAGAGCATGGAGGGTCATTGGAAAGTTGATCGATTATGAGAAGCTCATTTGTAACTTTATTTCTTTGCATAATAAATTTTCCCATAGAAGCTATTTGGCCAGGGCCGTGGAGTGTTTCCCTCACGAGGGTTTAAACCATGTCAAAACATGAGTGTATCAATATGTGATCTGTTTGTGTGAAGTGGTTGCTCTAGGTGTTCAGTATTTTGGGAGTACCCTATGTACCCGAACAAAATGTGGTGAGGTCCCTCTTTGAACCTCGCAATGCCACAGTACTTCACTACAACAAAGTCATCAATGAGTGGTATCTACACAACATAATACTGCAGTGCTTCTTTTTGCAGATACATTGTAACATTACTCTCCTGCTTCTTGCTCCTAATGTAAGTATACCACATATTCATGTACCGAGAGGCATAAAAGGGCCCAATTAGGTCCATGCCCTAATAATTCTTTGGCTCTACCCACCCTACAAACGAAATCAATAACAAAATCCATGGATAAGTAAAGGGGTTACCATTGTCTTGGGAATCCGCACAATCAATAAGGAATTCGTTTAACAAAAATATTTCCTAGTTCAATTGCACTCCTTGGGTACATTTCTCTGCCACAATGATCACTATTGCAGTCACATGGTTCGGTCAAACCTTCCTTAATACCTTCGTCGCTAGCGCCTTTGCAATGAAGTGAACTTTATGGTCGTTAATAGAGGCCACGTCAAACCCATGGTTGTTCTTCGACAATTGGTATTTTTATTTCATTATGGCAGGCAATTCTTGGTCTCTTTCTATGCCCACAAAATATTTAACAGGGTCTATCCTATCCTTTGACAACCTTGTGATCTTTGTGATCTAGGCGGTGTCCACTGACACCTTAGTCTCAAGCCATAAACATCCTCCATGGAAGAAAAGAAACAACTGCTTTACACAACCATTATCTTCTGTAGTTCGACCAAAGTGCGAGATATGCATCAATGACAAAATGCCATCTCTTTTCATCCAAATGGCCCACTGCATGGGATCAATCTACAATGATGTGCCTTCAACTGTAGTGATAGTCAGCATATAACTCTTGTAATCAAACTATGGGAATTTGGAAATGTCATGGTCCCCATAAGAAAGATTGTTGATGTTTTTCAGGATGTCACCTTGGACCATGATGCCCTTCGGAAGTGGAACTGTAACCAACATATACTAGGCATTCTTTGACAATCAAACAAGTCTCACATCCAATTTTTGCAGTGGCATGTAGCTTGGAAAAAGAGTTGTAGAGCCGAATGCGGTTGCTTAAGCATCATGGATTTCCTTGGTTCACATTTCTGGATTGGGTTGGTTTTCCTTTAGTGATTTATTTAGCACATTCAAGGGAATGTGCAGGGAGACATCATACGGCTACTTAGGACTAACCAAGATAGAGCCCCACATATGAACTTGTTCGAAAAAGCCTTGACATTCACTGGTTACTGATAGATCGACCTGCATTTTGATGTTCTGTAGAGTTGAATTCTCTATGTGTAATATACTCAAACTATGGTGTTCTTAATACACTTCAACATCAAAGTAACAATGAGTTTCGACCGATAGAGGAATTGTTGATGCCTCAGAACTCGCAGCACCAGCAGTTAGGGATTATCCCCGGTAAGAAAGCCCAATTATATCGCTCACCGTTTGGTGTGGGGAATCCGTCTGATTAACGACCCAACTACCGTGTGTTATTTAAATGTTGGTTTTACCGGTTGTGGCCCGGTCCATCGTTTATGTATTTTTAATTAAAGATGAGATGCAAGTGCCCTAGTTAAATGCATGTAATCTAATCTAATCTATCTGATCTATCTAAACTATCTAAACTATCGTTGCAGGGAGAAAATTTGAATTAAGAGTAATAACTATAAATGTACATAAAAGCCTCACAGATAGTTGTTTCAACATAATAAGCACATTTACAGCAGAAAGAAAAGATACCAAAGATAACTCTGATATAATTAAAGCATTCTATTACTCCATAAGCACATTAACATTTACACAAGAAAAAGGAAATCATTCACAACCATAAAGTAATTCAAGACAGTTTAGATCAATCTCACAGTATTCATATGAATGTATGAAGAATTAGTTCCACAATGACAGTCCACATATTCCAAGCAAAAATATTTGTGCTAGCTTTCTCCAGGCAACAGATCCTTCTTTATTAAGTAGAAAAGTAGTTTTCATACAAAATAGTCCAGCTCTATTGTACTTGCCAAAAGACTTTTCATTTTATTCTCTTCTTCTATTTATAACTCTAGGGATTTGTCTTCTAGCGACTTCTCCATCTAACCTAACCCTAATATTCTCCAAAAATGTCTTTAATTTTTTATACAATAGAAAACACAAAATTAGCTTCTAGCTGGATTTTCCACCTCAGAGATGCATTTGGTCCACATGCCAGTTTCTCTTGAAATAATATTTCTTCATACAAGGGTAATCATATTTAAAGAGATCTCATGGTTAGCCAAATATGCTACTATACTTTTTACTCCTGCTGCCGTTTCCTGGTAGATGCTCTAGAAAGTAGGAATGAATGGAAGCTTGTCCAATGAACTGATGGAAGTCTTATGTTGTTAGTATGTCTAGATTTTTTATGTAGTCCATATATGTGATCATCTCGTTCTTCAATTCTGACAAGCGTTGGTCTCTATGAGGAAAATATTCTATGGTCGGAGGTATAACCATCTGACACTTCTCGTGGATTTCACAAATTTTTAGGTAGAAGCCGGTGAACTGCTCGATGGTTTTTGGGATTCTATTATTTATTCGTATACCAGACTTTCTTCATAACTCAATGAGACTTGAATCCAACTGTAAATATTCCATGGTCTTGTGAGGTAGGTGCCCAGGGAATCTCGATTTCCCTTCTCTCCATTCCATTTGCTTTCTGATCTCTTCCATGGTGCGTACAAACTTCCTTCTTAGTCTAAGAGCTTCAGCATCGATTTCCTTCATCCTTGAAATCATCACCTTCATCTTGCAGACTTCTTCGGTGATGAGCTCTTGTAAATGATATATCTTATTCTGAATTCCACAGGCTTGCTCGTGAAAAGGAGTCAAGTCTTGATTTTTCTTGTCTACAACTTTCAGTTGCCCTATCAGAAACTCCTTTTTCTCTATCAGCCTTTCGAACTGGAACTTATAGTTCCCAACCTATTGCCTACTGTTTGCCTCGTTTTCCTCCAACTCTTTGATGCGATTTTCTAAGTCTCTTTTCTCGCCCTCTGTGATTACCAGCTGCATAGTCAGTGCATCCTTCTCAGCTTCACGATTTTGGTATTCTTCTGCTATATTTTCCTTTTTAGACAAGAGGGTGTCATGTTTTCTTTTCAGCTCCAATCCCTGTTCCCACTCCTTCATGAAATTATCTTTTGATTTGAAGAGCTTTTCCTTCTTCTCTGCCATGTCGTCCATCAACTTGTTGACATTGTCTGCACTTGCTTGTGTCGCAGCTATATTGACTGATGCCACAAGTTGGGGATATTTTTGAGTACCTTTGAATATTACGTTTTATGTTACTATAACAACATCTTCGTAGGTCGGACATTTCATTCTATTTTCTGACTTCCTCATGATAGTCTTCCTTTTAGAGTAAAAAAAGATTGTATCCAATCTTTCCACTGTGTGCCACTTTGAAGGGGTAAACGGGGTGAGGGAGAGCTATGGAAGTGGAGAGTTTCCTCCGGTGGTTGTCTTTGGTATGTCTATGTCCATAACCTGCGTGCTTGGGATTCCTTGTTCCACAGCTTCCTTGGACTTTAATTCTTCTTCCTTTTTCCTCTATTGTTCTGCCGCTTCCTTTTCTACTCTTTCTTTCATTTCTTGTAACCTTGCGGCCTCTTCCCTTTTGATCTTCTCAGCTTCCTCCCTTTGTATCTTTTCAACTTCCTCCTTTTGGAGCCTTTCAGTCTCTTCTTTCCGAAGCGTATCTGCTTTTCCCTTTTGGATCTTTTCAGCTTGTTCCTTTCGGATTTTTCAGTGTCTTCTTTAAGCTTATGCTAACTGTACAGACACTGCATCCTGACATTGCTTTTCTGAATTCTCGTTTTTCTTTATCTCAGTTTCCTTGGTAGTGTTAGCCTAGGAACCGGAACTAGCTCCTCCTTTGGGGCGATAGTGCTTGCCTAATTCGGTCATGTTCTTCGTGCTTCGAAAGAATTATTCATCTTTGTCAACAATATGTGTATAATCAAAAGTGATCTGGCACAAAGCACAGTGGGAAACAACTTTACCTTCGGGATCATGTCTTCTGAAACTCTTTGTTCCAAAATGGAAAACCTCTAAATCTTGAGCAAAGTATTCACCATCCTTTGCCTTGTGAAGCTTGTATGCACCAATAGTAAATGGCGTCTGTGGATAGGAAGCCTTCTTCTTGTCATGAAGAACCTTACTAACTCCATTTATGAAGAGTTGTCCTATTGTTGCTACAACACCCCCCCCCAAATTGTTTTTTGAAAAAATATGTCGGGGCCTCTCCTTTACTTTTGGACGAAAATTTGCCTAGAAAGCCGAGGCCATCAAAATTTTTCTTTCTTAGTCTTTCTAAAGATAGGTCCTTTGCTTGCTCCCTTTGGGTTTATTTTCACTAACTTTGCCTAAGTAAAACGTGAATTTCTGGGCTTCCACGGCAGAACCTTTAAGACAACTTTTCCGAAACGGTGGAGAATTTTGGTTAACCTTACCGAAACCTTGCGGAATAAACTCGCAATATTTTTCCGCAATGGCGGAGAAACTCAACTAATTTTTTCCGCAACGACAAGAGCCTTTTCGACTAAGTAAATGACGAAGGAACTCACCAAAGTCTTCCACAACGACGGAGTAACTCACGTAAGTCTTCCGAAATGGCGGAGCAACTCGATCAAGCACTCTGTTTCACCACTTCACACCTTTATTTTGCGGATGAAATCTGATAATTCTTTCGCAACGGTCCGAAATGTTGGCCAAGCCTCTATGGTTTTGGCGGTCACATTTAATGCCGAATGTGCCGATTTGGCCCCATTCGTACACCCATTAAACCAATTTAAATTTTCACACCTACTCCATTAATGGCTCGCACGTGTTTAAACATTATATAAATTGTTTAAACCCCATTGAATTTCATTGTTTCAACTATTCGAAGGCCTGCTTCCATTCCGTTTCACTCCATGCTCACCAGCTCCCAAGCAACACTACTGCAAACAGGCGAAATTCACCAGGTTGGTACCCCCCAAGCCTCATATCCTGACTCGAAGAAGTTTTTCTTTGTCTTTCAAGTTTAAAAGGGCCATGATCATAGTTCATTTATCCAAGCTTTTTAAATTCTATGTTTTATTCATGATCTTATGTTAAGCCAAGACTAGGATCACGCTCCTATCCTGCTAAAACACAGTCAAGCCTAACTTCATGGGGGTTCACAGTTGCCCGGGCCGTAAGCATCTACCACGTAAATCATTAGCAAGTCAACCGACCCATCATTGTCTAGTTTCAAAATTCAGCGATGTCATAGAATTGAAACCAACCCTGTCCGTCCTTACCCGAACCACGTCGGTATTCCTACCCCACCATGAAGTTTCATGCCACTTTCATACTTTGGAACATGTTATTACCAGGTCAACCCTCATGCCATAAAACATAGTATACTCAAAATTGCTGAGATACATGACCCTTATATTTCATAGTTGCAATAGAGCGGCCTACAGAAACAATCAGTTTTACACAGGATTATGAAATAACATGTGAAATAAAGGTCTAAATTGAAAATAGAGGAGCTATAACATTTTGCAATTTGCAAATTAATGGTGAAATAAGCATAGATAGAAAGTTTCAATCGGTGTCTAGGCCTCAATAGTCTGAGTAAGATGATAGTTTGAATTGCTGACATTGTGCTGTATGACCTACAGGATTTTTCAAAATGACTAAAGGTGGCAGGAGAAGGTCAAAGGCGACCTGCCCAGAATCAGCTGATGACAACGCAAGGGTGGAAACTACATTCCAAGATAATAAGTGCACTACAGGCGTGCCCCCAGAAGTAAAATGGGGAGATGTATACCATATGGTAAGAGACCAGGACTTCCCTGAAGCTCTTCTTGAAGAAGAATGTCTATACCGAAATGTCAAAAACTCTTGTATATCCAAAGCAACCACACGTCTAGAGCTCTTCCCCTGCTCAGAAGTAATTGGGTGGATTCTATGGCATGCGAATACCGAGACAAGAGTTCTTTCGGACAACAAAGGAAAATATTTTGCTTCATTTCACCCATCCTATATCTCAATAGCTTATAAATTGCCCAAGCCCCAGCAGTGGCTTGATGATGCATGGCTGGAAGAAATCAAGATGGATAATCTGGACATGGCTAGGAGGTTGCTAATCTCAGGAAAACAAATCAGAAAAAAGGATAGTGAGGAGTATGGGGTTAAAAATATGAGACCCCCTTTCATATTGATCGCTCTCATGCTAAGCAGAATTTTTGGGAGGTCCGATGGGACGATGTTTATGCTATGATGGGTTCCCATCATCCACTATGTGGCGTTCAAAGGAACAATTTTTAAATGGGCTGATATTCTCTCAGACAGCTTGTCATCGGCTATAATTTCCGCACAAGAAGGGTTAGTGGAGAAAAGGGCAGAATGTTATATGACGTCCTACTTGATAGATTGTATTGTGGCAAAGTGCCCCTTTCCCAAGTTGGGATGCATATGGAACCCAGCCGATACCTCAGTATTCATTGCTTACAAAATCTTCTGGGCTCATAATTAAAAAAGGCATTACAAAGTCATTTGTGAGGAGTTTATCATACCTCTATACGAATTAATGTTCAATGAGGAACCCAATTGCTTATCCGAGAATGGCATGGAAGTCCAGGAGAACTATGGTGATTTCTATTTTTCGTCAAAAGGCACCTACATAAGAATGTACGGAGGCTCTAAATCCCTGTATATCCTACCTAGGTATGCTATTGACTATGTAGTCCACAAGGAGGCGGTGAGACAAGTTTCCATTGATGGAATTGGTGGTACCTTGAACAAGGCAAAGAAGGATACCTTCCCGCCTTTACCCTTTTATGTTGGGGCTTACAAGTTTTCAAAAATCGCGACAACAGAATATTTTGTCGCAGAGATGAAAGGTTTTCATTTTGGGGAAATTTTTTTCCACAGGAACGATCGACGAGGCAAAGCTGCACAACATTGCAAAGAGATTTCTACCCCCTTTGAATATGCTAACTATTATGATGAAGATGAGGAAGTATATAGGGGGGTTAGCAATATGACCAAGTTATGGATTTTCCAACTTGGCAAAGGAGGAGCTAGCTTGAGCTCTAATATTGTGGAAGAAATAAAACAACAATAAGAAAAGGGCACCTCGGGAATTGCTGAATCTTTCTCTAAAGAAGAACAAAGGCTTAAGAAACAAGCCAAGAAGATCCAAGAGGAAATTGAGAAAAGAACCAATAAAGGAAAAGAGGATAAAATCTGAGAAGAATAAACTTTAACAGCCCAAGCAGCTGAAGATGAAGCTCGAAGAATCCAAGAAGGAGAAAGGACTAGATTGGAGGGAATTGCAAAACAGGAAGAAGATGACAAACTGAGAAGGGAACAGGAGGAGAAAGCGCAAAGAAAAGAAGAAGAAGAAAGGAAATCCAAAGAAGATGCTGACCCAAAAAGTCCAAATATGTGATACTTGGATATGAATTCCCCCATAAGAGACCTCCCACTTGTCCGTTTTACACCATCCAAGAGTAGTACGGTGTCCCAATGGGAAACTCTAGTCAAAGAGAAGAATTATTCAAATTTGATGGTTGAGAAATGTGACACCCTTATGTTAGAGAAGGGGGAACTTAACAGTAGATTTCAGCATCTAGAAGCTGAAAAGAGATCTTTGGTGATACAAATGAGAACTCTGGAGACAGAGAAGAGAGATCTAGAAAGCCGCAACCTACAGTTGGAGTCCGAGAAGTTTGATACTGCTCAATAGATCGATGACTTAAAGGAGAATGTTGAGAAGCTGGAAGAAAAGGAAGAATTGCTAGAACAACAATTACAACTCGTAACCAGCAAGGTTGGTGACCTAGGACCCTTTCATGAGTAGGCTTGTGAAATTATGAAAAGGGCACGCGAGATTTAAGAGCTCATAACGAAGGAAATTTGCAAGTTAAAGGAAGTGGTGGCTAGAATCAAAGAAATAAATGTTGAGGCCACTAGGTGTAGGAGAAAATATGTACATATTAGTGAGGACATTAGGAGGCAAATCGAATGGAGAGAAGGAAGGTCAGGATTCCCAGAAAGACTCCCTCTTAAGTCCAACACTGGTTTCAAAGCAGATATCCGCCTCTTGGGGTTTTGCAAAAATTATGGAGTGAAGTTGAATGAAGTGGCCATGGTTACACTTGAATAGTGTGGGAATTTGTATTTGAAAATACGAGCCACTCAAGAAAATTCCCAGGTGAAAATGCCCCAAACTATAAAGGAGTTTCCAGACAAAGCCCAATGTTTGTCTGACCTAAGGGATGGGTTGAATGCTGAAATGGATTATGTAAGGAAGGTAGATGCTTTGAACACAGAATACCTTCACGATTGGATTGGCCATGCTACAATTCCCGCACATCTCCTAAATGAAAGTCTCCAAGTTACACCAGTAGAAGTCGCTAATCTTGAAGAAGAGCTGGCCAAGCATGAAGTTTCTCTAAAAACCACGCTTCCCCTTGATGCGAACAATATCATTAAAGAAACTAGTCTCTGGGTGAAGCGTATAGCAGAAGCAGACATGGTACTAGTAGCAGGAACACATCAAGTAATAGCAGGAGGAGCAGAGGCATATGTTTCAGTGGAATTACCAGCAGCACTAGTAGCGCAAACCCCAATAGGAGTATCGACTTTAGTAGAAATGCCCAAGTCAGCAAAGGCATTAGCTCATAAATAATCCACCTTTTGTCTTAATTTCTTTTTGATTTGCAAGTAAAGTGTCTTCCTTCAGCCTTCATATGTGTTAATTATTAAAATGACGTTTGTAATATTTCTGGGCTTTTATTCTTTTGTGACATGGACACTACAAGAAAAATTAGAGGAATGTGGACAGTTAGGGTATAGGTGGCAGCTCTTGGGGTATTTTGTAAAGCTATATATAGCTGAGTAGAAGAGAATGAAAGGACTTTTGGCAGGTGAAAGAATTTCTTCTTGTGTATGAGAACTACTTCAGCTACATGAATAGAGAAACGATTTGGACCTGTGGAAGCTGGTGCATTGTTTTGCTTTGAATTGTGATGAATAATTGTCGAACTATTTCGACAGTTTCTATATACATTCAGTGAGATCTTTCCTGGATTATGTGAATTAATTCTATGCTGTGAATGATTTTACTTCTTGGAAACTTTTTTGTAAATTATGAGTGATGGAATGTCTTAATATAATCAGAGCTATCTTTGATATCATTTATATTCTACTGAAAATGCTTTTATGGGATTAAATGGCTATCTATTTCAATCTTTTAAGGTTATTTCCAGTTTATTGATCATAGTTTAAAGCGTTGCTCCTTGCAAGGATAGGTAAATTTAGATTCAAATAGCTTAGAACAGATTTGTTGAACGCATGCATTTAATTTAGGGCATATGCATATCATCTTAAATATAAAATATATAAACGGTGGATCAGGCCGCAACCGATAAAATAATCAAATCTTTAAAAAACTCACACGTCAACCGGACCGTTAACCAGACGGATTCCCTACACCAAAAGGTGGGTGATCTAATTGGGATGGCTTATTGAGGAGAATCCCTTGCTAATCGATGCTACAATTTTCAAGGCATCAACAGTTTTTGGCTCCAGAAGGAGGGCCACCAGTGCATGGCTGGTAGAAGAGGCCCTTTTGTTAGAAACTTTTCCAATGAGAACTCATCTGAAATAGCTATCCCAGATATTTCAGATCTAGAATCAATAAATCAAGAAAATCCTAATTCTGAGACAAAACAACAAGAAACATTGTATGCTGTCCCTTTTGAGGAAGTAAACCGCTTCAGAAGACATACTCGCTCCTATGTTAGAAGTCTTGGAGGATTAACTATTGTTCCCCTGTTACCTAGAATCAGAGCTCCTTGAAAAAACCCTCAGTATACAAGGGATTCCGTTCTCATTCAAAGTCTAGAAGAATTATTGGATTTGTCTCTAGAAGAAATCACTGAACCTTTTGACGAGGTCAGACCCGAAACTCCTACAAATCAAGAAGAGCAACTCACGCCAAAACATACTCCTCACAATTCACCACCGCATACACCACCATGTTCTCCACCAAGAATCATGGTCGTACCTGCGTGGAGAGCAAGAGGAGCATTAAATGTAGTTGGACCATTCCATGATTTGCCTAAAAACCCAGAAAAGGTTTTGCCTAAGTATGACCTTGGCAAAGGGATTTCCACTGAAAACCACCTCAAAAGTTTCTATTTAGCCTTGAATATTCTTAATGTAGAATACGAAGACATGATCTGTCGCCTTTTTCCTTACACTTTCGAACCCAAAGTGTCTTCATGGTACTTTAGTCTGCAAGCTAATTCGATAACAAGTTGGGAAGATTTTGAGAAGTGTTTTCTAAAAAAGTATGGGAATTAGAAAACTGTAGCTACTCTTATGAAACAATTGTTGTCTATGAGAATGGAAAAGAATGAGAAAGTTCAAGAGTTTAATCAAAGATTCATGACACTGTTAAATAATTTTAGTGATGCAACAAAGCCTGTCGAGGAATGCTTGGTAGAATATTATACAACAGCTCTTAAATCCCTGCTAGCAGTGTTCGTCAAGAGAACGAAGAATATTACCCTGACAATTTTTTTTGAAGAAGCCAAGAAAGTAGAAGAAGAGGTTGAAATCATCTTTAAACATGCTCTCGCTGTAGAGGTCAAGCCAGCAGTCGTTAAAAAACTTTTTCTGTTAACTAGGGATAAAGAAGAACTCGCAACAGATTTAGAAAATGTCATAAAAATGATGCAAAAACTCTCCAACAAAATTGTAGATTTAGAGAAAGATAAGGCGACTAGTTCTTCAAGGCCACCTTTCAAGCCATTCTATAAAAAGAAAGAAGAAAATGGACAGTCAACCCCACCGGTAAACAATTCTGTTGTACTGAACTTAAACGAAATAGGCATGGACCACTTTTGCACTTTCCATCAAGAACAACACTCAGAAAAAAGCTATCCACAGTGGATCAATTCGATGAGTTTAGTAATGAACCAAATGTTAGATGCACAAATTCCTGAGCAAACAAATCCCCAACAAGAACCAATTCCTGAGAGGGAAGAGTCTGCTCCCGACACTACGATGATCCTTTGGGATTGGACTCCTACCCAAGAACCATCTTGTGAAGATTTCGTTGATGAAGTGAAAACAACATCTATTAATATCACTACCAGGAGTAAAGGCCCAATGATTGATCCAACAGTAGAAGCGCCTAAAGCTAGATCTAATGAAATATTGAAAAGACACATAACTATCATTTCGCCCCAACCCAAGACAAATCTATCAGTTGCTCCCACGGTGACTAAAGAACCAAACTCAGAAATAACCCAAAAGTCGCAAGCTTCTTCAAATAAAATAGAAAATCCGTCAAAAGTTTCAAAGGAATGTTACATGAGCTATGATATAATCGAAGATATTAAGAAAACAAAAGCAAACGTTTCCATTTTTTATATGTGTAGCTTGCTGCAACAAAGAAAGAAATTGATGGAGGCTTTTGATCCACAAACAAGTACTCCATTAGAAAACACCGATGAAAACCCAGAAATTAATGAACAAGTATTGGTGGAAAATCAAGATCTCAAACTCTGCCTTTCCTCTTAACTTTTGAGATTTTAATCACAATGTGCACAATTGTTTGGTAGACTCTGGTGCTAGCTCAAATGTCATGCCTCTATCTGTTTGCAAAAAGATTAATGGGCAACCTATCCCTTCCCCATGTGAAATCATTCAATTAGATAGAACTGCTGTCAAGGTTATTGGTGAATTGAAAGATGTACTTATTAGGTTTCCATCCGATTCTAGAGTATGTCAATTCATTGATATAATGGTGGTCGATATCCCTGAGGCATATGGTTTAATTTTGAGTAGGGACTAGTCTGCCAAACTGAATGGTTATTTTGCAACGGATTGGTCTCATTTGTGGCTTCCCTATCAAAATAGGCAAAATCAAATCAAGATATTAAGAGATCCACACATGAAACAAAATGTCACTCAGCTAGAAGAGAAAAATGAAGCTGTAGCTCTTTCATCTTCGGTGTTAGGGAACTATTTCTTAGAAATCGAACCGAGAAATTATTAGTCAGAAGATGCCAGCCATGATTCAGACAAATAGTCTGATCTCCTTCATTTTTCACAGACTGATGATATTGATTGTAACATAGTAAATTTAGTTACTAACTTAGATAGCAATAGCACTAACTTAGTTAAAAAAGAAAATACTTTTTGGACTCTCTACTTTGATGGTTCCAAAACTCAACAAGGATCAGGAGCTGGTTGTGTTTTAATTGACCCCGAAAGAAACAAGCATTTTTTATCTTGTAGGTTAGAATTCGAATGTATGAATAATACTGCAGAGTACGAAGCTCTAATCCATGGGTTAGAGAAATCTATTGGTTTGAATGTAAAAAATTTGAAAGTCTTTGGTGATTCAGAAATAGTGGTCAAGCAAATAAGGAATTCAATTCATTGCCTCTCACCGCACTTAAAGGGTTATCAAGCTGAGGTTTGGGATCTGATTTCATGTTTTGATGCTTTCAATATTAATTCTGTTCCTAGGTTGAAGAATGCTGCAGCTAATTTTTTAGCAACCTATGCTTCCAGATTAGTGCCTACTAATAACAAATGCTCTATTGAATTAATTTTCAGGCCTTCTGTTCCGGATAACATCACAAATCTCAGGGTATTTGATGATGATGACTAGATCATTAGTTTCTTAACGAGTGAAGATGTGTTCCAAGAGGCCATAATAGATGAAGAACGACATGATTCAGATTTACAAAATAAAGATGCTGTGAAGGGAAACTTCATGCCCAAAGGTGTGAGAACTCTTGAAGTGTTATTTGATTTACAGAGCAAGTTCAAAAAACCTGTAAATGCTAAAACCCACAGCTCATCCACGCAGCATGAGTTAATAAATCTGGGCACGGAAGCTGAACCGAAATATATTAATCTTGGTAAGTGTTGTATGACAGACGAGAGGAGTAAATTCATTAAGTTGTTCCAGAAATATAAAGATGTGTTTGCTTGGACCTACGACGATCTAAAAACATATGATACTCGCATCATTCAACACATAATACCGATGAAGGAAGGTGTCAAACCTTTTCAGCAACAATTAAGAAGGATGCATCCGACACTCGAGCCTCTAATTCAGAAAGAGTTAAAAAAATTATTGGATGCCAAGATTATTTTTAAAGTCCGACATTCTGAATGGGTAGCTAATTTAGTTCCCGTACAGAAGAAATCGAGAGAAATCAGACTGTGTGTAGATTTCCAAAATTTAAATACAGCTTCCGATAAAGACAATTATCCTATGCCCCCAATGGAGCAAATATTGTAGATGGTGTCAGGATCAGAACTTTTTCCCTACTAGATGGTTTTTCTGGTTACAACCAAGTGCTAGTAGCAGAGGAAGACCAACTCAAAACCACTTTCCACACAAAGTGAGGAACCTTTGCGTATCGAAGAATGCCTTTTGGCTTAATAAACGCAGGAGCTACATTTCAGTGAGCCATGGACATTTCTTTTCGAGGGTTGGGCGGTCAGTGTGCAGTAGTGTACTTAGATGATGTGACTTTTTTTGAAGAAAAGGGAAGACCATGTTGTCCACCTGAAGCAAATATTTGATCGTTGCCAGAAGTATGGCATCTCTTTAAACCCTAAGAAAAGTGTTTTCACTATTCTTGAGGGAAAATTGTTAGGGCATATAATTTCGAAGGAGGGAATCTCGATAGATCAAGAGAGGATGCAAGCTATCAGTAAGATTCCCATGCCCCATAGCAAGAAGTCTATGCAATCATTCATGGGTACCATAAATTTTGTTCGAAGGTTCGTACTAGACTTCGCTCAGATCATTAAACCTTTGCAACAAATGGTGAAGCAGAGTGTACAATTTAAGTGGACAGATTTGGAGAAAGTTGCATTTAAAGAAATCAAAGTCACCATAGCTAAGGCACCTTCTTTAAGAAGTCCCAACTTCGATAAAGATTTTATTATGTACACATTTGCCTTCGATAACTCTCTCGCCGATGTGCTCACCCAAAAGGTAGAATCAGGAGACAAATACCCAATTTCTTTCATGACCATTGGCCTGCAACGCGCTGAACTGAATTACCCAGTTGTGGATAAGCAAGCATACGCAGTGTTCAAAGAAGTAAAATAGTTCAGGCCATATATCCTAAAAAATAGAACTAAAGTCATAGTTCCTCATCCCGCTGTTAGATCTTTGTTTGTTCAGAAAGAATTGGGAGAAAGGAGAGGAAACTGGGTCACTGCTCTTCAAGAGTACGACTTGGAGTTCAAACCGGCTACTATCATCAAAGGACAAGGCCTATTCAAGTTGATCACTGAAAATCCAGCTGGTGAAGAGATAGATTGGAGGAATGAAGCCGAGATGAATGTGATAGACGTATGTCCAATCTTTACAACTCTAGAGTCTTGGTACAGGGACCTAGTGCACTATTTATAGTCGAGTTACTTGCTAGAGAACTGGAACTCAAAGCAAAGAATAGCCCTCCGTCTTAAATCAGTAGCTTATCAAATCATTCAAGGATTACTCTTCAGGAAGAATTATGATGGTATTTTTCTTAGATGTTTGGAAAAGGAAGATGCAAGTAACGTGGTGAAAGAATTACACGACGACCCTGCTGGGGGACATTACTCGAGAGATACTATAGCTCATAAAATCCTCGGGACTGGGTACTATTGGCCCACTCTTTTCAAGGATGCTCACGCCTATGCTAGAAATTGTGACGTATGCCAAAGAAGCACCGGAAAGTTACCGAAAGCAGCAGGACCCTTGCAGCCAGTTATCATCTCTGAACCATTTGAGCAATGGGGTATAGATATTATCGGTGAAATAAACCCAAATTACTCGCTACAACACCATTATATACTAACAGCTATAGACTATTTTACAAGATGGGCTGAAGCCGTTCCTCTACGAAAAGTCAATGAAGATGCAGTTATTAACTTCCTGGAAGATAACATCATAACCAGGTTTGGGGTTCCAATTTCTCTAGTCTTTGATAATGCACCTTATTTTTTGTCAATGAAAATTAATGAATTCATGTATGAGAAATGAATTAAACTACATTATTCAACCAATTATTATCCCCAAGGAAATGGATTAGCTGAATCCACCAATAAAAATATCATCCGAATACTTAAGAAAACTATGATCGAAAATCAAAGAAGTTGGCACATAGCTCTCCCGAATGCTCTATAGGAAGACAGAGTTACTCCCAAGAATGCATTAGGGGTTTCCTCGTTCACCTTAGTCTACGGCAAGGAGGCCATCCTCCCTCCGAATGTTCTTCTCCCATCCTTGCAATTGGCCCAGGCCTCCCGAGGTTCTAGTAGTCAAGCCCTGCAATCCAAAATTAATACCTTGCTACAACTTGAAGAATCACGACAGAAAGCCAAATACCGATTCCATCATCACCAAGACGTAGTCAAACGATGGTTTGATAAAAGGAAATCTGGCAAGAGAAATTTCGAAGTAGGTGACTTAGTTCTGAAATGGGATCACCAGCACGAAGGTAAGGGGATGCACACAAATTTTCAGCACCTATGGGTTGGCCCTTACCAAATTTCTGAAAATCTTAGCCCGTCAACTTATAAATTGAAAGACCTGCAAGGGAGGGAAGTAAATCTTCCTCTCAACGTCCTCGCCTTAAAGCAATACTTTGCGTAAACCCTAAACGGTTTTTTTGTACATAAATAAATCGTGGTTTCCCTTTTCTGATTTGATTTTTGTTTCATTTTTGCTTATGGTCACCTTGTAGTTACTAGTTAGTGTGATTTATTTCTTTTTGTTTGTTTGCTTTCACCTTTTGTTTGAAGCCCTTTTGTTTAAAGAAAGCCAAGCTCAATCTTGGTGTAGCTGAGAGATTAGACTCCAGACACAAATCAAAAGATGGTCATGATGAAGTTCATTGATAAAAGAAATTATGTCTGTGACTTTGTTTCCACTGTGTGGTTTCTCAAAATGCAAAGATTCCTTTTCTCACGGGTAAATATAACCCCTGTTAAAATAACTAAAATTTAGGTTTTCCTTCTGAACTATCTTAGGGCTCCATTCACTCTAACATAAATAACTGTCTCAGGAAGTTCACTATGACAAACCCAAGGAGAGGAAGCATGTCTCACAGATGTATGGTATTTTAAATGACCCCATGCTACAAGTAAAAGCCAAAAGGCTTATATCGAAGAGTTTGGTTTCCAGAAATTCTCACCTCAATTAAAGCATGGCCGAGATAATCAAGGGAACTCTCAGATCAAGGGAGCTGTTCAAATAAATCATCCAGCAAGGTTCTTCTCCATCCATGAAGTATGAAAAACAATGAATCTTTCGCTCACACAAAAGGACATTATGGATTGGAGAACCTTTATCAATTATTGAAAGATGAAGAAGTCCATTTCTGGAAGGCTCACACGGCAAAAGTCGTAAATTAAAGAAACATCCAAAATGATGCAAAATAGCATGGGAATGAGTAACAAGCAAATGTATCTGTGAGATATTTTTACAATCCCGTGGAGTCTTGTAACGGCAAAATTTTGAAGCGCAGAATTCTAAAATAAACCTCACACTTTGGCCCCTAAAGCGTTAGAAGGAAGGATGAGTCAAAGTTTCCTTTTCCCTCATCACCTTTGTGATAAGAATGATCAGTGCATTCTCAGAAGTTGAACTATGAATACATCTTGTTGCACATGTAGCTAGCACTTTGCAAGTTTCTTGACCACGTGACGACTTTTTGTTCCATATTTTTGTGTTCGCTAGCGAATCGCCATTTGTTGTTGCTACAACACCCCCCCCCATTTTTTTTGAAAAAATATGTCGGGGCCCCTCCTTTACTTTTGGATGAAAGTTTTCCTAGAAAGCCGAGGCCATCAAGAGTTTTCTTTCTTACTCTTTCTAAATATAGGTCCATTGCTTGCTCCTTTTGGGTCTGTTTTCACTAACTTTGCCTAAGTAAAACGCGAGTTTCTGGGCTTCCGCAGCAGAACCTTTAAGACAAATTTTCCGAAACGACGGAGAATTTTGGTTAACCTTGCCAAAACCCTGCGGAATAAACTCGTAATATTTTTTCGCAATGGCAGAGAAACTCAGCTAATTGTTTCCACAACGACAAGAGCCTTTTCGACTAAGTAAATGACAGAGGAACTCGCCAAATTCTTCCACAACGGTGGAGTAACTCACGTAAGTATTCCGCAACGGCGGAGCAACTCGATCAAGCACTCTGTTTCGCCACTTTGCACCTTTATTTTGCAAATGAAATCTGATAATTCTTCCGTAACGGTCGGAAAGGTTGGCCAAGTCTCTCCGGTTTTGGTGGTCACATTTAATGCCGAATGTGTCGATTTGACCCCATTCGTACACCCATTAACCTCGTTTAAATTTTCGCACCTACACCATTAATGGCTCGCACGTGTTTAAACATTATATAAAGGGTTTAAACCCCGTTGAATTTCATTGTTTCAACTATTCGAAGGACTGCTTCCATTCCATTTCACTCCAAGCTCACCAGCTCCCAAGCGACGCTACTGCAAACAGGCAGAATTCAACAGGTTGGTACCCCCCAAGCCTCATATCCCAATTCGAAGAAGTTTTTCTTTGTTTTTCAAGTTTGAAAGGGCCATGATCATAGTTCGTTTATCCAAGCTTTTTAAATTCAGCATTTTATTCATGATCTTATGTTAATCCAAGACTAGGATCATGCTCCTATCCAGCTAAAACACAACCGAGCCTAGCTTCATGGGGTTTCACAGTTTCCTGGGTCATACGCATCTACTATGTAAATCATAAGCAAGTCCAGCGGCCCATCATTGTCTAGTTTCAGAATTCAGAGACGTCGTAGAATTGAAACCAACCCTGTCCGTCCTTACCCGAACCACGTCGGTATTCCTACCCCGCCATGAAGTTTCACGCCACTTTCGTACTTTGGAACATGTTATTGCCAGGTCAACCCTCATGCCATAAAACATAGTATACTCAGAATTGTTGAGATACATGACCCTTATATTTCATAGTTGCAATAGAGAGACCTACATAAATAATCAGTTTTACACAGGATTATGAAATAACATGTGAAATAAAGGTCTAAATTGAAAATAGAGGAGCTATAACATTTTGCAATTTGCAAATTAATGGTGAAATAAGCATAGCTAGAAGGTTTCAGTCGGCATCTAGGCCTCAATAGTCTGAGTAAGATGATAGTTTGAATTGCTGACTCTGCGCCGTATGACCTACAGGATTTTTCAAAATGACTAAAGGTGGTAGGAGAAGGTCAAAGGCGACCTACCCAGAATCAGCTAATGACAACGCAAGGGTGGAAACTACATTCCAAGATACTAAGTGCACTACAGGCGTGCCCCCAGAAGTAAAATGGGGAGACGTATACCATATGGTAAGAGACCAAGACTTCCCTTAAGCTCTTCTTGAAGAAGAATGTCTATACCAAAACGTTAGAAACTCCTGTATATCCAAAGTAGCCACACATCCAGAGCTCTTCCCCTGCTCAGAAGTAATTGGATGGATTCTACGGCATGCGAATACTGAGACAAGAGTTCTTTTGGATAGCGAAGGAAAATATTTTGCTTCATTTCACCCATCCTATATCTCAACGGCTTATAAATTGCCCAAGCCCCAGTAGCGGCTTGATGATGCATGGATGGAAGAAATCAAGATGGATAATCTGGAGATGGCTAGGAGGCTGCTAATCTCGGGAAAACAAATCATAAAAAAGGATAGTGAGGAGTATGAGGTTCAGAATCTGAGACCCCCTTTCAGATTGATCGCTCTCATGCTGAGCATAATCTTTGGGAGGCCCGATGGGATGATGTTTATGCTACGATGGGTTCTCATCATCCACTATGCGGTGTTCAAAGGAACAATTTTTAATTGGGATAATATTCTCTCAAACAGCTTGTCATCAGCTATAATTGCTGTAGAAGAAGGGTTAGTGGAGAAAAGGGCAGAATGTTATATGGCATCCTACTTGATAGATTATATTGTGGCAAAGTGTCCCTTTCCCAAGCTAGGATGCATATGGAACCCTGCCGATACCTCAGTATTCATTGCTTACAAAATCTTCTGGGTTCAGAATTACAAAAGTCATTACAAACTCATTTGTTAGGAGTTTATCATACCTCTATATGAATTAATGTTCAATGAGGAACCCAATTGCTTATCTGAGAATGCCATGGAAGTCCTAGAGAACTATGGTGATTTCTATTTTTCGTCAAAGGCACCTACATAAGAATGTACGGAGGCTCTAAATCCCCGTATATCCTACCTAGGTATGCTACTGACTATGTAGTCCACAAGGAGGCGGTGAGACAAGTTTTCATTGACGGAATTGGTAGTACCTTGAACAAGGCAAAGAAGGCTACCTTCCCGCCTTTACCCTTTTATGTTGGGGCTTACAAGTTTTCAAAAATCGCGACAACAGAAGATTTTGTCGTAGAGCTGAAAGCTTTCATTTCGGGGAAAAGATTTTCCACAGGCATGATCGATGAGGCAAAGCTACACAACATTGCAAAGAGATTTATGCTCCCTTTGAATATGCTAACTATTATGATGAAGATGAGGAAGTATATAGGGGGGTTAGCAATATGACCGAGTTACGGATTTTCCAACTTGGCAAAGAAGGAGCCAGCTCAAGCTCTAATATTGTGGAAGAAATAAAACAACAGCAAGAAAAGGGCACCTCGGTAACTGCTGAAGCTTTCTCTAAAGAAGAACAAAGTCTAAAGGAACAAGCCAAGAAGATCCAAGAGGAAATTGAGAAAAGAACCAATAAAGGAAAAGAGGATAAACTCTGAGAAGAAGAAACTTTAAGAGCCCAAGCAGCCAAAGATGAAGCTCGAAGAATCCAAGAAGGAGAAAGGACCAGATTGGAGGGAATTGCAAAACGGGAAGAAGATGACAGACTGAGAAGGGAACAGGAGGAAGAAGCGCAAAGAAAAGAAGAAGAAGAAAGGAAATCCAAAGAAGATGTTGACCCTAAAAGTCCAAATATGCAAGAATTGGATATGAATTCCCCCATAAGAGACCTCCCACTTGTCCCTTTTACACCATCCAAGAGTAGTACGGTGTCCCAATGGGATAAGTTTACTTATAACAAGAAAAGGAAATCCATTTTCAAATAAATGGTGACCAGAATGAAGAGGCCTTTTCAACCGGATATTGTCACCAGGCATGAAACCACAGTCATGCAAGGTACCCAACATGCGCACAAACTCATGGCATCTATTTCTCTGGCCTCTATTCTAGCAACTGCCGACAATGTCGACATATTAGCAGACAAGTTAGAAGCGAAGAAGGAGAGAGCCTACCATCTGTAGGAAACTCTAGTCAAAGAGCAGAATTATTCAAATTTGATGGTTGAGAAATGTGACACCCTTGTGTTAGAGAAGGGGGAACTTAACAGGAGATTCAGCATCTAGAAGCTGAAAAGAGAGCTTCGGTGATACAAATGAGAACTCTGGAGACAGAGAAGAGATATCTAGAAAGCCGCAACCTACAGTTGGAGTCCGAGAAGTTTGATACTGCTCAACAGATGGATGACCTAAAGGAGAACGTTGAGAAGCTGGAAGAAAAGGAAGAATTGCTAGAACAGCAATTACAACTCGTAACCAGCAAGGTTGGCGACCTGGGACCCTTTCATGAGCAGGCTTGTGAAATTATGAAAAGGACACACGAGATTCAAGAACTCATAACGGAGGAAATTTGCAAGTTAGAGGAAGTGGTGGCTAGAATCAAAGAAATAAATGTTGAGGCCACTAGGCGTAGGAGAAAATATGTACGTATTAGTGAGGACATTAGGAGGAAAATCGAATGGAGAGAAGGAAGGTTAGGATTCCCAGAAAGACTCCCTCTTAAGTCCATCGCTGGTTTCAAAGCAGATACCTGCCTCTTGGGGTTTTGCCAAAATTATGGAGTGAAGTTGAATGAAGTGGCCATGGTTACGCTTGAACAGTGTGGGAATTTTTATTTGAAAATACTATCCACCCAAGAAAATTTCCAGGTGAAAATGCCCAGAACTATAGAGGAGTTTCAGACAAAGCCCAATGTTTTTCCGATCTAAGGGATGGGTTGAATGCTGAAATGGATTATGTAAGGAAGGTAGATGCTTTGACCACAGAAGACCTTCATGATTGGATTGGCCAGGCTACAATTCGTGCACATCTCCTAAATGAAAGTCTCCAAGTTACAACAGTAGAAGTCGCTAATCTTGAAGAAGAGCTAGCCAAGCATGAAGTTTCTCTGAAAACCATGCTTCCCCTTGATGCGAACAATATCATTAAAGAAACCAGTCTCTGGGTGAAGCATATAGGAGAAGTAGACAGGGTACTAACAACAGGAACACATCAAGTAACAGCAGGAGGAGCAGAGGCATCAGTTTCAGTGGAATTACCAACATCACCAGTAGCGCAAACCCCAACGAGAGTACCGGATTTAGCAGAAACGCCCAAGTCATCAAAGGTGTCAGCTCATAAATAATCCACCTTTTGTCTTAATTTCTTTTTGATTTGCAACTAACGTGTCTTCCTTCAGCCTTCGTATGTGTTAATTATTAAAATGACATTTGTAATATTTCAGGGCTTTTATTCTTTTTTGACATGGACACTGCAAGACAAATTAGAGGAATGTGGACGGTTAGGGTATAGGAGGCAGCTCTTGGGGTATTTTGTAAAGCTATAGATAGCTGAGTAGAAGAGAATGAAAGGAATTTTGGTAGGTGAAAGAATTTCGTCTTGTGTATGAGAACTACTTCAGTTACATGAATAGAGAAACAATTTGGACCTGTGGAAGCTGGTGCATTGTTTTGCTTTGAATTGTGATGAATAATTGCCGAACTATTTCAACAATTTCTACATACATTCAGTGAGATCTTTCCTGGCTTATGTGAATTAATTCTATGCTGTGAATGATTTTACTTCTTGGCAAAATTTCTGTACATTATGAGTGATGGAATGTCTTAATATAATCATAGCTATCTTTGATATCATTTATATTCTGCTGAAAATGCTTTTATGGGATTAAATGGCTATCTGTTTCAATCTTTTAAGGTTATTTTCAGTTTATAGCTCATAGTTTAAAGTGCTGCTCCTTGCAAGGATAGGTAAATTTAGATTTAAATAGCTTAGAACAGATTTGTTTAACGCATGCATTTAATTTAGGGCATATGCATGTCATCTTAAATATAAAATATATAAACAGTGGATCGGGCTACAACCGGTAAAATAAACTAATCTTTAAAAAACTCACATGGTAGCTGGACCGTTAACCGGACGGATTCCCTACACCAAACGGTCAGTGATCTAATTTGGATCACTTATTGGGGAGAATCCCTTGCTGATTGATGCTACGATTTTCGAGGAATCAACATGTCTCGCAGCCTCTTTATGTACGACATAGTCAGTGGTAGACCGAGGCAACAGAGAAGGGGGTTGAGTTCCTCCACTCATTCTGATATATGTCCCTTTGGAGGAGAAGTAATAATCTTTGTGTGCTTCGATGATTGGAATAATATTCTCTAACATACAATTTGGTTCCTCTTAGAAGATTAGATAATATAAGGGCATGATAAACCTTTCACAAGTTTGGGTGTAGTGGCTTGTGTACTTGTGGGACCGGGTCATATGATAGGCCACATGGAGGGGGGATTCCTTATGGTTCCAAACCCATCCCAAATCAAGGAAAGGGTGTTTGATAAATAAGCAATCCAGCAGATAAAAGGCCATAAATAAATCATCCTTCTTTTGTGTTAATTCTCCGTGTGCTGCAACTATATGGGATGACATACTATCAGAGATTATATATGCCCAGTTGAACACTGTACTGTGTGTGGCAATGTAGAACATTACTGGAACCCAGCTAATTTTATACATGTTCCCATTTTCTAATCCAAAAACTCAACTTAACATTAGGGCTATGATCTTGTATGGGGTCCTCAAGTGTTGACTCTCGTATTCTCCATTGGCCCTCGATCTCAATTGTCTTTCAGAGATCGTCATCCTTTTGGCGAAGTCTAAATGATCCATATTGACTCCTTTCACCCAATCATCATTCATCAAGACTTTAGGGGTGGGTAGCTTGTATGCAACAACGATATGGTTTGGTTGTAAATATGCAAGCCCCATCCCGCTGACATCTGAGATGATTATGGTGTTGGTATTTACTTGGTGCAAGATCCACCCAATTTTGGGTGTGTGGCTGCCTTATGAAGACCAGACTTCTTGATATTTTGGTAAACCATTAATTCTTCGATAGTTGCATCAGAGAAATTTGTATCCCTGATGGCCCTATATAGTTCACCCCATTGAAACTCCAAGGTGTCTCCTGTCACTGCTTTGGTATCTTCGAACATTGTTTCAAGTGTGGTGTCCAGCATTATTTCTATGTCTGAGTCTTATTCAACCAGTTTGGCTTTAATCCTAGCGGAATGTCTGTGCATATCAAATCTGTCGGGACACAAGAAGAATCAATGAGGGGAGAACTTTACACATATTATTTATCATCCATGTTAGAATGAATGAGTATGATAAAAACAATGTTTAAGTGTTGTGAGTGCTTATTGGTCTTAATGAGATTTCTGGTTGCAAAACTATTTATGGCAAAAAAGAATCCTTAATGGTGACAGATGAATTTAACCTCTTTTCTTTGATGAATAATCAGTTATGGAAAGCAAAAAATAGCTATACAAAGTAGAAATGGCCATGAAAAACTGAAATTTTCATGTTTGACAAAGAGATCTTATTCACAATTAATCAATCTTGTGTATGTGCATAAATGTGAAAAAAAAACAAACTGATTTTAGTCCATATTTTAACTAAAGGTGACTTTAGGCGTTAAAACCCTGTCGACAAAGATAAAACATTCTCAACTCAAAACAACAAGATAGGTGCGGATACTCTAGAGGCTATAACGGAAATGGGAGGGCGCACGAGTCATCAAAGACATGAGGTTCAGCCATAGCAAACTTGTAAAGGAAAAAAATGGGTGCAACCAAGCTAAGACCAAACGGCCTTCTGCACAAGTGTTGGGTTCCCATAAACTTGGAAACACTTAAGGGTCGTTGGCTACGATCAGAAGGGAAAGTCCATAGGGTCCTCAGTTGGAAAGGGTTAGACCGACAATTAGGAGTAACAGTAGAAGCCAGCGTAGAAACCATGATAGTAGTCCCAAAGGTTCTCGAGCCTGCATGAGAGTTTATGGGATAGGTGCCTCACCTAATGCTAGGTCTATTGAGACGTTCGAGTTGGGGCGACCGTCAAGGCCAATAGTGGACATGCGAGCTAGAGTACGGGCTATGTATAAGGGTCCTTAGAGTGTGCTTCAAAATGGTATGGGTATCATGGGTAACTTTGAGTGGGATACAATTGGAAAAAATCTCAAGCTTAAAACCCTACCCCACAAAATCCCCGCAAACAGCTTAAAAGAACCCCAAAACGTAAAAAAACAACACCCCAAGTAACCCAAAGATAAACGGGAAATGCTCAGAAGGCCTACCTGTCAATGGCGGAGTGGTTGGGAAAAAATGTGAGCCAGTTGGTTGGCAGGTTCCTGGTGCTTTCTGACTAGAAGAGACTCCAAAGATGCTTTGAACGACGTTTCAAGTTTCGTAAAGAGTGGAACAAACCAACAAAAAATCCGCCGCTATATATAAATACCTAGTCATTAATGCAGACAGGTTTTGGTAGGTGAGCATTAAGTGCGGATGGGGTTCGGTAGGAGAGCACTTGGTGGGCGGACCCACTTTTCTTTGTCGCAAAAATAAAAACAACTAACGCCGACTTATTCAGCGGTTTCACCATAACTCCTGCAAAGGCATCGCCAATATTTGTTCAAAACACAGCAATCCGGTGATGAACCTCTGTTGAAATATACATACGAAACGTTTGGTGGAAAGTCCTTTTCGAAGCATGATGGTCGGCGAGTATTTGAATAGGCTGTGGAGAAACCGTTGAAAAAACAATGATCAAAATTATGTGATCGACCGGCGTTGCAAACACCGGCCACACCACAATGGGCAGCCTTAAACATCTGACGGTTGCGATCGGTCGTCGCTGAAATGCCAAAGAGCTCTGCGAAATGGTCGAAACGTAGGATCCCAAATGCTGGGAAACGGTCGGTAAAGAAGAGCTTACAAACGACGACCGACTGGCGTTGAAATTCCAAAAACAATAAAAAATCCCTGGAACGATCAACTTAAAAACAATAAAAAAGGCGCGAAACGTCGGGAACAAAAGTCTAAATAGCTCCAAAATGGTCAGAAAAATAATTCAAAAACTCATGACCGGTCGGCAATAAATAAACCAAAAATCAGTGAAATGGTCGGAAAAAGCTGCGGAATGCGTCGGCGAAGAAAGAATACAAACTGCAACCAAATCAACGAAACAATGATAAAAAAACCGTGAAATTGGTCTGAAAAAAATAAATAAAAAGTTGCGACCACTTTGGCGAAAGAAACTTGAGTTTTCCTTAGCCGAAAATTAACCTTTCCTCAATATTTTCTAAGAAGGAGAAAAACACAAACTAAAGGTCAAAAAGGAAAACTTGAGACAAGTAGCAAACTCTAAAAAAAAAGGAGGGGCTCTATAATTTTTTGAAAATTATGGAGATTTGGTTGTAGCAGCAACAATTGGAAATTCGTTGGTGAACACATATCTCTGAATTAATCTCTTTTGTAGGTCAAAAAATTTACATGTTAATGGCCCCATATGTAACAATTTGCTCACATAGTCCATATTTTGCAAAGGGGAGTGACCACTTTTATCATATTTTCCATTGGGGGATAAAAGAAACTTTGAATTATACTTCTTCACCACTCTCTTAGGGCCAAAATGTGGAGTTCATTTTAAATCTGTCTTTTGGATGCCCACTAAATAGGACTCCACTGGATCGTACCAAAATCCGGCAGACACATTCGTTTGTTCCTCATTCCCATGCTGTCAGCATTTCTTTGGATGCTTTCTTTATTGACGAATTTTGTCATCTGAGTCTTCCATGATAACTTTCTTTAATATTCAACATTTGACTTAGGTTCTTCCATCCATGATGTCCTTTTGTGTGAGCAAGAGATTTATTTGATTTTCATGTCCACAGATGGAGAAGAACCTTGCTGGGCTGTCACCTACCCAAATTTTGAGACTAATTATTTTATTTGCAAAATACATTATGTTAAATTTTAATTACAAAATTTTTCTAATTATGACCAAATCTGGTCAAGGATGATTGTAATGACTTATTATTATTATTATTTAATAAATAAATTAAACAGGAGACAAACACCCAAGGGAACTGTTAAATGAGTGTCCACTGACCCACTAGGAGGAATGGAAGCTGTTAGAAGGAATTGGATAGATGGCAACATTTGTACTCCACCACTAGCCGTTGGTTATGGGACAACTACCCCTGAATTTGTGGCATTATCCCCCAGGTGGGTGGAAGAGAGATGTTAGCTCATTAATGACTAGGTTAACCACTAAAAGGCCTAGGTAGCCTAGATAAGGCAATTCGAATTGAGCAGGTAGCTCCACAATATTTTCTACATAAATATTTCCTCAAGTGTATCAGGTGATCACTGACAGATTTGAATAGGGAGGCTAAGTGGAAGTGCATTGTGAGTCTGCTAAGTTATTCTGAGAAGGAAATCAGAGGTGCTGGTGCAGGTCTCTTTGACGGTTGAGTCTTTATGACTATATGATCTATATTTTTACTGCAAGTTGATGAACTAAGGCTTCCACAGACTCTTCTTCTTCCTGGTGGTTTAGTGAATAGGCTCGGGGGTCCTAAGGCAAGTAATTTGGTTGTCTTCAGGAATAGGTTGGGTGGAACAGGTTCCTTGGGCTGTTTGTTTCCCCTATAGTCAATCAGGTTCTACTGTTTTGACTTATTGTTTACAGTTAAATGATTTTATGCATTGTAGATTTATTATTTACAGTTATACAGAAGAAATTGTTTCAATTCCTGACCTAGAGATGATTTGGCATAAGGATGGTTAAGTAAATTAGATGAATGATTAAATTATTTTCTGTATTTTTCCCATATTGTTATCTGTATAGTACTCTAGTATAGAAAAGTAAAATTAATAGAGATGAATTATAGGAAGAATGCCATTTGAATGATTAGATAAACACTGTAGTATTTCTTTTAGATTCTAAAGTATCGATTAAGTATGTTTAAACTAAGAATGCAGAACAACACATCATAAAATAATTAATTAGCATTTCCTATACTTAGTTACAAAAGAAAGATATGTCATCTCTGCACCAAGCTAGGTTTTCAATAATCACTATCCATTGTCGACAGTTAATACTATGTATTCTAATTCAATAGTAAGGTGTTATAAATTCAACTGTTACAGGCATTTTATATTCTAGAAATATAGCAGCTGCAAATATTCTTCTATACAGAGTTGTTACTTACAAATGATGAATAAACACTTATTATTTTCATCACTAAATATCACTATTCTATTTCAGTATTCATTTCTCATATTCTGATTTTAGTGTCAACTTCAATCATTAATTTGAACACATTCATTATAGATAGAATCCTAACTCTGTACTTTTGTTATTTTCTTCGCAAAAACATTAAACTTAGAATCGAAACCCTTCATAGGGAAAAGAAAATATTTTTAGGTTCATAATTGGTTCGATGGTAAAAAGCTCTTATTCATAATGGTAATACAATTACCATCAGTTTCCAGTTAGATCGTGAATTCATGTTTAAAATCATGGAATACATACTCGAAACTTTCAATGAAAACAAAACATAGAAATACATAAACGCTAGACCTTAGTTCCAAGTTGATGAAACAAAATCATGGAGTTGGATCTTGGCCACTAACAGACGTTAGCATAGAATTTTGTTAACACAGTAAAAGGCCAAAAATCAAAACCTACAGGGTAGGGTTTCGACTGTTGGAACAAGGTCAAACCAGTGGTAAATAGCCATTGTAAACAAATAAAATTTCAGGCGTTCACATTATCATTTTTTCAAGTCCACACTTAAATCACTACAAGAACAGGGTTTATCTTTCGAGGATTAGTTAACCTATAGCTCTTGGCCGGAGTCAGCATTAGTTGTTCTAATCCAAATCACCAGCTTATACAAACAAATTTTCCATTCAATATTTAAATAAAATTATAACATTTCGATACAAGACTTGCCCATGTTTTGCAGAAGCGAGTGAACCCTCAGCTCTCGGATTTCATGTCCAACAATATAGTCAAAAGTTTGACAAAGTTTACATTGAAAACCATTCAAGGTTCCAAAACCACATAGGGTCATTCCCTTAACAACCAGCATCGTAAAAACAAGTTCAAAGTCATTTTTAAATGCCGCAGCAAAACATTACTGAGCCGAATAGCAACATAAAAACTGAGGATTTATCCTCTTACATTACTGCTCAAAATAAACTTAAACTTGGCCATTACTCCGAACAGGGTCTTGTTTCCAATTCTCGTCACAATTTATTCACCAGCTAAACCATGACAAAGGTACCTACGAGGTTTTAAGAACCACCGAGGCTTACCAGGAGGTTGTTGTAGCATCCTCATTCTGAGTTTCGCTCATAGAAATCCTTCAACGAAGTATCACCTGCCAGTTACAGTTTGAAAAGTTTAAAAGAAATAAAAATGCACATATAACTTAAACATTACAATATTATTACCACTGTCATTTGAAAACATTTACCTTAGCGTCGAAGCTCCTAGATTGAGACACCTCACACAATCGAGATGACAAAACCTTATAGCAATTGCAGAAAATACGAGTTTTGAATTCAAAGAACAATTTTATGGCTCGGAGAGTCGAATTCCAGTTCGATTTACACTCAAATAAGTTGACAGAGACAACCTCACAACTAATTCAAGGACTGTGTCGTGACTCCATTCCAAAAGGAATACAAATCCTGTAACATATAAATTTCCCTTACAAGTCCAAGGTTCGAAACCGAGGAAGGAATCCTCCTAAAAACCAACTTCCAAACCCTACATTACAACAGAACTGTCAGCCCCTCTATCTTGCCACTAAATGCAAAATGAAGGCTAGGAAACATTTCATTGTTACTTACCACGAAAGACTAGGTTTTCTTTCCAAGCCCTAGATCTTGTAAAGATCAATGATGGAAGAGCTGTCGGCCGAGCACGTTGAGATTCGGGAAACCATTGCAATCAATACCACATTGATTATTGCATCTACCACGTCGCCAAATCACCAGACCAAGGGCTGATGTATGGGACAGCTCAGCATCGTATGGTGCATTGTTGTAAACTCTTTCACGGGAAGACAATCCACCTAAGCTTCCACTTCACATAACAGGTAGGCGACGTTAATGCTAAGACCATGTATTGACAGATTGAAAGCATGCTAAGTACCGAGACTTTAATGTCATGCCATTATCATATTCATGGCAATGTTTAGATTTGTAGTTCATATTTCACTTTATTCCCAAAGTTTATATTAGGCATCGTGATAATAGTAATACATTCTAATGTATGATGCGTGTAATGCATAGTTACTATATGTTGTACATTTTCTTCTCTATAGCATAAGTATAATCATATAGGAAATAGTGGTTATAGGGTAAAGTTTATATATTTCATGCATTTCTAATCAATTGATAAAGGTGAGACTTTAGTTACATAAGGTATAGTCTAAGATCTTTTGGTGCACATTATAATGCTAGTTCATTTTGAAATACCATAAGTATTACATTTACAAGATTTCAAATAAAGTTACAAATTGACAATGGTATCGCCGTATTGATGTTAACAATAATTGTCATATTTGAATGATTTTCATAGATGATAAATATAGCAATGTAAAAGAAAATTGATGATGGGATTCTAATAACACTGAAAAGCTTGTAAGCTAGCACGTAAACAAGAAATGGAACCAAAAATCCATACCTCCAATATCTTGTTTACAAGGAAGTACTTAGAATTTTTCATATTAATTTGACGATGAATTGAAAGACACATTTACTCTAAACTCTTGTTTTGTCGTAAAATTATTACCTTCGTTCTGCACACTGAAACAAGTTCAAATGCCTTAGCTAAACATAGCTAAGTAGACCTCAGGGTACCTTGTAGGACCCCTTCATCATCATTCAAAAAAAAACTGTCAGCACTTTACCAAGAAATTTATCATAATACAAAACTATGTACAACATGTAGTTTACATTTAAACTTAAGCATATCTGAAGATGTATTCTTGTGTTATGATCATAAAATGTCTTTTGTTAAAGAGATTAGCATCCATTTAGTCTACATTAGCAAATACAACTAGCATCATATTTTGTTTTGAGAATTTCAATGTGTCGTCATCATTAATTATTTTAGTTAAGAGATTTAACTATTATTATATGTTCCGCATTAGCAAATTCAGTAATTATTCCTATTTAAAAAAAATTTAAAATTTTGTAAATTTAAGGGATGTTACATGTGGGATCAGAGCACACGTTCGAACTCTAGGCCTGAAAAGGGTCCAAAGAACACGCAACAGAAAATTTTATTACGGCAGAAATCTTACTAATTCAATTTAAACTATTGTTGTTATACATAAAAATTTTTCTAAGCTATAGGTATGGAAGGATCAGCTGAACATATGGAGGATAGATTTTGACCAAACAGTCATAGTGTGGGACATCATTATGAAGAAGAAGTCCATGGTGAATTGAATGACAATTCATTAGAATTGTTACATGCATTTCAGGAGTTAAAAGTAGAAATCATATCTATAAAACAGGACAATGAGAGAATTATGAAAGCACAAGAGGAACTTAACCAAGTATTGTTCGATCAATTCCCAACTGATGAACATGATAGAGGGATTGAAAATACCTCCAAGATTGAAGACTTACCTCATCGAGATAGGGGTAAGAAAATGAAAACCGATGATGCAGACAACATTTCAAATCATTAGAAGCTGCCAATGAAAAATGCAAAAAGAAATGTAATTATTCAAGTGATAGTAGCGAAGGAGATTACAAACCCAAAATAAAAAGTCACAAACAGTATGAACAGATTTCTGGGGAGTTCAAGAAAATCAAACCCCCAACTTTCAATGGTGAAACTGAGAAAGGAGAGACAGTTGAAGCATAGTTGTCCGGCATGAAAAAGTACTTTCAAATCTATGATTATTCAGAATCATTAAAGGAAAATATGGCAATATACAACCTGATTGGGAAGGCAAGCATTTGGTGGCAGGACATCAAAAGAGTGAAGGGAATCAAGGACAAGGATGTGAATTGGAACACCATTAAATGGTACTTCAAGATGAAGTTCTTATCTGAACAATATTATGAAGAAAAATCTAAGGAATTTTATGATTTAAAGCTAGGAACTATGAACATGAAAGAGCTGAACAACAAGTTTCTAAATTTGCTAAGGTATGTGCCATACCTCGTGGAAGAGAAACCGAAGATTCAAAGATACCTAAGTTGTCTACCTTTCAACATCAATGACAGAATAGAGTATGATAATCCAAAGACCTTAGAAGAGGCCATGAGGAAAGCAACTTTCTGTTATGACACTAACCGGAAAAGAGAAGGGATATCTAGCTGGAAAAATCATAAACCCAACAACTTTGAGCTGAAAAAGAAAAATTTCAGGTTCAGTGGAAATTCTGGCTTCCAAAAGAAAAACTTTCTGAATCGGAATTTCCAAGGAAACAATCCCAGAAATAATCAGCAACAAAATTTTACAGCTCCTAGAAATACTCCCAATGTTACCAGAACTAATGACCAAAAGGCACCTATAAAATGTTTTGAGTGTCAAGGTCCTCATTATGCTTCAGAATGCCCCAAAAGGAAGCGGACAGCTAATAATATTCATTCCATATAAGCTGAACCTACTGTGGGAGACTTGGCAAGGGAGATGCCCAGAATTAATGCAGCTCTAGACAACAAGCAAGCAGAGCATCAAGTTTCTATGGTAGATATTGAAGGTATGATACAAAACCACCCTATTACTATTTTGATTGATCCAGGTGCTAGCTTGAGTTATATATCACCAGATATTGTAGAAAGTTTTAATTTGAAAACATAAAAATTCAATAAATCCTGGTTAGTTAGACTAGCAACAGGGACAAAATGAAAAGTAAATGAAAAGTATCTGATTTCATTGAAAGTTGTGTTTTATCTATGAATCAGTTAAAGACACAAACGAAGTTGAATGTTTTACCCTTAGGATCCTATGACATCTTAATTGGAATGGACTGGTTAGAATCCCGTCATGTCATTCTGAATTGTTATGAGAAAAGTTTTACTTGTTTAAATGATGAAGGAAAAATGGTAGAAGTAAAAGGTATTCCAAGAAAGACATCACTTAAACAGATTTCAACTATGCCAGTAAAGAGAGTAGTTAGAAAAAGATGTCAAATGCTTGCTGTGAATGTAGTAAATGAGGAATTAATTACTAAAGAGGACAAACTGAAACTAGAGATATACCTGTCCTAAAAGAATTCCAGGATGTTTTTCCAGAGGAGATTCCAGGGTTACCCCCGAAGAGAGATCTACATTTTACTATTGAACTGATACCGGGTGCAGTATCGAACTCTAAAGCTCCGTATAGGATGAATATACTGGAATTAAATGAGTTGAAATCACAGTTGAAGGAACTGATTGATAAAAACTATATAAGACCCAGCATGTCTCCTTGGGGAGCACCTATTATATTTGTTAAGAAGAAGGATGGCACTTTAAGACTCTGCATATATTATTGTTGACTGAATAACATGACAATCAAGAATCAATATCCGTTGCCCCTCATAGACGATCTATTTGATCAGCTGCGTGGAGCAACGATATTTTCAAAGATTGATTTGAGGTCAGGAAATCATCAAGTTCGTGTGAAGGATGAGGATATTTTTAAAACAGCCTTTAGAACTCACTATGTTCATTACGAGTTCGTAGTCATGCCATTTGGGTTGACTAATTCCCCGGAAGTATTCATGTGCTTAATGAATAATATTTTGCACAAATATTTGGATAAGTTCTCCATTGTGTTCATAGATGACATTCTAGTATATTCTAAAAGTAAGGAATAACATGACGAACATCTATGTATTATTTTACAAGTTCTAAGAGATCATCAGTTATATGTTAAGTTTAGTAAGTGTGACTTTCACAAGGATAAGATTCAGTATTTATGACACATAATGTCTAAAGAAGGAATCTTGGTTGATCCCTATAAGATAAAATCCATTAATGAATGGTCGGTTCCTAAGGATGTGTCGGATGTACGATCATTTATGGGCATTACTGGATATTATGGAAAATTCATAAAATGTTTTTCAAAGATTGCAAACCCCATAACCTCCTTACAAAAGAAGGGGAAGAAGTTTGTATGGAATCAAAAGTGTGCAGACAGTTTTAAGAAGTTGATGAAGTTACTAACCACAACACCTATTCTGAGGATTGCAGATCCTAATAAGGATTTTATAGTATGCATCGACGCGTGTAATGATGGACTCGGTGGAGTCCTAACATAAGAGGGACATGTTGTCACATATGAGTCTAGAAAGCTGAAATTACATGAGAAAAATTATTATACTTATGATCTGGAATTATTAGCAGTGATTCATGGCTTGAAAATGTGGCGTCACCATCTTAATGGTAGAAAATTTACTTTGATGACAGATAATATGGGGCTGAAGTATTTACTAGATCAGACAAATTTGAATGCTAGACAGGCTAGATGGCTAACTTTTCTAAGTGAATATGATTTTGAAATTCAGCACATAAACGATAAAGAGAATAAGGTTGTTGATGCTTTAAGTCATAATGCAAGGATAAATTTTATTTCAGCCATCAGTACATACACAACATATTTAGAAAATCATATTTTTGAAGGGATTAAAACTGATGAAGAATACATAAAATTACATGAAAAGACAACATAAAGCAATTCTGAAATTCTATGGCAGATTACAGTTTGAAAGAAAATGGATTGTTGCTGTACGAAAACAGATTGTATATACCCAACGTACCAAAGGTAAAAATTCCGATTTTAGATGATATCCAAAAAAGTCATTATTCTGGTCATCCAGTTTATCAGAAAACCATCACTATGTTACAAAAATAGTATTATTGGCCCAGAATGAAGGATGAAGTAGCAGAATATATAGCTAAGTGTTTTGACTATCAAAAAGTGAAGGTTGAACATCAGCATCTGGCTGGATTGTTATAGCCATTACCTATACCTAGCTGGAAATGGGAAATCATAAGTATAGATTTTATTACTGGATTACCCAAAAATCGGAAACAAAATGACTCCATCATGGTAGTAGTGGATAAACTCAACAAGTCTCCAAATATTGCAGAAATATTCATGAAACCGATTTTTCGATTGCATGGAATACCAAAGGTGATAGTTTCAGACCATGATTCTAAGTTTACTGGAAACATTTGGAGATCTTTGTTTAAAGGTTTGAATTCAACCTTAAAATTCAGCACAACATTTCATCCACAAACGGATGGACAGACAGAAAGAGTGAATCAGGTATTGGAAGACATGCTAAGGATGTATGTTAAGGACCAGCCTGGTAAGTGGGAGGACTACTTGCATTTAGCAGAATTTGCATATAACAACCATTATCATGCATTAGCCAAGCTTATCCCTTTTGAAATTCTTTATGGTAGGAAATGTGATATACCGGTTTCTTGGAATGACCCAGTTAATAGAGTTATTCTAGGACCTGAATTGTTGCAGGAATTAGAACTAATTGTGAAATAGGTACAAAGAAATGTTAAAGCTTCCCAAGATAGGAAAAAGAGTCAAGCAGACCTTAGAAGGACTCATAAAGAGTTCTAGGTTGGTGAGCATGTTTTTCTTAAGGTAAGACCGAAAAAGAGCTCATTGAAATTGGGAATTTGTACCAAGCTGGCACCCAGGTATTGTGGTCCTTTCGAAATCTTGTCAAGGGTTGGACCCGTGGCATATCAACTGGATTTGCCACCAAATTTAAAGATACATAATGTTTTTCATATTTCATTTTTAAAGAAATATGTACACGATGCTACTCATGTTGTAAATTGGAATGATGTATAGGTGGAACAAGACGACGATTTTCAGGTGGAACCGAACTGTATCCTCGAAAGGAGGGAAACTCTACTCCGGAATCGCACCATTGGGTAGGTAAAGGTGCAATGGAAACACCTTAGCCCAGAAGAGGCAACCTGGGAGTTGGATAGTAGTATGTGGGAAGCATACCCAACTTTGTTTCAGGAACACTCAGAGAGTGATTAAACAACATCGAGGACGATGTTGAGACTTAAGGGGGGGTGCATGTCACCTACCCAAATTTTGAGACTAATTATTTTATTTGCAAAATACATTATGTTAAATTATAATCAAAAAGTTTTGTAATTATGACCAAATCTGGTCAAGGATGATTTTAATGACTTATTATTATTATTTAATAAATTAAACAGGAGACAAACACCCAAGGGAAATGTTAAATGAGTGTTCACTGACCCACTAGGAGGAATGGAAGTTGTTAGAAGGTATTGGACAGATGAAAGCATTTGCACTCCACCACTAGCTGTTGGTTATGGGACAAGTACCCCTAAATTTGTGGCATTATCCCACAGGTGGGTGGAAGAGAGCTGTTAGCTCATTAATGACTAGGTTAACCACTAAAAGGCCTATGCATCCTAGATAAGTCAATTCGAATTGAGTAGGCAGCTCCACAATATTTTCTGCAGAAATATTTCCTCAAGTGTATCAGGTGATCACTGAGAGATTCGAATAGGGAGTCTAAGTGGAAGTGCATTGTGAGTCTGCTAAGTTATTATGAGAATGAAACTAGAGGTGTTGGTGCAGGTCTCTTTGACTGCTGAGTCTTTATGACTGGATGATCTATATTTTTACTGCAAGTTGTTGAACTAAAGCTTCTACAGACTCTTCTTCTTCCTAGTGGTTCAATGAACAGGATTGGGGGTCCTAAGGCAAGTAATTTGGCTGTCTTCAGGAATAGGTTGGGTGGAACAGGTTCCTTGGGCAGTTTGTTTCCCCTACAGTCAATCAAGTTCCACTGTTCTGATTTATTTGTTTACAGTTAAATGATTTTCTGCATTGTAGATTTATTATTTATAGTTATACAGAAGAAATTGTTTCAATTCCTGACCTAGAGATGATTTGGCATAAGGATGGTTAAGTAAATTAGATGAATGATTAAATTCTTTTTTGTATTTTTCCCATACTGTTATCTATATAGTACTCTAGTACAAAAAAGTAAAATTAATAGAGATGTATGATAGGCAGAATTCCATTTGAATGATTAGATAAACACTGTAGTATTTCTTTTAAATTCTGAAGTTTCGATTAAGTATGTTTAAACTAAGAATGTAGAACATCACATCATAAAATAATTAATTAGCATTTCCTATACTTAGTTACAAAAGAAAGATATGTCATCTCTGCACCAAGCTAGGTTTTCAATAATCACTATCCATTGTCGACAGTTAATACTATGTATTCTAATTCAATAGTAAGGTGTTATAAATTCAATTGTTACAGGCATTTTATATTCTAGAAATATAGCAGCTGCAAATATTCTTCTATACAGAGTTGTTACTTACAAACGATGAATAAACACTTATTATTTTCATCACTAAATATCATTATTCTATTTCAGTACTCATTTCTCATATTCTGATTTTAGTGTCAACTTCAATCATTAATTTGAACACATTCATTATAAATAGAATCCTAACTCTGTACTTTTGTTATTTTCTTTGCAAAAACGTTAAACTTAGAATCAAAACCATTCATAGGGAAAATCAAATCTTTTCAGGTTCATAACTGGTTCGATGGTAAGAACCTCTTATTCATAGTGGTAATACAATTACCATCAATTTCCAGTTAGATTGTGAATTCATGTTCAAAATCATGGAATACATACTCGAAACTTTCAATGAAAACAAAACATAGAAATACATAAACGCTAGATCTTAGTTCCAAGTTGATGAAACAAAATCATGGAGTTGGCTCTCGGCCACTAACAGATGTTAGCATAGACTTCTGTTAACACAGTAAAAAGCCAAAAATCGAAACCTACATGATAGGGTTTCGACTGTTGGAACAAGGTCAAACCGGTGGTAAATAGCCATTGTAAACAAATAACATTTCAGGCGTTCATATTACCATTTTTTCAAGTCCACACTTAAATCACTACAAGCATAGGGTTTATCTGTCGAGGATTAGTTAACATATAGCTGTCAGCCGGAGTCAGCATTCGTTGTTCTAAACCAAATCACCAGCTTATACAAACAAATTTTCCATTCAATATTTAAATAAAATTATAACATTTCGATACGAGTCTTGCCCATGTTTTGCAGAAGCGAGCGAACCCTCGGCTCTTGGATTTCATGTCCAATAGTATAGTCAAATTTTTGACAGAGTTTACATTGAAAACCATTCAAGGTTCCAAAACCACATATGGTCGTTCCCTTAACATCCAGCATCATAAAAACAAGTTCAAAGTCTTTTTTAAACACTGCAACAAAACATTACTAAGCCAAATAGCAACATAAAAACTAAGGATTTATCCTCTTACATTAATACTATTAAAAATAAAACTTAAAATCGACCATTACTCCGAACAGGGTCTTGTTTCCAATTCTCATCACACTGTATTCACTGGCTAAACCATGCCAAAGGTACCTACAAGGTTTTAAGAACCACCGAGGCTTACCAAGAGGTTGTTGCAGCATCTTCATTCCGAGTTTCGCTCATAGAAATCATTCAACGAAGTATCACCTGCCAGTTACAGTTTGAAAAGGTTAAAACAAAGAAAAACGTAGGTATAACTTAAACATTACAATATTATTACCACTGTCATTTGAAAAACTTTACCTTAGCGTCGAAGCTCCTGGATTGAGACACCTCACGCAATCAAGACGACGAAGCCTTATAGCAATTGCAGAAAATACGAGTTTCAAATTCAGAGAACAATTTTATGGCTAGGAGAATCGAACTCCAGTTCTATTTACACTCAAATAAACTGACAAAGAAAACCTCACAACTAATTCAAGGACTGTGTCGTGACTCCATTCCACAAGGAATACAAATCCTGTAACATAGAAATTTCCCTTACAAGTCCAAGGTTCGAAACCGAGGAAGGAGTCCTCCTAACAACCAACTTCCAAACCCTACATTACAACAGAACTGTCGGCCCCTCTACCTTGCCACTAAACGTGAAATGAAGGCCAGGAAACATTTCATTATTACTTACCACGAAATACTAGGGTTTCTTTCCAAACCCTAGATCTTGTAAAGATCAACGATGGAAGAGATGCCGACCGGGCACGATGAAATTCGAGAAACCATTGCAATCAATACCACATTGATTATTGCATCTACCACGTCGCCAAATCACCAGACCAAGGGCTAATGTATGGCACAGTCGTATGGTGCATTGTTGTGAACTCTTTCAAGTGAAGACAATCCACCTAAGCTTCTACTTCGCATAACAAGTAGGCGACATTAATGCGAAGACCAGGTATCGACAGACTGAAAGCATGCTAAGTACCGAGACTTTAATGTCCTATCATTATCATATTCAATGCAATGTTTAGAGTCGTAGTTCATATTTTACTTTATTCCCAAAGTTTATATTAGGCATCGTGATAATAGTAATACATTCTAATGTATGGTGCGTGCAATGCATAGTTACTATATGTTGTACATTTTCTTCTCTATAGCATAAGTAGTCATATAGGAAATAGTGGATATAGGGTAAAGTTTATATATTTCATGCATTTCTAATCAATTGATAAAGGTGAGACTTTAGTTACTTAAGGTATAGTCTAAGTTCTTTTGGTGCACATTTTAATTCTAGTTCATTTTGAAATTGCATAAGTATTACATTTACAAGATTTCAAATAAAGTTACAAATTGACAATGGTATCACTGTATTGATGTTAATAATAATTGTCATATTTGAATGATTTTCATAGATGATAAATATAGCAATGTAAAAGCAAAATGACGACGGGATTCTAATAACATTGAAAATCTTGTAAGCTAGCACGTAAATGAGAAATGGAACCAAAAATCCATACCTCCAATAACTTGTTTGCAAGGAAGTGCTTAGAATTTTTCATATTACTTTGACGATGAATTGAAAGACACGTTTACTCTTAACTCTTGTTTTGCTGTAAATTCTTACCTGCGTTCTACACACTGAAACAGGTTCAGATGCCTTAGTTAAACGTAGCTAAGTAAACCTTAGGGTACCTCATAGGACCCCTTCGTCATCATTCAAAAACAAACTGTCAGCACTTTACCAAGAAATTTATCATAATACAAACTTATGTACAGCATGTAGTTTACATTTAAACTTAAGCAGATCTGAAGATGTATTCTTGTGCTATGATCGTAAAATGCCTTTTGTTAAAGAGATTAGCATCCATTTAGTCTGCATTAGCAAATACAACTAGCATCATATTTTGTTTTGAGAATTTCGATGTGTCGTCATCATTAATTATTTTAATTAAGAGATTTAACTATTATTATATGTTCCGCATTATCAAATTCAGTAATTATTGCTATTTAAAAAAAAAAAAAATTGCAAATTTACGGGATGTTACATGGGCTAACCATTATAACAAATTTCTTGATTAGATGTATTTTATTTATCAACCATGCTTTAATAGAGGCGATATTTTCTGGAAAATAGACTTTTTGATACAAGCTCTTTTGGCTTTTGATTTGCATCATGGGATCATTTTAAATACCATACATTTTTGGGACATGCTTCCTCTCCGTGGGCCCATCATAGTGAACTACCTGAGATAGTCATTAATGTGAGATTGAATGGATCCCTAAGATAGTAATACAGAAATCATAAGTCTCAGTTATTTAACATGGATTATCGCAACCCAAATATGAAACTAAAGAGGATCCCCTTTTCTAAAAACTAGTCAGCAAAAGCAAAGTCACATAGAGGATCCCCTTTTCTAAAAACTAGTCAGCAAAAGCAAAGTCACATAGAGGATCCCCTTTTCTAAAAACTAGTCAGCAAAAGCAAATTCACATAGAGAAACTTTATTTTATAAGTAGATTCTTCCCTTTCAAAACCTTTGAGATTTACTCAGAGCCCTGTCTTTCTAGTATACCAAGAAGTTGGGATGGGATTTATTTGAAACAAAATAAAGAAAGCAAACAATAAGTAAACAACTGAATCCAATGAAAGCAATCGAAACAAAACATACTACTCAAAAACAGAAAACAACAAAACTAGGTTTATTTATGTACAAAAGTGATCCTAAACCTACTAGAAATCATGCTTGAGCACAAGGCCGCTGACAGGGATATTTTATTCCTCCCCTTGTAAATCTTTAAGTTTGTATGTCGACGGATTGAGCTTGTTGAAAATTTAGTAAGGGCCAAGCCATAATTGTTGAAATTTTGTGTGCTTTCCCTTATCATCATGTGGGTGATCCCACTTCATAACTAAGTCACCTACTTCAAAACTCCTTTTTCCATAATTCTGTTTATCAAACCACCTTTTGAAAATATCTTGGTGTTGGTGGAATCTATCTTTGGCCTTCTGCCTTGATTCTTCAAGCTTCAGCAAGGTATCAATTCGTGATTGTAGGATTTCGCTGTTGGAACCTCGAGAGGCTTGGGCTAGTTGTAAGGATGGGAGCAGTATATTATGCGGGAGTATGGCTTCTTTCCCATAGAATAGTTTGTAATGGGAAACTCCTAAGGCATTCTTTGGGGTAACCCTATCTTCCCATAAAGCATTTGGCAGGGCTGCATGCCAATTTCTTTGATTCTCAGTAATACTTTTCTTAAGAATTCAAATGAGATTTTTATTTGTGGATTCGGCTAGTCCATTTTCTTGGGGATAATAATTTGCTAAATAATGCAATTTAATTCCTCTTTTATAAACAAATGCATTTAATTTTACATATGAAAAGTAAGTTGCATTATCAAAAACTAAAGAAATTGGAACTCCAAACCTGGTTATGATATTCTCTTGTAGGAACTTGATAACTGCGTCCTCGTTCACTTTACACAGTGGAATAGATTTTGTCCACCAGGTGAAATAATCCGTAGTTGTGAGGATATATCGATGTTGCAGCGACGAGTTCAGATTTATCTCTCCAATAACATCTATGCTCCATTGCTCAAATGGTTCAAAGATAACAACTAGCTACAATGGTCCTGCTGCTTTTGGCAATCTGCCAGTGCTTCTTTGACATACATTACACTTCCGGGCATGAGCATGGGAGTCTTTAAAAAGAGTAGGCCAATAGTAACCTCCCCTTAGTATTTTTTGGGTAGTATTATCTCCGGAATAATGTCCTCCTGAAGGGCCATCATGTAATTCTTTGACTATTTTCTCTGCATCTTCCTTCTCGAGACACCTAAGAAATATTCCATCATAGTTTTTTTTTTCTGAAAAGCACTCCATTGATTATTTGATAGGATGCTTATTTCAATCGGAGTGCCCTTCTCTGCTTAGGACTCCAGTGTTCTGGTAGATATCCTTGTTGAAAATAGTGCACTAAGTCCCTATACCAAGACTCGGGAGCAATGAAAATAGGACATACCTCGATAAGATTCAATTTAGCTTTGTTTTCCCACTCTTGTTCTTCACTGACTATATTTTCAGTGAGTAACTTACACAAGCCTTGACCCTTAATGATGGTAACTGGATTGAATTCCAGATTATACTCTTGAAGTGTGGTTACCCAATTTCCTCTTCTTTCCCCTAGTTCCTTTTGTACAAATAATGATCTAACAACAGGGTGAGGTACTATAACTTTTGTTTTGTTTTTTAAGATATACGACCTAAACTGTTTTACTGCTTTAAACACTGCATATGCTTACTTATCCACGGTGGGGTAATTTAGTTCAGCACCCTGCAATCTAGTTCTCATGAAATTTATTGGATATTTGTCTCCTGATTCTCCTTTCTAAGTGAGCACTATTGCGAGAGAGTTATCTGAAGCAAATGTGTACATGATAAAATCTTTCTCAAAATCAAGACTCCTTAAAGAAAGGGAATTGGCTATGGCAGTTTTAATGTCCTTAAACGTAATCTTCTCTATGTCAATCCATTTAAATTGTACACTCTGCTTCACCATTTGTTGCAAAGGTTTAACAATCTGAGCGAAATTAGGCACAAATCTTTGAACAAAATTTATCGTGCCCATAAATGATTGCATTGTTTTTTTGTTATGGGGCATGGGAATCTGGCTTATAGCTTGCACTCTCTCTTGATCTATTAATATTCCCTTCTTTGAGATGATGTGACCTATAATTTTACCTTCAAGAACAACGAAAGTTCACTCTTCTTGGGGTTTAGAGATATACCATATTTCCTGCAGCGGTCAAAAATCTATTTTAGGTGGAAAACATGGTCTTCCCTTTTCTTGGGAAAAACAGTCACAACATCTAAATAGATGACAACACAGTGGCCAAGCAAACCTCGGAACGCAATGTCCATGGCCCTATAAAAAGTAGCTCCAGCATTTATTATTCCAAATGGCATTCTTCGATATGCAAACGTTCCCCATTTCGTACGAAAAGTGGTCTTGAGTCGGTCTTCTTCCGCTACTAATACCTGATTGTATCCAGAAAACCCATATAGCAGGGAGAATAATTATGAACTTGACACCATTTGTAAAATATGATCCATTGATGGCACAAGGTAGTTGTCTTTATCAGATGTTATGGTCAAATTTCGTAAACTCTTATTTCTCCCGACTTCTTCCGCACAGGGACTAAATTAGTGACCCACTCGGAGTGTCAAACTTTAAAGATGATCTTAGAATACAACAATTTTTTAAACTCTTTCTGTATTAATGGTTCGAGTGTTGGATGCATCCTTCGTAATTGTTGCTGAAATGGTTTTACTCCGGGCTTCATGGGTATGACATGTTGTATGATACGTGTATCATACGTCTTCAAATCTTCATAAGTCCATGCAAAAACATCTTTGTATTGCTGGAAAAGTTGGATCAAATTACACCTCTCACCCGGTGAACAACATTTACCCATATTAACAAATTTGGGCTTAGCTTTTGTACCCAATTTTACCAACTCATGCTTCATTGATGAGCTATTAGTCTTGACATTTGCTGGCCTCCTGAATTTGTTCTCTAGATCAAACAGTCCTTCAAGAGTCCTTACTCCTTTCGGCATAAAGTTCCCTTTAGTCGCATCCTTGTTCTGCAAATCCAAATTATTTTTATCTTCATTGATTATATATTCTTGGAAGGCATCTTCATTTGTTAAGAAACTGATAATCTGATCATCATCATAAAAAACCCTTAGATTTGTAATGTTATCAGGTACGGATGGCCTAAAAATCAATTCAATAGAGCATTTGTTATTCGTTGGTACTAATATGGAAGCGGAAGTAGCTAATAAATCAGCCGCAACATTCTGTAATCTAGGAACAAGATTTATATTCAAAGCATCAAAATGTGAAATTAAATTCCAGACTTCATATTGATATCCTTTTAAGTGTGGTGATAGACAATGAATTGTATTCCTCACCTGTCTCACAACTATCTCAGAATCCCCGAAGACTTTTAAATATTTGATATTCAAACCAATAGCCTTCTTTAAACCTTGAACTAGAGCTTCATATTCTTCTGTGTTATTTGTGCATTCAAAGTCTAGTCTACAAGATAAAAAAAATGTTTGTCTCCTTCAGGATCAATCAGAGAACAACCGACTCCGGATCCTTCTTGTGTTTTAGAACCATCGAAGTATAAAACCCAACATTTATTTTATGTTTTAACTAAGTTAGCATTGTCACCTGAGTCAATAACTAACTCCACTATGTTACAGTCAATATCATTAGTCCGTGAAAATTGAAGGATATCAGGCTGTTTGTCTGAGTCATGGCTAACATCTTCTGATTGATAATTTCCCGGTTCAATTTCTAAGAAGTAATTCCCCAATAGTGAAGATGAAAAATTTACAGGTTCGTTTTTTTCTTCCAACTGAGTCACATTTTGTTTCATATGAGGCTCTCTCAGTATTTTAATTTGATTATATCTATTTTGGTAAGGAAACCACAAGTGGGAGCAGTCTGTTGTAAAATAGCCATTCAGTTTCGTAGACCAGTCTCTGCTCAATATTAATCCGTAAGCTTCAAGTATATCTACCACCATAATATCTATGAATTGACACACTCTAGGATCTGTAGAAAGTCTAATAAGAAAGTATTTCATCTCTTTGATTACTTTAACAACAGACCTATCTAACTGGATGATCTGAGAAGGAGATGGTATTGGTTGTCCATTAATCTTCTTGCAGATTGATATTGGCATAACATTGGAGGAATCCCCATAATCTACCAAGCAATTGTGCACGTTATGATTAAAAATTTTGAAGGTTAACAAGAAAGGAAAGGTCTGAGATTTTTATTTTCCACCAATACTAGCTTCGTTTATCTCAGTGTCAGATCCAATGTTTTCTAAAGTACTGCTATATTGTGGGTTAAAAGCTTCTAACAATTTCTTTCTTTGTTGGGCAGATTACACAATTCAAATAAAGAAATATTTTCTTTAGTTTTCTTGATATCTTCAACGATGGCATACCCCATGTTGTATTCTTCCGGGACTTTCCCATCGTTTCCTATTTTGTTCATTGTGATCTTTTCCTGTTTATTAATTTCTGGGCTTGTTTCCTTTACCACCACTGGATTTACCTTAGGTTGTGGCTGAGTGACACTTATGTTCTTTTTCGACATTTCTTTTGCAATATTTGATTTAGGCACAACTGGGCTTTGATCAACAACCGACCCTTTGCTCCAAGTAGTGATATTCACTGATGAAACTTGGATTTCTTCAGCATGATCTTCTTCAGTCAATCCCGTTGTTGGTTCCCAATCCCATAATACCATCCTGGTGTCTGGAGTGGGATCTTCCTTCTCAAATGTCTGATCTTCTTGGGGGTCCTCTTGGTATTCTATTTGTGCATCCAACAGTTGATTCATGACCAAACTCATCGAATTTATCCATTGCGGGCAACATTTTTTAAAATGTTTCTCTTGATGAAAAGTAAAGAAATGTTCCATGCCAACTTCACTTAGATTCAGCACAACAGAGTTGTTTATAGGTGGAAGTGGTTGTCCACTTTCTTCCCTTTTCTTGTAGAAGGGTTTGAAGGGTTTTCTAGACGTATTGGATGCCTTATCCTTTTCCAAATATACAATTTTATTGGACAGTTTTTGCATCGTATTGACTACATTTTCTAATTTGGTTGATGATTCCTCTTTAGGCCTAGACAACAATAGAGGTTTCTTGTTGGTTGTTGATTTTGTTTCCAAATTAAGTGAGTGTTTAGCAATACTATCTGCCTCAGCTTCTACTTTCTTGGCCTCTTCATAGTTTTCTATTAATATAGCCTTAAGCGCTCTTTTAACAAACATAGCTATGGGTGGATCCAGTGTTGTAGCATAATATTCTACCAAGGTTTCCTCAGCGGGCTTTGTTGCAGCACTAAAATTATTCAACAGGGTAGTAAATCTCTTTTTAAACTCCTGTACCTTTTCTTTATTTTCCATCCTCATAGATAGTAGTTCTTTCATAAGCGTGGCAGCAGTCTTTTGATTTCCAAATTTACTTAAAAAACATTTCTTGAAACCGTCCCAATCTGCTATTTAATTAGCCTGTAAACTAAAATACCAAGAATATGCCTTAGGTTCGAATGTGTAGGGAAAAAGTATGCAAACTACATATTCATGCTCTATATTTAGGAAATTTAGAACCAAATAGAAACTTTTAAGGTGATCCTCAGTAGAGATGCCTTTCCCAGGATCATATTTAGGCAGCACCCTTTCCGGATGTTTGGGCAGATCATGTAGAGGAGTAGCCAGATTGAGTGGTCCTATGGATCTCCACTCAGGAACAACCATAACTCGTGGTGGTGGCTAAGGTGGACTATGAGGATCTTCTTGAGTCATAGGATTATCGGGTCTTAATTGATCAAGGGGATCTTTGATTTCTTGCAAAGAAAGATCCAATAATTCTTCCAAACTTTCCACGAGTACCGAATCTCTAGTGCATTGTGGTTCTCTCCTAGGGGCTCTCCTTCTGGGTAATAGAGGAGTTACATTTAACCCCCCAAGCCTCCTCACATAAGAACGTGTGTGTCTTCTGAATTGATCTACTTTGTCAAAGGGGACAACATACAATAATTCTTGATGTTCACCTCTAGAATTGGGATTTTCTTGATATTGTGATTCTAGAAAGAAATATTCTAGGATAGTTGTTTCAAGTGGGTCTTCAAAGGAATTTCTTCTGACAAATGGGTTTCCTCTGCCATCCATTCACTGGAAGCCCTCCTTCTAGCGCCAAAAATTGTTGATGCCCCAAAAATCGCAGCACGAGCAGTTAGGGATTATCCTCGGTAAGCAAGTCCAATTGGATCACTCACCGTTTGGTGTGGGGAATCCATCCAGTTAACAGTATCCAGGCCATTAACCGGACGGGTTCCCCACACCAAACTGTGAGTGATCTAATTGGGATAGCTTGTCGGGGAGAATCCCTAACTACTGGTGCTATGAATTCTAGGGCATCAACAGGAATCCACTTTTAAACTTAATTCCCTTGTGTGATCCTTCTATCGTTCCTGATGCAAATTGAATGTACTTGATCCTTGCAATCATCATGGTGATAGAGGTAAATATGTTCATAAAATTCAATCTTTTCGATAATTAATACAAAAATCCCACTAACGTTGCCACTATGCCTGTCATAAAAGCATCAATTAATGCACGTCAGTTGCAACATTGATAGGCTAATAAATTCGATGCAGAGAACTACGAGAGACCCCCAACCTCTTTTTATGATATATTACTTCAACAAGAAAATAATTTGGGGTTTCCAAATGCCAAAATAAGACTTCGCCTGGGAGAAATTCGACGGAAAATACTTCGACACAAAATTAACTTGGGGTTTCCAAAATACTAGGAAAACCAATACATCGACATGAAGACTTCGACACAATTGACCTCGATGGAAATTAAAACTTGGGGTTTCTATGAGACATATACAGATAGATTTTTTTATGTACAAGCATTGACTCAAATTTCTTTACTGTGATGAGCCACGACTGTCCCTGTAGGGCTTCAGCCGCCTCCCATTAAGGAGTTCACCATCTAGCTTATGCAATTGTCTTGTGCCTCCTTCCATCACATATTTAATGACATATGGACCTAGCCAATGCATTATCAACTTGTTAGGGTGTTTAAAAAACTTACTATCATAGCGAAGAACTAAGTCTCCTCGTTGAAAATGCTTCTTAGTGATGTGGTGGTCATGCCATTCCTTTTCTCTATCTTTCTAAACTTGCTAATAAAATCCTACATTAAACATGTCTTATTCTAACTAAAGTAACAGCGACAATCTTTCTTCGACAGCACCAGTATCAGACATACCAGTGAAAGCAACAATTCTTAAACTTACGACAATATACTCCATGGGCATCACAAGCTCTTTTCCTTACAATAACCTGAAAGGTGTCTGTCTCATCAATTTCTTACATGTCATTCTATAAGCCCATAAAAATACAGGAGATCTCAAGTCCCAATCATCATGGTTCACATTACAAACTTTTGTTAGTGCATGTTCCAAAATATTATTAAATGCTTCAATAGTACCATTTGCTTGTGGATGATATGGAGTGCTCTTTTTATGGTAGATCTGAAATTATTATGTAAGTGCTTCCATGGTTTTATTAACAAAATGTGCACCCTGTTCACTCAGAAACACTCGGGGACAACCAAAACTGGTGATTACATTTTCAAAGAGAAACTTTGTAGTAGTCGCAGCACTGCAATCCCGTACTGGTGCAGCTTCAACCCATATGGTAAGATAGTCAATCACAGTAATAATATACCTTGCACCATTCCTTTTCCCTAGTGGATTGATGGGACCCACAAAATTAATACCCACGAGTCGAAGGCCTACAATGTAACTTGGGGCACTAATGGCATTTCATCCCTCCTCAAAGGCTTCGCTATTCTATGACATACAATGTAGTTCTGGCAATACTCCTTGGCATATTTTTGAAGGGTAGGCCACCAAAACCTGACTCTTAATATTTTATGCACAATATCTTTACCTGCATAATGGCCTCCTGCAACTCGATCATGATCCTCGACTAAAATGATTGGTCGCTCATGCTTTAGAACACAGTGATGCGATACCTCATCTGGTCCTAACTTGTACAACTGACTAGCTATCAATTGATAATTTGCAGACTTAACAACCAACTGATTCTTCTTTGTAGCTATATATCCCTCTGGTGCCACACCTGTAGACAAAAAAAATACAATTTCCTCGAAATATCCATCAACCATTTTTAACGCAAAGAGCTGCACATATGGGAGGTTATCTTATAAACTAGTCAGTTCTTATCTTGTTTCCAACCTCGACAGATGGTTAGGCCCCGCATTCAGCTTCCCTAGTTTGACGATGATCTCAAAATCATATTCCTGAAATAGTAGTAACCACCAAGAGATCTCCCCCCCAACATTGGCTTGTTGATGAGGTACTTCAAAGCATAATGGTTTGTAAACATTTTAAATTGTCCTCTTAACAGATAATCCCTGAAATTATGTACAGTGTATACCATAGCTAGCCCTTACCTCTCCGTCATAGTATAATTTCTCTCTACTATGGACAACTTTCTACTAGCAAATGCAGTAGGATGGTCAATAGAGCCCTTACCTGGATGAGAGAGCATTGTGCCCTGAGCGACCGAATATGCATCAACATGAACATGAAATTATTTTCACCAATCTGGGAATACCAGAATAGGCGTTGTAACCATTTTCTCTGTCAACATGTCAAGGCTCTGCCGACACTCTTCATTTCGCTAGAAATTCGCATCTTTCTTGAGCAGCTTTTCCATCGGTGTTGTAATCTGAGCATAGCCTTTGATAAATTTCCTATAATAGTCGATATGACCCAGAGTTGTCCTTAACTATTGAACTAAAGTGGGTGGAGGTAGATCTACTATAATTGAAATATTCACAGGATCCATAAACAAACCTTGCTTGCATACTACATGACCCAACAATATGCCAAATGGAACAAAAAATATACATTTCTTCGGATTCAAAGAAATCTGGTACTGTCTACAGCTCTCTAACATCAATCTCAAACTTTCAACATGATTCTTAAGAAAACCATATACTGTCCAATCATCAAATTAAACTTCTAGAAACTTCTTAACGAATTATTTAATAGTGACACCTACCTTTGAAAAATTCACAGGAGCATTCTTCAAACGAAAGGGCATTACTGTATACTAGAAGCAACCCCATTCTATTGCAAATGTTGTCTTATGTCTATCTTCCTTGGCAATATTTATTTGATGATATCCATAAAATCCATCAATGAAGGAGTACACTTACTGACCTCCGACGCTTTCGAGCACTTCATATGTAAATGGTGTTGGAAAGGGATCATGTAGACAAGCATCATTCAATTTCCTTAAGTCTACACAAATCTGAATCTCACCAGTATTATTGTCTTGAACTGCCATAGGACTGATCCACTCCAGCTCTTTGACATGCTCAATGATTCATGCATCGAGCATTATGTCGATCTAAGCTCTAACTTTTTCCTTGCACCGAGGATTCAATCTATACGGCCTTTGCTTAATTGTCTTAGCACCTGGTTTCAATGGAATCTTCATTTATCCCATGTCACTAGCAATCCTGTTCATCTCTAAAAACTTAGTAGGAAACAAATCTTGTAATTTCATGCAACAAATTAGTAATCTTACCGACTCTTTCACCATCCCAGTAATCTCCAATATTTGCAAACTTAGGATTTTCCAGGGACCCAATGTTTACCTTTTGAATCTTCAACGGCTTCAAAAATCTATCAAAAGAGATCTTTGGTCCCTTCAAATCACAACTCCCTTCAGTTTCTAGAATATGGATATGCCATGGATCATCATCCTCTGGCCCTCCAAAAATATTGTAACACTCCAACATTTTCTCTACTATCGTAGTCCACTGCGGTAGATTAGACATCGGTCTAGAAATTTCTTCAAAAATATTTTCCTTAATGACCTACAAAGCCGCATCTATTGTCCGAATTTCATCTTCATAATTAAATGTCTGCTTGAAACTTACAGCCAAGTTATCCCAATATACAGTTCCTTGTCGAAGCTCTTGCCATGTATACCAATTTCTTGGTATAGTATCTAGTGTATGAATGAACATGTGGACCCACACTTGCTTAGGTATGTTTTTCCATATTGCACTACAAGTAGCCAGATGATCAGTAGGGCTAGTTCACCAAGTGTATTTCTCTCCGACATATGGAACTCCTTCACCAAAGTGAATCTCTAAATATCATCTACACTGCGACCAACCAGTTACAAACTGCTTATGAAAAACCCACCATCTCACCGGTGTCACTTTCAGGGCCACATCCAATGCTAACAACCACTATTGTTGTGGTATCTTAATTTCAAATTCCACAACAAAATTATCCAATTTAGGAAAACCTTCATAAGTGGGAAGGTCACATACCTCTTTATCGACCCAGATCAGTGACTTCATAACACGAGCACATCTTCGCATTGAAACTTTATGTAGCCTATTCTGCCACTTCTCTAGATATTCACCAAAATTAGATGAGCAGGAGCTAATGCTCCTTTAGCTTATCATTCTATTAGCTATGCGATTGACATAGTCATTTATCCTGGAGGATACATTGTAAATATTATCCAAATCTTGAGCATCATAATCTTCTTTGACTGGTTCGACATACCTTTGTCCTTCCAATGGATACAGAGGTGTGACAACTCTTATTTCATCACTCTCAAATGAAAAAATCATTTTTTTGAAGTTAATAAGAGTTTGGTTCTAAATGGACCATTTGATTCCCAAAAGTGTAGGATATAGATTAGTATCATCGATGATCTCTATAACTTCGAAGTCTGCAAAAGTACGTAGTCCCTCCGCTTCGACAGGGACCCCAACCATCCTTCTGAATGGTATAAATTTGTGTTGATTGGCCAACCGCAATTGAATAGGTAACCACACCAGCTTAGGATTTTCCGTATTCTCCCATGTCTGTTCAGTTAGAATATTGACATATGAGCCCAAATCTAAAATAACAAAGTTCATGTCATAATCACCAATCTGGAAATTAAGTCATAGCTCCCTGCCAGACTTTGCTCTTTTCTGAACATGATTTACAGCTCTTTTTTTCCTCAATTATTACTAAGATTCTCCATTTAAACTATGTAGTTTTCTTAATGCATTTTCATCTTTAATTAAATCCAAGCAAATTTTCAAAAAGCTATGCAGAGCACTTCCTTTTACTGGATTATTCTTTGATACAAATCGGTCGAAATGAGGTGGCATATCGTAAATAGGGCCTTCTTCAAATACTGGTGGTGGGGAGGATGTTGATGCGCCCTTCATAAAATCATCATGAGCTTCACAAAAAACAACCTTCTCTTTTTGGACATCAAATTGTGATGGTTTCTGAATTGCTGGCCTCACTCTTGGGTCCTATTGGTTATTAATACTTCCTTTGTCGGCACCCATCGTAGCTCTCCCTCTTGTTACCATAGCAATAGTAGTTTTTTGGTCACATTTCTACTGAAATATTCTGCACATTTGCATTCTGATTATGATTTTGCTTATCCTTCCATTTTTCTATAAGCTGCAGACAATCCTCAATGGTGTGATCTAATTCCCTGCAATACGTGCATGTTGAAGTAGGATTCGGGCAATCTCTAGCATAATTCTCTGTAGTGCCACAATTATAAAATATTAACTGACCTCATCCTTATCCAAATCGTCGTTGTCCACACCCTCTAAATCCACCTCATGGCTTATTAAACTGTGCATTACCTCTGTTAGAAAAAAAGGATCACAGAGCAATAACAATAAACAGAAATGCAAATATAATCACACACACATTACAAGAGAAACACAGATATATCGTGGTTCACCCAACTTAGGCTACATCCACACTAAAGTTGTCAGTCCTTATTATTATTCCATCCAACAAAATGAAGGGAAACAACCTGTAGCACAACCGCTGCACTTCCTCTTCATTGTCTCACAGTATCTCTCTTCTCAATCTCAAATATCTTTACAATGCATAAAACCTAATACATCAACCCTACCCCTATTACAATGACTTTCTTTTATAAGGGAAATACAAATGGGAAAATACCATGGGATACCCAAAACCATGGGCCCAAAAACAGCTGGCGAAAATAGCCCCAAATTTTTTTCTCGGGGGCGTTTCCCCGAACCCCATGGTAGGGGAATGAGTGTACAGTCCTCTCGGGTGCACTGATAAGAAAATATCATCTATGAGACTAGAAGATCTGGCTCCACAACCAACAACTTCTTTCATCTTAATGTTCTCCTTTCATGAGGAAAGTGTTTGTAGTACATTCTGCGAGCAACTGGTATGCTCGACAATTACTATCATCATGTCTGACAGACCAACATAATTTACATCATAGGTTTTGAGGTGTTGAGTATTGTATTTCCTTTTGTGATGAACCGGGTTCTGTGTAGTACTCAAAGACCCAACAAACCCCTTTCAACGGCCCTTTTGAAAACAACCTATGAACAAGATGAGGTCTCACCCGAGGCGAAGTATGGGGGGTTACAGAAGTAGGTTTCGGTAACCTTGGTGATGCGTGGATGTGGAAAAGACCTTCAATGAAGTGACTCTTACTTCGCATATACTTCGAATATAACAATGCCGACATGTGACTGTGCACTTTATAGTTACTGACAGTACAGACTGTGTTGAATCACTGTTATTCTTATCTATGTAACTACGCATTCATCACATTCTTTAACACTTCGCATGTTCATACATGTGTATTCCACCACTTAACATATCATTCACATTCACATGAAAATACATATATAAACATAAATACATGAACATAAAATATAACATAGATCCAATCACACAACACAGATATTTGCATGGTTCACCCCCCAGATGGGAGCTACATCCATGGGAACTGTTCTTTATATCAGAAGGAAGGATTTAACAGTTCCAGTCTGCACACTCAACTGCAAACTCTTCTCTACAATAGATCTTTACACACACAGTTGTAGAGTCTTTTCCTCTCTTATACCTCTCCCAGGCTCTATAAATCTATCAGAATCTACAATATCTCTCAAAATCTAACCCTTCCTCATACAAAATTTCCCTCCATATAGATTATGCTTGAAGTTCACATATTTACAATAACTATGGGCCAACCCCCACAGTACCGTTAAACCCAAAATGGCATGGTTCTCATGTTTACCATGCTTTGTCTTTAATTCGCTGGAGTTATGATGTCCTTTTGCACCACTTCTCTGGCTCTGACGCTTCTTCTGACAGTCACAGTTCTGACCGCGTGGCTCTAACGCTAACTTGGTGCGTCCTTTGCACCATTCCACTTATTTACACTTCGTTTCCATAGTTGGCAATCCGTCACTTCATTCATAACTACTCCAACTACCTCGACCATCCTTAGTACTTCATCTTTACTAAGGGGACAGGTCCTTTCCTTCCAACTTTGCATCGCTCCATACCTTGCTCCCTGGAATTGCGAAGTTGCTTCTCCCAAAACTGGTCGACGTTAGGCCTCGTCTAACTTGTAATGTCGCCATCAAAACTTATTCCACTTGGGTTGCACCCAACATGCGGAGTGCTTACCATTTTCTATAACAAATAACATTCTTCTGGTCGATGTCCTATAGTCTGGCAGATTATACACCATACGTTCGTCCTAGGCTTCAGAGGACCGAGAATCCTAGCATTATATAATCATGAAAAGTCGTACATTGATCTTTAGAGTGAACTTCTTCCTTACATCTTGTACACCAAATATCTTATCTCCTTTCCTTACCTTTCTTGATATCTTGAATCTGAATTGATAGGTTCGCCAACTATGACTGGATTTGAGCCCTACCAGTTCCAGTCTCTCTAACAGGTGACGCTTATAATTTCATAGCTAAATCAAGAGCTTTTGTCTGAGATGGTATCTTCTTCTACATTAACAGTACTCTTATATGAGGTAGTAAAGCGGATATAAACCATTCCTTGTGCTACACATCATTCATCAGAAATCTTGCACGTGTTGGAGCATTTTCCAACCACACATCATTTAATTGATCCTTCTAGCTTAATTATCCACTTATCCTAAGTATTATTGACTCCATCATGTGCCTACATCATCAGTAGATCACAGTTTTAGTGATCGGAGCCTCCTCCTACATTCTAAGAGTCAAATGGGCATCAACTGAGCCTCCTCCTACATTCAAGGAGCCAACTAGGCCACTTACTGAGCCTCATCCACCTTTTAGGGGGTTATTTGCATTCCTCGAGCACATTATTCAGCAAACTGGTGATACTAGGGTGCCTTACTACACTGTTTGACCTGATCTGGTGTTATTCTCACCTAAAATTCAGTTCAACTGTAGGCATATGGCGCCCTCCCCTATTTTTGGGCATTCAGTTGAGTTCTACATTGAGTTAGACTCAGTTAGTCAGTTTCAGAGTCTGTTAGAGTCAATTATTGATTAGTTAAGTGGTTAACTGATGTGCCAAGTGGTGTTAAGTGCATTGTAAGCCACTCTCATGCACCAATTAGAATGACCACCTTTGGAATTCAAATTGATTGGTTTATTGTAGCCATTGTTACACATTGTAAACTATCTTCTGAGTATATGAGATTATTTTACTGTTGCAAATCTTCTACACAGTGTTTCCATACATTTTGTTGCATGCATCTTTAGTAACTGTTGTGTTTGTTCCATAGATTTGTTGTGCTTGAGATTTCACATGGTATCAAAGCTCATGGCAGGGACAAGCCAATTTTTATGCACTGCATGCATTTTCTGCACTGGTGATTTTGCACTAGTGATTCTGCACTGGTGATTCTGCACTACATGCATATTCTGCAATTTTGCAGCTATTTCCAACTCTTCACCAGAAGCCGAGAGTTTACACATAATTCCTGTATATTGATTCTTGACTCTTAAAGATTTCTTGATAGTCTATGTCGGGTGTGATGCAACTTGAAAAGTGCAGGTTGTTGACCTAAATGGTTCTTGTTTGTTTGTAATTGCAGGTTTTACACTCCCTCCATTTTCATTCGCTATTGTAATAATGGACTCCTCTTCTCAAAATATTCTCACTCCTTTCAACTACCATTCGTGGAAGAGTGATATTGAGTTTGTCATGCACTCAAAGGGATTCTATAGAGTCACCATGGGCCTAGAACCAGAGCCAAATTCTGCAGTAAAGAAGTCCAAATACTTCAACAAGCTTGATGCAGCTTATGGTTTGCTTTGTCTTAATATTTCGAAGGATCTTCTTTTCCATCTCAGTGGATTGACTACTCTGAAATAAGTATGGGAACAACTTTCCAAGCTCTTTGGTAAGTAGGATGAGGAGTGCCTATGAACTAGAGAATGAGTTGATTTCCCTAAATCTTGAAAATTTTGAAACCATCCATGAGTTTTTCACTAAGTTTAAGCATTTGGTACTACTATTGAAGCAATGTGGTATTGAGAAGGAAGACAAACGGTTGATTATTTCTATTCTCATGAATCTTGGAAGAGATTATTCTGTGTTTGTCTCTACTTTCAATTCAGGAAAACTCACCATTCTGAATTGGAAGATGCCTACCTTGAATGCATTCATTGAGTCCTTAACAAAAGAGCATGATAACCTTGTTCAAATGGGTTCCATTCACTCCAAATATCAAGCCCTTTTTGTTGGAGGATCCAAAGCTACGAATGGCAAAGGAAATCAAAAGAAAGAGAAGGCTAAGATTGATCATCTGAAGCAAAAGGAGAAGACCAAGTAGTGAGATGAGCCATCCGGTTCAAGAAAATACAAACAAAAGTGCAAAGAGAAGACAAAGTGTTCTTATTGTTGTAGGGGATTTCATCCTGAAATCTCATGCATGAAGAAAACTATAGATCAGATGGCCCTTCTCTTGGAGAAAAACAACATTACTCTTCCTGATGGCACAAGGAAGAAGGACAACAATGATCATACATAAAGAGGTCATGCACTCATGGCTGGTGTTTCGAATTCCACCACTCTTCTCATAGATTTAGGAGCTTCAAATCATATGGATGCAAACAAAGATTATTTTTCATCATTGGAATCTGACAACACCATCTCCATCCACATGAGAGATGACTCACAAATTTCTTCGAAAGGAAAAGGTATTATTCATTTAGAACATGGCAGTTTTCAAAATGTTCTTTATGTTCCTTCTCTAGCTAAGATCCTGATTTCTGTGTATCAAATGACACACATTGGTTTACCAAAGAAGTTTGTATTCAACCCCAATAATGTTGAAATTTATGATATTTCCACCGGAAAGCTCATTGCAGTAGGAAAGGAAAATCATGCTGCAAAAACATATGAGTTTTCTCACTTTTTACCACATTCAAAGCCAAGTTCCCTTCCGACTCATGGAAATGAGGTTAGTAGGCTATGGCATGAGAGGTTTGGACACCTAAATTATAAATATTTTCAGCTTCTACAAAATAATTCCATGGTTGATGGCCTTCCGAAAATAAAATCCTCGAAAGGGATGTGCAAGGGTTGCATCATTGGGAAGCACCCCGAGCATAAGTTTGATCGAGGAAAAGCTAGCGGATCTTCTTGTATTTTGGGGCTGATTCATAGTGATATCAATGGTCCTATGCCACATACCTCCATGAATGGATCAAGGTATGTTCTGACATTTATTGATGACTTCTCCAAATTCACATGGGTCTACTTTCTCAAGAACAAATCGGAAGTGCTAGAAAAATTCAAGATTTTCAAGGCTTCTGTTGAGATTTCTACTGAGAGAAAGATCAAAGATATTAGATATGATAATGGTGGAGAATATATCAAATTATATCTACTGCAAATATGTGCGGAAAATGGAATTCAAATCCAACACACAGTCCCCTACACACCTCAATAGAATGGTGTAGCGGAGAGGAAAAATGGAGGATTGAAAGAGATGGCTACTTGTATGCTTGAGTCGAAAGGTTTGGCTCCAAATATTTGGGTTGAGGTCATGAATTTTTCTTCATACATTCAAAACATATTTCCACACTCATCCGTCAAAGGTACTACTCTGTTTGAAGCCTACACTAGTCACAAGCCTGATGTGTTCAATCTAAAGGTTTTTGGCTCCACTGCATGGGCTAGAATTCCGACCGAGAAGAGAAGATATTTAGAACCACAGAGTATTGAGTGCATCCTAATTGGATATTCTGAAGAATCAAAAGGATACAAACTCATGTATATCATATCCAAAAATATATTCATCAAGTGAAGTGTCAAATTTGAAGAACCGCTTCAAGATCTAAAACTAGTCGAGGAAGAAACTGTTGAATTTCCGCCTCTACAAGGAGAAGATTCAGAAGACGATGGAAATATGTGTTCTGATATTTATGATATTTTATCATACATTAATGAACATGAAATATCAGGTTTAGAATCAGATCCAAATTATCCTCCTCAGTTACCAAAATGGGCAGAAAAGACTCTCAATTATGTTGGATCTCACATTGGAAATCCTATCGATCCAAGGAGAACTCAAGCAAACTTTCAAAGAGAAGGTATGGATATTTCAGATTCTAATCCTTTACTGTCAGAATTTTTTTTTTTGATGATAGTTTCAGATCCTAAATCATACTATCATTCCCACCAAGATTTGAGATGGAAAACTGCCATGGATGAAGACTACAATTCTCTTCAAAATAATGCTACATGGGAGCTAGTTTCTCTTCCACTTGGGAGGAAATTAGTTCAATGAAAATGGGTCTACTGAACTAAGGTTGCTGCAGATGGATAAACCTTAAAATAAAAATCTAGGTTGGTGGCAAAAGGATTTTCACAAGTTCATGGTGTGGACTACACAAAAACCTTTGCATCGGTTGCAAACATGGATTTATCCACCTAGGTTTGGCAATTTCCGCATCTAAGAGTTGGGAAGTGCACCATATGGATGTGAAGACTGCATTCATTCATGGAGATATGAAGGAATATTTTTACATGAAGCATCCTAAAGGCTACATATCAGATCTGACATTAGTGTGCAGATTGAAGAAATCATTGTATGGTTTAAAACAGGCCCCAAGAGCTTGGTATGCAAAGATGGATTCCTTCCTTCTGTCACAAAATTTTGCAAGATGCAATTCATATCCAAATGTGTACCCATAGCAGCATGAAGGTAATTTTCTGATCATTGTCCTTTATGTTGATGACCTTTTGATTACAGGAAGCTTTCTTGCTTCGATCGACAATATAAAAATGACACTACATCTAGCATTCGACATGAGTGATTTAGGCTTGTTGAAGCAATTTCTTGGCTTAGAGATCACTCAAAATTTTGATGGGATCACCATATATCAGTCAAAATATGCTTCAGACCTTCTAAACAAGTTTAATATGTCAGATTGTAAAGCAGCGCCATTCCCATTCCTCTCTGGAATCAATCTTGAGGGTGGTGATTCTACATCGTTGGTGGATTCTGCACTTTATCGACAGTTGATTGGAAGTCTTCTATACTTGACACACTCTAGGCCTGGTATTTCTTATGTCATGAGTGTTGTGTCAAGGTATATGCAGCAGCCCCATGAGATTCACTGGAAGGAAACCAAAAGATTCTTTCACTATGCTGCGGATTCCGATCTAGATTTGGTTGGATTCACTAATTCAGATTGGGTGGGTGATAGAATTGATCGGAAGTCCACTTCCGGATATGTTTTCATGATTGGAATAGGGCCTATTTTCTGGTCAAGCAAAAATCAAGCAGTCATTTCTTTATCTTCAGCAGAGGCAGAGTATCGAGGATCAATCAATGCTTGCATTTAGGCAATTTGGTTGCAGGCTATTCTAGCAGAGTTTGATATTGGTAGCACCACTTCTACTGTCATATTTTGTGACAATCAAAGTGCTATCAATATCTCAACATATCCCGTTCAGATATAGAGGATCAATCATATCGAGATCCACATGCACTACATCCGAGAGCTTGTGCATGATAGAACCATTGTACTGCAATATTTCCCTACATAAGAGAAAAGTGTAGACATATTCACCAAGATCTTCATTGAGAAGAAGTTCTCTTACCTTCATTCACTAGTGGGGGTGATTTCTACTATGGTGAGGATAGATTAGATCCTTCAGTGTTCAGTTTGAGGGGGGGGTTTCTTTCCCATTGGGTTTTTCCCTCTTTCCTCACTTGGAGTTTTTTCTAGCATTGTTTGGATTATTTATGTACCTGGTGACCTATGGCCATTGTTGCTAGGGCCCTTTTTATTATATTTTATACCTCCATGAGATTATCTCAAGGGGGGGTGTTGGAGCATTTTCCAACCACACATCATTTAATTGAGCCTTCCAGCTTAATTATCCACTTATCATAAGTATTATTGACTCCATCATGTGCCTATGTCATGAGTAGATCATAGTTTCAGTCATCGGAGCCTCATCCTACATTCTAGGAGCCAAATGGGCATCAACTGAGCCTCCTCCTACATTCCAGAAGCCAACTAGGCCACCTACTGAGCCTCCTCCACCTTTCAGGGGGTGATTTGCATGCCTCAAGTGCATTATTCAACCAACTGGTGATACTAGGGCACCTTACTACACTCTTTGACCTGATCTGGTGTTATTCTCACCTAAAATTCAGTTCAACTGCAGACATATGGTGCCCTCCCCTATTTTTGGGTATTCAGTTAAGTTATTCATTGAGTTAGACTCAGTTAGTCAGTTTCAGAGTCTATTAGAGTCAATTATTGATTATTTAAGTGGTTAACTGATGTGTCAAGTGTTGTTAACTTCATTTTAAGCCACTCTCATGCACCAATTCAAATGACCACCTTTGGAATTCGAATTGATTGGCTTATTGTAGCCATTGTTACACATTGTAAACTATCTTCTAAGTATATGAGATTATTTTATTGTTGCAAACCTTTTGCACAGTGTTTCCATACATTTTGTTGCATTCATCTCTAGTAATTGTTGTGTTTGCTCCATAGATATGTTGTGCTTGAGACTTCACAGCATGGGCCATCAATTTTTTAAACCACTGGTCTAAGTCCCAAACAACCTTGTTCGATTCCTCTTTGTTCTCCTTCAACTCAGTCATACATTGTGATTCAGACTTTGGCTTCTTAAATTCAACTTTCAACCAATTCTTTATCTCTACTAAGATCTTCTCTTGTTGTGTACCATTAAATTTTAAAAAAATCATAAACCAGTCCAAGGCATGACCCCTAAAGGTTGTAATTAACTGCGCCAATTTGACATTGTTGTCTTGTACTTGTTTTACAGTAAATAATGAATTGCATAAGAACCAGTGTTGTTTTTGGTCCTCCGACCCATTCCCATTAAAAATAGGTAGCTTAATGTCACTCCCAACCATTCTGGACCTCTGGGGTTTTGAATGACTTGATACTAATAATGTACCACTACTTCAAGCCTTTCCACTTGGTCAAGTACTACTTATACTATTACTACTACTTTGACTTGCTTGGAAAAACTATGATGAGTTACTGTCTTACCTCAATTCTGGATATGTACACAGGGTCGTGGGTAAGTAAAAATGTTGGGTCTAAGACAGGTATGGAGGTTCCTCCTCTTCTTCTAAAATGATCTGGTACTCTTCCTCTTCGTCGTAATATTCCTCATAAATCTGTGGTACTGGTTCATAGCCCCTTCTTTCGGTCACATTGCAACCCTTTCTATCTGTCACAGTTCTCCTCCTCTTGTTTGACTGAAATATCATCCCACTCCCTAGAAATCCACACTCTACTTATCTCTCACTTTCTTCTCCCTTTATCATTGCATCTCATTCCACACATTCTCCCAGACCTTCCTCCATTTAATTCCCATGCCCACCGCGTAGAAATTATTTTACTCATCATATTCCAATTGCATAACACCTTTTTTACAAAGTAGCTTCTTGATCGACAAATTTAACTATATTAGGTACTTACCACATAGATCTTTAAAGAAATCTCGTTCTTCTTCCCTATAGGACTTAGTAGTGTCAACGACAAATTTGGTAATATACCCCTCTAGTACATTGTCCAACCAGAAATCCACTACGCGTGAAATATTTGTATTTGCACCTTTTAGTCGTTGTATCAACTAAGGATTCCAACTCCTAGGTTCACCTCCTTGGAATTTTGTCTTCTACTTAGTCAATATTTCCAACCACTCATGTAATATCACAGGAAAATCTCCAAAGAAAACCTCATGAATATCAAAAGAAAAAAAAACATACTTATCTAACCAACCATCGTCATCCAATTCGGGATGCTTGTTCTATTCCTTAGAAAATTCTTTCAGCTGCTGATCTACCCAGTCATGTATCTCTAGGCCACATAAGACACATTCCCCTTCGACACAAATCTTGGTCCTGACAATGGAACCATTTTTTGGTGCACTTTTACTTCGATCGAGGTTCAACATCTAACACAACACCAACAAACACCACAAATACTAGCCCAAAAAGGTTTTATCCCTTTTGGAAACACCTGCGAAGCAGATGAGGTCTCACTCAAAGTACCTATGGAGACTATAGAAACCAAGCTTCTGTTGCGTAGAAGGGAAATAACTCGATAGACCAATCATTTAACAATAAACCCATTACTTTGAGATTTCTATAACATTGACAAATATAGATCATCGTCATACCATTCACTCCGATCGAACATAAGAGTTAACCAAACTTCACACAACATGCATTATATTTCACATTCACAGGTTTGTTCTTCTAAACATAATCATTCATTCATTCATGTAACTCGTAAGGAAAGGAAATAAACACATGTAAAATCACACAAATCACACAAGTAACCCCATGTTTTAACATGGAAACCCAACATGGGAAAAACCATGGAAGTGCATTGTCTTTATTATGAGTCAAAACCTTTAAATAAGCACTTCATGTTTATGACTTATAGATTCCTCCTTTGATTTACAACAGACATGTGCACACAACCTACAGATTGTGTGACTCGACTCTTTACAAAAGCTTCAACAGACATAGACAGCTGGCCAATTATAGACACAAATAGGGAACAACTTCAAAAAAACTTGCGAGCCTTTAGTTAATTAGCTAACAGGCCCAAAATTTCCCACTTATTACATATTTATAGGGTGCACATAGCCTGCCCTATTCTCACTAATCCACTAACCGACTACTCGACTCATTAATGTAAGTGGACAAACTCTAACTAATTGAATCAAATCTTCCCTTTAACACAATTAGCACAACCGTTTTCCTAGTTTCTCAGTCACTTTGTCAGAGTTGACCACTTTGTCGAGCCACTTTTAATTTGTCTCTGTCCACACCAAAACTTCCTTTCCAAAAATGGTACCCAAAATATAGTAGGCACAACAAGACCCAAACAAGAAAATAATTCAGTCCAAAATTTTCCAATGAAAATTGGATCTCTATCACTTACAATAATCTTCGGGTTTCCATGTAACTTCTGAACGATTTCCATGAAGGTTGTAGAAATTGTACTTGCATTAAAAGGGTGAGAGAGTGCACAAAATTGTGCATATTTTGTGATTCTATCAACCACCACCATAATAACATTCTTTCCTTCTGACTTGGGTAGACATGTGATAAAATCCATTGAGACTTCCTCCTAGCATTGATAAGGTATTTCTAATGGTTGTAAGAGACATGGGTTATTAACTGTTTCAACCTTATTTTGTTGGCAAACCAAACATTCTACCATGAACAATCGAACATCAGACTTAAGACCTTCCTAAAATAATTCATTCTATACCATGTGGTACATTTTTAGGAATCCTGAGTGCCCACCTATAGGAGATATGTGTAATTCCAAAAGGACATTTTGTATGAGCTGAGAGTTCTTACATATATATAAATGATCCTTATACCATAGTGAATCATTTTCCCACACAAAATTATTTGATACACTGGGATCCTTTTGTATCTTTTGAATGAGTGTTATAGACCAAATCAACACTTCTGCGTTCATGACAACATTTTCATGATGATTCTCGCATGATCACACTTCCATGACAACTTTGTTGCTCACACAAAAGGACATTATGGATGGAAGATCCCTAATTTGATGCTTGATGTTATGGCTTTAACTTATCTAGTGATTCCCTAGCAATTAGAAGCTCTGTAACTGGGTTTGGAGGCAAAAACACCCCTAGTGAGATGTCCACTGGCATTTTTTCTTAAACATATAGGTTTACTTTGTCTCACTAGCATGTTACATGCATGTTTCCTTTCACTAGTACAAAATGGGTGATAAGTGACTAAAAAAATGATGAAAAATGGGTGATAAATAACTAAATTTGGTCACGTGACCGTTGGTCATAAATTAGCAGTCACTTATCACTCAACCAAATTGGTCATTTATCACTTGGTCATAAATTGCTTGAATTACTTCATGTGTTGGTCATATATTTAGTCATTTATTTGGTCATTAATTGTTTCTATTTGGCCATGTATTGTTTCTATTTAGTCATTGGTTGTGGTCACATAATTAGTCATTTATTTGTTCATTAATTGTTGTTGTGTGGCCATTTATTTGGTCATAATTTGAAGTTATTTAGTCGTTTATTTAGTCATTGATTGATGTTAATTGATCATTTGTTTAGTCATTGATTGTTGTTAACTGGTCATTTATTCAGTCATTGAATGTTGTTAATTGGTCATTTAATTAGTCATTGATTTATGTATATAGGGCATTGAGGAATCAAACCACCAACCTCCTTCCTATAAGGCAGGTGCTCTTCCATTGAGCTATCAAAGTTCACAGTAAAAATATATCACAAACTCTTATAAACATTAACACAATACGATTCCAAATGTAACATAAAACATATCACAAACTATTAAAAACCTTAACATACTATCACAAAGGGTATCTATATGATATATAAATGTGGTCTCTAGAATTCAATGGTTTTGATCTTTTATTTTGTCATACTTTAGAAACTTGGTCGATTTTGGTGCTGTATCACTAGCGTTTTCCCCTAAATTCTCAAAAAAATGATAAAAAAATTATTTTCAGGGCAGTTTGGATAGTTTTGGTAACCTCCATTTAGTTATAATTGTTCCCAACCTAAAGGTAACCATCTCCACTTAGTATAAATGTTGATGTATTTGTAACTTTGGAAGATATTCACTTGTATATTGTATGTATTACATTTGTACTTTATTATATACCCAACAGAGATGTATTATTCCTCCGATTGGAAGTGTCGTCATTTGTATTTGCAAGTGTCGCAAGTATTATTGTAAGTGTCGCAACTTATATTTGATGGGTTATTAGACCACCTTGGTGGGTTCGGACCTGCATGCGTTGTGTGGGTCAAAGGCTTATTAGACCAGCCTAGTGGCAAGTGGTAATGGGTTATTAGACTCTCCTAAGGGAGGTCAGCCCAATTAGAGTAAAAGGCAAGTCAAGGTAAAGTATAAATAGAGAGTGTGATTCTCTCATTTGTTCATTCACACACTCACTCACTTCGCATTAGTGAGAGAGAGGAGGAATGTGCAAAAGTGGAGGAGGAGCAGATACTAGGAGAATATCTCTTGTTGTGGGGTTTGATGTTTGTGATCCTTGTATTGATGCTCATTCTATCTCTGAGGAAGTTGTGGGGTTTTTCACCTTCTTGGTTTTCCCCGATGAAATGTTTTGTGTCTCTTGTCTCTTCTGTTTGATATGTTGTACATGTTGTTATCTCAGTTAAGATCCTAGATCATATTGAATTAAATGTTGAAAAAACTAACATGGTATCAGAGCTAGCCTAAAGGAAGGCATGGTATGGCATTTATGACACTTGTTGCACTTGCGAAAAATTGGAAGCTAGAGCTTGGTATAGTAAAAACCAATCATCGCGGCACTTTCGCTATAACTCAGGTTTGGCGAAGGGTCAGGATCTGAAACTTTTATAGGTCTAATATGAAATGTCCATGTACCTTGTGTCCAAAGGAAAGCCTTATATTCATTGTAATTTGTGATATATGATCCGTACAAGTTAGGGTTTCTCCCTCTTCTAGAATGCAATCCTAAACGGGTGACCTAGGAAAAAAGGTCATATCTCGGGCTAGGAAGCTCCAAATGGAATTCTTTCAAAAGTGACAGTTAGGGCACAGACTTCAGTTTCACAGGTCTGGGTTTCAGAGGCCGAAGTTGAAACAGTGACATGTGTCACGCTGTACAAATTCTCTACACTGTTTCATTCTATAAACAGGTCACGTTGCGACACTTCGCATATCTCTCTTTTAGAGAATCCATTTGAGATCATATATGTGGGGTTGGAAACATGGCAGGTCATTTTACCACAGGTTGAAGTTCAAGACCCTGAGGATCCTAAATTTCAAATATACATCAAAAACAATATGGAATATATTTCTGTCCAAACAGAATTGGATTCTGAGCACTTTCATTTTTGGTTTGTCACTGCTGCAGGAAATTAGAGTTTCGGAGAAAGTTGAAATTTCTTGAATCTGAGACCATGGTTGGATCTGAGACCATGGCTGGATGCTCCTCAGAAAAATCAAAATTTAGAGACCAAGATCAAAGTTTTTGGTTGGGTAGAACCCCGGGCTCTATCAAACCCTAGTTCGGGATTTTGACCAGAAAACCAGAATTTGACAGAAGCTACAAATCCAAAACTTTCAAAGTCAATTTTGAGGGGTCAAATTTTGGAGATTTCAAAATTGAAGTATGCCAGCTTGATCAGCTCATCAAGGTGCATCTTTTCATCCAATCAGAAGTTTGAAATTCAAAGTTTTTATTTTTAGGGTTTCTCTATCAAACCCTAGCCAGCTCCAGATCCAGCTTCATCAAATCAAAGTGGATTGGGTTAATACTAGAAGAGAATGATTTGGACACCTACATAAGTGAAGATATTCCATTTCCAGATGGAGATGAGGCTAAGGCCTTACATAAGAAAACTACAAGCAATCCCGACAGGTATGACTTGAGGAGATTCAGGTATCTTTTGAAATTTGTTGATGATTAAGTTTATGATATGTTTGTCCTCATATTATTGAGGTTAGTGCAATCTTGATTAATTTTAGACTTGTCATACCACCTTAGTAAAAGTATGAATGCATGTGAATGATAGAAGACATTCATTGATTAAGTTTATGACACTTATGATTGTACTAATGCACCGTGGTGTTGTATGAGGATGATGTTGTCTGCTAACATCAGAGGTACATCAAGAAAGACAAATCAAGTTCTAGATCAAGAACATATGGCCATGGTGACATGAAGACAAAGACTCATCCATAGCCATTGATCACACAAAATCTCTACTTACTAGGTATGTATAATTTGGTTATACATTGCTTAACTTATGAGATATGCAGGTTACTAGTACAAATCATGGACAAGAACAAAGAAGACATTGTTTGGGTATGTTAGACATAAGTAGCAAACATGATAATCCAGGTATGTTTTCCTATATCGAGTTAGAATCCTACCTTGTGTTAGGATCTTATATAAGTATACTTTTTGTATGATTGATAATGATTATTCATGAAGTTATAAGTTTGAATAATCATGCATTTATGCATATTATGCTTCTTGATGAAGAGTCCTATGGTCATATAAGAATATACATGAGTAAAAGAAGTCCTCCCTAAAACCTTGAATACTAACGCTTGTAATAAATTACCTGTGTATGAAATGACCATAACCATACATGTTTAAGATTATTTACAATCATAATTTTTTTATACTATTGATATTATACTAATGCATGTATGATTATGTATGAGATCTTGAGGATAACACTACTGCACACTTAAGCATGCATAATGGTCCAAGATGGATATAAGTTCAAAGACAGATAATCTAGGAAGCAAAGATCAAGAGGGAGCTCACTCCAGTAGTTCCTGCAAGGAAGCAAAGACCGAGAGGGAGCTCACTCCAGTAGTTCCTGCAAGGAAGCAAAGACCGAGAGGGAGCTCACTCCAGTAGTTCCTGCAAGGAAGCAAAGACCGAGAGGGAGCTCACTCCAGTAGTTCATGCAAGGAAGCAAAGATTGAGAGGGAGTCCACCCAACACGCAAAAAAAGATAAGTATTTGAATTGTCATTTCTTATATATATGATTTTGTTCAGTCATGTACATACTTATGTTCCTAGATTTAGGATGTATATTATGCATTTTAGAAAAGGTTGCATTAATGAACAAGATACTACTAATATAGTAATGGATAAGTGGCCTATGGTACTGTAAAACATTCCATTGCTACTTATCTAGAATGAAACCTCTTTGCTGACATGTTAGGAGTTGTGCACACTCTTAAATGTTCTGGTAGAGATGGAAGGCATCTAGAAAGTTACGGGATATGGATAAATGTTGTATTGAGGCATTGGCTAAGATAATTGCATGACTGTATGACATATGTCTTTATGTGTAAGAATTTGTTTTGAAATCTATGAGATGTTTCTAATCATGCAATTGAACTTGTCTTGTAGGAAAGGCCGTGTACCATCACCTACAAGAGAGAATTGTTTCGAAGAACAAGCGACGAAGACTCAACTACAACATTTGTTCCAACAACGAAGTTCAAGAAAACTATCTATTGAAGATATTGAAGAATATGAAGTTCCCAGGATCTGGGATGCAATAATGGAAGGATGCCATGATCGAGGAGTACCAGTAGATCATGAATAATGATGTTTGGGATGTGGTCCCAAGACCAGAAGGGAAGTCTATTGTGACTTCGAAGTGGATCTACAAGATCAAGCATGCTGCAGATGGTAGCATAGAGAAATACAAGGCAAGGTTTGTGGCTCGTGGCTTCTCCCAGAAAGAGGGGATAGATTATGAAGAAAATTTTGCACCTATAGCCAAATACACTTCCATCATAATAGTACTTGATCTAGGTGAAGTGATGAAGTGGAAGATACACCAGATGGATGTCAAGACAAATTTCTTGAATGGCGTAGTCGAAGAGGAAGTGTATGTGGAGCAACCACTCGGTTTTGAGACACATGACAGGCAGTCAAATGTGTGCAGATTGAAGAAATCCTTGTATGGCTTAAAGAAAGCACCTAGGACATGGTACGGAAGGATAGACAGCTTCCTATCCAGTTTGGGATTTACCAAGAGTAAAGCATATTCCAACCTTTACTACAAGGTTGAGGAGGGAAATCCAGTGATACTTCTATTATATGTGGATGACCTGTTTGTGGCAGGTGAGAATAGATTGATTGCCGACACAAAGAGGAAGCTTGCTGCCGAGTTCAAGATGAAGGACTTGGGCATGATGCGTTACCTTCTAGGTATGGAGGTGTGGCAAATTGCAGACGGAATCTTCCTTGGACAAGGGAAGTATGCAGTAGAGATCCTAAAGTGGTTCAGGATGATGTACTGCAAGGCCATGGCAACACCTATGGCATCGAACATGAATCTATTGAGTGATGCTTCATCAGAGTCAATTGATTCCACGATGTATCATCAGATGATTGGTTCCTTGATGTACCTGACGAACACAAGACCAGATATTTGCTTTACGGTGAACACCTTGAGACAGTTTTTGACAGATCCTAGACATGTTCACCTGATTGTTGTAAAGCATATTCTGAGGTACCTAAAGGGTACAATTGATTATGGGCTCAAGTATGATGAGAATCAAAAGTTTAAACTGGAGGGTTATGTTGATTCAGATTGGGCAGGCAGTGCTGCAGATAGGAAGAGCACTTCAGGGTGCTCCTTCAGTATGGGATTAGGTGTGATATCTTGTTTTAGTAGGAAGCAGTCCTGTGTAGCACTGAGTACAGCCGAAGCAAAGTATGTCGTAGCTTGTTCGGCTAGTTGTGAGGCAGTATGGCTAAGGAAGCTACTATCTTATTTATTTGATCTCCACTTGGATGCTACTTGTATCTATTGTGACAACCAAAGTTGTGTGAAGTTGTCAGAGAAACCAGTGTTCCATGACAATTCGAAGCATATCGAGATCAAATATCACTATATCAGGGATATGGTGCAGAGAGGAGAAGGGAAGCTCCTCTATGTTGCGATGGATGAGCAGATTACAGATGTGTTGACCAAACCACTAGCTAGAGTGAAGTTCAAGTACTTCAGAAGGAGGCTTGGTGTACTTCAGATCGAGGTTCCTTCCAAGGGGAAGTGATGAGTCCGGAAGACACAGATGCAAATGGGATTTTCTGACATGGTTTTAGATGTGTTCTCTCATGGTCATGATGTAATTGCCGATCCATTCTCACATGGTGGTAGATGTGTTATCCCATGGTGCAGATGTAAGGGCTGGAGCCATTCTCACATGGTGGTAGATGTGTTATCCCATGGTGTAGATGTAAGGGTTGAAGCCATTTTTCACATGGTGGTAGATGTGTTCTCCCATGGTGAAAAATTAAGGGCTGGAGCCTTCCCAAAATGGTGGTAGATGTATTCTCCCATGTCGGTGGTGTAAGTGATGTATGATGTGCATCTGGGTTGTGCTCCATGGACAATGAGATGATCTGAAGAGGATGATCATGTGATGATGATATGTATCAGGATGATTCTATGATGATCAAGACGATCATGTGTGATGAGCATCAGGATGATGCTCCAGATGATATGCATCAAGACGATGCTGTGATGATGATCAGGATGATCATGTGATGATATGTATCAGGATGATGCTATGATGATGATCAGGACGATCATGTGTGGTGAGCATTAGGTCGATGCTCCAGATGTTGTACATCAGGATGATGTATTATATGATGATGATTAGGACGATCATATGTGATGAGCATCAGGTCGATGCTACATATGTTGTACATCAGGATGATCTATTGTATGATGATGATCAGTATGATCATGAGCATCAAGAGGATGCTCCGTGCGAGGATGATCAGGTGGATCATGAGTATCAGGTTGATACTCCATCGTCATGCACAGATTGTGCAAGTAGCATAGAAAAGATCCTAGGAGATCCGATAGTTTGAGCTCGGATACTCTTTCACGGTTTTTCTATAGGTAGCATAGAAAATATCCTGGGAGATCTGATAGTTTGAGCTCGGATGCTCTTTCAAGGTTTTGTTACAGGAGGCATGTAATTAGTCCTGGAGATTTGATAGGTTGAGCTGTGTGCTCATAAAAGTCCTGGGATGCTCTTTAGACGTATTGCAGGTTGCAAGACACTCTTTTAAGGTTTTTCCTGACCACATAGAAAATATCCTCGGAGATCCGATAGTTTGAGCTCAGATGCTCTTTCGAGGTTTTGTGGTGGTCACATGTAAAATATCCTGGGAGATCTGATGGGTTGAGTTGTGTGCTCGTAAAAGCCCTGGGATTCTCTTTCGAGGTTTTGTTGATGCACATTCCATAGGATGGCCAGAGATGATGAAGACCTACAGGAGGCTAGGCCTACATCCAACATGAAAAAAGGCTGGCTTTATAGAACTTCCTATGACGAGAAGAATTGAGAGATAGCACTAGTGATCTAGATGAAGAGTATAGCAGCAGAGGCGATGATGCTCTAGTGACCCAGTGACGATGATCCAACTCTAGTATTGAATCGGATTCAAGGTTTCAAAAGCTTCGTGGAAGTTAAATACATATTTGTAACTTTATGCTATTTTGAATCAAGATTGGATATATTCCCTTACCTAATTATTGTGTTCATTATTATCTCAGATTTGGTTACATATTGATGTTCATTTGATTAGATTGTCTATTTCTATGCTTTATTAAAATTTCAACAATATTTTGTATCCAAATGTGTTTGAGGAATTTATTGTAGTGGTTTTGCAGGCTCTTGGGTTAAAGGTTTTGAGCAAAGCATGGAGAAAAAAGAGCTAGGATCAAACTACATAAACAAGGTACATATTTCTCTATATTTCAAACCCTTTGTATGGTTTTTATTTAATATTGAATCTAATTTTCTTTCTGTAAAGCCCTAGATGTCCATCTTATTCAACCCTAGTATGTTGGTGATGTTACCCTAGTCATAGGATAGAATTCCACTCAACAGAATTGGTGACTCCACTAGGGATTAGTCATCTGTTTTAGGGTTTCCTAAGTCCATTCTTCTAGTTTCTATGGTTTTTCAAAGTCCATTTACAAGTTAGGATTTCTCTAATGATTTAGTAGACACCATGACCCTTTAATTTTTTGAGTTGGACTTGCATTTTGTGACTGTCAGTACAAAAACGCCCTTCACCTTCATGATAGTAGCATTTTTGGTACAAATACAACCTTGAACTTCATGACAATAACATTTGGAATGCTACTGTGCTTTGGCTCACCAACATTTTGTCCTATAGGAAGTGTTTTTCATTTTTTTCCTTATTTGTGGGGTTTTTACTGAATTTTTGTGTCTTTGCTTGTCCTAGGTCTGGTTAGTACACCTTATAAGTGTGGTGTTTTCTCAGTGATTGATATTGTCTTGGTTTTTGAGAATTTTTGAAATAAAAATTATTTTGAAAAAGAGAATTATCTCTTAGTCATTTTTCACCATTTGTTTGAAAATATTTGTGTCATGTCCCCAAATTTTTCATTAGGTCACAATGGCCTAAGCCCCTTGGCCATACTCATGATAGTTTGTCAAATTGATTGTAAGGGTCAAATAATTGCCAAGAATGATGTCCAAGTTAGTAATAATGTAAAATTATATCCAAATGGACAAGGTGGGTCACATTAAGAGAAATTCCCATTTCAAAGTTTGTAATATACCCATCCAAATGAACTATCATGGAGGAAAATTACTAGTTCCCTAGGTTGGGGGTGGAAGCATTAAAATTTGGAATAAGGGAGCTACAAGACCCAAAATGACCTTAGACTTACAAATTCACATTAAATGGTTCAAAACAATAATAATAAAAATAAAATAAGGTGGCATTGGATCATGAGGGCACATAAGAGGTTGTGGGACCCACATGTGGCAAGATTCCCCACTACACTTGCCATTATTCTCTCACCAATTCGAGTTCAAGATGAAGGGTAACATACATGGGGGATTTGAAGAGGTATTATTCATGGCATGAATCATGTAAGGTAGAATTGGAGTGGAAGATAAACTCCCATGGAAGAGGAAGAGGCATCTTAGAAGAATGGTGACACTTGGAGCTAGATTCCCTAACTCCTATGACGACAATGATGAAGATTCTATGACACTTATGACAAATTTCAGACATGTTTGAATAACAGGTACATCCACAGAGACCGAACACCAAGGAAACTGCTCACACACAAAGATCATAGATCAGTACATAGTGTTTTGACGTGGTTAAAACCCTCTAGAGGGAAACAGTCCACATCCCCGACCAAATAGCTTCTATGGAGCAGTTTATTATGCGGAAGAGAAAAAAAGTTACATGAGCTTCTCTAAATAATGGATCATTCGGAAAGTGACCCTCCATGCTCTTTAAATAGATATCATGGACCAATCGGGTGTTAAGCCACAGATCAAGTGCCATTAAGATCGAGAGAAGTTGAATCGTTGGATCACTTTATATCATGATCGTCAGATTACATATATACAATAGATACCTAATGGATATATTAGACCAAGTTTAACTTAACTAACTCCTAAGTGTAAAAAATATCCTAACATCCCCCCTTAAGAACAACTTGGGATAGGATTGAAGGATTTACAAAGGTGACACAAAATTAGGAGAAGGAAGGAGGCATTAAAGCCTATCCCCCCTTAATGACAACTTCATGTACTCCTAGCATAGTTTGAATTTTGGAAAACTTCGCTTCTGTAAGAGACTTGGTGAAAATGTCTGCAACTTGATCATTTGTTTGACAATATCGCACTTCAAGAGCATGATCCTAGAGGAGATTTCTAATGAAGTGCATGTGAAGTTCAATGTGTTTGTTGCACTGATGTTGGACTAGATCTTTGGCTAAATGAATGGCACTCTGATTGTCACACCATAGTGTAGTCGGATGCTGCTACTGGAACCCAAACTATGAAAGGATCTATCGAAGCCACATGGCTTCCTGGCTAGCATGAACAACTACACGGTACTCGGCTTTGGTTGAAGAAAGAGCAAGTGCACTTTGTTTCTTAGAAGCCCAAGAAATAGGTCATGAACCCATATTGAATACATATCCTGCAGTGGACTTCTGATCAGCAGGGTCACCAGCACAATCAGAATCAGTGTAACCAACTAAAGAAGTAGTCCCCCCCTAACTGTAATGTATCCCAAACTGAACTGTACCTCGAACATACCAAAGGATTCTTTTTTCTACTTTCCAATGACTTTCATGAGGGCATTACACATATCGGGCAACAAGACCAACAACAAAGGAAAGGTCAGGACGGGTGTGAGTTAAGTACAAGAGGATACCAATAAGTTGACGATACAAAGTAGCATCTACTTCAGGTGTTGAAAAAGTGGTAGAAAGTTTGACTCCATACTAGAAAGGAGAGGGAGCTAGTTTACCATCTTCCATGTGAAAGCGGCACAGAAGATCATAGGCATACTTATACTAGGAAAGGGAGATACCTTTCTGGGTTTGCAAGACTTGGAGGCCCGGAAAATAGTGCAAGTGTCCAAGGTCTGTCATTTCAAACTGTTGTTTAAGACTTAACTTCACTTGGTCGATAAGTTTGCGATCACTACCAGTAAGGATTAGGTCATCAACATAAAGGAATAGGATTAAGAGATGGTCATTGACTTTCTTGGTATAGACATTTGAATCATAATGGCATCTAGAAAAACCAGTATATAGAAGAAACGTGTCCATTTTAGCATAGCAGGACCGAGGGGCTTGCTTAAGGCCGTAGAGATATTTCTTGAGGTGGCAAACAAGACTTGAGTCAGACTGAATGTAACCAGGAGGTTGCTCCATGTTGTAGAAATTTCTCCCTACGGATAGGTAGAAACTCTCTTAGGATAAAGCAGGATGTACTGACTCTATACTAAGACAAAAAGAAAACAAATGCTACCTTGAATCCCTAGATCTAACAAACGTCTCAAGATTAAAATGCTAGAAAGAGTAGAAGGAGTTCAACTGACCTTCTATCCAAACGCTTGTCATTGTAGTTGCTCCAATCTCCAAGTCCTCATGAATGAACCTGTCAAAATGGAACCAAGACACAAGAATGCACTATTCTCTAGCAACCTGAAACATAAGTTAGAATCTAAATCTATGCAAGATACAAATCATATCATTAGAACAAAATTAACACAAATGATTTGGGAAAACAAGACAAGTTATTCCATTACCAACTTGAAGTCATGTAAAATAGTTGCTTGATGTCCACGCCAACTTCCAGCTCCAAGTGCTTCCTCTAGCTATCTCTGCAGAAGTATGAAGATCATAGGTTTGATGCCCCAAAAGTCCTCCCTTTGGCTCATGGAAGGCTTCTCTCTTATAGCACATGGGAGGGCTAACCAAAAAGAGAGAAGTGTGGATCTATGGAGGGTTTAGTGGATCAGGCCAACTAAACAAAGAAGGAGTTAGGATCGAACCAAAGATGGTAATCCCAACAATATATCCTCGAAGGTCGAACTCCCAAAATCCAAGGCAAAAAGGCTAATTTCAGACTACCGCGCCCCTATAACTGAGCATAACGCGGTAGTACCGCGCCTCATAGAAGGAGCAAAACGCGGTAGTGGTGACTACCGCGCTCCTGTAGATGTGCAGAGAGCGGTAGTGCTCACAAACAGGGCTAAATTGGGCTGACAGATGGCAGAAAAAGGTTTTGCTTTCAGTGCTCAGTCAATGGTTTTCATTCTGGATGTTAAGATGATCTTTAAGGGAAACTGTCGTTTAGGTCGGTAATGCAAGAATGCGACACTAATACGAAATGTGTAATATTGAGGTATAACAGATGCCCCCTAAAGTGTGAGGTCAGAAAGAGACTGATGGCCGAAAGACTTTACAAATATGGTTCGGAGATAGCATCGAGGAAAGCAACAAGGAGCTGAAATAGAAACAAAATGTCAATATATACCACCGAGGCGGGCATTCCCATGCTCGGAAACAAATGACTCAAAACATGGCTGCCGACCAATACATTGCAGATCCATGAGTACTGAGATGATATAGACTGTAGACAAATCATGGCTACTATGAACAAGCGTAGATCCATGAGACAGTGATGACACAGCCACGACCAATACAAAAGTGGATCTGTGTGACAATACTGAAAAATCTCCATTGCAACCTGGGCGTAATCAAAATACAAAAGGGTGTCCAGGGTCTTCTACCCAATCGCAAACGATACGAATCTAGCCATGTGATTACAAGGTGTTGAAGTCGAACATGGTAGAAACCATTTGATTACCGATCAATGATGTGAACCGTTAACAAATGCGAGGGAAATCACCAATGATGATGATGATCCCCAAGGTATCTATAGTACATCCCAACGAAATGCGAATAAAGGAGTTGATGTCGAGCATCTGAGAGATCATTCAATCAGAGGTCATTGATTAAAACCTACTGTTGAATACGAGGAAACCTGCCATTGAGGCATGCAGGTACCAAGGTACTAGTGGTTGACTCCTAAGCCTAATTCCTGGATAGTGATTTGGTGTCGACAGGAATAGACTCGTCGAAGGTGGGCCATAATGATTCCCACATCATCGACACAAAATCAGAACGAGAGATAGTATGGACCGATTAAACAATAGAATATGTACTGACACAAAGGGAAGGTTTGACATGAAATGGAGGTGGACTCAAGGTAATAACCCTTTGAACATATAACGGCATGAAACAGAGCTTGGCAGCAGGGATTACTTGAACAGACAGAATCACAGGAAGTGTGAACTCATAGCAATAATGAGGACGCATGATCATAATGATGACACTATCAGCAAGACTGACTACCCAAAACAGACAAGGTGAGGATGCATGCCATGTTCAAAGGTGATGACTTACAAGCTGCCAACAAGGTAAACTTGACTCATTTTCCCATTTTCCCCCGACATGATGGACGAGTACCTCTTTGTTTTTTAACGAGCTTGAGGAGGGTAACAGATGCTCGATATAGCTCATCTCATAGATGAGTCCAATCTCACATGTTTTTCGAACCTAAGAAAGGAGGGGTTCATCCCAAAGTGGGCCCTTCGATGTTAAATTTTAACGAGTCCAAGGAAGGAAAACTCGGTTGTCATTTCATGTTTAGAGAGTCTGAAAAGAACTAAAGAAGACTCCAACGGTCCTTTTTCGTAAAGTTAGCCTCATCGCCCGAAAAAAGGGTAAAACAACGCGGGAGAGGACTCTTCCAGTCATGATTGGCTGGAGTATTCCTTTTTCGTAAGTAGTGCCCCCTAGTCCGAAAAAGGGGTAAACTATCACTAGGGAGACGATCATTCAAATCCTTTTACAAGCGTGAACGAATCAATTTCGCTTGGCAATCTTTTCAATTTTAGGGAGTCTGAAAAGAGCTTAACTATGGACTCCATGTACAACTTTGTCATGGTTGATGACCGAGTACGACAAAGGAAAAGTAAACTCGGCACAGTTCCTTTTCCGTAAACAGTCTAGCGAGGCCGGATAAAGTGATAAACCTATACTCGTTAGACACACCTTTTTACTCCAATTGTTTAACGAGCACGATAATGGTATCAAAAGCACTCAGAATCTTTTTCATGTTTGGATCCAGAGCACGAAAAAGGAAAAAGTAAGCTCAAACCACTTTTCATGTTTTTAACCAGAGCACGAAAAAGTGAAAAGTAAGCTCAAACACCATCTTACTGTTTTTAACGAGCTCGAAGATAGGTTGGAAGAATGCTCATGATGTCTGCTTCATTTTTTAATGAGCTTGTAACAAAAAATGAACTATGCTCAGGAAAATTTTCATGGTTTAATGAGCTCGAAACCTAAAAGGAAAGTATGCTTGAAAATGTTCCCAATAGTGAACTTCTTCCCGTCATGAAATCCAAAGGTTGGTACATGCCCCCAGCATGATTGCTAGAAGTAAGTGACTTAGCTCCAACGTGGTGTGGAGAGGCGATCGAGTTGACTTCAACGTAACTTCCATAGGTTGAAGACATTCCCCCAAGCTTCATTTCATTCGCCTAAGGTATAGGCAAGTGAAAAGAAGGTTCAGGTACTAAGTTTACGAGGAGACTCGACTCAAAGGGAAAGGATATGTTTCATTTTTTAACGAGCTTGACACAGGAGTAGAACTTTGCTCAGACTACTGATTTCATTTTTTAACGAGCTTGAAGCCCAAGGTAAACTCTGCTCATGATTAAGGCCCATTGATGGTTTCCTTCCCAACATGATGACCAGAGGTTGGTAAATGCCCCCAACATGATTGCTAATGGCTAAAGATGCCCCCCAAGCTTCGTTTCGTCTGACTACTCTTCTTCCTTACCCAAAAATCCTGGCTACTAATCCAAATGTGTTCACCAGGGGGGTAGGGAGAAACAAGATCAAGTGACCCAGGCAGATGAAATGAAGGTTCAAATCCTAACTCTAGCGAGAGACTCGAACAAATGGAAAGGAGATGTATTTCATTTTTACACAAGCTTGAAATAGATAATAACAATGCTTTGAAAGGGTCCTTTTTATTTTTTAATGAGCTTAAAACAGAAAGAAATTATGCTCGAAGGTAGTTTCATTTTTACGCAAGCTTGAAACCGAACGTAAACTATGCTTGGGAGTGGTTTCATTTTTACACAAGCTTAAAACCAAAAGTAAACTATGCTTGAGGGTAGTTTCATTTTTACGCAAGCTTGAAACCGAACGTAAACTATGCTTGGGATTGGTTTCATTTTTACACAAGCTCAAAACCAACGGTAAACTGTGCTTGAGGGTCGGTTTCATTTTTTAACGAGCTTGAAACAAAGAATAAACTATGCTCGTAGGAACCTATTTCATTTTTTAACGAGCTTGACATAGAAAGGGAACTATGCTCATAATGATGGTTGGTTTCATTTTTACACAAGCTTAAAACCAAAAGTAAACTATGCTTGAAATGATGGTTTCATTTTTTAACGAGCTTGACACCGGAATAGAACTTTGCTCCAACGTGCCCCCCCCTAGGGGGAAGAAACCACTAAAACATGTGGAACATTCAGGGAAGTCTGGTGACTAGGAGTCATGCGATGAGTGGGCGTCACAAAGGAAAGCTGATCGATGGTCACAATATTCCCATGATGGGGAAAATACATCACTCGGAAGAGTGAGGACACTACAGCCTTCATTGCATGGACTTAATCACGTCCAAGGAGTAGATTAAAATCTAAGGGACCTTGGATGACCATAACATTAATACAGACAGTTTTCCCTCCCAAAGTGACAGGTAACTGAGGAAGGGACCCTAAAGGTCCAGTAGGCCTTCTATTGAAAGCCAGTATATGGTCAGTGACGGGCACAAGCCGAGGAGAACCTAAGGCTTTCCAAGCAGTTGAGGATAGAATACTAACAGAAGCTCCTTCATCAACTATCGTACGAAAAATTTCTTTATCGAAAACTCCTACAGATATTTGAAAAGGAACACTCGAAGGAAATAACCTCAGTACTTGGAGGGGGTCTCCAATCAAAGACGAGATTCTGTTAGACCATTCCAATCAAAGGAAATAACCTCAGTACTTGGAGGGGGTCTCGTGGAAACGGACAGGGTTTCCCCTTGCCGAGGACATTCTGAACCGATAAGGAAAACATCGGCGGTTTCCAATTCACTCTCGCTTGGAAGATAAGAATGAGACGAAGATTGTGTCAAGGTGACTGCTTCAGTCTGGACTTTCTCCAATGAAAGAGCGGGATCAAGTGAGGATGATAGCGACTCGATCACTTCACTCTCGGAAGGGAGAGTGGGATCAATTGCAGATGAAACTGAATTGATCACTTGGTCAACCAGCGGGGGGTCGAGGGATAGTTTACCATGGTCTGTTGGAGGCACCAGTTGAGAACTAGTAATATCCTCCAACCACCGCGAGGCTTCATCCATGCTTGGACAAAGGAAAGTACGGTGCATACCCTTGCATATCAAACAGGGATATAGGACTTTACCCTTACGACCCTTTGCCAAGGGGTCACTGGTAAAAGGAGTGTCATCGACATGATGGTCAGAGGTCGACGATACAATTGGTTTGGGGTTTTTAGACCACACTTCTGATACACGGGAAAGATCAGGACAATCCTTGAGAAGGTGATCACCCTTACAAAGTTTGCAAGGGAACTTGGGCTTACGAGGTGTTTTCGTAGAATGAGTTCCATTAGAGGCGACTGGTTTACGCTTGGTCTCTTTTTTATCCTTCTTCTTCTTAACTTTCCTTTTCTTCTTCTTCTTATCCACCTGATTACTAACACTATTGCTTTGGTTAGGCGAGGAAGAAGGAACGGAAGAAGATTCATCCGACGAAGAAGGGGAAGGATTAGTTTGGGATTGACTCTCTCGTGGTGGAGAGTTAACATTCGAAACATTGGGCGCAATTGGAATTACCGGATTGAACAACCATACCGGTAATCCTATGGTTAATCCAGGAAGATTTAACGTGGCAATAAAGGGAGGACCAATATCTCCAACTGGAGGAAAAGTAAAAGGTGCCCCTTGAAAAGGGGTCCCCGGATTGGTAGTCCCAGAAGGAGCATGGGTGCATGGAGGTAGATTCTCCATGAAACAAAACTATGTGATGTGGACGAAGTCTTGTTAAAAAGAACTCAAAAACCCTCAGGCAACCGGGCGTGCGAAAGGGGAGCTAGGAAAAGACAAGGCTCACAGGCCAAAAGAGCAAGCTCAAAAAACTATACTGAGGCCGCTGCCACAGTAAGCGAGCTGTACAACAAAACGGCCAGAATGCCAACAAGCAGCCCTACAAAGAAAAAGACCCTCTACAAGATAGCAAGCAAAACCTCCTAACTAAGAGCTGGAGACCTCAACAAATTGTATCCTTCGCAAGGTGATGAAATCCAAGTCGAACAATACAAAATGAGAGACCAATAATGGAAGGATATCCCTCTACCGAAAGGGATCCTGGGTAAAAGAGCCCTAGTAGAATAGATACTAAGCTACCTCGTTCATGACACGTCGGAAAAGGTTTTGGGCACTTCAGCCTTCTGAAGAAGACAGCGATCGATGTTGCCTTAGGGCTAAGTGGAGTGCGGTATTCCACAGAGTCCGTCCGGTTCTCAATCTCGCGGCCGTTTAACCCCTGAAAGTTGGAAACAGTCAGGAGGCCCCTCCACAAACTAGCTGTGACCGTGTCAATAAGTACTAGAGGATTTTAGTTCCCTAAAGACAACGACTATGTTTCAGATGAAAATGACAAGGGGGAATTATTTTGATGCCTATCCCCAGTGTCCTACCTAACTACCAAATTCTTTCGATTTCCTCAAGTGAGGTTAATGTTGGTTTAATTAGGGAGATTAATTTTATTGGCTGTCTTACTCAATCAGGTAGTGGACGTGAAACTTGATGGTGTTATGACGACTCAAACCATGCAAATGAAGATGAATCGAAATGAGCCTTTCTCTTCGATGAACACTAGCTAAAGTAAGGAAGAATTCTTTCTGTTCCCAATATGCACAACCCAATGCACATGCAATTTTATTTCTTTTCAAAATGATAGAAAGAAGTAAAATATGCACCCAAAACTAACCCAAAGAAATGAAAAAGTTCTTCATATGAACACCAAACGTAATGATTCTAATTCATTTCCTATCTTTTTACACTTGAAAAAGACACATCCAAGCTATGGAAAGGAAGATTCTACAAATGCTTCCAATCAAATACAAGACAAGGAGAAGAACCTAATAATATCGTCCTACTCAAATACACATAAATATGAAACAAGCATTTCTTCTTCTCATGAATGTAATACCAAGAATGTCAAATGATTAAATTAAAGCAAGAAGAATATCTATGTGTTTCAATTTCATGAATATGGTAAAAGAACGACAAAATCAAGCTTCTCTTTGAACTAAAGCAGAGGCAAGGAATCAATCTTTTCAAACAATCATAAGATAGGATGCATAGGAAAAAAGTTGTCAAGCAATCCAAACATGCCAAAACACACCAAACCAAAAATGATCTCAAAACCTTAATATGGGTCAAAACGACTAAAGGATGCACGATCCAAATAGAACCCATTTCGCTTGAAAAAAACGCAAGCAAAACACTAGTATTTACTCAAAGGGCCAACATGGATCCAAATCTCGAAAAGACCCAAAAATAACCAAACAAATCAAATAAACACAGCTTCCAGGAACTACCGCGGACCTGCAGGCCACCTGGGAGTGGTACTGACAGACTACCGCGCTGTAGACAGCGTTTAAAGGGCGGTACTGCAAGACTACCGCGCTGTAGACAGCGCTTAAGGGGTGGTACTAACAGACTACCGCGCTCTGGATAGCGGTTAAGACGCGGTACTACCGCTCTGTAGGTAGTTACGGGGGCGCGGTACTGTGTGAACAGGGAAAGAGGCAGAAATTTGAGAAAAGATCTTGACTTTTCAAGGGTTCGCCAACCCAGAGGACTTACTGATCTGTAACAGGAGTCTAATGCAGAGAGCAGGGAAGTGAATGAAGGTGAAAGAACCAAATTATTACAATCAATGATTGAAATTGAAAGCAAACTTCACAATCAAAGAAAATGGATTCAAACTTCCCCAGTGGAGTCGCCATTCTTGTTTGGTAGAATTTTGCCCTACGGATAAGTCAAAATTCTCTTAACTTTAAAGCAGATTTTCAACTAACTCTAAAGCAAGAAACAAGTCAAAACAAATGCTACCTTGAAATTCCTGCACTAACTTTCACTACAAGATTATATGCATTCAGAAACAATGAGAAATATGACACACCTTTCAATCTGACGTTTGTCCCGCTTCTAGCTCTTGATCCAAAGCTCCTATGTAGAACCTGTTGAGATCAACCAAAGAACAAACATACAATCTTCCAAATACCTTGAAGTGAAGATTAGATTCAAATCTAGATTAGATACATTCCATGTTAGAAACACATATCATACACATGAAATGGGAAAAACAAGACAAGTTATCTTATTGCAAACTTGAAGAGTACTTACAAAGGTTGCTTGATGTCCAAGCCAATCCTCCAACTCCAAGTGCTTCCTCTAGCTATCTCTGCAGAAGTATGAAGATCATAGGTTTGATTCCCCAAAAGTCCTCCCTTTGGCTCATGGAAGGCTTCTCTCTTATAGCACATGGGAGGGCTAACCAAAAAGAGAGAAGTGTGGATCTATGGAGGGTTTAGTGGATCAGGCCAGCTAAACAAAGAAGGAGTTAGGATCGAACCAAAGATGGTAATCCCAACAATATATCCTCGAAGGTCGAAATCCCAAAATCCAAGGCAAAAAGGCTAATTTCAGACTACCGCGCCCCTATAACTGAGCATAACGCGGTAGTACCGCGCCTCAGAGAAGGAGAAAAACGCGGTAGTGGTGACTACCGCGCTCCTGTAGATGTGCAGAGAGCGGTAGTGCTCACAAACAGGGCTAAATTGGGCTGACAGATGGCAGAAAAAGGTTTTGCTTTCAGTGCTCAGTCAATGGTTTTCATTCTGGATGTTAAGATGATCTTTAAGGGAAACTGTCGTTTAGGTCGGTAATGCAAGGATGCGACACTAATACGAAATGTGTAATATTGAGGTATAACACTCCATGTAGATTTATTCTTGCAAATTCCCATGCAAGAAAGAAGATTTCACATCCATCTGATGAACTTCCCAATGAAAAGACGCGGCAAGGGAAAGAACAAGGCGGATGGAATTCATTTTGGCTACCGATGCAAAGGTTTCGGTGTAGTCTATGCCTTCAACTTGAGAGAATCCTTTAGCAACTAGTCTTGCCTTATGTTTGTCAATACTTTCATCCGGTCCATCTTTGGTTCTGTAAACGCACTTACATTTGACAAGTTTACTGCCTTTGGGAAGAGGAACAAGATCCCAAGTGTTATTTTTCATTAAGGAGTTGTATTCTTCATGCATTGTTGCATCCCACTCTAGATGGCCAGAAGCTTCTTTAAATGTCGCTAGATCACAGTTTTCTGGAACTTGAGCCAGAAGTAATGAGGCTCACTGAAACTAAGAGCGAGTACGACGTCGATCTGTAGGATCACCAGCAAGATCACCTGCAGCTTCTCTAGTAGAACAAAACCATTTAGGAAGCTGTGAAGTTGGTGCTGGAGGAGGTTGAGCAAGTGGAGGAGGATTTTCATCCTCGCTATCATCATCATCTGAAGAAGCAACTGGAGTAGGAGAAATATCAAGAGGTGAAGAAGAAGAAGATGATGGCACAAGCATCGAATTAGGCTCGCAGGCCAATATATGTTCATCAAATTTGACGTCTCTTCTTATAATTATATAATGAGAATGTGGCAAAAGAAGCCTATAGCCTTTGACATCTTTAGAATAACCAACAAATATACACTTTTCACTTTTAGGTTGTAAATCTTTATGTTTTTCATCTAGAATATGAGCCCATGCTTCAATACCAAACACACAGAAATGACTGACATTTGTTTTATTTTTACTCCATGCTTCTTTCGGTGTAATCCCTTGTAAAGCTTTAGTGGGGGTGCGATTAATTGTGTAATTTGCACAATTTATAGCTTCAACCCAATATGGAAGACTTAGTCCTTTAGCTTGGAGCATATAATCAGCCATTTCTTTTAGAGTGCGGTTTTTTCTTTTCATCTACATCATTTTGTTGTGGTTTATATGGAACAGTATGTCGTTGTTGGATTCCTTGTTCAATGCAAAAATTAGTGAACATTTTGTTAACAAATTCTCCCCCATTATCAGATCTTAACTTAAGAATTTGATGACCAGATTGTTTCTCAACAAGGGCCTTGTAGGCCAAGAACATGCCAAAAACTTCTCTCTTAAGTTTTAAGAAATAAACCCAAGTGCATCCAGAGTAATCATCAATGAAAGTCAAGAAGTATTTGAAACCAAATAAGGAAGCATAAGGTAAAGGACCACACAAGTCACTATGCACAAGCTACAAAGGATTTGAGGCGTGCCAAGAGGAACGTTTGTCAAAATTGTCCTTATGATGTTTTCCGAGTACACAACCGGAACAAACACCATCCTTGCAAGAGACCATAGGAAGACTTGTCACCGTATTTTCTTTACATAGTTGTTGCAATGAGTGATAATTTAAGTGACCAAATCGCTCATGCCAAATCTTGATCAGTTCATCACTATGAGCAACAAAAACTGATGGAAGTGAAGATGACCCAAAGTTGTCAAACTTGTACAACCTGGTGTTGAAATATTGTAACTTCAAAGAATATTCTATTTGTACTTTATTATTATTCATCTGGAGATGTTTTATTCCTCCGTCGGGATGTTATTATAATGTAAAGTCATTGAGGTTAACCCTCCCATGTAAGTTGGGGCATTAGTTCCCCTAGATTCAATTGTAATGGGGTGTTTAAGTCCCCTAGAGGAGTCGGCCCAGTCTGCATATGTTGAGTGGTTAAGTTGTTGGGGCCGACCTAGTTAGGGTTAAAAGTCAAGTGAAGTAAAGTATAAATAGAGGAGGTGTGTTCCTCATTTAACACACATTCACTCACTTGTGAATTGCGCATAGGAGAGAGAGATATGCGAAGGAGAATAAGGAGCTCATGTTTGGGGTTTACATCTTTGTATTTGTTGGTCATCTATATTGAGGAAAGCTTTACTAGGTTTTCTACCCCATCAGGGTTTCCCGGGATAAATCTGCTTCTATATTGCGATTGTGTTTCTTTTTGTGATCCTTATTATGCTCTTGTGAAGTTTATGCTAAACTTAACATGGTATCAGAGCTAGCCTGAATAGGACATCTTTCACAAGGTGAAAATACCTCTCTCTCCTCCTTCGGTGAAAATTAGGGTTTCTGCAAAAGATGGAATTTTTGGAATCTAAGAACATGGATGGATGCTCCTCCTCAAAAGTGAAATTCTAAGCCCTAGATCGGAATTTTTGAGTGGGTAGAACCCCAGGATAAGTCAAACCCTAGTTGGCTTATGGAGCAGAAAACCAAAAAAACTGCGAACCTGTGCACCGGTGAACCAGAAAAACCGCAAACATGTGCACCAGTGAACCAGAAAAGCTGTGAACCTGTGCACTAGTCAAACAGTGAACCACTAAACTAGAAAATCTATTCTAGATCCGAATTTTGCTGGTCAAGTCTGAAGGGTGAAAAGTTGATGTTTTCAGAAGTCAAGTACACCAATCAACTCAATTCAGTCAAGCACATCTCGTGGTAAGGTCAGTTTTGCATTTCAATAATTTTTAATTTTTGGTGACCTTTTGGATAGGATGGCCCCAAGAAATAAGCTTGAGGACAAGCTAGAGGGTATAGAGAATTTTTGGGCATGGAAATGTAGGATTGGTCTCATTCTTGAAGAGAATGATCTTGGCTAATATATCAAAGATGAGGTTGCAGAACCTACGGAAGATGAAGCTAAAGAGAAGTGCAAGAAGGATATGATTAGGGAAAAGAGGATCATTGTTGATTCTTATATCAAAGACCACTTGATTCCCCAAATGTCATCCAAGAAGACTCCAAAGGAAATGTATGATGCCCTAGCCAGAATATATGAAGGGGGGAACATCAATAGGAAGATGAACCTGAGAACTCAATTAAAGAGCACTAAGATGAATCAAGGAGAATCTATTCAAGATTACTTCACAAGGGTCTCCTAATTCAAGGGACAACTAGAAGCCATTAGAGACAACCTTGATGAATATGAACTATTCATGATTGCTCTCAATGGTCTCACTAGACCTTGGGATTCATTCATCCAGAACATGTGTGCCAGAAAGGAAATCATGAAGTTTGATATTGTATGGGAGGATTGCACTCAAGAAGAGGCTAGAGAGGCCATACTCAAAGACGATAATCAAGCATTAGTCATTCATACCAAGAGAATAATAATTCAATCCAACTTCAATAAGGAAAGGAGTCTCAACCTCCCAGGAAGTTCCATAAGGAAAGAGGGAACCATTCAATAAAAGACTACTCCTCTTTCCAGTGTTACATTTGCCACAAAATATGACACATTGCTAGGGATTGTCCTTCAAGGAAGAAGAAGAAGAGTTTCCACCACAAAAGACATCAAGCACATCTAGTAGAAGATGATAGTGAAGAAGAATACGATGAAGAACCTCTCAGGAAGCAAGCAAAGGAAGAAATCGAAGAATATGTCATGTGACAGTGATGCTTCAAGGCACATGACAGGACAAAATAAGACTCTGTCTAGTTTAGGAGAAAAGGATTCCCATCACAAATCTCTCTAGGAGAATAGGAGAAGCAACATACAATATTGGTGATGATCAGAAGACTAGGCTCAAAAGAAGATCCTACCAAACAAACAAAGATAAGTTTTTGAATTGTCATTTTTTAATAGTATTAGGATGTTTCCAGTATTATGCATGTGATGGGTAAGTAGCCTATGGTGCTATACAACATTCCATTTCTACTTATCTAGAGTGAAACCTCTTTGCTGACATATTGGGAGTAGTGAACGCTCTTAATAATGTCCTGGTAGACATGGAAGGCATCTAGAAAGTTACCATATGAATGTGGGATATGGATGAATGTTGAAGCATTGGCTAAGATAGTATGAATTAAGTTTTTATGCATTTATTTGGAAACTATGAGATGTTTCTAACCATACTATTGAATTTGACTTGTAGGAAGTATCGTACAATGATAACCTACAAATGAAGAATAATGAGCCTTGTTCCATAGAACAAGTGACAATGGTTCAACTACTCAAGACTCCAGAAGAAATGTTCCCAGGAAAGAATCCTGAGGGAATATTTGTTGGATATTGTGAAGCATCCAAATCATTCAGAATATACATCCCAGAATTCCATCACATGGAATTTAGAAGATTCTCTCAAAAGAGCCAGTGTGAAGAAGTATATGAAGAAGATATACCTCTTAGAAATACAGAAGCAGTTTCCTTCCCTGGAGAAGAAACACCAGAATACCATGATATGATAGAACCTCAAGAACCACCACCTATGAACATATCACGGAAGAGAAAGGAAGCATGGGTAAGAGACATTATACAAGGAGCAGAAAAGTATGGAGCTCCAGAAGGCTCCACAAGAATAAGCAAGAAACCAAAGCCATTTTCCATCTATGTGGCTTTGATGTATGATCTTGTAGATCAAGAATATACCAGTTATGAAGAAGCAGTTAATAAGAAAGAATGGGTAGAAGCAATGATGAAGGAATACCAGTCACTAATGAAGGATGATGTTTGGGATGTAGTTCCCAAACCAAAATACAAGAGTGTGGTATACTCCAAATGGATATACAAGATAAAGCATGTTGTGGATGGTAGCATTGGAAAGTATAAGGCAAGGTTTGTATCCAGAGGATTCTATCAGAAAGAGGGAATTGACTCTGAAGAGACTTTTTCCCCGGTAGCCAAATATACTTCGATTAGAACCATTCTTTCCTTGATGAAATAGAAGCTACATCAGATGGATGTGAAGACAACTTTCCTGAATGGAAATATAGAAGAGGAAGTATATATAGAGCAACCAAAAGAATTTGAAGTAGAGGATAATAAGTCATATCTATGCAGGTTGAAGAAATCAATGTATGGGTTGAAGCTAGCTCCCAAAGCATGGTATGGAAGAATTGACAGCTTCCTGATGAGCTTGGGATTTACCAAGAGTAAATCGGACTCTAATCCTTATTATAAGATTATGAATGATGAACCCATGATATTATTACTATATGTGTATGACTTATTTCTGACTAGAGAAGACAAGCCCATTGTTGAATGTAAGAAGAGGCTTGCAAGATGCACTACTTTCTAGGTCTTGAAGTATGGCAGTTTCCAGACGATATTTTCCTAAGTCAAGGAAAATACACAGTAGAGATCCTAAAGAGTTTTGGGATGCTGGATTGCAAGGCCATGACTACTCCGATGGTGACAAATCTAAATATTTTGAGTGATGTTTCATCAGAGAAAGTGGATGTCACCATGTATAGACAGATTATTGGGTCATTGATGTATTTGGCCAATACCTATCCAAATATATGTTTTGTGGTAAACACATTAAGTCAGTATATGGTGGAACCTAGGAATGTTCACCTGATTGCAGCAAAACATGTGATGAGATATATGAACGGTACATTGGATTATGGACTCAGATATGCCTCAGATAGTGATTTTAGGTTGTATAGGTACACAAACTCGTATTGGACTGGAAGTGTTGAAGACAAAAAGAGCACTTCAGGATGTTGCTTTAGTTTTGGATGAGGCATGATCTCATGGCTTAGTAGAAAGCAACCATGTGTTGCACTCAATACAGCGGAAGATGAATATGTAGCAGCTTGTTAAGCTTGTGGTGAAGCAATATGGCTTCGCAAGATGTTGACCGTATTGTTCAATGCAGAGATTGATGCTACAAAGATACTATGTGACAACTAGAGTTGCATCAAGATGACAGAGAATCCTGTGTTTCATGATAGATCGAAGCACATTGAGATTAAATTCCACTATATCTAGGATATGGTGTAGAAGAGAGCTGTGAAGCTCGAGTATGTTCCTATAGAGGAACAAGTTGTTGATGTGTTGACTAAGCCTCTATTTGTGTGAAGTTTGAGTACTTTCGAGACAAGCTTGGTGTGGTCCAGAGGGACCTCTCTAGAAAAAGATATTGATTGATCCTATCCAAAAGGATAGATGCTTGTCCAGGTGTATTGGAGAAAACTCACTATGGCTTGGGAATACCACAACAGATAGATGACTACTAGAAATCTACTCAATTCTCAAAACAATGCTATTATAAATGACAATGTTAAAACAATGGAGAAATGTAACCAACCTCAATCCAACGTTTGATGTAGATCCCCGTTGGAGCTTTCAATCCGCGCACATCCAAGCACTTGTAATCTGGAAATTAGTATTGACAACCCAATTACATGTGATATATAAATGACATTAACATTATCAATAACAATGGTCCATAATATCATAAGCAAATGCAACCCAATGTATAATAAATGACATTCACACCATGAATGGACGAGAATATGAGTATTTATATTAATGAACAAGAAGAAGTACAAAGTGATACGATCTCGTGCCGGCAACCAATTTGAGACAAGATCTAGATCAATCCACTTGTGCCTCCACCACTTCAATCCTCCATGAAAGGCAAACTCAAACTAGTAAGGAGTTTGGAAGGTGAACATAACTGGTTCACAACTACAAGGATCAATGAGTGCAGACTCAAGATAGGGTAAAAATCCACTAGATTGCCTTTACTATTCTCTTCTTCCTCCTCCCGTCCATAAGCCATATGTTATCAATATATATTCCTCTCAAAGGTAGGTGAAAGGACTCATTGAGACGTTACTTGGGTAGATGGAGAGCCAAAGGTCACCCAATGACTGCTTTTTGGGAGTAAAAAGTAATAAAATAGTGGTTTTTACCATTTTACTTGATACCCACGGGCTATAGTGCTGCAACTTGTGGGTACGCATGCTATAGTGATGCAACATGCGGGTAGGAACAAAAATAGGGCAAACTGGTATCATTGAAGGATAAAAATGGATCTGAGTCACTGAAATGGATCCTACAGGCCAAAGAATGCTGATGCTCACAGGGTGGAAGATTTCTGTGTAACAGATGCCCCCTAATGTGTGAGGTCAGAGACTGAAATGTGCTACGATGGCCGAAATACATTATAAAACTCAGAAGTGGAGTGATGGAGACACAAGTGGAAAGAACAGCTCACTCGTCATAATACAATAGTATCTCTGAATACATGTCGATATAGTACAACAATCTGATACAATGGCCATGAATAGGCAGTACATAAGTAGATACATGTCATAAGTGATCATAGCCATGATCCCTCTACAGTAAGATACGGTCTTCTGCTGCAAAGAAGACAATTGGTGCAAACTGGAGGTACAAACTACTGAAATCTGAGAGGTGATATCTTAGATGTAAAGTCAAAGTCATATGTAGCATACTGAATGCCACAATCTCCTGGGGTCTTCTACACAAGTCTTCGACGGTGCAAGTCCAATCAAGTGAATAAAGGAGTTGGGGTCGAACCTGATGAGACATCATTTGATTACTGGTCATTGATGTATACCGTTAACAAACGCGAGATGACCCACCGATAATGAAAATGGGCATCAAGGCACAGAGCACAATCATCAGAGTGTGAATAAATGGGTTGAAGTCGAATACTAGGATGAATCCATCGATCAGGGGACATTGATGTATTCCCAAAACTGTCGATGGTGAGAGAACCCGCCACTAATGACTGCAAGCCTCAAGGTACTCAACCGAACTCTAAGCCTCAAATCCCGGAATAAATGAGTTGAAGTCGACGGAACGAGACTCGCTAGAAGGAGGGCATTAAGGCATCCCCCATCAACCAGCATGAGGTACCAGCAATGCTGAAAGATTTGGAATATCGCAGGCGAAACGGACTGACTCAATAAGGATGGCCAACATGCAATAATCAATATATTTGAGGAGTGGCCGACACTGGTTTCAGGACTTCCTTTGAACAAGATCATGAGCAGATGGATAGACTCAGGCAGTATAGACTTGACATAAATTGTGCAATGCAGGAGGCATTACAAAAAGGGATCCATAATGACTGGAAACTTAACCAATCAGTGGAGAAAATTGAGAAACAAGTACAGCTCCTAAGGCCCAACTATAGTACCGACTCATAATGTACAAAGTGGAATGAATGCTCTGTTCAAAGGTGACACAATAGCTACCAACAAGAAATTGTGACCATAATCCTGTCCATATTTTTGGAATATTTGATTTTTTTGGTCTTTTTCATATTTGGGAAAAGCTTGAAAAAGAATAAAATTGCTTATAGTACAAAAAGTGAGGGAACAAGTGTCAAATAGATAGTAGACTAGTCCCAAGCAGTGGAACATACCTATGCTCAATGCAAGGAAGTGTGTGCAGGATGTGGACATTCAGGGGTGTGTTCCCTCAGAGTCAAAGGGTCATCAAATTGTGAAGGGAAAATATATAAGCTCTACAGGGCTCGACAGGGAAAAGTGCTCAGGCACCAAGCTATCAACTAAGTAAGCGGGAGACGGCACAAGGCTCAAGCAACAAGCAGGATGATGCAATGCAAGTTAGTCTCCTCACCCAAAAAAGTGTAAAACAATAAGAGAAGAACTCTTCTAGTCACGTATGACTAGAGAAGTCCTTTTTCGTAAAGTTAGTCTCCTCACCCAAAAAAATGTAAAACAATGAGAGAAGAACTCTTCTAGTCACGTATGACTAGAGTATACATTTTTCGTAATTAATCCACAAAGGTCCGGAAAAGAGGTAAACTTATACCTAAGTGAATGTCGCTTCAAATCCTTTAACGAGTCTGAAATGAAAAGTATACTCAGCAATCTTGTTTGATTTTGAAAAAGTCTAACAATGGCTTAAAAAAGACTTTATAAAAATATTTTTCGTAAAGGTTTAACGAGCCCGAAAAAGTAAACTCGTGACCTCTTTACTGTTTTTAACGAGCTCAAAGGAGATATGGAAGAATGCTCGTAATGAGAGTAGACAAGTGTCAGGGATATGCGAGACTAGTTCCAAACGCATGGGACAAAGCTATAGGAACATGAGCAAGATAAGGACACTCAGGGGGTGTCTGCGAATTCGGATAGTAATAGGTTCAAATGCATCATAACAATGGGGAGGCCTAAACCTATATGCAAGGTTCTGAATATTCATACCATGGCCGAAGCAAATATCGAAAAGGACCAGTAAACAAGTATAAGTCCAGCTAAGAATCCTGTCTCCAAGAAACACAAGTACCAAGATCATTTCTAAAACGTACATAAAGCAAAATCTGAAACAAGTCACTGCGGTAGAAACATTTTCAACTTCACTATTGTTAACCTCAGACATAATGCAGGTAGAGCTAACCACTAAAGGTGCCATAGTACCAATACCTGAGGGGTCAAAATGATCATCTTCAAAATGAAGAGCAAAGCTGAAGGATGTGAAGGAATCTGCAGTGGCAAATTCATCATCACAGGAGTTGGAAATTCTAGAAGTAGAATTGAACTCATTAGGATCACCGATTTGCAGATCTATAGGAGAGCTCAAAGACTCATTAGACTCAAACGTCAAATCAGGGCTGGACAAGATGGTGAATGGATCCAAATTCAAATGGATGGCAGGTTGTATTATAGGCCCATCTTGTTCAATAAGATCAAGGGGAGGAGGGGAATGAGATCTATGATAAAGATACCCCCATGGCTTGTCATCACCACCCATGGCCTTAAAAAGAACTCCATCTGAAGGTAGGATACCATTGAGGAAATCATGTGAACAAGATAGATTGGCTGCCAAAACTGGCAGTGTAACGGGATCTTCCTCAACTGTCTGGGAAGAAGAGAGATCCGGATCTACAGTGGTTTGTTGGATATTATCGTAAGTGAGCTCCGCTATAGATAACAACATAGACATCCCGACGTGTGCAATGTCTCTAGACATAGAATCCGCGGATGGAAAAATCCATGGATCACCACAATAGGAAGTCCGGAATGGCATACTATTCGAAGGAGGAGGCACACTGTCGGAAATGGTTCCAATAAAATTCACAGGTGCGGAATGGTTAAAAGTTCCCATCAATGAGGGGTACATCCCAACACCTATGTTCCCAGTTTCCGTCTGAGAATCAGAAACTTGTGGGACTACAGATCCCATAGATGTTGTGGAAGGAGTGCCAACATAATCCAGTTGATCGATCGTCACAGTCTTTCCTTCATGGGGAAAGCAAATCACTCTAAATACAGTGGACACGACAGCCTTCATAGCGTACATCCAGTTTCGACCCAGTAAAAGGTTGTAGTCGATGGGCGCATCAACCACTTCGACTTCAATAGGCACGGACTTACCTCCCAAGGAGACAACAAGGGAAGGGATAATTCCATGCGGCGTAAAATATCTACCGTCGAATGCAATGAGTGTAGTTCTAGACGTGAGTAGAGGAGGAGAGCCAAGAGCTTTCCAACAAGTTAACGACATTACTGACGCGGAAGCACCTTCATCAACCATAGTACGTTTGAATTCATTAAGTAGTCTGTAGCTTTGCTTTAAGTTAATATAGTTTCCATAGTTAATTGTCAATTGAATCATTTCATAGATAGGTTCCTAAACTCATTTACAATTGTTTCTAATTCCTAGATTAGAGTTTGAATTATTAATCAGTAGTTTTCAATTTCATCAAAGTAGTTCTGTTTTGATTAATTTTTGCTTCCTAGAATAATATTTGTTGTTTTTATCTTTTCAATTATTGTCCATAGAGTAGAGTAGTATAGCTTGATATTATTCTGGTCTATTGGTTTAGTTAGGTTTAACTAGTTTAGTAGTTGTATTTTCAAAGTTTGACTCGATTTTTCATTTTGAAAGATCTTTCGATCTTTTCTTTATTAAACATTTCTAAGTTCTGTCGAGCCGAAACCTTAGGTCCCATTCTACCTTAGCATATACTGTGCCACAACTCTAAGATTACCAACCCTGGTCGATAATTAAATATTTTGGTGATTCCTTAAGACAGTAAATACACATCAACATTTTGGTGCCGTTTCCGGGGAGTTGTAGATAGGTAGAATTCAATTGTAGATAGGTAAAACTCAGTCGTAGATAGGTTGAATTCTCTTTTAAAAACTTAGTGATAGATTTGAATTTTTCTTTTTGAAACTTAGAAATAGGCTGGTGGTGGGTAAGCGGTAAGATGAGAGGTAAGAACTTGCACATCTGTTATAACAAGTATCCCCAAAACCCAGCAATAGTAGTGATGTAGTTAGAATTTATTTCAGTTATAGTTTGTTTTCGTGAATAGGTCTAGAGACTCAAAAGGTAGATTTATTAAAACTAGCCCTCCTACTAGAATCCCTACTAAAATTCCTCTTAACCTATATGGGGGGCATGCAACCCCAACTACTAACTCAGCAGAAAGGTATCGGAAGACACCTAAAGGGGATAGTCCTACTTGGAAAGAAAAGGAAATCCTTTCTGGAAATCAATTAGGCGAAACCGTAGGAACATCAAAAAAGTATGTTCATAAAGAAATTCCACTAGAAGAACCTCAAGCTCATATTAAGACCGAAGTTTGATAAGAAGAAATTCAAAAGGATAAAACTTCAGAACCTCTCAACCCTCCATTAGTTCAAAAACCCAAAGACACTACCTTTTCAATAGTAGGTGGTCCAAACTTAGTTGACTTTATTGATCCTACACAATGAGATACTCTTTTTGAAAATTCTGTGAACATAGTTATTTCACATATTGAAACAACAATGGTAGGACTTTCAAAACTGGACTCCCACGTAGTTGGTAATTCTCCTCCTAAAAAGAAGAATACTCTTCCAGAAACAGAACGTTGGGATATCCCGTATTCTCCAAGAAAGGAACCACTTAAGTATTCTCTCTTTGGCAATCAAGTCTTCATGGAGGATGAAAATGAAGATCATGTCCGACAAGATGAAGAAGAGGGAAAGGTTAGAACTGAAGGTACTTTTGGATTCCCTATCCTAGACACTTCACAAGATGTAACTATGAAAAACATCCCTCCTTCCTCACTACCAACCTTTTATGGAAAGAGTAGTGAGGATCTGGATACATTCTTATTCGAATTTGACATTTTGTGTAGGACTTATAACTACCTACAAGATGGCCAAAAGCTAAAACTCTTTCCTACCACATTAAAATATTCTTCTCTTCGATGGTTCATGGGGTTAGAATAATCTAGTATTAGAACTTGGGAAGACATGAAGAATGTATTTCTACGGAAGTATTAGGATTACTGTAAACCTAAGGACTCTCACAATGATATTTTTAAAATACAACAACTTGAAGATGAGAGCCTAGAAGACTATCTCGAAAGATTTAACTATGTGCTACATAAATCTAAATATAGTGATCTTCGGGAAGATGCAGTAAGAACGCTCTTCCTTAAGGGAATCTTAGAAGAATTCTTAAAAAACCTTAATCTCATGGCTGCAGGAGACATCTCCCATAAGTCTTTTTCACAGATTTGTGAGCTATGTAGGAATTACTCTAGGAGCAGAGGGAAATGTGGAAGACACTTTCAAGAATCTTATGCTAGGAACCTAAAAGGAAACACATTCGGTCCTGGTGGAGTTACAAGGGTAGAATTGGGAAACCTATTGGAAAATTTCAAAACATATATCTTAGGAGCCATGGGTTCTCAATTGGATGCATTACAAGCCAAAAAGAGACAGGATGAAGAGCGTGCACCAATGCGTGTTTTATGTCCTAGGTGTAGAACTAAACATCCCAACGAGAATGTCCATTGAATAATGTTTTAGTTTGTCACCTTTGTACAGAAGAGCACCCAACTGATAATTATCCATCGTTTCCTGGGTTGCAAGCTGAATACAAGAGTGGAAACTTTGGTGAAAATTCTAGGATGCCTTGGAAACCTAGAGATCAATCATCATATCAGGATCCATCATCACAATTTTCACCCTATTACTATCCTTATCAACCTCCTCAACAATGGAACACTTCAGGTTGGCAAAATTGGACACCTCAATACCCTCCTCAGAATGCTCAACAACAGCAATGGCCACACAAATGGAGAGGGAAAGCTTATGCTCAACCACCTCCCCCTATGCCTAACTATCCTTACCCACCTAATATTCAGCAATTCTTGCCTGGATTTGTACCTCCTTCACTACCCCCTATCCCAAATCAACCTCACCATTTCCAGAATATGAATCCTCCAAGACCCGCAATATTACCTACACAGCCGATACCAAATCCTAACAACAAACCAACTCAAGATCTTAATAGAATTGGGTTGCTACCTCTTCCATCATATTCCATTTCAACCGCACCAATACATGAGATTCAACTACGGTCTGGAATAGTTTTGCAAGATCATCCCACATCATTAGTTGTTATCTGAGAAGAGAATGAAGAAGAAAGCATACCTACTGAAGTTTTGAGTGATACCATTCTTGAAGATGTGGTCATTCCTAAATCTTCAACACACAACCGTCCTCATAAAGAAGTATTTACAGGATAAAAGTCACCCCCATATCCGGAGCGTCTAGTTATAGAAAAACCTCTAACTTATCCAGAGTATGATATCATTAACGAATTGAAAAATATTTGTATTAAGATCCCTTTGTTACAAGCCATTAAAGATATACCAATCTATAGTAAAGTGATAAAGGAACTCTGTATTAAAAGACTAGGTAAAAAGCAACAAGACCCTCTGACAATTCATGTCGTAGGTGAAAAGTCATATTACATATCAAACCAACCTAGAATCCCAAAGTATTCAAATCCAGGAAATCCTGTGGTGACTGTTATCATTAATAACACCGCCATAGGAAACACACTTATTGATCTAGGAGCTGCTATTAACCTAATGACTACCACAGTTTTAGAAACTCTCCATTTAGGACAGTTCCTCCGCCCTACCCCAACAATGCTAGAATTAGCATATCGCACTATGGTACAACCTGCTGGGATCTTAGATGACATCATTGTATCAGTAGATTCATGGGAATATCCCGTGGACAGTTCCTCCACCCTACCCCAACAATGCTAGAATTAGCATATCGCACTATGGTACAACCTACTGGGATCTTAGATGACATCATTGTATCAGTAGCTTCATGGGAATATCCCGTGGACTTTATGGTCATAGAATCAAAGAACCCTTCCGAAGGTCACCCCATTATTTTGGGAAGACCCTGGTTGGCTACTGCTAATGCATTCATAGGATGCAGGGATGGAGAGATGATTATCTCTAATGGGTTATCTACAAGAAAACTAGCCTTATACCCACCAGCACAGCCAGTAACTAAAAATATATTTTGGGTTAGATTGTCCTTTTGGGGATGAGAACTTGGAAGAACTTTCCCTTGTTAGTGATTTCTCCTGGGAACTTCAAGAATAGAATACCGAGAATGTGTTGAACCAATTTATCTCTTCCACAACATGTATAGACTTTCCTCGGTCTTTTTCCCAACTTAACCAAATCTTTGGAGATGAATTCCAAGAAAACATGAGCCTCTCAACATTTACAAGTACACCCTGTGTCTTCACAATCGAAGAACATCTAGGATCCTATACCATACCTTGTGAGGTTAGTTTCGACAAATTTCTACATATAAATGCATGTTTGGATGAGAGTCAGCAAAAACAATTACTAAAAGTTCTCAAGAGTCAAACTAGAGCATTTGCATGGGAATACACCGATATGAAGGGTATACACCCAAATACCTATATTCACCACATTTACAAAGATTCAAACATACCTCCTGTCAGGTAGCCCCAGAGAAGAATGAATCCAGCCCTAAAGGATATAGTAAAATATGAATTACAAAAACTCCTTAACGCTGGTTTCATCTACCCAATTTCTAACAATAAATGGGTGTCTCCTCTGGTAGTAGTTCCAAAGAAAGTTACAGGGAAATGGCGTATCTGTGTTGACTATCAAGAATTGAACAAGGCCACCCTTAAGGACTACTTCCCTTTACCTTTCATTGACCAGGTGTTAGATACCGTGTTAGGGAAACAATATTTGTCTTTCCTTGATGGGTATAGTGGATACAACCAAATATTAATAGCACCTGAATATCAAGACAAGACAACCTTTACTTGTTCTTGGGGGACATATGCTTATCGAGTGTTTCCATTTGGCCTATGTAATGCACCTGCCACCTTCCAGCGTGCCATTCTAGGAATCTTTTCTGACCTTATACATGATTGTGTAGAATTTTATATGGATGATTTTATAGTTTATGGCAATACCTTCCAAGAAGCCCTTGATAACCTCGAAACAGTTCTTATTCGGTGCCAAGAAATGAACTTAGCCCTTAGTCATGAAAAATGTAAGATGCTACTAACCGAGGGCATAGTTCTAGGACATCATGTCTCTCTTCAAGATATCAAGGTGGATCCTGCCAAGACAGAAATAATTGTTAATATTCCTCCTCCAAAAAATCCGAAGGAAGTAAGAAGTTTTCTTGGCCATGCAGGCTATTATAGACGTTTTATTGAAAACTTCACTAAGATAACTGCACCTATGTTCAAGCTACTCATGAAAGACATAGAATTCCAATGGACTGAACCCTATCAACATGCCTTTGAAACTTTGAAGGAAAATCTATCAGTGACACCGATACTCAAGGGCCCCAATTGGTCCCTTCCCTTCCATATATCCATTGATGCTTCCAACATAGCTATAGTGGCAATCTTAGGTCAAAAAGAGGGACAAACATGACATGCCATCTACTTTGCTAGTAAAAATTTGACTCATGCAGAATCGAAATACATTATTACTGAAAAAGAGTTTCTAGCAACAATCTATGCCATCAACAAGTTTCGTCATTATATCACGGGATATGAAATTTTTGTACACATTGACCACTCCACCATCATATTTTTAATGAACAAACCTATCACCAATGGCAGAGTGACTCGGTGGCTTCTTTTGTTACAAGAATTTAACATCACCATTGTTGATCGTCCTGGTCGAGAGAATGTGGTAGCAGATTTTCTCTCTCGAATTCAAATTGACGATAGTGCCAGTCTTGTCAATGATAGCTTTCCAGATGAACATTTGTTCATCGTGTCTATTCGAACCCCTTGGTTTTCAGACATAGAAAATTATTTATCAACTAGAAAGATACCAAACCATCTCTCCCCACCTGAGAAACGTAGGATCATAGTTCAAATTTCTAATTACTCTTGGGTGGACAATGACCTCTTTCATACTGGTCCTGATCTCATTATTAGACGATGTGTACGAGAGGATGAGATGGTATATATCCTTCATGCATGTCATGGTGGACCTTGTGGTAGACATTTTTCTGACAAAAGAACAACATACAAAGTGTTGCACTCTAGGTATTATTGGCCAAGAATTTTCAAAGATGCTGCCAAGTATGTCAAGGGGTGTGACAGTTGCCAAAGAATGGGTAGACCTACGCCATCCGATGAGATGCCTTTACAATCCCAGGTTATGATTGAACCTTTTGAGAAATGGGCTCTAGATTTTGTTGGGCCAATTTCCCCTATGTATCGCAAGAAGAATTACATCCTAGTCTGCACAGACTATGTCACCATGTGGGTAGAAGCTAAAGCCTTATTCCGAGCCACAGAGAAATATGTGGTAGAGTTTATATATGAAGAAATATTTACCCAATTCGGTGTACCTAGGGAAATTGTAACCAATCAAGGATCTCAGTTTACCTCCAAGTTGATGAAAGAGCTTACTGACAAATATGGTATTAGACATTGTAAATCTTCACCATATCACCCACAAGCCAATGGTCAGGTAGAGTCTACCAACAAAGTATTAGAATCCATCCTGACTAAGACTATCCAGTTACACCACAAAGACTGGGAAGATAGGCTCCCAAAAGCCTTGTGGGCTTATAGAATAACTTGGAGTAATACCACTGGCCACACACCTTATGAACTTGTTTATGTAAACAAGTTCTTCTACCCATTGAATTTCAAGTCAAAACCTTTTGTATGGCTGCACAATTAGGGATGAATCTAGAAGAAGCACAGAGACAATGAATCCTACAGATAAATGAATTAGACGAGATTAGGCAAGATGCTATTCAACACACAATTTTAATTCAAAACCAATGCAAAAAGTGGAATGATAGATACATTAAACAAAAACAATTCAAAACTGGAGACTGGGCATTACTTTTTGATTCAAGGTACAAAAACTTTAGAGGTAAATTAACTACTCGATGGATGGGTCCATATGAAATTGTTACAGCTTTTGACAATGCATCCGTTAAGATTAAGACAATTGATGATTCACAAATTTCCTTTGTTGTAAATGGAGATAGACTTAGAATTTATCATCAACCAATATCTAAACAAGATTTTGTGCAGAATGCCTTACAACAGGAGGAGATGGAGCTGGTAGAAGAGGAAGTCATTCCTCCTTCTCCTGGTTCTTGAAATTATTTTGGGTTATCTTCATATGTATATATGTAAATATATTTTTTTGTTTTTCTTAATAAATGAGAGTCATTTCTAACAGTTGATTGCATTTATACAGGAAATTCATTTTTTTTATGATCAGCCTGTGGAATCTTGTCAATTAAAACAAGAAGACTCTTTTTCCCTTTTATAATCCATATGACTTTTGCTTTGTACATATGTTTTTGTTTTGAATAAATTTGAATCATCTAACAAGTGGTTTTGCAGTTTGATTACAAGAACCTTATCTCTATAATTAGCTCACGCAATATTATCTGAAAAGGGAAGTGCTCTAAAAAAAACTCATAATGCATCTTAACTCCTTCTCTTTCGATTATTGTTGAAAATTGAAAATTTATAGTGAAAGGTTAAAGTGTTCTTTATATCATTTCAAACCACTTTCTGCTATGATTCTGTATATGGTATTTGATTCATACATGCACATTCCTGATTTATCATTAGAACAGTTGCTTAAGACCTATTTTAATCATCATGATTTTCAAAAGTTCTATCTTACACCTATGGACTACTAGTTCATCCTAGACTCATTATCAAAACTTGTCTCTTTATCACTTTTAAAAGGTAGCTCAAAAGTGAGTGATATTTCTATTTTGTGGGAAACATTATTGATATTTTATGAAGAAGATAGACTAAGAAGTCAAAGAACAACTTTAGATTATTATCTTTTGACATGATCTATAATTCAGGCTATTATAAATTAAGTTACTCATAAGGTTCTCTCTAAAATTTGAATTATGTGTTTAGCTAGCTTAGCACACTCTAGTGCCAATTGGATTCCTTACAACAACAACAAAAAAAATCATTATACGAAGCAAACCCGTCGGGGTACTGAACAGGCTCCCTGGCAGCGGGTCCATGATAAGTAAAATATTAAACAAGGAAGCTCGGTAAATGCAAGTAAACCCGTCGGGGTACTGAACAGGCTCGCTGGCAGCGGGGCTATGCTTGCATGGTACCAAGATAAACTCGCCAGGGTACTGAATAGGCCTGCTGGCAGCAGAGCAATATTGGGTGAAAGAGGTTTGGTTAATGCATTGCTACACACATGGCTCATCTAAAAAACTTGAGTATACGAATACATGTTTAGGCCAATTATTTATACTGTCATTAGAGAATGGCTGTAAGTTGGACTTGGACCCTGTCATCTAATTCAAACAATACCTACAGTATGACTATCCTATAAATGGGACCCATAACTATAGAAATCTCACAAACTCTAGGGTGAACGTTATCTATATTCTTGGGATGACAAGAGATCTTTAAAATGAGTCATGGATGACTAGTTTTCCTATGGCATTTTTCGCATCCGTTGCACTATCATTATTCATATGTTCTTCTTAAGCACTGTTGTATTCTTTTTTATGAATGTACATATCTGAATCATCTCCATCTATTAGTTAGTATTTCATTTTCTTACGAAAAATTATCACAGCATTTTAGAGTTAGCAGCTAAACTATTAATTGAAAATATTGGAATATTAATCAATTATTTTTTGATGGCTTGAGGACACGCCATATTTTTGGTTTGGGGGAGACTCAGAACTGTTTTTACTTTCTTAATATTTATAAAAAGTTCATTTATCTCTGACAAAATGATAGGTGTTTACAGGATAATGCAAGTAGAAAAAGATTGTTTTTAATCTATGATAAATAAAGAAGAATGTGACTAAAGCTTCAGAAAAGCAGGCTTACGCAATCCTCTTGTGTGCTGACAGCCCCATAAAAATTCTCTGCATAATCAGTAGCACTCAAATCCAGCAAAGTACATTCTTGTATAGAAGGTCCATATCGAAGATCGAATGAAGGGTCGAATGACGATCCGAATTAGGTGACGAATGAGGCAAATGAACGACGATCTGAATGAAGTGTCGAATGAAGTACCGAATGAAACCATAATCTATAATAGCATGATTAAGTGTGTTAGGGATCTAATTTTTGAATTTTGTTGGTAAAATTTAATTGACTAATCATACCAGGGATCAATCAAATATCAACTCTGCATTTGACCTCACTCCTTTGCTCATTTCGGTTTCATCAATGAATCAATTAATCATGCATTATTATGATTTCTAGAATCATCTCATGGCTATCATATGGTTTTAATTTAGCATTAAGTTATATGCATGCGATCTGTCACTTATTAATTGAAAGTCATCATTCTCTTTTATGCTACTTATGCTTAATTATCTCATGATGAACATTGCATTCAACCTGTCCAAAGTTTACTTTGGACATGGTTGAATATATCATCACCATATGAATTTACCAATGCACATATTTTCATGATGGCACACGATTCAAATATTTTCATCATGATGGCATGATCACTCGAGCGTGCTAAACCCCTACTCACGATCGTTTAACCGTTCGAACAAATCGCCATTTAAACCAACGTTGCGTGAAATCTGCTTCATTATGTCTGCCCTTATCCTTCTGGAGTCTATCAAGCCGCATCTCCTGCAATCTATTGTATCCCCTATTCCATTTGCATCCCTCGTCCTCTATTCAACAATGCCAATCCGTTACGAGCCTGGCAGCTACCAGGACCTCCACCATATCCCTAAATTTAAGGCATGTCGTGAAGTGTTCATGAGAGTGAGATGGGGTCCGTTTCTTCATCTTCTTGACGGCCATGATGACGAGGTTTCACTGCTTTTTGCTAATGGTTTCGATGTAAAAACCACTAAGGCTGGTCATCTCACCTTTCCCGTAACATAAGAGTCCATTGCGCAGGCCACAAAACTACCCAGGGAAGGTGTCGGTTGGCACAAACACCTTTTCCTTCCACGGACGGAGCACGAATTTTCTCTTAAAGCCGATTATCAGCATGTTGCAGGCACAAAAGGATTTCACTAAGAGTGGGTTAAGCCTAAATATCTCGAGCCGTTGACTTTCATCATCAGGTTGGTCACTTGTGAGGGTAAGTACACCATTTTTAAAGCTTGTCACTTCCGATTATTGGCACATTTTGTTAATAATCAGGCCCTAAATTTCCCATTCTATTTTCTAATGAGCCTAGAAAAGATGTCTAGCCAGGTTAGGAAGAATGTATTTAACCCTGCTAGCAATTTATACCATCACTGTCTCATAAAAATCCTAATCAACCACCAGTTGAAGTAAGCAGGGCAAACGTGGGATAGCTTTGTGTTCGAAACACTAAACCCCCATCTGGTCAAAAATCCACTTGTTAAAGCCTCTGCCTCTCACAAGCATCACTGATTCCAAACTCGTGCAGATGAGCTTGTTCAAACCCCTACCCAAGCAAAAAGGGATGTCAAGTCTGTACGATTTAGTGAGGGTGCCTCAGGAGAAGTACACCATGTTCCTTCATCCACTCCTGAGCCTGTCCATGAGGACACAACTACGGAACTCCCATTCTTCTCACCAATACCCACAAAGTCAAGAAAGGCCAATCATGACCAGTCTGTCGACCAGACCATCGTCCAGTCCATCATTAAAACAATGCATACAAATAGTCCTGATGACAAGATGAGCAATCATGTCTTTGAATCACCTCTCCTCGCATTAGCCAACATATCTTCCAATTAACTCGAATACCCTATCTTGGAACCTACCCCTACACATACTGAAGATAAGATCCCTAAGGAACACCTTACATCTGTTGATACCAAACCATCTCTAAGGGGATCTAGCCCTCAAAAAGACCCTGAGTCTTTTGCAGAAGCATCTACTCCACTTCAACAGACTGTGGACAGATTAACCCAAGACATAGCACAGCTAAAAATCTAGAATGATAAGTATGTTGATATTATCGCTGGGCTTCGTCAAGAGAACAAAGACTTAGGTTTCCAGGTGAAATGTGTTGAAGATTTAAATGAAGCCAAAACAGCTTCCAACATTTCTCTTCGGTTGAAGCATGATGCTTTGAAGGACGAGTTCCAGAAGCTTAGAGCTAAATCCACTTCCTCTTCCAAGTCGAAGGCAGCTGCTACTGCAGCTCAACCTTCTTCCTGAATTTCTCTTCTTCTGCTCAGTGGGACCTAGCATATCTCTGGTTTGGGGGAATGTTGGTATCCATTTTGTCACCATTTTTTATCAGCAAACATGCTCTGATTGGCATTATTTTCACTATTTTGATATAATAAGTCATACTCTTTGCCATTCAGACCATCAAACAGAACCAAGTATGCATTTATTTGAATATCATATTAATCGTGAATAATTATCATCATTTTTATGGTTTATTGACGATCATCTCATATTTCTAGATGTACTTGGTATTTAGTTTTTGTTCCACAGGCTGCGGTCATCATTCATACCTTCATTCAACCACGTGTTCACTCTGAGGACGTCCATCCGCATTCATCTCGTCGTTCAGCCCTCCATTCATACCCGCGGAATCGTTGGTTGAGATATTTCGAGGCAATAAAGTTAAAAACGGTGATGTGTGTTCTGTTTGGGACGTGTCGCTCACGGTTTGTGAGCCTTCATTCTAGAAGATTCGTCCTCTCGTTCGCTCAACTTGACAGCACATTCTCTTACCACGTCAACGTTCCAGAAGATCCTTGTCCTTCCACGCCCAGCTTTCCAACACATCCTCTGCCCATAATTGAAGGGAACTGATGCCCAGCTGTTCGCGTCAAGGAGAATCAACGCCATGGACTTAGGCAGACGCCCTGTGCGCTGTCGTGAACCACCTCGCAGCCGTTTCTTTAATCATTAAACCTCCTATTTTTAGAGAGGTCGATTACGTCGACCTTATCTCTTATTGTAAACTAATATAAAGACGTTTACTGTGAAGAAATGCAGCATACAAATACATATGAAGATACAGAGGATATAGCACATAGATGATAGCAGTAGCTTTTACATAGACGCTATGTAATTTTTATCAGTTAATGGAAGTTTTAGTTTCGTAGCTGTTGATGTCCTGTTGTTGGTGAAGAATTTGAGTTAAGCTTCAATCTCTGATTGCTGGGAAGGGCCCCTCAACAACCATAGGTTTTACTGTATATATTCTGCATGTCTTTTCTGCAAATTAATAGTTTTCATTTCCAGTATTTAACTTGTTTCCTGTAGATGATGTTGTTTTATTTCCTGTACATGTCAGTTCTTTATTTCTTGTAGTTTATTTCTTGTTGTTAGTTTAATTTACAAGTTAATGATCGGTCATGCATAAGTTATCTTAGTTTGCTTTCAATCTTGTCATGTGCAATTAGATAAAGTCAACTAGTTAATGTTTCAGTAGTTCAAGTTTAATTCATAATTAGAATTAGTTTCGCTAGTTTTTCCTGTAGCTGTAGGTCAGTTTTATTTACATCTCAATCTTACTTATTATGCCATAGAAATAGTTTGTTTTCCCTAGATAATGATTAGTATAGGTTGCATCTTTCCATTCCAACTTTAAACAGTCTACTTACTACTTTTCTTGCACTGTAGGTTCATATGCACCAACCAGTTGGCGTTAAGATCATTCAGTTTGCTTCTTTCCTTAGTTTAAATCATTTCCTTCCATCTGGACTGTAAATTCGGACCTTTTTTCAGACCACCATCCGAATCGTCATACGGACTTTAATATTTCCTGCATTGTTGTTATGCTTATTTAGAATCCAGTTTCTTAGGTCTTCGAACTGTAATATTTCTTGCATTTAATTAGCATTCTTATATATAATTAAGATCTTATTCCAGACTACATAGAGTTTTAATTAAGTTTCATCATCATTCTTAGTTTCCATTCCATTTTCCTTAACTTTTTTTAATTACTTTTTAAATTATGTCTTTCATGTTTGATTTTCTAATATGTCACTGTTCTATAATTTATTTGTCTCATTCTTAGTGTAGTTTACTATATGTTGTTAAGATTAATTTTGGATTAGACTTAGTAATTTCATTCTTCAAAGTACATTAGTTTTTAATAGTTTCTCAGTTCAAGCATAGGATTAGTTTTCCCATTTACATATTTAATTAAGTTGTTCATAGAATAGGATTTGGTTCAAAAATAAGACATCTTTATCAAGTTTTCTACTTGCTTCTACATTAAATATCTTTATCAAGTTTTCTACTTACTTCTCAATCAGATTCAATTTCAAGTAAATATCTTTATTAAGTTTTCTACTTGCTTCTAGATTTCATTAGTCCCATGTCATTTGTCTATGGATAGAAAATACATTATAATGTTTAAAGTTAGTTGTAATTGGACACTCTTTAGTTTGCATTTATTTGTAGAAGTTAAACTAGATTTGCTTCCATTTTGTTTTCTTCTCACATTTGAAAGTCACTTTGACACCTTCTCTCATGTTCCTATTACATTTTATACATTTCCTCAGAATCCTCAAGGAAAATGGAATTGGGTAGTTTAGTTTGATCTTGAGTTGAATGTATGAATAGTTTTTGAATTCATTAAGTAGTCTGTACTTTTGCTTTAAGTTAATATAGTTTCCATAGTTAATTGTCAATTGAAGCATTTCATAGATAGGTTCCTAAACTCATTTACAATTGTTTCTAATTCCTAGATTAGAGTTTGAATTATTAATTAGCAGTTTTCAATTTCATCAAAGTAGTTCTGTTTTGATTAAGTTTTGCTTCCTAGAATAATATTTGTTGTTTTTATCTTTTCAATTATCGTCCATGGAGTAGAGTAGTATAGCTTGATACTATTATGGTCTGTTCGTTTAGTTAGGTTTAACTAGTTCAATAGTTGTATTTTCAAAGTTTGACTCGGTTTTTCATTTTGAAAGATCTTTCGATCTTTTCTTTATTAAACATTTCTAAGGTCTGCCGAGCCGAAACCTTAGGTCCCATTCTACCTCAACATATACTGTGCTACAACTCTAAGATTACCAACCCTGGTCAATAATTAAATATTTTGTTGATTCCTTAAGACAGTAAATACACCTCAACAATATGCCGAAGTCTTTTGTAGCTTCAAAACTAGCTATGTGGACAACGGTATTTCATATAGAATATTTCTATTTGGTCACTTTTTAATCTTAGTTGGATTTTATTGAATCATTTTTGGATCCTTGTGAATTGGATAACGATGGAAAATGGTTTATTTGTATGGAAATTTTGTATCCATTGACCAGGAAAAAAAAAAAAAACTATCTAAATCAATTTGTTTTCTCTTGTTTTCAATAGCATGACACTCAAAGCAAGCAGCAAGATAGAGGTAGAGGCATCGATCATCCCAAAAAAATGACCATTTATACTGCCATCTCAGGAACACAGCTATTGTCCAGGCTCAGACAAAGACAAAAACGTAATGTACATCTCGAAATTACTCCCATCGACTCATGACCAATTTCCAAATATTGTGAATAACATCTCCTAGTATATACATTTTCTCTTATACCTGCAGCAACATCCCTCGTATCTGATTTATCAAATGGCTTCTCCTAAGCCTATTATTTTGGACAAACCCAGAATGCAGTTGCACCATCTTCGACAGATTGACTATAGATGATGACTGAAATACTATGCTTATCCTATTCTGCAAATTGAAGGTTTTTTTGTGCAAGGGATTGGATTCTTCACAATGGGGGAAGTTGTCATTGACAAGAATGGGAAGGTTGTATCTGATGGAAAAGGGATCTGGAAAGTGCCCACTATTGACAACATTCCTTGAAATTTTAACGTTGAGCTGCTCTGTAGCCCTCTACACCAAAAACGAGTTCTCTCTTCAAAAGGTTTGTTTCCAAAACTAGTTGTTCTTCGGCACTAACTATATATGCTTTCATAGTCTGGCATACCATAGATTGTAAATGTTCCAATTTGGTGTAGATTACAGCATAGAATATAAAATAGAGTATGTTTTCAATATCATGGTATCTCTCCCTAATATTAGTTGGTATTTGGATGAATGGATGACACGGCTTCTGGTGAGCCACCTCTACTTCTAGCAGCATCCATTCACTATGCAATAAGGGAAGCCATAAAAGTAGCTCAGGAAGACCTTCAAATAGAGGACAAGTACTTCATAATGGACATCCCTGCCACTATGGATGTCATCAAGTCGCTCTGCGGGCTGGATAATGTTGAGCGTTATTTGCAAAGTTTGGCAGTTTCTCCTTAATCATGACTCGTCGGAGCTTGAAGAAAATGCAAAAGAAAGTCAAGAATATCAATATTCAAAAGAATTAACCAAACACTCAGGAATTTCTAAGTTTATTTAGAATACTTTCAATTCCCTTCTTTGGTAAGGATACCTATAATTTCAAAGGACACATTACCTTTTTTTTCACTGTACGATGCACTAAACTAATTAATTTCCATGCAGGTTTTGTGATGGAACTAATAGGATCTTTGCTTACGATGGTCATTATAAGTTTCAAACTGTCTGTTAGAAAAAAAAAATTGAGTGTTTGCAATTTGTTTTAAAAGCTGTGATGATATAATCTTAATTAAATGGTGTTATCCTGCCTGTGGCAGGCTTTGATTCTACCATGTTCTTGTTATATGAGAATAGTTGGAAAGAAAATAACTAAGATAGAGGTAAGATTATTGTTTATTTACTAGCATAGTTACTTAATTTTTGGTCACTTATAGACTACAAGTTAAGTGCCACGAACACATTATATGTTACTTGTTTTCCATTGGTAATTGGAATCGCCCAATTTTCTATGTCTCAGCTACCTGTTATGAGCCTCTTGCTATCCATGCAAATTTAGAATAATCTTCACATAGTGTGGTGAATTTGTTTTCTTATAAAACTCGTCCAAAAGGAAATGGACCACCAATATTTTTTGAATGGCATAAGAGGATTACTACACTCATATCTGGCTTTTCCTACATTCATTTAGTCACATTCTCAAGCATTGTTCAATAGGGAAGCCGATGCTCTATCAAAGCGTTCCCTGGGTCCTATAGATGGAAGGATATTCTCGGAGGAGTACAAGGATAGCAGTTTTGGTTAGTTCGGGATTTTTTCCTCTCCGCTGAAGGCTTTTTAGTTATGTGCAAGAATAATTTTGAATCAATAGTTTTTATGTATAAAAGCCAATCCTTTATGTAAAGATATTTTTATTTGATATTTTGGAAACTTATTGGAATTAGCAGCTCCTCCCGGTATGTACTTTTTTGACACAGCATTTGTTTTTAATGAGATTTTTTTTTCCGATGTGATTAATTTTATTTTTTTGAAAAAGTAGAATGGGCTGATTGTTGAGGAGAATAAAAGACAACACAAAGCACTGGAAGGAACTAAGAGCTCCTAAATTCTTGTCTCCTCTCGTACCTACAACAACCTTCACCTCTTTCTCCTTCCACAAACAATAGCAATACTCGATCACAGAAGGAAATAAAAAACTTTATTTTGTTTTTGTTTTGCTTTCCGCTATTTGTTCTATGGTATGCTGAGTACACTACATATTGCACAAATGAATTCAACACTACATTGTGCACTTGTTGCAAAGTGTTATCTGGATGGATCACTTTACCATCTGATAATTGTTTCAAATTTTAGTTTTCTTGAATTTCAAGGAGCCACTCTGGAATTGTTGTGATTGACAAGAGTGTAAAAGTACCATGAATGATGTATAAAATTGGTCATGCAAAATTTTTTTAAGTAATCTAGAATACTCGAGAAAAAAAAATTATCTAGCTTTGTATGGGTTGTTTCACAATGATAGATGATAACATGATGTATGTACTCTCTCCTATGACCTCTATCTTTATCTTTGATGTTGAGTAGTATTTATGCAATTTCTAAGTTTTACCTCTTTGGTTGACCATGTCTCATTACTTGTTTTTCCTGTGTTATTTAGTTTGAAACTTTGAATTTAAACTTCTTGAGCTTGTCAAATGGAACCAAATCCCTTGTATTGGAATCGAAAATGCCCAAAATAGTTTTGATTTCCCTGTTGTAGAAATGGATGGCTCATCCCTTCTGAGGCCTGGATTTTTCCAATTGTCACAAAGGGTTTATGCCTGAATATAGGTTTTGATAATCTTTACCTTCAAAATTAGACCAAGCCTCTAGTAGGAAACATATGCATGCCTTTGAAACACAAAACAAATTTATATTGTTTATAATCTAAAGCTGAAAAGAGTCCAATCAGATAGGATAAGAATATATATTATTCGATATCCTCTCTGTCCTTGAAGCACCTTTTAGCAAGGTAACAATTACTGCTTCAAAAATGTAAGGGATATTAAATGTTTTACCTTTAGACTTTTCGTAAAACTACACTCCAGAGATTTAGTTATTTGATTGTTGTAATAATTCTTTCACATTGTTTACTGTACAGAAGAAACATAAGATTCATCCAACATATGACAAGGAGCCTCCAGAGGCCAAGAGCCAAGGGTTTGAAGTACAAACGATTAATGAAACGCCTATGCTAGTATATGGTTTCCATCATTAGGCACATTGTCCCTCTTCTTGTGTAGCTTCATCTTTGCTTGGTTTTCATACACAATGCCGCATGGCTACTTCAATCCCAATGGATCGTCACATACAACAACATTCTAAAAATTTTCCTAGTATTCTCAATGTTCCAACAGGTTGTGGATTTAGTTGTATCGAGCACTTCCCAAATTTCCCTCCACTGTACTTACTTTAATTCAGTTCATATCCCATTTAATACTCCTCTACATGGTGCTTAAAAGTGTCATTGGGAGAAAAGACAATGTAGAGCATCATATATAGTGGTGATCTTATTATGGGTCCTACCTTTCAAATAAACTAAAATATTTTTTTATATTGAATGCTCTTATCATAAGAATAATGCTATATTTGTCTCCAATATCATTTAATATTATGGATTTTTTTTACGATTATGTTAATGCTCTTATGATAAGGATGATGCTATTTTTTTCTATTACTTATACTTATTATATTATTTTAGTAACCAGTGAAAAAGAGGAATTAAGGAAGATGACCCAACAAATCGCATATGACCGAGCATTCTTATTCTTTTTCATGGAGACTAAGGTGGACAAGTAACTTAATACAAACACGATCATAGTGCCATTGGCTCCACAATGCCATTATGGCTCAGATGAAGATGGATCTCGTCTCCCAAAGGTTTGGTACTGGCATAATATTAGAGATGCAAGTCCAAGGAGTCTGTATTCTTATTATTAATTCCAATTTGTGTATTCTTATTGTTAATAATTTGATATTGTAGCAATATAACATGTAACATCAAAGGACCTTATGCAATCATATGAAAGCACAAGGTAGATTTTTTTTCGCTGGTTGAATAGTAGTGGTCTCTGGGATGGAGGCTAGGGTTTGAAGTGATGGAGGCAGACCCTATGTATCTCATGGTAGGCGACAGTGATGTCGTCACTCTGTCACTATCAGACAAGATGCACGGTTTACGAGGTGATGATTCGGTTGATTAAGGGCCTCCCCACTAATCTGTGGTAATTTTTACTGTATTAATATTTTTTGTTACTCCCTAATTTCTTCCCAGGAGGTTTTACTATTTTCTAGTATGGATCCGCTCGACGAGGTAGACTACGGGAGCGACAACTTACGGCATTGTGATATCTGAAGATCGCCACTTGCCATTTTCAGGGAGGTTTCTGGTGTTGGGAACTATGGTGATTGTGGAGAAGGGAGCAATAGGCCGTCGGATGCGTTTCCCATTTTAGGGTTTGTCCCAGCTCTGGACAGCTTCTCCTCGCCTGTGTTGGAAAGGTCTGTGCTTTCACCGCAGTTGAATGGATTAAAAGATGTGTTAGTTAGGGGGGAGAGGAGGGAAAACATTTGGGGTGTTAAAGGTTTCAACTCATCCCTTTCTTCGCCTGATGCTTTGTGCTCGGAGATTGGAAGTCTTCCGGAGTTTCTTAATTCCTCCGGCGAAACTTTCTTTGAATCATCTATACCCGGTCTCAGTGCTGAGTCTTTGGTGAGGAATTCCAAGGAGGTTGGGAACTCCTTGTTCTCCCCTTCCAGGGGATTTTTAGCAGCTAACCTGGGCAATTCTGAACAGAGGGGTTTTTCTAGTCCGTCCGTGGACTTTGTGCAGAAGGATTTTGTTCGAGAAGAGGATTCCGCGATTTCGGGGGCACCTAGTACTCGAGTCAAGGGTAGAAGGAAATGGATCAAAAACACAGGTAAGGCACCAAATTACTCATTAGGTGAAGATATTGGCTTTCAAAAGATTGTTGGTATGGTAAACTCTATGTTGGTCGGTAGGGTTTATGGAAGGTCGGTGGGCCTTAAAACGGTTATTCAGTGGGCTTCTGGGGCTTGGTTAGGGAACTGTGGATATGTCCCATGAGTGGTGGCATTCTCGGGGGGATGGTTCGCCTTCCATTTCTCTTCGGATTCCCATGCTTAGTGAGCCTTAGGACTGAACTGGTCTATTATAAAAGTGCCTCTTCTTCTTAAACCATGGAACCCATTATTTGATGCAAGTCGTGAACGAATGGACACCATCCCGCTCTGGGTTCGCCTACCAGGGCTTCCTTTACACTATTGGGTTGAGGAGCACTTCAGGAGGATTGGTAATTTGTTTGGGACCTATTTGGAAGAAGATTTTTTATTTGTGGCAACATCGATTCAGAAGGTAGCAATAATTTTGGTGAACATAAATTTTAGGGATGGGTTGTCTGATGGTATGGACCTGAGATGGGGTCCATATATTTTTCCCCAAACCCTAGACTATGAAAACGTGTCGTTTCGTTGCAGACGTTGTCGTGAGTATGGTCATCTGGCTATAGAATGCTCCTTGTCGGTTTGAATGAAATTTGGAAATACTCTGAAGCACAGTATTGTGGAGAAGGAAGCTAGTGTGGATCCGGAAGGTGACATTGCGGGTCAACCTGTTTCAGAACATGAACATTCGGTGTCTCCTTCTGGTATTGTGGGGGATGACAGTATTTTGGGGGAGGATGGGATTGTGTCGGTCTCAGCATCTTTTAAGGAATCAGAAGAGATTGAACATCCCTCTCCCGTGGTCAGAGCTTCAGAGGGTCTTCAGCAAGCTCTTCTTCGATCACTGGATTTGGCAGCTAGTACATCTTCTGCTCCCTGCTCTACTCCTTCCTTCAATTTCTTTTTTAAGAACTTATCTTTTCCGGGTATTGATTGGGTGGAAGGTTTTAAAAAATTACACATTTCCTCTCATTTTTTGTCATCAATCTCTGTTCCTTCGTTTACTCTTGTTTCGCTTCCTTCTGTTGAACCCCTCTTGCTGGAATGCTCCCCTATGATTGATTCTGAAGATTCCCCAGTGCTCCAGCCTATTGGCCTACAGCCTTCCTCTCCATCAGGCTCCTCTGAGTCTGGTTACGTCCTTTTTTCAATGAACAAACCTTCTGCTGGTGGGATTAGGGAAGAGAAGCCAAGATTGGCTAAGGTTAGAGGCCAGAAGTCATACATTTCTCATGCTAAGATTCAAGCTTGCTCGGATTTTAAGAATGGTAAACAACTTTCAATTGAAAGGGAACTTAGAGCGGTGAATGCCCATAAGGAAGGGTTTCGATGAAGGTCATGTCCTTTAATTGTATGAGTCTTGCTGGTCCCTCAAAAAGACCAGCTCTACATCGGATGTTGGCTCTGGAACATCCGGATGTTTTGTTATTACAAGAAACTATGTGTGGGGGTGATGAGGCTCTGGGAAGGTTAAAATCCTGGTTCCCGGGCTAGTGTTTTGAGGCCTCTGATGCAAGGGGTCGTTCTGGTGGCCTGGTGATTGGGTGGAAGGAATCGAAGGTCTATGTTTCTTCCCTATGGGGGATGGAGTCAGTCTTGGGGATGTCATGCCATTCTCTGGATTTTGACAGAGAATTTACCATTGCTAACATCTATGGGCCATACTATGATAGGGAACCTTTTTGGAATTCTTTGTTGGCTAGGGAAGTGATTAAGGGTGATTCAGTGATCCTGGGGAGGGATCTCAATTTTACTCTGGGACAGACCGAGGTTTGGGGGCCACATGCTCATGTGGATCCCCTCACTAATTTTTTTATTAGGAAATTTATTGAAGGTAATTGGGTCGATGTTGATCAAGTGTGCTTAAAACCATCCTGGAAGAATAAGAGGGTGGGTTTGGATAGGGTGGCAAAGAAATTGGATCATTTCTTGTTATCTAAGCAGTTGGTGGTCTTTTTTCTATATCAGGCAATGGATTGGTTCTAGAGGATGTTCTGATCACGAACCTATTTTCTTGGAGATGAAGGCTGGTCCTGACAAGCCACCTGCTCCTTTAAAATTTAACAAGATGTGGCTAAAGGATCCTACTTTTGTTGAGATTTTCCATCAGTTTTGGATCCCATATCAACCGGGGATATATAATTCTATAGATTTTCACTTTACTGAGAATATCAAAACTCTCAAGGGACCAATCAAACAATGGGCTGTTGACAAGAGAAGAAGGGATGAGCGGGATCTAAAGCTTATTGAAGAGGAAATAACCTCCATTCCTTAGGCTCTGGAGGTGGATATCTTTCACAGTCTTCAAGGGATTATCTTGTTCAATTGGAGGATCGGCGGAACAAGATTCTTTTGCAGAATGAAGACACATGGAGACTGAAGAGCAGGGCCATATGGTTGGAAAGTGGGGACTAAACTTTGAAATTTTTCCATGCCTATGCAAAAGGCAGGAGATCAACTAACACTATCTGGAGTCTAGAAGATTCAGAGGGTAATTCTCATGCAACTTTTGAGCAGTTGGCTGGAGTGGGGGTTCATCATTTTCATAATCTCTTTAAAGCCAGTGACAGAGTGAATATTGAGGAGGTCATCAGGGTAACACAACCGTTTCCTCACTTTGTCGAGGAGGAAGATAACAAGATGATGTTGGACATCATTATGGTTGATGAATTAAAAGAGGTTTTGAATAGCTTTCAGAAGGACAAAATCCCTGGGCCGGATGGCTGGACCATTGAATTTTTTATTGCGCTCTTTGACGTTATTGGAGAGGATCTTTTGCATCTGGTTGAATATACTAGGAAGGAAGGCAGGATCCTAGCCAGCATCAACACCACTTTCATTGCTCTTATTCCTAAAGTGGATACTCCTTCTACTCTTAACGATTTTAGGCCTATCTCGTTGTGCAATTGTGTGTATAAGATTGTTACCAAAATCATTGCTCGTAGACTCAAATCTATTTTATCAGCCCACATCTCAGAGGAACAATTTGGGTTCCTTGAAGGTCATCAGATCCATGAAGCTATTGGGATTGCTCGGGAGGGATTGCATAGCATCAAAACTAGAAAGATGAAAGTATTTGTGCTTAAAATTGATCTCTCAAAAGCTTATGACAAGGTCAGTTGGTTATACATACGTCTAATGCTTACTCATTTGGGTTTTGAGATAGGTTTTATCCGTTGGATCATGAGTTGCATCTCCACTGTTTCTTTCTTTGTTTTAATGAATGGAGCAGCGACTCCTTTCTTCCACTCTGGTCGTGGCCTTCGTCAAGGGTGTCCTTTATCCCCCTTGTTATTTTTGTTGGTGGCTGAAAGTCTTAGCCGAGCTATTAAGGAAGCTAGACGGTCGGGTCTTTTTTAAGGTATTTTGGTTGCCCCAGGTTTTACTCTCACACATCTCTTATTTGTGGACATTATCCTTATTTGTTTCTCTGGATCTAGAAGGGATGCTCTTAAACTGAAGGAAATACTGGATCTTTTCTCTATATCCACAAGGGTGGAAATAAATGATGGAAAATATTCTTTAATTATTTCATTATTAACGGAGGTGGAACTTCATACTTACTTTGATCTCTTCCCCTTCACCCTTCTTACCCTTTGGGAAGGTTTAAAGTACTTGGTTTTCAACCTGAAGGCAAATGACTATCAGAAACAGGATTGGGTATGGCTATTGGAAAAATTGGAAAAACGGTTAAAAAGTTGGAGTTTCAAGTGGCTTTCTAGAGCTGGAAGATTAGTTTTGGTTAAGTCTATGTTGGAATCTATTCCAGTATACTAAATGTCATTGGCCTGGATTCCTAGGGTAATCTTGGACCAAGCTAGAAATATATGTTTCAGATTCCTTTGGAATGGTAAGGAGGATGCTCATGTTACTCCATGGGTCAAGTGGGATCGTATTGCAGCTCCAAAAGCATTGGGTGGATGGGGTCTGAAGAACATCTTTCATTTTTCTAAAGCATTGGCTGTGAAGTGTGGCTGGCATTTAATTAAATATGGGGGATTCTGGGCAAGAGTTATGATCCAAAAATATGTTGAGCCTGATTCTATTGAATCATGGATCCGTTCACCACAAAAAACTCATAAAGGTGGATCTTGCATTTGGAAGGTTGTGGTATCCTCCTTTCATGTCATCGAACAAAATATGGTATGGGATGTTGGAAATGGTCAGAGGGTGAGGATTGGGAGTGACCCTTGGGTGGGTTGTGATGTTCAACATTTACTGTCTGTTGGGTTGATCAAGGCGTTGGGACAAAGGGGTTATCATTTTCTCAATCAATTAGCAGACCTAGGGACTGTGTGGATGGAAAGTATTGTTTGGAGGTCGACCGAATCTTTTGGACTGGGGGGCAATCTGGAGGTGGAACTAAGACATTTTCTGCAGGCTCTCTGTAAGGACCATGTTTTCTTGAGTGATCAAGAAGACGATCTTGTCTAGGATGGGGACCCCTCGGGTAATTATACCCCCAAAGGAGGTTATCAATGGATAAGTGAGAATCACATGGCCAGGGATCAGATTTGGTGGTGGAAGAAACTATGGAAATACAGTGCCCTCACAAGGTGCGTTTATTCATGTGGTGTTTTTTAGTCAATAGGGTCCCGACGTGGGATTTTCTGCAGCATAGAAGTCTGCACGGCCCGAGCAGATGCTACCTTTGTAACAGGGAAGAGGAGAATGTATTGCAACTGTTCCTTCATTGCTGGTTTATTACAGAAGTTTGGGGAATTGTTTCCATAATTTTTAAAGTTACATTCCAATGGACGGGGACTTCATTGGATGATGCATGGAGACGATGGTACCAAAATCCTATCTATTCTACTTTCAAATATTTTCCACTTATTGTAATCTGGGCGGTTTGGATTTCTTGGAATAAATGTTTGTTCTCGGATATTGTTGGTCTTCCTGCACTTTCGACAGTAAATAGTTGTGGGCTATTCTTGGCATTCAAACGCATCAAACCTCCCTCATTGTCCAGATTTATACAACCCGTGGATATTGATCGCTCAATGCATTGGGGTTTCTTTGATGGGGTCTGTCAGAATGAAATATGTGGGGGTGGGGCTCTTCTTTTCTTGTCTCCTGTACATTACTTTGTGATGTCGTTGGGTCTTGGGAGGGGGAGCAACAAATGGGCAGAGATACTAAGTCTAAGATACCTTATCTCCTTTGCTTTGGAACGAACTATCAGGAACATTACTGTGTTTGGGGACTCTTTAAATGTGATTCAATGGGTTTCTGGCTCACATCAGTGTAACAACCGGTGGATAGCATCCATCCTGGATCAAATTCAGAATGTCACTCACACTTTTGATACTTTTACTTGTAGGCGTGTTTTTCGTGAGAACAACTCAGAAGCGGACAGGGCCTAGAAAGAGGGGTTGTTGCTGGGGGTTGGGATTTGGAAAATCATAGAATATGTGGATGGGGTTGGTAGGGAGTACTTCCATGGGCCGTTTATAGAATGAAGATCTGGCAGTTTTGCTGCTGTTACACTTTTTGGACACTATTAGTTTCAATTATGCAGAATTTGGATATATATATGCTTAAAATTTGATATAAGTTAAAGATTTTTGTACATGATGGATTTTAATTTTTGTAAAGGATATTTGGTTTCAACTCAGTGAGTTTGAATACTTTTGTAACAGATGTTAATGCTCACGTGGTGAGAACATCAAAGACTTTAACAGACAGGTTCAGAATGTTCTTTTAAAAAGTTCTAAATGCCACTCTTTAAGAGTGAAGATGATTAATGTAATTTCGTACTCATAATGATGAAATGAAATTACGCTTTTTTTTCCAGGAAAAAAAAAACATGTAACATCAAATCAAGTCAATGTTGATAATGGTCTGAATTAAATTAAAAGGTTGTATTTAATAATAAAATTGTAGTAAATAGAAAATATGTTATTGAATTTTTCATATCATATTGGTATGGGAAATGGCTTCTTTATCAATATGGCATGTTTAATGAAAGGTTTTAATTAATTTTTTAATTTTTCTTTTATTTGATATGGTGAACCTTCCCAATTATAATTTATAACTTAGTTGTGATAAAAGATTTCTTGAATTTTAATTTAAAATACAAAATGTAGTTATTTTAAAATTAATCTAAATATTTTAGTTGAACTAAAGTAGATATAGAGTTCATTGAAATGAATGCAAATAACAAGTAGAACAAATTCAATTAAGCTGAATTTATAATTAAGACTGAATGCTACAACTTCTTGTTGGTTTGTTAACAAAACAAAATAGGATAACAAGAACAAATAACAAATATTTGAGAGAAATCTATAGTAAACATATATCAATTCTCACAATTATCTAGACTGCTATAAACAACAAAACAATCTATACTAATTTCCTAACAACATTTAAAAATCTCTAAACAAAAATTGGTCTACAACTACTAATCTAATTACTTGAAATCAACTTACACCAACGATAAGCCAAAAGACACCTATTATGAGTACTAGCTCTTAGCCTTCCAAATAGGTATTACTTGATTGCCATGCTTTCATTGTGGTTAAAAAAATAGTTGTTTATTATAGTGAACAATAAGTAGTCTTATTGTTGATTTATACAGTAAGATAAACTTTAAAAAAGAAAAAAATCACTATTGATGTGATTATTTTGTATGCTTTGGAGTTTTGTTGTAGGTACAATTTTTTATTTTTTTAATTGAAAAAGCCTTGGAAATTTCAAAGCTATAGAGACTTTGCAAATCAAACATCCTTGAAGCTATGATTCTACTCCTCTATAGATATTCCAAGGTAAGTAGGTCTCAACCTTCATTGATATTTAGTGTTATTCTTATTGATTCTACCATAATACAATATGATTGCATAGTAATTCTCCATGAGAAAATTCATGAAAATAGAAGCATCTATCAAGTAGGGACATTGCAAACGATGAGAACAAAACTTCTCATATTGGAAGATAAAGATATGATAAGGATGTAGTATTAGTTTGAGAGTAGCATTGAGAGTGAAAGTTAAAACCCAATATATAATCTATAGAATGAGAGTGATAAATGGGGTTATAGTAGATTTGGATTTAAAACCCAATAGTATGTAGTAAGAGTCAAACCCAAGAGTAGAGTGGAGGTGAAAAACTAAGAGTAAAATGTCATTTTCCCTATAACAAAAGTGTGTAATTATAGTATACTTAAATAATAATTTTTGTAATTGAAATTATAAAAATAATATTTAAAACTTAAATTTATAATCAAAGTTATAATGTCCAATACATAGGTGGAAATCATCAATATTTCAAAAAAAAAAAAAACTATGCTTTTGTCCAAACGAATCTAAAATTAAGATCGCTCCTATCCTTTAGTTGATAGTATATATTTGTTTTTTTAATAAATAATTTGTAAATTACATATTACATTTATTTTTCCCACTGATTTTATTATGTGTTAATATAAATTAGCAAACAAAATATCAAATTAAATAAATATTTGATTGGACAAACTTTAATTCAAATATCAAAATAAAAGTTATAAAAAAAAACCAATCCATAACTAATATTATTGTCCAAATATTAAAATATGTATATAATTAGATAAATTTCAATTCAAATATCAAAATAAAATTTTCTTAATTTTAATCTTTCATATATATATTGTGTATTAAAAATTTATTATTATTATTTTTTAAGTAAATTAATAATTATATTTTTTATAAAAACAACTAAATTATATAATTATATGTTGTATATTGTATCATATATTATATAATGTTTAGAAAATTATATCATTTGTATATTGTATAAAAAAAAAGAATTTGAGTTTTATATTATTATGTTTTTTTACTTAATTTTGATTTTTATATGTTTTATTAAATAATAATGTTTTATAAAATTAATTTATTTTATTTTTCAAATATCAAAATAAAAATTGTAAAAAAAACAAAATCACTCGATAAATAATGTTATTGTCTATATCCAAATATTAAAATATGTACATAATTAAATAAGTTTCAATCTAAATATCAAAATAAAAGTTTCTTATTTTTAATCTTATATATATATATATATTATAAAAATATTTTATTATTATTATTTTTAAGTAAACTAATAATTAGATATTTTTATAAAAACAACTATTATATGTTGTATATTGTATAGCAACTTATATTATATATTGTATAATGTATAGAAAATTATAACATAGGTTGTATATTGTTTAAAAAAATATAAAACATATTATGTTTTAAATTTAATTTAATTTTTATATGTTTTATTAAATAAAATTTAATAATGTTTTAGAAAATTAATTTATTTTATCTTTTTAAATTAAATCAAATATTTTATCTATATATAATAAAGGTAGGGACTAAGTTGTATGCAGCTCTTGTTATATTTATTACTAATGGTATCTTATTAATAATAAAGTTATTATTAATTATGGTATCTTATTTATTAATAATGGTATCTTATTAATTATAAAGTTATTACTATATTTATTAATAATGGCATCTTATTAATAATAAAGTTATTATTAATTATGATATCTTATTTATTAATAATGGTATCTTATTAATAATAAAGTTATTATTATTGAATTTTAATGCCATTAGCATTCTTTTACTTATTAGCATTCTCAATTTTATTTTATTTTATTTTTTGTGTCGAGGTTATGTTATGATATTAACACTAATAATTTTTAATTTCATGATAACCTTAACAAGCATTATCAATTTATTTGCATTATCAATGAAGGAAGATTGTTTAGCATTCTCATTTATTAATTAAGAATTTGGAAGGATAAGATAAGTTTTTTTAGGAAAGGAAATGAAATGAACGGGCATACCTAACCTATTTATTGACACCAATAGCAACTCTTCTCTCCATCATCTGTCCTGAGGATGAATCCAGTTGAGGATTCGAAACGTCAACAGGAAAAATGCTGACCATGGATAATCCAGAAACCCATTCTTCTAACAGTTCGTAAAGGTTCTTTCAACTCCCATAAATCATAGATTTGTAAACATGTTTTCACATAGGGGGAAATGCTAGAAAAACTCCACAACTTGCCGTGAAATTTGAGATAATTGTTCCAATGACTTGTATAATGTTCATGAGACTTCTTCAGTGCATTAATGGCTCTCCATACATTAATAAAATCACATAGGTTAACTGAAATAAATCGAAACTAAGTCAATTCAAGCTCTCACAACAAGATATAGGGGAAAATGGCACCATTCATACATTGTTTGGCATTTTTACATAGTTTCACTCGGATTTTCAACCTGAGGTTCTTATGAGCATCAAATACATATTAAATACATAATATTACAAATAAATGGGGCCCCAAGAGCTCCCCCAAATAGATAAGCATCTCACCAAGTGCGCCCTTCCTCCAAGAGCCAAAATATAAAGAGAAATGTGAGAGAGAGGTGGGAACAAGTTGAAGAAGAGAATATCACTTGCAACCCTGTAGCTTCAACCTGAAACAACTGACTCCATTGTAGCTCCAAATGAAAGGTCTGAATGTCCTCTCCAATTTCCAATTGGAATGGGAATCTTTCACCCTCGAAATTGGTACTAAGGCAAGTAGAGTAAACACTCCACTAGCATGGACAAGCTATGCTCTCCAATTCTCAAAATGAGAAATGATCAAAATCTCATATCCTTATTTGTTCTTGTCTTTTATAAACTTCCCAAGCCTTCCATGGTTTGAATTCCTTCCAAAATCTTCATGCCAACTCGAATTGGGAAGAGATTCCAAAGTGTGCCACTTGTCCAACAATTTCTAGTCTCCATCTTCCACCAATTCGAATGAGGAGGCTCTTTGGCTTCCCTAACGCCCTTGTGCACCCTCTTGGAGGATATTTTTAGCCCTGACATGTCATATTGGTCATATTTCATCCATCAGATATGATTCTTGTCATAATTGTCATAGAATCTTCATCATTGTTGTCATAGAAGCTAGGGAATCTAGCCCAAGTGTCTCAATATCTCTAAAATTCCTCTTCCTCTTCCATGGGAGTTACTCTTCCACTCCAATTCAACTTTAATTGGTTCATGTCAAGTATAATAACCTTCCAAATCCCCCAAGAACATTAGACTCCACCTTGGATTCGAATGGGTGAGAATGGGATGCCATGTGGCATGAGGAACCTTGCTTTGTGTGGGTCCCACACCACCAATGTGCCTCCATGACCAAGTGCCACCTTATTTTCCTATTGTAAATATTTATTTAGCCCCTTTTAATAGATTTATGTCAAGATAATGTCCAATTGGGTTTTATTATCTCCCCTATTCAAAATCCAAATGTTTCCACCCCAACCTAGGGAACTAGTAAATTGGTGGAATTTTCCCTTCTAGTATTTATTTGGATGGGGACATTACAATCCTCCCCACCAAATATTTCTTGCCCTCAAGCAATTCTAAATTAGGATTCTGCAAAAAAAATTCCTCTTCCCATGTGGCATCCTCACTTGGCAAATCTTTCCATTGTACCAAATATTTTCTTATGGTTCTGCTCCTCAATTTCCTTTATCTTGTCTTCAAAAATATTTCTAGAATAAGTATGAGTTGTCCTTCATCATCCAATGGAGGGAGTGTTTTTGAAATATAAATTTGCTGACCAATAGCATTCTTAAGGCATGAGACTTGAAATACATTGTGTATTTTTCTACCTTCCAGAAGTTCTAACTCATAATCTACCTCCCCAACTTTTCGAACTATCTTGTATGGAACATAATACCTTGGTTTGATATTTTTTTTTCCTTTCCATTTCAAGGAGGTTTGTTTATATGGCTACAGCCTCAAATGAACCAAATCATTCACCTAAAAATTTCTTTCATCCTTATGTTGATCTGCATACTGTTTTTGTTGATTTTGGCAAACCTGCAAATTGTCTTTTAGAAGCTTCAAAATATCTTGACTTTCTTCCACCCAATCCTTAGCTTTGGGGGCTCTACTATCACCAAATATGTGTTCAAAAAATATGATTACTTCATAACCATAAAGTGCTTTGAAAGTATACATGCCAATGTACATATGGAAAGTAGTATTGTAGCAAAACTCACCCAAGTGTAGCCATTTAACCCATGTTGTCTGCTGCTCACCAACATAGTTCCTCAAGTACCCCTCCAACCATTGGTTCACTCTTTCTGTTAGGCCATCATTTTGAGGATGATATCTTGTGCTTGGAGTTAATTGAGTGCCCACCAACTTGAAAAGTTCTTGCCAAAAGGCACTCATAAATTTGTTATCTCTCACTCACAATGTTCTTGGGAAGTCCATGCAATCTGAAATTTTCTCTAAATAATAGATCAGCCACTTGTGCAGTAGTGAAAGATGATGTAATAGAAAATAAATGAGCAAATTTGGTGATTCTATCCACCACAACATAAATACAATCCTTACCTTAAGCTTTGGGAAAACCTGTGATGAAATCCATTGAGATACTTTCCCATTTTTGTTCTAGAATGGGCAATGGTTGCAATAGACCATCATGATGTGTGTGTTCAACTTTGTTTTTTTGGCATATCTTGCATTCATTCACATACTTTAGAACATATTCCGTCAGCCCTTTCCAAGAGAACCTTTGCCTTAGTTGCCTATATGTTTTGAAGAAACCAGGATGGCCTGCTAAAGGAGAATCATGAGCTTCCTTCAAAATCTTGTGCTTTAGATTCGAACCATCAACCAAGTATATTCTGTCCTTATAGTAGATTAGGCATTCAAAATATTCTATCTATCATCTCCTTTGAACCCATCTAACACATCACAAGCAAAACTATCTTTGGCATACTCAACTATTAGAATATTTTTCCAATCTTTTGAAATGTCCATAAGGGAAAATGAAGGCCTCCTACATAATGAATTTGCTACAATATTATTCTTCCCTTTTACATATTCAATGTCAAAATCAAAATCTTGGACCTTACTTACCCACTTTTTTTGCATTTCATTGAGATCCTTTTGTGTGAGAAAATGCTTTAAACCATTATGATAAGTTTTGACCACAAACTTGCTCCCCACCAAATATTGTTTAAACTTGGCCAAGGAATGCATGATGGCTAACATTCTTTGTCATATATGGAGTAGAGCTTCTCATGTAGCTGCAATTTTATTCTCTCAAAATATATGGGGTGTTTATTTTGCTTTAGGACCACCCCTATTCCTTCTCCTAATGCATCACATTCCAAAACAAAAGGTTTAGAAAAATCCGGTAATGCAAGTACTGGACAGCTACTCATTACCTCTTTCATTATTTGGAAATCCTTTTCATCCTCTTCATCCCATTTGAAAGCATCCTTCTTGGTCAAATCAGTAAGTGGAGCAGTTAATTTGGAGAACCCCTTCACAAACTTCCTATAGTAAGCGCATATTCCAATGAAGCCTCTCAATTCTGTGATGTTTTTGGGTGATGGCCATTCAAGAATAGCCTTTATTTTCTCCATGTGCAACTTTACTCCATCTTTCCCAATGATAAGCCCAAGATACAAAACTTCTTTCAACCCAAATTCACACTTGGACAATTTAGCAAACAAAGGTTGTTCATGCAAGATTTTAAATACAACTTCTAAATGGTGCAAATGCTCCACCCATGTCTTATTGTAAATCAAAATATCATCAAAGAAAACAAAAACAAAATTACGTATATGATTGCAAAATATTTTGTTCATGCATGATTGGAATGTGGCTGGAGCATTGGTCAGACCAAAAGGAATGACAAGAAATTCGAAATGGCCATAGTGACATCTAAAAGCAGTTTTCTGCACGTCCTCCTCCTTTATTCGAATCTGATGGTAACCAGATCTGAGATCAATTTTGGAGAAGAATTTTGCTCCAAATATCTCATCCATGAGCTCATCTATTCTAGGGATGGGATATCTGTTCTTAATTGTCTTCTTGTTTAGAGCTCTAAAATCAATGCACATCCTTAAGGTTCCATCCTTTTTCTTCACCAAAACAACTGAAGAAGCATAGGGGCTAGATCTTGGTCTAATGAGTCCCAATTCCAAGAGCTCTTGAATAGAATTCTCAATCTCATCTATGAACCTTTTTGGGTGTCTATATGGTGGTATTTGGATAGGTGAAGTACCCGCCTCCAAAACAATGGTGTGATCAACTCCTCTGTCAGGTGGCCTTCCAGGAGGAAGGTCTCCAAAAACCCTTTCATATTTTTGTAGTAGTTGCTTTATCTCCCTTGGATGTTCTGCAATATTTATGTTTGGATTGGGTGAAGTGATGAAACATTCATCATCCTATTCAATATCCCCATGCCTCAATATGGACCTCATACTGTGGGAAGAAACCACTTGATTCGAATAGGTGTGCATTCCTCTCACCACCCTTTGTTTTCCTTCCGAATCTTTGAATTTCATTTTAGGTATTTTATAGTTCATTGTATGCTCCCCTATAGAATATAGCCATTGCACTCCCAAAACCACATTAGTATCAGCAAAATCAACCACATAAGCTATTAGAAAATGTGTAATTACCTATGGTGAGTTGTAGCTTTGGAATTCATGTTTTGCACTCCATAGTATTGTGACCTAGAATGATGACTGTGAACCCATCAAATGGTTCAGTAGGTAAATTTCTCCTCTCCACCATGGCTGCATCAATGAATTTGTGAGTTTCTCCTCCATCTACCCAAGATCGAAACCCTTTTCCCTTGTACCACTCTTATGCATCGAATGGTGTGAAAACGAGGCACTCCTGAAAGTACTGTCATTCTCCCTTTGTCAGGTGATGGATGATATTCTTCTGCTGTGTCATATCCCTCTTCTTGGGGTGAAAGATGTTATTCTTCCTCCATACCCCCTTCACACTCATCGTCATCATAAAATACTTCAATGAATTGTTCTTTCCCCCTTAGCACATTTATGCCCTCGTACCCATGGTTGGAAGCATGTGTAACATAGTTTCTTTCTTATGAGTTCTTCCTTGTTTGGTCCATCTTTCCTATCCTTTCCAAATGCATCTTTTTCCATGTCTTCTTTTCAAATATGAACTTGGAAGTAAATTTGGGCTTGGGAGGATACTTTGTCTTGGGTAGCACATTTTGCAGATCTCTTGCCAAGTTCATGGCATCTTTCAATGAAGTAGGTTTGTGGGCCTTAACTAAACCCTTCAAAGGTTCATCCAAACCTTCAGTAAAGATAAATACTAATCTGACCATAGATATATCATCCACCTTAACTGATAGTTTTTGGAATTCCAACATGTACTCATCAAGGGTTCCAATTTGCTTCAACTGTGCTAGTTCCTTGAAAGGAATTTCTGGGTCTTTTTGCTCAAATCTTTCCAATAACCTGCTAGCAAATTATTCATATGTTTTAACCTGATCATGTCCTAAATTTGTAATTCCATGGAACCACCAATCATTGGCTTCTCCATCAAGATGCAAAATAGCCATTTTTAGAGCATCCTCTTAAACCATTAGATTCAGCTGAAAATACACATCTAGTTTTTGTATCCAAGTATTTGTAGAACTTTGAGATGAGACATCAAAGGTAGGGAGGGGAATTTTACCTATGGCATAATTCAATCCTTTATTTTGAAATGGATTCCTATTACCTCCCCTCATTTTGAGCTTTTTTGAGACAGTAAAGAATTGATCAAATAATAGGGTCCTTCTACAATCTTCACTCAACTGTTACCATTTTGCTAGAACTTCATTCATGCGATATTGGGTGTTAGGATCTTCTTTGGAATCAATAAATTTAGGTATCTCTTTTTGAGATCTTAAATTCATGAGGTCGATTATGATGCCCTGTCTTTGAGAAAATACTTTCACCCATTGCCTTCATTTCCTCGAAAGGAGAACTACTGTTGCCTCCTAATTCCAATTTGATTCCAATTTGACTAGCCAACAATCCGAACCCTTTCAATATCTGCTTTCTCATGTATTCAAAGAATGGTTTCCTGAATTTCCTAAAATCCTCATTCTCCTTTGTCTATGAGGTTCCTTTCTCATCCTTAGTCATGGTTACCAAAGAATGCACTTCTTCTCCTGCTTCTTCCCTTTCACCAAAAGTACTTTCAGTTTCAGTTTCTAAGGGTGGGGGATGATTTTTCTAAATTCTTGTCCTAATGGATGGTCATCCACATCAGGTTCAAGTACCATGCTCTGATACCACTTTTAGTGTCCCTTTTTATAATTTTGGAAAAATTGGGAAAAATTGCAATTTTTGGCCAATTCGACCCTTAGACTAGTAATGAATCAAATGCTTCCAAATGGTTCCAAATTATTTCAAATCGGGTATGAAGGTGTTTGAATGGTTTTAAGACATAAAAATGAAGCTGATGGATGCTTGGAAACTCTCAAAATACTTCTGCAACATTCATTTAAGTTCAAGAGAAAATAGGGAAATTTACTAGTAAATTCGAGGTTCAAACCCCCAAGGGTAGGAGACACAAATGGCTTACCAAATGAAGTAATACCCTCCAAAATTTCAGAACAGAGACATGGAATAGTTATAGGACTTCAATGTGATCCAAAATTCATCATTAATCAGTTCCTAAAGGCTGTTGCAACTCCCGTAAATCATATATTTGTAAACATGTTTTCAAATAGGGGGAAATGCTAGAAAAACTCCACAACTTGCTATGAAATTTGAGATAATTGTTCCAATGACTTGTATAATGTTCATGAGACTTATTCAGTGAATTAATGGCTCTCCATACAGTAATAAAATCACATATTTTGACTGAAACAAATTGAAAACTAAGTAACTTCAAGCTCTCACAACAAGATATAGGGGAAAATGGCACCATTCATACATAGTTTGGAATGTTTATTTAGTTTCACTTGGAGTTTCTACCAGAGGTTATTCTAAGCATAAAATAGAGAGTAAATACATCATATTAAAAATAAATAGGGCCCCAATATCTCCCCCAAATAGATCATCATCTCACCAAGTGCGCCCTTCCTCCAAGAGCCAAATATGAAGAGAAATGTGAGAGAGAGGTGGGAACAAGTTGAAGAAGAGAAGATCACGAGAAGCCCTGTAGCGTCAACCTGTAACAAATGAATCCATTGTATATCCAAATGAAAGGTTTTGAATGGCCTCTCCAATTTCCAATTAGGATGGGAATCTTTCACCCTCAAAATTGGTACTAAGGCAAGTAGAGTAAACACTCCACTAGCATGGACAAGCTATGCTCTCCAATTTGCAAAATGAGAAATGATCAAAAGCCCCCCTCCTTCTTTGTTCTTGTCTTTTCTAAACTTCCCAAGCCTTCCATGGTTCTAATTCCTTCAAAAATATTCATCCCAACTTGAATTGGGAAGAGATTCCAAAGTGTGCCACTTGTCCAACAATTTCTAGTCTCCATCTTCCACCAATTCAACCGAGAGGGATCTTTGGTTGCCATAACTCCCTTGTGCACCCTATTGGAGGCTATTTTTAGCCCTGACATGTCAAATTGGTCATATTTCAGCCATCAGGTCTGATTCTTTTCATAAGTGTCATAGCATCTCCATCATTGTTGTCATAGAAGCTAGGGAATCTAGCCCAAGTGTCTCAATATCTCTAAAATGCCTCTTCCTCTTCCATGGGAGTTACTCTTCCACTCCAATTCGACCTTCATTGATTCATTCCAAGTATAATGACCTTCCAACTCCCCCAATAACATTAGACTCCACCTTGGATTCGAATGGGTGAGAATGGGATGCCATGTGGCATGAGGAATCTTGCTTTGTGTGGGTCCCACACCACCAATGTGCATCCATGACCAATTTCCACCTTATTTTCCTATTGTAAATATTTATTTATCCCCTTTTAATAGATTTATGTCAATCTAATGTCAATTTGTGGTTTATTAGCTCCCTTATTCAAAATCCAAATGTTTCCACCCCAACCTAGGGAACTAGTAGATTGGTGGAATTTTCCCTTCTAGTATTTATTTGGATGGGGGACATTAAAGATTGATATCTTTGTTTCATCCTCAGAATCTGATCCAAGGTCCTCAACGATAACCATGGCCTTTTGCTTCCCTTTTTGATCCTTACACCACTTCGATTTCAATTATGGATGTAGCTTCTAACAGTGTTTTGCATCATGCCCATCTCTCTGACAATGAGAACATGAAAGTTTTGTATCCCCTTTCTTCACAGTAGTTGTATGCTTTCTCTTCTATTTGTCCTTTCCTTCTTTCAAATTACTAGATTAAGCTAAGTGATTGTCTTCATAGGTATTCTTCCCTTTAGATTCAATATGTGTGGCTTGAACACACACATCATCCAGTTTAGTAGGATTAAACATAAGTATTGTATGACGCAAATAACTATGTAATCCTCCAATAAACTTAAGAAGAGTTTCTTGAGTGTAGATAGGTATACCCAAAATAAAAGCTCTCTTTCTAAATTCCTGAGCGTATTCTTGTACATTCTGACCTTTACCTTGCCTTAAGTTTTGCAAATCCATCATGGCTTGTTGTATGTAGCCTAATGGATAAAATTGATTCTTTAACGCAGCAGTAAATTCATACCAGGAAGAAATCATTTTAATTTTTGTAAGGATGCCTTCCTGTGTCTTACTCTCCCACCAGATGAGTGCAGTGCCTCCAAGACGGAGAGTAGCCAACTAGTTCTTTGCACTATCATTTGCAAGCTTTTGGATCTTGCAATATAATTCAATTTGTCGTATCCAATCATCTAAATTTTATGCGTTAAGTTCACCATTGTATGTAGGAAAATCAAACTTAATATCAAGTTTCAAATAAGGTAAATCAGACTTAGCCTTCTCAGGTTGTTTCTTTGAATTTGAAGAAGTAGTACTGGAACTTTCAGAAGAGGAAGAAGAATATGGAGAAGAAGGCTCAGAAGGGTCTCCTCCTTTTCCCGAAGCATTATCCTTTTCTTTATCCTTCTTTTTTTTCTTATTTTCCAATCTCTCTTGATAATCTACAAACAACTTTTCTACTATGTCTTCCATGTGTTAGAAAGCCTTACGGAAATCCTTCTCATCTTCTTCTCGGTAGTCTTCATCTTCCATTTTCTTTCTTCTTCTTGAACCAATTTCTGGATCAAACTCCTCAAGTTCTCCTTCACCACGTTTAAGCCTTGATCTTGTTAACATTCACACTCTGGAATTCCCTGGCTAGCCTGCTCTGATACCAAACACGGAGAGATGATCCTCCAAGATGGAGAGTCGTTTTCAGATCATGTTTTGTATCAGAGCAGGAAAACTGGGGAATTGCAGAGTGTGAATGTTAACAAGATCAAGGCTTAAACTTGGTGAAGCAGAACTTGAAGAGTTTCATCCGGTAATTGGTTCAAGAAGAAGAAAGAAAATGGCAGATAAAGACTAGTGACATTTTTAATATAACTATATCAAAGAATATGCAATTAATTGAAATTATAGGAATACAAGTTATTCCATCGCCTTCATCATATGTCTAAACACTATCATGTTTAGATAGTATAATATTTTTTTTATTCCATTTAAAACCCTCTTATTTCATCGATCATCCGTAAAGTATAATCTCTTACCCTTGAAATCAAGTATCGCTTCATGATCTTCCAACCAGTCCATTTCTATGATCATGTCATAGAATCCCAACTTAGTAACACATAAGGATACATGATTTACATGAACTCCAAGGTCAACTTCACAATTTTGTAGTAGTTTATCTACTTCTTGTTTCACCCCTAAGGCCATTTCGACCATGTTGATATCATTTTGACCTATTCACTATTAAATCATATTTATAATATGATTTATATAAAATGTAACTATCACTATATCTAGGATCTATTAACAATGGGAAGTCTTTACCAAATATTTTACATGTCATCTGTAGAATAGTTGATTGATGTTTTTCTTGTCAGTTGTTGATCGTTGCATGTATCTTATGTGAAATTCCAAAGTCATCTACAATAGTTTGGCTCTATCTTGGGCCAACTCCCCTAGATTCATGTGGGAAATCCCATTTAACATGTGCCTCTCCACAAGTATAACACCCCCTCTTAGGAGGTTTCCTCTAAGTACTAGGATGAGAAAATGTAGTCTCGCTACTTTGTTGTGATTGTTGTGGCCATTGAATTCCTAGTCTATAAGGTGGCCTATGTCCTCCTAGTTGACATCTCTTATCTCTTGTCAATGGCCCTTCCAGTGTGTCTCTACACCTTGTAATTGATCTCAATGTAGTCCTTAATTGTGAACAATGCCTTTGTCTCATTGATCCCATAGTTCTAGATAATCTCATCTAACCACCTCATGTAATCTCATCTTTGGCTATGATATCTCTCTGCACTACATCATGCAAGGTTCAAGGCATCAAAATTCAAATCTTAGACCTTATGTTACAATTGAATCCATACACAAACTTGTTCACTTGCAATTTGTATGTACTCAAATGTGGTGCATGCCTCAATAACTCCATGTATGGGGCATCATACTTAGATATAGACCCGTTACCCTAAAGCAATGAGGTAAACTCATTGAGTTGTCTCTTTATAAACTCCTCTAAGAGGCAACATTCCTCAAACATTTCCTAGTAAATGTCAACTATATCTATGAATAGTTGTGGCAATAAAGTCTTTCATCATAATAGGGCACTTCCTTTTAGTTGGAAGATTCTCATTCTCACTTTGTAGTGTGAAGTATAATATTTTATGCCAAAGCACATGCCCATGTTCTCTAACCAAGCTTTGACTACTTGTCCATCAATAGAACTCCAAACTCTAAAAATTGGACCTTCTCTAATTCCCTATAGGCATTAGAGTTTGAAGATGTTGGGATCCTTCTCTATGAATGGACCCTCCAACACCTTCCTTGTCAAGATGATGGGTCAAAGCATCTAGCATAGGATGAAATGAGCACATCATTGTCATGACCTCACCCATTGGCATATATTCATCCTCATATTCCCTTAATGGGGAATGCAAAGGTGTAGTATGAGGTAACAATGGAGTATGCATAACACATCCTCTAGCACCCATGCCTCTCCCTCCTCTTATATCCATAAGTCAAATATTGGATAAAAACAATCATAACGTAAAAAATTTTGAGTATCTAGTTATACATCAATTACATGAATGGATCTAAATTCTTAGTGTTTAAACTCAACTCGGATACTATATGTGGGAACCCTGACTTTATGATCCCAATCTATCATAAAAACTTGTATTTATTTGAGTAAATAGTCGGCTAATTGAATAGCAGTTTAATTCAAGAATCTCATTATTTCTTTTAAAACATAATCGTATTCTCATCACAAAATACATAAATTCAAATACACACATATTTGCTACAATTTCATTTGTGTACCTGTGGTATAGCCCTACCATTGTAGCATATTTCACTTGCATCAGCAGGTGATCTTCACATTTTTTCACTCAAGCCCTCTTGCTTGAATCTAAGACAACTCGTTTCCCCTCAAACCTTCTCATTTGAGTCCAATAACTCTTTTTCCCCTCAAGCCTTCTCGCTTGAGTCCCAGAAAAACTCTTTTCCCCGAAATCATTTTCGCTTGAGTCTAGGAAAAAACTCGTTTTCCCCTCAAGCCTTCTCGCTTGAGTCCAGGAAAAATTCTTTTTCCCCTTAATCCTTCTCGCTTGAGTCTAGGAAACACTCTTTTTACCCTCAATCCTTCTCACTTGAGTCCAGGAAAAACTCTTTTTCCCCTCAATCCTTCTCGCTTAAATCCAGGAAAAACTCTTTTTCCCCTCAAGCCTTCTCGCTTGAGTCCAGGAAAAACTCGTTTTCCCCTCAAGCCTTCTCGCTTGAGTCCCAGAAAATTCTAAACCTTCTCGGTGTTGCACCAAGCACAAGATTGGTACTTAACACCTTATCAATTTCGTGCCCCTCAGGGTGTGCATCACGCATAGGACGATACCCAACACTCACCCAGTGCTCCTAAGTTACAGAGTGCTCCAGGGACTTTTACGTCATTAAAAACATGGAACCACCTCTAACAACCCTTCAGGTTATTGCAGTGCTCCTGAATTAAACTGGTAGTGCTCCTACCTGAACACGTCTCATGTTCGATACCCAACTGTAGGTGTTCCTTTCTGGCCCAAATCTGTGCTCCAAACTTGGCCTTCTCTTCTTTATTCTTCTTGCTTAGTTTTATTGTAGTTTTAAGTTATATTTATTTTAAAATGCAAGGCGCCTCCCTCCCCCTCATTCTTATCTTATTAATGTGAGGGTTTTATTACTTTTAGAGTTATCTTTTAAATTTCTCTTGATGCTCTCAATATTTCCACTTCTCTAGTCATATTGTCTCATGTGCATGCAACAATGTCTCATAACATTGCATTAGTGAACCCTTGGCTCTCCTTGTGGCTCTAATGCCACTATTATGGCCACCCTGCTTTACCAATAGAATATTTAAGCTGGGGCCTATTGCACATGACAATTTGTTAAGTTTGACAACCATAAAAGGCATTCACTTACAGTGATTTTTGCGAAATTCTTTTGGTTTTAGCGATTCTCTGGCCATTGATTAGCTTTGGTTCTTGATTTCCAAGCCCTTGCTTTGTGCGATCAATTCCTCACATACATCAACCAAATAGGTATATTAGATAAAACCCTATGAAGGTCAAGTGTCAATCACACAAACATAATCATAATGTGTTTGGTTATCACATAACACTTTACATAAATCATAGTTCCTTGCAACTCTAAATCTATGTTTGCAGCATCTGTCATAAATGAGCCTATAGGTCCTAGAGTAGAAACCTTCACTCTGATACCATATGTAACATCCCAAATCCTTGTCACGTTCTAGAGGAAATGGGGTGAATTTATTTTTTTTGTTTTCCCTTTTTTTTACTTAACATACTTTCAATATTTGTAATGTCATCCATTCACCTACCATAAGTGAATAACATCTAGACAATATGGTGCATATCTTTACTGCAATGCAAACTTGGGTAAGAAATACCACACAAAGCTTCGAACTTGGTAATTCATAGAAGATAACTTCTTCTATACAATAAGTTGGGTCCATATCTCGATGTCATATCTTTTAACATGGTTCTCTTAACAAGAGACAACTAAACATTAGAAACAAGCATATGTACCATTAATCTCACCATAGATGTGGACAAAGATATACACTTATCTTTCTATATAATGATAAGTCATAGTTTTCCTTTCTCTTATCAGAAAACATGCATATGTACCACTAAACATTATATCAACAACAAATGATCTCGAATGGTGCAAATATATCTCAAGAGGATTTAGCTATGTTATATTAACTGTCCTCCTTTACAATCAAGAATGAATTCAATCGTGATTAATCAACATGCCCCTTTTTACACATTCATTTACATAATTCAACATTGATGTAAATTTCATGGAAAAGACATTTCTATGTAACCATTGTAACAATCCTTGTTATTATTTTGATTCTTTCAATGCGGAATAGTGTCATACTCGTTATCCGCGTAGTATTTAAACATTGAACATAGGGAACATGCAAGTGCATCATGTTACTTTACAAAAGTTCATTCATCCCTTTTTTTTTCCTTTTGCACCCATGACTATATGCTCATACCTTAGACATAAGTCCTATTCATCTAAACGCAAGTACATCATATAGATAACAAAATGGTGAAACCATAAGCATATGTATGATATTATTCATCTATATGGTTAGTACCATATTGAAGTCTCTTTTTCAAACTAAATGTAAGAGTCTTTTTCCATTGACCATCTACCAATCAGCTATACATAGATACATGGAGAAGTAACCATAAGAGATTATACTCTTCACTTACATTACTAAAATACCATTAGAGATACAATTAATTGAATATACATCAATGATTATGATAACTTTACAAAGCGTACTTTTCTTACCAAATTGGGTAGAGGTGAAAGAGGATTTTCTCCTCGTCTTCCTCTACCTGTATTCATCATACTCGCAACATTTATTAGTACTACAAAATATACTCTATAACTCTAGATGCCTTTCCATTATTCATGATATATCTAACTGATTTACTATCATAAGTATTTAGTTAGGGGAACTGTTTTGGGAAATGAAACGCTCCACCCAACCGTAGGCTCTTCGATGGCTTCTACTTAGTCCATCTGAAGGCCACCCCCGATCTGGGCATGGTGATCCACAATTAAGTTAAGGAGTTTTAAGTCTTGATACTCTAGAACCTACCACTCACAGCCTTAGCGGGTATTGCAGTGCTCCTGCAATTTCATAAGGTAGTACTCCTACTTGAACACGTCTCGTGTTCTAGCCTCTTACCCGGCTGTGGTGTTGTTCTTGCTGGCCCAAATCTCTACTCCAGAATTGACCTTTTATGCTCTACGGCACATAGTTAATTAATAATTAACATGCAAATAATAACAATTACAATTATCATCACAACACAAAGGAATACTATTCCTCAATACCACGGGGACAAATCAAATACCAAGCAGGTGATAGTAAAAACAATTATTGACACAGCTATCAAATAAAATGTTCACGGCAACATAATCCTGTAACATCTTTAATGCATGATTTAACCAATGCATGCAACATAGTCCTGTAGCAGCTTAAATGCACATGTTAACCGATGCATACAACATAACTTCTTATGATTCTGCACACGTAACATAATCCATGCATACAACATAATTTTGCAGCGGCTTAAATGCATATATTAAACAATGCACACAACATACCTATGTAACTGTAATTGTGTTTCGACATAGCATTGCATATGTAAATGCATACAACATGCATATGTAATGTAAATGTGTTTCGACATAGAATCATATGTAACATAACCAATGATTACAACATAATTATGTCGCAGCTTATATTCCTATAATAAATGAATATACTAACCAATGCATAATTGTATACAACATACTCCTGTAACAGCTTATATGCATATAGTAAATGCATATATTAACCAATGCATAATTGTATCCACATACTCCTATAACAGCTTATATGTATATAGTAAATGCATATATTAACCAATGCATAATTGTATACAACATACTCCTGTAATAGCTTATATGCATAGAGTAAATGCATGTATTAACCAATGCATAATTGTATCCACATCCCCGAAATACACACATACAATTACAGCTTAAAAAAATATAGAGTTTCCACATCCCCGACATACACACATACAGTCATAGCTTAATACAAAGACAGAGTTTCCACAACCCCGACACACACACACACACACACACACACATATATATATATATATCCACACCGATATAACCAATGCATTCGACATGCAACAATTACCAATGCATTCAACATGTATATATATTTCATATATCCATACCAGATTTGAGGGAGCCTTCCCAACTCTGCACAGCACACGAGAGATAATGTGCTGTCATCCAATTTAACATTAAGCATGCCCATATGCATAAACAAGTATTATCACCACAGGGTTAGCTCAAGTTCGATGGAAGCATACACATTTATAAATAAACCAAAAAACCCTTTTGTGGTGGCAGCACAAAAGCATTTATTAACATAATTGAATTTGCTAATTTTCCAGCATTCATGTCTACATAAACACATGGCAGCATATACATCTGCGCAATCTTCTTAATCCAGATTAGAGAGCAGAGATCCAAAGCATTCTCATCCAACACAAATACAGAGATCCAAACGTTTTTATCAAACACAATAAATAAGTAGAGATTTCGACCTCAATCCAGCTTAGAGAGCAGAGATCTAAAACATTTTTATCAAACCCAATGAATAATACAGATATACAAAATGTTTTTATCAAACCCAATGAATGATACAGATATCCAAAATGTTTTTATCAAACCCAATAAATGATATTGAGATCCAAAACATTTTTATCAAACCCAATGAATGATACAGAGATCCAAAATGTTTTTATCAAACCCAATGAATGATACAGAGATCCAAAATGTTTTTATCAAACCCAATAAATGATACAGAGATCCAAAACATTTTTATCAAACCCAATGAATGATACAGAGATTTAAAAATGTTTTCATTCCAACTGAGACATAGATCTAAAACGTTTTTCATCCAACACAAGGAATAAGTAGAGAGCATAAATAGAGTTCTATCCATCACATATATACTGACAGAACCCAGGAAAACAATAGCTTAGTTTAACTTTCACACAGATGTACAACAGAGAGCTAATGAACCTGAGATCGCTTCCATCTTGTTTGGGCTGAGCTTTTCCATCCATCCCTCTCTAACGCCATCACACTCAGATGTCGAGATGCATAGTACCCACCGTCCCTCTTTCTCACTGCACTCTCTCCATAAATCCACACACCCCTTCAAGCTTGGAATCCCATCTTTTAATATCATACAAAACCCTCTCCTCTATACATCTTCGTGAGGATAGTTCCCAAAAGCACCAATTAGAATAAACATATATATATTCATATAAACTTAAACCTATCCATAAAGATACTCAATTCTTTATATCATATAAAAGAACATATATATACAAAACATATAGTAAAATTATGCACTTCTATATATTTATATATATTCCTAGATATAAATATATATATATTTGGTAATACATATACATATGTATTTAGATAGGAAATAGTTATCAAGCTTTAATTAAAAATCCAACTAAAAGTGATGTTCTTTTAGGTATATCTGTATATACAAATATATCATAAATAAATTAACTTAACTCATGTTCAAAAGCTAATCCAAGCCAAATAACACCACGACTTTAACAACTTTAAAACTCTCCCCCTTGTGGTTCACTGTTCCCTTTTTCCACTCTCGGTTGCATTGTCAGATTTAGTTTGGGTTTTAAGTCATGTAAATACACAAAATTGGGTAAATAAGAATTTTACCCAAGATGGGGACGTTACACCTTACATGGTTTGAATTCCTTCCAAAATCTTCATGCCAACTCAAATTGGGAAGAGATTCCAAAGTGTGCCACTTGTCCAACAATTTCTAGTCTCCATCTTCCACCAATTCGAATGAGCAAGCTCTTTGTTTGACGGACAATCTACCGAGAGTGGACTCAAGGCTTGATCTCCCTAGCTTAACGTAAGTCTAGAACAAATAGGACAGAACGCAAAATACTTTCCTAGATCAAATAGAAGTGCAAATGGAAGGATATATCATTTACCTTAGATTTGTAGATCCCTTTCTCCTTCATTGATCCAATGCTCCAGCGCTACCAGATCTTAAACGGCTATACCCTGTTGAACATATAATAGACCAAGAATAGTGAAATAATACATTTCATATGATAGATCTAAGTTAACAGTTAAGGAGGAAAAATCTAAACATCATCAATGCGACAACATTTATGGAACGCAATTGTATTAACTATATTGAAAAGTGGAGAGTACAATAGAAAAGAGGATTACAACCATTTCCTTAACGTTGCAAGCTCCTTCAAACAAGCCATGCCAAAGCTCCTAGAGAGAAGTGGATGTCTCCCAAGCTAGACTGCTAGATCTATGAGCCTAATTTCACCAGCATAAGAGTACCATAGACTTCCCCCCCTTGGAGAGGGGTAGAGCTTCACTTGTATAGGGCTAAGTGGATAGGATATGGATAGGGTAGGTTGAGATATGGTAGGAGAGAGATAAGGGATCCTTCCAAGAGGTTAGGAACCAAGTGCCAGCTCCCCCAAGAGGTCAGGGACAAGGATACAAGTCAGCAGGCTTCGAGAATGAGCTCGAAAGGCCTATTTTTGTCCATTAACTGACTTTGTCGCACACTGTAGTGGAGTAAGGTGCGACGTTGCAGGTTGCATGAGTGCAGCCTGCGACGACCTCTCAAAACCTGGCAAAGGTGCAATGATATCCTTCTAGGTGAATGAATTAGCCAATGGAACTTTAGGGGTGTATACATTGAATCTCATGATGGTAGGATTTTAGGTGTAGCAGAATGCTCCCCAAAGCATGAATCTGTTTGAAATACTGGACGGGTGAAATTCTTTGACAGAAAAATGGCAAATGGACTTGTCAGATGAAGGACGCTGCTGTAGTACAACTGACTCTGAACTGACAATCTCATATGATGTACAACATGGTTTCCGACCAATACAATGCAGATCCATGGTAGTAATGACCGACTAAACACAATCATGGCTACTAGACACAAGCGTAGATCCATGATGAGATGGTAACACAGCCACGACCAATACAAATGTGGATCCATGTAATATGACTCAATACAAACTCCATCGCAACCTAGGTAAAACATGACTCCCCAGGGTCTTCAAGTTGAACCCGCAATGATACAAATCTATCCATGTGATTACAAATGTCTTGACGTCGAACATGGTAGAAACCATTTGATTACCGGTCATTATTGTATACCGTTAACAAGTGCGAGGGAAATCACCATTGATGTCAATGATTCCCAAGGTATCACAATACATATCATCAAGCGTTAATAAATGAGTTGAAGTCGAACGCAGGATGAAATCTTTCAATCAAGAGTCAATGATGTAAACTCATGTCAAAAGCGAGGTAACCTGCCATTGAGGCATGCAGGGCCAAGGTACTTGGTTGGTTTCTAGATTCAATCCTTGGATGATGTGTTGAAGTCGACAAGGATGAATCCATCGAAGGAGGGACATGATGAATCCCCCATCATCGACATGAAACACGACAAAGGATGTGTAGAGTGGATTTGATGGTACAGTAACATGCGTGATTGACTCAGAGTAGACCGACATGATGGAAGGTGTACTGACTGCAGAAAATGAATAGTGAAACTATTCTTGAACATGGGCATGGCATGACTTGGAAGTATTGACATGACGAGTAAGACACTAACTCCTGATGCAACTGATGATGGAAGCTTTCTTTGAATGACTCAAAGGAGTAACAAGACACAGGAAGTAAGCGAAACTCGAGGACAAACAGATGATCCAAGTACTGTATGCAAATGAAAATGAGTGCCATGTTCAAGAACGACTAAGTACTGCCACAGGTAAAGGTGTAATACAAAAGCTTTCCTTTTTCCCCATCATGAACAATGAGTACCTCATGTGTTTTTTACGAGCTTGATGAGGGTAACCAGATGCTCGGTATAGCTCATCTCATAGATGAGTCCAATCCCAAATATTTTCCGAACTTGGGATAGGAGGGGTTCATCCCTTGGTGGTCCCTTCAATGTAAAAATTTAACGAGTCCATAGAAGGTAAACTCAGTCGTCATTTCATGTTTAAAGAGTCTGAAAAGAACTAAAGAAGACTCCAACGATCATTTTTTGTAAACTTAACCTCATCGCCCGAAAAAGGTTAAAACAATGTGGGAGAGGACTCTTCCAGTCATGATTGGCTGGAGTATACCTTTTTCGTAAGTAGTGCCCCTTGGTCCGAAAAAGGGGTAAACTATCACCAGGAAGACGACCACTCAAATCCTTTTACAAGCGTGAACGCAACAAGTTCGCTTGGCAATCTTTTCGTATTTCGAGAGCCTGAAAAGAGCTTAAAGATAGACTCCGGGGGGGTTCCTTTTCCGTAGGACTTTAACGAGCCCAGAAAAGTGATAAATCGTAACTCGGTAATGTATTCTCATAGTTTCAAGAGCACAAGAAAGAACAAAGAGTAAGCTCATAATCATTAAATAATTTCACTCTAATGAATGAAAAGATGACCATTTCAATGCGAAAATGGCATAAAAAGACACTTAATAACTCCTGCACACTCGAAAACTAGGTCAAATAGTCAACCAAACATTCAAATATGATAAAATCGATCCAAACTATAGAAAATGGCATAAAGGCATCAAATATTTGAAAAAGGAATATTCCATTTTGTTTATAAATAGAAATAAAAACCAAATATAGTCACCATTGTTCTATTTGCCAAATTTGGAAGCAGTAGTGCCGTTTGGAGACAAAAATTCACTCGTCAATTCCGGGAGCTACGAGCAGCCATTTCACCCGCCATCCAGAGCAGGTAACCCTAAACTTCATCCAGCACAATTGTAGTCATTTACCTTTTTGAATTTCGTTCATTTTTCTGGGTTTTGGCTCGGTTTGGGAAGGGACATTGCGCCCTCGGCTTGTCACAGTCTTCCCTTTCAGGAACTGCTAGGAAACTGAGTCGTCGCAAGGGTTGCATAACTGGACTGCAATGATGTCGCACTATTTGCAAAAACGGGGTACGACGACGGAAACGCCCATCCCCAAACTCAAGCCAAGCTCAAAAAAGGAACTTTTGGTGGTTGAAGCAAGTTCTAACAATGTTAAAACTCTCCTTTTAGCAAGTTCCAAGCATCCAAAATGGTTTTGGAATGGCGAGAACGGGAGCATGAGTTAGATGATGAACAGGCTACAAATGATCCACGATATGTGGAAGCACTAAGGAATTGTGGAATCCTCAAGTTCTTTGGGATTTAGGGTATGAGGTACCAAATCCCACTATTGACCCATATGCTTCGATGTTGCGATGCGGCCCAACAGTACTTCGTGATCGGTGAGCACGTGCTTACTATAGATGTTGAGGACATCTTCTTTTCGACCGGATTGTCCCGAAGAGGGGACAATGTGCTACGTATTGGATCACACGGGAGTGATCAGACTGTGGGTGACATGATCCTGCAGCACTGTGTTCCCAACATTGTTGCTTCTAGTGGGAAGATTCCCATTAAAGACATGCAGGAATGCCCATTACGCACTATACTTTTCACCATTACGAGGATAGCAGGGAGCCAAGCTCCTCACCTAGCCATCAAATCACAGATGTTATATGCGGAGGACTGTATGTCTCCGAATATCTTTAACTGGTGCAAGGGACTCCTCGCAAACATGTGAGCTCAGCTGACCAAGTGTCGGCGGGGAGAGCTCAAACAGTTTGGCTATGGTTCGATAGTGATCTCGTTCTTACTAGAATGGATTCCCTTTTGCATCCTCAAGTACCACTAGAGGACAGGGATCCTAGGGATCCACACATGGCTAGATGGACGGGGGTGATGACCCGTCATGGTGGGGGCCCCATCATTGGATATGGTCCCGAGTTTTTCACTTGGTTGGAGGGCCAATTACTGATGGTGGAGGACTCCTCGTACAGTGGTACGGACTTTAGAGATGACCCAGACTTGCCGCTGCCAGAGGGAATAGCATGGGGAGACCTTGGTAAGAACAAATGACCCTTGTACTTTTTAAGTTTTGTGCATTTATGATTTTTTTGATGTAGTGCTGACAAGTAAACAACATGTGTGTGCAGATGTGGGACCTGTACGACCAGTGGGAATCTCTCTTCTTGCTAGGAGAGAGAGAGGAGAGGGAGCAGTCGTGGGACCTGCAGTGCACGCTGTCATTGCAGAGATGGATGGAGTCTATGCCAACCTGAGTAGGTTGACACTAGATGTTCCTAAGCCAATGGCAGATGAGGTGCCGCAACCCATGCAGGTGTACAAGGTTGGAGCAACTACGTGCTTCAACACGCTGCTTCGCAGGGTTGCGAGAGCAGTTGACTGTTTCCACACTCAGCAAGCCAGAGATGTTAGACCACCTAGGGTTGTACGGGCCAGGCACTAGGCCTTACATTGTTACTATATATGTACTGAGAGCTTGGAGGCCTCAAATTTTGTACTACTGAAAGTTGCGAGGCTTCAGATTTTGTAGAGACTTACTGAAAGCTGTCGTGCTTCAGATTTTGTACCAGCACTACTTTTTGAGATATATATATATATATATATACAGACATCCCGTCGATTTATACATTATGTGTTTCAAAATGAATGAATGGTGTGGTCTTGTTATGTGTTTGCTTATAAATTATTTACATGCAATGTCTACTTTTAACAATTCATCAATATATGCTTATGTGTGTGCAATGTACCAATCTAATATGAAGTTGGCCATAGAATCGACGACTGTGTTAACGTCTCATGGAATGTGCAGGTACTGAATGGACTCGAAGGACCTTTCTAGGAGATGGACTTGTCGATAGAGACGGAGTAAGGTAGGATCGCGGATGGCATAGATTCGATTAAGATGAGAGGCCACTAGTTGAGAATCTAGGTGGATGACAACATGGTCCATACCCAATAAATGGTGTCAGTTAGGGTTCCAATGACTGTTTGATATTCTGTAGCATTGTTGGTTGCGAAACCTAGACACATTCCCCCTGAGCTGATGAGCTCGTCGGTAGGTGAATAGAGCACCCAGGCTGCCGAAGCAAGGTTGCGAGTATGCCGACCGGCACGATCTGCGAATCCATAACACGTTTCCATCTGTACACGCAGACAGAACATGGTATAAGAAACGAAACAAGACCTAAACACACAAGAAACCAAAGCATCACACGACATAGAAAACACACATGCACGCCATGTATAGTATATACAAAAGTACTCATGCATGAAAAACTCAATCATAGTACCTCTTCAGGTAAATCCCATTGCGGGGTTCACCCAAAGATATCCCATCATAGTCTTCAAGCTCATAAGCTCCCTTCTCTAATACGCGTTTCACTATGTAAGGTCCATGCCACATGGACTCAAACTTTCCTGCCCCCAGCTTATCATGTTTCTGGTCATACGTGAGGACCAAATATCCCTCGCTATAGGTACACAGGTTCTACCGACTTGTTGTATTGTGCTTTGATGCGTTTCTTATGAGCCTCATTGGAAAGAGCGGCATATCGGCGAGTCTCATCGAGCTTAGCTAAGTAGAGGAAGCGTTCTTCTTGGGCAGTAATGTTTAGGAGAAGTTCGATGGCGAGCTTGAGAGACGGAATCTCGCACTCAATGGGAAGGACCGCCTCCAATCCATACACTAGTTGGAAAGGAGTAAATCCGGTGGCGGTTTTGACAGAGGTTCTATAAGCCCAAAGCACGGAGAAGAGCATGTTGTGCCAATTGGCTTTGTGCATACCCACCATCCGTTGGACCATAGTTTTCAAGACCTTGTTAATGGCCTCGACCTGTCCATACTCGAATGAGGGTAGTACAGTGTTGAGTTTTCATGGCGAAAACCCAATCTGTCGCTCAACTCGTCAACCATGTGGTTCATAAAGTGTGAACCATGGTCAGTAACTATCGCTTGAGGAACTCCAAACCACGCTATTACATGGTTAAACATGAAGAGTGTGGCGGTCTTTCCGTCGTTCGTGTATGTAGGCATTGCCTCAGCCCACTTGTAAAGTATTCCACAGCTACAATGACATAACTATGCCCCTCGGTCGAGGTAGGCTTACAATGCATGAAATCGATGCCCCATTTAGCGAAGGGGCCAATGGAAATAATTGGGTGTAACAGGGCGGGATGGGTGCGCTTTTTCGTATGAAAGTGTTGACATGGAGGACATTTTTTTACGGCCTCGATACAATCTTTGAAGATAGATGGCCAATAATATCCTGCGCGAAAAATATTATGGGCTGTAGCCATCCCAGAGAGGTGACCGCCACATGCCCCAGCGTGACATTCATTCAGAACACGTTCAGCCTCATCATGAGTCACACAACGTCGAAGGATAGAATCGACACCACGATAGTACAAAGTATCACTGATAATCAGATAATACTTTGCATGGTGGCGTATTTGACGACGATCATCATGAGACAATTCAAGGCTGAAACATTGGGTCTGAAGATACAATGTGATATCACCATACCACGGATCAGACGTACTGATAAGAAACAATGACTCATCTGGAAACGAGTCATTGGGCTCAGATTCTGCATCAATATGGGGAAGGTCGCAGATGAGCTCAGCGAACACCAAAGAATTTTTCGACTTGACTTTTTTGACTTGACTTTTTCGACTTGGATTTTTAGAAAAGAAGATCAAATTCTTGCAGTATCACGATCCAACATGAATACTTGCCCCCAAGCACCTGATGAGTCAGAACGTGATACATGGGGTTTGAATCAGTGATGATAGTGGTGGTGCGGAGCAAAATGTAATGACGAAACTTTTGCACAGCAATGACTGCCGCAAGAGCGAGTTTCTCAACATGTGAATAGCAAGTTCCAGTGTCAATGAGACCTTTGCTGGCATAGTATACCACATGTTCTTGGGCGTTCTGGTCTTCCTGTACCAAAACCATGACGATAGTGGTGTCGAAAGCTGCAAGATATAAAATGTAATCTCGGAAGTAATTCGGTGGTTCGATCACAGGGGCATGTGTGATGGCATGTTTCAAAATTTTGAAAGATTGTTGAGCTTGATCATCCCAAATGAACGAGATGTCTTTTTTCATCAATCTCATATAACCCTGCATCTTTTGTGCAAAATTACAAACAAAACGCCTGAAATAAGTCGCACATCCTTGCAGACTCTGAAGTTCCGTAATGTTGGTTGGAGGTGGAAGAGCGACAATAGCTTCCACCTTCAAGGGATCAATGTGGATCCCATCTTTCGAGACGATGAACCCTAAGAGGCATCCAGACTCAACACAAAAAATACACTTATGAGGATTCAAACGGATATTGTACCATCTGCATCTGAGGACAATGGCCATCAGATGATCTAAGTGGAACTCACGCTGCTTTGAGTGGGCAGGGAGGTCATCCAAGTAAGGTTCCACAAAGTCCTTCACATCATGGAAAGCGTACGACATGGCCCACTGGAATGTGGCACCAACATTTTTAAGACCAAATGGAAGTTTACAATATGCAAACGTTCCCCAAGGGCAGATGAATGCAGTCTTGTGTTGGTCAGAGGGGTGGATCTCATTTGGTTGTACCTGGAAAATCCATCCATGAATGAAAAAATGACACTTCCAGCACAATTGTCGATAATCTGGTCAATAAAAAGAGTCGGGTAGTTGTCCTTGGGACAAGCTTTATTGAGATCCCGATAGTCAACACAGACACGAATGGTACCCTGATTTTTAGTAACAGGGACGACATTTGAGACCCATTCTATCAATGGGACAGGATAGATGAAGCCGACCTTCAAGATTTTCTCAATCTCTGCCTTGATTACCGCAGTCTTCCGAAGGTGTACTGGTCGCAGCTTTTGGCGGACAGGTTTGATGTCGGAATAGGTTTTAAACTCGTGTAAAACAATGGAGGGGTCTATCCCAGGCATCTCCTCGTAGGTCCAAGCGAAAACGTCACGAAATCGCTTGAATAAGACCATACAAGCAATGACTTCTTCAGGGGAACACTTCTGGCCTAAATGAATGTGTTCCACTACACTAGGGGTAACCGAAATGTCTATCGAGGTGGTGGGTTCAATGTTGGCAAGGTTTCCTTTGGAGTCTGTTTGACATGTAAGTATCGTGGACTAAGACCCAGAGTAGATATCCGGTGTCACGGTGGTGCAAATGTTGTTCTCTACAGTATCCAACATGGGAAAAGAAGACGAATGATGATGGAGGTCTTCCCACGGAGGATCATCTACGTTCATGATTTCCATAATGGAGTCGTCAGAGTGAAAAGTCCGTAGCAAATGATCGGATGATGTCCATTGTAGAGAACAGCAAATGGAGGCCACAGCTAAGTGGTCCTCAGGTGCTGATTGGATAGCCTCGTACATGAGTTCAATGGGTGATAGAGGCATAGTGTCTCCAATCAAGTGTGTGGTGGATTCATCAGGTACAAGCCACAAATCAGTGTAGTTGGGGATAGATGTAGTCTGCGAGGATATCATGTTCACCATGGCAACATGATTTGGGGGATCCGAAGTAGGAAAAATGCCCATAAGGGATGAATCCTTAAGGAGGCCAACCCCCACACTCTCATACTTCTACGAAGATTGTCCAATTGAAGGAACGTTATCGCTCGGGTGAGAAGTGGTGTCAGGTGTGCAGAAATCCAATTGGTCGACTGTGACAATTCGGCCTTGATGGGGGAATTGTACTATGCGAAAGACAGATGATGCGACCGCAGTCATGGCATAAAACCAATTACGACCAAGCAGAATGTTATAATCTAACAGGGCAGTGACTACTTCCATGTTAATGGTTGTGGTCTTGCCCCCCATCTTGACTAGTAAATCTTGTAACAGCCAATGAGGTTGGAAGCCACGTCCGTCGAAGGCTCTCAAAGTGGTAGGAGAACAGTTCAACTCGAGAGAACCAATGGCTCTCCAACATGTGATCGACATGACTTACATGGAGGCTCCTTCGTTCAAAACGGTATGATGGATTATCTTCCCAGCGATGTTTGTGGCAACTTGAAATGCCAGCTGATGGGAGAGCCTCGGTTTGAAATACTCCAGCGGGAACATAATGGTGTTCGATGAATCCGGGTCAACTGCACCGATGGCAACGAGGAGAGTCTTGCACTGATTTGGACAGTTTTGCAAGACCTCGAGTGTTGACATAGCACAAGGAGCTTGTGCTAGGTCCTCTACAATGTTGTAGTTTTGAGCATCCCAAGCATTAGGATTAAAAACCGATTTTCTAATCATGCTCTTAGGTGGACGCAACACTGACTCGAGAGAGGGCTTCTCTATGGTGAGAGGCGTGGCCGGTATGGTGACATTGGGCATCGAAGTGGAATCTTTTTTAGTATTACTTCCAGTAGGTTCTTTGGCTGGAACAAAGTCATACGAATGAGAACGGGTGTTCAAGTTGACGGTCTCGTTACACACCATGAGAACATGTGCGGTGGTGGATGCTTCTCCTTGGGAAGAAGAAGTGTGAGCGATCGACTGCTGATTTTGAGCAGGGAAGGGATCGTTGAGAACTGCGGGTGTGGTTTTACCCTTAAGAAACTTTTGAACTTCATCTCTATGGGGGCACTCTTTAGAAAAGTGATCATCACCACACAGCAGGCAAGGATACTTCAACTTCCTTTTTCTGTTTGGTATCATCAGGGGTCCTCTTTTGTTCCTGCTAGGTGGAATATTTCTTAGGTTCCCCCTTGTTCTTCTTCTTACCACCAGAATTTTGAGGTGAAACTGATGAAACAGAATTCACTTCTTCAGTGACAGTAGGAGTGGATGATTTGGTGGTGCCGTGACCATCCTGAGTTGGTGATGGGGAATAACTCGAGGGGTTTGATGAACCAATAGTTTGAGAAGAAGGCTGGGTGGTAAGGGATCCAATGATGCCATCAATTTGGGGTCCCTTGGGTGGTTTCGCGGGGTCGTAAGTGTTGCGGGGTGCGTCAGGAAGGATATCAAACAATGTGCCAGACTGAGCATAGACTAAGTCTAGTAAGTGGGCACGTGCGATGGCTTGTTCTTTAGTGGACAGCACCACCCATGGCAACATCTCATGCTATGGTTGGTATGAGAGACTTCGTAAACCAGTCTGCTAGAAGTTGATCTGAGATAGGAGCCTTAATGAGATGTTGTCTCCTCCGCCACTCATGTATATGATCTGATATATGAGTAGAGGTATTTTGACGAGGCGAGGTTAAAAGATCTATACCAGTTTCATACCGTATAGGCAGCTGGAAATGAGTCAAAAATTTCATAGCAAGAGAACCAAAATCAGGACAAGAATGGGGTTGGTAGTTCAATATACCACTTGGCATCCAAACAAATGAGAGTCCGTTGGAACAACCAAAGACAGATCGAGTCGTCCATCAAGGAGTTGGATGAATACCATAAGTGATATGTCATCATGTGGTTTTTAGGATCCTCACCCGGCTTACCATCAAATTTTGGGATATCTGACGAAAGTTTTACCAGAATGGGTGGCCAATTAGTTCCGTGGTAAATGGGGTCATTTATTAAACGAGACAAGTCAGGTAGATCCAAAGTAGCCAAAAAGGGAGTTGCGGATTAGGCTGCGAGTACTGATAGTATGGATAAGGCGTATAAGGGACCTGTGGGGACCTTGCGTCAACTAACCATAGGGTGTTCCAAGAGGAAACTGGCCGTAGGGGTACTGGCCGCCCGGACCAAATGTAGGTCCGTCGCCATAGTAAGGTGGTCCATAACCAAAATAAGGTGGTCCATTACTGTAAGGTGGGGCCCACCTCCGCCGCTGGGAGGGGGTGGGCCACCTCCAAATGGTGGGGGTCTGCCACCACCGCCAGGGTAGGATGGGCCGCCACCCGCCTCTGTTGGGAGGAGGTGGTGGTCCACGACCACCAACGGAATAGGACGGTCCTCCACCACCTCCACCGGGAGGGGGGTGGTGGGCCATCGCCATCGTTGGAATGGTAAGATCCTCCTCCTCCACCTCCACCATAGCAGGGTGGGGGTCCACCTCCACCACCACCAGGATTAGAAAGTCCTCCACCACCACCACCGGGAGGGGGTGGTGATCCTCCACCACCACCAGGATGAGATGGTCCTCCCCCACCGTCGTCGGGAGGAGGGGGTGGTCCTCCACCACCGCCACCAGGGGGTGGTGGGCCATGATGACCGAAGTGGGGCGGTCCTCCGTCAGAAGGTAGAGGTCCGTCTCCCCAAGGGTTATGTGGGGATCCGCCGCCTCCAATGGGAGGTGGGGGTGGACCAAGCGGGGGTGGAGGGACTTGCGGGACTGTAAGTGGGGGTCCATGTTGTAAAACACTTTGCTGGCCCCATAGAGTGTAAGGATTACCGGGGTAGGGTACCCCGTAGAGTGCGTTTCTGGGATTAAGTTGACCCGGCACAGGGTTAAGATGACCTGGATATGCTTGACTCGATGGAGGTTGAATTACGTTGGACGGTCCCCCGACATGGGATAGTCCCGAAGTAGAAGGTCCAGGACATAGGGAATTTCCAACGGAAGGCCTGATGGGAACTCCTGCTGCAGGATTATGGTTAAGAGATGGGGGTTGCCCCCCAGCAACAACTTGCTGACCGCTAGGTAAAGGTTGACCCAACACTGGTTATTGATTATTCACCGTAGGATTACCACTACCCGTACAGAAGGTAGGGGGTAAAGAGTATCCTCCCCACGAATTTTGGGGTGGGGGAGGAGCAGGTGACATAACTGTGGTAGTTACAGGCGTGTTGGACTGTTGTCCTTCAATAGGTTGGGTTATAGGAGGTACTGAACTGGTCTACTGTCTAGGATATACATGTGCAGGGATGGATGGCTGACCATTTTCAGTAGTGGTCACGTGTTGTTTGGATGATTTCGGTGACTCGAAAGATAAAGAGCGACCTAGCATTGGTCTATAAGGGGGTAACGACGGGTCTTCAACCCTTCGTTGGAGACTTGAACTCTGACACCTCTCAGCCATAGACCGAAAGTGAGCCAATTGGCTACGATAGTAGGCTAAGGGATCATCTGGAGTAGCCTAATTGGGTGGGGGTGCAACGTCAAAATGGGCCACTGGGTGACCGGTAGAATATGTCCAATAAGCTGCTGCAAGACCAATAGTTGTTGTAGGGTCGTCCTAGGGTTGATTTATCCATTCCAACGATCCAGGCTCTCCCGGTGCAACGAGAGGTGAGTCTTGTGAAGTGGGAATTTGTGCTTCTTCATCCTGCGAGGGATGAGAGGCAGGTGAATCTAGAGGGGTATGTGGAAACAAATGTCCTCCAATATTCAAAGTGGGGTTTTCCACTTCATGTGACCCGACCCTGGATTGTGGATCCATTCTTACCCTCAAAATTACCTCTTGATTAAGAGGATATTCGGGTGCCAAATTCTGAATCCTACGAGACCTTCTCCAAGGAAATTCAGCCAGAGTGATTGAAACGAAAAGAATTCTCCTAAGGGAAAACTAAAAGAAAAGAAGACCAGACAAAACCCTACACAAACTAAGGCCACAAGCAAACTTATGTTATAAGAGTGGATTCAAGGCCTGGAAACTCACAGGATTTTCAAGGCTTCGCAACTAGCGATATACCACAAGGTCCAACAATATGACGTGACAAGGAAGATTGGGACCGTACCCTTTCTTGCATACCCAATTACCTGGACGGTACGTGCATAGTAGCTCCCCGAGTGTTGTTCTCGATGTATTTCCCCGCCGAGACGGCCAAAAGGTTAACTCAGTTGGTTTCAAGAATCCTAAGGGTGTCTCCCGATATACGCAAAGTATGTGGGAGCTCAAATCCGTAGTGGTGTTGTCTAATGCACAACCGTTTGGAAAGAGACCTTCCAATATTCTACCAAGTACGTGATACACCCTTCGATATACGCCAAGTACTCAAGGTGACTTTGTGGGTACGTGAAGGAGCTCGATATACCGATAAGTACGTGGAATACTACAATACCCCCGGGATACAGTGCTGGCAAATAACGACAGCTGCCACGCTTAACGACGTCGGAACACATCTCTAACTTACACACAAGTTGATAAATATTTTACCCTAGTTCTACCGTTAATTTTATCTGGATGGTTAGGTAAATGCATGAGGTGAGTACATAATCGTAAACATAATGCAGGCCCTAACGACATGCGCAAATGCACTTTTCTTTTAATGAACTCTATGTATGGAAAGGAGAAATTTTCTTTTTATTTCCAACAACTTCACCAAAGCAATGCAATGCAAGACAATCCCAAATCTACCAAAAATGATTATGAAGTATTCTTTTTCCTTTTCAACAAAACGCAAAATTTTCACAACACTACTAAACCAAATCAAAGCATGTTTTTCTTTTTCTTTTGTCTTTTCAAAATGACAATGATACTAAGCAATGAAAAGAGAGAATTTCTAAGTAGAATATGCAAGATTTTCACTTTCACTATGATGGCCTAAAAGCACAAAAAACAAAAGACACAATGCAATTTCCAAAGCACGGAATTACTTTTGCAAAACTTGATCTATATTCGAATCTTTCAAGAAGATGAGAAACTCATAATTCATGAAAAATACAAATAATGCAATTTCCTTTCAACTTTTCCAAAAGATCTATGAATGAGACATTCCAATGCTTACACAATTTTTCAAATGAACTTGAAAAAATGACGAAAATAAAGTACTTTCGATCTTTCAATGAGTGCATCAAAATGACAATTTGACAACAACTATGCTTTTAAACATGAATACTTGAACTGAAAAGATTACTCGCAACACTTTAATAACTCAGAAAATCTCAAGAAGAGATGAGCACACAATAGACTGAAAAATACATAAGCACTCAAAATCACTCAGTAACAAGCAAGACTAAAAGAAAGCAAAACTCACAAAATGAATGCAAGTGAGGTCTGGAAACTGATCCAACACAATGGTCAAATCCAGAAAGGATAGGAGGGAATGCAAGGGTGAGTGGATGCAGGTGGGGAAGACAACAGTGTCCGCCACTACCAAATCTCAGACTCATCCAAGATGGAACCCAAAACAACTCCAACAAAACCAAACAACTCAATCACACAAAGAAAAAGGGATCTCTGACTGGATCATACAGTACAAAGGGAGTCTGCACAGAAACCAAACTCACAACAGAACTGGAGAGGGCATGCCTGTATGGAAAAAATGGTAGATCGGCGTACTCTGTGCTTATGCACAGTGCAACATCGCAGATCACCAGTGCGGGAAGTGCGACAATGTCACAGTATACCAATGGAAGGGCCGCGACGACCGACTAGCAGGAAAGAAACAAAGATAAAAAATGATGCAGTGTCGCTCTAGGTACACTAACCAGGTGCGACAGGTGAGATTTGAGTTCAAAAATGAACCAATTCTCTAGACAGTGAGCATAAAAGGGTCTGCAAATGAGAAGTACAAACTCAAAGGAGGCTAATCAGACTCTTCAAAGATAAGATCTGACGGTGAAATCCACTTCAAGAAGGAAATGACAAAATAAAATGGCTTGGCAAGAAATCAACTGAAAAACGACATTCAAATTGACAACTATAAACCAATGTTCTCTCCCCAGTATGGTCGCCAAATTTGTTTGACCGACAATCTACCGAGAGCGAACTCAAGTCCTGATCTCCCTAGCTTAATGTAAGTCTATAACAAATATGACAGAACACAAAATACTTTCCTAGATCAAATAGAAGTGCAAATGGAAGGATAGATCATTTACCTTAGATCTGCATATCCCTTTCTCCTTCGTTGATCCAATGCTCCAGCGCTGCCAGATCTTAAACGGCTATACCCTATTGAACATATAACAGACCAAGAATAGTGAAAGCATACATTTCATATGATAGATCTAATTTAACAATTAAGGAGGAAAACTCTAAACATCATCAATGCGAAAACATTTATGGAAAGCAATTGTATTAACTGTATTGAAAAGTGGAGAGTACAATAGAAAAGAGGATTACAACCATTTCCTTAACGTTGCAAGCTCCTTCCAACAAGCCATGCCAAATATCCTAGAGAGAAGTGGATGTCTCCCAAGCTAGAGTGCTAGATCTATGAGCCTAATTTCACCAATATAAGAGTACCATAGACTTCCCCCCCTTGGAGAGGGGTAGAGCTTCACTTATATAGGGCTAAGTAGATAGGATATGGATAAGGTAGGCTGAGATATGGTAGGAGAGAGATAGGGGATCCTTCCAAGAGGTTAGGAATCGAGTGCCAGCTCCCCCAAGAGGTCAGGGACAAGGATACAAGTTAGCAGGATTCGAGAATGAGCTCGAAAGGCCTATTTTTGTCCATTAACTGACTTCATCGCACCCTGTAGTGGAGCAAGGTGCGACGTCGCAGGTTGCATGAGTGCAGCCTACGACGACCTCTCAAAACCTAGCAAAGGTGAAATGATATCCTTCCAAGTGAATGACTTAGCCAATGGAACTTCAGGGGTGTATACACTGAATCTCATGATGGTAGGATTTTAGGTGTAACACTCTTTGGCTGCCCTAACTCCCTTGTGTGCCCTCTTGGAGGCTATTTTTAGCCCTGAAATGACATATTGGTCATATGTCAACCATCAGGTTTGATTCTTATCATAAGTGTCATAGCATATTCATCATTGTTGTCATTGAAGCTAGGGAATCTAGCCCAAGTGTCTCAATATCTCTAAAATGTATCTTCCTCTTCCATGGGAGTTACTCTTCCACTCCAATTAGAACTTCATTGATTCATGCCAAGTATAATGACCTTCCAACACCCCCAAGAACATTAGAGTTCACCTTGGATTCGAATGGGTGAGAATGGGATGCCATGTGGCATGAGGAATCTTGCTTTGTGTGGGTCCCACACCACCAATGTGCCTCCATGACCAAGTGCCACCTTATTTTCCTATTGTAAATATTTATTTATCCCCTTTTAATAGATTTATGTCAAGCTAATGTCCATTTGGGGTTTATTAGCTCCCTTATTCAAAATCCAAAAGTTTCCACCCCAACCTAGGGAACTAGTAGATTGGTGGAATTTTCCCTTATAGTATTTATTTGGATGGGGACATTACAGATTGATATCTTTGTTTCGTCCTTAGAATCTGATCCAAGGTCCTCAACGTTAACCGTGTCCTTTTGCTTCCCTTTTTGATCCTTAAACCACTTCGGTTTCAATTATGGATGTAGCTTCCAACAGTGTTCTGCATCATGTCCATCTCTCTGACATTGAGAACATGAAAGTTTTGTATCCCCTTTCTTCACGGTAGTTGTATGCTTGCTCTTCCCTTTGTCCTTGCCTTTTTTCAAATGACTGGATTCAACTAAGTGATTGTCTTCATAGGTATTTTTTCCTTTAGATTCAATATGTGTGGATTGAACACACACTTCATCCAGGTTAGTAGGATTAAACATAAGTATTGTATGACGCAAATAACTATGTAATCCTCCAATAAACTTGAGAAGAGTTTCTTGAATGTAGAGAGGTATACCCAAAATCAAAGCTCTCTTTCTAAATTCCTAAGTGTATTCTTGTACATTCTAACCTTTACCTTGCCTTAATTTTTGCCAATCCATCATGGCTTGTTGTATGTATCCTAATGGATAAAATTGCTTCTTTAACGCAGCAGTAAATTCATACGAGGAAGAAATAATTTTACTTTTTGTAAGGATGCCTTCCCGTGTCTTACTCTCCCACTAGATGAGTGCAGTGCCTCCAAGACGGAGAGTATCCAACTATATCTGTGCACTATCATTTGCAATGTTTTGGATCTTGCAATATACATCAATCTGTCTTATCCAATCATCTAACTTGTATGCATTAAGTTCACCATTATATGTAGGAAAATCAAACATAATATCAAGTTTCAAATAAGGTAAATCAAACTTAGCCTTCTCAGGTTGTTTCTTTGAATTTGAAGAAGTAGTACTAGAAATTTCAGACGAGGAAGAAGAAGATGGAGAAGAAGGCTCAGAAGGGTCTCCTCCTTTTCCCAAAGCATTATCCTCTGCTTTCTCCTTCTTCGTTTTCTTCTTTTCCAATCTCTCTTGATAATCTGCAAACAAATTTTCTACTATGTCTGCCATCTGATAGAAAGCCTTGCGGAAATCCTTCTCAGCTTCTTCTCGGTATTCTTCATCTTCCATTTTCTTTCTTCTTCTTGAACTAATTTTTGGATCAAACTCTTCAAGTTCTCCTTCACCACGTTTAAGCCTTTATCTTGTTAACATTCACACTCTGCAATTCCCTAGTTATCCTGCTCTGATACCAAACACAAAGAGACGATCCTCCAAGATGGAGAGTCATTTTCGGATCATGTTTGGTATCAGAGCAGGCTGACCAGGGAATTGTAGAGTGTGAATGTTAACAAGATCAAGGCTTAAACGTGGTGAAGGAGAACTTGAAGAGTTTGATCCAGAAATTGGTTCAAGAAGAAGAAAGAAAATGGCAGATAAAGACTAGTGACATTTTTAATATAACTATATCAAAGAATATTTTTAAGAATATGCAACTAATTGGAATTATAAGAATACAAGTTATTCCATCGCCTTCATCATATGTCTAAACAATATCATGTTTAGATAGTATAATATTTTTTTTATTCCATTTAAAACCATCTTATTTCATTGATCATTTGTAAAGTATAATCTCTTACCTTTGAAATCAAGTATCGCTTCATGAGCTTCCAACCAGTCCATTCCTATGATCATGTCATAGAATCCCAACTTAGTAACACATAAGGATACATGAGTTACACAAACTCCAAGGTCAAATTCACAAATTTGTAGTAGTTTCTATACTTCTTGTTTCACCCTTGAGGCCATTTCGACCATGTTGATATCATTTTTACTATTCACCATTAAATCATATTTATAATATGATTTATATAAAATGTAACTATCAATATATCTAGGATCTATTAACAATGGGAAGTCTTTACCAAATATTTTACATGTCATCTGTAGAATAGTTGATTGATTTTTTTCTTGTCAGTTGTTGATTGTTGCATGTATCTTATGTGACTTTCCAAAGTCACCTACAATAGTTTGGCTCTATCTTGGGACAACTCCCCTAGATGAATGTGGGTAATCCCATTGAACATGTGGCTCTCCACAAGTATAACAACCCCTCTTAGGAGGTTGCCTCTAAGTACTAGGACGAGAAAATGTAGTCTCACTACTTTGTTGTGATTGTTGTCGTTATTGAATTCCTAGTCTATAAGGTGGCCTATGTCCTCCTAGTTGACATCTCTTAGCTCCTGTCAATGGCCCTCCCAGTGCATCTCTACACCCTATAATTGATCTCAATGTATTCCATGATTGTGAACAATGCCTTTGTCTCATTGATCCCATAGTTCTAGATAATATCATCTAACCACCTCATGTAATCTCCTCTTTGTTTATGATATCTCTCTACACTACATCATGCAAGGTTCAAGGCATCAAAATTCAAATCTTAGACCTTATGTTACAATTGAATCCATACACAAACTTGTTCACTTGCAATTTGTATGTACTCAAATGTGGTGCATGCCTCAATAACTCCATGAATGGGGCATCATACTTAGATATAGACCTGTTACCCTAAAGCAATGAGTTAAACTCATTGAGTTGTCTCTTTATAAACTCCTCTAAGAGGTAACATTCATCAAAAATTTCCTAGTAAATGTCAACTATATCTATGAATAGTTGTGGCAATAAAGTCTTTCATCATAATAGGGCACTTCCTTTTAATTGGAAGAATCTCATTCTCACTTTGTAGTGTGAAGTATAATATTTTATCCCAAAGCACATGTCCATGCTCTCTAACCAAGCTTTGACTACTTGTCCATCAATAGAACTCCAAACTCTAAAAATTGGACCTTCTCTAATTCCCTATAGGCATTAGAGTTTGAAGATGTTGGGATCCTTCTCTATGAATGGACCCTCCAACATCTTCCTTGTTAAGATGATGGGTCAAAGCATCTAACATAGGCTGAAATGAGCACATCATTGTCATGACCTCACCCATTGGCATATATTCATCCTGATATTCCCTTAATGGGGAATGCAAAGGTGTAGTATGAGGTAACAATGGAGTATGCATAACACATCCTCTAGCACCCATGCCTCTCCCTCCTCTTCTATCCATAATTCAAATATTGGATATAAAACAATCATAACATGAAGTTTTATGAGTATCTAGTTATACATCAATTACATGAATGGATCTAAATTCTTAGTGTTTAAACTCAGGTCTTATATTATATGTGGGAAACCTAACTTTATGATCCCAATCTATCATAAAACTTGTATTTCTTTGATCAAATAAAGCTCTCCTATGGGTATTCTCCTCCCCCAAGGACCCATAATTTATGCAGGGACTGTATGAAGAAATTCCAATTAGCAACTTATATTATGATGGTATAATCCTCTTAGAAGTCTTCCCAACCTTCAACAAGATACTACTGCTAATTTATACCAAACTCTCAAACATTCACTGATGTTCTAATATTACAATTACCATCCAACACTAGAACGCATATTAGTGTTTTCCTCTTTACACAAGCCCTTCTTTTATAGTACTGGGGGCATAAGTCACTTGTCATTTCATGTATAATTAACTTTTTATTAATTCACTAAAATAACTTATTCACCATTCCATGTGTCAACCCATGTACATGAAATTCATTTTTGTTTTAAATAAAATAGGCATTATTCGTCACCTACAATGTATCCTCATATAATCACTCTTTGGTGTCACTTTGATCTCTCTCTCTCTCTCTCTCTTTTCATAATTTAGAGGTTGCACATATATTTATCTTTTTCTAATTTAAATTTAAATTGTTTTTCTTAATTTTACTCACCCATCCCGAATATCTCCCTATATGTTCCTATAGGTGCTCCCTAGGGTCTTTAATCTCCTCCTTGTCATGTGGATGAACTAGAATGAGTAATGTTATTTTAAATTAAATCATTTTAATTAATTGCATGCACACAACACCTATTACATCTCTTCTTATGAATTGCAATTATTAAATATTTTAAATATGAATTATGCAATTTCTATATAGTTATCAATTACTATATCTTATGGTAATGTTTTATGCATGCACCTATGCTATTCTCAATTACTTATAATTTAAATAATAAAGGTGACATGTACCATATGACTTTCAAGTACTATTTATTCAATGGGGAAATGGTATGGAATACCATGTTTGAGAGACTAATGGACCATTTGATGAATAAGGATTTATTTTATTGTGCACCCCTCAATTTACCTCGTGAGTGATTGAATCTGTAATCTACCCCATGGCATCATGAAGTCTACGAGCAAAAGTTTCATTATTTTCAACTCCTTTATGGATAGGAGTGCTAGTAAGCAAAAGCAGAGACGTTGCTTCTCCTCTCCAGATAATCCTAGTAGATCATTCATACAACTCCATCATCCATGTGTAGTCTAAATTGGAAAATATATAATGTCTTTGCACATTGAGACAACACAACGATATATCTAATCAAAGTACTTTGACAAATTAATTTGCATAAATTACAATGATATGTATAAACCAAACTCAATCAAGAGTATTTACCATGTAATGCAATCGAGCATTTTCATGAACATGTGACCTCCTTGTCATACTTATTAAATGATTAATAGAATTGTAAACATATAAATAAAACTTTAATCATTATTAGCGAGAAATTGTTAATCAAAATTCTAGAGCTTTCCAAGAAGATATGTTCATTTATTTAACCAAGTCATTCTTTAAACCAAAATTTGCTCAAATAATAATTATTATAGTATAATCATGTCTAGACAAAGGAGCGCACTATAGAGTGTAGCAGTGTGAAAAGATCAAGTGAAACTTAATTATCATCGAGTACCACATTGATGTTGATCAAATCCACTTAACTATTTGATTTATTGTATGGAAAATGCATGCTAGCACAAAAGAGTTACAAGTAATCTTTTTGGACGGTGTGTGGCTCCTATATTTATCATCCACTCCCATGTGTGTGTGTGTGTGTGTGTGTGTCATCCACTCCCATGTATGTGTGTGTATCATCCACTCCCATGTATGTGTGTGTTTGTGTGCACGCGCACGCATGTGTATTGAATCTAGAGAGTCTAGAGAGTGGTATAAGTGCTCTTCCCTTTACTCTGGTATAGTCAACCTATAGGACATTTAAATTATCCATGGGACATTAAGGGGAACATGTTGTCTAATTACTACTTTTAAGTAAAAAATATCCTCTCTTATTTTCATATGTTATGAGAAAAAGTATCATTAAAAGAAAATATGGCACTTACAAAATATGAAAGCAAATTATGACACTTGTTAAGCAATGAAAAAAAGATGAATTTGAAAGGGACCATTGTTAAAAATGGAATAATGTAAAGGTGACACTTGTTAAGCTATGTAAAAAGAAGAATTTGAAAAAGACACTTTAAAAAGTGAAAAATGTACAAGTTACATTTGTTATGTCATGTAAAGAGATGAACTTGAAAATGACACTTCTTAAAAATGGAATCATGTAAAGGTGATACTTGTTAAATTATACAAAAAGGTAAATGTGAAGAGAACACATGGTATGTGTGTTCATAGGAAAATTTGAAAGAGAAAATAGAAAATAGAAAACAAACATTCCCATCAATGATAAAGGTAATGCTAGTAAGGGTCGTGGAATTTTAAGGGGATAATGGTGATGTTCCAATGATGTTGCTAAAATCCCTTGAAAGTGGTGTGGAATTAGATTGCAATTTAGGATTGGGAAAGTGTCAAATCTTGTGATATGAAAGTTAGTTTGAAAACCCATACATGCAACTTGAAAGCACATTAGTGGAAAGAAAGTGATTGCATTGCTCATGGAGAAAATTTCCTCGAGAGAGTGCAAATTCAAGCTAATCATCATCGGATTGCGGACATCATATAATGCTCCATATTTGTGTGCAATTTCTTTTATCCAAATCAAAATTAATAACTTTGGTTCATTTGACATTTAATCTAGGTATTAAGCATTTGGATAAATATTGGCTCAATGGATGCTAAGTTTGAATACTGGTTAGATTGTCATAAGAAAAAATAGTCAATGAGTGCCTTGATTTTTTCAATAGCAATAAATAGGAGTACGACATGATCACCATGTTGAACCCCAACACCCACCTAACAATGATATTATCCTCTATGTAAACCATTACCCACTTCAAACGGCAAGCAATTGCAATAGGATGGAAATAGGATAAGGACTACATCCCCACCTTCCACAACAAATTCTCAAATAAGCATCCAAAATTTGTTGGCTGCAAAAAAAAATATGATGCTGACCCACAACCCTCTATAGAAATGGTGCCACTTGGTTCTTAAGCTGGTGGGTTCATTTTTAGTGGATATTTTATTATTCTAGTTTTACCACCCCACAATTGACCCCATTTTATGAGCATCCTAAAGTCATTGTCTTACCTACAAAGAAAAATGATGGTGACCCACCACCCTTTGAAAATGTGCTGCCATTTAGTACTTAGCTGGTGGGATGTTCATTTGTAATATGTATTGTTCCAATGTACATTGTGAGACCTTGATTTTTACACATTATGAAACACTTCAATAGCCCTGGGATAAGTTAAAATAGTGAGACTAGTTGTTGAAGGTTTAAAATATAAGAGTTCACCAAACTGTTTCAAAAAAAATAAAGGATAGTCACTTATTTGTCACTCATTTTTTATAATATAGTTTATAGACATTATATTATGGAGTAGTCTAAACATTACATCATTTTGAATTTTTTCAAATTCTATATTTACAATTCCAACAACTCTTTGAATTTTTGGTTGGATTTTAGACAAAACTGATCAAGAACATGCATCCAAATTATAGCATGTTTAAACTACTCATTGTATTCATTATGAACAAATTCTGGAAACTACAATGTGTAAGAGTTTTTTATTACTCTTAATGATTATTCACTATGAAAAAATTCATGATGAAATACTCAATATTATTAATAGAAATATATATATATATATATTATTGGCTTTTTTTTCAAGAAGAAAAAAAGCTTGTTTTTGATATTCTTTACTAATAAAAAAGTACAAGATAAAGGCCATATATAGTCCATAACTGAGCATCTAGGAACCATGATCAGTCCAGACCATCAAAGGATCAAAGTACCACCATAAAAGGCAAAATCATAATAATAAGACCAAACACTCAGAAAGAGCAAAAAAACTAAAAGTCCAAAATTATGCAAGATATAACATCTAGTTATCAAAGAAAGGATATTGTCCAACAACTTATTTGTCACATATTTTGTATCATATATTTTATACAGTTATATTAATAGAAAAATAAAAGTATTATTATTTTTTATAAAGGAATTTAAAATCAAAATCAAATTAATCAATACAACTAACTAAATTATAAGATAAAACAATTAATGCATATGGCATTCTACCATTCCTACTTGAATCAAACATTGATGCAACTCAAATGCTTTTATTAATTTTATTTTTAATTCTCTTCATTCTCTTTTAATGCTTTTATTAATTTTATTTTTAATTTTCTTCATTCTCTTTTAGATTTACTATTTTTATTTTCATTTATCTTTATTTAATATAAATATGTTTTTAAATTTCAAACTATTTATATTTATATTTTTTTTTTATGGTAAATTTATTTTTAAATTTTAAATTATTTACATCTACATTTTCTTTTATTTATTATAAGAGATAGTAAAATATCAAAATGTTAAACCACTCACATCTACATAGAAAAATAATGTAATTCTATCTAGAAGTATCAAACTACTTGCATCTTAAAAAAAAAATAGCCATCATTTATATAACTAATTTCAAATCTGTAATTAGTAGTTAGTTTTAGTAGTACAATTTAAACGTAGTTACGCATTTATCTTTTACTTGTCAAACAATATTTAAAATTTATTATAAAATCATTATATAAAATTAACTTAATTATAAAAATATTAATGAAAATAGACTTTGAATTTTGTTGTAAATAAATAAATTTATTATGTTTATCATTTAATAAATTTAAAATAATAATAAATTTTATATATATATATTTAACTTGGAAATTTTGTACAATGCTTTCTTGTTTTAGTCTTGAAGAGTTTATTTTCTTGATGAGTGTGGCTCTATATAGTTATCTGTAAGTTTTGTTATGATATTTTTTGGTGTTTTGTCCGAAAATTGACATCTTATTAGCTGGTTTTAACTGATTATTGTACTATTTGATTATCCTAATAAACTTTTTTTCTTCTTGTAAAAAAAAAAAAAATATATATATATATATATATATATAACCCTTTTGTTTTTGCTATTATAAATATGGTTAGCTTAATAAACATCTAAAATAAGCTGTAAAATAAGTGAACAGTTGAATCTCCAAAAAGGAGAGAGATAACAGAATTGTTCCTCTGTATAAAATATTTGCAAAGTATAGAATGGATATATATACGTATGCATCATATTTATATTTATAATTTCGCATAATATATAAATATTTAGTGTGATTTCTCATCATTACCAGCAATGAATTTGGAAAAATATAATGACAACTCTCATCATCATTACCAATGAATCTCGGAAATTAATGAGAGCTCTCATCATCACTCATAATGAATATTACGAAGAATCCATCAACTTTGGTCATCACAAACAATGAATCTTGAAGGTAGATGATATATATAAAAAAAATATTTAATAATTAATGAAAGTTTCATCATCACTAGCAATGAATCTTGAAGGTAAGATAATATAGGCAATTCAAAATATACATTCAATCTTAGATTCTACGCTCAGTTATCCATGAGGTTTAGTTTAGTTGTTTGTGTGGAGTTTACACTTTATCAACTCAGTTATCCATGAGGTTTAGTTTAGTTGTTTGTGTGGAGTTTACACTTTATTAAGTTAGGGGTTCAAATCTCATGGAGGGGTTGAGGGTGGTAGTTATTTGTGGGGGATAATTTCACTTTCCCAATGGGACATCCAGGCTAGATCGAAAGCATCTTACTTGTGGACAGATTGTTCTGCCATCCAACATTGGGGTTACAATGGTTCAGCTCGCTTTTTTCGTAGCAATGCCCGCCCTTTCCTTGTACGCAGGAGCTCATCTTCGATCAGTCATACTCCATGTTTCGAGAGGACCCACACTTTCATAAATCCTTAGTGTTAGGAACTGGCAGCAGTTATTGAAGCTCCCTAAGGAACCTCTTCCCCTCAAAGGCAATGTCTGGTTGTTTGTTCTATCGATGCAGGCATCTTACTTGTAGACAGATTGTTCTGCCATCCAACATTGGGGCTGGCTTTCAGTCTAGCTCGAAAAAAAAAAATCTACACTATCAATTATTTTGATTAATCATTTATTAAACAAATATAAGCTTAAAGCTAAGATTTGAACCAGTAAATTAAATGTCAATTGAAGCACAGTTGACTCCAAACTGTTCTCCCTACATTTCAATTGGGAGGATCATAAATATGTAACAAATGCCATCCAAGGCTCCTGAGATGGAAGCCATTTATAAGAGATAATTTTACTTCCCTAAGAGATGTCCAGACTCAACCGAGCCTCGTACAAACCTGGTGGTGAAGCATCCCACTTGTGGACAGATAGTTCTGCCATCCAACATTGAGACTGACTTCGGCCTAAGCTCAACCTAACTCCCAAAAATAACTACACTGTAAATTATTTTGATTAATCATTTAATAAACAAATATGAACGTAACACTAAAGATTTGAACCAGTGAATTTAATAAACAAATATAAACGTAACACTAAAGATTTGAACCAGTGAATTAAATGTCAATTGAAGCACAGTTTACTCGGCACTGTTATCCCTATATGTCAATTGAAAGAAGCACAGTTTACTCGGCACTGTTATCCCTATATGTCAATTGAAGCACAGTTGACTCCACACTGTTATCCCTACATTTCAATTGGGAGGATCATAATATGTAACAAATGCCATCCGCCATCCATGGCTCCTGAGATGGCAAAAATATGGAAGAATTCATTCTAAAGTTTTAACATTTTACTCACTTTCATTTGGCAACACAACAGCCAATTCATAACAAAAGTTTACATTTTACTCACTTCAATTGGCAACACAACAACCAATTCATAACCTTGCAGTTTAATTATCAGACTTTTTGGACCATTTTAGTAATATATTGATTTTCTGTGATTTGATCAATTTTGGTTAAATTTTGGTTATGAGTTGAATCAAAACATAAATTTTGGTTATAAATGGATTCAAAAAATCTAATATAATGCATATATTTTATTCACGCATTTCGCAACACATATATGACAACCAATTCACAACATTGCAGTCTAACCATTAGACTTTGACAACCAATTCACAACATTGCAGTTTAACCATTAGACTTTCTGGACCTATTTTGGCAATATATGGACTTCTTTTGTTTGTGATTTGAAAAATTTTGGTGTACATGGATTCAAAAAATCTAATAGTTAGAAAACTCTTTGCCTAAGCCATAAGAAAATACTTATTCTTTCCTCTCACATATTAAAACTGTTTTTGGTAGATCAAGAACTAGAAGAGAAAATGCATTATTCTCCTTTCTGCACCAAGGGACACGGAAAAAAAAAAGCATATATACAGCCTAATCAAACTGCTGTTTTACTTGCTAGCATATATACACAAATATTATATTGGATCATGATCGAAGTTGCACGCTTGGTTAAAAGCAGGCAACCTTATATGGCATCCAATCATGCTTTCATATTCGTAAATATTTTACCAATCCCTGCACTTCCCTACTGTCTGCCTACCAAAAGTTTACATGTCCATGTAAATCTATCTGCACCAATGTTTAGCAAATGCCTGCACTCACTGCTGCCTCCCTTACTGTATGCGTAACAAAAGATTGCATGCCTATCTACACTACGTATATCCAACTGCAATAATGTTTCTATTATCCAAATTTGTATGCCCAACTAAAATGCAAGTAAATCCAACCATAGCATTTTAAACGAAAAAAATAAGAGGGCTCTCTCACTTCCTAGCACAAGTAGACATGTTTACAAACTGGATTAGTATATGTGTTTAACGACCTGGGGTATCTGTTGTGATGAATAGAAGTCAGTCAATGCCTTCTTCATGAACTGCCTTCAACATTTCAAATGATATCATGCATCAGCAATTCAATTCCCCAAAACAATATGTAAAATCAGTTCATCAGTTGTCTACTTTTGCTAACAAATATTGCTATTCTGAATTTCATCACTATTACTAGCATTGAAAGATAGAACGCAAATTCAAAAACTCAATTGCCTTTTGAAGCAAAGTACATTAACCAGAAGAATTTGCCTGATTTAACAATGCATTCTGATGGCAAATCCAAAAACAGTTGTTTAATTACATATCAGACAGATACAACAACAGTATAACGCAACAGCCTACGCTGGGTATTGATGATCATAATAATACACATCCCACTGTTGGAAATTTGAAAAAGGAAAATATTTACATATCAAATGATAAGCTACTACAGTAGCTTGCTTAACACTGAAGCTAACAATATAGTTCTCGTCACTTAACCCGAACCACCACCAGGTTTCTGTTTGAGAAATTTTATCCTGACCATCAGATCATTGCAAAGTTGCAAACCCAACCAGGGATGGGTAGAAAAAAGCCTTATGTATGAGCAAATGTATTAGCATGTATGCCATGTTAGGCAGAGCCTACTGAAATATCACTGTAGGCCTTGAATTAGTAGAGAGAGTCTAACAGCATCAACCCAGTGAGCAGAGATATAACACCCAAAGGTCGACCTGTAAGCCACATATTATTCACATAAAAACAGAGGAAGATGTCATTGATAAAGAGTTTCAGCTGATCTTTACAAATTTGAAATCTGAAACATAGCATGTTAAGGGAGCACTTGACACCATCAAACCCAAATAATAGTTTCTTGCAAGGGCACAGCTTCACCACTCGAACGCTTGCCTCCAAAACTGTGTGTATGGACCTACATATAAGCAACAAAAAAGATCCGCGCCGGATGTTTGACAAACCAATTCATCATTTGGCCTGTTTCATTGACCGTTTCCGTCATTCCCATCACTGGCACTTCCAAATATTATACAAAAATGTTGACATCAACACATCTTCCTTTACTTACTAGATTTCATTTCATTTACAAAAAGGATGGGTAAAAAGGAAGGAAATTGTAGAATCTCCACTTTGAAATAAACAAATGAAAAAATGCATCAAGTGAGACAATTCCCTATCGCCAAAAATGCTACCATCAACTATTCACAGTGTTAAAGGGGCCATCTGATCAGGATTTATCTGAGATATCCATGCACCTAGGTCAATAGCCTCCATCTGTACATTGTTAGCTATATCCACAGAGCGACCCGTAGTACCTCCTTCCATTAATTTCGCTGGTGCTTCCTTAAACAATGTCTTAACCCATGATAAATCTGGTTCATCTGAACTTCGGATCCCAAAAGAGGCTGATTTTCTGAATTTCTGTAGCTCCTCCCCTTGAATTCCCCAGTCTACTTTACCACTTGGAGAACCCCATTCTGACCAAGATGTCGCACCTCCAAGGTCTCGAGACCTAGACCTGCCTCTGTCTCTCTGGGCAAATGCAACAGCCCTAGAGTTTGCAGCTCCACTCATAACTGGTGATAAGGGAGAACCATTAGAATTTTGGCGTTCCAACTCCCCAGTAAGAGACGACAGGGGACCAAGGGATGACAAACTGTATGAAGCAGGCTGATCAGAGGGTGGTAAAAGAAAAACACTAGGGCTCTGACAGTCTATGCCACCGTGCTGCATATGCATTTGGACTTGTGGATATACTTGTGTGTTAAATGAGGACTGTATCTGACTTTGACGCTGTGGAGATAACTGGGCTGCCTTTTGAGATTGAATCTTAGATAGAAATGCAGATTCAGAGGCTGTCATTTTAGGAGAGAAGACTTCAGACGCAAACAAATCTTCTAGGTTAGTTGGAGCAACATTATGAGTCTTGAACTTTCTAGGCCTGCAAGGGGCATTTCCACCACTAGATACAGTAGCCATAGGACCATTTCCTCTGGCTTGGGTGGAGAGACGAGCAAATTCATTAAGAAGTTGTCCTTCGTAATCACCACTTTCAATCAAACACTCTGGATGCATGTCCCTAGCACTGACTGCCGTTCGCAGACGACTTGCTTGGAGAACACCGTTGGTAAGGTGCAAAGTTGGCAAGTTCGGATGTGCCCAAGATCCACCATCAAAGGAGGAATGACCAGATGTATTGGCAGATGACGATGGTGACATCGGAGAGTTAGGGAAACTACCTTGTGAAGGATTGGAGGAAGATAACATTAAAACTGAAGAGGCAGATACAGGTGCAACAGGATTCATGACAGCCATCTTATCCGGTGTCGTCATCATGGTTCTCTGTGAAAGCATCGATGAGCCAGTAGGTGGATACAAAGGACGCAACTCTTCAGGAGTATGCGCAAAAAAACACACTCTGCGAGAGCAATTAGTCCCATCTTTACAAAGACGGGTTCGATATTGGGCAGGGTGCAGCCAGCACTCAAAAACACCATGTGCATACTCACAAACATCACCCCTCCTACAGGCCCCTTTACGAAAATCTGGGCAAGGAACACAACTATAATGATACTTTCTAGGATCCCTTCTTCGAGCATTTTCACCTGGGTGCACAAAGGGGCATTCAGTCCAATCATGAGAATATGCTCTGGAGCAAGGCCTTACCTTAAATGAATACATCCGAAACTCATCGGTGCTGTAGATGCTATTTTTGATGTCCGGTAGAGAAGAATCCACTGCAAATTCTTTCTTCTGACCGGAGTCACAGCAATTCTTCAACATATCTAAATACTTTGGGGGTGATGATGATAGTGGAGAATTGGTAGTTGCAGGACTTGTTGCTTCGGGGGATGTAAAAGGAGGAGATGAAGTAGGCACAGAGACAGCACATCCATGCTCATCAAACAAGCACCCAACACCCTCGGACAAGTAGAATCCTGACGCTGAAACACTGCAAGGAATCTTCATTGGAGAGCTCAAACCCATAGTAAGTAAATTCTCCAGTAAGTTCTTCGCATGACCCAGTTTAGGAGAAAGCATAATCACATCTGCAGGCTTTCTCCCTTGGGCATTCAAGAAATTCACATCTGCCCCAGCCTTGATCAACATCCCCACAGTTTCAATTGCGAGTATAGACCCACCCGCAGCAGCACAATGCAGAGCTGTATTCATATCCGACCCACATGCTTGGTTCACATCTACTCTGTCTCCAGACAATATATAGCTCAACACATCCAAACTGCCATAAAGGGCTGCAACCATTAGAGGAGTCCTCTGCTCTAAAACCATCTTCTGCCCGAACCCAATCTGCCTTCCATACCATAAGCTTCTTTCATTAACGTTCAACCCACCTTCTTCCAAAACCTGCCTGAAGCCAATAAGGTCATTATCTGCAGCTAACTCTAGCAAAGCTGGTGAGCATGACTCGGCCATTTCTTTCACTATACTGTCCCGTTTCTCACCAGCTATAACACCGTTTTCTTCATCAAAATCAGCTACCCTACTGTCGTATACCACCCTGGGCTTAAAGTGCTCAGGGCCTCCACACATCTTGCATAGACCTAATACAATCCCAGGACCATCAAAAAGCAGTTTAGAAACCCTCAGAGTACCCAAAATACAGCCAACAGTTACAACCCACAAATAGTTAACTCCATTACTTCAAACCCAAGAAAAAAGATTACATTGATTGGATTCAAGGACAGTAACACAGACCAACCTGAGCTATTACAGTACGTTTTAAAGCTATAATATTGAAAATAAAATAAAAAAACAACTTGCACTGTTTCAACTTTTACTTTCAGCCATGGAAACCAGAGCTTTTTTCAAGACCACCAAATCACTATAAAAGAAAAACCTGGAACTAAACTATTATCATTCAATTAACAATAATAAAAAAGCACACAAAAATCCATTTGGGTTTAAGGGGCATCCAAGAAAAACAAGAAAGAAAGAAACAGACACAGGCAAATATCAAGACAAGAACTGAAATTGGCAGTGGCATACCATTTTTTTCTGTGAAGCATACCTCTCTGTTGTGAAATTGGGTATCAGACTTTCAAGCGCAAAATGAAATGCACAATCTAACGCCTGAAAATGGAAGCATATTTCAGTGCTGCACCGCCACTAAACACTGGGTAGCACTGTTGGGTTTTTGTTTGGACTCCCGCAACCAAATTCGCCCCACATTACATGAAATTACGACAAATTAAACGCGAACTCCGCATTTGTCTGGCCTCTGGCGCCGAGACATGCCGGGAAATTTGCCGACATGACGCCGGATAACGCCGAATAAAGACCGTAATGAAATCAGCGGAGATGCCACTGCTTTTTCCACTTAATTTATTAATTATCATCTGTACTGCACTCTAGAAAGTACCATGTATATGTATTTATATGGCGTATTTATATGATGACATGGAATTAGAGTGACTCTTAAACCAATGCCAACAAACAATTGGGATCACCCTGATCAAATTATAGAGATTCTTCCGGGCTCTGGCGACGCCTTTTTCCATTTCTTCTTTCCTCTGCCATCGATTTTGACAACCACAATGTATTATATTCTCAGGAAGGAATTTTCTGGGCCCGCCAAACTTAACTCTCACTAAATTTAACTTGTTTTTATGTTCAGCTAAGTCTTTTGCTATTAGTTCAAGAGTTAGTCGGTGTTTAGGAAAGCAATGCACTCTGAGCAGACAGTTAACCAATGAATTGGATTTTGTATTTTTAACTTGTTTTTAAGTTCAGCTAAGTCTTTTGCTATTAGTTCAAGAGTTAGTCGGTGTTTAGGAAAGCAATGCACTCTGAGCAGACAGTTAGCCAATGAATTTGATTTTGTATTTTTTGGATGGTGCATAATGGGTATGTACAGAAATGGATTAAAATTGACAATATTGTGTACTTTCTTTATGATAAAGTTTATTTTCATAGTGATAAGATCATAAATTTAAATCTCATCTAGATTATAAAGATTGTTGAATGATCTCATGTAAAAAAAATCAACTAACAACCTTTCATAGTACCTAGAGAGCTTCTTCCCTTTCCATTATCTCCTTTAATTGGTGTCTATGTGGCTAATGTTGACATTACTATTATCCATGTTGTCAACAAACAATCTTTCATAGTACTTAGAGAGTTTCTTCCCCTTTCCATTATCTCCTTTTATGGGTGTCTATGTGGGTAATGTTCACATTAGTATTGGGTGTAGAATTGTTTTCTATGCAATTCGTATAAATTTATTTTTCTTTAATAAAAATGGATATGTGTTGGTATTAAAAAGAACTCTAATTAAACTAGTCACTGTGATAATACTTAGTGAATAGGGTTTGTGTCAGTGAATGGGGTTTATGCATAATGAGAAGTGGCTTCAATCACATAATGTTTCAAAAAGGTTTATTGGTAAATACTCTATAGAAAACACCTAGATATAGAATAGATTTTCAAATCGGTGCTAACTAAAAAATTTATTGTTTGCTTCATCAGGGTTGAGATTATTGCTTCTCCAGAGCCATGTCTTCTATTGGACACATAATACTACAGGATTATTGTTCTATGCAATGCAACATAGAAATAAAATAGGAAGTGGAGAGACAGAGGCAAACCAAAAGTCGCCTATGGATCTGAAACGAACCATCACTCTCCTTGTATATATACATGTAGTATGTTAATGAAATGTATAACCATGGAGCTAATGCTCTCTGATAGTGGTATCAGAGCTTGTGGTTTTCCCTATGTCTCTTCAAAGTGGCATATTCTCTGCATATGCTTTCCTTTAGACCTAGCCAATGAAATTCTCAACTCTATACATTGTACATATTGTCTCCATCTATGTTACCTGCAAACTCTAATTTATGTGTTGTGTGTACTAGCATATCTCCTTTGTGTGGTGTGTTACCTCTCTCCCATACATCTATGGAATCTAGAAGTTTCCCAAGTTCCCTCCTATATGTACCATGGCGAGAGTATGCTTTTGTAAAAGCCACAATTGTTGGTTGTAAAACTACGCTTCTTGAGTAGCAATCAATTGCTTCAGCATACTTTTTTTTCTTGAAATATTCATTACCTTGCTCTTTCTTTAACATTGCATCTAGAGCGCTATCATTATCTTTGGACATACTCGTGAGTATGTCTGTCCTAGAATTTCCCAAATAACCACTCATGTTGCCATCACCAACATTTCTTTGTAATGAATTCTGCATATGTGCATATTTACTTGGATGCTTGGTTTTTACTATAGCATCTTTCTTTCTAAGAGCCACCTCTCCCCTTTCGTCTACATCTCTTAGAACAACATCAACATCAATTTTATCTTATTTATTTTGAAAATAATCATGTGTGTGATTTGCAGCTGCTGATTTTTTACTATGTCCATCCTTGTAGATTTATTTTCTCTTTTATTCAACCCTGAATCTGATCCAAGGGGTTGTTTGCTTTATTTATGAAGTATATGTGTGGTGTTGGAGACTGCATGAAAAGAGCTTTTTTTTTCAAAAGAAAAAATAGTTCCTTGCTATTCATAGAGTGAATCAAAGAAACTTACAATTTTTCCTATCCCAAGTATAGTGACTGTCTATGTAGGTTTTAGCTTATCAATCATTTACTAGCTATTCCATCAAATTGCAATCTGTCAATTTAAGATTAACATATTTCCTACAAGGTATGTATACCTATACTTGTATTTCTATGGAATACCAAAATTATCAAAGGCATTTTTACAAAATTGTTCATTATGATGTAGTCCTGATATTTCTACAACATATTTAATCATGTCTATTTAGTTCCATATGTCAGAATCAATATATTTTAAAGTATCGTTCTTCAATAATGGTTCGGTTACGAAATCCCTTCATATAAGGTCGGCCTTCTTCTGTAGCCAATCCTCGCTTGGAGAGATGGTAAGCTTTCCCTTTATATATTCTGGCAATATGAGTATAAGAAATATCTTCAAATTTGTTGAGAGAATCACAAACTTGTTGCTTCCAGTATAACAGCTCTAGAGTCTGCAGCCGATGATTATCTTTGAGCCACTTAATAATGGTGTTTGAGTCACCCAAGATGTGTATATGATTATGATCCTTCCATATAGCCAGTTGGAGTAGGCCCCAACATGCCAGTAATTATGCATGCGTGTTACTACCCATACCACATCCAAAATGCATCTCATAATATAGATCACTATCAATAGTCATATAGCACCTTGCTCTACAATATCCACCCTGCTCCACGCCATCAAAGTAACCTAAAGGACAATTTGACATAATATCTGGAAACATTCTAGGAATTTTTGGATTATGATGTCTACTCTCAGTGAAGTCTGATACAAAGTGAGTAATCATCCGGATCACCCCCAACCAGTTAAAATTAACGTCTTCAATGAGTAGAGTGTCCCTGTATCTCCAGACGCCCTATATGAAGAGAATCAGGAAGGATATGATATTGATGTGATAACATTTCCATTGGAATAGACAACTATCAAGTGTGCCCAAGTTCCAATGTCCATTGACTCTAAAACTGAAAGAGATTTCATCCCAAATCTGCAGAGTAATAGGGCACTGAGTAAATAAACAATCCACAAATTCACCCGCTTTGAGACATAGTATACAAACCGAAGGGCCAATAACTCATTTGATTATGAAGTTATCCCCTGTGAGAATATTGTTCCTTAAAGAGATCCAAATAAAGCAACTAATATTAACTGGAACATTCAGTTTCCAAATAGTTTGATGCCACCACAAGGATTGTCCAAAAGGTTGAGATTCAGTAATCGCCAAATAAACAAGGTGTGTAGGGATACTCCATGAAGATTGACTGAATCCCCAATAAAGAAGATCCAATTCCTCATTCAGACGAATGCTGGCATGATTCAGTACTTGGGTATAACCTGTCCATTCAATTGCTTCTTCATCTCCAAGCCGTAATTCAGTGGCTTTGTACCAATAAGAATCTGGAGCATGTTTTGCATCCCTATGACAAGCTTGATTGAGAAAATAGATACCGCGTTGATGTAAATCTTGAATGGTATGGATTGAAAGAGTTCCAATGTGTTGAGCCCCAATGATTGGATCTAAGCCAACTCTAATATGAAATCCATTTTCGACAAACCAAGCTAACCAATGATTAAGTATCGGAAATGTTTCCACCAGATCAGTCCAGATGGAAGAACATCCACTCAACTTTTTGTTTTCTAATCTCACCCATTCAATCACATTTAGATTATTCAGATATTTATCACAAATTATCTCCCCCCAAAACCCCCATCTATTAAGCCTCGCCACAAACTTTTGATATGTAGAGTTGTATAGACCCAATAAATATTTATTCTTCGGAGCAATAATTTTCTCCCATGGTACCAAATGGTAACCCCTCTTTTCCAGAGACGGACACCAAAGAAAATTGAAAGAAATTTGCCTCATCTTATTCAATATGTAACAAGGGACCTATGACAATATAAGCCAATAGATCGGCAAGTTAGATAGTACTGAATTTAATAGGGTAAGTCGACCGCCCAGTGAAAGTTTTATGTAAGACCAGGACGAGACCTTCCTTTCAAATTTCTTGATCAGCCACATCCAATCGTTAATGCAATAATCATTCGACTTTAGAAAAAATACAAAGTAAAACAGGCCCTCATTAATATCTTAAATCTCCAAGGGGAATATAGTGCAAATTTGTGCAAGTAAAATTTCCTTAGTAAATTGGGAGAAAATGCATGATTTTGGGTAGCTAATCAACATACCAGTAGCCAAACAAAATTGATCCAAAATAGTTTTGTAATGGTGCCACTCATCCAGATTATCGATGCCAAATAGCAGTACGTCGTCCACAAATAACAGGTGAGTGACATACCTGTTAGGAGAGACTTTTATGCCAGTAATCTTACCTTCTGATTTCGCCTAACCAATGAGACTGCTCAAGCCTTCGATGACCAACATAAATAATAAGGGGGATAAAGGACACCCCTAGCGTAGACCCATGGAACTCTTAAAAAAGGTGTCGAGAAACCATTGATAAGTACCGCAAATTTAGCCTAAGACACACATCCCATAATCCACTAGGTAACTTGATAATTCAATCCTGCATTAAGAAGTAGTAGCCTAAAAAATGTCCAGTCTACCAAATCATAAGCCTTAATCAGGTTGAGTTTCAGGACTAAAGAACCGTGTCTATGTTTCTTAGCAGTATGGAGGGTTTCTTGTGCGACCCCAACAGCGTCAAAGATCAACCTTTGATGTAAGAAACCAAATTGCTCCTTCGAAATCCCTATTAATAGACCTGACTTAATCATGTTTGCAATGGTCTTAGAGATGATCTTATAAATGAGGATACAAAGAGATATCGGACGATAATCATTAAAAGAGCAGGGGTTGGAAAATTTAGGGATTAATGCCAAGAAAGTAGCATTTACCCCGCCATAAACTTTACCACCACAACGAGCTTCTTCCACCAGTCATACAAGTTCAGGGCCAAACAAATCAAAGAACCGAAGGAAGAATTCACAGGTCCAGTCGTCCGACCCTGGACTTTTCCCTTTTTCCATCCCCTTTAATATATCCTCAATTTCCAATAAAGTAACCGAACGACAATATTAATGTTATCCTCTTCAGAAAAGATACAAGGCATAGTATGTAGGATCTTGAGTGCGCCTCCAGATTATTAGTATGAGGCTTGGAAAATAGACTGGAGAAGCATTATGAGGTTGCCGAAGAAATCTCAGGTTGATTAGACACTCAAACCCCATCTAAGTTCTCAATATCCCAAATCACATGATTTTTCTATCTATGTGAAGCATATGCATGGAAAAACTTAGTATTTTGATCGTCGCACAAGATCCAAAAATCCTGGATTTTAAGACGCCAAATCTCTTCTTCCTATCTTAGTAAAGTGTATTTCTCCACTTCAAGCTTGTGAATAGCATCCACATGTGAATCTGCCACTGAGTCCGCAAAAGGTGCATCATATAATACTTTTAATTATGCCTCAATACTATGCAGTCCAGGATATACCACGAGTTTTTTAGCTCTGATCCAGGGAGATACAACCATTTTTAGGGCCTTGAGAAACCAAGGGAGTCTAAACATAGTAGTTTCGTGCTCAGTAGATGAGAAAGAATGCCACGGACTCCTTACCAGGTGAATAAATTCTTCATCTTCTGAACAAACTGGACAGTACTTAAAATGGAAGTTTGTAAGTAATTTACCATTCCCCACCTTTAGTATTATGGACATGTAGTCTGAGATATGGTTCGGATCGATCCAATAATTACACACTCCAAGTTGCATATAAAGGGAATCATGAACCAAGAACCTATCGAGCCTTTTAGCTACTGCATCTACTCCCTTCCGACCGTTATTCCAAGTGGGCATAAGTGGTCGAGGCTCAACATCAATGAGGTGGTGTGAATCAACAAATTCCTTGAACCAATCGTTCGTATCTGCATCACGAGCATTTGAGCCCCAAGATTCAACATTTGATAGGGTGAAGTTAAGGTCCCCAGCAAATATCAAAGATTCAATATTCAGTAGTCCACTATTACTAAGTTCCGACCAATATCAAAGTTTGTCCCCAATCGAGCCACAGCAATTGTATAGGTGCAAGGGACCTGCCAATTCCCTATTGCGTCCAATAAGAAGTACACCACCCCCCAAACAGAATGGACGAAACTAAAAAAGAAAAGGATTCCATGCTGAAAGAATACCAACAGAATGACCAACTGCGTCAATGGAACTGCACTCCCATCCAGGAAGTAATTGCCATAAAAATTCCCAAGCTTTTACACCATCCACCAAGGTCTCTTGTAGGAAAATAATATCAGGATGAACCAAATAAATGATTCGTCAGAGGGATAATAGTTTGGGGTCACCCCCTATCAGAGATATGGATCTAACTAAATTAGCTTACCTATCTATGCAAACAATAACATATCACAGTAAATAAGAACAGAAAGAGAACAAGAGAAAATAGTACACTAGATATACGTGGTTCACCCAATTGGGCTATGTCCATAGGAAGATAGTCTTCTATTATCTCCAGAATATCTCCCTTAAGCTTACAAGAGAGCAATGCCAATAACCCCAATACAATATGATCCACAATGGATTGATCCACATAGGATGAATAGATGATTCACGAATGAATGAATGATTCACGAAGGAATGAATGTGAGAGACTCCCTTGACTCTATTTTATACCAAGAGATGAGGAGGAATTACTCTCACATATTACATGTGTGATAATATAATTCTCCATAATAACATCTCTTTATATAATAATGAATACCAAGAGTATATTTTACCATAATGAATATGGGATAAATGTATTACCCTTTTACATAAGATTGTGGATATCTTCTGACATAATACAAAGACATTATTACCTTCCAAGGAATATAAAATATTCCAACACTCCCCCTTAATAATGGCTGGGAGAAAAGCCCACTAACAAGGAATGAAGGATTCATTACAGCTCCCCCTTGATGACAACTTCCAGAAGAACCAAAGCTGCAAATAAGAAGAATACTTCGGTTGATGGAATTTGATGAAGAACAACTGCTTCTCATTGAATCATGAAATTGCACACGAACCAGGTTGTACAATGAAATACCAACAACAAGATGCCCAGATCTAAAGAGAATCCTTTATGGCTACTAGATCCAACAGATGTAGAGAACATGTGACACAATCCAACAGCAAGGTGCCCAGATCTAAAGAGAAGCCAACATGGCTACTAGATCCACAAGATGTCTAGATCACCATAAGAATCATCACAACTATAACTGATAGTTGAAGAACTCTAATATAACATCCACACCAGTGTACAGATACCTTATGATGGCTGATACAATAGAACATGTGGCTAAGAACACCACAACAGTGTACAAAAATACCCAAATGGCCAATACGCATGTAGATAGCAGACATTTTTCCAATCAAGGTGCAATAGAAATATATGTAGAAGACCTCAAACATCGAAGAAACAAGACCCCAATGGTCTATACATCGAAAATGATATTATACATATGAACATCGTGACTTTAACAGTAGAAGACGATGCTTCATTATTTCTGGAATAAGGTGAAAGCCTAAACATAAAACTGATATGCACAAGAACTTCCAAGATTAAAGCATATAAAGATCATAAAATAAAGGTGCTCATACATAAATGAAAATGCTTATACACCAAAGGTAAGCAAACATCATATAAAAATATGACAACATAATATGATCAATAAAATATTAACTTGCTCATTAAGGAAAATGAAGTTACTTTTACACATTATGTATCAACCACAACATATAAATAGTGAGCCCAAGATTTCACTTAAATATATGAAAATTTAGTCATCAAGCAACTAATCTGAAGCATAGGTGCATTTCTTATTAGTATGATGTTAATATGCAAGAGATGAATGCCTTGAAAATGTCAATGCTTCCATATATGAACGTTAGAGACAAGAAGCACATGTCAATGCTTCCATATAGAAACATTAGAGACAAGTAAGAACAAGATAACCTCTGCAATCATAAGAATAGAAATCTCATTGCAACAAGAAAAATGTGCTCATGACAAATATTTCAATATTATAAGAGTGCTCAAAGCCATATAAATATTGAGTAAAAGATGGTCGAAATAAACATGACATGAGATATATAAATCAAAATGTTTAATATGATCAAGAGATAGCAAATTAAGATCAACTTATGATATCACTTATAAAAAATTATGAAATGACAAGTCACTAATGGTCTTAATCATGGGTTCATTTCTTGTTAACACTATGTAAATATGAAAGTGATGAGATGCCCTAGAAATGTCAATGCTTCCATATAGGAACGTTAAAGGCAAATAACACAGGAACTAAATACAATCTCCGCAATACATGAAAAAGAAACTATCTCTCAATTAAAGAACTTATGACAAGCCAAAAATATGATATCATATAGATTCAAAAATTGACTTTACTCAAGAAATTATTTAGCAAGAGTAGATAATGATCATAAAGAGATTGCTTATATAAAAAATAATGAAATTGCTTTTACACAAAGGTCAACAATAACATATAAATAAAGCAAATAATGATCACAAGATAACACATATGAGATTGTTCTTATAAAATTGCTTTTATAAACATGACATGATTAGAAATCAACATGATTAAACAAAAAAGAACAAATTAGTTATTAAGTTTCTTGTTAAAAAATATTAAGCATTAGATGGTTTATAGCTATCATCGTGACAAAATACTAGAGATCCATGCCCTTAAAAGATGCCAATGTTTCCATATAGAAATGTGAGACAAAATATATATCAAGAACATGAAATAATCTCTTAATAAACATGATTAGAAGCAAAACCTAAATGCAAAAAATGAATAACAGAAAACTTAAATACTTTACCATACTGATTTGAATCTGCAAAAAACACAGTTAGAAAAACAGTAAAGGAAAGATAAACTTTTACTTACAACCCTTTTTATTGAGTGCCCAGACTTGCCCAGAATTATGTTATGTCCTCGTGGGTGGATCCATAACAACTTTTGCAATTCCAAAAATAGGCTATAATCAAAATTCTGATAAAAATTGACCGAGTTATTAGGCCGAAAACAGTGTTGAATCTACCGAAGACGGAAACCTGCACAAAGTCTACTAAACTTGGACAAAATTGCCCGTTTTGACAACCAGAAGATAGATCTCTTTGAGGAGAATCAGAAAATCATATAGATCTACAAAAACAACATCAAGAAACCCTTGAAAATTTTATGCAAAAAACTACACAACAAGGTTAGGGTTAAAAATAAAAAACTGCAGAAATATGCCCAGATCTGAAGAGAAGCCTAATGGCTACCAGATAGAAAGCAAATCTACAATAAACAATCAAATGCCCAAATGATAAAATATTGTTTGAAAGCAATAGAAGTTGCTAGATCATAGCAACAAGCTCTGATACCATGTCAGAGATATGGATCTAACTAAACTAGCTTACCTATCTATGCAAACAATAACATATCACAGTAAATAAGAACAGAAAGAGAACAAGAGAAAATAGTACACCAGATATACGTGGTTCACCCAATTGGGATACGTCCATGGGAAGGTAGTCTTATATTATCTCCAGAAGATCTCCCTCAAGCTTACAAGAGAGCAATGCCAATAACCCCAATACAATATGATCCACAATGGATTGATCCACACAGGATGAATGGATGATTCACGAATGAATGAATGAATGTGAGAGACTCCCTTGACACTATTTTATACCAAGAGATGAGGAGGAATTACTCTCACATATTACATGTGGGATAATATCATTCTCCATAATAACATCTCTTTATATAATAATGAATATCAAGAGTATATTTTACCATAATGAATATGGGATAAATATATTACCCTTTTACATAAGATTGTGATATCTTCCGACATAATACAAATATATTATTACCTTCCAAGGAATATAAAATATTCCAACACCCCCAACCCCACAACTATTTAAGGAGAGAAGAATCATTGGGTCACCACCGGTGAGGCCTAATTTGCTCTAAGAGGCCTAAAATGTTCTGAAATAAGATTATGTGATCAACCAACTCCACCAGATGAAGAAGAAGTACTAGCTTCAAAGTTACCCAAACCACCAGGATACCCAGTAGAAGCACGGGCAAGATCCTTGTGTTGACGCCCCCCATTTTTCTTTCAAAGGTTCACATTAGGGTTATGCTGAGAGGAAGGCTCCTAAATAGTTGATTCAACACTAAAAGTAGGCAAGGAATCTCAGAAAAGGCCCACAGGGACCTCCTGCAAACAAGTCCCTAGGCTCGAGGAGGGTAGGTCCAAGCATGTATTCACTCCCATAGAATGTAGTAAAGCTTGTTCGTCCCTGAGAAGTTGTGAATCAGAGTCCAATAAACCAACTTCCAAATTTTGTGGAGGAGAGGAAAGGGTTCCATCCATAGAAACAATTTTATCGACCTCCAGGGGGTTATCCCTTGATGCACCCATATTTACTAGCAAAAACCCCGACAGGTTGTTCTAGTTCCCGGGAGCTAGGGCATGTACCGAGATTCTCCAAAAGAGTGAGTTCAGAATCGGTAAGGGACTGTATAAATGAGGTAAAAAATAAGTTGAGCTTACTAGTGAGCATGACGTAGTCACTAGGTGCAGCCAACTTCCCTTCCCGAGCCATAACATGTTCAACAATCGGACAATCATGTATTGTATCCCCATTCTGATACTTGTCTCTCCCATTCTTCTGGACAGGCAGTCAAGGACAATTTTTTCGTAGGTGGCCCGCTTCCCTGCACGAAAAACAACAAAAAGGTGTCCTCCAATAATCTAAGTCCTACTTAATGACACGATCTCCCCACATTATAGTAATGGATTCTGGAAGACCTTGTTCCAGATCGATCTTCGTTAGCACCCATGCCATCCTTTTGGCTTCGTGGAATAGGGACTTGTCGTCAAAGAAGACAAAATTGTCGATCGCCATATGTACAAAGACATCACGCGACCAAAGTTCCAAGGGGAAACCCTTGAGCAAAACCCAGAAATGTTTTTTCTGGAACTTTTCCTAGGTTGGGTTAAAGTCTGTATGCCACCGTTTCAATCAAAGAGACCCTCGGCCTTATATAACCCAGTGTTGTGCAAGAATCTGTTCTGCATGAGCTTCGTCAATGAAGTGAAAAACCACCCAGTGGTTTACTAGCATGTGGACTCTGGGGAAATAGTTAAGTATCATCTTCTAGTGTTCTGTAATCCAGGAAAGAAGTACTGATCGACTGACATCAGTAAAGCATAGTTTACCCACCAATGCCTTCGTAGATAAGCTTAATACCCTACCCACTTGAACATCCTTTCCAAGGGTCATATCAATCTCCTCACTGCGGGATTTCAAGGCTTTAAGGATTCTATGTCCTTTGTATTTTTCACCGTTGCTTCGGGATAGTCCACCCCCACAATGCGGGAGAGTAAACATAGCATAATCCTCTGAAACCCTATCAAATGCATCATACAGGACAAGGTCTTCAGTGTACGAGTAGTTGCATAATAATGGGTTGGCAGTGTGGGAAGAAGACCCATTATTTAAGTCCCGATGAGAATCCCTAGGAGTCTCAGTTAGGATGTCATAGGAGGGGGCCACGTAACTCCTGTCAAGACTGTAAGAAAGCTGTCAAATCACTGAAATAAATGGAGATGGTCAGAAAGTGTAGAAATAGTGACCCCAGTGTAACCCTCCCAAGAGGAATTCCCATCTATCTGCAAATGACCAGAGTAAATAGTCGACTAACAATCCCTTCAATTCCACACCCTTTACTAAATCTCAAGAGATAGGGTGGTAACCAAAACTGTGAAAGAGTGTGATGGACACCAGTACTCAACATGTTGCCAAGAAACAATACTATGAGTCACTCCTTGAAACCCTAGTAAAAACCGCCATAAAACCCTCACAAAAACCCTCGTTACCTGTACAGAAGGTGCATCAAATTTATGTTTTTCTGCATGAAAAGAGCTTGTAATGAGAGTTCTCTGCTTCACAAAATAATGAAAATCGTGTCACTTTACGAAAAAGGCATAACCCTAACCCTAGTAGGTCAGTATTACACTGAATCTCGTAACATATAAAATTTTCTTGAGTAACCTTTGCAAAGATATTGGACATGGAGGCCTTGTTTGATATGTTGAAAACCATCTGCGAGGTCAAGATAACGTCCAGTACAGTGAATTTTTAACCATTTAATGAAGGCTCATTTTAGGTTCATATAAGGTTTGTTTTTAGACAAAGTCTTTGTAATACATTGTTTTGGATGGGAACTATAGATTGCGTAGAATTCATATTCTGCAGAAGGCTATATTTTAGATATTATTGTATTGGTTGTATCACATAGGAAGCATTGTATTGTAAATCATGTGTAGAGACTAGACTTGCACATCACATTTACAAAGGCTGTATTGAGTTCACTATTGTAGAGATTGTAATTGTAGACCGCCTTGTAGACCCTTGGAGAGAGTGTTTTATTGCAGATTTCTTGTATTACTGGCTTGTTAAAGATGCATTCTCATATACGACAAGGAAGAAAGAAGTTTAGAGGCAAGGGGGGTAGTGAGAGATCTGATCTTCACTGTGCCCATTTTTACAAAAAAGGACACGAGGTGAAGACATGTAGAATTCCATTGCAAAATATCGCAAGAAAGAAAGAGCAAAAAGAAGAAAGAGGAAAGGTTTCTGAATGATCGGGTAAAGCTCTTGAATATACTCATTCTATTATTGCATATTGCAATATTAGTGTAAATGAATTTATGTTCAATACTTCATTTGCTTCCTGGAGGGATACATGGTTTCTTGACATAGGTGCATCTTGCCACATGAAATTCAAAAAGGTTTTTTTCTGAAGAATTAGATGACAATGTAGATAGTGTAGTGTATTTTGCAAATAATTCCAACCTCAATCCCAAGGGAATTGGCTCCATCAGGCTCAAACTACCTAGATTCCCCAACTTTATGTTGCATAATGTTCTCTATCTTATAGAGTTGTAGAGAAGCTTGTTGTCCCTGGTAAACATTTGATAGTAAAGCCATTCCATCCACATGTTCGATGGGATAATTGAGATAAGGAGATCCTCTGACAACCATATCATCATGACCGGATATGAAGATGAGAAATTGTCAAAGTTGAAAGGAACATTTGCAAAAGCTCAAAATTTTGCCTACATCTCTTAGCATGAAGAAGGTACATTGTCTTCCAATATTTTATGGCATGCTAGATATGGACACATAAACTATAACAATCTCCGATTGTTGAAGAAGAATGGTGTCTCTAGTTTCTCCACCATTCCAAAGAAATTGAAATTGTGTGATGCTTGTATTCTTGGAAAACATAGTAAGCAACCTTTCCATGATTCAAATTTCAGAGCATGTAGAAAATTATAGTTGGTACACTCTGACTTGTGTGGCCCCATGCCTGTTGTTTTTGCAAATGGTAGCAAATATAACATGACTTTTATTGATGATTACACCAAGATGTGCTGGGTGTATTGGTTGAAAGATAAAACTCAAGCCTTTGAAACATTTAAAAAATTTCATGTATGGATTAAAAATGAAGCACGATTGTAGATTGGTTCCCTTCGTACTGATAATGGAGGAGGATGCACATCAAATAAATTTGAATCCTATATTAGACAACATAGGATTAGGCATCAAACAATTGTTCCATACAATCCCCAACATAATGATGTGGAAACAAGAATGAACAAGACACTTTTGAATATGGTTTGTTCCATGATGTTTTTCAAGAATGTAAATTTGATGTAGTTTTGTGTGAAATTTACTTAAGAAAACGAGGTCCATCCCATGCTCTTGCCAATAAGACTCCATACAAAATGTAGTATGGTCACATTCCTTCGGTGAGGCATTTCAAGGTCTTTGGTTCCATTTGTTATGCCTTAATTCCAAAGGAACAAAGAAACAAGCTCGGTTCAAGGAGTTGAAAGTACATCTCCTTGGGGTACTCAAGCACCACCAAGGAATACCATCTTTATGATGAGGTAAACAAAAATTCTATACTTCTAGAGATGTCATTTTTCAAGTCTATTGAGAGGCAGGTTGATTGTCTAGATAAAATTACCAATGTAAAGATATTTCATGAAGTTGACAATGGGATTCCACATCTTGAAGGGGGGATCCCTACCTTGGATCAATATTTTGAATCTCCTTTTGGAGCACCATATCCCCCTCCTGAAGAAGTTCCCACCACTTTACCGGAACAGGAGGTTCAAATGGATGATGTGATCGAGATGATTGAAAGATTGAATCTTGAAGAAAATGAAGCACCCTTCACAGAAAGTTCCAAAGTGGGTCACAAAGGCATTTGAAAGTGTCCATCCTTATGAAGTTAGAAAGACAAGAACCATAAGTTTGACAAGGCAAGAAGATGGAGGAGATGCATATAATTCATGTTTAGGTGATGTAGAAGATATGGATGTTTCATATGATTGTGAATTGAATTTATCTGCTAACCTTAAACCAATTTCCTTTGAAGAAGTTGTTGCTCATGATGAGTGGAAAGAAGCCATGCAGAATGAATATGATTCTCTCATCGAGAATGGGACGTGGAAGTTGGTGGACCCTCCATTTGGAACCAAACCAATTGGCTGCAAGTGCTTCTACAAGTATAAGTACAAATCAAATGGCTCACTTGACAAGCATAAGGCGAGGCTTGTTACAAAAGGTTTTGAACACAAAGAAGGAATTGACTACGAGGATACTTTCTCCCTCACAAAAAAATGGGCTATCATCCACAATCTATTATTTTTGGCTACACAAAATGGGTGGAAAGTTCATTAGATGGATGTGAAGACTGCTTTCTTGAATGGATACTTGAAAGAGAATGTATTCATGTCTTAGCCATAAGGATTTGTCGTGAAGGGACAAGAGCAAAAGGTATGCAAACTCATCAAGTCACTATATGGCCCAAAACAAGCACCTCACACATGGTATGAAAAGTTAATCGAACATCTTCTACAATTAAATTTCAAACACTTTACTCTTAATGATGCAACATTGTTTGTAAAAAAAATCAGAAGATCTATTGTATATCTCGGGGTGTATGTAGATGATATTTTGATGACAGGGAACAATGAAAGTTACATTGCATACATAAAGAAATAATTAAAGAAGGGATTCAAATGATAGATTTGGGACATATTCACTACTACTTCGGAATTGAAGTGACTCAGAATCCCAAGTACATATTAATCTCCCAGTAGAAGTACAATGGATATTTGTTAAAAACAAATTAGCATGACAGAGTGTAACCATCTCTCAACTCCAATGGAACATAATTTGAATCTCACATCAAAAGAAGGAAAGGAATTTGAGGATGCAATCAAGTACAAATAGCTTATGGGAAGACTTATCTACCTTACCACCACCAGACTAGATATTTCATTTGATGTTGGGATCCTTTCCAAGTTTATGAAAAAACCTTGTGAAGGACATTGGTCTGCTACCAAAATAGTTCTAAAATACTTGAAGGGGACTCAATATTTTGGACTCAAATATTCTAAGGTGGATGGATTCAAATTGATTGGTTATTTTGATTCAAACTTCAATTGCAACAAAGAAAATGGAATGTCTACTTCAATCTACCTCATGAGTCTTCGATCAACATCTATCTCATGGAGACCACATAAACAATATGTTCCAACATATTTCACAACAAAGGTGGAATATGTGGCTGTGATAGAAGCAACAAAGGATATTGTGTGGCTTAGGAAAATACTTGAAGATCTGCAGGAAAAACATGTGAACTCTACTCCTCTAATGATCAACAACACTTATGTAAATCAAATTGGCCAAGAATCCCAAATTCCATGATCGAGCCGTGCACATCAACATGAAGTACCATCTGATTCGATATCATGTAGAGGCCAAGACAATTTGAGACATTGTTCCACAAATGAGAAAATTGTAGACATCTTCACCAAAGCCCTCAGAAGAGAGAAGCTTGAAAAGTTCAAAAAAATGCTTGGAGTTACAAACACCCCTTTCACTTAAGGAGGGGAATGTTGGACGCATAATCCTGCGCGATTATTATTGTCTACAATGTAGCATGGAAATAAAATAAGAACTAAAGAGACGGAGGGCAGACCAAAAATCACATATGGATCTGAAATGAACCATCTCCCCTTCTTGTATATATGCAAATATTCTGGTAATGAAATGTATAACCATGGAGTTAATCCTCTTTGACATCTTCAAGCATCTAATGTACAATTTATTGTTCTCTAATTTCTCTAGGAAAAGACCCCATAGACATGTTCAGATCAGAGGCCATAAACTGGGAACCTTTGCTCATATTTCAAACCATGTTCCTGAGTATGGAGCACTCAGCTTTAATAATTGAATTTATCTCTTATGTGAACTAAAATATCAATGGCCAGGTCATTCTAAAAAATAGAATGGCGTTCATTTTCATGAACTTTGGTAGTGATAGAGAAGATGAAGGTTTTGATCCCACTTATGTATGATTCATGACTATGCAATACCCGATGCATCTCCTAGATCTCTCTATGACATTTAGGGTGGTTCCCATGACAATCCATTCCCCAAATCCTCTAATGATAATGTAAATGTAGGTTAGTCAAATGGTTCCTAAACCCAAAAGAGTCCTCTCTTTTCCTTACAAAGAAGGATTTTTTGAAATTAAGAGAATTCTTGTTAAACATTGGGGTATCCCCAATTCCTAAAAGGAACCCAAATTTGAACCACAAAATGCCACCTACTAACAAGTAAAGAAAAGCAACAATTGATAAATTCTATGTTATCTTATATGAAGAAAGCAAGCATTGACCTGTAAATTGACTATATATGCACAGGGGGTTCGAAACATAGGGGTCAAGACCCAAATTCTCACTTGAATCATAGAAACAACCCATATGAAGTGATGCTAACAAAATTTCATTGAACCAAATCCATTTCCAAATGAAACGCAGGGTGACATACACAAGCCAAAGTATTTTGAGAAGAATGCTTACCCAATAAGTTTGTTAATTCTGAAGGTCTTGGTAGCCAATGCCTCTCACTCCCCCAGATTTTGGTCGGCTTGCAATCCAAAAACTTCCAAGAATTCCATTATCCCACCTGCGAGTGAGACATATACCTCTAATCATTCAAAATGTCAACGATGAGTAATCTCTTGCATGTGTGGGTATACAAACTCCATCCTACTTCCATATGATGTTAATCCTTCAGAATTGATGCAACATCTTGATGTTTCTAGGTTTCATGCAAATGGATTTATAATGTTGATACCTATGGGATGGCTTGATACCCCACTACCCCATTTTTTTTAGAACTCCTTCATTTAATTTAGAGGCTCCATTGGTTTTATTATCTGCTTCTTTGTTGAGAGTCCTCAATATATGGAGACATTGGATTTCTTGAAACCTTAAGCTTCCTTTTTTATTGTTGTGATAATCCTAGCTAACTTATCATCGGCGCTCAACACTTTGTGTATTGTTCATAAATTGAATTATGATGGAGTAGTCTCTAATAGCTAAGAAAGATATGACGATGGTTTGAATTATTGAAAAAAATCCCTATAGGAGAGCATAGGCCTATGCCTTGTTGTTTGTAGCTATACCTAATCCCCATTCATAGTTTAGTGCTTGAGTTCCTTTAGTATCATAGGCGATCCCTTGCACCCACCAACCCTAACTAGTATAAATCCATATTAATCTTAAATCTAATAAAAAATAAAATCAAACTAAAACAAATCTATTCTTACCCAGAATATATAAATATTAATAAATAATATGCTTTTAAGGTCACAGCCAAACCATACACCAATTTGGTGTATGATACCCCCTTGTTTGTTGGACAAGGGACCCCCTCTACATAGCGATTTAATTGCTAAAGTGTACAAAGTTGTACATACCCTACCCCCTCCAAATTTGAACCTATAACCTCCTAGAAGGAAACACATGTTCTTAACCACTTAGACCCACTAAAAATGCGCGCGCGTGTGTGTGTATATATATATATCATTAAAAAAATAAATATTAATTTCATTATTTAATAATATTTAAAAAATGCATAAAGTTATAATTATATTCAAAGAATCATGCATGCAACCTGGAAAGTTATTTTTTCTTTAATTTTGGTTTTTTCTTATTATTCTAATGTATTATTCTAATTACATATATTTTCTTCCTTAATTTAAATTATATGTCATAATACTTCATTTTCATCCTAATTGTAAGAAGGGAAAAAGACTCTTTACTCATATTTATATCAAATTCCATGGCACACCCCTTTTAAATGCCATAGAATCTTTCTATTAAATGTTTTTTTATTCTTCTATTTATGTCTAAAACCCTTTATCTTTCCATTATTATAGGGTAATAAAAAAATACAATATATTCATTTTTTTCCAGAAGAAAAAAGTTTCCCGTTATTCATAGTGTGAATTAAAGAAACTACAATGAGCATCTATCCCATGGATAGTGGCAAGGTGAACTACAAATTATCATATGCCATTAAAGACAGTTACACCTGAATATAGGTGCTAAATCAAAATCCAATAGTTACAATAATATATAGCATTATGGCACAAAAACCATTTTAATTCTATATGAAAACTATCCTAATCAAAATTCTCTATAGAACTGTCAATTGAGGTTACATCTTTAAGTCTAAAAGTTCATGATATAGAAAAGTATAGAGCAACTTAGAACCAGAGCAATCTATCTTGCATTTGTATATGATTTTGAAAACCACACAAATGGACCGATACATCCTCCAATGACAGTCCCCGTTTTGAGAGTTCATCTGCTTTCCGATTAAAAGATCTAGCTATATGAGAGAAGCTTATGGTATCAAAATAAGTAAGATATTCCTGGACCTGCCTTTTCCAATGTTCCAAAGATGAAACCTGCAATTTGTGCTCACCATTGATCCATTCAATACTAGCAGAGGAGTCACCAAGTATCTACACCCTATCGATATTTTTCATCACAACCACCTTTAATAAACCCCAGAGTGCTAGTAATTATGCACATGTGTTGCTTCCCGCACCACAACCCAAGCACATCTTGAAATAGTGATCTATGGACAAAAATATAATGCACCTAGCACCGCACTTACCACCTAGTTCCGCCCCGTCAAAGAACCCCAGTGGAACCTGGGAAGTTATCAAAGGAGGAGGCTTGAAAATAGTGGATCTGTTAACTCTTAGTAAAATATGAAACATAGAGCACAATGAACCTAATTGCACCCTCCAAAGAGTAAGTCATATCGTAGAACATGATCGAATTCTTGTATCGCCAAATTCCCCATAGGAAATATAGAGGAACGAACATATAATTCAACTTGGATTTATACCAATGTAAAAGGAACAGATCCAAAGAACCAAAGCTCCACTCACTATTAATCCTGCTCCGGATCGCCACCTCGTCCCAAATATGAAGCATAATAAAACAATTATCAAGCAAGTGGTCCACCGATTCTGCATCCTTGTAACACAGAGGAAATCCCGAGGGGCCTATGCCACCTCTTCTCTTGTAATTCTCCCTAGTGAGAATTCTATTCTTCAAATCCATCCAAATGAAACACCAGATCTTGATTGGCACATTCCATTTCCATAAAGCATTATTCCACCATAGTGAATGTCTAACCTGAAATGAGGAAGCAATAGCACAGTATGCCTTATGAGTAGTAATCGTCCCATACTCATAATCAAAATCCCATAATAACTTATATGAAGAATGTATAAGACAGATGCCAGCATGGGTAAGACTTTCTACATAACTATCCCATTTGGTTGCTTCCATTGAGTAAAGATTTAAATCGAAAGCATTGAGCCAATAGTTAACTATATTTACGTCACTGTGGATTTTCTGAGCATGGTTTAGGAAGAAAATTCCTTTTTGATGTAATTCCTGAATAGTAGGAAAAGACAGTGAACTAAACCTTTCCTCTCCAATAATGGGATCCACTCCCACTCTGACTTTATAACCATTTCCTATGTGCCAAGCCAACCATCTGTTAAGGATCAGCAAGGTCTCTACTAAGCCTTACCAGATGTTTGATATCATATGAGATCTCTTATTTTCCTTCCTGATCTAGTCAATCATTGAGAGATGCTTCAAATACTTGCCTCTTACAATCACTCCCCATAGCCCCAAATCTGTAAGTCCCCGCTACTTACTCTTTAAATGTGAGTCCGAATAAACCTAGTAAATGTTCCTCATCCCCCATCCACCCCACGCCTTAGGGAAAGCGAGTTTCTCCCAAGCCACCAGATGGATCCCATGTCGAGATTGCGAAGCCTTCCGTAGAAAGTTGAAAAAAAGCTATCTTAGCTGATTCAATATAGACATAGGAACCTTTAATGAGAGCCAATAAATCAAAAGATTATTCATAATTGAATTGAACATTGTATGTCTGCCTCCCAAAGATAGGTTCTGATAGTACCAAGAGAAAATATTCTTCTTGACTTTCTTGATTAACCATGACCAGTCAGAGACATTATAATCATTCAACTTCAAATAGAAACCTAAATATTTCATCCCTCCGTCGAGATCCTGTAGCTCAAAAGGAAATAAAGTACATATCCGATTGCTAAAATATTCATCAATGATATGCGAGTACATACAGGATTTAGGGTAGTTGATTTCCATACTTGATACCAAGCAGAAAGAGTCCAAAATAGCTTTGAAATAATGCCATGCCCTTAGGTCCCCAATACCAAATAATAGAACATCATCTACGAGCAATAGATGTGTAATAAATTGGTTGGGAGAGACTTTGAGACCAGTGATATTACCTTCAGACTTTGCTTGTAATATTAGTCTGCTCGGACCTTCAATGACAAAGAGAAACAACAGTGGAGACAAGGGGCATCCCTGTCGGAGAACCCACGAGCTTTTGAAAAAGGAGGTGGGATTCCCATTGATCAAAACAGAAAAATTGACAGATGTCACACACCCCATGATCCACTGAGTGACATTAAAGTCCAAACCTTCATTAAGAAGGAGGAGTCAAAGTAAGGACCAATCCATCATGTCATAATCTTTAACCAGGTCGATTTTCATGACCAAGGAACTATATCTCTTGATCTTAGCTGAATGCATAGTTTCCTAGGCGATCCCAATAGTGTAAAATATATGTCTCTGGTTTAAGAAGCCAAACTGTTCCATCAAATATTCTCTTATGAATATATTGTCCATTGTATAAGGGACAATATATTCATAAGAGAATATGTCCATCATAGATATGATTCAACGTATCGCTCCTGTAACCATACAAGTGAAATTTAATTTAATCTAATTTTAATGCATTTACATTGGAATCCTCAAGCATTAAATTGATTTGTTATAAATGCATGTTATGAAAGAGGGATGTAATAAAGTTTTTAATTGAATGTAATAAAGATTTTATTTGAAACAATACTAAATATTTGATCTATATTTATTAAAATTTATTTATTTTTATTAAATAATTAGATTTCAATTTTATTGTTATTATATTTATTGATATTAATAATAACAATAAAAGATGAAATAATTCAACACAAATACGATTGAAAATGAAAATTACTTTCTCATACAATGTTTGACATATACACAGTAATGGACATTAATAACTATCATCATCATCATCGTCGTCATTTTACTTTAGAATTAATTAAATCTTAAATAATTTATTTATTTTATTTTTTAAGTTAATCTAATAAAAAATTATACAAATTTTTAATATTTTAAAAAATGACAAGAAATGTATATTATTTTATTTTTTACATTTATATTATAAATTTACATATTAAATGTTAATGTTTTCATTTCATTTTTTAAAAGTGTAAATATTATAATATATTAAAAATTAAAAGAAATGTATATTATTTTATTTTTTACATTTATATAATTTATATTATAATTTTACATATTAATGTTAATGTTTTTATTTCATTTTTTAAAATTGTAAATATTAAAATGATGACGGTTATCATATATAGAGATCAATTTTGGTTTATTAGACTTTAAGAAAAATGATAAGAATTAGTTGATTTGTTTTAACATTTTTTTGTTATGTTAAAGAAATGGGAGAGAAACTTTGATCGGTGGCTTGGATTTTCATGAGTTAACAAGAAATGAAGATCAATGGTGTTAAAAATATTTTGAACTTAAGATTAAATGTGTGGACAAAAAGTGCATTCTAAGAGAAAGAATTTTTCATCCTCCACTTTATTAGTATCATGTAGATTACATATTCTTTTTTCCCATGGTGTATTGGGTTTTTTCCAATGCGCAATTTTTTTATTTTTTTGTAACGAAAACACCCCTTTTTTTTGGTCGAAGTTGGGGACTTATATCCCCACAAATTCCCGTATCCCATTACCAGAATCTATTAATATATTTTGGTACTGAGCTTCGAGATTTGGAGTTAATGGATTATCACTTTTGGGACATGTCACTCTAATGATTCCCAGTTTTAGATGCCAAAGGCACCCTCATTCTGAGAATCAAACTTGGTCCAGTGATGGAAAACTCCCACCGATTCACTGCTTGACCACAAGTCAACCGACATTTTTCCAATACCCAATTTCATTCGTGAGAGTTTATTCTTATTTTAACAATGTTAGCATTCATCTTTAATGATTCATCTATAATAGAATGATACTTTTGATCTTCTAAGTTAGGGTTAATGATTTTTTTTTGGTACTTTAACTTTCTTGTATTCTATATTTCTTGGTTGCACCACAATTTCTCATTAAATTTTGGTGTGATAGTGCTTTTAATTGCATTGATATTTTGAAGAATTGTCTCCCCCTCCATTCTCTAATAATTTACATAAGAATCAACCTCTTTATGCCACTTTCTCTTAAGTCTTGGATGAATTTTATTTAAATCCAAAGCTATGTTAGGAAGCCTCTTATCATTCATGATAATTATCATGTGTGTGTGCATTAGGTACCTAATCATAGTCTTGCTATGAGTGTGTGGAAGCCTAGTCTCTAAGAGGAGAATTGAAAATGATGTATTGTTTTAAATTTTAAATTTATAGATTATAAAATGTTTCTATATTTGCTTGAGTTTCCTCCAAATTTCTCTACAAATCTTGCAACCCTAAATTTCACATCCATATAAGATAACCATAGTGCAAGTGTGTCAAAGAAGTTTTTTTTCCCATAACAAAATTCAATGTGTTATAGTGGTTTTCAAGACCAAATTAGGTTTTCCATCCTCCATTAACGCTTTTATCCATGTTATAGTTCTAATTGATCTTGTGAAGAAGATCAACTCTAAGATGCTTATAAAAATTAACTTCCTCTAAGTTGTTATTGTGATCCACACAATTTAATTAACTAGTGTTCTTAGATTTGATGATCATAACCATTGTCTTATCAATTTTTACTAATATAACATAGCTAGAACATAAATCCTTAAGAATTATTAGTTTTTTTCCAAGAACAATATCATCAATGTAAAGAAGAAGGAATATGACAACTATCCTAGCCAAAGTAGTGCTAGCATAACGTACTTCTAACTTATCAATATAAATAATAAAAAGGGTAGGGGATAGTGGACAATCTTGCTTAATTGATATATTACAATCAATTTCTTCTTACCAACCCTCATTATTAATGAATTTAGCAATTACTTTCTCGTAAAACCTTGTTGCAACAACTCTCAACCTATACTGAGCCTTTATATCTTCTAATATCTTCTATAGGTTATCTCTAGGAACTGATCAAAAGCATTCCTAAAGTCAACAAAGTAACAACAAAGACTGATTTTATTATTTCAACATTCTTCTACAATAATCTTGAGAGTAATTAAGTAGTCCATGGTTGAATGGTCACTTCTAAACCAACTTGGTTGTTAGCCTAGTTTCCATGGCACTCTAACCACAAGCTAAACTTCCTTTCCAAAAAGAAGATTAATCAAATTGATCTTTACTTTTGTCACCAATTATAAAAATAGAAACAATAAAGCTTTTAAGGATTTTAGTACAAAGTTTAGGAAAACCTTATTTGACTATTATATTAAAAACTCCATTAATGTAAGTGATAAGAATAAAGCCTCCATTTTTTAGAAATTATTTTTGATAAGCTTATATGTCCTTATCTTTCGCTTTTGCCAAACACTTCATTTCAAATTAAATGTCATATAAAGAAAAAAACCCTTCTTTGTAACAAGGCTCCAAATGTTATTTGAAACACTAGGGGATTCATAAAGGTTTTTAAAGTACAAATACCAATAACCCATATAAATTATATTATTTTAACCTTTTAAAATATAAATACAAATAACTCATAGAAATTGCATTATTTTCTTTAGCTTTTTATGTTACTAAAAATTTATTAGGTTTGAATTTAGAAATGTTTAAAAAGTTTATCTTTCTTTCTATTTACATAATCTTTTTTTTTTCTTTAAAAAAATGCTTTATCATTTTTATCATTATTATTATTTTGTATTTGTATAGCTTTTAGAGGCTCACCAAAGTTCTCCTTGCTTTCTATTTACATAAGCTCTTTTTTATTTTGACTAGTGCTTTAGCATTATTATTTTGTATAGTTTTTAGAGGCTTACCAAAGGTATCCTTATAGATTTTTTAATAATCTTGCAATTTTTGTCATACTAAGGGTTGATCATTTTATTTTCATTTTTATAAAAAGTTTTAAAATAGTATTACTTATATAAGTTTAGAGTTTTGTTGTGGAGTTACAATAAAGATCTTCAATATTGTTTTTTTTTTGGTAGAATGTCCATGGCGAGATTAGCATGTCGTCTAAGAAATTGCGATCCAAGGGCATCTAAGCTGTCAAAATCACCCAAGGATCGCACCCGGCCTGGGCCACACCGACCCTTTAATAATTGAATTGATCTCTTATGTGAACTAAAATATCCATGGCCAAGACATTCTCAAAAACACAATGGTGTTCATTTTCATGAACTTTGGTAATGATAGAGAAAATAAAGGCTTTGATCCCCCTTATGTATTATTCATGACGATGCAATACCCGATGCATCTCCTATATTTCTCTATGACATAATTTAGGGTGGTTCCCATGACAATCTATTCCCCAAATTCTCTAATGATAATGAAAATGTAGGTTAATCAAATGGTTCCCAAATCCAAAAGAGTCCTCAGTTCGCCATTCAAAAAAGGATTAGAAAGATTTTTTGAAATTAAGAGAAGTTTTGTTAAACATTGGGTATCCCCAATTCCTAAAAGGAACCCAAATCTGAACCACAAAATGCCACCTACTAACGAGTAAATAAAAGCAATGATAGATAAATTCTATGTTATCTTATATGAAGAAAACAAGCATTGACCTGTAAATTGACTATCTATGCATAGAGGGTTCGAAAGATAAGGGTTAAGACCCAAATTCTTGCTTGACTCATAGAAAACCCCATATGAAGTGATGCTAACTAAAATTCACTTAACCAAATCCATTTCCAAATGAAACGCAAGGTGCCATATTACACAAGCCAAAGTAGTTTGAGAAGAATGCTTACCCAATAAGTTTTTTAATTCTGAAGGTCTTGTTAGCCAAGGTCTCTAGCTCCCCCAAATTTTGGTCGGCCTGCAATCCAAAAACTTCCAGGAATTCCATTATCCCACCTTCGAGTGAGACACATACCTCTAAGCATTCAAGATGTCAACGATGAGTAATCTCTTGCATGTGTGGGTATACTACAAGAGTGATGCGAACTCCATCCTACCTCCATATGATGTTAATCCTTCATAATTGACGCATCATCTTGATGTTTCTAGGTTTCATGCAAATGGATTTATAATGTTGATACCTATGAGATGGCTTGATACTTTTTAGAAATCCATTTAATTTAGAGGTTCCATTGGCTTTATTATTTGCTTCTTTAGTGAGACTCTTCAATATGGGGAGACATTGGATTTCTTGACACCTTAAGCTTCATTTTTTTATAGTTGTGGTAATCTTGGCTAACTTATCATTGCTCAATACTTTGTGTATTGTTCATAAATTGAATTATGATGGAGTATTCTCTAATAGCTATGAAATATATGACGATGGTTTGATTTATTGATGAGATTTCCCCATAGGAGAGCATAAGCCTATGCCTCGTTATTTGTAGCTATACCTAATCCCCATTCATAGTTTAGTGCTTGAGTTCCTTTAAGATCATAGATGATCCCTTGCACCCACCGACCTTAACTAGTATAAATCCATCTTAATCTTAAATCTAATAAAAATTAAAATTAAACGAAAACAAATATATTCCTACCCAGAATATATAAATAATAATAAATAATATGTTTTTAAGATCACAGCCAAGCCGACACCAATTTGGTGTATGAGACCCCCTTGTTTGTGGAACAAAGGACCCCCTCTACATAGTGATTTAATTGATAAAATGTACAAAGTTGTACATATCCTATCCCTCCAAATTTAAACCTATAACTTCCTAGAAAGAAACACATGTTCTTAACCCCTTAAACCCACTCAATAAATGTGTGTATATATATATATTTCATTAAAAAATAGATATTAATTTCATTATTTAATAATATTTAAAACAAATAAAGTTATTCTACTCAAAGAATCATGCATGCAACATGGAAAGTTATTTTATCTTTCGTTTTGTTTTTTTCTTATTATTCTAAGTACATAGATCATCTTCCTTAATTTAAATTATCTTTCATAATACTTCATTTTCATCCTATTTGTAAGAAAGGAAAAAGACTCTTTACTCATATTTATATCAAAATCCATGGCACACCCTTTTTAAATGCCATAGAATCTTTCTATTAAATGTTTTTTAATTCTTTTATTTATGTCTAACATTCTTTATCTTGTCATTATTATAGGGTAATAACAAAATACAATATTTTATTTTTCTCAGAAGAAAAAAGTTTTTTGTTATTCATAATGTGAATCAAAGAAACTACAATGAGCGTTTATTCTATGGATAGTGGCAAGGTGAATTATAGTTTATCATCCGCCATTAAAGACAGTCACATTTAAATATAACTGCTAAATCAAAATCCAAGAGTTACAATATTATATAACATTATGGCACAAAAACCATTTTAATTCTATATGAAAACTATCCTAATCAAAATTCTCTATAGAACTGTCAAATGAGGTTGCAACTTTAAGTCTAAAAGTTCATGATATAGAAAAGTACAAAGTAGCTTAGTAGAACCAGAGTAATCTATCTTGCATTTGTATATGATTTTGAAAACCACGCAAATGGACCCATCCATCCTCCAATGACAGGCCCAGTTTTGATAGTTCATCTGCTTTTCGATTGAAAGATCTAGTTATATGAGAGAAGCTTAAATTGTATCAAAATAAGTAAGATATTCCTGGACTTGCCTTTTCCAATGTTCTAGAGATGAAACCTGCAATTTTTGCTTACCATTGATCCATTCAATAATAGCAGAGGAGTCGCCAAGTATCTGCACCCTGTCAATATTTTTCATCACAACCACCTTTAATAAACCCAGAGTGTTAGTAATTCTGCATGTGTGTTGCTTCCCGCACCACAACCCAAGCAAATCTCAAAATGGTATCTCTGGACAAAAATATAATGCACCTAGCACCACACTTACCACCTAGTTCCACCCCATCAAAGAACCCCAGTGGAACTTGGGAAGTTATCAAAGGAGGGGGCTTGAAAATAGTGGATCTATTAACTGGTCGCTTAGTAAAATATGAAACATAGAGCATAATGAACCTAACTGCACCCTCCAAAGATTAATTCGTATCATCGAACATGATTGAATTTCTGTATCGCTAGATTCCCGATAGGAAATATAAAGGAAAGGACAGATAATTCAACCTGAATTTATACCAATGTAAAAGGCACATATCCAAAGAACCAAATCTCCACTCACCATTAATCCTGCTCCAGATCGCCACCTCGTCACAAATATGAAGCGTAATAAAACAGTTAGCCAGCAAGTGGTCCATCGATTCTGCATCCTTGTAACACTTAGGACATCCCGAGGTGCCTATGTCACCTCTTCTCTTGTAATTCTCCCTAGTTAGAATTCTATTCTTCAAATCCATCCAAATGAAACACCGGATCTTGATCGACACATTCCATTTCCATAAAGCATTATACCACCACAATGAATGTCTGACCTGAAATGAGGAAGCAATAGCACAGTATGCCTTTTGAGTAGTAATCATCCCAAACTCATAATCGAAATCCCATAATAACGGATATGAAAAATCTATAAGACAAATGCAAGCATGGGTGAGAATTTCTACATAACTATCCCATTTGGCTGCTTCCATTGAGTTAAGATTTAAATCAAAAGAATTGAGCCAATAGTTAACTGTATTTACGTCACCGTGCATTTTCTGAGCATGGTTTAGGAAGAAAATTCCTTTTTGACGTAATGCTTGAATAGTAGGAAAAGACAGTGAACTAAACCTTTTTGCTCCAATAATGGGATCCACTCCCACTCTAACTTGATAACCATTTCCTATGTGCCAAGCCAACTAGTTGTTAAGGATCTGGAAGGTCTCTACTAATCCTGACCAAATGTTTGATATCAGATGAGATCTCTTATTTTCCTTCCCTATCCAGTCAATCACTGAGAGGTGCTTCAAATACTTGCCTCTTACAATCACCCCCATAGCCCCGAATCCGTAAGTCCCCGCTGCTTACTTTTTAAATGTAAGGCCAAATAAACCCAGTAAATGTTCACGATCTCCCATCCAACCCACGCCTTAGGGAAAGCGAATTTCTCCCAAGCCACCAGATGGATCCCATGTCGAGACTGCGAAGCCTTCCATAGAAAGTTGAAAAAAAGTTGTATGAGCTGATTCAATATAGACATAGGGACCTTTTCCAATGAGAGCTAATAAATTAGAAGATTATTCAGAACTGAATTCAACAACGTCTGTCTGCCTCCCACAGATAGTTTCCGATAGTACCAAGAGGAAATATTCTTCTCGACTTTTTTGATTAATCATGACCAGTCAAAGACATTATAATCATTCGACTTCAAAAAGAAACCTAAATATTTCATCCCTCTGTCGAGATCCTATAGCTCAAAAGGAAATAAAGTACATATTTGATTGCTAAAATCTTCATCAATGAGATGCGAGTACATACAGGATTTAGGATAGTTGATCGCCATACTTGATGCCAAGCATAAAGAGTCCATAATAGCTTTGAAATAATGCCATTCCCTCACGTCCCCAATACCAAATAATAGAACATCATCTACGGATAGTAGATGTGTAATAAATTGTTTGGGAGAGACTTTGAGCCCAATCATCTTACCTTTAGACTTTGCTTGTAATATTAGCATGCTCAGACCTTCAATGACCAAGAGAAACAACAATGGAGACAAGGGGCATCCCTGTCGAAGAACCCACGAGCTTTTGAAAAAGGAGGTGGGATTCCCATTGATCAAAACTGCAAAATTGGTAGACGTCACGCACCCCATGATCCACTAAGTGACATTAAAGTCCAAACCTGCATTAAGAAGGAGGAGTCAAAGTAAGGACCAGTATACCATGTGATAATATTTAACCAGGTTGATTGTCATGACCAAGGAACTATATCTCTTGATCTTAGCTGAATGTCTAGTTTCCCGGGTGACCCCAATAGCGTCAAATATCTGTCTCTGGTGTAAGAAGCCAAACTGTTTCGTCAAATATTCTCTTATGAATATATTGTCCATTGTATAAGGGACAATATATTCATGAGAGAATATGTCCATCATAGATATGGTTCAACGTATCGCTCTTGTAACCATACAAGTGAAATTTAATTTAATCTAATTTTAATGCATCTACATTGGAATCTTGAAGCATTAAATTGATTTGTTATAAATGTATGTTATGAAAGCGGGATGTAATAAAGTTTTTATTTGAATGTAATAAAGATTTTATTTGAAACAATACAAAATATTTTATCTATATTTATTAAAATTGTATTTATTTATATTAAATAATTAGATTTCAATTTTATTTTTATTATATTTATTTATATTAATTATAATAATGAAAGATGAAAAAATTCAACACAAATACGATTGAAAACGAAATCACTTTCTCATACAATATTTGGCATACGTACAATAATGGACATTAATAACTATCATCATCACTTTACTTTAAAATTAATTAAATCTTAAATAATTTATTTATTTTAATTTCTAAATTAATCTAATAAAAAATTAAAAAAATATATATTATTTTATTTTTTACATTTATATAATTTATATCATAAATTTACATATTAAATGTTAATGTTTTCATTTCATTTTTTAAAATTGTAAATATTATAATATATTAAAAATTAAAAGAAATGTATATTATTTTATTTTTTACATTTATATAAATTATATTATAATTTTACATATTAAATGTTAATGTTTTCATTTCATTCTTTAAAATTGTAAATATTATAATGATGATGGTCATCATACATAGAGACCAATTTTGGTTTATTAAACTTTAGAAAAATGATAAGAATTAGTTGATTTGTTTTAACATTTTTTTGTTATGTTAAAGAAATTAGAGAGAAACTTTGGTCGGTGGCTTGGATTTTTATGAGTTAACAAGATATGAAGATCAATGGTGTTAAAAATATTTTGAACTTAAGATTAAATGTGTGGACAAAAAGTGAATTCTAAGAGAAAGAATTTTTCATCCTCCACTTTATTACTATCATGTAGAGTACATATTCTTTCTTCCCATGGTATATTGGGTTTTTTCCAATGCCCTTTTTTTGTAATGAAAACACCCATTTTTTTGTCGAAGTTGAGGACTTATATCCCCACAAATCCCCTTATCCCACTACCAGAATTTATTCATATCTTTCGGTACCGAGCTTCGAGATTTGGAGTTAATGGATTATCACTTTTGGGACATGTCACTCTAAGGATTCCCAGTTTTAGATGCAAAAGGCACCCTCATTATGAGAATCAAACTTGGTCCAATGATGGAATACTCCCATCGGTTTACCGCTTGAACACAATTCAACCGACATTTTTCCAATACCCAATTTCACTCGTGAGAGTTTATTCTTATTTTAACAATGTTAACGTTCATATTTAAGCTAGCTATAATAGAATGATACTTTTGATCTTCTAAGTTAGGGTTAATGATTTGTTTTTAGTACTTTAACTTTCTCTTATTCTATATTTCTTGGTTGCACCACAATTTCTCATTAAATTTAGATGTGATAGTGCTTGTAATTGCATTGATATTGTGAAGAATTGTCTCCCCCTCTATTCTCTAATAATTTACATAAGAATCAACCTCTTTATGCCACTTTCTCTTAAGTCTTGGATGAATTTTATTTAAATCCAAAGCTATGTTAGGAAGCCTCTCATCATTCATGATAATTATCATGTGCATGTGCATTAGGTACCTAATCATAGTCTTGCTCTGAGTGTGTGGAAGCCTAGTCTCTAAGAGGAGAATTGAAAATGATGTATTGTTTTAAATTTTAAAATCATAGATTATAAAATGCTTCTATATTTGCTTGATTTTCCTCCAAATTTCTCTAGAAATCTTGCAACCCCAAACTTCACATCCATATAAGATAACCATAGTGCAAGTGTGTCAAAGAAGATTTTTTTTCCCATGACAAAAATTCAATGTGTTATAGTGGTTTTCAAGACCAAATTAAGCTTTCCATACTCCATTAACTCTTTTATCCATGTTATAGTTCTAATTGAGCTTGTCAAGAAGATCAACTCCAAGATGCTTATACAAATTAACTTCCTCTAAGTTGTTATTGTGATACATAAAATTTAAGTAACTAGTGTTCTTAGATTTGGTGATCATAACCATTGTCTTATCAATTTTTACTAATATAACATAGCTAGAACATAAATCCTTAAGAATTATTAGTTGTTTGTCAAGAACAATATCATCAATGTAAAGAAGAAGGAATATGACAACTATCCTAGCCAAAGTAGTGCTAGCATAACCTACTTCTAACTTATCAATATAAATATAAAAAAAGGGTAGGGGATAGTGGACAATCTTGCTTAATTGATATGTTACAATCAATTTCTTCTTACCAACCCTCATTATTAATGAATTTAGCAATTACTTTCTCGTACAACCTTGTTGGAACAACTCTCAACCTATACTGAGCCTTTATATCTTCTAATATCTTCCATAGGTTATCTCTATGAACTTATCAAAAGCATTCCTAAAATCAACAAAGTAACAACAAAGACTGATTTTATTATTTCAACATTCCTCTATAATAATCCTGATAGTAATTAAGTAGTCAATGGTTGAATGATCGCTTCTAAACCAATTTGGTTGTTAGCCTATTTTCCATGACACTCTAACCACAAGCTAAACTTCCTTTCCAGAATGATTTCATGTAACTTCTCTGAAAAAGAATTAATCAAAATGATCTTTACTTTTATCACCAATTATAAAAATATGAACCATAAGACTTCTAGTACAAGGTTTAGAGAAACCTTGTTTGACTATTATATTAAAAAGTTTATTAATGTAAGTGATAAGAATAAAGCTTCCAATTTTTAGAAAATACTTTTGATAAGGTTATATGTCCTTATCTTTCCTTTTTCCAAACACTTCATTTCAAATTAAACGTTATGTAAAGAAAAAACCCCTTGTGTGTAACAAGGCTCCAAATGTTATTTGAAACACTAGGGATTCATAAAGTTTTTTAAAGTACAGATACCAATAACCCATAGAAATGGTATTATTTTAGCTTTTTAAAATATAAATACCAATAACTCATAGAAATTGTATTATTTTCTTTAACTTTCTATGTTACTAAAAAATTTATAGGTTCGAATTTAGAAATGTTTAAAAGTTTACCTTGTTTTCTATTTACATAACCTCCTTTTTCTTTTAACTAGTGCTTTATCATTTTTATCATTATTATTTTGTATAACTTTTAGAGGCTCACCAACGTTTTCCTTGCTTTCTATTTACATATGCTTTTTTTTCTTTTAACTAGTGCTTTATCATTATTATTTTGTATAGCTATTAGAGGCTCACCAAAGGTATCCTTGATAGATTTCCAAAGAATCTTGCAATTTTTGTCATACTAAGTGTTGATCATTTTATTTTTATTTTTATAAAAAGTTTCAAAATAGTATTTATTTATACAAGTTTAGAGTTTTGTTGTGGAGTTACAATAAAGATCTTCAATATTGTTTTTTTGTTTGCTAGAGTGTTCGTGATTTGTGAGATTAGCTGGTGGTCTAAGAAATTGCGATCCAGGGGCATTTAAACCGTCAAAATCACACAAGGATCACACTCGGCCTGAGTCACACCAACCCTTAGCATGATTGGATTTTTATGTGTCTCCTCCCACTATCACAAAGTTTCGAACCTTGGCCCACCTAACGAATGAAACCCTCATAAACCCATCATGCTAGTGAGACTTGACAAAAATCCTCATTATTATTATTACTTATTGTGAGATTCAATTCATTTGCTAAATCCAACTAAATCCATTGAGAAATTTCAAATTTGTTTTTGTCAAAAATCAAATACTTTCATTATTATAATTATCTTATGAAAATGTTTAAAGTTAAGATTAAGTGGGACTCGACAAAGATCCTCATTATTGTTATTATTTATTATGAAACTCAATTCATTTGCTAAATCCATTGGAAAATATCAAATGTGTTTTTGTCAAAGATCAAATACTAAATACTTTTATTATTGTATTTATCTTCCATAAAAAATTTATGTATAAAAATCTTTAAAGTTAAAATTAAGGATCTATGATATGGCAAAAAAATTTATATATAAAAATCTTTAAAGTTAAAATTAAGGATCTATGATATGGCTTGGTTGAAAGGTCAAAATTAACAATATCATTAAATAATAATGAGATATTCAATAAAACACAATCCACTTGCCCACACAATGAATACAAGTCAATTTATTAAATTTTAATCACTACTTTAAATAATTATAAATTATAAAACCTAGACAACTATAAAATTTAATAAATATAATATTAAACAAAATTTTACTAAATCTTCTAAACTTATTTTATACATATAAATTAAATAAAAAACATATTCTATTCATATACAATATACAAAATGTTCTCCACTTTAAACTATAAAAACACATATGATAACACCATAATCACTAATTAAAAATAAAAGCAAGGCTCCCTTATCTTCTTTTCAAAAAAATAGATTGATGTGGCATCTAATATTAAATCTTCTAATATAAACATTAACAAGCTGTATGTTTTTATTTTTTATATTAAAATTGTTTTATACTAATATTTATTTGTTACAAATAATATTTCTCGTAATAAATATATATTTTATAATTGAAAAATAAGACAATGGAAATTAAGTCAATGTATAATATTTTTTTTATCTTTTTCTTTTGTTTTCAGTGGACAAATCACTTTCCTGTTATTCTGAAGGAATCAAAGAAAGTTAACAATGCACGAGAAATCTCAACAAACTTTCTCACATATCGTGGATGGTAGGTCGAGCAAAGTCAATAATCCAAGCCAGAAAATGTCTCAACAAAATTGAACTCGGGTAAATGGAATGAAATCCATCTAACCCCACCAACAAACCATCATATCTTTGACAAATCTTTTTCTTTTGTTAACAAACTATATGTTTTTATTTTATATTAAAATTATTTTTTAATAATAATTATTTGTTTCAAATATTTGGTAATAAATATAAACACACACATATATATATATATATTTAATTAAAAAATAAGACAATGGGAATTAAGTCAATGTACATAATGGTTTAAACAAATTTCTTTATGCTTTTATCTTGTTAAGTCAAATAAAAGTACTTTTCATATTGTTCATGTACACTGTAAGGCTGCAAGGCTTTTTTGTTGTGGCTTATCTACTTTTGGCGGTGTATATTGCTGTCATCTTGTGCAGACCTCTTTATGGGTCGGTGGAAGAAAAGAAGCATTCAACTTATGGGACAACATTGTGAGTGGTATACCATCAATGGTGAAAAGTGTACATCATTTTCAAAGTGGGTAACACCCCTTTGGATATAAATGTAATCCCAACTGGGAAAAACAAAGCATGAAAGAACAAAGGGAAAATCACACTAAAAAAGGTTATGGTGTATGTGGAAAGTACTTATCACGCACCCACCACTTTACTTGAAGAATAGTTTGTAGCCATTAAATGAAGAAGAAAAATGCTATCTGACCATATTGGTGAAGTGGTTTTGATAAGTTAGAAAGATAATGACCTTGGTTTTGGTCCCCACGTTGATATTCTAGATACTCTAGGATATTCTACTCGAAGATCCTACCATGTGTTGGACTCATTCCATTCTTTGACTATATATTAAATTGTCATTTTTGCAAGATTATAAAATTTATTAATTTAATATTTAATATATAGTGATTTAACTTGGTTAATGCAATTTAGGTCAAGAATGATTTTGGAATATATCCTAACTATTAGAAATATATTGATTTTATAGGATTTTTTTAATAGGATAATCCCTATGGCTTAGAAGTAATTTATTTTTTTTCCAGCGAAAAAAACATACTAATGTTATTCCAGAGAATCAAAAGGTACATGGATAAAAACTAGTCGTTCTATGCCAAGATAGAAACAAACTTAGTGTGTAGGCAGGAAACTAAATTTCTCCAAAAAAACAAAAAAGTCTGTTGATCGACACGTAGGAGGCCAGCCAGAAACAAAAAGTCTTAAAAGAAACTTTAGAATTTTAGCCAATAGATCTTCACAGCTGTAATTTACTCTAGAAAATTTATGGATCCATGATCCAGAATCTGATCATCAAGGATTTCTTCCCAAAAAAGACAACCACTAGCCCCACCTAGAGCCTCTTTGGATAGTTTGTCCGCCAGAGAATTGTGTTCTCTATATATGTGCATAAAAGATATATCTCTGAAACAAGCGAGGACTTCTTTGACCCTTTGACACCAATGAGAAAGAGATAGAACATTAAGAGTGTAGAGACCCTGAGCCCATTTTATTGTAACCCTGGAGTCCCCAAAAATCATCAAGTTGTCAATGCCAAAAAGATAGGCCACTTTCAGAACCATCCACAGAGCTAAAAGTTCCGCTTTCATATTAGTCCCATTTCCACAATTTAGTTTCAAAGTGAAATAATGAGACTCATTTAGGAAAATTGCACCTCCTGCAGTAGTAGTACCCTTGTCTGCAGCCCCATCAAAGAACAAGATTGGGCAATTAAACAGTGGAGCAAAAGTTCCAATGCGTTTGACCACTTGAGGCTTCTTTCCTTTGAAAACTGTCTTATAGAACGAAAGGATTTTTTCCTTCACAGAATGAGAAGGAATCAGTTCTTCAAAGACAACTTTATTCTGGTGTACCAAATGACCCATGAGATAATGGCCGGCAACAAAGGATGATTTCTACATGTTCTGTACCAATGCAAAAAATTTTGATAAAAAAACTCAAAACCCCAAAATGTATCCACCTCTAAAGCAGAACATATCAAATTCCAAACTTCTCGGGTAAAATTGCATAAGACAAGGAGATGAAAGGTAGATTCAGCATCCTTTTTACATAATGGACATCTGTTGGGACCAGACCATCCCATCCTGAGCAACATATCCCAAGTTTTGAGTTAACTTCTGAGTGCAAACCAAGCAAAGCACTTTATTTTTACTGGAACTTTCTAGCACCACACTTTTTTAAACCACCAGTGCTATGGGTTGAAATTTCGATAGTTTATTAGTAATTTATTTTATTATGCAAAAGCCTTATGTTAAAAAATATTAATATAATTTATTTTTAATATTTATTAGTGATTGAATTTAGTCAACGGGTTAAGGTATTTTTAAATATTTAAATATATATTTATGTGTAATATTTTGGTGATTGAATTTGGTTAATGGATTAAAGTATTTTTAAAGATTTAAATATATATTTACATGATAGGTGTTTAGATATTATCTGAGATTTTGGACTTCCTTGAGTGGATCAACAAGATTAACCTGAGTGTAACAAGTGTAGAGTGGGGATTCATTTCATGGTCATTGTATCTTGTTATGCTCAAATGCATCTTGATTAAGATTTAAATAAGGGTAGTTAAGAAAATGGGCATGTTTATTAAGTAGTATTTGTTTTTATGCTTATATTAATTAGTTTAATGTTTATGTTAGTTTAATATTTATATTAATTATTTTAATGTTTAGCCTTTGTTTAACAATCAACCATCTCCACAAAACTAAGTGGTTGACTATACCTATCGGTGTTCACCGACCACTTTACTTGTGGTTGTGCTAGTTATGTATAATATTTAAAGTGACTATTTGAATTGAAAAAATCACGTAGATAGATACATAACCAAATACTCAATAAAAAGCATATAATTTATTATTAAAAATTGTAAGTTTTTGTAAGGTTTATTGATTAAATCACATCTTATGTTAAAAAAACAATTTTTTAAGCAAATTGGTGTATAATTTTTTTTTTAATTACAAGAAAAACCAATTAATGAAAATTTGCCCTTAAAAAATACCTTAAAATAAAATTTAAGAAGTATATGAAAATGAAAAGAATACTTAAAGTGGTAATAGAGGAGTTACATTATAAGATAACCTCCATGTTCCCAATTGAAAAGTTCCTTTAAAACAATTAAGCTTTTATATATAACAAGAAAGATGCGATGCAACAATTCCCTGCCAAAGGGAGGCCAGGTAGTGCACAATGTATGGTCAAATGATAAAAAACGATAAACGTCAGATCACTATTACACAAGCCTCAGATATAAGTGTTTATATGCGAGGCCAGCTAGTATGTAATCATAGTTTGATTCTTATGATGGCGACTATTAATGCACAAGCCTCTGCTAAGCTTAGCAGACTATCCTCCAAGTTGTCGGCGCAAAAAATAACATAAGCTTCTGGGTACTAACGAATAGAGCTATGATGCGTGCCAAAATCATTAACCTTTTTCAATAACAATTCCACAATGTTTTTCCTCATATTTCTGCAATCTCATACGAGGAAGGTGCATGTTACCTGCACCCGAAAATTAATGCAGGGCATGTGCCCACAGACATGCCACTATAAATTTTGAATAAAAGTAATCATCAAGTGAAGCCACTACTTGTTCTTGGAATTGATTCAACTATATGGTTTCTACAGTCTCTTTGCTTGACATTTGATAGATCTTCATTTGATAATAACAAGTTTGCTGCGATTTGAAGGTTGCCTGTACCAACCCTAAAAGTTCTGGAACTTGGTTACATTTTAGCAACTGATTCAAAAGAAATATTTAATTCCAATATTTTTAGCCGAGGACGAAACATATTTGGTCACTCTACCCTTCAAATGCAAGACACGGGGGTTCACTGAGTGAACTTGTTACATAGCACGATTGTTCGTAGGATATTAAAGAATATCCCTAATTTCAGTTAATATTGGAAAATGCCTCCTAAAATTGTATTGTTGAACCCCCCTCCCAATATACCTTTCCAATTAAGAAAACCCCTATTTTCACCGTATATTGTAGGTATCCATTTTTATCAACCCATTTTTAATACTCCATTTATATCATATTATCAAGGTGTAACAAACATGATCCCTAATGCATCTTAGTATAAGAAAACAAGATGCTAAATAAAATAGTAGTATAATGCTAACAATGATCCCACTGTGAGTGCAGGGGTGACTGATCAATTTATAGCATTGGATAGTGGAAGACCTAATGAAATAGTAACGGGGAAGGTAAAATGAGTAAAAGGAAACCCGTTAAGAGATCAATGCAACAAAGAATGTAAAACACAAATAGTCCAATAGTCAATGCAATGCTTAGAAAATATGAGAATTACAGATGTTTCAAACCACAACTTACCAATCTACCAATTTTATGTCATGTAAATACAAATATAGCCATAGAGAGCTCATGTTTTCTATAATCTTAATAAATTAAACTCCATAAAAAGACAAAATTGAAACCCTTTCGTGGATGGACTTCCCTACCTTCCTATCAAAACAAACATCATTGATGTTTGAACCCAAATGAACATAGAAAACTTCCTTTTACTTTCCAATAACACCATATGATCATGTGCATATCTTGGATTTGGGTCATTCACAAGATTCAATGAATTGCCTCTACATCCTCTACATTTATTTTTGCAATCAAGGGAATTAACAACATTTAGTTACCTTTTCTTGGGTTAATATATCTAATTCTTTTTATCTTTACAGGAGAGGAAAAAATATCCATTGTTAAGTTTCAATCATGCAATAGATATAAAGATACATAGATGGTGAAACTTATATGATACCATTTCATGGTAATGATAATACATAAGATATATAAACAAGGATTTAGATTTTCACCTATGTTCATGTCAGTTCCAATACAATATTAAGAAGGATGCCTTGCATATAAGAATTGAAATTTCATTATGAATGTGCCAAATATAACTCAATCTAACAACTATTCTTAACTGGCAATGTGAAAATGTTAAAGAAGAATACAAAAAGTTGAAAATTTTTATTAGTCAAGAAAGATTGATCTAATTTTTCTTGGTTCCAGTGATCCAAGAAATATTGATCTCACTTTTATTTCTTGTCGTGGAACAAGGTCTGATTGAATCTCAATACCCACCCACCTTTTTTTTTTTAACAGAAACAGGGGAAAAGATATATATAGATAAAGGCTGTGCACAGCTATTCATTACAAAAATAGAAGCCAGCACTCTGCATCTGAAAGAGGAAAATTGCAGAGATTGATAGAGTTTTTGTCACTGAGTTCTTTACATCTTCACTTCCTATAGATTCTGTTCATGCTGTTGGGATAAACCCTTACAAATTGATTACATAATATAAGGCAAAAAAACATTCAAAGTATGAGCAGCTAAGAGAACCTGCAGATTGGAGGATATTCCAAAAAAGGTGAAGAGAGTGACATTAACTGAAGTTCTGCTGCTGAACTGAGGCCGCATCCAACATCTCCTGGTTTACAGTTGGGGCTTCCTGCACAATTCTGCAATGAGTTTTGCAGGCAAAAACAGAGGTATCTGCTTTAATACTATCCACTTTTCCCATCAGCTCGATGATGTTTCGGTCCATGTCTTCCATGTGTGACTCCAGGCAAGAGAGCTGAGAGTGAATGTACCTATCTTCCATGGCCAATTCCTCAATTTGGTTTGCGGTGGTGCAAACAGCAGAATACGTTCTGCACAGGTAGGTTTTGATTTTCGAGAAAAGCTGGCTTAACGTGGCTATGGCCTGTCTAACCCCTTCCATGCTGCGTGCAGAATTGAGCGAGGGAGAATCAACTTCAAACAGCGGGAGAACAGGTTCCTGGGCGGTGATGCAGAGCTGTTGAAGAGCCGGAGCGAGAGCAAGGTGAGTAAGGCACTCCATCCTTTGGGCTATGAAACCAACGAACGCTTGGAGCCTTAAATGCTCAAGCGTGAGAACTGTGAGAGCCATGTGGAGGGCACGAGGGTGGAGGCGTGTCAACCAATCCAAGGCATACCGAAATCGAATTCTCAAGTGGTGGAGAGAGCCACCTTTTAAAGAATTTCTCCAAGTTTGAAAACCCATAAATAAATAGATCATTAGGGAATAAAAATATGTTCTAAAACATTGTTATGAGAGGCTTGCCCCTTTTTCATTGTGACACCAACATTTGCCAATTTTTCCGCTATAGGATTTAGGTCTCTAAGCACATGGAAAAAGAGAGTATCAATAGGGAGCTCGAGACTCTTAATTCTTTTTTGAAATCTTTGACTTTTGGAGATTTTGTGGGAGTTACCATTGCGCATAGCTTGAATTACATGCCTGGAATCCCCGAGTACTTGCAGATGATCCATGTTGAAGGTGATAGCAATTTCAAGAGAGTGATACAAGGCCAACCACTCGGCTTGATTATTGGTGTTGATGCCTAGTCCCCAAGAGAAGTATGCCACTTTATTTCCTCCGGGATCAAAGATTATCCCCCCCGCACCTGCCACTCTTGTCAATACCCACCCACCTAAACCAAGGTATTTTTTAAGAATTATAAAAGTATACTTAAGTATAGTATTCTAGGCGATTATTTTTTATTGAAAAAAACATAAATATAGATTGGTAGGCGGATATTAAATATGAAACATACAATTTACTACTGAAACTTATCAATTTTGGCGAACATTATGATAAAAAAACATATTTTATGTAAATATAAGTGATATTAGAGACTAAAAATGACCAAATAGTGAATTTATTTTTTGAAATAAGGCCCAAAAAATTGCCAATTGGCGAAATTTCGCCCCTAAAAATTTCTCTGGCCTACACCCCAACCTAAGAAATGAAGAGTTAGATCTTTTACTAGAATGCTTACAAAAAATATAATATAACTGTTCAAATCCAAAACTCTTGATTAGCTACATCTCTTAACTTTGGAGTTGATGAGGAACCAAATGCACATTCAAACATACTGAATAGTTTCATAGGCTACACTGTGACTTATATCTAGAAAAGAAACACACTTTGGAAATTGGCCTCATATAGAACAACAAAAGGTATAATGTTACAAGCTTGCCTCACTTTTAACACTATCAAACTCAACCTCAATTATGGAGAAAGTGTAAAATATTGCATACATATTCATAAGAAGTGGTAACATTGACCTTTTGGACATCACATCAATAACATTCTACATAAAAGAACAAAATACTATCACCCTGGTTATCTCAATGCCACAAAATTCTCATATTGTAATGCCTGCTATTCCAAGAATCATACCTCGTATCTAAATAACTTCACCAAGCAACAAAAAAAGTAACCCCACAAAAATAAAACCCAGAGTAGAGTTAACAGTAATAGTTGCAATATTATCGAAATTTCAAAAATCCAAATACATTACAGAAGCTGCTCCGAGATCTTTACAAAAAATTCAAGTCTCTAATGGAAGAAGAAAGGTGAAAAAAATTAACTGACACATAAATCCATAAAGTTTAAACGAATTATAAACATTCACATATATTGTTATTAAGAAGAATGGAAGATATGATAAGTCAAAATCATTGTTAAGTCAAGAGTATTAGTTTATCTTATACCTATGATGCTATTTATGATAGAAATTGTACTCAAAAGAGTTACCTTCTCCATTTCCACCACTAAAAGTTTAAAGAGGGAATTGCCCTGAATTTTGAAAACATGTAAATATAAAGTATTTGATCAAATGATCTTGACATCAGCTTTAAATGACCACTAGTATAGAGGAAAGCAAGTTATCTAACTTCCAAAATGTCAATTTGCTTGATTGAAAACCTTCCAACACCTTTAGCCTTGATTTTTAAATCTCGTTGACATGAGGTTGACATCATGAATGCCACATGAATTTGCATCAACCCATGTACCTGTAACAATCAAATCATCATGTGAAAACCAAATCTGTATTGAAATCCGATTTAAAATCATAAGATGGATGGTTACACTAGCATAATATCTATCTTGAAAGCTGAAATACGACTACAAAAGATGAATGGTCAAAGAAACTTACACGAAAAAGTATGTGGAAAATATTAGGTTGGTTTATCCCCAAATCCACCATTCGAAGGGTTCACTGCACCTGAGGCCAAAAAATATAAAATCAAGATAGAATTTCCACATGAAATCAACAAAAATACTACCGATAATTATTTATAAATGATCTATTAGATGGGAATGAATAAGGAAAAAGAAATTACAATATTCTTTAAATTAACCTTGTTGAGATTTTTGACAAAATCAGAAAAAAAATTGTAATCACTTTCTTCTAATTTGTACGTGTCATTTATATTGTTGTATGATAAGTTGACCATTTCTATAATAGATTCAAGTTGTACAAAAAGATGATCCGTCAAATCATACTTGTATAAGCGTTTCCCTTTTATTTTATTGTACCAACAAAACTGAAGCTCAACACCTTCTGGCCTATCCAAAAGATCAATGTCATTATGGTAATCAAACACCCTATTGCCATCCTTCCAATGTACCAAGTTCCACAAGAAACACCTTCTTTGATACTTCGAGAAAGACCTTTTCTTGTGGCACGTTCAGCTATAGGTATTGAGTTTCTCTCAAAAAACACCCCGCAATATGATCCAATTCCAAAGCCGATTGAAACACCCTTTTTTGAAGCCCTTTCTGATCCGAAAACAAGATCTTTGCTACTCTATGACGTTAACATGAATTGCATAAAGAGTATGAATGAAGCTCACAAATCCATAAGAAGAGAACCAAACAGCATAGACAATACACACATAAAGACAACAAGTTGATAACGGAGTTCGTCCAGGATGGACTACATCTCCGGGCCTGCTTCTCAATAGGAGGGCCGATCTATAATCTCAGCATAAAGGCAAAATACATGGCAATGATACAATGATACCTTGGCGACAATGGCCAGGAAGAGAACCGCTGCCCAAAACACAACAAGACTGCTTCCAGCAACTCCGAAGCCTTAAGACGGTGTAAAACGAGTATAAACACTCGTACCTTCCTCCTGCAGAGCTACGCAATATCCCTTCTCTCCTTTAGCTACAAAGTCTCTACTCCAAAGCATGCTTGACAATGGCAAATGAGAGAGTTTATATAGGCTTGTATGGACTCCTCTCACATGATCCTCATGGTTTCTCAAGTTACAACAATTTTGCCTAAATAGGCATGTGGTTACAAACCTCCAAGTTTGGTTATCATGTGGTTGGGCTCTTTATTAACTAATAAAAAAACATACTTAAAAAAATACCTTTTTAAAATGGCATATGGTTAAAACCATATAAACAATAACAAACCCATTTTAAAATTTAACCCAAAGTTTTGTTATGCCACATGTAGTGGCGCTCCACCCTATGGCATGTAATCCGTTGAAAGTTGTTTTAAAACCATGGTCTCCACCCCATATTAAGCGCCATAACCAACATTTGTTAAGAGCACGTGGTAAGCCATAACCAAAGTTTGTTATGTGGTGGCACGTTGAATGGGTCATGAGCTCCATGTGACTTGTGGGTTGGAGTTGCAACAACTCCCCACGTACCTTGTCGTATTGGCAACCATGGCCTCGACCCCACTTTTTGTGTTATTATAAACTTTTCCAAGCTTAAATAACATAATGTTAACCCACATACCAATAATCATAAGTAGCGCAAGTGGTGAAGGCGGAGCGCTTATACAAGAGAGGTCACGGGGTCAAACCCCACGGAGGCCATAATTTTTTCCTTAGACATATTGGCCAATCCATGCTGCCATGTGGCAGCCTAGGATTGGTCCACCTCATTCCCAGTCAGCATCCTGTCAACCGCCAAGTCACTATTTGTATTGCCACATCACCATCCATACGTCCAGTCACCATATGCCAGCTTGGATCCGTACTGCCACGTGTCACCTTGTGATTGGTCCGTACACCTGCCATGTCACATTGTCCGTACTGTATGAATGCCACGTGTCACCCTGTCAGTGGTGCCACGTGGCACCTCTTTTTGCCAATTTTCCCTGTTGACCTTATAGGACAAAACGCGATAACTTTCTCATACGGAGTCCGTTTGAGGTGAAACGAACGCCGTTGGAATCATCTCGATGAGCCCTTCGTTCTAGTGTTGGTTTTGTTGAGATTGGAGGACTTCAAAAATTTTGCCTTCTTGGATCCTCCTGGATCACTTTCATCTTGCCTAAAGTAGACCCCATTTCTCACTCTAGTCAACCTATCTTTGGATAATGTTGGATTTCGATTCAATTGAATAACCAAACAAGATTTGAACATATCCTTACCATCAAGCTCTACCATTGGTTTGGTAGTTGTGTTCACATTCTCATCAATGGTATCTAAAATTTCATCCAAATCATGCCTCCAATCACTTTCCATTGTTTGCAATTGACTAACATTGAGTATGGATGAAGATGAAGATTGGAATATTGATTTGGATTTACTCGGTGGAAATTCATTAACTACTTGGAATGTTGGATAGTTTTGATCCTCTGTCCATGGTTTAAACCACCAAGAAGATTGTGTGTGTCCTTCTAGTTTCATGCCGATACTTGATAAAAGGTTTTGTGCATCATTCAATCCTACTTTCAGAGCTTCTATAATTTTATCATCTGTAGATATTCAACCATTATGCGATAATACATCATGATTCTCTGTTGTTTGTTGGTGCAATTTATTCCAGATGCTTTCTTGTTTTTTATGAGATTCATTAAAGTGAAGCCCTTGGGGATTTGATTCTTCTTCGGAAACTCTATTAAGAGTTCCAACAGCATGAAGCACGTCAGTGAATCATAGGCCCTCTCTAATCCAACCATCCCACCGACTTTGCTAAAGAATTTCTCACACACATTTGACCCAGTCAAGTGCAATACAGATGGAAAGTTAGAGTAGTGGTCTCGAAACAATCTCATCAATAAAACTGCAAAGTGGCACGGAATTTTCACATCTTGATATGCCTCTCTACTAATGAAATTTATGTTGGCATTAACATGAGATTATTTTTGTACCCAACATAACCATAACAAGAAGAAATGTTTAACTCTTGAAGTTTCACTCTTTCCCAAAGAGTCAAACTATGAGACATAAAAATGTCAATGTATTCAGCAACAATCATTAGATAAATATCTGTAACTAGTGTTCTCTCTACCCTACCACTTGTTGTAATTCTCATCTCTTTTAAACAAATTTGAATATGCCTTGAAGCAATGCATTGTGCTGAACCCCAATTTTGTCAATCCATCCTCTCTATATGTTCAATTTTAAGCTTCTGATCATCCGCTTTAAAAGTGTTATAAACCATTATGACATGATTAAAACTTACCAACTCTTCTCCAAGGGTCAAATCTCGTCGACCACTACACAAAGGATTGATTAGATTTTTCCCGTTGTGTATGTAATCCCGGTCATGTAGTCCTGTTACGTTGCCACCATCATGCAACCCAGATAGCCTCCAACCTTCCCAAGGGATTTGATATCAAATACCTATTGTTGAAGAATAAGCCTTCAACATAAGTTGTCTTCTTCTACTATCCCCATCAGATGAATGACCAATAATAGGTCCCAAACAATTTTCTAGGTGTTTCCTCCACATAACTTCTATTTTTTCCCATTGCTTGGAAACAAAATTTGCATCGAACCTATTGCATGTTGGATGAACAACCACAACCAAACGGGGAAGCTTTTCATGTAAAGGGTTTGCAATAATGACACGTGCATAATGAGCAATTACAATGTTCTTAAAAGTGTCTGGATTAACATCATAGCCTGCAGCTCCCTCGTCCACAGTCACTAAGAAATGTGATTGGCATTGATGATTTTCTTTATTACCACAAAAACCAACCAAAGTATCACTTTTTGTGACCCACCTAACATATTTTTTCACAACGGTCTCATCTTCAGCAAGGCATATAGGAATCAAACCCTCTATACCATGTTTGGATTTATAAGAAGCATAAACCTTTCCAAGTGCCTCAAAAATGCACTCATGCTCCCTTGAGATATATGATAGTGACTTTCTCACTTGCCTTAAAGTTGTAGATATTGAAGGACCATCTAAATTCAAGCTAATGAAGCTATGCAATCTAGGACACCCCATAACTTAATCATATCATAAATGGATTTAGTGGATGCACCATACCTTCTCCCTACTTTTGGATGTGTCAGGTTGTGAAATATATCTTTGAAAAATTCCCAAACAACATCTTTACCTTGTAATTTTCCTTGTCTATGTGCCTCACACACATCCTTTCAAAACCTAAATACATATTTCCTTTCTGTAGATTCGAACAACTTGTCCTTTAGGGACCTTATTCTAATTGAGAGTATAGCAACCTTTTTCCTCTCCCACCAAAGAGCCCTCATTGTTGATCTATAGCTAGTATTTGTAACCCTTGCAACATTTATGAGCTCAGTTTGAGTCAAAAAGTCCAATCTTCTCCCTTTCCTTGTATCTCGTCCATGTCTTTTAACGAGGCTCCTTGATTCACAATATAAACGCATCCTAAATTCATTACAATATGGAATCAACTTACAAAACTTGCATGTCAATGATTTAAAAGAGATTCCGGTTTCAGAAGCCCTTTGACAATGAATATGTCTATATGTACCATCAATACGACATTCGGTACCATGATAACATAGCATCCTCTTGGTATGCTTCTCTATGGCCCATAATTTCCCACCCCTTTGATCATCCATTAGGATTTTTGTGTTCAATCTCTCCCAATTTCTATCATTATATGGATACCAATACCCCCAACATTGTAGTATCAAGGGAGATAAATGGTCTACAATAAGACAATAAAGCAAACAAATTTGAAGATAACAAATAAAATTATGTTCAATGTCATATTCAAACTAAATAAGCTTGTGAAATTAACATACCTGAAGTAGAAGGATTTGCACTTGTAGAACCACTATGTGATAGTGGTGTTGATGATGGGACCAAGAACCTCTATCAAACTCTGTTGGGACTTATTGTCACGTCCCCACCCATCATACTGGTGCAATGGAGGGGATCGCGAGGTTAAACCGGACATCCAGTACCATACATTATAAACAAACATTCAAGTTGAAGTGAAAATATACATATACATGTGAAAGTGCATAATGGACGGGATACTAAACTGGGCATCTAGCCCCATGAACTTATTACATAAGCATTCACATAACATAATATAATAGAGATATGTAGATGCATCACTATTTTTATAACACAGCGGAAGTAATATCATTTACACCTTCACCATACATTCAGATATCCATCAAATAAGTAATTGCAATTTAACACAGGAGAATACTTATCTTATAAGGAAGTAGTCCCACGCAACTGGCTATGCAACTGCAACGTTCCACCCAACCGTAGGCCAGTGTGCTCCTCAATCTCTCAGCACCACTGCCACCCCCGAGCTGGGCATGATCTCTACAAGGAACCAGGGAACAACAGACTCACACATAGCCAAGCATACACTAAGATGAGCCAAGCCAATCTGCAATTGGGTTTATCAGGCTGCTAGGACATGGAAGGAAAAAATTGCTAAGCTAGTGAGCTCCAACACAGAGCCAGGGATAACCTTGCAAGATCTATCTAGCTTGGCACCCACAATACCTACACACCCAGCACAAGGAAGTATTCTTTTCACTGCTATACAGTCCCTCAAGCCATACCTTCCCTATCTAGTGCTCTCAGGGTATGCATAGAAGAGTAACCAAAGCCCTCTTGATCTTCTTGAGAGGTTGTCTCCCCCACTAGGTTTATCAAGCTACTTCTGTCCACTACCACTCCAAAACTTCAATTCACAGGTTCAAACCAAAAATGAGGATGTACACAACAACAGAACACAATTATGGGGCAGGATAAAATGTTTTTACAGTGAGATGCATGAGATGGGGTTTCAGCTAACTCAGAAAAACGTGGGAACCCACAAAAACGAAATGGGAAGTTGGTGAACAACCCAGGAAGCCAAATCCGTTTTTAGAAAAAACGTCCTTGGACATTCAGGGGCAAAAACGACCTCCATACAGTTCCCAAAACATGGCCCTTCTCTTCCAGGCTACTACATATGCAAAAACGAACTCCCAGGCATGGAAAAATGCAGGATTTGGATGAAAAACGTGTAGGGAAAGACCCAGCTAGCTCCAACTGCGTGAATGAGTGAAGACTGACTATTCAGAATGGCTTTGGGAACCATTTCATGGGTGTTTTCTTGCCCAACAAGCAAAAACACGAATTTCCAGGTTGATGGCTTGCCCATGCACGAAATTGGCTGCCATACTTCTTCATTTCCAAGGCAATAACTGCCCCAACAAAATCTTTGGAAGAATTAAATGATTGGGTGCATGAGACAAAATGGGTAGTTGGGGGTTTATGGGTTTCCCCATTGACACATGGATTAATACCATTGGCTCAAGGGTTTGAATAATCCCCCCCCCCTATTCCTTGTAGAATCATGCCCCATCTCTTTGTTGCATTGCATAGCTAGTTGTGGGTGTTTTTCATTAAAATTCGTATTTACATGATGTCTTATTTACATCGTGCCCATCTAGCACAAGAACCATAGGCATCTATTTCTTTAATTGCCGATAGATAAAATGCTAAATCAATGGTGGGGCCTTGGCCTTGAGCTCCTCACCATGATTGAATTACAATATTTACATCATTTACGATTTAATACAAAGGGGCAAAAATGGGGACGTGACACTTATCATTGGTAGGATTCTTGGGTCTCTCAATTATGCCATTCCTCAACCCAATTGTATTATGTCAAGCCTCATCTGTAGTATAAATGTGCTTGTTTGATATCATATGTTCATTTAGAGAACTAACAATATTACCACTTGCTGGTACTAAATAAAACCATTTATTGCACCGTGTACATTCCACTTTTACTTTTCTCTTGTCCTCGTATCCTGCAAGTGTTGCTTCCACCACTTTGAACAAATTTGGATCTTGTGTCTTGTTGAAATCATCTAGTAGTTTGATGGCTTTATCAATCTCAAGTCGATCTCCAACCATTGATGTTTGCCTTTCTATGTTACATGAATGAGTTTCACTATTTCCCACCCTTGAAATGTTACGTTGATGGGACCTTGTTTTCATGTGATTGTTTAGGTCCCCTAGTGTGTGCCAACGATGCAAACACATGTGAGGAAAACAAATTGATTGTTGCAAACTAACTAAAAGAGTATAAAGTAATTGAAAAATGGAGATCAAATTTTAACTCTAAAAGATGCTAAGGGTGCTTTGCAAACAAAGTGTTAATGAAGTAAAAGAGTGCAATGGAGGTATTTCACACTTCTCACCCCTTTCTAATTCACCAAGCTCTACCAATTGCTCATTGCTTTGCACAAATAGCTCTTCCCTTAGCTAATAGCTTCTTCTCGTTCCTCCTATAGCATATGTTCCCTAACTATTATATTTATAAGGTGTGGAATAGTCTCACCAAGAAGGAATACATATCTTTGGGTGAAAAATAAACATATGATATCCAAATTAGTTCTAGAGAACTATCACATTGCATATGCACATAGAAGGAGATTAAGGGTGTGAGATCTAGGGTGTCTTAGCATCTACTTCACCTCCACAAAATATTTTTTTACAAGGATAAGTTGGGGCTTTCAAGATAAGTTGCACAATTTGAAAATTAAAGGGAAAATGATCAAATGAGACATAGACCAAGTGAAACAACATGACAAAGGAAACAATAAATCAAAGAGGCCTTTGCTAAAACTCACTTAAATTTTTAGATAAGGAGAGGTTTTGTTCATAACATTACTTTCTAGAGGTCACTCAAGTCTAGATTGCACATCAATCCATGTAAAAATAAGAAGAGATGGATGGGATAAAATTGGGGTTTTACATTTTCATTACAATAATTGGCTTGGACAAAGCTTGTCCTCATGGTTTCCATCTAAAATATTTGGGGTTTCTAAAATATGTTTCATGATTTAGGGACCAGAAACGAAACAAAACAACAAGGTAGAGTCCAAGTGAAACAAAAGATGGAGAGGTAAACCATTCTATCTTCTTGTTTTATTAATCCTCCAACTATTATCAAATGATTAAAAATATTTTGGCCACATTTTTCCATTTTTTAAAGAATACTAAAAATAACAAATAAAATTAAACTAGAGCACTACAAAATGAAAAGATAAATAAATTCACAAGCATTAATGAAAAGAAAAATAAATTCACAAGCATTGGGGAATTTAAGTGGTTTTAGGTTTTTATGGTTTAACTTTTTATTGCTTCATAATGAGGGTTTGAACATTTGGGTTATGTTATCATGGTTTTATGTTTTTATTTTTTGTCTACTAAGTTCAAATTTGTGGATTTTTGTATAAATTAAAATGAAAAAATGAACATTCCCCAAATAACAAAAAACTTAACAAGTGGTTGGTGAAATAGCCTGAGAATAAGGTGAAGTTGTCCAATGGGCGCATAGGGGCATCTTCCTTGCTTGAGGCTATTTTCTTACAATATTGACATTTCTAACCTTTTAACTTGTCACAAATATGGCATTCTAGGAATGATTTTTTAAAAGTTTTTCAACAACATAAATATAATTTTAAATAAAACCAAGTGATTCCTTACATTTTTTAAAGTTCGTATACTAAAGTGGATGTTAATAACCATCATTATCTTCATCAAAGAATGTTTAAATAAACTTAATCTTCTGAAAGAGGAGGCTTGAAAGTACATAAAATATATAAAGATGCAATGTATTTTTTAAGAGAATTATTGCAAAAAGAAAATACAAATAGAAACTAAGTAGATGTATCACAATGGTAATAAATTAAATTAAAAAGAATTAAAAAGTTTAAAAATACATAATAATAATAAAAGAGTCTACCATAATAATAATAAACTAAACTAAGTATCATCTATAATAATAATAATCATAATCATAATAATAATAATAATAATAATAAAGAATAAAGTAGGATAAACCCATCTAAACTAGATCATATTTTAAAAAGATGTGTTTAGATTTGGATCTCTCTTCCTCTCTAATAGAAAATTAAGATAAATTCCTCTCTAGTGGGGTCTCCTAATTCCACTTGGATTCTTTTAGACAAACAACATATCGTTCTTTGATTGATTATGTATTGTATCCTATGATCTTCCAACACAATACATATCTTGCTTATTTTCCAAAATTACCTTGTTCACAAGCTAGACACAAATGATATTTATGTGATATTCCTACATATGAGAAAGAAATTCCTCAATAGTTTCCATGAGAGGGATTTGATCCTACCTTGATGTTTTATCATTGTATATTCTAACTAGTGATCCTTTACTCTAGTCTAATTAATTTTTTGTTTCATGCATTAATATTTTCAAGAAAATATTATCTCTTGCAACAAAATCACCATTCTAAAAATCATCTCAAAATTAGTTAGAAATCCTTCATGGATACCAAAAAGATATGATTGAAAATCACTCTTTTCATTGATATAATATTTCGTATACTAGATTCTTAAATGGGAATATTTTACTTCCTAATTATTTCATCCTCCATTGAGGCAGGGAAAAGTGGGGGGCCATGCCATGGGAGACACAAATGAAGATCATCAAACTTTAATAGGCAAATCAATCTATTACAATCAAATCCAAGCACATTTGGCTAAATTGGTGGAATATTTGGTTATTCAATACATCTAGGATGACTATCACTGAGAAATACCTGCCTAGTATGCTTTAGAAGATGATTGTGTAGATTGGTACACAAAGAAAACCCACTTCCATGGACACAAAGGGAACTCGAGGTACCTTTTCCAGAAGGACTTTACCACCTCCACTTGAACGGGTGCTCGAGGTGACAAGTAAACCTACAAAACAACCATGGAAATAATGAAATGAGACCATTGGCTAACAAGTGATAAACTATAACAACAATTTGCTAAAATACAAATAGGTGGTGGTTACCTGTAATAGAAGACTTGAGAGCAGAAGACTTGAGATAAGAACAACTGAGAAATGCGCTAGCTAGCATGATAACTCCAAACCCACCTGAAATAACAATGCAATCATTAAGAAGATGAAAGCATACATATTTACCAGAAAATGTAGAGTATTTTTATAATCATTGAATACTTTTATAGTTAACAACATATTTATTCAAACGGTTTAATGAGTATTTTCTACTTAAAATATTGATGATACATTAGCATATTATTTCCATTAAATTATAGAGTGGAACTACATTCATATATAAGTTTATTTATGTGCAAGAATGATTTACATAAGTGCATATTTTATTTATGAGTTTATAATCTTATTGAATTTTTGATATAGCTCAACAAGGTTGTAATATATTATTTAATTATGCTAGGGTTTATACAGAGAAGAGAAGACCATGTAATATAACAATAATAAATGAACATTTATCTATTTCATAATTATATATAGATCTATCTAAACTCTGGATCTACCATGTGCCAAGGGGGGATTTGATCTTTCTCAGCGCATAGTCGATCCAGAGTTTAGATGAATCTACATTGGTTTATTTCCCCATTAAGAATAGATATGATGATACTCAATTTTTAGTGATTCACAACTTATACTCTTACATCAAACAAACAAAACATAATTACAATCAATGCTAAAATTAATGCAAGTTTAGCTCTAATTTAAATTATAATTAAAGATGAAACCAAAATTTGTTGAAATCAATGTATCCGGAATTGTATCGAAATCAATGCATCCAAAATTGTATCAATATTAGGTGTATGCATATTATATCAATGGTAATTTGACGAATATAATAATTGTGGAAAAGTGTATGCATATTATATAATAGTAGTTTAAAGAATAAAATAGTGTTACTTTTGTAAAGAGGTTAATCCAAAAGCTAAGAATAGGTTTGAACATTGTCATGAAAACTGTAAGTCATAGTTGTGTGTAGATTCCAAGACTTTTATGCACAAAGATATTGATTTTTCAATAATTTTAGCTTAGTAAGGAATATATATATATATATTCTAAAGATTTAAGTTATTGTTTATTTGTAGAGTCCATATTTTTTTATTTTATTGATGTTTAAGTTAAAACAAATATTGATGTTGTTGGTACCAAAATCTATCCTATTAAAATTTTTGAACTACTATCAACATTGTGTAAAATTTGCTTACCTTCCTCTTTGTTGGGAGCAACCCAAGTAAAGGAAGTTTTGAACGCAAAGTACAGTTAGACGAGGTCTGACATTGACCAGTTTTCGAGATAAGCGACTCCGCAAATCCTAGGCAGAAGGTATGGAGCGAAGTGCAGTCGATAAGAAATGACTTATTCCATTAGTAAAGACGAAGTACTAAGGATAGCCGGAGGTGGTTGAAGCAGTTAAAGGATGAGCGACGACCTGACTACTATAGGAGCAGACACTATAGAAGCAGAGTGGTGTAAAGGACACACCACTGCAGAGTCGGAACTGCGCCTATCAGAGAAGCGTAAGAGTCAGAAGAAGCGGCGTCAAAGGGACAACTAAGTTAAAGCTAAGCGTGGACTACAGGAGAACCGCACAGGGTTTTTGGGTTTTGGGTACTATGGGGGTTGGCCCATAGTTATTGTAATTGTGACCTTTGGGCACATCTATATATAAGGGTATTTTTTGTATAAGGAAGGGTTGGGATATATTGAGTTTTGGTTGGTTAGAACCAAGAGAGAACAAGAGAGAACAGAATCTACAACTGAGTGCGTAGAGATCTGATTGTAGAGAAGAGTTTGCAGCTAAGTGCGCAGACTGGAACTGTTACCCTTCTAAGTAATATAAGAATAGTTCTTGTGGACGTAAATCTATGCGTTATGTATGAGTTTATGGCATGTTTTGAGTTCATGTTATTACATGTTTATGTATTTGATTTCATGTGTATGTAAATGGAAATCGTATGTTAAGTAAACAGAACACATGTGTATGAATTTTGTGAAGTAACACTAAGTACTATGAATGCATAGTTATAAGAGTAAAGACAACAACGATTCAACATAGTCTGTAGACTGTTGGTAGCTGCGAAGTGCGAAGTCATAAGTTGATATTGTATTGTTAAGTATATGTTAAGGAAGGGACATGTTGCGAGGTCGTTAACCACATCCACACATCACCACAGTTGCAAAATCCTGATTCTGTAACCCCCCATCTTCACTTCGGGTGAGATGTCATCCTGTTTACAGGTTGATGCCGAAAGGGCCAGTGAAAGGGGTTTTTCTGTCTACAATAACTTCACCGAACCTAGGTCAGCTCAAGAAGGACCAACAAATGGTTATGTTTCCGTTCTTTGAACTGACATTTCGGTGATGTGGAATCCAGAGAAGAATGAAATACAGAACTAGGTGAGTCAAACAGAACGCGAGTTTGCGAAAAAAAGAAAACAAACATCCTTGGCTTACTACAAAACAGTGGCTACAGAGACATATATCTACTGAGTTGCATGAAGTTTTATTCGCATCTTTTGCTAACGAGTTATTTGAGTGGATATCTAGGGTAGCAGAACGAAAAAACTGTTTCTAGGTTGAAGAAACAACATTTTGGAACCCATAATTGATTCAAAACAAAAATCTACTTTTTCTTATCGTATTTTTGACATATCTCCTTAACGGTTTACCCAAATTTCAAGTTTGGGCATTCGTTGGATGTAGATTTTAATTCCGCATCCAACCCATACCCATAGTGCATACTTCTAAGGTTCCCACAACATGAAAAAAATGAAAAATTAAATAATAAAAAACCGTATTTTAATATTAAAATACGGTTTTTTTATTATTGAATTTTTCATTTTTTCATGTTCCCATTAAAATACGGTTTTTTATTATTGAATTTTTCATTTTTTCATGTTGTGGGAACCTCAAAAGTATGCAGCATGGGTATGGGTTGGATGCGGAATTAAAATACACATCTAGTGAGTTCCCAAACTTGAAATTTGGGTAAACCGTTAAGGAGATATGTCAAAAATACAATAAGAAAAAGTAGTTTTTTGTTTTTCCCTCCAATTTGTTTTACAAATTGTACCCTTATGGTTGACATCATCATCCTGAATCCTATTGGTTCTTATAAAGTGAATTTTGATAGTACATTTTTTTTTTAGGCCCATTTTTAACCTCAAAACTCCCCTAATGTCAAGGCCAGAAAGACAAAGAGTAAACAATGTGCAGTTGCACACATTTTATGAGCAGCTATGCGAAGTGATCAAGCACACTTCACGTATTCGTAAGGGAATAACAAAAACATATATCTGAAATATAAGATTCAAAGCAAGCCTCCTCTTTATATTCATACAGCCTAGAGAACCAACAAAACTAGAATGGTATGAGGGTCAATATCAGCTGGATGCGCAGAAGATTGACCTCATCATTGAAGATTGGCCGCCTGAATGGAAAATTGATCCACCATTGTCATTGATCACGACATTTGAGGAAAGCACCAAAGAAAGTGACACCCAGGAGCAATAAGAAGAAAAATATCAAGAACAAGAAAAACAACAAACTACTGATTTTCCAACAGGAGAAAAGAGGAAGAACCTCGACACAGCCATGCCAGAGGGATCGAAAAGAAAGAATTATAAAGAAAGTAAGACTCCGCTCGATGCGAAGTTGCATGATGATGATTATGACTGCATCGTGGCCAGAGTCCACGAGCATATTGAAGAGACGATCGTAATACAAGACAGTAAGAAAGAGCAAATTCAAGCAAACATGGTAGAGAGCATCACATAATTGAAAAGTATGATGGAAAGAGTAGAGCAAGTCCAAAGAGATTTAATAAGGGAATCAGACTCCAAATATAGATCAGAGGATTCAAGCCGAAGAAAAATAAAAGCGCCTGCACTAATGATGCGATCTCAGTTAGTGCACATAGAGCCGACGAACGTGATATTCAGATCCGATGAAATCATTGAAGGTGCGAAGCATCTCACACACTTGGATATTAATGTGGGAATGTTTCCCATTGAAGGACTACACGATCTACATCTGAAAGTTGTAGAAGAAATTAAAGATAGAGATATTATCTCTTACAACCAGCATCTGAAGCTAGAACAAAGTTATAAAGAGATAGGAAATGAATGCAGGGTGAGGAACAATGAGCCAACAAATGCTCATAAGGAGATGAAGAGTCTGAAGAAGGCCATAGTCGAAGTCTGTGCGAAGATCCCATAATTCAAAGAAGAACATGAGGTAGAAGCGACCAATTTTAAGATTGGTGCTGCAGTAGACAATCTCAAAGCAAAAATGGAAGATATGGAGATTGGTTACAAAGAAAAGATTGCTGACATATAGTCTAGGAAACAACTTGGCACTATGCTAGAAGTAAAGGAAGCAAGTACTGAAGAACTGAATATTTCAACTGAGAACATCTCCGCAGAAGTTGCGAGATGTCAAGATTTTCTAGAAGAAGTGACTAAGGCATGGGCCACACTGCAAGAATACCCATACTTACAAACAATTCAAGATGAATTCCAAACGAAGCAGAAGGACCTTGATACAATGAATGCGGCTATGAAGGATTTTACGCCAAGGAAAAGAATACAGAAGTTCGCAGAAACAAAGAAAATTCAGAAGGAACTGAAGGCATTAAGAACGAAGGAAGCTGAAAATTTGACAAAGTTGCAACCTATGCAAGAAGAGGCATTAGCACTTTATGAAGAGATTGAGGTGAAGCTGCAAGAGCTTCGCACGACAGAGACCACGGTAAAGGACCAAATGCAAGAACCAATATCCGTGATGTTTCTCGACATGGTGAAAGAGTACGATCAAGATACTAAGGAGGCTGTTGAGAATATGACCGCAACATATCAAGAGTTTGCAGCAAAGATGAACACACAAAGTGCTACGAAATCAAGGAATCCCAATGTAAGTGGCTCGGGGATGAGCCACAAGTAAGTGTTAGGGGCCTGTTGGGCGCATCCTAAGTAAAGGAAGTTTTGAACACAAAGTACAGTTAGGCGAGGCCTTGAAGACACAAGGGGGTAAACTAGATACCTCACAGCAGAAAGTGCATGAATTGAATAAACATATAGCTGCTAAGGATCAGCGAGTGGCATAATTACAACGACAACATGACAAAGCTACAAATCAAGCACTGATGGTAGAGGAAATGATGATGATTAAAAATTCCTTATGGACACTCTTCTTTCAAGAACTACCTAAGGCACAGGCTTATATTGATTTCATATTGAGTTACCATAAAATAGCCTCAAAAGCAATTGATTACGTGGAGAAAGATAAAGAAGATGTAAAGGAAAAGTGTCAAATATCCAAGATAGACAGATCTGTTATCAATACTTTGTCTCCAGAGCAGTTAAAATCCATGCAGATAAGTGACAAAAATGGAGTTATCATTTGTATAGACAACAACATCGAGAGATTGGACTCTAATGTTATAGCCAAATTTGGCACTCTTCCGTCCATGACGACACTTACATCTTTTGGTCGCATGATGACATTTCATGAGATTACTGTGAGTCACAAAATAATACATTAGTGGATGGAAGATCCATATTTGGGACTTTATAAGGATGACATTACCTTATTCATGGTCCATTTGATAGTTAGGAATCTTAGGAACAATTTTGGAGACCAAAACTTCTCCTATAAACCCCCCAAAAAGGTTGTTTTTCCTCATTTTCCCACAAAAACGTAGGTTGTACATGGTAAACTCGCATGTTACCCACTTGTTTCCCCTTATTCACCCGTGCGTATCTCAAAAATATCAAAAAATATATAAAATATCGAAAAATTGGTGGTTTGGGTGGTTTTGGAACCATCTCCTCACTTGTAACTACTTCCTCCTTGACCCTATATTCTTCATTTTCTATATAAGAGAGGGAGAGGGGACCATGAAAGGAGACTTAGCCCATTGTAGTGTTATGCTGGAGGAATTTGGACTCATATCCCCTTCACTTGTGCCCTATGTTTTCATCAAACCCTAATGCATTGCTTGGAGGTTGGGATTCTTAGAGGAGAGAAGTAGGGGACCTTGAATCTTGGTTTCATGAAGTGCCATGCTTGAAAAAAGGTATAATCATGTACTTGCTTCATTTATTAAATAATGATTGGACATTATTCCCTTTCCAAAGACCTTTTCTCATGTATGTTTTAGCTCTGATTACAATTTGATGTTTTATTCTCTTAGAAATGTCAATCTTTTATTTGTAGTCAAACTGGTTTGAGGAAGGTCTTTTGGAATGTTTTTGCAGGTTGTTGCACTGAAGAGTAAGAAGAGAGGATTGGATCAACCTTCTGAATAAGGTGCACATTATCTCAAAAACTAAACCCATTTTCTTAATAATTGTACTTGCAAAACTTTAGATGTCTGTTTTTCACCCCAGTACGTTGGTAGTCTCAATAAGGTGCACATTATCTCAAAAACTAAACCCATTTTCTTAATAATTGTACTTGCAAAACTTTAGATGTCTATCTTTCACCCCAGTACGTTGGTACTCTTACCCCAGCTATAGGAAACTTTCCCTAACAATAGAACTGGTGACTCCACTAGGGAGGAGCCTATATTATTTGGGGGTCTCCAAGGCTATTTTTCCAGTATATTTGAAGGTCAGAGTTTGATTTCATGTTAGGAACAGTCATTAAACTTTGTTAGACCCTTCCTTGCTCAGTTCTTAAGTTAGATTTTGCATTTTTGGGGACTTTTCTACATACATGCTAGTCCTAGTACTTACAGTAGCAAGTCTGCTACATACCCACTTGTGGAAGGCTCTTCACTAATGTGTCACTCTCCCTTGAACCCTTTTACACTAGCATGTACCTCCCGTCCATGAATTTTGCACTTTTAGGACTGTTTGGGGGGGTTTGATTGCATTTTTTGGAGTCACTACTAATACTAGGCCTGTATAGGACCCCTGAGAAGTGGTGTTTTATCTTGTGATGATCTTATTTTGAGTTTGGGATCTTTTTAAATCAATTTGGGCTTGTTTTGAAGAATTTAGGGCTTGTTGACCCAAGTTCGGGGTTTATGAACTAGTTTGGTGTTTTTGACCCAATTTCAGTCTAACTGAACATATTTGCTCCAATTTGACTGGATTTGGAACTTGTTGAGTTTATTTGACCTTATTTGTATCTATTTGAGTGAAAATTCCTCTTTAGATTGGTTTCTTGTCCTTTCTTGTGCTTTTGGTCTTTCTTTGGAGTGGAAGCTCAAGTGTCATTTCTATGGTTTAGGACAAGAAACCACTATTTGTTTGCAAACCTAGATTTACCAAACCATATTTCTTAGTAGGTCCTTTGTTTTTATTGAGTCTAAAAGTCTTTGTTCTATGATTTTTCCAATTTTGTCATGCTTACATGGATAAGAAGCTTAGGTTTATGGTTGATTTCACTATTTTATAAGGACATCTGAAAGCTTTCGCATTTGCTTTGGTAGTGTGTTACTTTGAGTTTAAGTTTTGTTCTCATATTGAAAAAGGGTAAAAAGTTGGCTCATTTTACAAGTTAGTGTTGGTTGAATGCTTTGCAAGTAGCTTAAAGGATTCAAGATTGCTTTGCATCAAAAAACAAGAAATTTTCTTTTGCATGACTAGTTGTTTGGTAGTTGCATGCTTAGGTGTTAGGTTTGATTTTGCACATTAGACTTTAAATTCTTTAACTTTTGCATTCAGAAAGACCAAAGAAAATTATCATGTAGAGAAAAATTGCATATGCATTCCAGATCATATCTTAGGGACTTGCATTGGAAAGAAATTGAGAGTGAAAAGTGCATGTTTGTGGTGATTAAGTGCTTCATATTTCAGTTAAAGAATATATTTTTTTAGTTGCACTTTTTTTACTTCTTTTAAAAATTTTGAAACTACATTTTAAAGCAAGCAATCATTAACTTGGATAGGATATTAGGTTTTATTCTAGTTTAAAAACACACCTAATAGATTAAGTAGGATTGTCGAGGTAGGGAGTTCTGAGTTAACTCATCAATGATCACTCAAACTTGTCAAAACATTGGTGTCATTCGTTTAGGGAGAAAATCCATTTTTTTAGAAGGTGAACCAGGAAGCTCCAATCACATCGGAGTCAAGCATGAGGTTGTACGAGATTGAATAGAGGAGATACCCCTCCAATATTCAATTGAGGATATTCCAGGGTTGGTACACGTACATGGAATTATCAGTACCTTTGGTGCTTTTGAGTTTCAGGCTTTGTTACCCTACCCATTCGCATTGACTCAACCTGCGACTGTCCCCTTGACCCTCTCTGTAAGGTTGGTAAGCTTAGTATCCAGAATCTAGGGCACATACAAAGGTGATGGTGGAAGGTTATTTCCATTGTACCTTGGATAGTTGTGGGAGGAAATTTCTTGCAGTGCTTTGGGAAGGTGGTCGGTGATTCAAACGCTTGGCCCCAAGGTGTCTGTATTTTGGACCCCAGGTAATTGTTCTTCATCCCTTCACTTGTAATACCCCCATTTTGACCCTTGGGATATATTGGATTTTAATGTAAATATTGTATATATGCGATGTATGTTTTCCTAGCATGGATCTTAAGGCCAAGGCCCTGCTAGTGGATGCTCAGATTTTATTTAAAAATGAAATTATTTGATATTATGGTATCCATGTGCTATTAAGCCATGGAACATTGTAAAATGAAGTAAATATTAATATTGCAATAAAATACCAAAAAATTGGCTATGGAAGCAACTAATAAGAGGGGGCCATGTGTATTTCACTAGGGAGTGGTGAGGGGGTTGTGGGGTTGAACCATATGTTGCCAAATGTCATCTTGAAAACCCATTTGATTTTCCTTGCTAACATTTAATTCAGTTGTAAGGAAGTGGTTGAAAAAATCAGTCCATGGCTTCAATGGAGCATGGGAAACCCAAAAATTCGTATGGAAGGTATGGGATCTGTTTTCTTGACCCATAAGTCACTCTACTTGATGGGAATTCGTTCTTCCTCATTCCCATTCCATTGTGGAACATGGAAGCATTAGTTTTCATCCATTACACAGCTCCAGCAGTGAGAAAAACCAGAAATCACAACTCTGAATTAAGCCACATTTTGAAGTACAAAAAATGTCAAGAAATTTGTGTGGACAATGAAATCCAATGGGGGATCCATAGACCTGAAACTTGGAGCGAATTTGAGAGTGTTAGATTCCCAGAAATCTATAGGAAAACCTCGATTTTATAGCCCGAAAATCCAATTACAGGACAAAATTATTTGGTGATAGAATTGAGAAAAATACAAGTGTGAATATTAGTGAAGAAGAGAGAACAAAGGTTGGAACTGCTTGATAAACCCAGTGAAGGCTAGAATCTCAAGGATTTAGCAACATAGACCTTTCTATGCCCACCCTGAATAGCATGGGAGGGAAGGGGCGCCTGTGGGACTGTGCTGCAGAGAAGGCGACCTTACTTGTGTTGGGTGTGGTAGGTATTGTGGGTGCCATGACTATTTGAGTTTAGTTGAGATGCCTGTAGCTCTGTGGTTGAGTTCATTGTCTTAGCATCCTCCTCCTTTGTCTCTTGCATGCTTGATAAACCAAACTGTGTGTTGGATTAGCATGACTGTTTTTGTGATACCATGGCTGGGAGTGAGGCTGTTTAGTTCCTCCTTAGTGGATACACATCCTAGCTCGGGGGTGGTCTCTTAGATGAAAGAATATAGGCTAGAGAGGGACCTATGGTTGGGTGGAATGTTTCTCTCACATAACCAATTTTTTGGACTTCATCTTAAAGATAAGTATTCTCTGTGGTTTGAATTATGTCCATTATGTATTTTGCAATGTGTTAACTAGTGACTGCTTTGTTAATTGAATGAAATGATTATCTTAAGTTAATCAACATAAATCATGTGCATAGAAAGAGAAAGGGATTAATTATCTGCATTGTTGTTTCATCCTTCAATATGGGAGAAACATGCTGATGCATTCTACTTTGTGTATGTGTTAAAATGTTTTAATTATTTCGCTGTATAATTTAATTATGCATTTATTTTTAATTGTGAATTCTGTCATATGTCTATGGGGGAGAATTAGACACCCCATGTTGGGTTCATGTTCCCTCTGTGGTTCGAGATGACGAGAGGGGAGGTGACAAAGTGGTATCAGATCCCATGTTGCAACACTGAGGCTGCTTGGGCCAAACTGTGAGTTATAGTATTAGAATGTTTAAAAGAGCTATTGATGAAGTTTGGGAAGCATTTTGATTGAGATAATGAAAGAATCAAAGTTCTCAGGTGTATAAGAGGATCACTCCGTTTCATAGATATCTCCAAGAGCTTTCCAATGGTACCAGACTTGCCTTATTTGGTAAAGGGATGAGGGAGATATAAGCTCTGAAAGTTGCAGAAGTAGAGGAGGTGATTCTGAGTTCCACAGTACAGATTGCGGATTGCGGATTGTGGAAGTGACATTTTCCGAAGTTGAAAATTTGGCGTTCCGCATTTCCGAGTTCCGCAGTACAAATTGCAGATTGTGGATTGCAGAAGTGGAATTTTTCGAGGTTGAAAATTTGGCATTCCGCATTTCCAATTTCCGCATTGCGGATTGCGAAAGTGACATTTTCTAGAGTTGGAAAATTGGCATTCTGCATTTCTGACTTTTGCATTGCAGAAGTGACATTTTCTGGAGTTGGAAAATTGGCGTCCCGCATTTCTGACTTCCACATTGCGGATTGCAGATTGTGGAAGTAACATTTTTCGGGGTTGGAAAATTGATGTTCCGCATTTTTGACTTCTGCATTGCGGATTGCGGGAGCATGCAGACTCATAATTGGATGAGTCCTGTGGTGTTCTGAGGCCATTCATGAAGGCCATGAAAGAACCAGTGAGGGTCCCAAGCCCATTATGCTCCAATTTGGCATAAAATGGAATTAATGGCTTTTACAAATTAGTGTCTCAAAGCTTGGAAGGAGCTTAGACTGAGCTGAAATCGATATGGAGCGGCCATGGAGCAGACAAAGTATTAATTTTGGAATCTTGGAGCCAAACTCCAAAGAATGTGGAGTCGGGGTGAGCGAGAAGGCCAAAAAGCACTATTCTGGGCCACTTTTTGAGGATTTTGAAATGCTTGCAGTGGATGAAGTGACCCTAGATGTAGGATTCAAGAAATCCATTGAACTCCACATTTTCATATTCTCATTAATACAAACATTTTCCATTAGACAAAGATTTTCCATAAATGCTCGGTTTGGAAGATAGCCATTTTTGGCCAAAATTTTGAAATTTTGGAAAAAAGTGGAAAGTTAAAAATAGTCAAATCCAAAATTTTATAGAAGTTGACTGGTGCATCGAAATGAGGATCTGAAAGTTTCCGAGTGTTCCCTGTTAAAAGTTTTCATGATTCTTTCTAGATTTGCTTCTACAAGTGGCTCAAGTTGGCATTTCAGAATAAAATACAGCTGTGTAAAAAGTGCAGAATTTTGGTAAAAATTGTCATTTTTGGAGTAATGTGATTTCCACATTCGAAGTCGGAATGAAGCATGTGGATAGGCATTGGAAAGATTATCCAACATGGAATAGTGGTGCATAAACAGAATTTGAATGAGGTTATCATACATCATAGATATGTAGAGCAAAAAAGTGCCAGTGACTGTTTTGACAAAATTGTTGTAAGTATTGGTAATTTCCAGAATTGCATGATGGGGCAAAAAGAAGAAGGCATAATAGCTCTGAGAATTATTCCATGAGTTTAATTCTGTGAAATATTGATGTTTTATGTTTCTATATGCATTCCTAAGATGTCTAATAAATATTTTTATAATGCACAGTGTTTGCAGCTAATAAGATTTGAATAGTTGTAGCAGAGGCAACATACAGGGAAATGGGTCTCCAAAGGAAAATGGTGACCATGAATGATGCTCAGGATTCTTATGAGCATGATGAAGATGCGCTAGGATAAAATGTGCAAGAAGAGAATGATGAAACTGAATCCAAAGGGAGAAGGGAGCAAATAACTCCTCTGAATTTGGTTGAGACCATGGTAAGCTTCAATGAAAGATTGATGAAGGATTAGGAGGAACATGTTAGGATATTTAGACACTTAGGAGTTAGTTAAGATCAACTTGTGTAATATATCCGTTAGGGATAGTGTGTTTCTTTAGTATGCATTAGTATGCATTTGTAAATATTTAATCCGACGGTCACGATATGTTCCCGACATAGAGTGATCCGACAGCTCAACTTCTCTTAGATCAAACCTAACCTTGATCCGTGGCTTAACACCCGATTGGTCCATGATCTCTATTTAAAGAGCATGGAGGGTCATTGTTTAGTTTATCGATTATGAAAAGCTCATTTGTAACTTTCTTTCTTTGCATAATAAATTGTCCCGTAGAAGCTATTTGGCCGGGGCCGTGGAGTGTTTCCCTCAAGAGGGTTTAAACCACGTCAAAACATCAATGTGTTGATCTATGATCTATTTGTGTGAAGTGGTTTCTCTTGGTGTTTGGTCCTTTGGTAGGACCCTGTGTACCTGAACATGGTATCAGAGCTTTTATGAAGTGCCGCTTCCGGTTGTGATCTAGATCTTGAGCTGCTGTTGCCGAAACTCGAAAGGGTTTCTAGTTCTTATATTTTTGTGCATTTATGGGCTGTGGGATGCATTCCATTGGGTCCGGAGCGTCGTTTCCATTGGGAAATAGTTTTCCTTTGATCGAAAACGGTTCCCGGTTGCTCCAGAAACGCGTATTTCATCAGATCTGAAGGTATAATGTTACAGTGACGCATTTTTTTATTTTCTGTTTTTAAAAGAAAAAATCTCATATTTTATCATTTTGTACTGTTAGATTTTTTTTGGGTTCGGATTGTTGTTTTCCTGTCTGCGTATGCTCTTTGCCGTGCATCTTGAGCGATCTCGGCTAATGAGAAATAGAAAGGGAAAGGGTTTTTCTCGGCTGCGTATGCTCTTTGTCGTGCACCTTGCGTGATCTCGGCAAATTAGAAACAGAGAGAAAACGTAGACTTTTCGGGAAAGCTAACGAGATCTAACTCCACAAGTGTGGAAATTTTGTTTTGTTTCGATTTGTGGTGTGTTTTGTAGGAAAAAGGGCAAGCACGCAAACCGAACAAGAAGAGTAAAAAAAAAAAAAAAAAAAACCCTTCCTCATTCCCATATTTTACATACCTTTTAATCTAGCTCACTTAGTTCAAAGTTGCTTTATTCCTTCATAGGTCTTGAGTTCAAGTCTTAGGAAGTTACTTTTAAAAGAAAAAGTGCATACAATTTCTATTTTCAAGTTACTTTATTGTAAAAGTGTATCTCACTTAAATAATAAAAAATAAAAGTACAAGTGAGTCACTTAAGTTTTTTTATTGTTGCACTATTTAAAAGTAATATCATTGTAAAAGTGAAATCACTTATTTTACAAAAGTGGTTCACTTAAAGCAACTTTTTTGTAAAGTGATTGTCAAAAGGTTCATCTTGGGAAGAGGGGGGTTCTTTTTTTGTTGGACATTCTCTAGCTGCCACGTCACTATTGGGGACATCTTCAACAGTTTATTTGTTCAAGCACAACTTCATCATACAGAGTCAGTTTTCAGTGTCGTTTTTTTTTAAACCACCTATTTTTTCGATCTCTTCACATCCAGACTATTGGTTTCTACTTTTACAGCAATTAATTTACAAATATGGCCACCCCTTGTGATATTCTACTTAACAGTTCCAACTATTTCTCATGGAAATCTCGTATGGAGGATGTTCTATGAAGTAGGGGACTTTTCAGAATTACCTCAGGGAAAGAAAAAGAACCTACTGAGGATGATAAGAAAATAAAATGGGAAAATAGATGTGATGAAGCTCGTGGATTGATTGGGATGTCAATCTCTACTGATTTGCGATTCCACATATCTGGAATTGATGAACCTAATACTGCTTGGGACAAGTTGGAATCTGTGTTTGGTAAACACAATGAAATTTGAGGTCACCAACTTGAAAATGAGTTGATTTCTTTAAATCCAAGTGACTTTTCATGCATTCAAGATTATTTATGTAAGTACAAAACTCTTAAACTCTTATGTGCAGAATGTAAGATTGAAAGGGAAGACAAACAATGCATTTATCATATTCTCTCTAAACTTGGACCTGCATATTCTGTTTTTGTATCTACATTTTACTCCATGAAAGCATCCTTGAATGCAGCTAGCTATCAAGAGCCTAGTCTTGAATCCTTTTGTGATTCCTTGATTAGGGAACAAGATAAAATTTTTCATCTTGGAATAATCAACAATGCAGATACATCTGGGAAAGCCTTATTGTCCCAACAGAAAGAAAAGTCCAAGCCTCCTAAGAAACAAAATTTTCGCAATAATAAGTCAAACAAGGGTCCAAAACCCTCTCAATCAAATCCTTCTTTAAAAAATGACAAAGGATCCAAGTCAAAAGGAAAGAAGACTGAGCATCATTGCAACTATTGCGGGAAAGATAATCATGATGAATCTAAGTGTTTCAAGAAGATGGCAGCCTTGGAAGCAGCAATGAAGAAGCACCACATCAGCCTAGATTCACCTTCAGAATCTGCCTCTCATGGACATGCACTTTGTGCTTCTGGTTATTCTTATAATGCATCTTCTTCTTCTACTTCAAATGAATGGCTCATTGATTCTGGAGCATCTTATCATATGGCTAAGGATCAAACCATCTTTTCTACTATGCATGAATGTAACACCAAACAAATATTTGTTGGTGATGATAGATCTCTAAGTGTTGTAGGAGCTGGAACAGTTCCAGTAGATAATGGTCATTTTAGTGATGTACTATGTGTTCCAAGAATTTCCTGCAATTTGTTATCAGTCTATCAGATCACTCATTCTGGTGAAGGTAAAACTGTGACCTTTACACCTCACCAAGTTGTAATCAAGGATTTTAAAGATCGTCAACAGGTCCTAGCTACTGGAATTGTTGATGATATTACCAGGTTGTACAAGTTTAACAACTTTGGGTCATCACCTTTCCCTTCAGTTTTTGTTGCTCATAGTGATAACTTGAGAAAACTTTGGCATGAGCGATTTGGTCACTTAAATTATCGCTCATTGCAACAACTATGTAAAGAAAATATGGTGACAGGTCTTCCGATGGTATCTTGCAGAGATGGTGTTTGCTCCGGTTGTGTACTCGGAAAACATCATCGGGATAGTTTTGACAAATGTGCCTCTTGGCACGCCTCGGTTCCCTTGGAGCTTGTGCATTGTGACTTGTGTGGTCCTCTTCCATCTGCTTCCTTTTCTGGTTTCAAATATTTCTTAACTTTCATTGATAATTACACCAGACGCACTTGGGTTTATTTCCTAAAACTTAAGAGCGAAGTATTTAACATGTTCTTGGCCTACAAGGCCCTTGTTGAAAAACAATCTGGTCATCAAATTATTAAGTTAAGATTTGACAATGGAGGAGAATATGTTAACAAATAGTTCACTACTTTATGCATTGAACAAGGCATCCAACAACAACACACTGTTCCATATACACCACAACAAAATGGTGTAGCTGAGCGGAAGAACCGCACTTTAAAAGAAATGGCTAATTTAATGATCCAATCTAAGGGACTAAGTCTTCAATTTTGGGCTAAGCCATTAATTGTGCAAATTACATAGTTAATCGCACCCCCACTAAAGCATTACAAGGTATAACATTGGAAGAAGCATGGAGTAAAACTAAACCTGATGTAAGTCACTTCCGTGTGTTTGGTAGTGAAGCATGGGCTCACATTCTGGATGAAAAACGGAAAGCATTGCAGCCTAAAAGTGAAAAGTGCATATTTGTTGGATATTCTGAAGATGTAAAAGGTTATAGACTTCTTCAACCACATTCTCATGATATAATCATTAGAAGAGATGTTAAATTTGATGAAAATATCTTGGCCTACGAGCCTAACTCGGCGATTGTGCCATCTTTGGCCTGCGAGCCTGATTCGGCGTTTGTGCCTTCTTCTTATTCTTCCAACTTCCTTGACAGGTTTCTAATTCCAGTTTCTGATGATGACAGTGAGGATGAAAATCCACCTTCGCCTGCTCATGTTCCTCCAGTTGCACCAGCACAAGTGCTTCCTCGATGGGTCCGATCAACATGTGAAGCAGCTGGTGATCTTGCCAGTGATCCTAGAGATCAACATCGAACACGTTCTCAGTTTCAGCGAGCCTCTTCTCTTTTGGCTCAAGTTTCCGAGAATCATGATCCATAAACTTTTGCAGAAGCTTTAGGGAATCCAGATTGGGATGCAGCCATGGATGAAGAATATCGTTCCTTAATGGCGAACGATACTTGGGATCTTGTACCTCTTCCAAAAGGAAGAAAACTTGTCAGATGTAAATGGGTCTACAGAACTAAGTATGCATCAGATGGAAGTGTTGAAAGACTTAAGGCAAGGTTAATTGCCAAAGGTTTTTCCCAAGTTGAAGTGATTGACTACAATGAAACCTTTGCTCCCGTCGCAAAAATGAACTCTATCCGCCTTGTTGTTTCCCTTGCATCCTTACACAACTGGGAAGTCCATCAAATGGATGTCAAGTCTGCCTTCTTACATGGTCATTTACAGGAGGAAATTTACATGGAACAACCTCTTGGCTATGTTCAAAATAACTCTAGCCTTGTCTTCCACCTTAAGAAATCCTTATATGGCCTTAAGCAGGCTCCTAGAGCTTGGTATGCCAAAATGGATAACTTTCTCCTTGACACTGGTTTTTCTAGATGCCATTCTGACCCCAACGTCTATACCAAGAAAGTAGGAAACCATCTCATCATACTTGTTCTATATGTTGATGACCTTATTCTTACTGGTAGTGACCCTAAGCTTATAACCCATGTGAAATCCAGTCTTAAACAAAATTTTGAAATGTTAGACTTAGCACATTTGCATTATTTTCTTGGTCTCCAAGTCCTACAAACCAAAGAAGGAATCTTTCTTTCTCAGTCTAAGTATGCTTGTGACCTTCTTCGTCGCTTTAACATGGAAGATTGTACACCAGCCCCTTCTCCCTTCTAGTCTGGAGTCAAACTTTCTGCCACTTGTACTTCACTTGAAGTCGATGCCACCTTGTATCATCAGCTTGTTGGTAGTCTCTTATACCTGACTCATTCCTGTCCTGACCTTTCCTTTGCCGTTGGTCGTGTTGCCCGTTATATGCAGACACCTCATGAAAGTCACTGGAAAGCAGCTAAAAGAATACTTCGATATATTCGAGGTATAGTTCAGTTTGGGATTCATTACAGTACAGGGGGGAAACCTTTGTTGGTTGGTTTCACTAATTCAGATTGGGCCGGCGATCCTGATGATCGAAAGTCTACTGCAGGTTACGTTTTTAGTCTGGGATTTGGACCTATTACTTGGGCTTGTAAGAAACAACAAGCTCTTGCTCTTTCTTCAGTGGAGGCAGAATATCAAGCAACAATTAATGCTAGTTAGGAAGCTTTATGGCTTCGACAAATCCTTTCAGAGTTTGGATTCGAGCAGCAGCAGCCTACTCCACTTTGGTGCGACAATCAAAGTGCCATCAAGCTTGCCAAAGATCCAGTTCTACATCAACACAGCAAACACATTGAGCTACATATGCACTTCATCAGAAATCTTGTTCATGATCTTGTTCTTGAAGTGCTCTTTTGCCCTACAGATGATCAAGTTGCAGACATCTTCACCAAGTCTCTTACATAAGCGAAGTTTTCTAAACTTCGATCTATGTTAGGAGTTCAGGAACTTGTCATTAAGGGGGGATAGGCTCTAATGCCTCCTTCCTTATCCTAATAGTGTCACTTTTGTAAATCCTTCAATCCTATCCCAAGTTGTTCTTAAGGGGGGATGTTAGGATATTTAGACACTTAGGAGTTAGTTAAGATCAACTTGTGTAATATATCCGTTAGGGATAGTGTGTTTCTTTAGTATGCATTAGTATGCATTTGTAAATACTTAATCCGACGGTCACGATATGTTCCCAACATAGAGTGATATGACGGCTCAACTTCTCTTAGATCAAAACTAACCTTGATCCATGGCTTAACACCCGATTGGTCCATGATCTCTATTTAAAGAGCATGGAGGGTCATTGTTTAGTTGATCGATTATGAGAAGCTCATTTGTAACTTTCTTTCTTTGCATAATAAATTGTCCCGTAGAAGCTATTTGGTCGGGGCCATGGAGTGTTTCCCTCAAGAGGGTTTAAACCACGTCAAAACATCGGTGTGTTAATTTGTGATTTATTTGTGTGAAGTGGTTTCTCTTGGTGTTCGGTCCTTTGGTAGTACCCTGTGTACCCAAACAGAACATAACCAGCTCAATGCTGCTATTTTGCAGAGCCTCACTGATATGAAACATAAGATAAACCTTGGTTCCAACCCAATAAATTTAGGCAAAGAGGAAAGAGATGCAGAGAGTCGTTCTATGTAATGTCCCTTGTTAGGAATTTTATCAAAATGACAAATTTTCACTTTTTTCCCTAGTTAGACCTTTGAGTAGTTTTGATCTCTAGGTCCCAAATTTGCCCCAAATGATCCCAAATATTTTGAGAAGGTATATGAATGATATTAGAACATAAATATGTATTTCAGGGATGCCTTTGGACCTTTAAAATACTTCTGCAAATCCTCTTTCAATTATGGTCAATGTAGGTAACTTTACTAGTGATTTCCCTTTGACTAGTATTGGTTTCTAGGTCTCAAATTGACTCCAAATGCCTTCAAATATTCAAGGAAGGTGTATGAATGATATTAGGACTTGAATATGATGTTCAGGGATGACATATGGCCACCAAAATACCTCTGCAAACTCTCTTAATATTCTGGACCAAGTATGCAATTTTACTAGTAATTTGGGGTTCAAATCCCCCTGGGGTAAAACTGAAAATGGCTTCCCAAATGCCTCCAAACCCACTCAAATTTATGAACAGAGGTAGGGAATGTATTAAGGATGTTATTAAGGTATCATTTGCACCATTAATTGTTTATTATATCTGTTCCAACCCTCTCCCATTCAACTGCAAAAATCACCAATTCAACCCTTGCGGAAATGGCACTATTTCTTCTCCCAGTGCAATTAAACTGAGTAAAAATACTTCAAATGCTCAAGTACAGTACATGAAAATTTTAAAATACATCCATGGCAGTCCATTAATCACAAATGCATCAGAGAATCATCCATTCATTCGAAATCATCAACATTACATTGATTCACAACAAGGTAGTGGGGAAATGGTATTGTTCTTTCATTAAAATTGAGATTTATACATTTTGTGAAAATCCTCACAACAGATCTAAGAGATGATGTATACCTCACAAGAGTAATTATGATTAAGCAGGAAAATAGAAGAAGAGTGATCAATACAGTATAATGAGTAACAGAATAATATGGTACAGTAGAACTTAGATAGAAGCAATAATACTTCACACACACTAATTAATTAATCACAATATGGAAAAATAAATACTACAAGCATGAGGATTCTAATTCCTAAGGTGGAAATTCGAATTATCCTTCATGGAGTGATCAAAGGATCACTGGAGTGTCATTAGAGCACAATTAGGTGTCCTCATGATCATCAGTGGAGTCATCAATGCACAAGTAACTATCAACTGTCAATCAAACTGTGTCTAACTGAGAGTGGTAGGTGTAACTGAATGTAATTGGCACATGGAGACACTAACTGGATGAAGGAGGCTTAGTGGAGGGTGAAGTAGGAGCTTACTAGAGTCAGAACAGGCAGTCTAGTCTCATTGGAAGTCCATCGGAGTAATAAAATCAGTTAAGAGTCAGTTCAAGCCTAAAATCAAGGGAGAATTGGATGTAACTGAAGATAACTAGACTGGTAGGTGAAGAAGGCACCTTTGTCATGTAGTGGATCAAAGGAGGGTGCATTAGTGACTAGGAGGATTGAAACTGCAAGGAAAGAAGCTCTCGGGGCTAGCTAATTGAGGGCTAGGTGCTGGTGCTGATGACTGAGATGTATGCAAAAGTGCATGCAAACCCTAATCTTGCATGCAGGACTGAAAATGTAAATGATCAAAATACTGGTGGGACTAGGATGGAGTATAGGAATATCCTAACACATTTCTACTTGGAATTTCGACTTGAAACTTTCTGGAGATGAAGAATAGAGTATTTAATTCATATTAAAAAATAAATGGGGCATTAGAAACTCCCCCAAAGAGTACAATATCTCACCAAAAATGCCCTCCCTCAAGGATTAAGAATATGCCATCAAAACTGGAAATGGTTGAAGGAGTGAGCTGCAATAGAAGAAACCATGAGCTGCCCTGTAGCTTACACATACAAATAAAGACTCCATTAAAACTCCAAATGAAAGGTCTGAATGGCCTTTCCAATTACCAACTTGGATGGGAATCTTTCACCGTCGAAATTGGCTAAGGAAAGCAACTAGCCATCCACTAGCTCTCCCTCTTCACAAATGCAATTGTAAATTCTACAAATGATCAAAAGCTAGTTTCATTCTTTGTTATTGAAATTTATAAAGTTCTTATGTCCTCCATGGGTCGAATTCCTTCCAAGAGACTCATGCCAACTCAAGTTGGGAAGAGATTCCAAAGAACGCCACTTGTACAACAATTCCTAGTCTCCCACTTCCACCAAATCACATGTGGAAGCATCTTAGCTGCCCTAATACTCTTGAGCGCACTCTTAGAGTCTAGTTTTAGCCCTGACATGTCATATATGTCATATGTCAGCCTTCAGGTCTGATTAGTGTCATAGGTGTCATAGCATCTTCATCATTGTTGTCATAGAGCTAGGGAATCTAGCCCAAGTGTCTCATTAGCTCCAAATTGCCTCTTCCTCTTCCATGGGAGTTACTCTTCCTCTATATTTCGACCTTGGATGAGTCATGCCATGAATAATACCTTTTGGACTCCCCCAATTATGTTACCATTCACCTTGAATTCAAATTGGTGACAGAATGATGCCAAGTGTAGTGGGGAAATATAGCCATATGTGGGTCCCACTTCCTCCATGTGTCTTCATGATCAAATTCCACTTTGATTTTCACTTGTATATATTTATTTATCTCCTTTATTAAATATTTATGCCATTCTAATGTTCAAACATCATTTATCATCCCCCTTATTGCAAATCACAAAGCTTCCACCCCAAACCTAGGAAACTAGTAATTTTCTTCCTTGGCAATTATTTGACCCTTAACATCAATTTTACAAACTCTAATGAATATGGCCAATGTGATTAGGCCATTGTGACCCAATTCCAAATTTGGGACATGACACTCTAGAGGTTGTTTTAGGAGGAGGACTCTAAGCCCAAGAAGAAGTTATGTGAGCAAAAAGAATAGAATACCCTCCTCAAGATCTTCTTCCAGCAGGTCATGTGACTCCAAAGGTGTTGGTTGTGGAGCTAGATCTTCTAGTCTCATAGATGATGATTCAACCGTGTTTGAACCCCAGGTTTGGTTATGATCCCGACACGATCTCCAGGGGGTCCGGGGGCTGTTTTCGCCAACATTTTTTGGGCCCATGGTTTTGGGTAACCCGTGGTATTTTCCCATTGTATTTTCCTTATAAAATAAATACATTGTAATACGGCTAGGGTTGGATGTATTAGGTATTATGCATTGTAAATATCGCTGAGATCATAAGAGAGACTGTGAGATAGTGAAGAGGAAGTGCAGTGGTTGTGTTGCAGGTTGTATCCCTTCACTTTGCTGGACGGTATAATAGAAAGGACTGGCAATTTTAGTGTGGACATAGCCCATCTTGGGTGAACCATGATATATCTGTGTCTCTCTTGTAATGTGTATGTGTGATTATATTTCCATTTTTGTTTATTGTTATTTCTCTGCGATCCTATTTTTCTAACAAAAGGTTCTAGGAGAAGTCCAAGACATACCTTTAGCAGTCTTGAAGGAAGAAAGAAATTCAAAGGAATTCCATAGGGAGAATTCAAGAAGGCAAGGCCTTCGGCGTTTGATGGAGAAGACAAGACTGGCCAAGAGGTAGAGGCATGGCTTCTTGGGATAAAGAAATATTTCAGGATTCATGATTACTCAGGGAATGAAAAGGCCAAAATTTCCATTTACAATTTAAATGGTAGAGCTTCAATTTGGTGGGAACACCTCTTGCAAGTAAAATGGATCAGTGAAAGGAGGATCAACTGGGAGCAATTTAAGAAGTATTTTAAGGAAAAATACCTTTCTGCTAGGTATTATGATAGTAAGAGGAAAGAATTCAATGAAATCAAGTTGGGACAGAAATCTATGGAAGAACATGTCCATAAATTTTTGGAATTGTTGAGGTATGTGGACTATATCAAAGATGAGAGGGTAAAGATCCAATGCTTCCTTGGGAGTCTACCTCAAAATTTCAGAGATAGGATTGAGTTTGTTAATCCACCCAGTCTTGATGAAGAAATTAGGATGGCAATGCATTGCTATGGGTAGAGTAAAGTAAAATTAGAGGTTCACCCAGCATGGAAGGGAAATCCAAGAGGCAGGTTTGATCAAAGGAAAAATGGATTCAATTCACCATTCAAAAATCAGCCAAGAAATTTTCCATAGGGCCAGCAAGCACGAAGTGGGAACAAGCCAAAAATAGCAACAAAAAAATCATCAAAAGGGCCACTTCACTGTTGGGGATGTGGAGGAAACCACATGCTTAGATATTGTCCACATCGGAGGGAGAATCCCAGGAGCTTGCACAACCTTGAAGAAGCAACTACAGTGGAAGATATGGAAAGAGAAACACCTAGAATCTATGCAGGATTGGATGATCACCTAGAATCTATTTATGTTTTGATTGATCCAAGATCTACTCATAGTTATGTTTCTCCAAAAGTGGTTGAAGGTTGTTCTCTTAGAAAGTGAAGCATAATAAGTCTTGGCTAGTTCAATTAGCCATAAGGAGCAAGAGAAAAGTGAGTGAAGTAGTGATGGAGTACCCCATGGAGTTGAATGGATTCCTCGCAAAGGTGGATTTGAATGTCCTACGATTATGATATTATGATGCTCTAATTGGCATGGATTGGTTGGAAAGGAATAGAGCCAAGATAGACTGCTATGAAAAGGTACTTGAATGCATTGATGAAGAGGGAAGACTGAGATTAGTAAGAGGAATTCCCAAGCAAGTTTCAGTAAGACAGATTTTAGCCTTACAGTTGAAATTTTTTTATAAGAAGGGTTGCCAATTATATGCAGTTCATATATCGGATTCATCAGAGGACAAAGGACCAAGGATATAAGGCTTCTAGGTATTGCAAGAGTTCAAAGATGTGTTTTCGGATGAAGTGTTGGGATTTCCACCAAAGAGCGATATTGATTTTTCCATCATTCTTGTTCTAGGGGCAATGCCCATTTCCAAATATCCTTATAGAATGAGCACGCCAGAATTGATCGAGTTAAATATGTAGCTACAAGAATTAATGGACAAGGGGTATGTTAGACTGAGTGTATCTCCTTGGGGAGCACCTGTGCTATTTGTCAAGAAGAAGGATGGAACCTTAAGGTTGTGTATTGATTACATGCAGCTTAATAAAGTGACAGTCAAAAACAAGTATCCATTGCCAAAGATTGATGACTTATTTGATCAAATGAAGGAAGCTAAAGTGTTTTACAAGATTGAATTGAGGTCTGGCTACCATCAAGTGAGGATAAACGAGGAAGACATTCACAAGATGAATTTCAGAACTAGATATGGTCATTATGAGTTCACTGTTGTGCCATTTGGTCTTAACAATGTACCTGTCACATTCATGTGACTCATGAATAATGTCTTCAACAAATATTTGGATAAGTTCGTAATTGTTTTCTTGGATGACATTCTTGTCTATTCAAGGAATGAAGAAGAGCATGAGGAGCATCTAAGGATGGTGTTGCAATTCCTTAGAGAACACTAGCTGTATGCAAAGCTAAGCAAGTGTGAATTTTATCAAAAGAAGGTGCAATATTTGGGTCATGTTATTTCTGAAGAAGGTATTGTAGTGGATCCAGAAAAGATTGAAGCCATAATGGATTGGCCTACTACAAAGAATGTTTCAGATGTTAGATCTTTTATGGGTCTTGCTGGTTACTACAAAAGGTTCATTGAAGGATTCTCCAAGATAACACATCCAATCACTTCATTGTAGAGGAAGAATGTCAAGTTTGTATGGTCTAAAAAATGTGAGAAAAGATTTCAATAGCTGAAGGAGTTACTTACCAGTGCTCCTGTTTTGAAGATAACATATCTAAGGAAGGATTTTGTAGTGTGGACAGATGCTTGCATTGAAGGGCTAGGTGGAGTGCTAATGTAAGAAGGATTTGTTATTTTCTATGAGTCAAGGAAATTAAAAGAGCATGAAAAGAATTATGCCACACATGATTTAGAATCAGCAACCATAGTACATGCTCTCAAGATGTGGAGACATTATTTGTTGGGAAGAAGATTTGAGCTTAAGACAAACCACATGAGCTTGAAGAATTTGTTTTATCAGCCAAAATTGAATGCTAGGCAAGCCAGGTGGATGGAATTTCTCTGTGAATTTGATTTAGAAATTAAGCATGTAAAAGGGAAAGAGAATAAGGTTGCAGATGCTCTTAGCAGAAAATTTCATGTTGCAGCATTAAGTATGTGGAAATCAGATTTGAAGACAAGAGTTCTTGAAGTCCAAAACGGTGATGAAACTTACCTTCAAATTAAAGAAAAGTTGCAGTAGATAAATATAGATGAAAAGTGTGCAAGGTATCAACTTGGTGAAGATTATATCCTCATCTATAAAGATAGACTGTACATTCCAAATAGTGCAGATTTGAAGTTGCTTGTGATGGATGAAATACATCAAATGCCATACTCTGGACATCCAGGATATCAAAAGACAATAACAACAGTAAGAACACAATACTTTTGGCATGGGATGAAGAAAGACATAACTAAGTACATTGCTAGGTGTCAAAAGTTCCAATAGGTCAAGGCAAAGCATCAACATCCAATAGGATTGTTGCAGCCCTTACCCATTCCAGAGTGGAAGTGGGATGTGATCTCTATGGCTTTTATAATAGGTCTGCCCATGACAGTAAAGAATCATGATTCAATCATGGTAGTTGTGAACAAGCTATCAAATGTAGCTCATTTCATTCCAGTTAAGTCCACTCACAAGGCTAATGACATTACAAATATCTTCATGAGCGAGATATTCAGATTGCATGGATTTCCCAAGGCAATAATTTTTGATCGTGATACAAAGTTCACTTCCAATTTCTGGAAAGGATTGTTTCAGGAATGGGGAACTAGATTAAATTTCAGTACAACATATCATCCTCAAACAGATGGCCAAACTAAGAGGGTGAATCAGGTTCTTGAAGACATGCTGAGAATGTATGTGATGGATAAACCATCCAAGTGGGAGGATTACCTACACTTGGTAGAATTTGCATACAATAACGGACATCAAGCATCATTGGGAATGAGTACATTTGAGGGATTGTATCAAAAGGGATGCATGACTCCATTGAATTGGGATAGTACAGTGAACAAGGTAGTTCTTGGACCAGAGATGATTAGGGAAATGGAACAAGAAGTTGTTAAGATCAGGAAGAATTTAAAGGCAACTTAGGATAGGAAAAGGAGTTATGCAGATTTGAAAAGAGTGCATAAGGAATTTAAGATTGGGGATCATGTTTATTTAAGGGTGAAACCAAGTAAAAGTTTCCTGAAGTTGGGGAGTTGTTCCAAGCTGGCACCAAGATATTTTGGGCTATTTGAAGTCTTAGATAGGATATGACTAGTTTCATATAGAATTGCATTGCCTGCTAACATAAGAGTTCATAATGTTTTCCATGTATCTTTGCTTAAGAAGTATGTACATGATCCTAATCATATGATTGATTGGAATGTGATACAGGTGGAACCCGAGGGAGAATTCCAAGTGGAGCCTATGTGTATCCTCGACAAGAAGGTCACATTGCTCCGGAACCGATCCATCAGACAGGTAAAGGTGCAATGGGAGCACCTTAGTCCCAATGAGGCTACATGGGAGCTTGAGGATTCCATGAGGGAAGCATTCCCATTTTTGTTTAGTTTTGAGAACACCCAGGACGGTGTTGTTATAAGGGGAGGGGAATGTAACCCCCCCATTTTGACCCTTGGGATATATTGGTTTTTAATGTAAATATTGTATACATGCGATGTGTGTTTTCCTAGCATAGAGCTTAAGGCCAAGGCCCCGCTAGTGGATGCTTGGATTTTATTTAAAAATGCAAGTATTTGATATTATGGTATCCATGTGCTATTAAGCCATGAAACATTGTAAAATGAAATAAATATTAATATTGCAATAAAATACCAAAAAACTGGCTATTGAAGCAACTAATAAGAGGGGGCCATGTATATTCCACTAGGGAGTAGTGAGGGGTTTGTGGGTTTGAACCATATGCTGCCAAATGTCATCTTGAGAACCCATTTGATTTTCTTTGCTGAAATTTAGTTCAGTTGTAAGGAAGTGGTTGAAGAAATCATTCCATGGCTTCAATGGAGCATGGGCAGCCCGAAAATTCTTATGGAATGTATGGGATCTGTTTTCTTGACCCACAATTCACTCTACCTGATGGGAATTTGTTCTTCCTCATTCCCATTCCATTGTGGAACATGGAAGCATCAATTTTCATTCATTACACAGCTCCAGCAATGAGAAAAACCATAAATCACAACTTTGAATTAAGCCACGTTTTGAAGTGCCAAAAATGCCTAGAAATTCATGTGGACAGTGAAATACAATGGGGGATCCATAGTCCTAAACCTTGGGGTGAATTTGAGAGTGTTGGATGCCCATAAATCCATAGGAAAACCCCAATTTTATAGCCCGAAAATCCAATTACGAGACAAAATTATTTGGTGATAGAATTGAGAAAAATATAAGTGTGAATAATAGAGAAGAAGAGAGAACAGAGGTTGGAATTGCTTAATAAACCCAATGAAGGCTAGAATCTCAAGGATTTAGCAGCTTCAAAATTTCTATGCCCACCCTGAATAGCATTGGAGGGAAGGGGCGCTTGAGGGATTGTGCAACAAAGAAGGGGACCTTACTTATGTTGGGTGTGGTAGTTATTGTGGGTTCAATGATTGTTTTAGTTTAGTTGAGATGCCTGTCGCTCTGTGGTTGAGCTCACTGGCTTATCATCCTCCTCCTTTTTCTTTTGCAAGCTTGACAAACCCAACTGTGTGTTGGCTTAGCATGACAAACCCAACTGTGTGTTGGCTTAGCATGACTGTTTTTGTGAAACCATGGCTGTGAGTGAGCCTGTTTAGTTCCTCCTTAGTGGATACACATCCAATCTTAGGGGTGGTCTCTCACCTGAAAGAATATAGGATGGAAAGGGACCTATGGTTGGGTGGAACGTTGCTCTCACATAGACAGTTGTTTGGACAACTTCATCTTAAAGATAAATATTCTCTGTGGTTTTAATTATGTCCATTCTGTATTCTGCAATGTGTTAACTAGTGACTGTTTTGTTAATTGAATGAAATGATTATCTTAAGTTAATCAACATAAATCATGTGCATAGCATGAGAAGGGGATTAATTATCTGCATGTTGTTTCATCCTTCAAGCTGGGAGAAAAATGCTGATGCATTCTACTTTGTGTGTGTGTTAAAATGTTTTAATTATTCCGCTGTATATTTTAATTATGCATTTATTTTTAATTGTGAAATCCATCATATGGATGTGGGGGAGAATTAGACACCTTGAGTTGCGTTCATGTTCCCTCTGTGGGTCGGGATGACGGGAGGGGACGTGACATCAATAGTTTGTTCTGGGCCCTCATCATCCCAGACATTTCTTCGGAAGGAAGTTGTTTGCTTGTTTGACATCTTTTAGGAACTTTTTAGTGTGTGTTGTAAAGGATAATTTTAAGGACCCATACTTATTTAAAAGTGTATAAACCTTGGCGAATCTTAACAATTTTTAAAATGTCAACTATAAAATATTTGGTGATATTTTTTTAAAATTATTTTAGTTTCTAAGGATTTTATATAGTTTATATAATAATTTGGCGATTTTTAGAGAAAAAGTTTACCCCATCAAAACTGGGTGAAACAGGGCTTTAAAAAATGCAAATTGATGAATCTTTTTTTGGAAAAAAACATAGAGAAATAGCCCATGGACTAAATTTCGCCACTAAAATTATCCTTGGACTGCTGCTTGATTTTTATTTTTTGTAGATTTTTTTCTTAGTGTCTTTTGCAAGCCACCATGGTCGATCAACCTCCGCGCAAATCCAGAAGGATTCAAGGAAAATATCCTGAATGGAGAGAAGTCCCTGCACCGAGGTGAAGAATGGATTATCTGGATCCACGCTCTTGGGGGGCAAAAGAGGAAAATGAGGAACATCAAACAGAACAACTAGAAGAAGAAAACAGTTCTAGGTTAGGTGAGTCTGAGAGACCTTCTGCCGAAGGACACTTTAGAAATATTGAGGAATAGTTATATAAATACCCTAGATTCCATCCTCCTCAGCTTGAAGAGAATTTAAGTCCCATTGAAATTGATGACCTCTCAGATCCATCTGGATTTCTGAACCTGCCACAAAGTCCTAGTTTTTCCCAGTTAGTTGGTATCAATGTTCCTAATCCATTTTTTAGGCAGTTTAATATGGAAAACAAAGAACAAGTATTTACTTTAGGGAACATGTATACTATAGTTAGTACTATCTCTCTAGGAGGAGTCACTTTTAATACACAATCCAAAATAGGATCAGGTTGGTTTCCCCTGACATCGATGGTACTTATTGGTACTAGTTTGTTAACTCAAGTGAGTTCGAACCCCTTCTCTTTTGGATTCCCTTTTTTAGGTTTTAAATCTATGACTGCCACTATCCCTCCTAGTTCAAACTTGACCATTGCTTTAGGTAGTGGCCCATCTATCCATTTCCATACTATCCCACCCTTTAGTGGAATTTTTTTTATGTCTACCCCACCCTTTATTTGAGTTGTTTCTAATCCTACTCTACCCTAGTCAAGCTTTCCTTTCCAATTTTTTGGAGGTATGAGTTTTGATCACCCCTTTGGGTTCAATGTATCACAAAGTAATCCTATTGTACTAGGGAGCACCAACATTGGATGTTCATGGGGGTAGCCTGACACTCAAGGAAATATCCCCATGTACAGGATGGGAGGTTCTAATATGGCTAACCCTGTCATGACAATTGCCTTACAAGGTAGCAAACCTTTTGAAGGGATGGGAGGTACTTTTGGAACAACTAATCCTTCATTTCAACACTAGTTTGGTCATAACTTTGGAAAACCCACTCCACCTTTCACTAATCCTGGAAATTCATATATTCTAGGACAACCACATGCCAACACCAACCAATGGGCAGTTAATGCTCCCGAAACTTGGAACTCAATGGCTCAGATGAAGCTGCCATTTTTTGCTACTTTGAATTTGCTTGATCTTAAAAAGTTGACTAGCGATCCAGTGTTACATGACCCGAGATGGACACCCCTACCCACTAAAATTCCTTCAGGCATTCCTAAGTTTGAAGGTAAACCCAAGGAAGACCCAACTACCCATGTGATGACTTTTCATTTATGGTGTGCATCCAACTCTTATATGGATGATTATATTCATTTGCGTCTTTTCCAAAGGAATTTAACATGGGCAACAGGAAAATGGTACATAGAGTTACCACAAACATATTTTAAAACTTTTAACTCAGTTGTGATGGTATTTCTTAACCACTTTCATCGTCCGGTTCATTATGAAACTGGAACTGAGATGTTAACATATTTTCGTCAGGACAAATCTACCCATATCTCTGACCACATTCATGAATAGTAGAGGAGACTTAGTTTGATCAAAGCTCATATTCCTGATGAATTCCTTACTGATTGGTTAGCAAAATATGTGGCTCTTTCTGGGGTTCAAACCGAGGAGCAATCTATTTTTAAGGCCTGACAATTGGATTTGGTTTATTCCCAATACATGATGTTGTATGAAATTCTTCCCAATGATCCTAGAGAAAAAGTCGACCCAACAAAACCTATCTCGAAACCTCATGCTAATGGAGTGATCGATGCAGTTGAGTACAATCTATTTAGCCCGGGTAGTAACTTTTCAAGTCAAAATTCACTAGCAACTGTGAATTTTGACACACAAAACCTTAAATCCAAAACCTTAAACACACAAAACCTTAAACCCAACCCTCCTTCTGACTTTTTGTTAGTACAGAACTCTCAAGGCAACCAACATCCCAGAGGAAAGAAAAACAAGAATAAGAAAAATGGGAATAACGGAACAAACAATGCAAATAATAACAACAATAATGCTGGTGGGGATAATGAAAAAGCTAAGATGAAATTCCCTTGTTTGTTATGTAGGGAGGAACATCTAACTTATAAATATACTCATATGGAAATGGCACAAAATTTGTTGGATCAATGGGAAGGGTCCTCCCAACCTGTTGTTTTATCCAATTCATTTCCTCAACATCAACAACATATGGTTGTTGGTGTTCATTCAAACCATGTAGCCTCTCAAAGGGGAAACCAGTGAGCATCCTCTCAAGGGGGTAGTTTAGGCTTAGGAGAATTTTTCATGTGTGAACAGGATTTGTATCTCCAGACTAGATACAAGAATTATGAAACTGATTCATCTGGATCAAAAGGTAAGGAACCTATTAATGCTAATAGTGACAATTCTTTGCATATAGAGAAGCATCCCAATGACACTATGACTTGAATACAAAAAGGTGTTCTTAAGAAAGAAACATTCAATCCTGATGCATGTGCTGCAAAAAATTATAACATAGTTGAATATTTGACGCAGGCTCCATGTGCGATGTCTACACTTGAGGTATTGCAGAGTTGTCCAACTCAAAGGAAGACCTTACATTTAGCTTTAGGGGCCCTCGATCCTACATATATTCAAGTGATCACTTTCGATTTTGATAATTGGAATCCTTGTTTATGCTACCATGTTGCTTTTTAGATCCAAGTCATATATGGAAATGATAAGATTCATATGACAGTTGTAGATGAGGGTGCCTCGACGTGCGTTATGTCTTTATCATGCTGCAAGGATTTAGGACTACCTGACGTAGTTCCTCTGGTCACCATGTTAAAATATTTCGACGACCATCTTTTAAACCTCATGGAATTATTCTTGCTTTTCTAATAGAGCTAGGGGGAAAAGTAGTCAAAGTGAATGTGGAAGTGGTTGATTCCCCACTTGATCATAATTTGTTACTAGTGAGAAATTTCACTCAGGCTATAATGGTATTAGTCTCTTCGATCTTTTGCGCCACCACGTTTCCACATGAAGGAAAGATTGTAACAATTGACCAACTACCCTTAAACAGTAATGAGTTCAATCACGATCATATATCCAATATTACTTTAGTTTCCCATTCCGCAAAGAGTTGTGAAAGCCTCGGTGTAGGGATGTATCCTTCATTAATGGGAACTTTTAATCTTCCCCGACCCGATTTGCATGCTAATGCATCACCTGTGCATGCAATTTCAACAGTGGCCACACCTTCCATAAATAAGGAGTCTCAATTTAAGTGTTCAGCCTCTGATTTTGGGTGTACTCAAATCAACCATCATTTATATCCTTTGGTTTCAATTTCTAATGAGGAGAATACTCTAAGTTCATGCTTACCTTCTCAGGACTCGATTTCGGCAGTTGACCAGAGGATCCATCCAATAGGGTCATCGGAGCTTTCTCTCCACCCTGTTGATCCATTTGAATGTGTAGATATGTGTTCCATCTGGGATGATATAATTCCATCTGATGAAGTTTTCTTAGAGTCTATAATGTAGTCTTCCATTCATTTGAATGTTGATCCAATTGAAGTTATGTCCAACCCCGATTTGACTTTGGAGTCTGAGATTACCATTGTTGAGTCTTTGGATTGTCCCATAGACCTGCAAATCGGTGGTACTACTGAGTTCGATTCTGCTTCTAGAATTTTCAAATATCGTAATGATGAATTTGTTCTTGCAAATTCCATCACATCCTTCAACTTTGATCTTCATCCTGAAGTTGATCTTGTTGATTGTAAGTCCTCAGGATTTGGTACTATAGAGTCTTCATTGGTTAACTTGCCTTAATTATTTCTGTTGTTGATAATAACGAAATTGAAAGTATTTCTACCACAGTGACCTATATCAAATATTTATTTACATATTTTTTAGATATGATCTTGGTATTGTTGTTTCTTGGAGTCAGGATTCTTAGATGGACCCATGATTGCTTACTAGTCCTTTGCGACACTTTGTTCGATCATGTTAGGTATATTCAGAACCTTGAATAGAGGTTTAGGGCTCCCTGCTGTTATGATGCATTTGAACCTTTTTCCATTTGAATTTTCCATAGGTTCGAACCTGTTGGATATTGGAGTGTTAACCATATTTATATTCATTGTGCACCAGTCCAGTAGCAGAGCCTACCTAACATGGGTCATCCTAGTCAACATCCTTATTCCATTTTGGTGCCCATGCTGAATTTTTATCATAGGCTCGGGAGCTTTTCTAGATTTACCATGACTTTGAGAAGAAGCCTCATGTTTGTCTTCCTCATATATTTATGGCCCTTCCTTATAAGGCTCCCATTTTTGTGATTAAGGCACATATGTGTTTATTTTTATCTTGCTTGTGCTACTGAGCCTGTTGCTGGCTTTCACGATTTAAGCTCGTTGTAGAATCTTCCATCTCTTATCTAATTTCCGGTAAGCCATGTATCATTTTGACTTTGCGATTGGACATCATTTACCTGGAGGAGGCACACCCTGAGTGTCCTTATCTTGCTCATATTCCTTGAATTATGCATAGGTTTGTTCCATGCGCTTGGAACTAGTCTCGCATGCCCCTAACACTCATCTCCTCCCATTATGAGAATTATTCCATCCTTCCTTTGAGCTCATTAAAAACAGTAAGGAGGCTACGAGCATTAGTCCATCTCTCCTTCGAACTTGTTAAAAACAGTAAGGAGGCCACAAGTTTACTTTTTCGGTCTTGTTAAACTTTTACGGAAAATATTTGTATGGAGTCTTCTTTAAGCTCTTTTCAGACTCCTTAAATAAGAAAATATAGCCGAGTCATCTTGTCTCTTTCATACTCGTTAAAGTACTTGAAAGTTCATTTGTACGGTATAAGTTTAACCATTTTTTGGACTGTTTAGACTATGTACGAAAAATGAATACACTAGTCATATTTGACTAGAAGAGTTATCTCTTGCATTATTTTACCCTTTTTCAGGCGAGGAGACTAACTTTCTGAAAAAGTACCCTTTGGAGTCTTCTTTAGGATTTCCAGATTCTCTAAATATGAAAACATCTGTGAGCATTTACCAACTTGGGCTCGATGTGAAATCCATGAGAGGGTGTTTAGAGTTCTTGTTTAAGTTTTTCAAACTCTTTAAATATGAAAACACTGGCAATCATGAACATATCCGGGCTCGATATTAAAATCTAGGGATTAGTATTTTATCGAGTAATATTCTATATTGTCTTCAAATTCGTAAAACAATGAATAAATTCTTTAGTTTCCCTTCCATGGACTCATAAAATTACACACAGTTGGATGCTTATCGAGCATACTTTAGTTCTTTTTTAAGCTCGTTAAAAAATGAAAAAAAGGTACCTAAAAGAGAAAATGGAAGGGAAGAGTGTCAAATGCCTTTTAATATAATGGCAGCAAGTCAACTATGTCCTTGAACAAAGCGCATGTTTTGAGTCTATCAAACAAGTTAGGTTCTAGTTTTGACCTTAGGATAAACTTGATCTTAGAATTTTTACTCCTCTGATTGGTTACTCTTCCAATCATATAGAGAATATGTTAATGTCTCCTACATTGCAGATTTATATCATGGTCCCTTGTGTTCCTAAGTCACTACTGTCACTAAGTCACTAGAGAATATATTAATGTCTTCCTAAGTCACTACTATGTCGTGCTCACTGTTCATAGATAAAACTTGTGTCGGTCATTCTATAGTTTCCTTGACCTCATGTGTCGGCCATTCCTTGATGTCAATATGTTTCATCATGTACTTAGTCCTACTCCAAATCAGATCAACCTTTGATTGTTTCTCATGTTGGATGATGGAGGATGCCTTAAGGCCTCCCTTCCAATAGACTTCTTCCCATCAAGTTCAACTCACATTGCTCTTGGGAGGAAGTTTAGAGTTTTTTGTAGTACCTTGGGGATTGCAGTCATCACTATCAATTTCCCTCGCTATTAAGTTATGGGAATACATCAATGTATCTTACTCGATGGATTATTCATGTGTTCGAATTCAAGACCCCTTATTCACACTTGTAAGAATGTACTAGGTACCTTGGGTCCCATTTTCATTATTGATGGGTACCATCGTATTTGTTAACGGTTTACATCAATGGACGATAATCAAACGGTATCCTCCATGTTCGACATGAACTCATTTATTCACATGGTTAGGAATTGTACCTTGAGATGGTTTGGATTGAAGACCTTGGGCCTATAAAAGCATCATCATATTTTGTTAATTCCCAATATGTGCAATAGTAAGCCACACTCATTTTGGCTCTTGGTGAGACATAGATCCAGTTTGTTCACTATGGCTATGATCTCCTGTTTTGACATAGATCCACCTTTGTATTTTTGTGGATATGTTCATACTTATGTTTCTCATGGATCAACGCTTGTATTCTAGTGGCCATGATATACACATCAATTATACATATGTGTTGGATCATCATTGTATCCTCTTGGACGTCATGTTTCACCATTTAAGCATTGACATTTATCCCATGTATGAGATTATCTGACATTATCCTTTCTTTCAGGTACTTCATTTGAGCCTACGATTCTTGGTTTCTCCGGTTTTCTCAACTCTATAACCCAACCGTTCATTATTTATAATATATTTTGGCCATCGTCTTCCCCTTTGACCTCATACATTAGGGGGAATTTGTTATAGCCAAATTTGGCACTTATCTGTTCGTGACGACACTTACATCTTTTGGCCGCATGACGACATTTCATGAGATTACTGTGAATCACACAAAAGGACATTAGTTGATGGAAGAGCCATATTTGGGACTTTAGAAGGATGGAATTACCTAATTCATGTTCCATTTGATAGTTAGGAAGCTTAGGAATAATTTTGGAGACCAAAACTTCTCCTGAAAACCCCCAGAAAAGGTTGTTTTTCCTCATTTTCCCACAAAAAACGTAGGTTGTACATGGTAAAATCACATGTTATCCACTTTTTGTCCCCTTTTCACTTACGAGTACCTCAAAAATACCAAAAAGTTGGTGGTTTTGGAACCATCTTCTCGATCGTAACTACTTCTTCCTTAACCCTATCTTATTCATTTTCTATATAAGAGAGGTAGAGGGGGCCATGAAAGGATACTTATCCCATTGTAGTGTTATGCTGGAGGAGTTTGGACTCACATCCCCCTCACTTGTGCCCTAGATGTTCATCAAACCCTAATGCATTGCTTGGAGGTTGGGATTCTTGGAGGAGAGAAGCAGGGGACCTTGACTCTTGGTTTCATGAAGTGCCATGCTTGAAGAAAGGTATAATCACGTACTTGCTTCATTTATTAATAAATATTGGGCATTATTCCCTTTCCAAATACATTTGTTCATGTATGTTTCACATCTGATTACAATTTGATGGTTTATTCTCTTTTAAATGTTAATCTTTTATTTGTAGTCAAACTGGTTTGGGGAAGGTCTTTTGGAATGTTTTTGCAGGTTGTTGCATTGAAGAGCAAGAAGAGAGGCTTGGATCAACCTTCTCAATAAGGTGCACATTCTATCAAAACCTAAACCCTTTGCTTAATAATTGTACTTCCAGAACTTTATATATTTGTCTTTCACCAGAGTACGTTGGTAGTCTCACCCCAGCTATAGGAAACTTTCACTAACAACATCTATGACGATGTTAGAAGATAAATTGAAAGAATTTGTGAAAGTGGTTAATCCTTTTTTAAGGATAATCGCTACCATGATTCACAATGGGATTCCAACCCCTTGGAACCAGGAGCATGAGATCCATTCAACTTGCTTGTACAAGCAAATAGTTAAAGAAAAGATGCCCGAATTGATTTCCATAACTCAGCGAGCCAGTCCCCCAACACCACAAGAGCTACTTCATGAATTAGACCCTGTAATTTCTGTCCATACACTATTGAAATACTTGTTGAGCATCATAAAATACGTGGATTATACTCTAGTCTCGGAGCTAGACAGGGCATTCAAAATTTTACAAAATAACCTATCACCAACGGATCATACACAACAAACTATACAAATGTTAAAAGAAAAGGTGATGGAAGGACAACATCAATCTGAAGAATAAGTGTCCCAACATCAACTTTCTAAGGAAGCGAATATATTAGGACCACCTCAAGCCCCCAGAAAGGATATGCAGGGAAAAAATGGGAAAATGACAAGAAGATGAGAAGCAATAAGCCCATGATTCCCGAGCAGGATTATGCATTCCAATTCAATTATAGTTCCTTAACCCAAAGATTTGTTCGGGAGAAATGACAGGCTGGCCGCCAAACCTTTCATATCGGTAGATTCATACTACAACACATAAAAAACTCCGTGCAAAGACACAAAATATGAGGTTCACTATTTCATTGATTTTTTGAGCTGGGAAAGGTCGCTCAGATCTATCACATGATTTTGTTCTCTTTTTTTTCCTTCCTTATTCTTCATTCCTAAAATCTCTAAAAGTATACCATGGATGTAAGAGATGCATGAATCCCCCTTTATTTTTACTCTTGCATATATGAAATAGAGAGGTTGTTGCCTTAGAGAAGACCCAGGACCAAGGCGCTGCCTCCACTGGAATTTTTTACTGTAAAATATTTTTTTTTGAATGAATGATATGGATTTTCTTAGAGGATACCCAGGACCAAGGCGAGACTGCCACTAGGATTTTTTAATGTACAAATTTGGTGTTCATTATGTATTAAGTGTTGTTTTTTGGAATAATAAATATGTTTCACAATATAGGATAGATGATATCAGACAAATTCTTATGTCAACTATACAATTTAATGTTCGATGGAGAATGTCCTAGATTTTCAAAGGAAAATTTGAAGGTCTTGGACACAATGGGGTATTTGTATATGGATAAAAAGGACATTTATTTAAATATTTATGGTGCCACTATGTCCCGCATACCTTTCCCAAACATCCATGCACACCATTTTCTAACAGATCCACGCATTCACATCTTCAAAATAAATTTTCTACGCATTTTGTAAACTTTGACCACTGAAGAAGGTGTGTCCCTTCCTCTCTTCTTGGGATTCTTTCCTTTGAATTTTCCATTAGATGCATTATGTAGATTCAAGGGTAATGATTCTATGGATACAAAATTTGGGTTGTTAGTTTCTTTTGAAGATTATGGACCTGGCACTTTTTTATTAGCGGCCTCAATTTCTTGGCGTTTTAATTTCTTTAAGAGTGCTTCAAGATATTTCAAATCACCATCTTGATCAACCTAAAAATATAAAACAATGAAGACACTAAATGTCAACATATAACCCAATAAATACTATTAAAAAACCGACATTCTACTCAAAATTTAAACACACGATCTCTCCACAAAACTACCAACATATTTTTAAAAAATTCTTTTGAGTAATAAGGATACTTGTTGTAAACCTCCTTAATGGAATTTTCTTGATCTACAATGAAATGCCTTTCATTCACATGTGCCTGGAGTTTTTCATCACTCGCTTCTTCAACCTCAATAATATTCTCTTGTCTTGTATTCTTAGGAGATTTTGATGTGCTGGAAGGTACAACCTTAGGCTCCTCGGGGTATTCTTCTTGTTGCAACTTTACACACTTTTCATCTAAAGATTCATCAATCTAAATTCCCTCACTTGGATCTAGGCTCACTAACTCAAAGTTGAATAGTTTTGGCTATAAATTTAAATTCAAGTCCCAAACACCTCTAAACCTCTATGAATTCTTCAAGGAAGTATCTTAGGGTCTGTTACAAACTAAGGAAATCCTACATCATCCTTATACAGACACCAAACTTTGATAGTTGCACATTTTTTTGGTGCATCACGCCTGGGAAGACTCCTTTGGCTAAACCAAAGGCATCAAGGCAATAGCCCCAGGACTTATGTGGAAACCCAATGGCATCATGTGCATAACTAGAAGTGGATGGTCTGTAACTACCCAAACCTGTTATGGACTCCACTTGACTTGACAAACAATATTAAACAATGAAATTGGTTATTAGGTGCAAATATCGAAACTTGGAATAATGAAGGAGGTAGTTTCCAAACAGTTTCGAATGGCACTAGAGGCTCCCTAAATTATGTTCTATGACTGGGGATGGGCTTAATAACTTCAGATTTAGCTACCAAAATGGGGACAATACATCTTATTCCTTTTGCAGCTTTACACACTTTTCATCTAAAGATTCATTAATCTTAATTCGCTCACTTGGATCTTGATCCTCTTCATCACCATCATTACTCCTAGATCCATATTCAAATCTACCTTTAATAGATCTTATTAAATCCTCCATTTTCCTATTCACCTAAACCAAATATAATGATGTTCCACAAGCATATATAGACAATACTTAGAGCTTCATATACTCAACAACACTTGTTTCCTTTCAGAATCAAAATTTAAAACATTTATATCATCCATTAAAAGAAGTCAGATAACATAGGAAATGACAATACCTGAGGTTTTGAAAGAAAATCTGTAATGTCTCCCTGGAAAGAAGGGCATCTCTTGACAATATTTTGGACTCTTAACAAACTCCCACCAACACCACTATGCTCTCGTACATCTTGCTACCAATCAAAATCACCTTCTATGCACGGTTTACAAAAAATACGCCCACAAGGAATAAAGAGTGGAATAATCGACACTTTTTCAAAGAATACAACTAAAATTTGCATCACAACAGATACAAATTCATGAGTACCATTTTCATACAATTCAAATTACAAAAATCACTCTTAGAAAGACTGAATTAAACATTCAATAAAAGGAAATCTTATATTGTGCAAGTAATTTTGCATGCAAATCAAAATGTAGACATTGTTGAAAATAATCACAAGGACCAACTAGGGAAAGTCATCCTTACAAATCAACACTTTTATCAAAAGAAGATGGCCAAAGTCCAAAGTGAATACAAACCTCCAAGCAAGTTTTTTTTAAATGTTAGAAAGTTAGAATGTCTAGTTCCATCCCTACATTTATGTGTTATGTGAAATATCTTCCATTTCAATGACCTATGAATAATGGATATTTTGGAGGTTAGTAAACCATATTGTTGTCTATTTTGTAGTCTCTAATCACTTGAAGGGTTATGATATCAAGCAAACATTATATTTTCTAGAAGTGAGGAGTTTCTCATTTTGTAGTGGAACCTGTTGTTTTGGGTCATAAGGTGCTACAAAATATTTGGCGGTACCAAATTTGAATTTCCCAACATTCCAAACATATAGAGAAAATCAAAACTTGACAAGTCGTCAATCTGATGAGACAAGCTATTAGGATTCCATGTTATCATAATTTGCAGTCATTTGAATTTTATTTAACTTTGCGATAAGTCTGTTGATTATTCCTAAAATTGATGATTTTGAGATTTGTATCTTGTTATAAATCATGTCTAATGTGGTTACTTTCATTTCTCTTCTGAAGAGTTCTCTCACTTTTTTCTAAATTTAGCAGTGACCGACTACAGTCTTCCCCGCCATCTCTAGTTCGCACCCATTCCTCCTCGAAAGTAAAGTGGTTTCATGGTCTGGTATGAACCTCTAGGATTAGAGGTAATTGAAGCCTATATGGAGCTTGGGGATAGGTTTAGGGAAACCAGATGGATGGAATTTTGACAGAAGCTTTAGGGACATCAAAAGAGTGTATAATATATGTACGACGTTTGAGACAAGATGTGTTATCAGTCAAATTAGCACTTCTACGTCCGTGATCACATTGCCTTGTTGATCACACAAAAGAACACTATGGATGGAAGAGACAACCTGCGAGTGAATTGCTATGTGTCAAGTATAGGAGTCGCGGCTTTATGGTGAAGGTGTCATAAAAATAATATTTTAAGTTGAAGGAGTAAGGATTCAACCCCAAATCATCCAAGGTCAAGTAAGCTCTTCCATCCATAGTGTCCTTTTGTGTGATCAACAAGGCGATGTGATCACAGATGGAGAAGTGCTAATTTGAATGATAACAAGATGGTTTCAAAAAAAAATTCATGATACCCGAATGGAAAATCTCTCTCCATGTAAATACCAAATGTTATATTGTTCTATTATACCATCACAAATCAAATGCACTCATACTTGATCAAATGTTTGTACATTCACTATGCCACATTTATTACATGGGAATTTTGGGGTCATATTATTCTTTGAACGCTCCTTAGAAACCTTTAAGAATTCCTCAAACCCATCTCTATATTCTTTTAATGTTCTACACATAACTCGTTTTCAAGTCGTATCAATTTAAATGATTACAAGTTACAATTAAAATATTTTTTCTATATTACAATAAAGAAGCAAGGATACAAATTGTACATGTTTTTCAATTTCATCCAACTTATTTTGTTGATTTGGGAATAATATCCAGGCTCCCTTGAACTTATGCCTACAAAGAACTAACAAACATTAGTTGAATAAGAGGTGGAAGGGAGCAAACAAAATTGGTTTGCAAGGGGAGGACCTAAAAATTAGAATAAGAGATGAGGAGGATGAAATTGTTTAATACACAGTTACTCTATTGTGGGACCCTTTGATACACAACCAAATATAATCCTTGCAACAACTGAAATATCAAAACTGAATGATATGATTGCTTCTCCACAATGAGAACTAAACCTTTGTTGATTCAAAATCGACAGTGGAGACAACATTGCTTAATATTTGCAATATTGGGGAGAAAAACATGAAATCACACCCCGCATCAAAATATGCACCAAGTGGCCCACATATGAGAGTGCTAATAATCACCATATATAAAATTTCCACTAACTGGAGTTATGCTTAAAAAAGGATGTAGTTTTGGATCAACACTAGGATAGCCAGGCTCTATTGCTTAGAAGTATAAATACATGATACACCTAGCATACACCATATGCACTACAAATTCTAGGCTTTGATGCTTAGAATTATAAATATAGGATACACCTAGCATATGCCATATACTTATAACAATGTTTAGACTGTTGTTAGCACAGAATTGCAAACATTGAGGATAAAAATTGAGGAATGAAAGAAATACTAAAAGGCAAAGGATTAGTAGAAAGTGACCCTGAACCAAATTCAGACAAAGGAGAAATAGAGAGTGAATATGTAGGAGTAAAATTGGTTAATCTGCATAAGAACAAGAAGGGTGCAACAAAAATGGAGATTTGCAGCTTTAGTACAAGCCTCAAGGATCAAAACCTCATCAATTGGATAAGCAAAACATAAATATATGTTTCATATGAGAGGGTTGAAAACCACAAGAAATCAAAATTTGCATGTTAAGCCAAATACCCTAGTTAAGAAATAAAGAAGAGCTTTAAATTCTTTAAGCTCCCATGTTAATCTCTTAATGGTCATCTCATCTACAAATATAGGGAATAATGATGCCATCTTAACTAGTTCTATATTATTTGACCTATCATCCTTTTATATCTTCCAAAAAGGAGCCACTCTAAGATTTTGATCCACCAACTCTTTGTGCCTTCCAGTATTAGAAGCATTGACCATTCTCTTGGCTTGATGGGTTGAAAGTAGTGGAAATTTTTTCTTCCCCTTGTATGCATTCACCAAGAATGGATCCATTCTTTAAGCAACCTATACTTATCATATTATTTTATACTTAAAAATGGATGATGGTTGTATGTTTGAATTTGGAAAATGAAGTTATCTGCAAAAAAACAGGTGTAGGGTGATGAGCAATGACGTTTTAGTCTTTCCTATAATTTGGAAAATTATGCAAATACTTTGGGTTCTCATCCCCTAATTCTAGTTATAATGCCCTGAGTCTCAATAGCGATGATTAATCGACCCCTATGTAAATTATTGGTGGACTGGTTTCTCAGTCCAAAATTGTCCCAAATTCCTCCCTATAGTCTAGTGGTGAATAGATTCAGGAGAAGAGTTTTATGTGGTGGGCCAGGTAAACTATTGCACTACACACCAACTGCACTAGATGATCTAATATATTATCCAGTATTCAATTACATGGTAGAGCTATTTTTTTTTAGAATAGCAGTGAGGAATTGCAGTGTGCAAGTGTGTGTCCAAATCAATATTTTTTCAAACACTTATAGGCCACCCTCTTTAGTTTGTATGATAATTTCTAGTAAGCTCAGTTTGTAGGATCTACTATTGTTCACTCTACTAGGTATGCTATAGTTTCATCATCTAATAACATATGTGCATATTTTACCTATGAACCAACTACTGAACCAACCAGAGAATCTATTGGTTCTTCAACAAGATCAACGAAGCCCACTGGTATAAGGTATGCTTAATCTGGACCTTGAACTACTTGATCATGGACTTGGATATTTATTTGGCCTCTAATATTGTCTCTACTTATCCCACAACAAAATTCTTCTACCTTTGTCTCTGTTGCGCTTCAGTTTCCTTTTCCTATCTCGCTCTTGCCTTTTCCCTAGTAGGTGCTCTAGGTGCTTCTTATTCAATTGTACCAACTATATAGTTCAGTGAATCTACCTATATAGATGAATTTTCCTTAGCTGTTGATGGGTATGCATGTGGATTTGGCCATGTGCATATTCATATGGGTCTTGGGGGAAGGAGAGTACCCCAGGAGTTGTCTAGGAGGAAAATTCGTGCTTGTTTTGAGATTGGTAGATGAAACAATCCGTGACTAGTGGGAGAGGATCCAACCACCTGATTTGCAGGTGGAATATCTTTGTACCGATCTCCAGGTTGCAGGTGGACTCTTTTTGTCTCGATCAATCTCTAGGTTGCACCATAATTTAAACAAAATTCATGACAAGTGAAACCCTTCCTAAGAATACTACAATTTCTTATATTTCCCACCATCTTTTTAAAAGCATCTAATATGTTGTTTTATAGTCATTTTATTTAAAACAATATAATATGTTGATTTATAGTCATTTTATTTAAAATTATCTAATATGTTGATTTATAGTCATTTTATTACATGTGTTTTTGTGTTAAAATCTATGGTAATATAGTGTTTTGTGTCTAAAGGTGCACAGTCTTACGCCATAAAATGTCCCACCTACTAGAGAGCCACAAGAATATAAGCTCAGCCATCATTCCCACTCTGGTTGGTTTTGTTGGAAAAGTCCATTTCAAAAATGAGGTCTGGACATTATAGAGGAAATCAATCCCAACTACTTTCAGCATCATAAGTTCATCTTGATAGTAATGGATTATTGTACTAGATGGATAGAAGTGGTTCCCATGAAGGTTTTCAATAAAAACCAAGTGATATTCTTCTTAGAATCCCAAAGTATAATTACCAGGTTTGGTGTTCCCAATTCTCTAGTTTTCGATAATGCTCAGTATTTTTTTGTCATTAAAATTAACCAAATTTGCTTTGGGAAAATATATTAAGGTAACGTACGCTGCAAACTAAAACCCTCAATGGAATGGTGTTGTAGAGTCCACTAAGAAAAAACTAATCTTAATTCTTATGAAAACTATAGTGGATCATCAAAGGAGATAGCACAAAGCCTGATCAAACACCCTTTGGGTAGACAGAGTAACATCCAAGGCATCATTAACTAGGAACCTTACCTTGCTTTCAACTAGTCTATGGAGTAGAGGCTATGCTTTCCTTGCACATATTCCTAACCTATCTCCAACTAGCCTAATCCATTAGGGAATCCAATTGTATGGTCATGAAAAACATGATTGATACTTAGACTCTTGAAATTGGAAGATCGAGAAAGGGAGAAAGATAAGAGAAGATTCAATGTAGATCAACAATTGGTCAAGCTCTGGTTTGAGAAGAGATATGTGGATAAATCTTGAAATGGGACAAATAGGAGACTTAATCCTGAATTGGGACAAATCCCATGAACTAGGGAAATTTTTAGGGGCGAAATTTCGCCAATTGGCTATTTTTGGGACTTTTTTCCAAAAAATAAATTTGCTATTTGGTCATTTTTAGTCTCTAATATCACCTATGTTTACATAAAATATGTTTTTTTATCATAATATTTGCCAAAATGTACAATTTTCAATAGTAAATTGTATGTTTCATATTTAATAATCTCCTACCAATCTATATATATGTTTTTTACAATCCAAAATAATCGCCTAGAATACTATACTTAAGTATAGTATTATAATCCTTAAAAAATACCCTTCCATGATCCAAGGGTTCAAACTTTCATTGATAACTTAAGTGAGTACTTACTTTTTGCATTTTCTTTCTTAGAGAGATATTTTTAGTCTCCAACTTCTTACACATTTCTTCTTTCTCTTTTATCTTCTATGTTAGATTTCCTTCTACTATCCTGACTTCTTCGACTTGTTTTTCATACTTCAATAGTTTCTCCTTTAATTGCTTATTCTTCTTTCTTGATTTATTTAGTTCTTCCATGGCACATATTGTTAGTTTTTCATCATTTAATTCAATATGATCTAGGATCTTAACTGAAAGAACAACATGTACAACATATCAAGCATAAGAGACAAGAGACAAGAGATAGAAAGCATTTCACCGGGGAAAACCAGGAAGGTGAAAAACCCCGCAACTTCCTCAGAGATAGAATAAGCACCAATACAAAGATCACCAAGATGAATCCCCAAAAGATAAATGTCTGTAGCAACTACTCCTCCTCCACTTGTGTGCACTCTTCCTCTCTCTCACTAATGCGAAGTGAGTGAGTGAGTGAATGAATAGAATGAGAGACACACACTCTCTATTTATACAATGACTTGACCTGCCTTTAACCCTAACTGGGATGACTTCCTAAGGAAGCCCAATAACCCATCCACATGTCACTTGGCTGACCCCGGTAGGGTGGTCTAATAACCCTTTAACCCACACTGGGCCGACCCCAGTAGGGTGGTCTAATAACCCTTTAACCCACACTGGGCCGACCCCTCTAAGGTGGTCTAATAAACCATCAAATATAAGTTATGACACTTACAATATAACTTGCGACACTTGCAAATACAAATGACGACACTTCCAATCAGAGGAATAATGCATCTCCGTTGGGGATACAATAAAGTACAAATGTAATACATACAATATACAAGTGAATATCTTGTGAAGTTACAAATACATCAACACTCCCTCTTAACTAGGAAGGTATTCTCTTGACACAGGTCATCAATACTGATACGCACAAGTCTTCAATTCTGGAGCTGGATCATCATCACTAGATCACGGAGGATCATTGTCACTCCTGCTATACCTGTCATCTCGATCACTAGGATATCTCTCAATTCTTCTCGTCATAGAAAGTTCTACAGAGCCATCCCTTTTTCATGCTGGATGTAGGCCTAGCCTCCTGTGGGTCTTCATCATCTCTGCGAGCTGGCCATCCGGTGCAATCCTTAGGGATGATTACGTACGTCAACAAAACCTCGAAAGATCATCCTAGTATTGATTACGAGCTTACTGCTCAACCTATCGGATCTCCCAAGAATTTTACATGTGACCTCCACAAAACCTTAAAAGAGTGTCTTGCAACCTGCAAGATCTCTAAAGAGCATCCTAGGACTTTTACGTGCCTAGCACAACCTATCTGGATCTCTAGGACTGATTACATGTGATCTCCACAAAACCTTAAAGAGTGTCTTGCGACCTGCAAGATCTCTAAAGAGCATCGGAGGAATTTTACGTGCCTAGAACAACCTATCCGGATCTCTAGGACTGATTACATGTGGTCTCCACAAAACCTTAAAATAGTGTCTTACGACCCGCAAGATCTCTAAAGAGCATCCGAGGAATTTTACGTGCCTAGCACAACTTGTCCAGATCTCCAGAACTGATTACATGTGGTCTCCACAAAACCTTAAAAGAGTGTCTCGCGACCTGCAAGATATCTAAAGAGCATCTGAGGACTTCTACGTGCCTAGCACAACCTGTCTGGATCTCCAGGACTGATTACACGTGGTCTAGAAAAACCTTAAAAGAGTGTCTTGTGACTTGCAAGATCTCTAAAGAGCATCCGAGGACTTTTACGTGCCTAGCACAACCTGTCCGGATCTCCAGGACTGATTACATGCTACCCTCACACAACTTGTCCACGACCATAGAGTACCATCCTGATACTCATGATCAACATGATCATCCTCGCATGGAGCATCATCCTGATGCTCATGATCATACTGATCATCATCATACAATATATCATCCTGATGCACATCATCACATCACATGATCGTCCTGATCATCATCATACATAGCATCATCTGGAGCATCGTCCTGATGCTCATAACACATGATCATCTTGATCATCATCATACATAGCATCATTTGGAGCATCGTCTTGATGCTCATAACACATGATCATCTTGATCATCATAGCAACATCCGAAGCATCGTCCTCATGCTCATCAGACAACTCTTACATCCACAACCATGGGAAGTATCCTCCTACCACCATGCTTGGAATGGATCCTACAAATGTGTCCCATCACTTCCTCCTCAAAGTATCTTCTATCTGAAGAACACCTAGCCTCTCTCTAAAGTACTCGAACTTCACTCTCGCTAGTGGTTTGGTCAACACATCCGCAATCTGCTCATCCGTCGCAACATACCGGAGCTTCACTGCTCCTCTCTGCACCATATCCCTGATATAGTGATATTTGATCTCGATGTGCTTTGACCTGTCATGGAATAGTGGGTTCTTAGACAACTTCACACAACTATGGTTGTCACAGAAGATACAGGTAGCATCCAACCAGAGATCAAACAAATCAGACAGTATCTTCCTTAGCTATACTGCCTCACAACTAGCCAAACAAGATGCGACATACTCTGCTTCGGATGTACTTAGTGCTACGCAGGATTGCTTCCTGCTAGACCAAGAGATCACACCTGATCCCATACTGAAGCAACACCCCGAAGTGCTCTTCCTATCTGTAGCACTGCCTACCCAATCTGAATCAACATAACCCTCCAGGATAAACTTTTGATCTGCATCATACTTGAGCCCATAAGCAACCGTACCCTTCAGGTACCTCAAAATATGCTTTATATCAATCAGGTGAACATGTATAGGATCCATAAGGAACTGGCTCAAGGTGTTCACCGCAAAGAAAATATCTGGTCTCATGTTTGTCAGGTACATTAAGGATCCAATCATCTGACAATACATCGTGGCATCAACTGACTCTGATGAAGCATCACTCAATAGATTCAAGTTAGATTCCATAGGTGTGGCCATGGCCTTGTAGTCCATCACCCCGAACTGCTTCAGGATCTCTACTCCATACTTCCCTTGTCCAAGGAAGATTCCATCTGCACTCTGCCACACCTCCATACCTAGAAATTAATGCATCATACCCAAGTACTTCATCTCGAACTCGGCAGCAAGATTCCTCTTCATGTCAGCAATCAACCTACCCTCACCTATCACAAATAGGTCATCCACATACAGTTGGAGTATCACTAGATTGCCTTCCTCAACCTTGTAGTAAAGGTTGGAATCTGCTTTACTCTTGGTAAAGCCCAAACTGGACAAGAAGCTGTCTATCCTGTCGTACCATGTCCTGGGTTCTTGCTTCAAGCCATACAAGGCTTTATTTAACTTGCACACATATGACTCCCTGTCATGTGTCTCAAAACCGAGTGGCTCCTCCATATACACTTCCTCTTCGACTACACCATTCAAGAAAGCTGTCTTGACATCCATCTGGTGTATCTTCCACTTCATTATTGCAGCCAGAGCATGTACTCTTCTGATGGAAGTGTATCTTTCTATAGGTGCAAAAGTAGCTTCATAATCTATCCCTTCTTTCTGGGAGAATCCACGAGCCACAAACCTTGCCTTGTATTTATGTTGCCATCTGCAGTATGCTTGATCTTGTAGATCCACTTGGAAGTCACAACAGATTTCCCTTCTGGTCTCGGGACGACATCCTAGACGTCATTATTCATGATCGACCGATACTCCTTGATCATGTCATCCTTCCATTACTGCATCCCTGATCCTGGGAACTTCAGATTCTTCAATATCTTCAATAGGTAGTTTTCTTGAACTTCGTCGCTGGAACAAATGTCATTGTCCTTCTTTTGTAGGTGATTTTACACGATCTTTCCTACAAGTAAAATTCAATTATATGATTAGAAACTCCTCATAGTTTTCAGAACAAAATTTTACACATAAGGACATATATCATACAGTCATGCAATTATCTTAGCCAATGCTTCAATACAACATTCATCCATATCCCGTATTCATACGGTAACTTTCTAGATGCCTTCCATCTCTACCAGAACATTGTTAAGAGTGTGCACAACTCCCAACATGTTAGCAAAGAGGTTTCATTCTAGATAAGTAGCAATGGAATGTTGTACAGTACCATAGGCCACTTACCCATTACTTGTATATTAGTAGTATCTTGTTCATTAATGCAACTTTTCTAAAATGCATAATATACATCCTAAATATAGGAACATAAGTATGACTGAACAACATCATTTAAGTAATCATATATACAAGAAATGACAATTCAAATACTTATCTTTGTTTTGTTGTTGGGTGGACTCCCTCTCAATCTTTTCTTCCTTACAGGAATTACTAGAGTGTACTCCCTCTTGATCTTTGCTTCCTTGCAGGAACTAATGGAGTGTGATCCCTCTTGATCTTTGCTTCCTAGATTATCTGTCTTTGAACTTATATCCATCCTCGACCATTATGCATGCTTAAGTGTGCACTAGTTGTTGATGTATATGTAACTTCAGAATGTATTTCACATATATGTATATTGTATTCCTATAGAGATGGTATTATTCCTCTATAAGGAAGTGTCATCATTTATATTGTAAGTGTCGTAACTTATACTTGATGGGTTATTAGACCACCTTGTTTGGGGTCGGCCCTGTATAAGTCATGTGGGTCAAAGGGTTATTAGACCACCCTATTGGGGGTCGGCCATGTGGGTCAAAGGGTTATTAGACCACCCTATTGGGGGTCGGCCCACTCAGCATTATGTTATGTGGTTAAGTTCGAGCCTACATGAGTTAGGTAAAAAGGAAAGTCAAGTCAAGTATAAATAGAGTGCGGGAGGCACTCTATTTGTTCACTCACTTCTCACTCATGCACTCAAGGAGGAGTGGCGCACTTATGGAGGAGGAGGATCTGCTGCTAGGTTCTATCTCTCTTGGTTGGTTGTATCATTTCTCTATCTATCTCTGAGGATGTTATTGGGGTTTTTCACCTTTATGGTTTTCCCCAAGTAAATCTTTGTGTCTCTTGTGTGCTTTCATTATTGTCTCCATGATTGATATGCTGTAGATATGCTGTACATGTTGTTCTCTCAGTTAAGATCCTAGATCAGATTGAAGTAAATTCTGAAAATTTAACACTAGTGTCATCATTGTGTCATCCTCAAGATCTCATACATAATCATACATTCATTAGTATAATATCAATACTATCAAGACATTATGATTCTAAATAATCTTAAACATGTATGGTCATGATTATTTCATATACAGGTAATTTATCACAAGCGTTAGTATTTCAAGGTTTCAAGGAGGACTTCTTTTACTCATGCATATTCTCAATTTGACCATTGGACTCTTCTCGTTTGTCATAACTCTTCTCGTTTGTCATATCATTAATCAAAGTAAGAAGCATAATATGCATAAACCCATGATTATTCAAACCTATGACTTAATGAATAATCATTATCAATCATACGAAATTATACTTATCTAAGATCCTAACAAAAAGTAGGGTTCTAACTTGATATAGGAAAACATACTTGGATTATCATGCTTGTCTAACATACCCAAACAATGTCTTATATTTTCTCTTCAACCTTGTGCTAGTAACCTGTATATCTCATAAGTTAAGCAATGTAGAACCAAATTATACATACCTCGTAAGTAGAGCTTCTATGTGATCAATTTCTATGGATGAGCCTTTGTCTTCATGCCACCATGGTCATATGTTCTCGATCTAGAACTTGATTTGTCTTTCTTGATGTACCTTTCATGTTAGCGAACAATATCATCCTCATACAACACCACAGTGCATTAGTACAATCATCATAAACCTAATCAATGAATGTATTCTATGCATTCATACTTTTACTAAGGTGACAAGACAAGTCTAAAATTAATCAAGATTGTACTAACCTCAATAATATGACGACAAACTTAATCATAAACTTAATCATGAATAGATTTCAGAACATACCTGTATCTCCTCAAGTCATACCTGTCGGGATTGCTTGTAGTCTTCTTTTGTAAGACCATAGCCTCATCTCCCTCTGGAACTGGAACTTCTTCACTTATGTAGGTGTTTAAATCATTATCTTCTAGGATTAACCCAATCCACTTTGAATTGTTGAGTCTGGATCTGGAGATGGCTAGGGTTTGGCAGAGAAACCCTAAAAATCCAAACTTGGAACTTCAAACTTATGTCTGGCCAGGGAGCAGCATTTGAATGAGGCAAGCAAGCTGGTGTGCTCAGATTTTGAAAACTCCAAAAATTGACTTGCGAGTTTTGGATCTGCAGCTTCTGTCAAATTCTGGTTTTCTGGTCAAAATCCCGAACTAGGGTTTGATAGAGTGCAGGGTTCTACCCAACCAAAAATTTCGATCTTGGTCTCTAAATTTTGATTTTGATGAGGAGCATCCAGCTGTGGTCTCAGATTCCAAAAATTCCAACTTTTACAGAAACCCTAGATTCCCGTAGCAGTGACAAACCAAAAATTAAAGTGCTCAGAATCCAATTTTGTTTGGATAGAAATATATGCCATATTGTTTCTGATGTATCTTTGAAATTTTGGATCCTCAAGGTTTGAAACTTCCGCTTGTGGTAGAATGACCTGTCATCTTTCCAACCCCATAGATCGTAGCTTTAATGGATTCTCTGAGAGAGAGATATGCCAAGTGTTGCAACATGACCTATTTATGGGATGAAACAGTATAGAAAACTTATACGGAGTGCCACATGTCACTGTTTCAACTTTGGCCTCTGAAACTCGGAGCTGTGAAACTACAGTCCATTTCCTAACTGTCACCTTTTATGGAATTCAATTTGGATCTTCCTATCCCGAGATATGACCTTTGTTCCTAGGTCACCTGTTTAGGGATGCATTCTAGAAGAGGCAGAAACCCTAACTTGTACGGATCATATCTCATAAAGTACAATGAATATGAGGCTGAGCTCCATACACAAGGTACATTAACATTGATCCATTGTCTTGTAAAAGTTTCAGATCTTGAACCTTTGCCAAAAATGTTTTATAGTGAAAGTGCCACGATGATTGGTTTTTACTATACCAAGCCCTAGCTTCCAATTTGTCGCAAGTGCAACAAGTGTCATAAATTCCATACAATTCCTTCCTTCAGGATAGCTTTGATACCATGTTAGTTTTTCATCATTTAATTCAATATGATCTAGGATCTTAACTGAAAGAACAACATGTAAAACATAACAAGCATAAGAGACAAGAGACAAGAGACAAGAGACACAAAGCATTTCACTGGGGAAAACCAAGAAGGTGAAAAACCCCACAAATTCCTCAGAGATAGAATAAGCACCAATACAAAGATCACGAGGATGCATCCCCAAAAGATAAATGTCTGCAATAGCTCCTCCTCCTCCACTTGTGTGCACTCCTCCTCTCTCTCACTAATGTGAAGTGAGTGAGTGAGTGAATGAATATAATGAGAGACACACACTCTCTATTTATACAATGACTTGACCTACCTTTAACCCGAACTGGGACGAATTCCTAAGGAAGCCTAATAACCCATCCACATGTCACTGGGCGAACCCCACTAGGGTGGTCTAATAACCCTTTAACCCACATTGGGTCGACCCCTCTAAGGTGGTCTAATAACCCATCAAATATAAGTTACGACACTTACAATATAACTTGCGACACTTGCAAATACATATGACTGTTGGCTCGGTTTTGCAACCAAGCTTAGTGCTATGGGAACCTACTAACTAGTAGTAGCAGTTTCAATAGAAATAAAAACAATAAACTAAATAAACAATACTTTTCATGGATCTAAGCAAGAATCTAAGCAAATAATTTAAATATTTCAAAAATCAAGAACAAGAAACATAAGAAATAATTTTTTTGTATTGAAAAGTGGGGGGCAAGCAAGTGCTTGCGATATTACCTTCAATGGTGAAGGTTGATGTTGAGCAACTCCCAAGATGAGTAGCTCCAAACTCCAATAGGTCTCTTTCTCCAAGGTTGCTTCAATGGCTAAAAGTGCTCAGGGGAGATTTCAGCAGCATAAGGATGAGATAATGGAAGGATGTGAAATGAGGAGCCCCTACCACCTTTTTATAGGTTTTGGTGGTGAGGAATACCATTTGTGGTTTTGTGGAAACCAATGGTATTGACCAACATGGTTTAGGTAATTTTCCCTCCTTTTTCCTTTTTTGAATAAAAATAATATTTTAATTCCCTTTTTAATATTTTTGGGAATTTGGACCCTTTTTGAGGGTTTTTTATGATTTTCTTGGAAAAATAATCTTTTTTAATGGAAAAAGGGGTGTACTAAGGTCTTTTGGTGACCTTTTGTTGGTTTCAGAGGCTCAAATGGTGGAAAAGTGGACAAATGGGTCATGTGAGTAAGGGAATGAGCTAGTGAGCATTTTTTAGGTGTTAACAATGACGACACTTCCAATCGGAGGAATAATACATTGTCATTGAGGATACAATAAAGTACAAATGTAATACATACAATATACAAGTGAATATCTTGCGAAGTTACAAATACATCAACACATATAAGCTCTCCTTCAAAATTTATATCAACTAATTCTTCTTCTTCTAAATATTTATTCTCCATATCTTCTTCAATTTCCATGAACAACATTTATTTTGTATCATCCTTACTGTCATCTTCATTGAATGAGCTACTATCCTCCTTGGATTACAATTTTTTTTTTTTTTTTTTAATTCTTCTTATTTTTAGACTTGCTTCCTTTGTGCATTCTCCTTCTTTCCTAATTATGGCCAGAATCTTCCTCATCTCCTTCATAGATTCTTTTAAGATTATCCCACATTTCTTTAATTTATGTGCACTGAAATATAACCTTGTGAACTATGAGTCTGCCAAACCACATAGTATTGCATTCCTAGGCCTTGCATTGCATTCATATAGTCTTTTGTCAGTTTCCTCGACTAGTAGGGTCTTTGGAACTTTATAGCCATTCTCAACAGATTTCCAAACATCAACTCGAAGAGACTGCAAGTACACTTCCATTCTTATGATCCAAAAGGTGTAATTTGATCCATAAAATTTTGGTGCTCTATTTGTAGAGAGTCCTTCCTGTCTCTCCATATCTGCACAGTAATCTACCTTCCAGTTGTTAGTTTGTTCATGAAGGACCAAGCTATGATACCAATTGTTGGAGTTCTTGATGATATTGAGAGGCCTGGGGGTGAAACGGTTAGGTATGATTGAACTTGAATCTTCTTGTTCATATCCTAACCCATACTTGTATAAATTTGGTCTTTGATTGCTGAGAGTTTCATCTAGTACCTTAGAACATCTGCCATATAAACACTTGAAATTTTGATACTTGTGGTTAGACCCATTAGCGTGAATGGAGTACATCCATATTTATTTCCCATGACAAACATAAACTTCACATGAAACATTAAATGCGTGGATATAGAAACTATTGCAAAATTTTTATAGTGACTAGATGAAGATCTAGTGCATGTTTCATTGCAGGGAATTTGACCACTTAATTAAAAATCAAAATGAATTCTTTAAATTCAGACATGTGCCACGAATCATGGTACCCTCAATATATATAGGACGTTGGTGCGATTCAAAATTATACATTTGTTTTTCGTAAAACCCCAAATTTCATGTTTAGGCACTTTAAAGACAATAGAATATACAAATCATAGAGTCAATGCTTAGATGACACATAAAGGGGTTTGGAAAGTAAAGGAATATTAATGCTTCAGCTTGTTGAGGCCATTGTTAATGCTAAACAATGATAAGCTCATCTATTTTATTGTAGGTCCATGTTTAAAGAGGAAATTGAGACCATAAGGACAACCATCGGGAGTGCCTTTATCGATCTAGTTATAGTATTCTTCACCTCGGTCCATTCACCAAAATTTCATTCCTTTAAATGTATGTTAGCCCTTAGTTATTCTTTTGACCTTAGGGGGTATCAGGTTGACCACTTCTCAAGATATGAGTTTATCCCTCTAATCCATCGAAGGCACTGTATTTCCTTCTAAAAACTCAATATTGCTTGTACCCCATGATTTTTCCTCTAGCAATTGGCTAGGCCCTGGATGTTTCCTTAAAGCAACACATTGGGACATTGGAAAATTTGCAAAAAATATAAAGGGTTTCATTAATTGTGCATTCAATATTAATAGGATTTTGATATAGAACATACTCCTGGACACAATTAAGACCCGTACCAGCCACCTTGTCCATATTATGCAAGTATTAGTTTGGGAATTAAGGTTGGGAAGGGGCACCACAATAGTATCATACACTTATGCTGGGGGAATTGTGAACCAATCAACTAGGGTTTTTACATCCGAATTTTTATTAGGAACCTCCTTGTTGTGGGAAAAATACCTTATAGTGGGGAGACGACACTACCAAATTGTGTGGGGTGACAGGTAAATACACTCATTGTCTTGCATTAGTTACTACAAATGGAAAGAGATCGAGATATCCAAAGAAGTACCTTTTTATCAACGGCTGGTCCTAGATTTCGCTTGATCTTCCGCTATGATGAACCTGCAACACAAATTAAACCTTCCTCAGAGTATCTTGACTGTAATAAATATGATGAAATCAAAAACAACTTAACATCAAATACAATCAGACATTAAACCAAATGAACATTCAATCCAATAGACATTCAATTTGGGACGGGAAGGGTATTTCCACCTTTTATTGTCAAAGAAATGTAGATAAGTACATATATACTTGATCTGTCCAGACACTTCTGCAACCGAGTCTTGGGATCCTTCTCTTCACAATGACTTGGGAATTCCTCCAGCGTAACAACAGTTAAAGCATTCCTTCTAGGTTCCTCTCTGATGGATCCTCCTTGTATTTATGGGACAAGGTAGGCAGTTGGATTCAAGAGGTAGTTTAATTGGGAGGTTGGGGAAGTTGTAGAACCAACTTCAACTAATCCCAATTCATAATCTTAATATATTTTTTCATTTCATCTTAAGATGTGCGCAGGTTTCATACAACCAGAGTAGTGGACAGTAAGCAACTTTTACTCTTTACAACAAGTGTTTGCAACATTTTAAGGGTGTGTGCTGGTTGTCTTTGAGAAGAGTAGCATTTAGAATGCTGGTTCACTGTGCCAATAGTAGCGCACATGTCATGAAAAATGTAGAAAAAATATTTTTTTTCAGCTGAAGAGTGTGATCTCAGCAATACTTCATCCAGGGTCAATCTAGCTCTTCCATCCATAGTGTCCTTTTGTGTGATCGACAGAGAAATGTGATCACGGATGGATAAGTGCAGATTTGACCTATAATAGATTCCCCCTAATGTCTGAGGTCAGAGGGAAACGATGGCCGAAATACATTATCATTCCAAGTCAGCGGAGGAGCAAAAAAATGCAAAATCAATTTACAAAAGTACCTAAAACAATGATCAAGGTCAGCGAGCAATTATAATATTGACATCATATAGATGTGTAAGAGGATACAACATGATATCCAATACATTACTAGGAGATGTATATATAGCATGGCCACTGAAATACAAGTGTGGATCCATGTCAAAATGAGAGATCATAGCCATAACAACAAACTGGATCTATGTATCATGAAGAGCCAAAAATGAGTGAGGCTCAGTCTTGCATAGCTTGGGTGATAACATAAATAGGGTGATGCTATCAAAATCCCAAGGTCTTCATCCAAACAACCCAAGGTACAAACCCTAACCATGTGAATAAATGAGCTGGAGTCGAACATGGGGGCTATCGTTTGATTACCGGTCATTGATGTATACTGTTAACAAACTCAAGGACTTCCATCAATAATGATAATGGGGTCCAAGGTACCTAGTACATTCCAACAAGTGTGAATAAGTGGACTTGAAGTTGAAAACCTGAGGAACCTGTCGAATACGAGACATTGATGTATTCCCATTATTCAACAGCGAGGGAAACTGCCACTGATGACTGCAATCCCAAGGTACTAATTGAAACTCTAAAATTCATTCCCAGAGCAAAATGAGTTGAAGTCGATGGGAAAAATTCCGTTGGAAGGGAGGCCTTAAGGCATCCTCCATCATCCAACACGAGGAACACTCAAAGGTATGAGAAGATTTGGAGTAGGACAAGTAACAAGATGAAACAAATTAACACCAGATGGCCGACACATGAAGTCAAGGTAAATTGCAGAAAGGCCGACACAGGTTGTATCCTTGAAGAGTGAGCATGACACAAAGTGACTTAGGCAGTTTTAAACATGAAGGGGAAGTGATATAAGCCTGCAATGTAGGAGACATTAACAAACTCTCCATATGATTGGAAGAATAACCAATTGGGGGAGTAAAAACTCGGAGATCAAGTTTACCCTAAGGTAAAAAACTAAAACCCAACAGAAATGATAGACTCAAATAGGTGCTGTGTTCAAGGACATGACTGACTTAACTGCCTTTGAAACTAAAAAGATGTGATATACCCTTCTCATCCCTTATTCTTTTTGGTAAAAGAATGTCCTTCTTGTTGTTTTAATCAGTCCAAGAAATAAAACTCAATAAGCTCAACCATGTAAAAGTTTAACGAGCCCATGGGAGGAAGACTCATGACTTTCTTCATTGTTTACAGAGTTCGAAGAAGAGATATAAGAATACTCTATAATAATGATCTATGGATTTTAGTATCGAGCCGAGATCTGTTCTTGCTCGCCGGTGTTTTCAATTTTAAGGAGTCTGAAAAACTTAAACAATAACTCCATACACCTACCCGTGGATTTTAATATCAAGCCCGGGTTGGTATATGCTCGCCGGTGTTTTCCTATTTATAGAGTCTGAAAAACTTAAACAATCCTCTATACACCCTTTCGTGGATTTCACATCGATCCTGAGTAGGTGAATGCTCGCTTGGTGTTTTCATGTTTCGAGAACCTGAAAACCCTAAAGAAGGCTCCAAAAGTCCTTTTTCGTACAATTAGTCTCCTCCCTCGAAAAAGTGTAAAACGATGAGAGAAGAACTCTTCTAGCCACGTATGACTATAGTATACCTTTTTCGTAAATGATCCACAAAGGTCCGGAAAATGGGTAAACTTATACCTAAGTGGATGTCGCTTCAAATCCTTTAACGAGTCTGAAATGACAACTATACTCGACAATCTTGTCATATTTAAAGAGTCTAACAAGAGCGTGAAAGAACTCTATAAAGATATTTTTTTGTAAAGTTTTAACGAGCCTGAAAAAGTAAACTCGTGACCTCCTTACTGTTTTTAATGAGCTCAAAGGAGAGATGGAAGATTGCTCTTAGCCTCCTTACTATTTTTAATGAGCTCAAAGTGAAGGTGGAATAATGCTCGTTTCCCCCTTACTTTTTTTAACGAGCTCGAAGTGAAGGTGGAAGAATGCTCGTAGCCTCACTGTTTTTAACGAGCTCGAAGTGAAGCTAGAAGAATGCTCGTAGGTGGATCAATGTCCAAATGAATGGCAGACTGCATTATAGACTCTAGGAAAACTTCATCAGAAGGAAGTATATTATCCCATATGGAACACATATCTAAACATTCAGATGGAGTCATCACCTGGTCAATTGTCGGAGTCCCTAGAAGGTTAGCATAAATTCAGAGGCTTCTTCTCAGTAACAATTGGACTTAAGGAACAATATGCCACATAATTTGATTGTGACATGGTAGTGTCTATTGGCGAGGGATATACTTGGTCTATAGTTGGGTAATAAGAGGGATCAACAAATGTAAGCTGATCAATAGTGACAATGCTTTCGTTGTGAGGAAAATGCATCACACGAAAAAGCGTAGACACCACAACCTACATAACATATACGTAATCACGCCCAAGGATCATATCAAAATCCATAGCGTCCTTTAAAACCATAAAATCAACTAAGACTATTTTTTCACTCAAAGTAACAAGTACCTGAGGGAGGAATCCCACCTGTTCACTAGGTCTTCTATCGAAGGTCAACGACCAATTAATAGCTGGAACAAGGTTAGGAAAACCTAAATCTCTCCAAGCATAAGGGTATAAGATACTAATAGAGGCTCCTTCATCTACAATACATCAGTGAATCGGATGGTTTCCGATATCAACCTTTATCTGGAAAGGTGAAGAAGAAGGAAGGTGAGGCCCAGTTAGACTATTCCAATCAAAGGAAATGATCCCAGAGCTTGGTAGGGGTTCACTAGGCACAGATGCAGTGACCCCATTTTCGGAAACATCCAAACAGGTAATGCAGAAGACTTCAGGGACAGGTGCATTAGTCTCTAAAGGATTGATGGGATTGGTCGAGGCTTGCATCGATTCGATCACTTCACTCTTTGAAGGAAGAGTGGGGTTGACCAAAGATTGCATTGGTTCGACCACTTCATCAACCAAAGGTTGATCAGGATGTTGGAAATCTAGAGACAATTCAGGAGCAGAGGATCCTTCATACATGGACTACACTCTTCGCACCTATGGAATAGCAGGGGACAGGTGAGTAAGGTGATCTCCCTTACAAAGTTTACAAGGGAACTTTGGATTGCATCCTATAAGCTTAGACTCCTTTACAACAACAGTACTCTTAGCATGACTAGCATTGGCTGATAGCTTGCCCCCAACATGACTTGCAGTGGATGGTTGCTCAGAAGCAAAATACTTTTGAACTATGGACCACACTCTTTGCACTTCTATAAGTATAGGGAAAAAATAGGTCAGGTGGTCTCCCCCATAAAACTTACAAGGGAACTTAAGCTTTTGTTTATTAGGTTTGTTGACAATGTCAATGTTCTCAGCATGACTTGTAGTGGTTGATCCACTGTCTCCAGTATGACTCACAGTAACTGGTGACTTGTCATTAATATGACCAGCAGTGATCAATGAAGTGTCCTCAACATGACTAACAGTGGTTGAAGACATACTTTCAGTATGATTTGCAGTGACTGAATGAGTTCCCCCAACATGACCTACAGGGGTTGGGTGGGTGCCCCTAACATGACCTCCAGAGGCTGGTTGAATAGGTTCAGTATGATTTACAGTGACTGAAAGAGTTCCCCCAACATGATCTCCAGAGGTTGGGTGGGTGCCCCCAACATGACTTCCAGAGGCTGGGTGCCTGCCCCCTTGCTTTAGCATCTTCTTCCTACTCTTCCTCCGTCTATTCCTTTTAGACTGCTGGTTACTAGTATTACTACTTTCACCACATGAGGTAGAAGGAGGAGGAGAAGGTGTTACTGGCAAAGCAGGCATAGGGTTTTGATGCTTTTGATGTGAGGTGCTTACTTGAGAAGCATCAGGAGCATGCAAGGCGTTCAGAGTGGAAAACAACCAAACCGGCAGCCCTATAGTGAATCCTGAAAGATTCAAGGTATCCATTAAGGGAGTACCAATGTTCCCAATGAATGGAAAAGAACAAGGATCCCCTTGAACAGGGGTCCCTTGATTGGTTCCCATTGGGATACTTTCCATAGTTTCTGACTCAATGAACCAGAAATATCTAAGGCCAACTAAAAAAAAGCAGCACAAAGAGTACACCACTAAAAATGTCCTACCGTGATCAAAACTAGGCAATACAAGGAAAATACTCTCAGAAGCAAGTCTGGGATGATGAGGGCCCATAACAAACTAATAGAGTATTGTCGGTCAGTTACGCGACGTCTAATGGAGGTCCTCTAGGTGCAAGCGTTTGAATCACCAAACTGCCCTCCCGAGATTACTTCCAAAGGGTTACCTCCCGCGTCTGTCCGAGGTGAAGTGGAAATATCCTTCCACTCTACCTGTGTAGAGCCTTAGGGTTATGATACTAAGGATACCACCAATATGGAAAAAACCTAGGGGAACAGTCGTCAGCCTAGTCAAGACGCATGGGAAGGGTAACAAAGCCCGAAATCCAAAAGCACTTTAAAAAGTACTAGTGGACCCCTGTATACGAATAAAATCTGGTTTATGGTTGAGAGGAAAGTGATGTGGTATCCTCAATAGTTCCAATTTCCCACGGCCTCGTGCTTAACTCTGGTTTGAGTAGAGCATTCCCAGGATATTTTGATAGAGGTGGATTTGCATAACAGATAATCTTACTACGATTGTTGAGTAATGAAGTTGATTTCAAATAGTTTAAGGTGATATAAACCTGAAAGCCTAGCCTAAGCTAGTTGATGATGTGTATACCTAGAAAGAAAAAGTTGCTAGTTAATTTTATTAAGATTTGTTTTTAAGGGCTACTTTTTACTCAATAAGGGTAGTGAAGTGTGTGGAATGTTTTCGACAGAAAGAAAAATGCTTAAAGAAATAATGCGTTCAAATTCACAAAAGACTCTTTTCTTTTCGTTTATATTCTTCAAAAATGAAACTAGGCAATCCTAAGCAAATTTTTTTTTGTAATTTTCTTTTAGTTTTTCAAAGCAAACGATCTATGCTACTTCGAAAAAGATGATAAATCTTACTACTAAGAAACCAATTTCACTTTTTGTCTTTTCTAAAAATTGCAAAAGAAAAAGAACTTGGAAAGGAGCAAGTAATACCTAACGCAAAGTGTGAGTAAGGAAAAAACACCTAATGGCTCAAAACAATGAAATCAGAAGACTTGAGAAAGACTCCACCTACCGAGTTGTTTTGACATAAAAAAATCTAGGTTTGGGACAAAGTGTAAAAGAAAATAGGAAAAGAGATGCCCGCAACGGAGAGACATACCTAAAAGGCTGCTCCAAAGCACCAAAACTTAAGAAAACATTCGCCAAACAAAGGAGTAGGTAAGCAAACCAAAAAGTAACCCTACCAACACACCGACTCAAAAGAAAAGATAACTAGAAAGCTTTAACTCACTTAGACTGATCTGAATAGATAATCATAAGGTATCTAGACTAAACAACCTTTCAAAGCCACCCTAAGAACTCAAACTGGGATCAAACCCTAATAAAAAGGACAAGACACAGTAAAAGTGCGCTATTGTTGCCACAGACAACAAGCATTTAGAATGCAGGTCTATATGACTGCAATAGGTGTCCAGGGAAAAAGGTGCACAACTATGTCTAGCAGGGAGTAGTGCACAGCCTTAAACAGGGTTTAAAAACAGAAAAAAGATACCTTAAACAAGTGCTAAAGCAAGTAAAGGAAAACTATAACACTTCAGAGAGGCAAAAAAGACTAAAAAAAGACATACAAGTCTCAGGAGTCAGTCAGAGAAGCAAAGCAAAAGGGTAGAAGTGAACCCAAACATTTGGAAATCAAACACTAACAGAGAATTTGAACCTACAGAAAAAGTGTGCTACCGTGTGCTACAACAACCAGCGCTTTCCAGTAAAAGTGCGCTACTGTGTTTGAGACAAAGTAGCGTTCATGACAAAAAATGCGCTACTGTAAGTAGGGTAAACTAGCGCACATGGACTTGAAGCAAACAAAAGGCCTTTCTACAGAAGACTGAGATGAATCAAGATAGAGAGAATAGGAAAAAAATGACCTTTAACAACTCTCAGAGAACAAAAGACTGAAATAGACTGGAAGAAAACCTAACAAGGTCTCCTAGAGCAGAAAAAAAACCAGTTACTCCCCAGCAGAGATGCCAGTTTGTTGTGCAGGAAAAATACCTTATAGTGGGGAGACTGCACTACCAACTTGGGTGGGGTGACAGGTGAATACATTCATTGTCTTGCATTAGTTACTACAAATGGAAAGAGATTGAGATATTGAAAGAAGTACATTTTTATCGACGGCTGGTCCTAGCTTTCGCTTGATCTTCATCTATGATGAACCTACAAAACAAAGTAAACCTTCCTCAGCGTATCTTGACTGTAATAAATATGATGAAATAAAAAACAACTTAACATCAAATACAATCAGACATTAAACCAAATGAACATTCAATCTAATAGACATTCAATTTGGGACGGGAAGGGTATTTCCACCTTTTATTGTCAAAGAAATGTAGATAAGTACAGATATACCTGATATGTCTAGACACTTCTGCAACAGAGTCTTGGGCTCCTACTCTTCACAATGACTTGGAATTCCTCCAGCGCAACAACAGTTAAAGCATTCCTTCTAGGTTCCTCTCTCATGGATCCTTGTATTTATGGGACAAGGTAGGTAGTTGGATTTGAGAGGTGGTTGAATTGGGAGGTTGGGGAAGTTCCAGAACCAAATTCAACTAATCCCAATTCGTAATCTTAATATATTTTTTCATTTCATCTTAAGATGCGCGCAGGTTTCATACAACTAGAGTAGTGCACAATAAGCAACTTTTACTCTTTACAACAAGTGTTTTCAACATTTTAAGGGTGTGCACTGGTTGTCTTTGAGAAGAGTAGCATTTAGAACGTTGGTTCACTATTCCAATAGTAGCACACATGTCATGAAAACTGTAGAAAAAATAAGTTTTTCAGCTGAAGAGTGTGATCTCGGCAATACTTCATCCAGGGTCAATCTAGATCATCCATCCATAGTGTCCTTTTGTGTGATCGAAAGAGCAATGTGATCACGGACGGAGAAGTGCAGATTTGACCTATAACACTGCTATCTTTTATTTATTGTCTTTCCAATATTGATTCATGACCTTAATTTGATGAATTATCCTTTCCCTTCAATTTGGAGAAGCAACGGAAGATTGATTGCTTTTCAATGTCCTATATTGGGGTAACCCAAGAATTGTCGAAGGAGGTACTACAACAAATTAAGACTCTATATTTTTTGTTATCCCTTTTAATACATAGAGTAATGGACACTGCATGCATTCAGTAGTGTATATGGTGGAGGACTATTCTAGCTTGGAATGTAGTTATTTATGTAATATCAAATTTGGAATCCCTTTTAATTATTACAATTATTAGTAGAAATGGTTTGAGAAAGGAATTTCTTGTTTACTTGCGTGCAGGTATCAAGTGGGAATGAATTGGAGCGAGGACAAAAGTGGTGTAGATTTGGATAGATGTCGAAATTAATTTTGAAGCTGCCTCCTCCATTTCATGTTGAGAAACTTGAAGCCAATAACAAGGAGGGCAAGGAGGCTTTGTTCACCAGGACAACCCCATTATGGATATTATTGGAACACAATAATGTAGTACACCAGATCCCTTGATTTAGTGTTGGGAAAATTTAAACACACTCCCTCCAATGGTGTGCTTCTTACATGGTTGGATAACATTGTGTATTAAGCATACAAAGCATCAAACAATTCTCCACCTTTTGGCCGTACTTAAAGTATTGTGTCTAAGACTAAGGTATAATCATTTCAATTGTTTCTTCTAGATATACATTTTAATGTTTCTTCCAAATATTTCTTAGTCCCTTTACTTTGTGCCCTTCTCTACCTAATATATACTCATTATTTTGATTGATGATTTTTTCTCTCTCTCAAAGGTAGTGTATTTAAAGACTATAATGACCAAAATTTGGAGTATTAATAGCCTTGACCAAATTCCTTATTTTATTTAAAAAGAAAAAAGCACGCAACTTGTTATTCATGTCGAATCAAAGTCACATATAGCAGACTTCTACTTTCAAGTAGATTCACTACAAAAACCTTCTGAAATATCTGCAGATAGTTCTTCTTAAAAGCAAAAAAGAACCATCCTTCAAAATATCTCAAAACCATACAATACTGAGAGACATCCCATCAAAATACTAAAACTTCAGTTTAGGAAAAAACTACCAAAAACACAAAAGAACTCTCAGTGATGTCTAACTTAAGATCAAGACTTAGAAAACATGATAATGGCCAAAATCTATGAGACCCTCATTAATAAACTCCTCGTAGAGAAGTATCCCATTCATTTCTCCCATAGCCTTCTTTGAGAGCATGTCCACTTCTTTATTGAAGATGCTATAGATATGACTAAAAGTAATCACATCAAAAGACGAAATCAAGTTCTTCACCTGAACCAACTAGTGATGAAGAAAAATAGATTGCAATGAAGAAATACCAGCTGCCCAATCAATTATGATATTGGAATCTCCAAGAACTCTTAACTCCATGAAACCTCTCTTCCTTGCAAACCACACAAACCCCCAAAGAGAAAGGAGTTGTATTAGTTAATAATTTCAGTTTAGATTCTGATATGGAACCAAATCTTATGTATTCCACTTTTCAATTTTCATACATAATAAGGAATCACATGTAGGTAACCATTATCAAATTTATCTTTTCATTTCCCATATACATGTCTTATGGATAGTGTCATTTCTTCCCAAGTTAAGTTCCAACCCATATCAAATAATTTCCTGGATAACTTATCCTATTACGTATTATGTAGCCTCTTTCCTTAGAAAATATAATATTTTCCTGAGGGAAAAATTTATAGTGTTAAAATTGGTCCCTATCTAAATAAAATATTTAAGCACATCCCTTTCCCATTCATTCCTTGTGTAATTTATTGCTTTCAAGACAACAAAGTCTAGAGTTCAATCTCATATCAACAATTTGGTCTCTAAAATACTTGAGGGATCAATTACACAGAGGCATTTCCAAAATCCTAGAATACAACATTTAAGGGAATACTAGGTTGACACACAAAGGATTTATTAAAGTCAATTTTGACACAAGTTCTGCATATATAAATGCCCTTGTTCCTAAAAGGGGTTCTTCCAAGTCCACCTCCATCATATGATAAATATTGTTGATGATATTGTTAAATTCATTGTCATCATCACATCACGAGTAATTATGACGATAGTTTTATAATTTCAGACGGGTATGGACTTGGAAGTATAGATTTATTAAAATCCACCAGAGGCCAACACGAGTACGACATTGATGCATTTTATGGGCATCATCATTGGGAGGGAAAACTTGACTCATCCATATTGATTTGGCCAGCGATCGCAACCATCAGCAGGGAAAGAGGTGTGAAGTATGCACCACAAGAGGAGGGCCGCACAATCGACAGAGATTAATGAGGCATTGATCATGGTTGTTCGTGTTCAGATAAATTTTTGTGGGGATATGGAGGAGATCTGATGCATGAACGACCTAGATATTCCCCCATCTTAGGTCATTTTTATCAGAGGATGCAGAGACATGTGCTGGAAATGGGACTACACCAATGGCTAGGATCACAGGATTTAGCAGCGCCAATGATCCAAATTTCATTGCGTGGAGAGGGTAACCGACATGCATATTGACATTCAACGGCAGTAGGTAAGTTATTATGAAATTGAAATAAAGAAAATTATTATTTGAAGGGATTACGAAATTCACAAGAGAAATAAATTGCTTCTTGAGGAAGACCCTTCAATTGACATGTGTTAGTAATTAAAAAATGTCGGAGACACTTAGATAACTTGGGATCTCTTGTGAGTATGTTCCCCATTTATGGAAAAATGAAGTGTGTGGACTCTGATATCCTACCAGTTTTGATGTTTCCCACAAATCCAGTGTAATACCTACTGTTTATACATGAGCAGAACATGTCTCTATGTTTTGCGATTTCTTTTGAAAACTAGGATTTTCCATTCTAGCCATCATAGTTCATCTCAGTTTGAGGGAGGAAGCTATGAAAAATTGATGTTGTGAGGGGTAAGATATAATTGCATATGTTTCATCTTGCAATTATTTTGAGCTCCATGTCTTTTCCGATGACTTATCAAGAAAATTGTTTTTTTTTTTTGCATCTTCGATTATTTTGTATCTTTGTAATTTTATTTCTCAAAAGAATACAAAATTACATCTGTAGAAATATGCCAGGAATATATTCTGATGGACTTGTTAACCCAAAATATGGCATGTCCTAAATATGGCCCTGTTATCCTACAAAAAAGTAATGGATCACTTGTCCTTACATTGACGACTTTGGAAGTTCAAAATACAATTATGGTCATCCCCCCTTGTTGCATATGTTCAAACCATAACCTTCATGAGCCTAGAAGGAATAACCGCTAGTGGTTATTTTAATTTAAATGTAGTCATTGGGACTTCAATCGAGACCACTGAAATAATTAAAAAACAAAAGGGTACTTTCAATGGAATACTGAATCACAAATGCATAGTAGACCATCCCTGATTATAATCATGCAAAATAGAGGATGGGTTATCTATGAGTTTTTGTGTGTCTTCGTTGCCGATAATTGATCTTAGAGTCATGGGTTCAATTCCTATTAAAGCACGGTTGTCACACTTAAATATGGCCCTGTTATCCTGCAAAAAATTAATGGATCACTGTGTCTTGTGGAGGATCTTCTGTCGCAGTTCCTGTATACATAAATAGTCTTTGATATTATTGGTCTGTATCACATTTTTAACTTGAAAGACGGTGTATCTGATAGATGTAAGACAACACCTCCCCTGCACATTGATTGTTCCTGATGGCATGCCCCACCGAATAAATCCCACAGAATATATTTATTGAATGCTATATTTTATCATGCAACCATCTTTGATTATTTTGCATGCTGTTTTTTTATTCAATCTGTTAGTTTTGCTTAATTTTGAAATGGTAAGGATGTCTTCAGCCATGGGATTTTGTTTCTTTTTGCACTTTATTTGCGAATCTAAATGTTCAGGTATAAAATATTTTTGTTTTGGACTTCAATATATTTTTAATGATTACTGTGCTTTCATTAATGTTCTTCAATACTTGTATAGATTACTTTGTTCAATTGTTGCAATCCATATTTGCAGTTAGAAAAAGGGTGTCAAAGAAAGGAAAACAAGGCACTTTTTATACATATGGTATCTAAAACCACAGAGGCAAGGCGTGTTTCCAAAGAAATTCACAATAATAAATGTGACACAATTTTAGGTAAACATTTAAAAAACATAGTGTTTAATAAAGAAATATTAGTATACAATTGTCAGCAAAGATTTATTAACATACTTTACCATAGGAGATAAAACGAGGAAAAAATTCCCACAAAGGATAGCATCACATTCCATTATCCCTCAACAATGTCAATTTATTTACCATACCAGTGACAGCAATGATTATGAACATAGTCCTGAGAAAAAGGTAGAGGAATCAATGCAAGGTATGATCACTTCACGACTTTATATTTTCCACAAAAGTACTTCAAAAATATTATTTAAGGAATCAAAATTGTCATTATCTAAATTGGTACAGCTTATTTTTGTAGAAAGCGTTCAGTAGGAACTGTTAGTACAACAAGAGCTTGGTTTGGAAGGGGAAGGTGCATCTAACAAAGCTATTATTGAAACAAATGCCAAAAGAAAGGGTAGAGGACCAACACTTTCCAAAAAAGTACTTCAAAAATTTCTAGTAAGGAATCAATATTGTCATTTTCCAAATTGGTATGGTTTATTTTTCCAGAAAATATTCAGTAGGAACCATCAGTACAACAAGAGCATGGTTTGGAACGGGAAGATGCATCTAACCAAGATATTATTGAAATAAATTCCAAAAGAAAGGGTATAGGACCAACATTTTCTGCAAAAATACTTCAAAAATTTCTATTAATGAATCAATATTGTCATTGTCTATATTGGTATGGTTTATTTTGATAGAAAACATTCAGTGGGAACCATCGGTACAACAAGAGCATGGTGTGGAAGGAGAAGGTGAATCTAACCAAGTTATTATTGAAAAAAATGCCAAAAGAAAGGGTAGAGGACCAACAAAATATATTTTTAGAAATACTCCAGAGGGAATTCCATTACCAAAAATTCAAGTCAATGAGAGGGGCCAACCTATTGGTCCAGGGTCAGAGAATTTTACCTCATCTATAGGTGTCCTTGCAAGAGAAATTCTAGGCAATAATTTTATGTATTGGAAACAAGTGGCTGAAGCATTGAAGAAAGACACATGGAATGTGTAGTGCTCTGGTTTTTACAGCAGAGCACTAAGTAAAATTTCTCAGTTAATTTTCTATGTATTAAACTTTAATCAAGTGTTTGGGAGTAAGTTTCCAAAAATTACTATGCTTCTAAATGATATTTAGTGTACTGTCTTGTTTTTATCAACCATACATTCTCATTTTAAAAACGAACTAACATATCAATATCTTCTTTTCAACAATTTGTTCCAGCGTAAGAATATGTTTTACAGTAGTAAATGAGTAAATCGAAAGTTATATGCATGTTTAGAGTATGTTTTTGCATAATAATCAAATAACGTAAATAACAAGGACATTACCTGATGCTGATGCTAACCGTAGGTTGTAGTAGGTTGTATATCCTCTTAGACAGCCAAAATGAAGTGTCCACCCTACCGACCAGCTATTATCTTGCTGGCCCTTGGAAATCAAAGGATTTCCAAACCCCCGAGCTCACAATCTGATAATCCCGAGAGCAGTGTTTACTTCGGTTCTCAAAACCTTTCTTCCTCCTTAAAATTTTCTGTCCTCCAACCTTTCTCTCCACTTCCAGTTCCCCCTCCCTTCAACCTTCTCCTCCTCTATATACATTTCCATCCTCGAGAAGACCTTGGGCTTACTCCACCGCCCCAAAACTCCCCCTCTCGAGCCCCTCAAACATTTACTCCTTTCCCTAGTTCATTCATCCACGTCTCATTATAAAAATGTATAATTAATTTCTCTCATGGAAAATTTATTTGGTTTTGATTGACGGTCGTAAGTATTTATTACGGTGGGAAATTTCACCCAAAGGTTATCCATTCGGGACAAGCTTCATTAATTACAAGTCTATTCACCAAACCTTGTATTTATTGTTATTAATGTAATTAATAAAATATTATATAAATAGTTGACCCCTTTCAACTTGGACATGGTGTGTCTTAAGGGTCTACCTTATCCGTCGAGATCACTTATCTTGAGATTTAAATTCTACAATTCGTATTGAATAATTAAATAGTAATAAACCATTTTCCATCACATCACGTTCATTCCAAAAATTGTTATCCTATTATGTCTAACTTAGAAATGTAAAATAATCACATTCTAATCATTCACTAATCAATATTTACACTTTTAACTATTTTGCAATTGTTATGACATGGGTAGTAATATTATTAAAGTAATAATATTAATTAAATCCCCATAAGGTAATAATAATGGTGAATTTAATAAAGATGTCTTTTACATCATTTGTTTATCACATGAGTACCCTAACATCTACATAGTATCGTCGTTCTTCTAAACAAAGCACCCTTAAGTGCTTAAACAATCTTACTAATTAATTAGACAGTACCATTACCTTATTTACAACAATTCTCAGACGACAATGTTAACTGATGACACTTGTCTCAATTGTATATCACAATGTTTACCAACGAGTAATACATAGCTTAATTGACTTGTTTTGCACATCTTAAATAACTTTATATTCATTATCTGAATTCGGTCAATGCATGATTAACCTAATTACTTATGATAACTTATACATTTATTCAATATGTTAAGTGTTTGTATATCGATACTAGTGTACATGTGCAAGGTGTGCATGCGTGGCCAGCGTATGCACAGATCATAAATGTACTATAGACAAACCCCATCCTGCCTACGCATACCTGCTAACTAATAGTAGTATTTACCCCCATATAGAAGAACAAACATAATATAAATAGTACAATTACTTCAACATTCTCAGTTATTTAATAGTTAATTCTTTACGATTTCACATCATTATCTTTATCTTTACATTAGTTCAATCAATCATGTACAAGGAAGGGTACCTACTACCCCTAACTTGGAATCAAGGAATACTAAACCCTCAACAGTACTAACTAACACATCCTCCCATCATAACCTACGTACATCATCCTCCCTATCCTTCCTCTGCTAGTACAAAAGTGGATGTCGGACTCACCGATCTGACCACATAGAACTTGAGAGCGATAGCGTCGGCTGAACAACGGACCTATCCTCCCCTAGCAGGAATCCGACCATCGTCATCACAACAACATGGGGAGCGTGTCTCAGCATGACCCTCCCACGACCTCGGGTCTCATGGAAACGTATGGTGGGAAACACATCCATCCCTCTCAATATACTGGGCCTACGCCCTTATCAACTCATACTTTGCTGCTATCGGGATTATCAGTTTGTGTTATCGTATCCTCATTTTGGCTACTAAGGTTTGCTATATGAACATGTTTTTCCTTTCCAATATATATCAGATCAAGTAACTGGCTATCCCATAGCCCTTGTGTCCCGTAGGTTAGTATTTTGCAAAATACAAATTTATAGAAAGCATTTTCCATTGATCGCCAATTGATCCATTGTAATGTCCCCTCTATCATACTAGCGTGAGAGAGAGGATCATAGTGCTCAATCCGGGCAATTAGCCCCAATTCGTTTATATTAAAAACATTGATGCAAAGAACTGTATCTGTGCATGCTATGGAAAAACGATGGTAATCAAATAAATGTTGTTGATCTCTAAAATACATTCAAGATTCTGTGACAGCCATGAAATAAGGATCTGTGCAGAATTATACAAGATCATATGGGAATGCATAATCATTTTAATACACAGCGGAAGCAAATTCGTTTAATACATCCACATACATTCATAACATTCATCAAATGATAATTGCCAATTTACACAAGAGAATACTTATCTCAATAAGGCAGTCCCAAGCAACTGGCTATGCAACTGCAACGTTCCACCCAACCATAGGCCAGTGTGCTCCTCAATCTCGCAGCACCACTGCCACCCCCCGAGCTGGGCATGATCTCTACAAGGAACCAGGGAACAGCAGACTCACACATAGCCAAGCATACACCAAGATGAGCCAAGCCAATCTACAATTGGGTTTATCAGGCTACTAGGAGATGGAAAGGAAGAGTTGCTAAGCTAGTGAGCTCCAGCACAGAGCCAGGGATAACCTTGAAAGATCTATCTAGCTTGGCACCCACATTACCTACACACCCAGCAAAAGGAAGTATTCTTTTCACTGCTGTGCAGTCCCTCAAGCCATACCTTCCCTATCTAGTGCTCTCAGGGTATGCATAGAAGAGTAACCAAAGCCCTCTTGATCTTCTTGAGAGGTTGTCTCCCCCACTAGGTTTATCAAGCCACTTCTATCCACTACCACTCCAACACTTCAGCTCACAGGCTCAAACCAAGAACAAGGATGCACATAACAGCAGAGCCCCACTTGCTGGGCATGAGGAAAACGTTTTCCACAGTGGAATGCATGAGATGGGGTTTCAACTAACCCAGAAAAACGTGGGTAGACTCAAAACGTATTGGCACTTTGGAAATTCGACTCGGGAAGCAAAACCCATCCCAGAAAAACGCCCCAGGGCAAAAACGCCCTCTCCCTCAGTCCCAATTCGCGTCCCTCCTTCCCCAGCTGTTGCACAATCCAAAAACGAGTTCCTGGGCATGGAAAAACGCAGGGTTATGGTGAAAAACGTGAGGATAACTTCCTGTGAGCTCAATCTGCGTGAGAGGAAGAACGTAATCCATGAGGAATGGCCTTGGGTAGCATTTCGTGGGGGTTTTCTTGCCCAGCAAGCCAAAAATACGATTTTCAGGTTGGTAGCTTGCCCATGCACGAAAATCTGACTGCCATACCTCTCCCATCCCAAGACATTAACTGCCTTAACCAATTTCTTGGAAGAATTAAATGATTGGGTGCATGAGACAAAAATGGGTAGTTGGTGGTTTATGGGTTTCCTCATTGACACATGGATTAACACCATTGGCTCAAGGGTTTGAATAATTTCCCTCCCTTTTCCTTGTAGAGTCATGCCCCATCTCTTTTGTTGCATTGCATAGCCGGTTGTGGGTTTTTCCATTAAAATTCGTATTTACATGGTGTCTTATTTACATCGTGCCCATCTCGCACAAGAACCATAGGCATCTATTTTTAATTGCCGATACATGAAACGCTAAATCAATGGTGGGGCCTTGGCCTTGAGCTCCTCACCATGATTAAATTACAATATTTACATCATTTACGGTTTAATACAAAGGGGGTCGAAATGGGGACATTACATCCATGTTATCATTTTATTTCATGTAACCTTTTTAGCTCATCATAGATGCATATGACATATAACACTTCAATAATTCATATAAGAAGATGGTATCCACGTACCGAATCATATATTTCACATTTCATTAATGAAAACATATAAACATATACTGTAATCGTAAAATAAAGAAATCATATGATAATCATGACATCATAACCGCATAACATAGTAACATCATAATCATGGTGAAATCATAAAACAGAGTAACATCATATAATGAGGTCCATCATATCGTAATATAGTTTACTCAGTCGAGCTGAGTTCAACAGAATATATAAGAAAATAAAGTATGGTGTGTCTAACTGATAAATATGCCTAATCAAAATATGGGCGTTACATACACCCACCCTTCGGGAAACTTCGTCCCGAAGTTATGGTCAAAATAGTGAGGGAAAATCTCGACGCATGGTCTCTGCATCCTCCCAGGTAGCAGACCCTGGGCTATACTTGTCCCATTGGACCTTAACTTGGTCCACATGGCGACTACGGAGCTGTCGAACCCTACGATCAAGTATACTTAATGGTTCGACCCTGAAGGTTCCCTCGTCCGAGACCTGCAATCCCTTCCAATGAATTTTGTGAGTCTCATCAGCTATGTAATGTCGTAATACAGAAACATGAAATACATTATGAGTTTTATGCAAGTGGGGTGGCAGCGCAAGACGATAAGCAACTGGTTCGATTTTCTCAAGAATCTCAAATGGACCTATAAAGCGAGGTGACAACTTGGTACCCTTCCCAAACCGAATGGTACTTTTATTTGGTCTGATGCGAATAAATACACGATCCCCTACTTCATAAGTTCTATCTGATCTGTGTGCATCAGCGTAACTCTTTTTCCTATCCTGTGCTTCCTTCAGCCGCTGCCTAATATGTAACACTTGCTCCTACATTTCCTGAATCAATTCAGGCCCAATTAAAACTCGATCCTCTAACCTGTCCCAACTAAGTGGTGTCCTGCACGGCCTCCCATACAATGCCTGATATGGAGGCATACCAATGGAGCTGTTATGACTATTGTTGTATGCAAACTCCACTAACGGAAGATATTTCTCCCACTGTGTCTGTTGATCCATAACATACATCCTAAGCATGTCCTCCATCACTTGATTTACCCTATCTATCTGTCCATCTGTCTCGGGGTGATAAGCTGAGCTTAAGTTCAACTGTGTCCCTAATGGTGACTGCATGCTTGTCCAAAATCTGGAGGTGAACTTAGGGTCTCTGTCAGAGATTATCTTTTTAGGAACTCCATGAAGACATACAATCTCGTTTATGAATACCCTTGCCACATCTGTCACATCATAGGTGTCTCTGACTGGAATGAAGTGAGCACTTTTGGTCAGTTTGTCGACTACCACCAAAATAGCATTATGTCTCATAGATGTGAGTGGTAATCCTACAACAAAGTCCATGGAAATGACTTCCCATTTAGTCATAGGAATATCATGCGGTTGTAGGAGACCGACCGGGTGATGATGATCTGCCTTAACTTGTTGACACTCAAGGCATTTCGAAACAAAATCCACTACATCCATCTTCATACCTGGCCAGAAGAAGAGTTGCTTCATGTTAGTATACATCTTCTTCACCCCTGGGTGTGCACAGTAATGCGATCTATGGGCCTCTCTAAGGATTGTTTCCCTGATATCACCTTCCTTAGGAACATACATCCTTCCCTAATACCGCAACAATCCATCTTCCTCAAGATGGTACCCATCATACTTCAATTCCTGTTCCTTTCCATTCTGAATAGCTAAGGTTACTTTTAGGTACCAACTATCGCCCAATAGTTGTCCTAGTACTCTTTCCCTCAAGTCCACCTTTAAGGGAATTAAGGAGAAAAGTCTCGGCCTTCGGCTTAGAGCGTCTGCCACCACATTCTCCTTTCCTTTGATGTAAGAGATACCAAAGTCATACTCACTCATGAACTCACTCCATCGCCTTTGCCTAGCATTCAAATCCCTTTGGTTAAAGATGTATTGCAAGCTCTGATGGTCTGTTTTAAGGGTGAAGCTTCTACCAACTAGGTAGTGCCTCCATAATTTTAGTGCCAACATTACTGCTGCCAATTCTAGATCATGCGTGGCATACTGCTCCTCATGAGGTTTCAACTTTCGAGATGCATAAGCTATTACCCCATCTTCTTGCATCAACACCGCTCCTAGTCCTTGCTTCGAGGCGTCGGTGCATACCATGAAATCTTTATCCATGTCAGGTACTCGCAAGATCGGTGCACTTGTCAACAATCTTTTTAACTCTGTAAAAGCAGCATCGCATTCATCGGTCCATTCATACCGGACTCCCTTGCGTTGCAAGGTGGTAATAGGTTTTGCAATTTTAGAAAACCCTTCCACAAACCTCCGGTAATAGCCTGCTAACCCCATGAAGCTGCGCACCTCATGAGCATTCCTTGGAATTGGCCAATCTTCAATGGCCTTTACCTTTTCTGGGTCTACAGAGATCCCTTCACCTAAGATGATGTGCCCCAAGTAGTGAATCTCTTTTTGGAAGAAGGAACACTTTGATAATTTACCATAAAGTTTATGTTCCCTTAAGCATGTCAAGACTAACTGCAAGTGTTCCTCATGCTCCTTCTCATTCTTAGAATAGGTAAGAATATCATCTAAGAAGACCTGAACAAAGTGGTCCAAGTATTTTCGGAAGACACCATTCATGAGACTCATGAATACAGCTGGAGCATTGGTCAAACCAAATGGTGCCACTACAAACTCGTAATGCCCAAATCGAGTTCGAAAGGTAGTCTTAGGAATGTCACCTTCCTTGATCCTCAACTGGTGATACCCTGATCGTAAATCAATATTTGAGAAGACTGACGCACCTTTCATTTGATCAAAGAGGTCATCAATTCTTGGTATGGGATACCTGTTCTTCACTGTGGCTTTGTTCAAATCTCTGTAATCTATGCACAGTCGCAGAGATCCATCGTTCTTCTTAAAGAAGATCACTGGTGCTCCCCACGGCGAGATGCTAGGTCTAATCAGTCCCAAATCTAGCAACTCTTTTAACTGGATCTGTAACTCACGGAGCTCTGGAGTTGTCATTCTATAAGGAGTTTTTGAGATAGGTTCTGCACCAGGTTTTAGTTCGATTGTGAAATCGAGCTCTCTTTCTGGAGGTAGTCCTGGCAATTCCTTCGGAAAGACATCCTTGAACTCGGAAAGTACTGGGTAAGAATTCAAGGAAGGTCCTTTACTATCGCTCACGGCCTCCACTACGAACAACTGGCATCCTTGTCTTAGGCACCGCTTAGCTTTCACCATAGAGATGAAACAGAGGGATACCTTCCTCTTCAAGCCTTGGATTTGAATTGTCCTTCCCTCGTCATCGAGGCACAACACCTTTTTCGCATAGCAGCCTAAGAAAGCTCTATGGCCTTCTAACCAATCCATGCCAATAATGAGGTCATAAGTCCCCAAATTGGTGACATAAGCATCCAACTTAGTGGTGCACACTCCTAAGCCAACCTCACAACATCTCACTTTAAGACCTACTGTTTGCTTAGCTCCTGAAGCCATTTCAACCAGTTTGAAATCATCGTGCTCGTAGGCTGCCAACTCACATTTATCTAAAGCAAATGGTGAAATAAAACTATCGGTTGCTCCCGGATCAAACAAAATTTTAAGTTTGACATTGTTTACTTTACCAGTGGATTCTACTACGGTATACTGATGTTCTGCTTGGTGGTTATGAACCGCTGCATGAATCCGATGACTGTTACCCGAACTATCCATGGGTGCTTTTCCTCCCCTGTGCCTGCTGCTTGACTGACCCTTGGGATAGTGTCGTTGGAAATGAGGACCTCCACATCCCCAACAAGAGATATTGGGAGGGGCTTGCATGTTGCTCGGAGGAATCCTCTGAGATGAGTTCCTTCCCCTGGGTCCTCTAAAACCCCTTGCTCCTCTATAGGAACTTCCCTGTGTACGTCCCTGGCTTTGGTGGGTTGCAGACGATGCCTGCGAGATTGAGTTAACTGAAGTATTACCCCTTGGTGTGAACCTGTTACCGTAAGGAGGAGGTCTAGATTGTCCTCCCCTGAAGTAAGGACGTGATGCCTTCCTTGAAACATACTGATTGGTTCCTGTCAACTTACTACCCCCCTTTTCCATCTGACATATCAGCTGCATAACGAGCATACTCAACTACCATGGCAACTGAAGTTGGCTTCCACATCCGCACAGCAGCCCTAATCCTGTAGTTAAGTCCATACACAAAACGCTCTACTTGACAATCATCTGCATCTAGGTAAGGAACATATTTTACCAGTTCCATAAATCGAGATTCATACTCCTCCACTGTCTTGTCTCCCTGTACTAAGGCATGGAGTGCACCTGCCTGTTCTTCCTTGTAATAATTTGGCAAATACTTCTTGTGGAACCTCTCCTCGAACAGTTCCCAAGAAGTTGTAAGAGGAGTAAGGTGCAACTGCTTCTCGAGATATGACCACCAATTCAAAGCATCACCTTTAAGCTGAAAGACGTCCATCCTAGCCTTGGAACTAGATGTGTACTCATTCAATGCGAAGCATCTCTTCATGCCTTCCAACCATGCTTCGGCATGCTTACCGGGTCGTCCTCCTGAAAACTATGGAACCTTTATCTTTTGCAACTCTCTCTATATGTCCTGAAGCGGTTCCTATCTTGGGCCATGTGCCCTTTCAGAGTTCTCTCGACTCACTTGAGTGGTTTCCACCTCGACGGCCCTTTCCAACTGCCTGTTCATCGTGGTCATAATAGCCTCCAAAGACCTCATTATGATTTGCATTTCAGGCGTTGAGGTTGATCGTGGCGGTGTTGGCGGTGATGACGGTGGCGGAGGTGGCGGTGACGGTGGTCGACCTTGACCCCAACCTCGACCTCTGCGTGTTGTTACCATGATTGGTCCTGATTCATGGAGTAAAACATCACGTCGTTTAGTTTCTAAGGTGCGTGTTAGTTGATCTTCAATTAGATGCATTTCAGAAAATAAGCTATAGCTCACTGCATTTTGATGAGACCATCCGACACTAAATCTACTAAAGATTCCTACGTAAATTCCATGGGTTTAAATTAAACTATACGACCATTGATATTGGTCATATTTTTAACATCAACCTCGATTTGCAAATTTCAATGGACATTTGGAATAACATTCTATTCCGCATCAACCCTGACATTTATTTAACTCTAAACGTTTAGGGTTTAATATTTATTAATCTCATAATCATTAACCTTATTAATTTATATGTTTAATCATCAATTTCACTATAATTAACCTTATAATTTTAAAATCTATGATGAACTCTTAAATTTAAAGTTTATGAGTAACCTTATAGTTTTAAATATTAAATTTTATTTCTTAACCAAACTATTAAGTATTAAATTTTAATTTTAATTATTAAATTTTAATTATTAAATTTTAATTTTAAATATTAAATATTAATTTTGTTAAGAATTAAAATTCTCCTTTCTCCTTCCTTTGTGTTTTCTAATTCATATACTCTCTTATGTCAATACTTCTATAATTAATAAACACCCATACATTTATGTTATATACACTTTATACTTATTACTCTGCTAACGTTACCTATACCAAGTGTTAATTATTATCCTAAACATTTTTATCTCATACCTTATACTTATGTAACTTAAATAAAATTATTTAAATTTAATAACACTCACTACGCACATTTAAATATATTACAATGTACACTACTCTTATTAACAGCATATGAATATATACGAAATTTAATTTTAACTAAAACTAAAAATAAAATATATAAAAATAAATAAAGCAATTTCACCCAACCACTTAGGCCTTTTACTCGATCCTCGGGAATGCAAAAGGTGTGGACACGCGGCTCCCTAGTGAGTCCACCGCCATGCAAGAGTGGGAAAACCCTAAATAGGGTCAATCCCCAAGGCGCGGCCATTTCCACCCTCTCTCTTGGAGTTTTAGCTTTGCAACTCTATGCAAGCTCGCTTAGGGTTTCAGACAGGAAGGAGCTCTCCATTTTTCTACTGCAGTCTGTAGTGCTCTCCATTTTTCTACGGCAGAACACCACTGTCAGACCTTCTATTATAAAGAATGGATGAGATTTACCCTTTCATTTCTGGTGTTTATGGCTATTGTAGTGTGTTATCTGATTATTGTTCCTGTTATGTTTCCTTTCTGCGAGTATTTCGTATTCTCAGTGCCTTATTCTATTTCTATTTCTGGCAGTCCAGGGAAATCGAACCTGGGTGGTGGATTGGGGGATTTTCAGCCTCATACGCTTTCCATGAGCCCGGGTTCTCAGAAAAGCTCGGCTATATGAATGATGTATATATTTTGTTAGCTTTAGAGCTAGGCTTTGGCTTGCGATATGATAGCTTAATTTCGTGGACTGAAGTCTTACTATTTGGAGATTAGGTGCTGCTGCCGCGGCCCCAATAATTTTATAAGTAACGAAAGGAGGGAGTGGTCTTGTGTTAGCTTGATGCTTGGAGTTTGTTGTAGTGCGTGGCTGCAAGTCGTGGAACTTGGCCTTCTGGCCGGTCAATATTTTATAAGAAACAAAAGAGGGAACGTTCTTGGCAGAGCTCAGTGCATGGAATTCGATGGCAGACGTGGGCATCTAATTCGACTTGGAAATCCTGGTCACATTCAAAGCTCTCAGTGCTAAGTAACAGGAAGGAATGCTTCCTGGTCCCGGTGCTTGTCTTGTGATGGTATGCGGTGGTTCCATTGGATTGGAAGCTGGCCCTCGGTGCTGAGCTCGGGCTGTGCCCGTATGCTTTTATAAGCAACAAAGGAGGCTAAGCTGTTAAGTGAGATAGGGTGATTAGGCTTTAATAATGCGTGCTAAGGTGTCAATTGCCTCGGCCCAATGGCGGTTGGCTGCTGGTAACGTTCTCAGTGTTGAGCGCCTGGGCTGGACCCAGCATAACAAGGGAACAAAAAGAAAGGATGTAGGGTTGTTGGGCTTGGTGCTGGACATTCAGGTGTCCGAGGTTCCCCCATTTGAGTTGGCGCTTGGCCATACGTAGTGTTCTTGGTGCTGATTGCTTGGGCTTAACCCAATATACCAAAGGAACGAAAAGAAGGGAATGCTCTTGGGCATTCTCGGCGCTCTGATCTTTGCACGAAGGAAGGATGTTGAGTATGCCAAAGAAAAGAGGTTAGTTTACTTCTGAATAATACGTTTTTATATAGCTCTCATCCAGTTAGGTTGCATCCGAATGAATTCTAGTTTATATATCTCTCGGCCTAGCTTGGTTATATTGACGATGGGTTTTTATGCGCATCCCTGCTAGTATTAATAGCTGAGAGATGCGATCCCCTACCACATGTGTCGACAAACGGAACTCAGCGTTTTATCTTACTTCTTGCTTGGCTTAGGAGTTGAGTGAGGTTAACCATACACTATGAATGACAGGGCGAATTTCAGTTTATAATACTTTAGATAGGGTCCTCATATAGGCTGCGTTTCCAACATAAAAGTTAGATATGTGTGTACGCTACCTTGCAATATACAGGGGCGAATTTTAGTTTGTCGAATTGAATCCGTTGAACTATGCTCAGGATCTCTAATTGTGTAAAAGTTGTATTCTGCTAGGGTTACATTTCTCTGCAGTTAATTAGCTCGAAAGCTGGATTCCCTGTGTAGTTCAATAATATGTATGGGCGTTATATTTTGATGGGTCTCTATTGAGATCTTTGTACATTTATATACCTCTGAATTCATGGACAGAATGCTGGATGGGAGATGTGGAAGTATGGATCCACGCTTGGCATCCTGTTTGAATGTTTTTGGGTATATGTATAAATTCAATTGCCAGAATCCTGACAGGTTCGGGACCTAGCATAAACTTAAGAGTTAGATTTCAAAGCTGCGCTAGGGTTTCACCCTTTTCTATTATTTGCACAAGTTTTACTTTTCTTTTAATTTATTTTTAAACTAATTACTTGAAGAGAGTGAAATGCATAAATCCAGTAAATGCATACTCTTTTCAATTCTACCTTTTTCCCTTTTACCGTGTAAAATTTAGTGACAACAATCTTGTTTGTATAAAAAAAATAGGCCATTACAATAATATGCCTATGTTGTAACACTATTTACAAAGCTCTCCCTTTTGTTTGGCAGAAAATATACTAAAGTAATTTTCTTTTTCTCTTTTGCAAAAACTAGATACCTATAATTTCTAGGATATATATATATATATATATTGTGTTAGAACTCTCTTGTTATATGCATTATATACAAAAAAAAACTAATTATATCTTTGTTTTCTATGCATGCAGGTAGTTAGTTTCCTGGTGCTTACAACTATTGGAAAGAAGGATTTTGTGTAACTTTCTCTGTGTGTGCAGGTAATTTTTTTTTGTTTTTGCTAAGTTTGGCAAGAGCTCGAATGTAGGTAACTAATTGAATTTTCTAGTGTAGATCCAATTTCTTAGACTAGTTTTTTTTTGTGTGTGTGAGTAGGCCCTTAAGGTCTGAGTTTCCGAGCCTGGAGCTCTGATACCATCTGTAGTGCTCTGGTTTTTACAGCAGAGCACTAAGTAAAATTTCTCAGTTAATTTTCTATGTATTAAACTTTAATCAAGTGTTTGGGAGTAAGTTTCCAAAAATTACTATGCTTCTAAATGATATTTAGTGTACTGTCTTGTTTTTATCAACCATACATTCTCATTTTAAAAACGAACTAACATATCAATATCCTCTTTTCAACAATTTGTTCCAGCGTAAGAATATGTTTTACAGTAGTAAATGAGTAAATCGAAAGTTATATGCATGTTTAGAGTATGTTTTTGCATAATAATCAAATAACGTAAATAACAAGGAAATTACCTGATGCTGATGCTAACCGTAGGTTGTAGCAGGTTGTATATCCTCTTAGACAGCCAAAATGAAGTGTCCACCCTACCGACCAGCTATTATCTTGCTGGCCCTTGGAAATCAAAGGATTTCCAAGCCCCCGAGCTCACAATATGATAATCCCGAGAGCAGTGTTTACTTCGGTTCTCAAAACCTTTCTCTGTCCTTAAACTTTTCTGTCCTCCAACCTTTCTCTCCACTTCCAGTTCCCCCTCCCTTCAACCTTCTCCTCCTCTATATACATTTCCATCCTCGAGAAGACCTTGGGCTTACTCCACCGCCCCCAAACTCCCCCTCTCGAGCCCCTCAAACATTTACTCCTTTCCCTAGTTCATTCATCCATGTCTCATTATAAAAATGTATAATTAATTTCTCTCATGGAAAATTTATTTGGTTTTGATTGATGGTCGTAAGTATTTATTACGGTGGGAAATTTCACCCAAAGGTTATCCATTCGAGACAAGCTTCATTAATTACAAGTCTATTCACCAAACCTTGTATTTATTGTTATTAATGTAATTAATAAAATATTATATAAATAGTTGACCCCTTTCAACTTGGACATGGCGTGTCTTAAGGGTCTACCTCATCCATCGAGATCACTTATCTTGAGAATTAAATTCTACAATTCGTATTGAATAATTAAATAGTAATAAACCATTTTCCATCACATCACGTTCATTCCAAAAATTGTTATCCTATTATGCCTAACTTAGAAATGTAAAATAATCACATTCTAATCATTCACTAATCAATATTTACACTTTTAACTATTTTGCAATTGTTATGACATGGGTAGTAATATTATTAAAGTAAATTTTAAGTAATAATATTAATTAAATCCCCATAAGGTAATAATAATGGTGAATTTAATAAAGATGTCTTTTACATCATTTGTTTATCACATGAGTACCCTAACATCTACATAGTATCGTCGTTCTTCTAAACAAAGCACCCTTAAGTGCTTAAACAATCTTACTAATTAATTAGACAGTACCATTACCTTATTTACAACAATTCTCAGACGACAATGTTAACTGATGACACTTGTCTCAATTGTATATCACAATGTTTACCAACGAGTAATACATAGCTTAATTGACTTGTTTTACACATCTTAAATAACTTTATATTCATTATCTAAATTCGGTCAATGCATGATTAACCTAATTACTTATGATAACTTATACATTTATTCAATATGTTAAGTGTTTGTATATCGATACTAGTGTACATGTGCAAGGTGTGCATGCGTGGCTAGCGTATGCACAGATCATAAATGTACTATAGACAAACCCCATCCCGCCTACGCATACCTGCTAACTAATAGTAGTATTTACCCCCATATAGAAGAACAAACATAATATAAATAGTACAATTACTTCAACATTCTCAGTTATTTAACAGTTAATTCTTTACGATTTCACATCATTATCTTTATCTTTACATTAGTTCAATCAATCATGTACAAGGAAGGGTACCTACTACCCCTAACTCAGAATCAAGGAATACTAAACCCTCAACAGTACTAACTAACACATCCTCCCATCATAACCTACGTCCAGCATCCTCCCTATCCTTCCTCTGCTAGTACAAAAGTGGATGTCGGACTCACCGATCTGACCACATAGAACTTGAGAGCGATAGCGTCGGCTGAACAACGGACCCATCCTCCCCTAGCAGGCATCTAACCATCGTCATCACAACAACATGGGGAGCGTGTCTCAGCACGGCCCCTCCCACGACCTCGGGTCTCATGGAAACATAGGGTGGGAAACACATCCATCCCTCTCAACATACTGGTCCTACGCCCTTATCAACTCATACTTTGCTGCTATCAGGATTATCAGTTTGTGTTATCGTATCCTCATTTTGGCTGCTAAGGCTGTATGAACATGTTTTTCCTTTCCAATATATATCAGATCAAGTAACTGGCTATCCCATAGCCCTTGTGTCCTGTAGGTTAGTATTTTGCAAAATACAAATTTATAGAAAGCATTTTCCATTGATCGCCAATTGATCCATGTTATCATTTTATTTCATGTAACCTTTTTAGCTCATCATAGATGCGTATGACATATAACACTTCAATAATTCATATAAGAAGATGGTATCCACGTACTGAATCATATATTTCACATTTCATTAATGAAAACATACAAACATATACTGTAATCGTAAAATAAAGAAATCATATGATAATCATGACATCATAACCGCATAACATAGTAACATCATAATCATGGTGAAATCATAAAACAGAGTAACATCATATAATGAGGTCCATCATATCGTAATATAGTTTATTCAGTCGAGCTGAGTTCAACAGAATATATAAGAAAATAAAGTATGGTGTGTCTAACTGATAAATATGCCTAATCAAAATATGGGCGTTACAGAATGCAATCGATGTGAGCATCAACCAAATAGTGATTGGATGTTTGTTTTTAATTTCGTTGATGCATGTTGACCATGTGTGTGATAGATTTGGTTTCAAATAATAGTTTGTTTCTAACAATGAACTATTTATCTATTGCAAAGAAACTTCCAAGTAGATCCTTCAATAGAAAAGTGGTTTAATATAGTAATATATCAATGCCTCCGAAATTATAGTATCAGTTGTATACAAAATACTATTTGAAATACCAAATAGACGAGGAGAGGATGGCAAATGTTCCAATTGGATTAAATGAAACGGATTGGATTGAATTTGTTAGAATACGATCTGAACCTAAATTCAAGGTAAAAAAGAAAGAGGAATATGCACGTTATAATCAAATGACAAATGATTTTAAATAATTTCTTATATAGTTATGTTTCATATAAGCATCCTCATTTTTTATTGAGATGCAGGAGAAGAAAAACATAAATAAGGAAAATAAGGAAATAGAACAGGAGACCCACACTTCTGGTCATAGAGGTTAATTTAGGGTCAAACATGACCTTGTAAGTTGTAATGGATTCTATTTTTTTTGTTCACAATTAGCATTTATAAACGTAGTCACGGGTAACATTATATCAAATATACTGATCCATAAAGTCAATCGTCATTGACACCTTCAAAAGTGGGATTAGAAGGAAGAAAATGTTTACTTACTTATTTTAATGGTGGGGTGAAGGTCACCAAGGGTTACATAAGAAATGTTGACCCAAATGTTTTTATGCCTAATGGGGAATCCCTAGGAGAAGGATATTACGATTACAGTATATGTTTGTATGTTTTCATTAATGAAATGTGAAATATATGATTCGGTACGTGGATACCATATTCTTATATGAATTATTGAAGTGTTATATGTCATACGCATCTATGATGAGCTAAAAAGGTTACATGAAATAAAATGATAACATGGATCAATTGGCGATCAATGGAAAATGCTTTCTATAAATTTGTATTTTGCAAAATACTAACCTACAGGACACAAGGGCTATGGGATAGCCAGTTACTTGATCTGATATATATTGGAAAGGAAAAACATGTTCATACAGCCGTAGCAGCCAAAATGAGGATACGATAACACAAACTGATAATCCCGATAGCAGCAAAGTATGAGTTGATAAGGACGTAGGCCCAGTATGTTGAGAGGGATGGATGTGTTTCCCACCCTATGTTTCCATGAGACCCGAGGTCATGGGAGGGCCGTGCTGAGACACGCTCCCCATGTTGTTGTGATGACGATGGTCGGATGCCTGCTAGGGGAGGATAGGTCTGTTGTTCAGCCGACGCTATCGCTCTCAAGTTCTATGTGGTCAGATCGGTGAGTCCGACATCCACTTTTGTACTAGCAGAGGAAGGATAGGGAGGATGCTGGACGTAGGTTATGATGGGAGGATGTGTTAGTTAGTACTGTTGAGGGTTTAGTATTCCTTGATTCCGAGTTAGGGGTAGTAGGTACCCTTCCTTGTACATGATTGATTGAACTAATGTAAAGATAAAGATAATGATGTGAAATCGTAAAGAATTAACTGTTAAATAACTGAGAATGTTGAAGTAATTGTACTATTTATATTATGTTTGTTCTTCTATATGGGGGTAAATACTACTATTAGTTAGCAGGTATGCGTAGGGGGGATGGGGTTTGTCTATAGTACATTTATGATCTGTGCATACGCTGGCCACGCATGCACACCTTGCACATGTACACTAGTATCGATATACAAACACTTAACATATTGAATAAATGTATAAGTTATCATAAGTAATTAGGTTAATCATGCATTGACCGAATTTAGATAATGAATATAAAGTTATTTAAGATGTGTAAAACAAGTCAATTAAGCTATGTATTACTCGTTGGTAAACATTGTGATATACAATTGAGACAAGTGTCATCAGTTAACATTGTCGTCTGAGAATTGTTGTAAATAAGGTAATGGTACTGTCTAATTAATTAGTAAGATTGTTTAAGCACTTAAGGGTGCTTTGTTTAGAAGAACGACGATACTATGTAGATGTTAGGGTACTCATGTGATAAACAAATGATGTAAAAGACATCTTTATTAAATTCACCATTATTATTACCTTATGGGGATTTAATTAATATTATTACTTAAAATTTACTTTAATAATATTACTACCCATGTCATAACAATTGCAAAATAGTTAAAAGTGTAAATATTGATTAGTGAATGATTAGAATGTGATTATTTTACATTTCTAAGTTAGACATAATAGGATAACAATTTTTGGAATGAACGTGATGTGATGGAAAATGGTTTATTACTATTTAATTATTCAATACGAATTGTAGAATTTAATTCTCAAGATAAGTGATCTCGATGGATGAGGTAGACCCTTAAGACACGCCATGTCCAAGTTGAAAGGGGTCAACTATTTATATAATATTTTATTAATTACATTAATAACAATAAATACAAGGTTTGGTGAATAGACTTGTAATTAATGAAGCTTGTCTCGAATGGATAACCTTTGGGTGAAATTTCCCACCGTAATAAATACTTACGACCGTCAATCAAAACCAAATAAATTTTCCATGAGAGAAATTAATTATACATTTTTATAATGAGACATGGATGAATGAACTAGGGAAAGGAGTAAATGTTTGAGGGGCTCGAGAGGGGGGAGTTTGGGGGCGGTGGAGTAAGCCCAAGGTCTTCTCGAGGATGGAAATGTATATAGAGGAGGAGAAGGTTGAAGAGAGGGGGAACTGGAAGTGGAGAGAAAGGTTGGAGGACAGAAAAGTTTAAGGACAGAGAAAGGTTTTGAGAACCGAAGTAAACACTGCTCTCGGGATTATCAGATTGTGAGCTCGGGGGCTTGGAAATCCTTTGATTTCCAAGGGCCAACAAGATAATAGCTGGTCGGTAGGGTGGACACTTCATTTTGGCTGTCTAAGAGGATATACAACCTGCTACAACCTACGGTTAGCATCAGCATCAGGTAATTTCCTTGTTATTTACGTTATTTGATTATTATGCAAAAACATACTCTAAACATGCATATAACTTTCGATTTACTCATTTACTACTGTAAAACATATTCTTACGCTGGAACAAATTGTTGAAAAGAAGATATTGATATGTTAGTTCGTTTTTAAAATGAGAATGTATGGTTGATAAAAACAAGACAGCACACTAAATATCATTTAGAAGCATAGTAATTTTTGGAAACTTACTCCCAAACACTTGATTAAAGTTTAATACATAGAAAATTAACTGAGAAATTTTACTTAGTGCTCTGCTGTAAAAACTAGAGCACTACAGATGGTATCAGAGCTCCAGGCTCGGAAACTCAGACCTTAAGGGCCTACTCACACACAAAAAAAAAACTAGTCTAAGAAATTGGATCTACACTAGAAAATTCAATTAGTTACCTACATTCGAGCTCTTGCCAAACTTAGCAAAAACAAAAAAAAATTACCTGCACACACAGAGAAAGTTACACAAAATCCTTCTTTCCAATAGTTGTAAGCACCAGGAAACTAACTACCTGCATGCATAGAAAACAAAGATATAATTAGTTTTTTTTTGTATATAATGCATATAACAAGAGAGTTCTAACACAATATATATATATATATATCCTAGAAATTATAGGTATCTAGTTTTTGCAAAAGAGAAAAAGAAAATTACTTTAGTATATTTTCTGCCAAACAAAAGGGAGAGCTTTGTAAATAGTGTTACAACATAGGCATATTATTGAAATGGCCTATTTTTTTTTATACAAACAAGATTGTTGTCACTAAATTTTACAAGCTAAAGTGCAGAAGCAAGATCATTGCAAGTATTTATAAGCAGACACACTTAACAGTTTTATAGCCTGGAAGAGCAGTGACATTGAATTGATTAATGACAGTGAATATCATAAATGAACAATTTTAAGGAATTTCAGTTGTTATTTTTGTCTTTGTGATAAGGTTATGAGAGGAATTATGCTTCAATACATGAAAGAATCCAACTATTTTTGGGTATTTAATTTGCCTTGAGTTTTTTTTCCTCTAAATTTCATTCCATTCTTTCATGTTTTGAGGTTTTCAAGGGAATGATGTTGAGTCTCCATATTGTTGGAGTCTTGTTTTTAGATTGATTTATTGATAGATTTTGTGTGTAAAGAATGTGATGTAGTTTTGAGTTGGAAGGCACAACACTGCAGATATTGTTGTTACCTTTGTGCATTACATGGTTTTCCACTAGTCATGCATAGTGCATACAATGGATGGAAGTTGTGAATTCAAGTGGTGTTCTCAATTTTGTCACATGTTGTTTTGAACACACTTTACCAGTAAATTGTATGAGTTTCCCTTCAGCTAGAGAACTGTAAGACTATGTTGTAAAGAGAAGGGTGCAAGGCATCACTTTGGGCAGGAAACTTATAGGACCTTATCATATAAGTCTACTCTAAATTATTCAAATTGAAGTGAACCTGATACTGGATAAAAAAAAATTATAGTGTTTGGGATTCCTTTTTGTATGGGTGTTGTTATTATAGCATCATTGTTTGTAGAGGCACTTTTTGTTGATGGAATATTTTTCTTATTTATTTCCTGGCACAAATAGGTGCAATTACAACTGTATCCAGAGCAAGAAGAGATATTAGTAGGCCTTCATGTGGACAACTCATAGGTCGGATGCTACTTATATGGCCTTTATATGTTTAGGGTCTGGTCATGAATGAGGTAGGTGCTTGCTATATTCCATTGTTTCAAGTATTTCACAAAAGATGTAACCCTCTTTATATAAATTATTGTTATATGGGACGTAGAATCATTAGTCACTTGCATTACATTTGATCTACAATTTGAATTTTCTCGACCTTGATATTGTAACAATGAGGTTTTAATAGGTGGTCTATGTATGTACTGATTGGGATAGTTAAAGGTTGTTTTTAGTTATCTGTAGTGTACTTTTGCCAGTTTAAATTACATGTTAACCTCTCTTCAATGGAGGTAATCGACGGAGTTTGAGGTTGTTTTTCTTATAATATATACAAGGATGTAAGAGATCACTCAATATTTGTTTATACTAGAAACTTCCAGAGTATATTTCCAGCATGTACCTTCCTTAAAGATTTCTAGAGACTTTTCCAGCAAAACTGTGAATGAAGTCCTGTAGCAAAACAAAGCTTATAAACTTTTCTTAATAAGAAGAAAAAAATATTTGTTGAGTTTTAAAATATAAAATAAATCCCATGAACAAAAGCTACATCAATTGGTCATTTACTTATTACATGATAACTAGTTTTGGCTACTGAAATAGCTTCACGATTAAACTATTCACCTTTCAATTGAATTCATATAGATTAACAATTTGTGGAGATTTTTCCCAGCATAACCTAAATTGCTTATGCTAAGAAGCTTTTAATGGAAAATGATAAGATCCAAAGGAGAATGAGTAAATTGGTGGGCAAGCATAATAAATAGTGTGATTTAGCCCAAAATATTTTTAAGAAGAATAAATTGCTGAGAAAGCATAAGAGATGTTGGAAGGTTAAATGGATGCAGGAAAACCAGAAGAATCAAGCTAATCAAAGCAGACTTGATATTTTAGCAGATATTGGAAATGACGTCCTGCAGGATACCTTGCAGACTCTAGTGACTCAAACCTAATAGTAGTTCATAAGTTTTGTTCCTACCTGAAGGCCAGATTATATTTTTGCAACGATTCAACTGAAATTTGGAGCATATTAGGCATAACGCAAATCTAGAACTATCACAAAGGCTTTAAGTTTTGCAGCACCAGGTTCAAGAATGATCAAGATATGTTGTAGAATTCAACAAACAAACTCTATTTAATTTGTAATTTTGATTATGTCAACTCCACTCAATGTTAAATTTGGATAACCTACATGTTATAATTTTGTACTTTGTTGGGCCCAAGGGTAGAGAAATTGGTAATGAGTAATTAAGATGAGAAGTTGTAAATGGGAGGTCACAAGTTCAAATCCCCATGGGTACTAGCTTCCAAAAAAAAATTGTACTTTGTTGTAAAATCAAATGAAGGTAAAAAAATCAAGAACTAAGTTGGTAGATAGTTTCTAAGATTTGGATCTTAGACCTAGTTTAGTTTACGTGTAATATTTAATTATATTTTAATAATTTGATATGAAACTAAAATTAGAAAGGTCGCTCCTTCAAAAGTGGATATGAGATCCAAATTTTAGGCTGATGTATCTATTAAAAGTGGGAGTCTATGTAAAAAGGGGTGGTTGTTGGAAAAAGACTAAGGGTCCTGTTGATTAAAGTTTTGTAAACAAAGTATTTTCATGGGAATTGAATGTCAAATTATATTCAGAGATCGATGATTTCATGGTTTCCATTTCTTATATTTGCAGTTTCATATTGAATGCATAATCTATTTATCCATTTTCTTAGATGTTTCACTATTTATAGATCAAATAGCAAGATAATTGTATTTGAAGTTCAGTTTTTTTATTGAGGTCATTGATAATAACATTTAAGGTAGGGATGTGTCTACACTTAATTGACTATCTTACTATGAAATGGTGAGGTTCAACGTCAGAAATGAACAATTGTCTAACATTTCCTAAGATCTTAAACCATTTAGAATTCAAATTAAACTTGGAGGAAAAACTTTAAACTCGTGAATGGAAGGAAAATTGAATTGTTTCATTTGATATCAAAGGGGAAAATAGACTTACTTACAACCTTGCTTGAGATGCATCCATCCTCCCTTTCTTTGAGCTATCCTTCTCCATCCTTGCCTTTGATGAAGATGATCTTTCCAATATCGAAATCTCCCTAGCATGAATTTGCTCTCACTTTCTGTCTCCCTTACCATGCTCCAAATGCCTTGGTTTTATAGTATGGGGAAATGGTATCTCAAGTTTCAACTTTCAATGTGGGATAATCCCTTTTCTTGATTTTGATTCCTTTTACTCAAAAACCCACTTTCCATAGTATTTTCATTCTTTTGTCACAAATTCAGAATTCTCAAGCACAATTAATGCAATCTTGTGCATTTCTTCTCAATGTTGACTAGTGGAGACTAGATTTGAGCCTTCAATTTAGTAGTTCAATCATTGAACCTTGTCTCTTTAGGCTCCTTATTTTTTCACTCGATCCTTCCGATCATGGAAGTAGTGATTATATAAGAGAGGATTGTTCTCTTATGTACTTGAATTCCGACTTCATGTTGTGGGTGCATAGTAAAATGTGCTTCTGCCTTTCACGTTTTTAAGGGTGTTAACTTGATTGTTAATAAAAGCCCCCTAATGTGTGAGGTCCGAAGCGGAGCTAAGGGCCGAGATACATTACTTTTTATACCGATACTCTTCATACTGATACTCTTTATTGATCAAAGAAAGGATGAAAAAGGATTAGCTCATGGGCACATGATTCAGGATAACACCTACAAGTCAAACATAGCAATTTCTTGAATATACAATAACTTCCTGAGGTGGGCATACCCATGCTTAGTAGTAAACAAGCATGGCCACGAACAATACACAGTGGATCCATGTCAAAAGTAAAATTTTCAAAAGTGTAAACATGCACTTTGATGAGTGCGAGAACAAGGTGTTCATCGAACTTCTGACATGGTAGTTTTAATCTTGCACAACTCAGGCAATGCATCAATGAGTGATAACTGCTTTCCCCAAGTTCTTCAATACAAACCGATGATAGTGCGAGTTTATATCGTGCGAATAAATGAACTGATGTCGAGCATAATAAAACAACATATGATTACTGTTCATTGATGTATACCCTTAACAGAAGTGAAGAGACCCACCGATAATGATGATGGAATCTAAGGTAATGAGTACAAACTAGCAAGTGTGAATAGATGTTTTGAAGTCGAACACTTGTAGAATCAAATAATCAGGGGTCATTGATGTATACCCACTATCATTTGCGAGGAAACCTGCCACTAATGACTGCAAGATCCAAGGTACTCCTAGGTTCTTAGATCCATTTCCTAGATGATGATTTGGTGTCGATAGGAATAGATCCATCGGAAGGAGGGTATTAATGCATCCCACATCAACGGATACGAAAAAAATATAAATAGTTTGATATAATTTGGTAGAACTACGAGATCCAACACTATATACTGACACAATGAAGGTTGATATGATTGGTCATGAATATTTGAGGAATGGCCAACACAATTTGAACTTCCCTTGAACACATAACACGACACAGAATGGACACTTGGAAACATAGGAATTTGAGTAACCGACCTTAATGAAATTATCCAATTCCAGATGCATTAACGAAATATCCATTGGTGATGGGAAGGATAACCCATCGATGGATATCTGTTCAAAATAATGGTACATATTCCTAAGGAAAATGTAAATGGTGTACTGACGACGGATACCAAATTATGTTCTATGTTCAAGGGAAACAAGGATTGACTGTTGCCATTTTCTTCAAGTATATAATATGAAATGATTCAATTCTCCTTCTTTTTGTATTTTTGTGTTTTCCAATTTTTAACCTTTTTCATTTATTAGATTGAAAAAAGAATAAAGCATGCTATGATACATTAGAGGAAACAAGTGTCTCAAGGGCGCGCACCTATATTTTAAGGGCATGGTTCAGGCCAAGGAAAAGATACATATTGCAAACAAGGGTTGAGCTAGTAATGTACACTCTTATGGGTGTTTCCTCCATGGGTATGGGTCAAATATACAGAAGCAATGGTTTATAGGCATCATGTAACAAAAAGTGACTGCAAAGGAAAATACGCAACATAAGCAATAAGCAACGAAGCAGTTGGCGCAGATGTTCAAGTGGATATTTTAACACATGCTTATGTAAAATGACAAAACTTTGGGATCCCATCAGGATATGGTCAGAAATGTATGAAAGAGAAATATGAGGTCTCAAACTCCAAGTCACGATGGGACTAATAGGGCTCCCGGGCCTATGAGAATAAATCAACATGGGCACCAAAACGACAATGGGGTACTGACTAGGGTGTCCCATGTTCAGTAGGCTCTTCTGTTGGAATGGTGGAAAATATAGATATGATGGGGTGACCTACCAATTTCCAACAGGTTCGATCCTAGGGAAAATTTGGGTTGAAAAATGTTCAAATGCATCTTTACAGAGGGATTATCTAAACCTATATGCAAGCTTACAAATATACATTATCAGATCAAGGAACATGCAAAGAATGCTCCTCTTCTTGGGTAGATTTAAACAAAGTATGCTCCCAGTGGCCCCAGAAAATATGTCCTTAGGTGGGTGCAACCAAATGTTCATAACTTCAAGGATAGATTCATCTATTGATAAAATGTAATCCAAGAAATAATGTGAGTTGGGATATCTCACAGCCCAAATGGGACAAGTAACCGAATCATTTTTTCCATCAAGGGAAGATTTTGATCTGAAGCTGCCGATGCTATTCAAGTAGCTTGGTGTGAAACTTCTATGGCAGATAGGGGTGATCCAAATGCTTGCCAAAATTTAAATGACATTACACAAGCTGAGGTCCCTTCATCTACTATGGTTCAAAAAATGTTTTTACCATGAGTTGTTACTTTAATATGAAAAGCAACTTCGGAAAGGATCTTACATATTGAATGGTCGATGTCTGATGTGATTGAAGTTGCATCAGATGGATAAACAATGCCAATTGTAGACAATATTTCCTTTATTTGAGCAGGAAAACATTGCAATACCTCCAAGGCTGACATGGCACATGGTACTTGAGCTAGTTCCTCAAGAACATTACCATTCTGAGCAGCTCACATGTTAGGATTATGCATTTTTCTACATAGAAAACTTTTGGGGGTTGTGGTACTAATTCTATGGCTGGTCTCTCAATGGAGAGAGAACCACTTGACTATGATACTAATTGATTTGATGTGCTAGGAGGGACATCATAAGAATCAAGTCTTGTTTGAATGTTCACCTCATGATCACACATGAATACATTGGCATTGTGATCATTTCCCCCTTGTGGGGGGGTTGGCATTGTGATCATTTCCCACCGCATTGAGTCATGTTCGGTGCTGCATCTCTTTTCCCAAAGTTAGCATTTTTATTACTCTTGTATTTCTTCTTCTTTTCCCTAAGGTCTATGGATTGGACTATAAGGATTTTAGAATTCTGGGAAGGATTAGCACTTTGCTTACCCTTATACTTCTTCTTCTTTCATCTAAGGTCTATGGATGAGACAATGAGGATGTTAGAAGTGTTGGAAGGATTACCAGGTTTTTGCATTGCTTGTCCAGCTGTGGGTTGTGAAGTCTGAATAGAAACTTGACCTAAATGTTGGGTAATCTGTTCAAGTTGGTTGACAGAATCTATCATACCATTTGCATGAGGTCCATGTGATGGCCTAGCTAGATCAAACGTAGTTTTTGCAGGTTGGTTCCAAGAAGATTGGTTACTTTCTAGAACCTGACCACTCCATTGCGGAATGGGGTTAATGGTTGGATTTCCCCCGAGCGGGGTAAAGCCCAAAAAAGATTGGTTACTTTATAGAACCTGACCAGTCTATTGATGTGGTCCTTGGGTGTGATAATAGTTCCAAGGTGGGATTACCCTTTGTAGAGACTAACCCCAAGAAGATTGGGTACTTCCTAGAACATGACCAATGGGTGGATTTCCTCCTTGCGGAGGTGGGGCCCAAGAAGATTGGTTACTTCTTATATCCCAACCACACCATGGTGGTTGTCCCTGGGATTGAAAATCGTTCCAAGGTTGATTTCCTCCTTGTGGAGGTTGCATCCAAAAAGATTGTCTACTTCCTGAATGTTGTCCATTCCATGGTGGAACATGATGGATGGATGGATTTCCCCTTGCGGAGGTAGGCCCCAAAAATATTGGTTACTTTCCAGAACTTGACCATACCATTGATTGTTTCCTTGGTTTAGATAATCATTCCAAGGTTGATTAGCTCCTTGCGAAGATGGTTCCCAAGAAGATTGCTTACTTCCTGGAACCTTCCCACTCCATTGTGGAATGGGGTTGATAAGTGGATTTCCCCTAGGCATTGTGCTAGGATAAGTAAGAGGATAAAAACCCTAGGAATTTCCACTAATATGTGGTCATAACCTCATTTGGCATGAATGTTCCACGGTTCATTGCTTCCGTCAGGAATATTACCATTCCATGGTGAAGGGTTTCCCTAGAAGTAGAATTTGGACAAGTGTTAGGCATACCAAGAGGATTTTGGTTTAATCCTTGTGTTTTTTGACCTTGATTAGCCAAACCATATGGAAAACCCATGTTCGGTAAGGCACACCCCTCAGTAGGGATTCCTGTAGACAAAGTGGATTTACTTCTGGGATTGGAACCCGAAACTGTACCAACTGGAACTGAAGTGCTAGTTGAACTTGTGCTAATAACATGTATACTAACTGCTGGGATTGATGTAGAGGCCAAATTGGAAGTATTGCTACATCCAGCAACCGTTTGAGGTTTCGATGATGTAGTCCCTTGTGCTCTTGATGAAGCAATAGGGTCCACTATTGAATTTTTCATGTTATTCAAACTTTCAAAAAGAGGGTTGATATTACCCAGTGAATCACGGATAGTAAGTACAACTGGATCTAAAAGACTCATCCAAGGTGGAATTACATGAGTATTTGTGTGATTTTTTAATGTCTCAATTTAAACTAGAGTAATATCATCAACTATGTCTGTATTCAGCTCGTGATGTGACGATGAATTCTTAGGGTTTGTTTGATGTTGTTCCTCTAGAGTAATATTAATTGATCTTAAAATCATTTATGTTTGAAAGTCACTAGGATGTGGTTTTTGTATATGTCCATGCAATGTAGAAGGGCCTCCAATTTATGGTGACTCCCCTCACTGATGCCATGACTGGCAGATAAGGAGAGTAGCCACTTTGAGGAATTTGATAAAAGGATGTGTTTAAAATGATACAAACAATCCTAAGGCAGTCTAGACTCAACAAAAAGAAAAAGTGTCCACATAGTAAAAAGTCCTATGAATCTAAGCAAGCAGTCTACTTCTCCAAAGAACTAAAGCCCAATGAAAAGTTGGATTAGAGGGACTTCCGAAACTAGTAGCTGTTGAGGGATATCAATCCTAAAAAAATTACTAATAGCAAAGGTATGAGAAACAATTGCAATAAATGTTAATCGTCGGGGGTGCAAGTATTGGTTCTCGACCAATCACCCTCCCAAGGAGTAAAATATTCAAATTCTGTCTCAGGTATTGCAAGTGTCCCCGTCTCACAATAGCCTATGTGATATCCTAGAAATATCAACTAAGGTTACCACTTCACAATCAACGGTCGGGTGGAACAGTTGTAAGTCTAGGACAACTCTCATAACCAGGTATTCTAGAAAATTGATGTCACCCCGAGGACTTGTCAGTTACATAGAATTTCATGATGAGGTCATGCCCCACTAAACAAGCAAGAGGGGGGGAAACACCCTTACTTATCCATATTGACCTCGTGCTTGATGCTTGTGTTAGATGCACTTTCCTGACGAGCGTTTTTTGCTTCTAATGGATTTAAACTCTCAATAATCAATGCTAGTTTCAAATTTTTTTTTAACCCAAGAGTGTTAACTCTCCAAACCTAATCTAGGGAACTATCCTAACCTTGTTGGTGATATGAAAATCACATCTTTGTTAGTTTTAGATTAAGCACCAATTTTAAGGGTACTTTGCTTAGTTTCAAGAATGGAAGTGAAACGGGTGGTGTGTTGACTCGAAAATGTGAACCAAACAATGCAATATGATCACTTGTGAGGAACCTGCAACAATTAATTGGTAAAATGCACAATATATGAGATCACATAATGTTTTTATTAATCACAGGCCACTTTGAGGGGGAAACCTCCTTTGAGCAAGCTCAATACAAATAACTTCACAGTGCCTTCATTGGCCTCAAGACACGACTTACAAAGCATATGCGCCCAATACTATGGGCTAATACAAACTATGGATCAACAAATACTACGGGACAAATTACAAAGCATATGCATCCAACAACAATATACCAACAAAGTAAAGAGAAGGGTTGACACAGGTTCCTAACATCCCCTCTCCCTTAGAAAAAGCTTTGTACTCAAAGCTTTAGATGTGGAAATTGATGCGGAATTGGAAGGAGTGGTTCCCTTGTAGCATCATCAGGTTGCATTCGATGCCATTGAATTAATACCTTTGTGATAGATTGAGAGAGAGGCTGACACCTTTTGAGTTTCATGGAGGATTGCTTGGAAGGCTGTAGATGAAGAAACATATCACCTGCTTGAAAAGTGCGCTCAGAACGGTGCTGATAGGCTTGTTGTTACATTCGAATTCTCTCAATGTGAAGATTGTCCTGCAAAATGAAAACAATCTGATCACAGTTTCGAAGAACCGAGTCAATTTCCTGAACTGGGGAACTGTTGAGGGTGTATGGAACAAGAACTAGCAGTGCATGTCCATAGATTGCTTCATATGGTGTAATTTTAGATGTGGTATTGTACCATCGGAGCGCTTCAAGGAAATCCATAGAAACAATTGTCCAAATGTGTGTAGGGATGGGCAAGGGTTTGAGTAGTCTTGACAGGAGTGTTGTTTCACCTTTGTTGACCTAGAAAGTATCACAGTCAGCCACCATATGTTGAATTGTCATTTTCAGTCCCTGCCAAAAGAAGTTACATTGTTCCCAGTTATATGTTTTGAGGAACCCAGAATGCCCTGCTGATGGAGAAGCATGGAGTTCATAGAAGACATTTCCCTGTTGAGCAGATTGCAACCAATTTGGAGCAAGCAGAGAAATAGATGTAAGAGAAACTGGGTCATCCAATGTGCGAGAAGGAGCATCCACCACCAGGTTGTCCTTACCCTTCTTGTAAGTGATCGCATAGGCATAACCCATGAGTTGGATAACCCATTTCAAGTGTGCTGGGGAGGAGACCCGTTGTTCTAGGAAATTTTCCAGACTTTGGTGATCAGTCTTGATGCAGAAATAATTCCCTAAGAGGTATGGTTGCCACTTTTGTACTGCATGAAAAATAGCCATCATTTTCTTCTCAGATGTAGATGCAGCTAAAATCTTACCAGAAAGGTCTCTTGAAGGTGGCAAGCCTACTGGTTCAACAAATACACCTGCATATCTATCCAAGGGAGTAGTGGAGACCGTTGATGGGTGCATCTGAATGGAATGGAGCTGAGTGATGACACCATGTGAATTCTTCTTAAGGATCTTTTCCAAGAAATGTGAAATGATGATGAGAAGAGACCTTGGTTGTAAGACCGTAAATGTGTTTTGTTTCCCATTAACTGAAAAATGCATCCAAAGTTCAGCAAAATCCCATAAGATGGGGCCAAGTGTGCGTAACCATTGAATGCCCAAAACCACATCACATACGCGCAAGGACAAGGAAAACATGTCAAAGCGCAAGTTATAATATTCTAGAGAGATACGCACATTGTGACACTTCCCCTTGCAAGGTAAGGTGCCCCCATTGGCAATCATGACTTCAAAGTTGGAGCGAGGATGGAGAAAACAATAAGCCTGTTTGGCGATCTGATGGTCAATGAAATTATGAGTGCTACCAGAATCAATGAGTATTCTAAGAGGGATCTTGTTGAAGTAACCCCTGACCCTCATTGTTTATGGGGTGGTGGTTCCGACTAAAGAATGGAGAGATATCTCTGGGTGGTCATCCAGAGACGGAGGGTCAACAGGCAGCTGCTAAATGTCGACCTGATCATCCAATATATCTGGAGATTCTGGACCAAGTTCAGAGGTAGGTGGTGAACCCACATCTAAGAGATAGATTTGTTGCTCAACACATCTATGTCCCCGAGTGAGTTTCTCATCACAGTTATAACAAATCCCTTTTTCTCTACATGCCCACATCTCCACTTCAGACAAATGCTTGATAAGAGTGGTGCCAGGAGCTGGCGTGTTGGGAGGTTGTTGGGAAACCATATTTTTGAATGGAACAAAAGTGTATTTGGAGCATTGTTGGGCTGTGACCTTGTCCTCCGCCAACTTATCCAACCCTAGGACTTCCATCATTGTGTTGGGACAGAACATTTTAACCTCTGAGCAGATTTCATCCTTAAGACCACTGATAAAACGACTCCGGTATAATTCATCAGACAATCCTTCTGTGTGATTGGCTAGTTTCTCAAATTTTGTCTGATACTCTCTGATAGTGACAAATTGGTGAAGTTTAGTGAGTGCTCCAGTGAAGTCATCAAAAGCACTAGGACCAAATCATTGCAAAAGGAGTTGGAAAAAACCTGTCCATTTTGGCTCGTCATGAGCCTTGATGTACCAACGGTACCATTGAAGGGCTTCCTGTTCCCAATGAAAGGATGTAAGTGAACGTTTTGGACATCAAAAGTATAATGGAGAATGAAATATTGTTCTGCCTAGTATGTCCATCCAGTCGCATAATTACCATTGAAGCAAGGAAAATCAAGCTTCGGCCTAGGGAAATTGATGGAAGAAGAGAACCCAGTGTTCATGGCTAAATGCGGAAGATGGAGGCTGAAATTTTTTTCATCCAAATCTTAGAGTTTGGTTTTGAGGGAGACAAGTTCTTCCGCCATGATTTGTGCTTTTCCGCGGGTGACAACCATAACTAGGAGTTTTTGTTTTTTGTTTTTTGTGAATGGGTAGAAAAACACAATCAAAAGCTTAGTTAGTAAAGGGAAAATTGGATTTGGGAAAAACTTTGATGGGTAATTGGGGTTTGACTAGGTTTTGGACACTTTCGAATGGACATGGAAGTAGAAAATGAGGATTTTAGAAGCAGGGTGAAAGAATGGAAATTTTTTTCAGAGAGGGACAAAGAAGCATAAATAAGGAATGAACACGGTAGCAAAATTTGAAGGTGATTGGGTGAAAATTGAAGAGGTTATGGGAAACCCTAAAAATAAACAAATGTGGGATTTTTGGTTTTGGGAAGTGGAATATGGGATAGGGTCCTCAGGAATGAAATATGCAGAATAGGATTGTAGGGGTGTCAGTGAAGTTTTAGGGGAAACCGAGTTAAAACAAAGGAGATATGGAGAAAAACATTTTTTGTTTTTTGTTTTTTTTTTCCAGAAAGGATCTCAAACGAATTTCAGAATGGATCTGAAACAGATCAGAATGGATCGAAAATGACTGGATCTGAAATGGCTTCCAGAATGGATCTGAAACGACTCAGAATGGATCGAAAATGGATAGACCTAAAATGGTGTTCGAAATGGATCGGAAACGGCTGGATATGCAATGACTCGGAAGTGATCGGAAAGAAATGGATCTGCAATGATGTGGAAGTGATCAGAAACAGATTGATCTGCAATGGCGTGGAAGTGATCGGCAACAGTTCAGGTAAAAATAAATATGGAAACCATGTATGATCGACTTTCTAACGGTTCAGGGGTTTTACTCGGCTACCAGTGCTGTTTGACGGCTTGCATATTGGGGTAGTACCCCTCACTCCACGGCTCATGTAAAACTGATAACCGCTTTGCCACAAACAAAAGCTCTTGGTTTATCTCAGGGGTGGGAACTAGTCAATCAGGTATGGGTCTTTGCCCTTTTTGCTGGAAGGTCCTCTCAATGGGACAAATACTTCGGGGTTCATGTGGTACTCCTCACAATGAGTTTTAGGGCTTATGCCCAAGTACTTCTCACAGTTAAGAGAATATAGATTATTCCCAGATCCGAACCTGCAACAGATGTGAAATTGTTTTTTGGCAGAAATTCCACTCAATGAGCCCAAGATAGCACTCTGATACCAGATGTGAGTGTAAAATTAGTCACAGCAGATCTAATGAACAAGTAAATCAATCACAACAGATGAACATAGAAAATATGGTGCAAAACTGTGCAAAACATGCAGCAGTGCTCTCTATCCCAGAAAGGGTGAATGAATTACAATACAAACTGTCACAATGACTGAGCAATTCGAATTGCCTAAGGAGGTCATTCGAATCACTGAATGGAGTAGCTTGACTCTATCTAGGAGTCCTCATCAATCATCGGTGTTGCTCATCAATCACAACAAACAGTCATCCAGGTGTCAAGCTGAGTCTAACTGATCATAATAAATGTAACTGAAGTGTGTAGCACTGATATAGGATATGGAGGCTCAGTGGGGGCGCATGGGAGGCTAACTGGAGTCAGAGCAAGTCACCTAATCGAACTGGAGGTCAATCGGAGGTGAAACAGTCAGTCAGGAGTGAAATCGGAGTGAAATCAATCAGAATCGGAGCTAACTGAATGTAACTGGAGTGAATCTGCAGTGGTAGGTGAACAAGTGCGCCCTTCTCTGTCAGTAGGTGAGAAGAGGGCGCCTTTCAGCTTAGGAGGGCTAAAACTCTGTGGAAAGTGGCTCCCGGGTGCTAGAAGAAGGTGGATAAGGTGCTGGAGGCATCAAACTGGTGACTGGACTGCATATCCTGAAATAGATCATGCAAGATCCTGAAGTAGATATGTATCCCGAAATAGATGATCCTAAAATAGATATGTATCCCGAAATAGATGATGGATATCCGAACACCCCCCCTCAAGCTAGACTATGATGTGCCAACTAAAATAATGTGGGGCCCTGGTAACTAAGACCAAAGGTCACCCCAATACAATAATCCAAAAATGCTGAAAAATAAACTAAGTGAGGAAAGAGGGAAAACCCAGTGGGAAGAAAGCCCCCCCTCAAGTCTAAAGCATAATAATGAATCAATCTGTCTCCACCATGATGGAACTCACCCCCAACAGTGAACGGAGGTAAGAGAACTTCTTCTCAGTGAAGCTCTTGGTGAAGATGTCTGCAATTTGCTCATCAGTAGGGCAATATTGCAGAATGATGGTGCGGTCATGCACCAACTGTCGAATGTAATGCATATGAATCTCAATGTGCTTGGTCCTCTGCCGCTGAACTGGATCTGTGGAGATCTTGATAGCACTTTGATTGTCACAAAATAGGACAGTCGAAGTAGTGCCACCAAAACCAAACTCGGAAAGAATACCCTGCAACCAAACTGCCTGAATGCAGGCATTGACTGCCCCTCGATACTCTGCCTCTGCTGAAGAAAGTGCAATGGCTGCTTGCTTTTTGCTGGACCAGCAAATAGCACCATGACCAATCATGAAAACATAACCGGAAGTGGACTTCCGATCAATGCTATCACCTGCCCAATCTGAATCAGTAAAACCAATGAAATCTAGCTCAGAATCTGCAGCATAATGTATGCCAAACTGTCTCGTACCTTGCACATACTGCAAGATCCGCTTGGCTGCTCGCCAATGAAGCTCATGTGGCTGCTGCATATATCTTGACACGGCACTCACGGCATATGAGATATCAGGCCGTGAATGTGTCAAATAAAGTAGTGAACCAATCAACTGTCGATACATACTGCAATCTGCAAGCGGTGTGGAATCTCCCTCCTCAAGACTGATTCCTGAGAGGAATGGGAACGGGGCTGCCTTACATTCAGCCATATTAAACTTCAATAACAGGTCGGAAGTATATTTTTGCTGAGATATAGTGATCCCATCAAAATTTTGAGCTATCTCCAAGCCCAAAAAGTGACTCAGCAAGCCCAAATCGCTCATGTCAAAAGCTAGATTTAAGGCAGATTTTAGCTTGTTTATTGAAGTAAGTGTGCTACCAGTAATAAGCAGATCATCAACATAAAGTACAATAACCAACAAATTACCTTTAACTCGCTGAAGATAGACATTCGGATCAGATTTGCATCTTTGGAAATTCTGAGAAAGAAGGAAGGAGTCCATCTTTGCGTACCAAGCTCTTGGGGCCTGTTTTAACCCGTACAAAGACTTCTTCAATCTACAAACCAATGATGGATCTGATGTATAACCCTCTGGCTGCTGCATATAGACCTCTTCAGCAAGGTCTCCATGTAGAAATGCACTCTTCGCATCCATGTGATGCACCTCCCAGTGCTTGGATGCGGCAATAGCTAAAACAAGGCGGATGGAATCCATCTTTGCAACCGGTGCAAAGGTCTCTGTGTAGTCCACTCCTTGGACTTGGGAAAAACCTTTTGCCACCAACCTTGCTTTATATTTGCTGATAGTGCCATCAGCAGCAACTTTAGTACGGTAGACCCATTTACACTTCACTAATTTTCTTCCAGGTGGAAGAGAAACTAGCTCCCATGTATTGTTCTTTTGAAGAGAACTGTACTCTTCATCCATGGCATCTTTCCATCTCGGATCTCGATGGGCTGAATAGTATGATTGGGGATCTGAACCAGCCATCAAATAACAAATCTCAGGAAGAAATGGATCAGCAATAGAAAGAGCCATACCTGCCCTTTGAAAGTCTCCTCTTGTTCGTCTCGGATCAGCAGGATTTCCAAGACTAGAACCAGCAGATTGTAGAGTATTTTGGGCCCACTTTGGTAACTGAGGGGGATCTGAATGGTCGGATTCCGAACCTGATATGTCATGATCATCATATGCTGCTACAATATCAGAAATATCAGAACTCATACCTTCATTATCGCTGCTCGAATCTTCTTCTGGTGAAGGCGGTGAATCGGCAGTTTTCTCCTCAACTAGTTGCAATTCTTGAAGTGGTTCTTCAAACTGCACACTGCGCTCTATGAATATCTTTTTAGATCTGATATCCATGAGTTTATATGCTTTTGATTCTTCCCCATATCCTATCAATATGCACTCGATACTTTGTGGATCCAAAGCTCGTCTCTTCTCAGAAGGAATTCTAGCCCATGCAGTAGAGCCAAAAACTCTCAAATTTGACACATCCGGTTTGTGACCAAAGAATGCTTCGAAAGGAGTCATACCTTTCACGGATGAATGTGGAACTCAGTTCTGTATATATGCAGCAACATTGATTGCTTCAGCCCAAATATTTGCAGCCAAACCTTTAGATTCAATCATGCATGTAGCCATCTCTTTCAGTGACCGGTTTTTCCTTTCCGCTACACCGTTCTGCTGGGGTGTGTAGGGAACTGTATGTTGGATCTTGATTCCGCTTTGGGCACAAAGTTGCAGCAACTCGGACTTGATATATTCCCCACCATTATCAGATCTAAGAGCTTTGATCTTGCTCTCAGTGGTGGTCTCAACAGAAGCCTTAAAATCCTTGAATTTTCCAAGCACTTCTGACTTGTTTTTGAGAAAGAATACCCATGTAAAGCGAGAATAATCATCAATAAATGTCAAAACATACCTTGAACCATTTAATGACATATGGGGTAGCGGACCGCTGATATCAGAATGGATCAATCCCAAAATAGTAGAGGCTCTGCTAGCCTTGCTGCGGTCGAATCTGTGCTCGGGGTGCTTCCCAATAATGCAACCGGAGCATATTCCCTTCGAGGAACGGAGTTGTGGAAGCCCATCAACCATGGATTTATTTGATAGCAGCAGCAAATACTTATAATTTAGATGTCCAAATCTTTCATGCCAAAGCCTACTAACCTCATTACCATGTGTGCGAAGAGCAGTGGGCTTTGTAAGCGGAATAAAGTGCGAAAACTCATAACATTTTGCAGTGTGGTTTGCCTTTCCAACCGCAACTAGTCTTCCACTTTTGATATCAGAAATTTCAACTGTATTAGGGCTGAATGTGACTTTCTTTGGATCACCAGTATGTGTCATTTGATACACAGAAAGGAGATTCGAAGCTAAGGAAGGCACATAGAGAACATTCTGAAAGCATCCATGATCTACATGAATCGTACCTTTGCCCTTTGAAGAAATTTTTGAGTCATCTCCCAAATGGATGGGGATGGAGCTGTTTGGATCGAATGAGGAAAAAGAATCAATATTTGCAGCCATATGATTTGATGCACCCAAATCTATCAAGAGAGTGGGCTTCGAAACCGTTGCCATGAGTGCTTGTCCTCTTTCATGATCGTCATTCCGATCCTTCTTCCTTGCACCGTCAGGAAGGGTTATGTTGTTCTTTTCCAAAAGGAGGGCCATTTGATCTATAGTCTTCTTCATACATGAAATTTCGGGATGAAAGGCACGGTTACAATAAGTACATTTAGATTTTTGGTTACCTTCTTTGCCCTTTTGCTTGGATTTCGAACTGGATGGTGCATCCGTTTGCTTGCCTTTGTCTTTTTGCTTGTGAGGCTCGAATTTGGGCTTCTCCTTCTTTAGCTTTCCTTTACCATTCGAGATCTTGGGTCCTTGAACAAATAGGGCTGAATCTTTGGAGCTTATGGACCCCATTTGAATCAGCTTGTCATGCTCTTTCGTAACGGACTCAATGAAGGCATTCAAGGTAGGCATCTTCCAATTCGGGGTAGTTAGCCGACCGAAATTGAAAGTGGAGACAAATACCGAATAATCTTTCCCAAGCTTGCTTAGAATGGAGAGGATCAACTGTTTATCCTCTTTGATAACACCACTGTTCTTCAATTGCAAGTTCAAGTTCTTGAATTTTGTGAAGAATTCATTGATGCTCTCGAAATTCTCAGGATTAAGGCCAATCAATTCATTCTCTAATTGAAAAGCCCTAAGCTCATCCTGCTTGCCGAATAGTGTCTCAAGTTGCTCCCATATGGCCTTTGGAGTCTTCAATCCGCTGAGATGGAAGTGAAGATCTTTGGAGATGGAGAGACAAAGAAGACCGTAAGCTTCATCAAGCTTATTGTAGTGTTTGGTTCTTTCTGCCACATTGTTTGGCTCCAATTCAAGACCAAGAGTGACTCGGTAGTATCCTTTTGAACGTAATATGATCTCCATATCATCTTTCCAATCAAAATAATTGAATGGGGTGAGGATAGGCTTTGAAGAAGAGTATTCCATTGCTAGGAGCGAGTCAAATGATGAAGAAGAAGCTTGCATGCAGACTATAGCGAATGGAAATGCTGTAGGGAAGCTTGCATGCAGAATGTAGCGAGTGCACTTGGAGGAGATAATTAACCTGCAAATCACATAAGAACAAACACAATAAGGTCGAACAATCCACCCTTTGAGAGTTGCATCACACCTGGGATTGGATTTCAAGCAATGTTGAATAGGTCCAATGTATCAGATCCAGGAATTATGTGGTAACTCAAGCTTCTGGAGTGGTATTGGAGTATTTTTCAAGCTTTGTATGCACATGAGCGAATGCCCTTGAGATATCTCATGCCAAACTTTTTGCAATTTTTAGCAATTCAGTCAAATCTTCTTGTATAAACACCTGTAGAAAAGAGATCTTGTCCCTGCAATGGCTCTGATACCATGTAAAATTAGGCACAGCAGATCTAATGAACAAGTAAATCAATCACAACAGATGAACATAGAAAATATGGTGCAAAACTGTGCAAAACATGCAGCAGTGCTCTCTATCCCAGAAAGGGTGAATGAATTACAATACAAACTGTCACAATGACTGAGCAATTCGAATTGCCTAAGGAGGTCATTCGAATCACTGAATGGAGTAGCTTGACTCTATCTAGGAGTCCTCATCAATCATCGGTGTTGCTCATCAATCACAACAAACAGTCATCCAGGTGTCAAGCTGAGTCTAACTGATCATAATAAATGTAACTGAAGTGTGTAGCACTGATATAGGATCTGGAGGCTCAGTGGGGGCGCATGGGAGGCTAACTGGAGTCAGAGCAAGTCACCTAATCGAACTGGAGGTCAATCGGAGGTGAAACAGTCAGTCAGGAGTGAAATCGGAGTGAAATCAATCAGAATCGGAGCTAACTGAATGTAACTGGAGTGAATCTGCAGTGGTAGGTGAACAAGTGCGCCCTTCTCTGTCAGTAGGTGAGAAGAGGGCGCCTTTCAGCTTAGGAGGGCTAAAACTCTGTGGAAAGTGGCTCCCGGGTGCTAGAAGAAGGTGGATAAGGTGCTGGAGGCATCAAACTGGTGACTGGACTGCATATCCTGAAATAGATCATGCAAGATCCTGAAGTAGATATGTATCCCGAAATAGATGATCCTGAAATAGATATGTATCCCGAAATAGATGATGGATATCCGAACAGTGAGGAACCTGCAACAATTAATTGATAAAATGCACAATATATGAGATCAAAAAATATTTTTATTGATCATAGGTCACTTCGAGGGGGCAACCTCCTTTGAGAAAGCTCAATACAAATAACTTCACGATGCCTTCATTGGACTCAACACACACTTCTATACTAAGTCTATGCCCAATACTATGGGTCAATACCATGGAACATATAATACTACGGGACGAATTACAAAGCATATGCGTCCAATACTATGGGTCAATACCATGGGCTAATACAAACTATGGATCAACAAATACTACTAGGGTATTTTTTAAGGATTATAATACTATACTTAAGTATAGTATTCTAGGCGATTATTTTGGATTGTAAAAAACATATATATATATATTGGTAGGAGAATATTAAATATGAAACATACAATTTACTATTGAAAATTGTACATTTTGTCGAATATTATGATAAAAAAAATAGTTTATGTAAATATAGGCGATATTAGAGACTAAAAATAACCAAATAGCGATTTTTTTTTTTGGAAAAAAGCCCCAAAACTAGCCAATTGGCGAAATATCTCCCCTAAAAATTTCCCTAAATACTATGGGACGACTTACAAAGCATATGCGTCCAACAAAAATATAATAACAAAGTAAAGAGAAGGGTTGACACGGGTTCCTAACATCACTACTCACTAGGTTTTTTGAACCCAAAATCCGACGACATAGATGTCCAATTTTCGACATCCTGCTGTCGACCATCTGACAAGCTTCTTCTTGTTTAAACATCAGTGGCACTTTGGCGGATATCCAACAGTAAACTGAATGTGTCGGATATTTGACAGGTCGATGTCAGATATCCGACCAAGGCGCTTTTAATATGTCCGTCACATATCCTACACAGCTCACTTTTTAGGCGGTCGGATATCCAACAGGTAGGTTTCGGATATTCGACTATCCCACTTTTAACACGTTCGTCGGTTATTCAACGAAACTCACTTTATAGGACGTCGAATATCCAAAACCCAAGGCACTGGATATCAGACACGATGGGCATCAAACACCGACGCCTTTAGCAGTCGGTGGTATGGCAGGAGCATCGAATATCTTGGAAGTGGACGTTGGATATCTGGCGGGATTTTCATTTTAGGCTACGCCTTTATCTGTCGGTGGTATGGCAGGAGCATCAGATATCTTGGAAGTGGACATCAGATATCTGACGCGATTTTCATTTTAAGATGGCCGATATCCAACGCATTTATCCATCGTTTATATGGAAACGTCGTCGGATATCTCTGAAGTGGGCGTCGGATATCCGACATCCTTTTCATTGTAAGAAGTTGGATATTCAACGTTGTTTGCCGTCAGTGGTATGGAAACTTCGTCGGATATCATGGGATGAGGAGCCGGATATCCGACGACTATGTGTAATTTAAAAAAAATATATAGACACACTATTGTTTCCCTTTGATGTTGCGACCTTTATAAAAACTTTAACTCAAATTATAAAATTATTGCCTTTTCAAAGTTTAAATCATTAAATATCATACCTTTCATTATCTTATAAGTCCCGCTTGACTTTCTCTTTTATCCAATTTTTTTCTTTAATGCAACCATAGATCCATAATATAACAATATCATTGTAAAAAAATAGTTGATCTAACATAAAATCAACTTTATTTCAAACTTAAGCTCATCCTTCAAATGTTTCATTCACACATACTGATCAAAATTTATATGGGATTGCAATACTCCCTTTTTGAACTTCATATAAATATCAAAATACCATGATCCTTAAGCCAATAGGTGAAACCATATTGGAGTGATGTCCCCTACTATCATAGTGGTTGATTGGGTGCCTCAACGATCTAGAGGAGGAAGGGTTTAATAGTTACTATCAATCTCACTACAAAGACTCGATGGGGATTTTAACTATCATTCAACAATTGAGCTCAATAGTTTTGACAATATGATTGTTGTGCAATGTGGGGTTGCCAAAGTTTTTTCAAGAACCAACTTCCATATTTCAAGCACTACCACCAGCAGTGTTCTGTTTAACTAATGTTAGGTAAGGTGCGCCCTGAAGTGAATTGTCTTGCATGCATGAGGTTCCCTGTCCTCAAGAATTAAAAGTTACATGAATTATAAATATTACTCTAGTAACTATGACTAGTTGTACGCAAGTGTTTCAATGCACGATAATGTCTCAACCCTAATTAAGTTAATTGGTTATCAATTCGAGTAACTTGTTCCTCTAATAATGCAGTGGTAGGTTGTTCGAAAGTGGAGGTTAGTAATTCTCCTGATTAAGTGGGATAAGAATTGGAATCAATAGTAGACTCTGAGTCATGCACTCAATGGCGCACCCTTGTCCTTGGCGTGGTTGCTCACTTATTTAGGGTTAATGCCTTCTCGTTGGGCTAGACAGGAAGGGACCAACCTCGAATTCCACTCTCCTACATGTATGCGTGGTAATCTTGGGAAATGGATTCAATGAGCCATCAGGCCTGGATATTTTTTTATCCTTAATTTTGGTAAGAATTCCCTCTATCCAAGTTGTCTCTTGGAGGGATTGTTCAATGCCATTCCAGTTTTAGGAGTTCATAAATCCTGCAGGCCTCTAGTCATAGATCCTACCGAGGGGTAGCACCATGAGGCAATCCTTAGGAAGGACGATCGATTTTCTTGGTCTTTAACTGGCGGTAAAGTCATTATGAGTGTCAACTTGAAGCATGTGATAGGTGTAAGGTGGTTCACTCAGTCTTATTGTCAACATGCCCTAAAAACTTGATTAAGATACACTAGGGGGTCCATATATTATACATGCTATTGCTAAAAAAAATAACCGATTCCAAACACAATCCCTAAATTGATAAGATGGCAGGTAGAGCCATTGTTTCCTAGCGATCTCGCTATAGGATTCAATAAAGATTGATTTACAAAGGTAGGATACCTTCATGCATTACTCTTTCATGTTCCATTAATTTTTTCATGATCACAATGACCATCATGAATCGTTGTGGTGATGGTCGTTGCACACCATAATGCATCTTATTAAATGAAGCGTGCTCTTTTACATATTTATTCTTTCTATACCATCAAGTCAAGATGGAAAAATAGGACAACCAAAATACCTCTTTTACCATTGAATGGAGTTTTTTTACTTACAATGTTAGCCATTCATTGATCTCCTCTTTGTTTCAAGAATAATTTAATATTCTCTATTGAATAGGGCCAACCACATGAAGGTGGAAGCTCTTATGGCTCCTCCCCCCCCTCACATCACTCTCAATTCCCCATACCCAATGCATATACTTGAAAAAAAAATTATGTGCAAATTCATGCAGATTTCATCATAAACAAACCTTTAACATTCATTCAATAAAATCTAACATTCATTCAGTCAGTCATCACATCCATTCAATAGAAACTATCATTCATTAAACTATTCATTCATTCATTAGGCCAAAAATTATGTAGGGCATAATATTATCAAAATTAATTAGACAATATTTTTTCAGTCAGTTCTTTCTAATTCTTCTTCTCTTTACATAATCAACAAGAAGCTCATCTTCTGGAAGTTGTCCTCCAGTTCTTGGTTATTCATCAGCTTCTCGTAATGTCTGCCTTGTAGAGTGCTTGCGACGTGGATTTTGTGGCAAGGGGTTCGAATATGCTCCAATAATCTGAAAGTGTTACATCGATATATTTTGTTATTATAATGACAAGTATTTCGTTTAAAAAAACATTACAAAGGTGTTTTTTTACCTGTTGTGGCCACATCATGTTCTTCATATTCCTGTCCAGGCTCAACCTGTATAGTGTGACCCTCTACATGATCTGCAGTTGAAATATGGAGAAGTACAATTAATGTTCACCATCTGCAATGCTATATATAAAATTGTAGCATATGAATAAATTCATTACCAGGATTCGAAGAATGATCTTCGATTTGTTGTTGTCCCTCCCTGACATTAAGGGGATCATTGCTTTCTTGCTCAAAACAGAGTCAATATTTTATGTCAATTATTTATAACGAATAGTTTTCACAAGTAATAAATCATCATTAAACTATATAGATTTTATATACCTATGCACTAGATGGATCAGTACCAGAAGAATTTGTTTTCCCAGACAAGCTTTTTCGACGTTCAACAACAGCTCCAAAGCCGTGCTGGAAGCGAAGCATCAAGTATTCCTCAGTGGGCACTTCTTTGAATCGGTCGACCTGCATATTTGCATAACGTCATTAATTTACATTTTGCGGTGCAATAAAATGAAAAATAATTTGCAATTTATTATTTGGATGCATTATTGGTTTTTTGAAACTTAAAATTCGTGCGGCGAAATTCGAATAACCACTAGGCCCAAGCTTGTGCTAACCAATTTTTTCCAGTCTTTCCTTTGTGGCCTTTAATGTGTCTGACATCCTATGTGTAATACCCCGTTTTGACCCTTAGGATATATTAGCTTTTAATGTAAATATTGTATATATGTGATGTATGTTTTCCTAGCGTGGAGCTCAAGGCCAAGGCCCCGCTAGTGGAAGCTCAAATTTTATTTAAAAGGAAAGTATTAGACATTATGTTACCCATGTGCTATTTAGCCATGGAACATTTTAAAAATGATGTGAATAAACATCATGCAATAAAATACCAAAACTGGCTATGGAGGCAACAAATGAGAAGGGGCCATGTGTATCCACTAGGGAGTGGTGAGGGGGTTGTGGGGATGAACCATATGTTGCCAAATGTCATTGTGAGAACCCATTTGAATTTCCTTGATGAAATTTATTTCTGTTGTAAGGAAGTAGTTGAAGATTTCAATCCATGGCTTCAATGGGGCATGGGCAGCACAGAAATTCGTATGGCAAGCATGGGCTCTGTTTTTCTTGTACCAAAAGTCACTCTACCTCATGGGGATTTCTTCTTCCTCATTCCTATTCCATTTATGGAAGAAATCGGTGTCATTTTCTATCCAAAAACAAATTCCCAGCAGGTAGCAAAACCATAAATCGCAACTTGGAAAGAACCCACATTTTGAAGAGCTAAAAACACCCAAAATTGGTATTTGACAGTGAAATCCAATGGGGGATCCATAGATTGAACCTTGGGAAAAATTTGGTAGCATTAGCTACCCCAAAATCCATTGGAAAACCCAGTTTTGATAGCCCAGAAAACCAGTGACGGGATTGAGTTATTCATTGACAGAATGGTGAGAAATCCAAGTGGATGTTTGAACAGAGGATTGGATTGCTTGAATTTAGCTTGAGATGTCTATAGCTCTGTGGTTGAGCTCACTGGCTTAGCATCCTCCTCATTTTATTATTACATGCTTGATAAACTTAGATGTGTGCTGGCTTAGCATGACCGTTTGAATGAATCCATGGCTGTGAGTGAGCTTGTCTAGTTCCTCCTTAGTGGATACACATCCCATCTCAGGGGTGATCTCTCAGCTGAAAGAATATAGGCTAGACAGAGATCTATGGTTGGGTGGAACGTTGCTCTCACGTAGCTAGTTGTTTGGGTGTTTTCATTTCAAGATAAGTATTCTCTGTGGATTAATTTATATGCATTCTGTGTTCTGCAATGTGTTAATTCTGAATATTAACTGTTGATGTTAGTGAGATGAAATGAATATCTTAATATGGTTGATATGAAGCCTGTGCATAGCATAAGAATGGGATGGATTCGATGTCTGTTGATTCATCATCTGCTTGGGAAAGATATGCTGAGGCATTATTGTTTTTGTGTGTGCAATTGTGTTTATTTCCGCTATGTTTATATTGATTATGTATTTGCACACATAATTTTTTAATTGTTATGAAATTATGAGTAATGAACAGGGCTGAGATTTCCAATAAGCCCGGCATGCTGGTCACGTTTCTCTCCCTTGCACCGGAATGATGGAAGGGGACGTGACACTATGAATGTGTTGAAATACATGATATGTTCCAAATTCAATATAAAAATCAATAAAAATAAGGTTTAGAATTACATTGTAGAAAGTATTGCATACCTCCTTGTGCCTGGTGTTAGCTTTCCTTCCTTTCTCAGATCCCTCTCTTTTCCATCTTCCACTAGAGCTTTCCACTCTCTTGCTGGAATCATAGGAGGGCACTCATACCTAGTTCCTTTCTAGGTGAACCCTATATTGGTCTCAGACAATCTTCATATGTTGTCCAACCTTTTTCAGGACCACGGCTCGATCGAAGTTCTCGTTGCCGAACAGGCCAACCAACCGATTAGTGAGCTCATCTTTTAAATTTTTCGTTTGTCTATCCCACCTTGTGTGGATGGTGGGGCCGAATATCTCCAAGGACAAATCATTCAAATTTTTATAAAAAACATCATTTCTTGCAAAATGATCATACTTATCTGAAAAAAAATGTTTTATCGATATATTACAATCAAATTTTAAACAATAAACTCATCAACGTTTAATAACCTGTGATATTCTCTATCTTTATTGGAATGAGATCTTCATCCACCAAAAATGTTGTCTCAATTGTACTTGTGCTAGTGACACAGGAAGATCCAGAAAATGTTGATTCACCAATATCAATACTAGGAGGCTTGGTGTTGACCCCTTCTTCTGCACAATCTGGTGTGCGTTGGTCACTAGCGGCCAATGCACTCACAACTGGAATTTGCGGTGTTGCGGAATGTGTTCCGACTGTTCAGTCGAAAACAATGGTGAATGAGTCGATGCACGTGGAGTCGTTTTCTCATGATGTGACGTCTCTCCACGAGCATCACTGGGGCCAACACCGCCTTGACCACTAGTGTGTGGTCCCAAAAAATCTTGTAAATACAAACCACATTTTATAAGTTCACTATCATATAAAAGTCAAAATGATAGAGTTATAAATGAATTTATATTATGATTCAAGATTTTGCAACTTACTTGCAAGGCATGAGATCTCTTTTTCAACACTTCAATCCTGGCTTTAATCTCGTCTATCTGCGGAATCTCGAATAGCAGACAAAGGATATCCGCACTAATTTTTTTCAAGGTCTTCTCTATCAGCTTAACCGGGTCTAGAGAATAACTGACGATGTCAGCATTGCCCAACAACTCATCCACTTCAAAATCTATTGATTGTTGTGATGTTGTTTCATACAACGAATCATTGGTCTGCAACAAAAATATATAAAACACTACCGATTTATATCATGATAGATTCCTAAAATGATATTAACAAAACATATCTATCATGATAGATTCCTAAAATTACAACTAGGTTTACCTGATTCCTGGATGATGGTGTCGTCTGATCCATAGATGGGGACTTGCCCCGATCATCTGGACCCTGCAAAAAAGTAGAAAACATTATCATAATGAAACCAATATACACATGAAAAATACATAACAAAATAAACATTATGCTACATATTATATTGGTACAATTCCAATGAATTATACCTGCTGCCTCGAGGATCGTGATCCACTCATCGGATCAATGGTTATAGGTGACCTGCCTCGATCTACTAATAGGGAGGTGCCCCTTACGGAACCCTGAATAAAAAACATAGAAACAATCACCTAAATGAATCCAAAATATTCAATGAATTAATATAATAACAAAATATTTTGCATATTTAAATTGTACAATTACAATTAGGTTTACATGTTGCCCCGAGGCTGTTGTCGTCTGATCAATAGCAGGGTGGCTTCCTTGATCAACACTCTGCATCAAATATAGATAGCATTATATAAACCAAACGATTATACTCATGAAAAAAACAGCAAAAAAAAGCTATTCTTCATATTATATTTTTACTATTAAAAATATGTATACATGTTTCCTCGAGGTAGGTCTGGTATGATCTACTGCTATGGAGGTGCCCCTTACAGAACCGACCTGCATAAAATACATAGAAAAAATTACCTAAACGAAACCAAAATACTCAATGAAACATTAATATAATAAGAAAACATTTTGACATATTTAAATTGTACAATTACAATCAGGTTTACCTGTTTCTCGATGCTGCTATCATCTGATCAACAACCGGCTGGCTTCCTCGATCAAGGTTTTGCATCAAATATAGATAACATTATATATAAACCAAACTAATATACTAATGAAAAAAAAAAAAAAACTCTTTTTTCTTATTATATTTTTACTATTACAAAGATGTATACCTGCTCCCTCGAGGAAGTTGTACTCCTCTGACCATCTGCTGGCCGGAATTTTCCCTGATCACTAGCCTGCGAAGTAAATATAGAAAATTTAAACAAAAGAAACTAACGAAAAATCCTTAAGATGTTAAATTCATTAATAAAAGGTTTGGTAAATTGTTAGATGTACCACTCCCATAATAACCGTGTTTGTATCTACTCGATTCAAATTGTAATTAATAACCAACTCTTCCCCTGCAGATATTGATTTAATGGCACATACAAAAATACAGTTTCCTTCACGCCCCTCAAATTTTCAATTGGGTTGATTAATTGTAGACCCTGGTTGTGTACTGTTTATAAACCTTGCAATATTCCCTGTGGCCTTTGGCCTTCCGTCAATGTACAACGTTGCTCCTTTATTTTGATCTTTGTCTTTCAACTGTAAATAGTTTGCTGATAATCCATATCTACGCATACTTCATGTATATTTGAACAGGTGCATCCAATCTTTGTAGTTGTAACAGGGTCCAACATACTCCATCAATTATGTACATCTGATGTAACTGACCTTTATGCCATCCATGAAAAACAACCCTAAACCATGTAACGACGACGACGCAATTCGATATATCCTCTTCACACAAAAATATGTGTTCAGTTGAGGAAGATCCTTGGGTACCCATTGTTTCACTATATGTATGTACCTCAAGGGAACCTCTATGTCTCCTATTGTCTCATCATCATAGGAACATGACACCCCTTCAGCAAGAAAACATTCCATGCATTTATGGAATTTTCTTATGATCTTTTGACATCTTCTTAGGAAACTAGTAATTTTCCTCCTTGGCAATTATTTGACCCTTAACATCAATTTGAAAAACTCTAATGAATATGGCCAATCTGATTAGGACATTGTGACCCAATGCCAAATTTGGGACATGACAAATCCTCCCTTCCCAATATTGTTTGTCCTCAAGCAATTTTAAACATGGGTGTTGAAGAACCTGCTTTCTGTATAATTCTTTGAAGTTGTCATTGAATTGCCCAACCTTGAGTTTTTTAGTTTCCATGAAGATTTTAGAGAGGAACCACCATGCTTGCTGCTGCACTACTTTGATAAAAATCACTTTATTAAGTGGGAAATCCATTTCCCATACTGCTTGTTTCCCCCAAAAATTGAAACCAATGAGACTAAGAATTATCCCAGTGTCCCATTGCTTGTATTGCACTCCAACAATTAGAAGTGCTCTCCAATTTATAGTTCCCGGATCCCATTTTCTTGTATGCATTCTTCCAAACATCATGAATACAAAATATATATCATCAAAGTACATAACAATATAATGAAAATGAACATCAAGAACATGTTTCATCAAAGAATCATGAAAGTGCTTATACCTCCAAGCAAGTAGACCACCATTTTCCAAGTGCATACAAGCATCAAGTAACCAATGAAATATGCTCCAATGACATACGTGAGGATCCCATGTCCTATCATGCTGCTCCAAAAAGATGTGATATGCATCAAAATATTCAACCATGTATTCTTTCATCCAAGAAGTGAATGAAGTTCCTCCAACATCAATTGAACTAAGCAAGGAGCAAGGAAAATCATGAGTCTTCAAGTGACTCAAGTGAACATCATAAGTGCATCCAGGAAGATATGTATCATCATAAGGTAAAACAATTTGCTGCTTCAAATGTAAATAGTGAGGTGCTCTATTCATGTCATCATCAAAACAAGAGGTAGGAGTTTCATACCCCTCATGTGGCACCATTAGAAAAAAAACTTTCACCCAAATTTCATCCCCAATTGGTGTGGCTGAAAAAGAAGTATGGGGTGAGGAATTATGAACCAACTTTAAATCTTTACAAATCTTACCCATCGAAATATTTAATTCATCTTCTCCATAATTGGCTGGTCCAACTATTGTGAGATCATGTGCCTCCTCCAAGGCGTTGCATCTCTCCCCATGAGGCACCGCATAATCCATCTGAACATAGACAAGTGTTTGTTCTTCTTCTTGTTTGAGTGTAGCATCTTCAAGAACCTGCATATCAACATGTACCTCATGTTCCACCATTACATGAGGTTCCTCCTTGGCAATTATTTCATCCATTTCCTTCTTTTCCTTGAAAACAAAACCATTGCTCATTCTTTTTTCCAAGTTGACTAACCAACAATTTGAACCCTTGAATTAGTTTCCTCCACTTGTCTTCAAAGGATGGTTTCAGTAATTTTATAAACTACTCATTCTCCTCTAAGGTTCCTTTTTTATCCCTAGTCATAGTTTTCTCAAAATGCACTTTTTTTCCTTTTTTCTTTTTTTTCCTAGTTCCTCCTCTTCAACAATATTACTTCTGATTCCAATGTATAAGATTGGTCCCTAACTTTTTGTCATCATAAATATAAAACCACATCAGGTTCCAAGATCATGCTCTAATACCACTATAATGTCCCTTGTTAGGAATTTTATTAAAATGACAATTTTTCACTTTTTTCCCTAGTTAGACCTTTGACTAGTTTTGAGCTCTAGGTCCCCAAATCGCTCCAATTGCTCCCAAATCTTCTGAGAAGGTATATGGATGATTTTAGAACATAAATATGTATTTCATGGATGCTTTTGGACCTTTAAAACACTTCTTCAAATCCTCTTTCTATGCTGGCCAATGTAGGGAACTTTACTAGTAATTTCCCTTTGACTAGTATTGGTCTCTAGGTCTCAAATTGACTCCAAATGCCTTAAAATATTCAAGGAAGGTGTATGAATGATATTAGGACTTGAATATGATGTTCAGGGATGAGATATGGCCACCAAAGTAACTCTTCAAACTCTCTTAAGATTGTGGACCAAGTATGCAATTTTACTAGTAATTTTGGGTTCAAATCCCCCTGGGGTAAGTACTGAAAATGGCTTCCCAAATGTCTCCAAACCCACTCAAATTTCTGAAAAGAGGTAGGGAATTTATTAAGGATGTTATTAATTTCTAATTTTCACCATTAATTGATTATTATATCTGTTCCAACCCTCTCCCATTCAGCTGTAAAAATCACCCATTCGACCCTTGGGGAAATGACAGTATTTCTTCTCCCAATGCAATTAAACTGAGTAAAAATACTTCAAATGCTCAAGTACAGTACATGAAAATTTTAAAATACATCCATGGAAGTCTATTAATCACAAATTTATCATAGGATCATCCATTCATTTGAAATCATCAGCAGTACATTGGTTCACAACAAGGTAGTGGGGAAATGGCACTGTTCTTTCATTAAAAATGGGATTTACACATTTCTACTTGGAATTTCGACCTGAAAATTTTTGGAGATTAATAAAAGAGTATTTAATTCATATTAAAAAGTAAATGGGGCATTATAAGCTCCCCCAAAGAGTACAATAGCTCACCAAAAATGCCCTCCCTCAAGGATCAAGAATATGACATCAAAAATGGAAATGGTTGAAGGAGTGAGATGCAATGAAAGAAACCATGAGCTGCCCTGTAGATTAAAATTGCAAATAAAGACTCCATTAAAGCTACAAATGAAATGTCTGAATGGCCTTTCCAATTACCAACTTGGATGGGAATCTTTCATCCTCGAAATTGGCTAAGGCAAGAAACTAGTCATCCACTAGCTCTCCCTCTTCACAAATGCAATTGGAAATTCTACAAATGATCAAAATATGGTTTCATTCTTTGTTATTGACATTTATAAAGTTCTAATGTCCTCCATGGGTCGAATTTCTTCCAAGAGACTCGTGCCAACTCAAGTTGGGAAGAGATTCCAAAGAATGCCACTTGTGCAACACTTCCTAGTCTCCCACTTCCACCAAATCACATGTGGAAACATATTATATTCCCTAACACCCTTGAGCACTCTCTTGGAGTCTATTTTTAACCCTGACATGTCATATATGTCATATGTCAGCCTTCAGGTCTGATTTGTGTCATAGGTGTCATAGCATCTTCATCATTGATGTCATAGAGCTAGGGAATCTAGCCCAAGTGTCTCATTAGCTCCAAATTGCCTCTTCCTCTTCCATGGGAGTTAATATTCCTCTATATTTCGATATTGGATGATTCATGCCATGAATAATACCTTTTGAAATCCCCCAAGTATGTTACCATTCACCTTGAATTTGAATTGGTGAGAGAATGATGCCAAGTGTAGTGGGGAAATCTAGCCATATGTGGGTCCCACTTCCTCCATGTGTCTTAATGATCAAATGCCACTTTGATTTTCACTTGTATATATTTATTTATCTCCTTTATTAAATATTTATGCCATTCTAATTTTCAAACATAATTTATTATTCCCCTTATTCCAAATCCCAAAGCTTCCACCCCAAACCTAGGAAACTAGTAATTTTCCTCCTTGGCAATTATTTGACCCTTAACATCAATTTGACAAACTCTAATGAATATGGCCAATGTGATTAGGCCATTGTGACCTAATGCCAAATTTGGGACATGACAATGTAGGTTTCATGAATTTCACCCGAGGTGGTAAATAGATCAACTAGAAGCTTATGATGCCCATGGTTAACATGATTAGCTAGGTCCTTGAACTCTCGCTGTGAAAACCTAGAAAAAGCAGAGGAGGCTACACTTGCAGTTGCATCCTCAAGTTGTTTCTTTAGTACAACCTTTTTTTCCTTGTTGACATCATTTTCTACTTCTGCATCATGTAGTTTAGCTTGGAGAGAAGTATTTTGTAACTGCAGATCTTCCAACTTGTCTTCAAATATCTTCCTTAAATACTGAACATAAACCTCATGCTCTTCTTTGGTTGTTTCCAATTGCTCTTGAAGCTTTTTCAGTTCTTCTTTTTTCAAGTTAATCTCCCTATTCAAGGTCTTGACTGAATCAAAATTTGCTCCTACAAATGCACCCAAAGCTGCAACTGTGTCCACTGCTTCTACCTAGATATCATTAGACTGCTTTGTCCAGATTATTTGATCAGGAATGGGTGCCTCCAATTCTCCTTGATCTCTACTTCTCCTTTTACCTTTCTTCATGACTGCCTTGGTTTCCTTACTGTAAAAGTAGTCCACCAGGGGAACAATTACATCGCGTCATCTTAAAAAGTATCCACCATATCAATGGATGATGTGGTCATATCTGTTGTTGTAACCAAAAGGGATGTCTTGGTGACAATAGGACTAGGGATAGACATAGCAACCTGAGATGAGATTTAGGAAGAAGGGAGAACTTCAGTAGTTGATGGTCCAGTGGTTGATGAAGGAATGGAAGTAAGAACTTCATGTGGTGGATCTTGAGTGTCTACAGCTGAAGGTGAAGAAGGGGAAAAGGGATTTGGGACATTAGCAACTGAGGGTAATGAAGGAGATGGAGGTGATTGCAGGGGGACAATTGAAGACTAGACCTCTGCAATGGTTGATGGGGAAATAGGGAATGGAATTGTCGAAGCTGGAGGTGTAGGAGTGAAAAATGCATCAAGCAACTGAGACAAGGTTGTTGGGAGGAGTCACCTCAGAAGTTGTAACAAGAGAAAATTTTGTTGAGGGAAGTGATGTGGCTGCAGTTATTGCATCAAGAACAGCAGAAACCTGAGACATACTTTCACCTTCGGCAGGTTCATCCATAGATATGGTGTCCAACAAATCTAAGACTGCCTGAACCTTCAATGATTTCTTCCAATACAGGTACAGGAGAAACTACTTCATCTTCCCTATCACTATCAATATCGAAAGTGGGAATCTGAGAGGGAGAAATTATGAGTTCTGTCTCTTTGCTGGATTACTAACCACAATCACCTGTACATCACTTACTGAGCTAGATGGATTGAATTCTTTGGTGTGCAGCACTGAGGTCATTTGTACTAGTTCTTTCTTGGCTTGCTGGGAAGTTTGCATTAATTCTTTATATTGTTCAGAAATCTTCATCTTTGGAGATTCCTCCATAAGTCCTTTTCCTTTATCACCATCAGGATAAGTCAGCATGAGAGGGGTTTTAGCTTGTTGAGACTCCTTCTCTTCTCTTCCCCTTCTTACCTGCTCAATCAAATCGAATTCAATTTTCTTGTAGCTGAAAACCTTGTCTCTGAGCTCTTTCTGATATAGCAAAATCTGGTTTTGTTCATCCCTGCTCTTAGCCTTTGCTAGGACTTCAGAAAAAGTATTGACTACTAGGTATATGGAGTCATCTGGGACATCTTCGTGTACATAGCTCATCTTGATATGATTGTGCTTGAAATGAGCATCTAGGAATCCTTTAGGATCATGTCTTATTTTAGGAGCATATCCTAGTTTCAAAGAAGCAATCTTGTTACCAAGTACTTGAGCCTAGGTGGAAGTAGGGATAGCCAAAGATCCAAGGTTCAAGGGGATTTGGGCCATCCTCTCCTCTTTGGACCTGTAAGTTTGAGTTAAACCCCTTCTATAACAATCTGATATGATACTTCTTCAATCAGTAACCTATCTGGAACAATTCTAGGCAGCAGGTGAACAACACTGCTTCCCCATATTTTGACATAGGAGAAAGATTCCCCTACATACCAATCTCCAATTGTGGCAATGAAAATCTTGGCATCAGCCGAGAAAGCTGGTGCATCTTCCTTAAAAATATTGAGATAAATGGCACCAAGGAAATGATCACAAATGTCATATAATAGAGGTACATAATTATCCTCCCACAGTGCAGAATGATATATGTGAATAGGAGGAGCAACGGGGGTCCAATTCCATCCCATGTTGGGATATTGAAACTCAGCATAGAAAACATATAACACATAGGTTGAAAGAAAGAAACGGGGTTTCTGTGTAGCAGGGGACTTCTGATACTTTTCAATTGTCATTTTAAGCTCAAAAGACAAAATAGAAGCCCAAGGAAAAGATTCACCTGTAGTCAAGACATGATGAGCCACAGGAGTCCATTCAACTTTAAAAATTGAGGAATTAGGAAGGCCATACAATCGAGAAAACATAGCTGCCAATAACGAGTAGGGTTCTTTAAACCATGACACTGGGTACAAGTTATCAGGCCTGCGCATAAAGTTGGCTGGTTTTTGCATCCAAGAATTGATCATTTCATTGAAATTGAACCTGGTGTTACCAGAATCCAGGAATGGAGTATTAAGGATCTACATAGGTCGTCTAAGGGAAAATGCCCTGATAAATACCTCAGGACAGAAAGTGGTTAATTGTGAACCCGCACTGTCGTTAAATGAGCGGTATTTGGGGTTGGCATGCTCTACTATCCACTTAAATGCATCAGTATAAGGAAGGATGGTAGGTCTGGATGCAATTGCATGAAACTGAGAGTTCCTATTTTTCTCGTAGGCTTGGCGGTCATTCTCAATATCATATAGGTCATCAATGTCAAATATCGAGTAGATTTTAGACCAGTCCACCTGGTAGGGTTCAGTGATCTTCCCACTGGTGTCTGAGAAGATGCCAAAATTTGGGTCCTTGTTCAGTTGGTCTCTCAGGGTATTCTTAGAATGTGTGTTGCGCAAAATGTTTGCAGATTGGAGAAATTTTGACGAATGAACAACAACAATAAAAAACAATCCAAAAACGATTAAAACTGTAAATAACTGAAAAAAGGAATAGAGAAAACCAACCTGCTTTAGCTGAAAATGGCGGGAAAGGGACCCCTGGTAAAATATCACAGTAAAATTCAAGCAGCAAGGTAATTTTCCAAATTCGGAAATGATAGCGAAAAATAAGAAAAATGACCTATTTAATAATTTGAATGGGTAAAATCTGAGCCGTCGGATAAAAAACCGATCAACGGCTGAGATCAACTTTTTAAGATTTGTGGGAAGTAAATTGCGGGGGCTGGTTTCGTGGGTATGTACATCCTTCCCAAAATCAACAATACACAATTGCAGGTTGCGGGATCGAAACTGCGTTTATTGAATCAAAAGATAATTCCATAATCCGCAATCCGCAATTTGTGGGTTTCGGGATTCCAAAGTTCGAAAATTTATTCAACAACTTCCCGCAATCCACAATTGCAGGTTGCAGGATGCGGGAATGCCAACAACCTTTGATATGAAAAAACCTTTCCGCAATCCGCAATCCGCAATCCGCAATTGCGGGTTGCAAGAACACACAACACATTTTTGTATTCAAACCACTTTCTGCAATGTGCAATCCGCAATTGCGGGTTGCGGAACAAAAAGTTCAACAAACATATTTACATATTCTTCCCGCAATCCACAACTTGTGGGTTGCGGGTTGCGAGATGGGAAAAACTCAAAAGAGAAAAACAAGATCCCGCAACCCGCAATTGCGGGATTGCGGGATGAAAAATGACCTTTTGTAAGGAATCAAAGTTTCCCGCAATTTTCAGAAAAACAGTAAAAAACTGGAAATTTTTAAAGGGAAAATCTCTAATCAAATGAGAACAATGCAAAGGCATAAAATGATAATAAACATGATTAAAAAACTCATAAGGGAAAAGGAATATAAAGCATTACCTTTGCATTTAAAAATTTGGGGCTCCCGTGTTCCATTAGAAAGTGAGATCTGTTGTACCTACAACATGACCCTACTAAAGGGTAATTACAAACCAGAGAGAGAGAGAGAGAGAAAGGTTGTATGCAACAGTAGTTATAAGAAAAAGACAATTACATTCATAACAACATTTAAATAAAGCACAAAGAATGATTACAACAAAAGTCTTAGTGCAAATAAAAGCTTAGCGTAAAAACACATAAATCATAAGTGGGGTACTAGGGTCATTTAGGGGACAAACAACCATAGTACCCAAAGGACCAAAAACATTAAAGGGTGGTACGAACAAATCAAGATGGGAGAAATGACCCTATCAACCACACACCAAGTAAAAGGTACCACAAGACCAATAAACAACAAGGTGTAAGGACCAAAAGTAAATCAACCCTTGTGGTTAAGGTACAAATAAGGTCAAATATATTATATTGCAATTGCTCCTTGTAACTACCTCTTGTATGCAATAGATCCTTGTAACTACCTGTTATTTGACATGAAAAAGAGATAAAAGGTCAAATAATGTAAAATATATGCAATAGCTCCTTGTAACTGTAATTTCCCTTTTTAATAAAATTTCCCAATGTGCTCAAATTCACCAAATTTCAACTCTAGGTATATGTATACAATTGATTCCAAACTCCTCCAAATACTTTCAAACTTGGAGAGGAAGGTCATGAGGGGTCATGGGACACATTAACACATATATTAGACATATAATAAACTTATATACCCAACCATGGTATTCAATTTGAAAGGGAAGAAGTTTTGGGACAGAATTAGTCAACTTGGGAAGTGGAAATCCCCCCTAGGTCTTGGAACAAAGCTCTTCCAACACTGTACAAACTTCACTAATGATGGGTATGAGAATTGGATATATTATTAGACATTAATTAAAGTATATTTTCAGCATTATATGTGGTTTTACGGTTGAATAGGTATCCAAGAGAACTCAGGGAATTTACTAGTAATTTTGAGGTTCAAACCCCCAAGGGTAGATGGCTCCAAATAGCTCCAGATGATCTCAAATTGTACCAGAACGTGTACGGATGATGTTTAAACATTATAAGGGTGTTTATAGGTTCCTTCCAACCTTCAAATGAATTCTTCAACTCACTTTGGTAATCTGGTCAATGTAGGGAGTTTTACTAGCAAATTGTGGTTCAAATCCCCTTAGGGTAAATGACAAGTTGGCTCTCCAATTGCAATAGAACCCTCTCGAAATTATGAATAGAGGATGGTGACATATAAAGGAAATAAATGGGCTCTCATATGAATCATCATTCAGCTTATAATATCTTCTACAACTCTCTCAAATCAGATATAGAATTGCTAGTTTCAACATAAGGGGAAATGGTAGGCAATCTTCATTAAATGTTATGAAACTCAACCAAATGCCTCTGAATTCTTGTATAATGAACCTGAAACCATTTGAAAACATAAATTACAGTCCATTTATCAGTAATCCATGATTCATTAACTGAACCATTCGAATTTATTAACATATCATTAACTTGCAACAAGGCAGTGGTGAAAATGGTACTGTTTGTTCATTAATGAGCAATTTTGCATAGTATTTCTTGGAATATCGAATTGTAGATCTTCTAAGAATGAAATAAATAGCATATAAATCATAGTACAAAATAATGGGTAATCATAATCTCCCCCAAAGAGAATAGTATCTCACCAAGGGCGCAATTCCTCAAGGATCAAGAATATGCATAGAAAACGTGAAATGGCTGAAGAAGCAAGATGAACTAGAAGTGACCATGATCTGACCTGTATATTACACCTGCAAAAAATTTGTCCATTGAAGCTCCAAATGAAAGGTATGAATGGCCTTTCCAATTACCAACTAGGATGGGAATCTTTCACCCTCGAAATTGGTGCTAAGCCAAGTAGAGTAGCACTCCACTAGCTCTTCTCTCCAAATGCAATTGCAAATTCTAAAAATGATAAAAGGCCATTATTATTCCTCATGAAATCCTTTTATTTACTTCATGGGGGGTCCTAAGGTCGAATTTATTTTCATGGGCTTCCTCCAACTCATCTTTGTGGTTTAGTAACTCATATGACACTTGTCTTGCCTCCTCATGCTCCAAATATTTCCCCAAGTAGAATGGATACCTCTAACTCCCTAATGTGCCCTCTTTGTGCTATATTTAGCTCTGACATGTCAGATTTGTCATAGTCTGAAATCAGGTCTGGATATGTCATAGAATCTTTATCATTGGTTGTCATAGAGTATAGGGAATCTCCTTCCAAGTGGCACACATTGTCTTCCTAACCTCTTCCTCTCCCCATGGGAGTTACTCCTATTCACCAATTTGAATTAATTAGCTCATGAACTGCCATATGGCACCTCACCATCCTCCAAATATGTTTCCTTACCCATAGATTCGAATTGGATGATGTGCATGCCAAGTGTGTGGAGGGAATCTAGCCACCTAAGGACTCCATAAGCCTCCAATTGTCTTCATGACCAAATGCCACATTAGTTTCTCAAGATTTATTATTTATGTGACCCATTTTAATGTGAATATGGTAAACCAAAGTTATTTTGGGTCCTATAGATCCTTCACTCCAACTTTTAATGCTTCCACCCCCAACCTAGGAAACTAGTAATTTTCCTCCTTGGCAATTATTTGACCCTTAACATAAATTTGACAAACTCTCATGAATATGGACAATGGGATTAGGCCATTGTGACCCATTGAAAAATTTGGGACATGACAAATCCTCCCTTCCCAATATTGCTTGTCCTCAAGCAATTTCAAACATGGGTGTTGAAGAACCTGCTTTTTGTATAATTGTTTGAAGTTGCCACTGAGTTTCCCAACTTTGACTCTTCAAGATTCTATGAATATTTTAGAGAGGAACCAACATGCTTGCTGCTGCACTACTATGATTAAAATCACCTTATTAAGTGGGGAATCCATCACCCATACTACTCGTTTCCCCAAAAAATTGAAACCAATGAGACTAAGAATTATTCCAGGGTCCGATTGCTTGTATTGCACTCCAACAATTAGGAGTTCTCTCCAACTCATACCATCAGGTAAGAGAGTTCCTGGATCCCATTTTCTTGTATGCATTCTTCCAAACATCATGGGTACAAAATATATATCATCAATGTACATAACAACATAATGAAAATGTACATCAAGAATATGCTTCATCAAAGAATCATGAAAGTTCTTATACCTCCAAGCAAGTAGACCACCATTTTACAAGTGCATATAAGCATCAAGTAACCAATAATATATGCTCCAATGACATAGGTGAGGATCCCATGTCCTATAATGCTGCTCCAAAAGGATGTGATATGCATTAAAATATTCAGCCATGTATTCTTTCATCCAAGAAGTGAATGAAGAATCTCCACTAAAATATGAACCAAATAATGAGCAGAAAAAACAAGGAGACTTCAAATGACTCAAAGAAGTCTCACCCATACATCCATGAATGTGAGAATCATAAAGATATAAAAAAGTATGTGGCTGCCAAAAAAAATGTTCTCCAATCATAAATCTATTCACCACAGGCTTGGATGAAGTTCCTCCAACATCAAATGAACCAAGTGTTGAGTAAGAAAAACCATGAGTCTTCAAGTGACTCAAATGCATATCATAGGTGCACCCATGTAGATGTTCATCATCATAAATTAACAAAGGATGCAGCTGAAAATGTGAATAAGAATGTGCTCCAACCATGTCATCATAAAAAGTAAACCTAGGAGTTCCATACTCCTCATGTGGCACCATAAAAAAGAACCCTTTCACCCATACTTCATTGAGACTAATGCTCCAAAACATGGAATTGTAGGATGTATGAGAATGAACTAACTCACCCAAATGATCAAAAAGTGCAGAAGTTTCTTCATGGGAAGAATCCATATGGGTAGTATCATGTAGCTCCTTCAAAAGTGTGAAACCTTTGTCGTAGATTGGTTCCAATGTAGAGGAATCATGCTCTTCTTTAAAAATTGCATAACCTTCATCAAGAGACAATTCAAGTTCCTCTTCCACCACATCAAGTGTTTGGATATCTTCAAGTTCATCTTCAAACACATCAAGAACATTCAAATTTCCACATTTCTCATGATCCACCATGTCATGAGAATCCTCCAAACAATCTACCATTTGACAATCTGAAACATAGGAGGAAAAACAAGTATCTTGCAACTTTTCAAGAAGTTGCTCATTTTGATTTGTGAGCTTATGATTATCCACATTATTATTCAAGTATGCATCATGTAACAATTCATTAAGCTCAAACAAATGGTTTCTATCAAAAAGAAAAGACATGAAATTACCTTTGATGTGGCACATTGCTCTTTGAATCTTCTCCATATCTTCAAGGAATGATGTTTCCTCCAGTGAAGTATCTCTCCAACAATAATTTGACACCAATGCTTGAGTGTCATGGAGAATTCTAAGGGACTCTTGGATATTCTTTTCATTCATCTTTAAGGACCCTTCAAGAAAATGAGGCTCTTGCAAATGAACCTCCTCATCTTCTTCCTTCTTGCTTGGACCAACTTCATGAAGCTCAAGTGGTGATGGGGAAGTTGATCTTGTTTATTCTTCAACTGCTACAAGGTCTTCATTTTCATGCTTAGGGGAATTTTGTCTTGTAGCAATACTATCAAAAGTGATCTCTATGTCACCAACATAGAGGTGTGAGCACCCATCAGTAGGTACTCCTTCATAGTTCAAGCATTTATCAGTAGATGCTCCTTGATTCATGTCCAAAATAGAATGTGTCTCGAAATGATCTTCAATATTTTCAATAGGATCTTCTTCAAGTTCATGGGATGTATCTTCATTTTTCTCCTTCAAGCAATCTGATGTACATTTCCCCTTCGTTTCCTTAATATCAATACATTTGGAATCTATTTTTGAAGAATACCCAAGAAGTCTCTTCAAGAGGGAAATACCTACATTCCCTGAAGCTTCAGATTTTTCATTGCTCTTTTCACTCACACACATATGATTTTCTCTCCAAGGTATTTTACAAGAAGGGCATAAAACTTTCTTCACGAACTCCACATATTCATTTTTGGGCCTATTTGTAAACACCCAATTAGCAAAGTCTTCAAAAGAAGGGGCCTTTGTTGTCCTTCCCTTATACAAATCAAGATATTCCTGATATTGTTGGGGTAAGGTTTTATATGTTGCTCTCCATCTTTGTAACTCATTCATAGAATTATCCTTTGGTGGTGTGACATACTCATATTTATCATACCTAGGGTCATAATAATAATATTCATTCCTCTTGAAATTGTAAGAAGTGTTGCATGGTGGCACCTCTTCCTCATACCATTCACATTCTCCTTCATATTGTTCACAATCATTTGCATATTCCTCATAAGAATTGCACTCATGGGATTCATCATAATAGTAAGACATGGATACAACTTATTATTCAATGTATGATATTGATGTTCTTTTTCGTAAGTTAGTCTCCAAAGCCCGAAAAAGCATAAAATGATGCAGATGGAGAACTCTTCTAGCTGATGTGACTAGAGTATTCCTTTTTCGTAATTAGTCTACAAGGTCCGGAAAAGGGGTAAAATTATACCAGGTAGATGCCCTTTCAGATACGTTTAGCGAGCATGAAAGGAAGCAAGATTGCTCGGCGATCTTTTCATTGTTTTAGGAGTCAGAAAAGAGCTTAACAAAAACTCCCTAAGTGCCTTTTTCGTAAAAAGGGATTGCTCGGCCCGAAAAAGGGATAAAATTATACCGAACAAAAAAGGATTGATGGGAGCGAGAAAAGGTCTCAAGCATCATCATGAGTGTAGAAAACTGGATCCGGTGACATAAAGATTGTCAAACAGGGGCAACGTCCAATGTGGCACGCAAACTGAGGTGATGGGTGACATTTTAAAAAATGCCTGAAAAATCTGGAGGTGAGATCGAGAAATGATCTCAAGCATCATCACGAGCGCGGAAAACTGAATCCGACGATATAAGGCATGTCAAAAATGGAGAACGGTGGATGTGGCATGCAAACCGAGGTGACGAGGGGGGCATGGAAAAAATGCCAAAAAAATCTAGGCGTGAGAGTGAGAAATTATCTCAAGCATTATCACGAGCGTGGAAAACTGAATCCGGCGATATAAGACTTGCTAAAAACGGATGACGGTCGATGTGGCACGCAAACTGAGGCGACGAGGGGGCGTGAAAAAATGCCATAAAAATCTAGGCGTGAGAGCGAGAAATGATCTCAGGCATCATCACGAGCGCGGAAAGCTGAATCCGGTGATATAAGACTCGTCAAAAATGGACGACGACCGATGTGGCATGCAAATCGAGGCGATGAGGGGGCCCAAAAAATGGTCAAAAAATGGACCTGATGAAAACAGGAAAAGGCAAGATCTATCATGAATTTCTCGCTGTGCTGATTCCAATGGTACCAACTGTTTGAGAAACGGACGTCGTATGAGACCGGAATGGCGGTTTGAAAAATGGTTGAATTTCTATAAATAGGGCGTGGGGCCCATATGACGTGTCATTGTTACGTGCGAGTTTGGCAGAGCAGTCAGAGCTCTTTCTCAATTTCTGGGAGATTTGACCGTTGGTTTTCGATTCTTCGAGTTTCAGGTAACCCTATTTGCCTTAGCCTTTTCAATTATGTCTTTGTTGTTTGGCGGTGGGCCCCCGAAGGCCGTGAAATTCCACGTTGACCTTCCAACGTGGAATATCGCGGGTTTCGGGTCTCTTCCCGCTATGAACCGCGCGGGTTTTAGGCTGACAGTGGCGATGTTCATCGCGACTGTGAGGTTGGAAACCGCGATGTTCATCGCGAGTTCATGGGAGATAGTTGCGATGTTCATCGCGACTGTCTGGCAAATATCCGCGATGTTCATCGCGGGTTCTTGAATGGAGGCCGCGATGATCATCGCGGCTTTTGATGGAAAATCCGCGATGGTATTTTTTGCAAAGAAATTTTGTTGGGGCTAAAAATTTCTTCTGTTTTTTGGCAGGATGTTGAGGAGACCATTGACTTCATGGCGAGAGCGGGAGATAGATGATGATCTGATGTTGAGGATTCAGACTGATCCGAGGGTTCGGCAGACTCTACCGATGAGTGGACTTTTGAAGTTCGCTCAGATCCCACCTATGCGTTCAGTGAGACGGATCCTGAACAAGTTGGTGGGTTGGTGGGTGCCCGCCGAGGGTGCTTTTATGATTGGGGGACAGAGGTTGGAGATCACCCTCACAGACGTATATTTTCTCACTGGGTTGCCTCGTTTAGGGGAGGTGGGAGATATTCTACCGAGGATCCCTCCAGGTGTTGATATGGAGGATTTGCTGCAGACGTTTTGTGTTGATGGGGCCATTTTGCAGAACAACGCTTTGAGTTTGCGATCACTATGGGAGTGGGACATGAGGGATGTTGGGGCGTGTGTTCTGCGAGTATTGGGTGCTGCGGCACCACATCGTTTGTCAGGGGGACAAACGATGATGGTGGACTCTGTGCTTCATGGGACGTATTATGCATGGGCTCAGATGTTTCTAGCTGGTGTCCGGAGAGATCTGGACAAGTGCTGTCGAGAGGGAGGAGAGTTCTGTTATGCCTCCTTTCTATGTTGTTTTTTCTTCGAGCGGGTGTCGACCTTGCGACCACGGGTGCCCATTCGTGATGGTCTGGTGAGTGAGCCGCGCATGGTGCGGTGGGGGCATATGATGCCTCGAGGCGGTGGTGGTGTGCGCGGGTTCTTTACGAAGGAGGTATATGAGCAGTGGGAGCAGATGCCCCTATTGATTGAGGATTACCCATATGCTGGCATGGACTATCGAGGGGACCCAGAGATGCCTCGAGCCCAGGGACAGGCCTGGGGTTTAGACGGTATGTTTTGTGGTTTGTTTTATACTATATCATGTGATTTGTTTATGATTATAGTTAGATATGTATATGATGTTTTACTTGCACTGTGCAGATGTTGGTCCGGTACCACCTGTCGACTATGTGGCTTGGCGGGGGCGGGCGATGGTGGTTTCCCAGCCTCCTGCAGCGGTACCACCTCCACGTGGTGGAGGATTTGCGGCTCGTGGGCGAGGGGTTGGCCCTCAAGATGATGCCATAGAAGGTGTCAGATAGACCTTTGACATGATTCTAGCTGGACTCCCCGAGGATGGCTGGAGAGACCTGGACCGGGACATCGTGGAGCGTTGCTTCGGTGCGCCGCCTGAGTGGCGGTCGCTCCTGTTGAGGACAACGGTTTTTGTGGCCGAGCACAGGGATGGTGTTCGGGATGACCCGGCAGGGCCGGATGAGAGGAGGATCCTTCTAAAGGATGATCCAGCGGGGCCAGCAGAGCGGAGAGTTCGGGCTCTCCATGATATGGCGGGGCCAGCAGAGGAGGCGCCAGAGGAGCCCAGGGACCCTCATGACTAGATGATATGTATTTGCCCCCAAATGCTGATGAGCATATGGGGAAGCTCTTTTTGTACGGCTGATGTATTTTTTGTATTTTGGGTGCTGAGGGCACCTATGACATGTTCTGACTATACGATGATGTATTTATATGTATATATTTGATGTTGGTATATAGTCGTGTATGCACGTGGATGCACTTGTTGTCTTTTCGTTCGCCTGTGGAGGCATGTTTGATTTTATGTATGCCCATGGAGGCACATGGTATGCACGTGGATGCACATTTTGTTTTTGGTATATGCCCGTGGAGGCACATGGTATGCACGTGGATGCGCATTTTGTTTTGGTATATGCCTGTGGAGGCACATGTTATGCATGTGGATGCATTATTTGTTTATGGTATGATGTGATTGGTGTGCTAGTCAAGTACATTGTTGGCCATATGGTCTGCTACACTATTGAGATTTCTTGGGACATGTGTGAATGAAATGGATTCAAACTGTCGAATCATTTGTTTAGTGCGAAAAAAATTTCTGAACAGACAGGGATCGCGTACCTGGTAATCATTGTTGAGTTGGGAAACTAGGAGTTGTGAGTCCAAGAAAATGTTAAGGTGGCGTATGCTCATTTGGAGAGCTGTGGCCAAGAGACCGGTCACGGCATCATATTCAGCCTGGTTGTTGGTAGCGGCACCCAAACACATTCCGTCGATGTGGATCAACTCATGTGAAGGGGAATATATTACCCAAGCTGCGGAGGCCAGATTGGGGGACCAACGGCTTGCCCCATCAGTGAAACCGACGTAGCAGAGTGGAACATGTGTGTGAACGGGATCAAGGGAAGGAGCCGACCGGACAGAGGGGTATCCGGTGGAGATCATATAAATGGCGGGGTTAAGGTCAGGCATTTTGGTATTTGACCAAGTAAAGACGTCAGTGAATTCTTGGAAGAGTATTTGGTATTATCCATTCTCATGCTCACTGTGGGAGGCTCCTAATGTAATGGTATGAAGGGCACCAAGTGGGTCAGAGATGTCAATGTGGATGACGTGAGAAATATCGACCATGTTATTTTCCTTAGAGGCATCAGGAGTAGGAATGGGATCCTTCAACGAGTTGACTTTAGTAGGAAGGAAATCTTTGGACTCAACCGCGAAGTGGGTAGCAGTGGTGGATGAGGTCTCTTCTGGGAGGAAGTATGAACGATGGTGCATGTCTTCCCAGGGATAATCCGGGGCAGTAGTAGCCTCTAGAATCTCTTTATCACTGCGGGAGCTATGAGTGGTCAAGTCAGTTGACGAGGTTTGGGTGGTCGAAGAGATCATATAAATGGTGTTAATCTCTCCTGATGAGGATGATGCGGGAGGGTAGATCTCCTCGATAGTAGGGGGTGCCGTCTCAAGGTCCAAATTGTTCATCTCGTAGAGAGCTTCTCTGTAATCTGGGATGTCAGGACAGTGATGTGAGTAGTGGCCGTAAATACCGCATATCGCACATGGGTGGTTGGTACACAGTGATTTATCACAAGGCATGGGGTTTGGATCGAGTTTGACCACCGGGATGTTGGGGTCGTCCTCCAACATTTTCATGTGTTCCTGTAATGCAGGTAATTGTGGACACTGATGGGTTGGATGGCCTAACTCATCACACAACGAGCATTTGGGAGGAGCACAGAATACGGGTGGAGGTTTAACTGCCTTGGGTGGGGGTACCGCAGTGTATGGTTGTGGGCCTCTGCCCCCAGTGGGCCTGATTAGTGGAGGGGGATTCGTCGATGACGAAGGAGTAGTGATACCGGGAGGTGGTTGAGTAGAAGTAACAATGGGTTGTACCGGTTGCAGGATGACATTTGGTGTCGGCGGAGGAACGGGAGGCGTAATATACCACACGGGTAATCCCAATGTTAACCCGGGGAGACTAAGGGTAGCCATAACCGGGGCGCTTACTACACCCGAAGGAGGAAATAGAAAGGGGATTGTGTGGATGGGTGTAACTACAATGTGACTAGGGACCAATGGTGGTTTGGGTAACAAGGAGGGTTGATTACCGGGTGTTTGTGAAAGAGTGCAGAGGTTAGCGACGTGGGTCTCCGGTGATAGTGGTGGAATGGCCTGGAATGTAGAAGTCATCGGCGCGTCGGAGTATAGTCCGGGTCCCATTGAGGAAACGAACGAGGTAGTTGTACCACAAATAGGTTGTTCAACCATGGGGAGAACATTTTCCGGTGTGGCGGGGGCCTTGGGATCGTAATAGGTGAGTTGGTCGACCTTGACCATGCGTCCCTCATGGGGGAACTGCATGGTACGAAAAACGGATGAGGCAACAGCCCGCATGGCATACATGTAACTACGGCCAAGTAAAAGGTTATAGTCAAGTTGGGTATTGATGACCTCAATGTCAATGAGCACGGTTTTACCTGTGAGCTGGACGGGGACATTAGCTAAGAGACCTTGGGGTTGTGCTGAACGGGCGTCATAGGCTCGCAACGCAGTGGTGGACTGCTAGAGAGTAGGGGATCCCAACTTCTGGCAAACGAATGTGGACATGACGCATGTAGAGGCCCCTTCATCGATAATGCATTGATGGATGACAAGATTCTGAACGGAAACGAAAACTTGGAATGCTAAACTGGAAGGCAGTCGTGGTTCAGCCTGGTCTGAATCGAATGCGATCAGTTGTGAATCATTGGGGTCAATAGCGCCAATGGCAAAGAGCAAAGTCTTGCGTTGTAAAGGACAGTTTTTCAAGACCTCTAAAGCAGACATAGCTGCAGGAGACTGGGCTATGTCGTCTACAATGTTGTAATTCGACGCAGCACGAGCATTGGGATTATTGTTGATATGACGAAGTGGGAAGCGAGGTGCTTTGGAAGCGTTATCAAGTGGAGCCGGAGGTATACGTAACATTTTATCTGTGGGATTAATGTTAGTGTTTTTGTCGGTGGGAGGGGCTTCAGAGGTGGAGCCATATTGGTTCCGATGGGTTTGGAGGTTTGCATCGACAGTTGACATCATCAACAAATGGTGAGTACTTGAATCGAACATGGGTTGATCAAGGGCTGTATAAGTGATCTGTTGTGGTGGCACGTTGCCCTGAGGGGGAGCTAATGGCTGAGTGTTCACTACACCCTGGTTTGGAAAGGGGTTTTGCAGCACCAAAGGTTGATGTTGAGGTGGTGGAGGGTTGGGTGGCGGCTGAGGAGCCGCTTGCCCTTGACGATGGGCATCGTCGATCCAGAGTTGCCGAGCTCGCTCCAAATGTGGGCAAGAATGTGTGTAATGACCATAGACCCCGCAGATAGAACAAGGGTGGTTTGTTCTGAGGTTATTATTTCTAGGCTGCTTGGGATTCCGATCCGGATTGCGGTTGGGAGGAGCAACATTGTTATTTTGCTGAGGATTGGGAGGTGGAGTGTTATAGCTTGAAATGACACCTCTCCGTCCGTGACGACACTTGTTTCCCTTGGTCGCATGACGACACTTCTTGAGATCAAGTTCAGTCACACAACAGGACAATTGTGGATGGAGGAGTCATTTGGGACACTAAAAATGGTTGAAATTACCTCATTCTTGACCCATTTGATGTATATGACCCTTAGGAACATTTTTTCCAGACCAAACCATCTCCTGAAAATGAGCAGAAAAGCCTGTTTTTGGCCATTTTTCACTATGAGCGCGACTCTACTGTTATAATAGTAGCGTGTGTACGCGACTTTACCTCATTCAAAGTAGCGCCCATTGCCATATGTACGCGAGTTTGTCTACTATAGAGTAGAGTACACACCTGTTTTGGTCAAAATCTCGAAATTGGTGTAAGTTAAGTTGGTTGGGAAACCTCTTGAGCGGTTGTAACTTCTTTTCCTCTTCCTCATTGACTATATAAGGAGGGTAGAAGGGTCATGTGAGGGGAGCAAGCCTAATTGCAAAGTTATGTTGGAGGAATGGAGACCCTCATCCCCCTCTCTTGTGCTTCAGTTTTGGTAAACCCTAGTACAATTGCTTAGAGGCTGGGATCCTTGGAGAACGGAAGCAGGAGACCTTGAATCTAGGTTTCGTGAAGTGCCAAGCTTGAAGAAAGGTATAATTGTATGTACTTGCTTTCATTCATTAATAAAGATCAGACGTTCTTCTCTTTCCAAATATGACCTATTAATGTGTCTTAAGATTTGATCACTGTTTGATTATAGTTTGATGTCTCTTTCCATTATAGATATCAGTATTATATATGTAGTCAAATGTATTTGAGAAAGGTATCAAGTTGTTTTGCAGGTCTGGGCATTGCGACACTGGATAAGCATTGAAGAGCGAGGGAGGAAAAGCTAGGATCAACCTTCTGAATAAGGTGCCTACATCTCTAAACCCTAATCTCTTCATTTATTAGTTATACTTGCAGAATGCTTGTAAGTCTATCTTTATCACCGTAAGTTGGTAGTTTCTCCCCTGAACTATAGGTGCATTTTCCCCACAACATGGAGGACCTTGCTGATGCTGTTGGTTATTACTGCGGTTACGTCCTCTTCCAAGGTTCTGTTGCGCACCTTGGTTGCGCTGGTTGTTCTGGTGCTGGGGCTGGTTGTGCTGTGTGTACACTTGCCCTTGAGAAGTGAGAGGATTTTGGTTCACCGCAGGTGCGGGAGCAGGTTGTGGTGGATAATAAGCCGGTGGGGCTGAAGGTGGACCAGTTGCCTGCTGGGGTTGTTGGTAACCCTGAGCTATTGGAGGTGTTGGGCTAGCTGTCGCAGCTTGCTGTGGGTAATACATTGGTTGAGGTGCGGCTAGGGGAGCGTATGCAGGTGGTGCATGTCCGAAGCACTGAGGTGGACATGAAGGTCCGTGGTTATGGTGGTGATGTGCCATGGGAGCATATGAACTGGTTCCTCCAGATTGAGATGTAGCCCGCGAAAGGTCGGGACCATGGCTAGGATGTGCAATAGAAAAGGGTTGGGGATGCGAGGCCATACGACCAATGATGCCATCAACGGCATGGGATGCCCCCAGCGCATCATGTTGGGATGACTCGCCTCAAGGGGCGTCTGGAATAATGGTATACAGATAACTCGACTGGGCGTAAATGAGGTCAAACTGTTGGGCTTTGAGGATGGCCTCTTCTTCAGACTGGGGTCGTTCGGATGCCACATCCTTCGCAATGAGAGGGAGGAGGGATTTGAGAAACCAATCTAAGAAGATACGGTCGTCTAACTTGATTTTGTAGAGGCTTCGGCATCGACGCCACTCATGAATGTGGTCAGTGATGTGGGTGGCCGTGTTCTGTCTGCAAGACAATAGGATCTCAACTCCCGCATCATAGTGGACAGGTAACTGGAAGAACTGTAGGAAGGTCGAGGTAAGGGAGGCAAAGGTGGCATGCGTCCCATGGGGCTGCTCGATATACCACTTGGCTGTAGATCCAGTGAAGGTGCGTTGTAACAGACGGAGGCAGACAGAGTCATCCACTATGGAGTTGGAGGAACACCATAGATGGAAGGACATGATATGGTTCTGGGGGTCCTCACCTGCCTTGCCCTCAAACTTAGGGATGTCGGAGGGGAGTTTGGTGGGCATGTGAGGCCACGCAGGATCGTGTCTGATAGGATCATTGGTGAGTCTGTCTAAGTCTGGCAAGTTCAGACTTGCCATGTACGGTAAGCTAGAAGATGTAGTGACTAGGACTGGGACAAGCCTAGTCATGGTGGTATGATGTAGGGGTCCAGTAGCGCCTAAAGGTATGCTAGGTATTGAAGGTATGTGTCCTCCAATAGGTGTGGTCTGGTATGGGCCAGCGCTTCCAAGTGCAACATGGGTTACACTTGGGTTAGGAATAATAGTGGTGATTCCTGGAATCTGGGTTGTGGGAATCAAAGGGGGTGTGACCCCTATATTCGGCATACCCATAACAGGTGGTGGCCCTGTGTTGGGGATTCCTATAACAGTAGCGCCCATACTGCTATGAGCGCTAGTTTCCTTCATACACAGTAGCGCCCATACTGCTATGAGCGCTAGTTTCCTTCATACACAGTAGCGCCCATACTGCTATGAGCGCTAGTTTCCTTCATACACAGTAGCGCTCAAAATCTGGGTTTGATTTTTTGAGTTTTTCGGTTGTGGACCCAAATCAGGGGGCTGTGGCTGCATTTTTTGGGGTCCCTGATGACCTTAGGTCTGTGTTAAACCCCTGTAAGTGGTCTCCCATCCTTGCACTGATCCTACATTCATGATTTGAACCTCTTTTGATCATTTTGGGCTTGTTTGGAAAGTTTTGGGGCTTGTTGACCCAAGTTGGGGGGTTGTGGACCTGTTTGGTGTTTTGTACCCTAATTGGAGTCTGATTGAACTTGCTTGCCCCATTTCCACTGGATTTGAAACCTCTTGAGTCTTTTTTGACCCTGTTTGTATCTATTTGAGTGAAATTTCTCTTTTAGGTTGCTTTCTTGTCCTCCCTTATGCTTTTAGTTTTTCTTTTGTAGTGAAAGCTCAAGTGTTTTGGCTGTTGTTCAAGACCTTGTTTGCATTGTTTACGTGCAGACCTGACTTTACCAAACCATACTTCTTCGTAGGTCATTCGCTTCGTTTGGGTCTAAAAGTAGTTTTTGTACTCTTTTCGCAATGTTTGGCATGCTTACATCAATAAGAATTTGAAAGTCATATTGGTAGCTTTTACTGTTTCATAAAGAGAACCTGAAAGTTTCTTTGCTTTGCTTTGATAGTAGGTTAGTTTCAGTTTTTGTTTCTTACCTTTGAAAAGCATAAAGAATTTTGATTTATCTTATAAATAGAGTACCTTGCAAGTGGCTTAAAAGATTTTAGAGTGCTTTGCATAAAAAAGAACAAGTTTTCTTTTGCATACCTAGTTGCTTGAGTAGCTGCATTCTTAGGTTTTGAGTTTAATTTTTTACATTTAGACTTTATTTTTACCTTTTTTGCATTCAAAAGATTAAAAAATTGCATTTGCATATGCATTCTAAATCAGAATTTTAAGACTTGCATTGAAAAGAAAAAGATTTGTTTGGTGTAAATATTTCATTTTCAGTACTCTATTTCTATTATAACCACTCTCACACACCCACTACCTTTTTGAGTAATCAAGTAACCTTTAAAATGAACTCTAATAAAATGAACTAGCAACATTTTCTTTTCTAGGTTACACTACACCAACTAGTTTTGGTTAGGATCTTGGGTTTAAAACACCTTAAACCACCCAAGATCACACATTGCGCAAAAATCGTAGTGAGACTATCATTAGGCAAACCCACCTCACTCAAAATTTGCCTGGGAGCATATGCAGTAGGTCAATGTGAGATCAGTTTGTGGGAATACCCCTCCTACTTTCTGTTCGAGCATACGCCAGGATCAGATTGCGTATTGGGGACTCTTTCGAGTTTCGGGCTTAGCTACCCTGCCCACGCTTTCTGATTCGACCGGTGACTGTTCCCCCAGGAATTTTCGGTGTTGTGGTATCCTTAGTATCAGACTCTAGGTTCATACACAGGTGACAGCGGAGGGTATATCTGCTGTACCTAGGACAGACGTGGGAGGAAATCCCTTGCAGGTCTTTGGGAGGGCGGTTGGGTGATTCCAGCGCTTGCACCCTTAGTCATTGTATTGTGGACCCCGGGTAACTGTCCTTCATCCTTCGTTGATCTGTTCTGGGCCCTCATCATCCCAGACTCTTCTCCGGAAGGCATCTGTTTGCCTGGTTTGATTTACTTAGGACCTTTTTTTTAGTGGTGTGCTCTTTGTGCTACTTTTTTTTTAGTTTGCCTTAGAGAACTTCTTGTTCATTTGAGCAGGAAACTATGTCTAGCATTCCGGCGAGTGCCAATCAAGGTACCCCTGTTCCGGGGGATCCTTGTGCTGTTCCATTCATTGGAAACATTGGTGCTCCCTTAATGGCTACTCTGAATCTTCCTGGATTCACTATTGGGCTGCCGGTTTGGTTGTTTTCCACTCCGAATGCCTTGCATGCTCCTGACGCTTCTTTTGTGAGCACCTCAAATCAAGAGCATCAGAACCCTGTGCCTCCTTTGCCAGTAACATCTTCTCCTCCTCCTTCTACCTCATGTGGCGAAAGTAGCAATACTAGTAACCAGCAGTCTAAAAGGAATAGACGGGGGAAGAATAGGAAGAAGATGCCAAAACAAGGGGGCAAGCACCCTGCCTCTGCAAATCATGCAGGGGGCACCCACCCAGCCTCTGGAGGTCATGCTGGGAGAAAACTTTTAGTCACTGAAAATCATACTGAAATTTTGTCTTCAACCACTGTTAGTCATGTTGAGGACACATCATTGATCACTGCTAGTCATATTAATGACAAGTCACCAGTTCCTGTGAGTCATACTAGAGATACCAGATCAGCCACTGCAAGTCATGCTGAGGGAGTTGACATTGTCGACAAACCCAACAAACAGAAGCTTAAGTTCCCTTGTAAGTTTTGCGAGGGAGACCACCTTACTTACTTGTGCCCTGTACTTCCAGAAGTGCAAAAAGTGTGGTCCTTAGTTCAAAAGTCTTCTGCTTCTGAGCAACCAGCCTCTGTGAGTCATGCTGGGGGCAAGCTGTCAGCCAATGCTAGTCATGCTGAGAGTACTGACGTTGTAAAGGAGTCTAAACCTATAGGACGGAAACCAAAGTTCCCTTGTAAACTTTGTAAGGGAGATCACCTTACTCACCGATGCCCTGCCATTCCAGAGGCACGAAGAGTGTGGTCCATGTCTGAAGGAACCTCTGTTCCTGAGTTGTCTATAGATTCCCTGCAGTCAGATCAACCTTTGGTTGATAAAGTGGTTGAACCAATGCAATCTTTGGTCGACCCCACTCTTCCTTCGGAGAGTGAAGTGATTGAATCGATGCAATCTTCGACCGATCCCATCAGTCCTTCAGAGATTGATGCACCTACTACTGAAGTCTTCTGCATTTCCAGTTTGGATGTTCCTGAAAAAGGGGGCACTTCATCTGTGCCATGTGAACCCCTACCAAGCCCTAGGATTGTTTCCTTTGATTGGAATAGTCTAGCCGAGCCTCGCCTTCCTTCTTCGACACCTTTCCAGATAAAGGTTGATATCGGGAACCATACGGTTGATCGATGCATTGTTGATGAAGGTGCTTCTGTTAGTATCTTATCCGCTTATGCTTGGAGAGATTTGGGTTTCCCTAATATTATTCCAGCTGTTAATTGGCCGTTGACCTTCGATAGAAGACCTAGTGAACCGATCGGATTCCTCCGTCAGGCACCTGTTACCTTGGGTGAAAAAATAGTCTTAGTTGATTTTATGGTTCTAAAGGACCCTATGGACTTTGATATGATCCTCGGGCGTGATTACGTTTATGCTATGCATGCTGTGGTGTCTACGCTTTTTCGTGTGATGCATTTCCCTCATAACGAAAACATTGTCACCATCGACCAGCTTGCATTCGTTGATCCTCCTTATTACCCAACTGTAGACCAGTCTGATCCCTCGTCATTAGGCACTACTATGTCACATGCGCCTCATGTGGCATATTGTTCCTTGAGTTCAACTGCTACTGAGAAGAAGTCTCTGAGTTCATGCTTACCTTCTCGGGACTTGGTCCCAGCTTTTGACCAAGTGACATCTCCATCTGAATGTTTAGATATGTATTCTATCTGGGATGATATACTTCCTTCCGATGAAGTTTTCCTAGAGTCTATGGTACAGTCTGCCATTCACTTGGATGTTGATCCAGTCACAGTTATGTCCAGCCCCGGTTTGACCTTAAAGTCTGATATTCCTACTGTTAAGTCTTTGGACTCTCCTATAGATCAGCAAATCGGTGTTCCTGCTGAGTTTGATTATGCTTCTAGAATTTTCAACTCCCGTGATGATGAATTTGTTTCTGCAGATTCCATCATGTCCTTCAACTTTGATCTTCATCCTAAATTTGATCTTGTTGATTGTAAGTCCTCGGGCTTGGGTACCATAGAGTCTTCATTCGAAGACTCTGCCTTGTTTATGCCTGCTGTTGATGATAGTGAAGTTGAAAGTATTTCTACCACAGTGACTTGTATCGGGTCTTCCTTTACATATGTTTTAGATATGATCCTGGTACTAATGTTTCTTGGAGACAGGATTCTTAGCTGGATGTATACTTGCTTACTGGTCCTTGTCGACACCTTGTGCGACCATGTCAGGTATATTCGGAACCTTGCATATAGGTTTAGGCTTCCCCGCTGTTATGTTGCATTTGAACCTTTTGCCATCCGAATTCGCCATAGGGTCGAACCTGTTGGATATTGGTGTGTTAGCCATCTCTTTATGCATTGTGCACCAGTCCGACAGCAGAGCCTACCTAACATGGGTAACCCTAGTCAGCACCCTTATGCCATTCTGGTGCCCATGCTGAGTTTTTCTCATAGGTTCGGGAGCCTTTTTAGATTCACCATGACTTTGAGAAGAAGCCTCATATCTTTCTTCCTCATATATTTCTGGCCATCCCTGATAAGGCTCCCATCTTTGTGTTCAAATTGCATATGCATCTATTATGATCCCGCTTGCGCTAATGAGCCTGAAGCCGGCTTCCACGCTTTTAGCCCATTGTATAAGCCTCCATCTCTGATCTCATTTCCGCTAAGCCCTGTATCATTTTTGCCTTTTCAATTTGACACCTTTTACCTGGAGGAGACACACCCTGAGTGTCCTTATTTTTCCCATGTTCCTTGCATTAGGCATAGCTTTGTTCCATGCGCTTGGAGCTAGTTTTGCATGTCCCTGACACTCGTCTCTTCCCACATCGAGCATTCTTCTGCCTTCACTTCGAGCTCGTTAAAAACAGTAAGTAGGTTACGAGCAGTCTTCCACCTTTCCTTCGAGCTCGTTAAAAACAGTAAGGAGGCTACGAGCATTCTTCTACCTTCACTTCGAGCTCGTTAAAAACAGTAAGTAGGTTATGAGCATTTCTTTCATCTTCACTTCGAGCTCGTTAAAAACAGTAAGGAAGTTGTGAGCATTTTCCTATCTCCTTTGAGCTCGTTAAAAACAGTAAGGAGGTCATGAGTTTACTTTTCCGGACTCGTTAAACCTTTACGGAAAAGATCCCTATGGATTTCTTTTAAGCCCTTTTCAGACTCCTTAAATAGGAAAAGTTTGCCGAGCATAGTTGTCTTTTCGGGCTCGTTAAAATAACTGAACCGACATCCACTTAGGTATAGAATTACCCCTTTTCCGGGCCTTGGTGGATAATTTACGGAAAAGGTATACTCTAGGTATACTCTTGTATGCGCTAGAAGAGTTCTCCTTTTATCATTTTACACTTTTTCGGGGAAGGAGACTAACTTTACGAAAAAGGACCTTTGGAGTCGTCTTTAGGGTTTTCAGACTCTCAAAATGTGAAAACACCAAGCGAGCACATACCAATCCGGGCTCGATATAAAATCCACGGATAAGTGTATAGAGGACTGTTTAAGTTTTTCAACTCTATAAGCAAGAAAACACCACCGAGCACAGACCAATCCGGGCTCGATATAAAATCCACGGATAGGTGTATGGAGTTTTCTTCTAGGTTATTCAGACTCCTTAAATATGAAAATACCATCGAGCATGCTTTAGTTCTTTGTCAAGCTCGTTAAAAAATGAAAAAGGAAAGGGAAGGGAAGAATGTCAAAATATCTTTCAATATGATGGCAGCAAGTCAACTATCTCCTTGAACAAAGCACCTGTTTTGAGTCTATCAAACAAGTTGGGTTCTAGTATTGACCTTAGGGTAAACTTGATCTCAGAGTTCCTACTCCTCCGTTTGGTTAGTCTTCCAATCATTTGGAGAATCTGTTAATGTCTCCTACATTGCAGATATGTATCGTGGTCTCTTTGTGTTCAAAGCTGCCTAAGTCACTCTTGTGTCGTGCTCACTGTTCAAGGATACAACCTGTGTCGGCCATTCTGCAGTTGCCTTGACCTCATGTGTCGGCCATTCCTTGGTGTAAGTATGTTTCATCCTGTGTTCCGTCCTACTCCAAATAAGCTCATACCTTTTGAGTGTCCCTCATGTTGGATGATGGAGGATGCATTAAGGCCTCCCTTCCAACGGACTTCTTCCCATCGACTTCAGCTCATTGTGCTCTGGGAATGAAGTTTAGAGTTTCGGTTAGTACCTTGGGGATTGCAGTCATTAGTGGCAGTTTCCCTCGCTATTGGATAGATGGGAATACATCAATGTCTCCTATCCGATGGATTCTTCAAGTGTTCGACGGCAAGACCACTTATTCGCACTTGTTTGAATGTACTAGGTACCTTGGGTTCCATTTTCATTATTGGTGGATACCCTCGCGTTTGTTAACGGTATACATCAATGACCGGTAATCAAACGATACCTCCCATGTTCGACAACAGCTCATTTATTCGCATGGATAGGTTTGTACCTTGGGTTGTTTTTGGATGAAGACCTTGGGATCCTCGATAGCATCACCTCATTTATGTTATCGCCCGAGTTGCGCAAGACTGAGCCACAGTCTTTTTGGCTCTTGATGAGACATAGATCCAGCTTGTTCTCTATGGCTATGTTCTCCAGTTTTGACATAGATCCACCTTGTATTTATGTGGCTATGTTTCGACTTATGTTCCTCATGGATCCACGCTTGTATTTTAGTGGCCATGATATATGCATCAGTATTTTGGATCATTATTGTATCCTCTTGGAGATCATGTTCCACCATTTCAACATGGACAGTTACCCCATGGATAAGTTTGTCTGACTTTGCCTTTGCTTTCAGGTACTTCATTTGAGCCTATGATTCTTGGTTTCTCCGTTCCTCCACGATTCAACTCTTTTTTATTTTTTTATAATGTATTTCGGCCATCGTTTCCCGTACTCCCTCTGACCTCATACATTAGGGGGCATCTGTTATAGCTTGAAATGACACCTCTCCGTCCGTGACGACACTTGTTTCCCTTGGTCGCATGACGACACTTCTTGAGATCAAGTTCAATCACACAATAGGACAATTGTGGATGGAGGAGTCATTTGGGACACTAAAAATGGTTGAAATTACCTCATTCTTGACCCATTTGATGTATATGACCCTTAGGAACATTTTTTCCAGACCAAACCATCTCCTGAAAATGAGCAGAAAAGCCTGTTTTTGGCCATTTTTCACTATGAGCGCGACTCTACTGTTATAATAGTAGCGTGTGTACGCGACTTTACCTCATTCAAAGTAGCGCCCATTGCCATATGTACGCGAGTTTGTCTACTATAGAGTAGAGTACACACCTGTTTTGGTCAAAATCTCGAAATTGGTGTAAGTTAAGTTGGTTGGGAAACCTCTTGAGCGGTTGTAACTTCTTTTCCTCTTCCTCATTGACTATATAAGGAGGGTAGAAGGGTCATGTGAGGGGAGCAAGCCTAATTGCAAAGTTATGCTGGAGGAATGGAGACCCTCATCCCCCTCTCTTGTGCTTCAGTTTTGGTAAACCCTAGTACAATTGCTTAGAGGCTGGGATCCTTGGAGAACGGAAGCAGGAGACCTTGAATCTAGGTTTCGTGAAGTGCCAAGCTTGAAGAAAGGTATAATTGTATGTACTTGCTTTCATTCATTAATAAAGATCAGACGTTCTTCTCTTTCCAAATATGACCTATTAATGTGTCTTAAGATTTGATCACTGTTTGATTATAGTTTGATGTCTCTTTCCATTATAGATATCAGTATTATATATGTAGTCAAATGTATTTGAGAAAGGTATCAAGTTGTTTTGCAGGTCTGGGCATTGCGACACTGGATAAGCATTGAAGAGCGAGGGAGGAAAAGCTAGGATCAACCTTCTGAATAAGGTGCCTACATCTCTAAACCCTAATCTCTTCATTTATTAGTTATACTTGCAGAATGCTTGTAAGTCTATCTTTATCACCGTAAGTTGGTAGTTTCTCCCCTGAACTATAGGTGCATTTTCCCCACAACATGGAGGACCTTGCTGATGCTGTTGGTTATTACTGCGGTTACGTCCTCTTCCAAGGTTCTGTTGCGCACCTTGGTTGCGCTGGTTGTTCTGGTGCTGGGGCTGGTTGTGCTGTGTGTACACTTGCCCTTGAGAAGTGAGAGGATTTTGGTTCACCGCAGGTGCGGGAGCAGGTTGTGGTGGATAATAAGCCGGTGGGGCTGAAGGTGGACCAGTTGCCTGCTGGGGTTGTTGGTAACCCTGAGCTATTGGAGGTGTTGGGCTAGCTGTCGCAGCTTGCTGTGGGTAATACATTGGTTGAGGTGCGGCTAGGGGAGCGTATGCAGGTGGTGCATGTCCGAAGCACTGAGGTGGACATGAAGGTCCGTGGTTATGGTGGTGATGTGCCATGGGAGCATATGAACTGGTTCCTCCAGATTGAGATGTAGCCCGCGAAAGGTCGGGACCATGGCTAGGATGTGCAATAGAAAAGGGTTGGGGATGCGAGGCCATACGACCAATGATGCCATCAACGGCATGGGATGCCCCCAGCGCATCATGTTGGGATGACTCGCCTCAAGGGGCGTCTGGAATAATGGTATACAGATAACTCGACTGGGCGTAAATGAGGTCAAACTGTTGGGCTTTGAGGATGGCCTCTTCTTCAGACTGGGGTCGTTCGGATGCCACATCCTTCGCAATGAGAGGGAGGAGGGATTTGAGAAACCAATCTAAGAAGATACGGTCGTCTAACTTGATTTTGTAGAGGCTTCGGCATCGACGCCACTCATGAATGTGGTCAGTGATGTGGGTGGCCGTGTTCTGTCTGCAAGACAATAGGATCTCAACTCCCGCATCATAGTGGATAGGTAACTGGAAGAACTGTAGGAAGGTCGAGGTAAGGGAGGCAAAGGTGGCATGCGTCCCATGGGGCTGCTCGATATACCACTTGGCTGTAGAGCCAGTGAAGGTGCGTTGTAACAGACGGAGGCAGACAGAGTCATCCACTATGGAGTTGGAGGAACACCATAGATGGAAGGACATGATATGGTTCTGGGGGTCCTCACCTGCCTTGCCCTCAAACTTAGGGATGTCGGAGGGGAGTTTGGTGGGCATGTGAGGCCACGCAGGATCGTGTCTGATAGGATCATTGGTGAGTCTGTCTAAGTCTGGCAAGTTCAGACTTGCCATGTACGGTAAGCTAGAAGATGTAGTGACTAGGACTGGGACAAGCCTAGTCATGGTGGTATGATGTAGGGGTCCAGTAGCGCCTAAAGGTATGCTAGGTATTGAAGGTATGTGTCCTCCAATAGGTGTGGTCTGGTATGGGCCAGCGCTTCCAAGTGCAACATGGGTTACACTTGGGTTAGGAATAATAGTGGTGATTCCTGGAATCTGGGTTGTGGGAATCAAAGGGGGTGTGACCCCTATATTCGGCATACCCATAACAGGTGGTGGCCCTGTGTTGGGGATTCCTATAACAGGAGGTGGCCCTGTGTTGGGCATTCCTAAATGTGGAGTGTCCGCCATATTAGGCATACCTAGGGGGGTGGTGGTTGCCATGGATGGCACCGCAGCAGAAGAGTCTGTGGATGTCTCACCTATGGTGCTGGTAAAAAGTGGGTCAAATTATGTCCCAACCATGGGGTTGGTTGGTAACAACTCGGTAAGGTTTTCGGATTCTGCCTCAAAATCAAATGTGACGTGAGGCGTGTCAGAATCGGATGACTGTCTGTTTGATCGACGATGTGTTGAGTCAAGGGATAAGGCTCGGCGTCGGTGACGTGGCGAGCCAAGTAGACTGAACTCTGGGAGTTCGCCCTGAAGACGACGAGAGCGTCTAAAATTCTCAAAAGTGAGAAATAAGTTTTTTGTGAAAAAATCTTATGTGTAAAATGGTAATGTATAACAAACTCAAAACCCTAATGCCACCAAGGGTGCAAGAAGGGGAGTGAAAATGAAGGCTCTCAGGCCAAAAAATCAACCTCAAAAAGGCACTTTTTATAGCAGCTGTGCTATAATAAGTGGAGGGATGCAAAAAATGGTCAGAGTACCAACATGCAAACAGCTTCTAGAAAAAATAGGTGTAACTAGACCAAAGGTGGATTGTATCATGCAAACACCTAACTAAAAGTATTGTGAATCAATAAACTATATTCTCTGCAAGGTGATGAAATCCAAGTCAGACAATATTGAGTGTTGAGTCAATGGCTAGATATCCCCCTACCGGGAGGGACACCGGGTAATCAATCCTAAAGAATGGCTACTAGGATACTCCGTTCATGACATGTCGAGAAAAGGTAAATCTGTCGTTTGGTCCTTTTACCACAATATCCCCATACAGGGATATCCCGAGAACTGCGAATGGTAGGCCTTCGGTTACTGAATGGATTTCAGTATTCCACTCAGGCTTCCAGAACCATCCTCGCGACTTCAACCCTCCTAGGGGAGAGGCCTTCCCATAAACTGGTTGTGACCGTGCCAATAAATACTAGGAGATTTTAGCTCCCTAATGGACAACTTCTATGTCTCAAATGTAATAACTGAGGGGTGTTATTGGAACACCTATCCCCTCAATACTACCTAGCTACAAAGTTCTTTTAATGTTCCCCAAGTGGGGTTAAAAGTGGGTTGAAATTAGGGTAAGTTTTAAGGCTCAGTTTAAAATTAGTGTTTGAGTGGGTGCACGTGTGATATTTTAAATTGAAATTGAAAAAGTAAATGCTAAGTATTCAAAAAACAAAGGATCTTTTGAAATAAAAAGCAAATATTATGACTTTTTCAATAAATGGAAATTAAATGCTTTTCAAGGACTATTCAAAAAACAAAGGATCTTTTGAAATAGGAAAGCAAATAATATAACTTCTTTAAGAAATGAATGGATTTCTTTTTTAAAAATTGCTATGGGCAAAATATTAAAGAAGTAAACAGCAAAATTTTTAAATCTAGATAAAAATGCAAAAAGAAATCCTTCTTTCAATTTCTGAAAATTTTTAAAAAGAATTTTTTCAAAGGTGCATTCTAAATAGTAAAATTTTTCTATGGCTGTAAAATATGCAGGATTTCTAATATTGGAAAATGTGCTATGCGAGCAGAAAATATAGTAAGAAATTAATTCTTTAAACGATTCGGCCGAATGAAAAAATTAGGATCGCGGGTTTTGACAGAACAACCACGATGGACCGCACGGGTTTCTGTTGCACAGTCGTGATGGGCAGCGCGGGTTTTGACCGCGAAGCCGCGATATGCAGCGGGGAAAAGGTCCGTGAAGCCGCGATGTGCAACGCGCTAATGGGCCGCGAAGCCGCGGTGAACCACGCGGAAAAAAGCCGCGAAGTCGTGATGAGCCGCGCGACTGTTGGGAAAAAAGCCGCGAGGCGAAAGCCGTGCACGGATGCCGAAAAACGAAGCCGAAAATTGAAAATTTCAGGCTGTTAATAGCAATGAAATGAGCCAAGATCTAGAACAGCAATGGATCTGCTGTCTAGGGTGTCAGATCTATGAATTAAACTACCTAATACAATCAAAAATTAAGATCTAAAGCAAAAGTGAGATCTAGAAATTTGAAAGCAGCGGAGTCGCCAAAAACTGTTGGCTTGGTTTTGCAACCAAGCTTAGTGCTATGGGCACCTGCTAACTAGTAGCAGCAGTCTCAATATTAAACAAAAATAATAAACTAAATCTAAACTAAACTAAACTAGCATGTGCATTTTTTAATTAAAAAAACAAGAACAAGAAACATAAGAAATAATTTTTTGTATTGACAATGGGGGCAAGCAAATGCTTGCAATAAGAATACCTTCGATTGATGAAGATAGTTGGGAAGCTCCAATGGTGAGCAGCTCCAATCTCCAATGGGTCCTTTCTCCAAGGTTGCTACAATGGCCAAAAACTCAAGGGAGATTTTGGCAGCATGAGGATAGGAATATGGATGGATGTGAAATGAGGAGCCCCTACCACCTTTTTATAGGTTTTGGTGGTGGGGAATACCATTTGTGGTTTTGTGGAAACCAATGGTATTGACCAACATGGTTTAGGTACTTTTCCCTCCTTTTTCCTTTTTTGAATAAAATTAATATTTTTATTCCCCTTTTAATATTTTGGGAATTTTGGACCATTTTTTAGGGTTTTTTATGCTTTTTTAGGAAAAATAATCTTTTTGAGTGGGAAAAGGGGTGTACTAAGGTCTTTTGGAGACCTTTTGTTGGCTTCAGAGGCTCAGATGGTGGAAAAGTGGACAAATGGGTCATGTGAATAAGGGAATGAGCTAGTGAGCACTTTTTAGGTGTTAACAACAGGTGCAAGGACCATGTTATGATACCACTGTAATGTCCCTTTTTAATAAAATTTCCCAATGTGCTCAAATTCACCAAATTTCAACTCTAGGTATATGTATACAACTGATTCCAAACTCCTCCAAATAATTTCAAACTTGGTGAGGAAGGTCATGAGGGGTCATGGGACACATTAACATATCTATCATAGATATAATAAAGTTATATACCCAACCATGGTCTTCAATCTGCAAGGGAAGAAGTTTTGGGACAAGACTAGTCAACTTGGGAAGTGGAAATCCCCCCTAGGTCTTGGAACAAAGCTCTTCCAACATTGTACAACCATCACTAATGATGGGTATGAGAATTGGATCTGTTATTAGACATTAATTAAATTAAATTTTTAGCATTATATGTGGTTTTTGGGTGGAATAGGTATCCAAGAGAACTTAGGGAATTTACTAGTAATTTTGAGGCTCAAACCCCCAAGGGTAGATGGCTCCAAATAGCTCCAAATGCTCTCAAATTGTACCAGAAGGTGTATGGATGATGTTAAAAAATAATAAGGGTTTTTATAGGTTCCTTATAACCTTCAAATGACTTCTGTAACTCACTTTGGTAATCTGGTCAATGTAGGGAGTTTTACTAGCAAATTGTAGTTCAAATCCCCTTAGGGTAAATGACAAGTTGGATCTCCAATTGCAATAGAACCCTCTCGAAATTATGAACAGAGGATGGTGACATATAAAGAAAATAAATGGGCTCTCATATGAATCATCATTCAGCTTATAATATCTTCTACAACTCTCTCAAATCAGATATAGAATTGCCAGTTTCAACATAAGGGGAAATGGTAGGCAATCTTCATTAAATGTTATGAAACTCAACCAAATGCCTCTGAATTCTTGTATAATGAAACTGAAACCATTTGAAAACATAAATTACAGTCCATTTATCATTAATCCATGATTCATTAACTGAACCATTCGAATTTATTAACATATCATTAACTTGCAACAAGGTAGTGGTGAAAATGGTACTGTTTATTCATTAATGAGCAATTTTGCATAGTATTTCTTGGAATATCGAATTGTATATCTTCTAAGCATGAAATAAAGAGCATATAAATCATATTACAAAATAATGGGGAATCATAATCTCCCCCAAAGAGAATAGTATCTCACCAAGGGCGCAATTCCTCAAGGATCAAGAATATGCATAGAAAACTTGAAATGGCTGAAGAAGCAAGATGAACTAGAAGTGACCATGATCTGACCTGTATATTACACCTGCAAAAAATTTGTCCATTGAAGCTCGAAATGAAAGGTATGAATGGACTTTCCAATTACCAACTAGGATGGGAATCTTTCACCCTCGAAATTGGTGCTAAGCCAAGTAGAGTAGCACTCCACTAGCTCTTCTCTCCAAATGCAATTGAAAATTCTAAAAATGATCAAAATCCATTCTTCTTCCTCATGAAATCCTTTTATTAACTTCATGGGGCCTCCTAAGGTCGAATTTACCTTCATGGGCTTCCTCCAACTCATCTTTGTGGTTTAGTAACTCATATGACACTTGTCTTGCCTCCTCAAGCTCCAAATCTTTCCCCAAGTAGAATGATTGCCTCTAACTCCCTAATGCGCCCTCTTTGTGGCTATATTTAGCCCTGACATGTCAGATTTGTCATAATCTGCAATAAGATATGAATATGTCATAGAATCGCCTTGCAAGTGGCACACATTGTCTTCCTAACCTCTTCCTCTCCCCATGGGATTTAATCCTCTTCACCAATTCAAATTCCTTAGCTCATGAACTGCCATATGACGCCTCACCATTATCCAAATGCATTTCCTTACCCATAGATTCGAATTGGATGATGTGCATGCCAAGTGTGTGGAGGGAATCTAGCCACCTAAGGACTCCATAAGCCTCCAATTGTGTTCATGACCAAATGGCACATTATTTTCTCAACATTTATTATTTATGTGACCCATTTTAATGTGAATATGGTAAAACAAATTTATTTTGGGTCCTATAGCTCCTTCACTCCAACTTTTAATGCTTCCACCCACAACCTAGGAAACTAGTAATTTTCCTCCTTGGCAATTATTTGACCCTTAACATCAATTTGACAAACTCTCATGAATATGGCCAATGGGATTAGGCCATTGTGACCCAATGCAAAAGTTGGGACATGACAGTAACTACCTCTTATATGCAATAGCTCCTTGTAACTACATCTTATTTGCAATAGCTCCTTGTAACTACCTCTTGTAACTACAATGTATGAGTGCTTTCCAATAAACAATAGGGTGTAAGGAACAAAAGTAAATCAACCATTGTGGGGAAGGTACAAATAAGGTCAAATATATATTGCAATAGCTCCTTGTAACTGCCTCTCGTATGCAATAGCTCCTTGTAACTACCTGTTATTTGACATGCCAAAGAGATAGAAGGTCAAATAATGTCAAATATATGCAATAACTCCTTGTAACTACCTCTTATATGCAATATCTCCCCGTAACTACCTCTTGTAACTACAATGTATGAGTGCTTTCCAATATAAAGTAGTAGAATTAAAATCTTGTATGATAGTGTGTGGGGACTATGCCTTTCACAATATGAAATAGAGCATTAGGTATCTCAGAAAAGGAAGTTATGATGCAAGTTTTGAGTCACTATTCGACACTAGAGAATACTTGATTTTGACAACCAAATCTGCAAAACTATTGGCACAAATGGTAAACGATTTCATTTTAAAAGGATGCAATAGGACTTGCAAAATATACAAAGCAAAGTGCAAAGAATGATTACAACAATAGTGTTGATGCAAGTAAAATCTTAACAGAAAAACACGTATCTGATCACCAACAATTTTGTCTGACAGGACAAGTCTTAACTACTTAATACAAAAAATAAAAAATAAAAATAAAATTCAACTTCTCACCTTTAACACTACCAGATGGTCACTATGTTAAAGTAATATTCAATAACATTTAATAATAAACTTTTTTAATTTAAAAGAAAATAAATACGTGAAGATACTTACCTGGGTGTAGATGTTTTTTGTAATATACTCAGAAGAGTTACTTTCAGAAATGACTGTGCCTCTTAGAGAGCAATCAACTCTAGGAACCAAGTGACCCTATTAGAGGGTTAATACAAAACAGAAAGAGAGATGATTGGCTATGGTATAGTCAATCAAAGAAAGTCAATGACAGTCAAAAGGCTCAGTACAATCACAAGAAAGATCAGCCCTTAATAAGTCTCAACATCCCAAATAAAGCTCAACAAATATATATATAACCACATGTCAAGAAATACACACAAAATCTGAGCATATAAAACAAAGGTCAATAAAAAAATAAAAACTTAAAAACTCGGTCCAAACTGCCCATACAAAATTTTGGACCTCATAGATGAGCTGACAACCAATAGGCTGAGGAAAAAGAGACTCACGACCTCCACATAGAATACACATAGGGTAAGTCAAACCCTTAAGACCTCACGACCCTTACTAAAACAACCAGCAAAGAAAAACTAGGGCTCACGGTGGAGTCTGAGTGTCACAACCTCCCCAACATGAAGAAGGAGAGCATATCGAAAAATGTGGTAGGCAGAAAGGTTACCAATCAAATCTCAATAACCTTCAAACTTCAAAAACGGATATAGAAAATAAAAGATAAAAATAAAATAAATAAATAAAAAGTAAAGTAGAATGTCTTAGGTGGGTACCAAGGTTGCACAATTAAATAGGTGAGGGTACAAAGACCAACCAATAAGGTACAAGTCAAAAAGAAAAGAGTGGGTATAAAGACTCATAACCATTTGGACTAAGGGGGTGTACCTCAAATGTGGACAAACTACCATAGTACCCATAAGACCAAAAACATAAAAGGTGGTACAAATCAAAAGATAACTCAAGATGAGTAAAAGACCCAAAAGATAAAAGGCAAGGTACCAAAAAAATATTATCAACAAAATGAAAGGACCAAAAGTCAATCAACCAAGGTGAGGTATAACTAATCATCTCTCTCTCAAATGTACCATTGTTCCATATAACCCGAAAGTCCATCATCATTGTAAAAGGAAAAGTCCACACAAATGATGTGATCATGTGGTCCTCTAGACTACTCCTAAGGTCAAGCGTTAGTGGCTCCATCAAGGGGTGTCCAGTCCCTTGAGAATACCATCCAACTCAACCATCTTGAAGACCTAGGAGAAGAGGACATCACACATCATCATATTGGTAACTGACTGTGTAAGAACTCAAAAACCCTAAAGCAACAGAGCATGCAGAAGGGGAGACAGAAAAAGAAGAGGCGTCCAGGCCAACAACAAGCTCTAAAACTATACCGAGACCGATGTCACAGTAAGCGTGCTACAAAAAAAAGGCCAGAATGCCAACAAGCAACATTATAAAATAAAAGACCATCTAAAACATATGATAGCAAGCAATATTCCTAACTAAGGTACGGAGACCTCAACAGATTGTATCTTCCGCAAGGTGATGAAATCCAAGTCGAACAATACGAAGTGAGAGACCAAAGTGGAAGGATATCCCTCTACCAAAAGGGATCCTGGGTAAAAGAATCCTAGAAGAAAAGCCATTAAGCTACCTCATTCATGACACGTCCGAGAAGGTTAACCGGAGCTTCTGCCCTTGATCCCTTGTATCACCTATACGGAAAGTACAAGGAAGACAATGGAGAGGTGTCCTTAGGCTCTAAGTAGAGTGCAGCATTCTACAAAGTCCATCCAGAACCAGTCCTCACTACTTGCTCTCGTGGAACAGGGGGCCCTATTGAAAAAACTGGTCGATGACCGTGTCAACAAATACTAGAGGATTTTAGTACCATAAAGGAAAACAACTATGTATCATATGAAAAGTGACAAGGAGGAATTATTTGGATTCCTATCGCCGGTGTCCTACCTAACTAACAACTTATTTTGTATCCTCAAGTGAGGTTAAAATGTGTTGAGTTAGGGAGATAGATTTTAATGGTTTGTTGTCTTACTCAATCGGGTAGCGGAAGTGAAACTAAATGGTGTTATGACTCAACCAGGGAAATTTTTAGGGGCGAAATTTCGCCAATTAGCTATTTTTTGGGCCTTTTTTCAAAAATAAATTCATTATTTGGTCATTTTTAAGCTCTAATATCACCTATATTTACATAAAATATTTTTTTTTACTATAATATTCACCAAAATTTACAAGTTTCGGTAGTAAATTGTATGTTTGATATTTAATATTCGCCTACCTATCTATATATATGATTTTTTCGATCCAAAATAATCGCCTAGAATAATATACTTAGGTGTAATATTACAATCCTTAAAAAATACCCTGGACTCGACTCAAACCATGCATACGTGAATGCATCAATGCACTTTTATTTTCAATGAAAAACTAGCTACAAAAAGGAGAGAGTTCTTCGATCCAAAAAGAAAAATAAACACAAGCACAAACTTTTCAAAGCGAAAAACTACACATTTTTGTATTTTTTCCTTTTATGCCAAACTAGAACTACTCTTTCAAGTTAAATGAATCCAACAATAACTTTCTTCTACTTCTAATGAGTAAAATGCATGAGAATGTGTATTCACATGAAATAAATAGGAGTGCACGTAAAAAATTATGAGTATGAAAAGAAGCCTAAGTCTTACTACGAGAGATCTCACTTTATATGTATATACAAAGTGATTAACATAACATAGGTATGAATAAGGCCTTGTAGTTGTACTAGTTTGAAGACCCTGCCCAAGAAGGTTATGTTTGGAGTATATTGGGTATGAAGGCATTGTGTTTCTATTTGGATGTATATACATCATTGCCATAATTTATTTGGCATTTTCATTACACATGTTAGAGGCATATAGGTTGGTTTGATGGAGCACTTAGCTTAGTAAGGGGCATACCACTTGTGTACAATATCCTCAGATGCCTCCCTTTTGAGAGTTGTATCTGATGAACACTTTGTGGGTGTTGAGGTGTTTTAGTAAGTATGGTTCACTACTATACATGTTCACTTTTGTGTTGAACCTTACAACACTTCATCTTGGATATTCTTCCATGTCTTTTTTATGGATTCTTCATCCTTAGTGTTGGAGTCTATGTTTGATGTGTTGCATAATTGTGCTGCAAGTTTTAGAAGGATGAAGGTCATGCCTAGGTATGTTTATGTGCTTCTTATTAATCCTAGAGTGTTATCTGTTGTTAGATATTGACCTTTACGTTGTATATTAGTCTTAGAACATTTGTTGTCTATTGTTATATATGCACTTCCCTACCATCTATTCTTCTCATTTGCATATTATACTTTAGTGCATATTTTATTTTTAATTGGTGAAGCATATAGCTATGTTATTTTCATACACCCATGTTCTCACTATGCCTTACAAGGTCCACACCTTCAATCTGAATACATAATTTATATATTTATGATTGTTAGCTAAGAGAGTTTTTGATATCTTGCATTTCATGTATTTGCATCATGTTCATCAGTTTTGAATTTATGGCAATGTACTAAAAAGGGTTCTGAGTCCTATCATCTTCTTTTGCTTTGCATATGTAATGTATGTTAGCATGTAATCTATGTTATTTCTAGAGGATCTCGGTGAATCATGGGTTGCCAATTTACAGTACAATAACTTCAAATACGATAAAGATAAAGATCTTGCAAATGTATACTACCCATTAAAAACTAAGGATGTAAATTTCCAGCAAGGTAGAGGTCAACATCTAAATGCATTTAATAATTTGCATCCCTCTAGTTTCATTTCATATGGGTTGTGTATGGAGAAGACCACCAAAATATGACTGTCTTCTCCATAGAAGACAACTAAGATATTTTTGTTGTCTTCTCCATAGATTACCCATAGTTACTTTATTGAGCAATTAGATCTAAAAATGGTGTTGTGTCCACAACAATCTCAACTATAAATTCAAGATCCATTCTTTAGAGTGAGAGCATATGTTTGGGGAGGAGGTTGGAATAAGATCAATGTTTATTCCAACTCAATGCCTTCAAGTTTCCTTTCAAATAGAAAACTAGTTCCTTGTCATGTTTTCAGTGTAGCACAAAATTAGTGTCATATTCAAAAAATTGAAATGCCTTTTTGATCCTAAATAAAGAAAAAATTATAAATATCCTCAATTAAAATCCTTGTTATTGAAGATTTTGAATTCACATAGCATAAATGTTTAAACCTTAGCAAGCTTAAGCATGACATTGTTATATTATGCATAGTCACCAAATGATGAAAACCTCAAAAATTGCAGGCATGCAAAATGTGATATTTTTGCCAACATATCATAATATAACAATTGCAAGAAAAAATGTACATCTGATCTCATTCAAAATCTAAAGTAGTGAAACTGGGAGGAAGGGTTTAGTAGTTATTTTCTTATTCTTTATGCAATATGAAACACTAAAATAAATATCAAGGAATAGGGGAGGGTTCAGACAGACACAAAAGGTATTATAGATTTTTGGTACATGAAGAATGCAAAAATGGCCCTACATGTTACATTTCTTATAGCTATGTTCTCATGAATTCTTATTTACCCTAGATTAATGATATATATGTATAAAATATCTTCTATAAAAACTAATGGTTTGTACATCAAAACAATTACTAGTCAATGACATGAATTCAAGTGTAAATTGAAATGAACCATGAGGCAAGTATGAAAACCTTGAGTCGCTATAGAGGTAAAACATTTTTAACAAGAAAATATCTCCAATATATGATTCAATGTAATCCCTTGGCATTGATGTCCTTCAATTATATAAAAAAACCATTCTAAGATGGCCATTATTGAATCCATCCCAAAACAGAAGGCTACTTTGACTAGCATAGCGAGAATAACATGATGGCTTGGATGTTGTAAGGAGTAATGCAATATTTAGGCCCAAGCATAAGCATTAAATAAGAATAATCCACCTCTTGATACCAAAACAAAAGCGATCTAAACAATGAGATATGAAACTGAAAAACAACTAAAGTTTGAGGAAAAGTGCTTGGTCTGTTAGGATTTGGACTGACATATATTCTACCCCCTTCCATTGTCAGTTGTCTAGCTCATATGTTTACCAAATTACATAAGAACAATACACCCTTGACACCAAATAAAAATGCAAAATGGAGTTAAAGAGGGGGTTATCAAAATCAGTAATAAAAGTCTACGGAAAAAGACATAGTGCCCCCATGTTAGGATATGGACAACCCTATTTACTATTCAAATTACGTGGTTAGTTGACAACCTCATATATTGACGTTGAATACCTAATCCAACCCAATACAAGAGTAACATAATCCAAAGGTGTGACATTGCATTGCATGATATATTGAAAATTAGAGATAGAAAATATCACCATGCAATTTGATTAACAAAGGAATAAATGCCACTATTTGTGACACACCCCAAACGATGTGGGTGAGGATTGAGAGTAGTCAAATGGTACAGGTTATGTTTGAACCAAATTAGTTAGACTCAGTAGAGTCAATTAACTGGCCAACTGACACGACCATCAAGAATTACAACTAGTTCTCTAGTCTAGTGATGGGAATCTTTCATATCTAATCTTGCCACATGTCTGGATCAATGATGGGAAACAACTACTTTAATTCCATAATATTCCGAGTGAATAAATCATGCATGTTTTATTCAAATAGGAAACCTAGAGCCAATCATAATCCTCCAAATAAAGAAATAACGTGAGCTCTCCCAACAAAGAAACCTTCCAAATCATCAAATGCATGGCTTAGATTCAATGACAACATATAAGTAGCCTTGGATGGTACATTCATCCTCCTTAATCATCCCTAAATTTGACCTGTAGGTCCACATAACTAAAATTCTCACTTCATTTTGAAGAAGGTTCAATGGGGAAGCTCTATTCAACTTAATATTCCTATTAGTTTTCAAAGAATACACACATAAGACAAACCTCCTCTTGGTTTTGTAACATACTCTAGAGTTCATTCATATGTTTTACATTTTCTCTTAATACTCTAGCATATGTTTGGATATAGGAACCCTTTAGAATAAAACTTACAACATAGAAAATGAGCATTGACAATTTAAGTTAGAAAAGGGGTTATGATCATTAACAATGCAAATTTAATGTGTTGGCACCAATTTGTGGAGGTACTATGATTTTCTTGGACACATCACCAAAAGCCACTAAAGTAGTTATTAGGGAGAATATAGAAGTCTTCCTTATTATCCAGGATGACCCCCTTTATTGGATGAATTATTAATGGAAGCTTATAAGACCTGCATAGATCATTCGTCATTTCAACATTCCCTTTGGTACAAAACTCTCTTGCTGACCAATAGAAGTGGATAATGGCCAAGTTTGGAAAAAAAATCAATCTTGGATTCATCTCAATCTTTTTTTTACCAAGAAGATTAAAATTGTTGATAGAATCCTTGCAATGGGACAAATTTATTAACCATGTCTTTATAGGTTAGAGTGCTAGCAGTGGAGGGAGGTGCCTTGGAAAATTTTATTTCATTACAAAATTTAGCATGCTTAATAGATTGGTAGTCCCATATTAGATTTATGTGGAGAATTCAAGCTGATTTGTTTTCCACAAGATGTGGAATCTCTCCCTATTCGAGCATAGGCTCATATGCTCACATTTTTTTCCTTTCTAGGAACAAAAATTCCTTTTGGACACCCTTCCTACTAGGACACAATCTCACACAATTACTTTTTTGGCATTTCTAAGAAGGGAACTTCTTCATCCTTATGTTGTCATATTATTGTAACCGTTTTTGTTCCATGAAGTAATGTATGTTGCATTTCTCGAAAAATATATGTATATAAGCCACAAGCAATTACAATATAACCAAGTATTCCTCCCAACCGCAAGTATCTATTGAACTTATCAAAACATGATATGTAGATATGCACTCACTGATATTGATCATTTCAACATGGTAACAGAACACATTATTTGAAATATTCCAAGGTCGATGTATGGAGAAGGTTGTTTCTTGTGAGAGGGAGTTGTCGAAGGATTTAAGTGGGTGTGGTTCATAGAAAAATCCAAATATTGGAGATATGCATGCATGATATAGGAACAAGGACCTATGAGGGGATTGTGGGTGTGAGACCCATCAAACTCCAATAAATAGGGTGTTGCTTAACCCCAAGAGAGGTGATGTGCACTTAGGGCAGTTTACATTTTGGAAATGTTTCACTACAAGAAAATGGAGTGGAACACACATTGCCTAAAGAGTGATCTGCAAGAGAAAATAGTTGGAGAATCTAAATGAGAATCAAGGTGAAGAGGCATCAACAAAATAAGAAGTTGTATATCAACCAAAGAAAGCACATGTGGAAAACATACTTGAGCTATTTATGATGGATAAATGTAAACCAACTTGCACTTAATCTCAAGTTGAAGTGAGTTTTTCAATTAACATAAGTCCTTTGGGAAAGCACGAGGAGAAAATGGAAATTTTTTGATATGCTCTTATAGATAGTAGCCTTATGTATGGAAAAGTGTGCATAAGACCAAATATTACACATCATTGTAATGGGATTTGTAATAGATACATGGGAAATTGACGGTGAGATCATTGGAAAACTATTAACAAGATCATTAGGTACATACAAGGAGCTAATGACTATGCTATTTTCTATAAAGGAGTTGGAAGCAAGAAGATTTAGATGTGTGGGTTTGTTGATTTTTACTAGGTAGGTGATGTGGACAATGGAAAGTCCACTAATACATATATATTTTTACTATTTGAAAGAGTTACCAGTTGAAGAGTAAGAGGCAACAAGTGGTTTCAACCCAATTCCAAGCTCTACTATCATTAAATTTGGATTATTTCTAGTCCAAACCCCTTCAAATAAATGCCAAAAACAAACATAATTTCTAAAGTGAAAAATTTAGTTCCAAAAATGTCAAATTTATGATACTTAATTGGATTAAGAACTTATTTTTAGCATTTAAAATAAACCCTAAAATTTTGGAAATTAACAAGAACATGCACTGGTTTGTGTACAAGTAGGTTTCCTAATCTAAGATGTCCTAGACCTAATCTAATGTGTGCCTTACCTCTGTAAGTAATTCTTAGTATAGATATCTATGGTAGATATCTTACTTGATATATGGTCAAATCCATGGGAGAGGTAAGGGGTTATTGCTACCTTGTTTAGGTCAAATGGGTCAACTATAGATTCTAATCTTACTAAATTTAGGATATATTCTTGTTTCTATAGGTCCCATCTAGTGTTTTTAAGGAAGCAATCTTACCTTATTTCTAGAGTTCATTTTTGTTATGAACTGATGGTTCCAAAATAAGGTAATGCCCTCTCCATTGAGAGTCATACCTAGATTGGGAAGTGTTGAGTTATATTTAAATTTATACATAAACGGGTTTAGGAAGGGAAAGGGTGTAGATTCCAAATCGGTCACATGTTCTTTTGATAGATTCCAAAGTGGTCACCAATCTACCCCTAATCAAACACATCTATGATTATGTTTATGTCATAGTTGATAGGTTTCCTATATTGGGGCATCATAATCTTTGCATGCACTAATTATATCACTAGCCTATATTTATTCAATTTATTATCCATTGTTGCATGGTTTCACTTTAGGCTTCCTACTTCTATAATGTTTTCCCAAGGTCATAAATTTATTAGCCAATTTTGTATGTCTCTTTGGTCCATGATTGACACTTAACTTGATTAATCAATTGTATTCCATCCTTGATTGGGTGGCCATACATATGCCATGAATTAGAACTTTCTCCACCTACTATGTATGTATAACCATATACACCTCCATACATGCAATGAAATCCTATTTTTTACTAAACACATGTACTAGAAGGTTATTCATAGTTATAGGAGACATTCCATGTCAAAATTGTCTCATTTTCATCCTTTAGCACCACCAACATTGAATTCCATGCACCTCTAACATTTTCAACCCCTCAATAGGCCATATAACATTATAAGGTATAACAGTGCATTCAATAGATTCAACAAATCTATTAGCAAGTCCTACTTATTTTTTTACTGAAATGGTTAAATTTATATTCAAAAAGTGTTGCAACTGTATTGTACAACATAGTAATACAAAGGGAAAGGTTGAACCACCAACGTTAAACAATATGTAATACAAAGGGAAAGGTTAAACATGGATTTTTGTTTTTGCCATTATATAGCCTGTATTATATACAAGGTCACGACTACATAAAAAATATGGTGACCAATAATTACCAAGTTTCTGGTATGATGAAATAGATGTAGGATTTTTATTATGTCTCATTGTTGTAGATGTAGATTTTTATTTTTATTTTTTTATTTTGTAGGATGGTTATGCAATATTTGGAAATTAAATTGGCAGATGAATATCAATTGCTTTACCCTGAGAAAATATATCCTTTGAAACATATTTATGTTTCCCTTGAGTGAGTTGGAGCACAACCATCCACTAAATGGGAATTCTAAACACTAACTCAAGTCTCGAAATTTAACATTGCATTGTCATTGCATCCCCGTGAGGGGAACGAGTAGGATCAGTAGTTCCATTGCATCCCCGTGAGGGACACGAGTAGTGAAGAAAGAAGGGTTCAATGGGTGGATTATCCTTCTGTATGCTTCTAGGTGGATATGGGTTCACGCAGGGCTTTCCCCATGGTCGCTTGACCTGGCATGAGAGTTGCAAAGTATGGAAACATTTTTATCTTTCAACCCAGGTGAAGGGTTTGGCACGTATGTTGGACGATTGCTCCAAATGTCCTCCCAACAGGGAAAGAATTAGAATTTTTGTATTGTTTGGAGCTTTGAACCCTGACATGGGAGAAAGAGGATCAATCCTGAGCGACTCAAACCCTATGAAAACTCAATGACCCGAACCTTGAACCTATTTCGTAACCCCCAAACCTTGAACAAATATGAGTAAAATGATAGATATGTTAGATATGAAATAAAATCACCGATTTAGGAGGCACTATGTGTCTGGCTTGTTAGATTACAGTAGCTTCGGTTCCAGTCGATGGGAGGTAGAGTCCACAGTTCACTCGACAACGAGAGGTAGAGTCCACGGTCCACAATTCGCTTGACGATGAGAGGCAGAGTCGATAGTTCGCTTGGTGACAAGAGGTAGAGTTCAAATTCCACTAGGCATTGATGGGAGGTAGCTAGATTTCACAATCCACTCGACGGTGATGGGAGGTAGAGTTCATATCAATTCGCTTAACGAGAGAGTGAGTTAAGGTATGTGTGTTTTGTTTTTTGTTTTTTGTTTTTGTTCTTTCATTTTTTTAATTAATAGTGTTTATTTTTAATTTTTGATATTTAATATTAAAAAAAAAGTTTATTTATTTATTTTTGTTAAATGATTTTTACGCTAGGTGATGTGTTAGGGTATAATAATTATAGTGATGCATTGTGGGTGCTAAGATTGAGAAATTATTGCTAAGAATGAGTAGGCCTAATGGATTCCTTGATTCCAAATGATGAATATATGAATACTTGGGCTTGGAAAACCCTAGCTTGAAGGGAGAAGCTCACCAACATAAAAAAAAGGACAAAATATGAAGATAATAATAAAAAATATGAAGATCCTTAAGTCAAAATAGATTAGTTTATTATGA